>JALJVW010002397.1:3192500-4392500 GCA_024865655.1 Emberiza elegans
CTTGGGGATTTGGGATTTCAGATTTGGATTGGGGATTTGGGAATCGTCTCCACCCCCTGGATCTGGGAATTTCTCCTGCCCCGCTGTTGGGATCAGAACCTTCCAGGAGCTCCAGAACCTTCTGGAACGTGGGGAATTCCCGCTGGGAATGTCGGGACGGAGGCGATTCCCCAATTCCAGCCGGGAGTTTGGGATTCCCCGGTCCCGCTATCCCGGGAAATCCCGATCCCAAAAATTCCCGGGTTTTTCCAGGATTGGCTGCTCCAGCGCGGGCTGAGGGCGCCCCCTGGCGGCGGCGACACCGCCCGTGACACCCGCGGGGTTCGGGATTTGGGATTTGGGATTTGGGATCCGGGGATTTGGGATCCAGGGTTCGGGGTTTGGGATTTGGGATACAAAATTTGGGGTTTAGGATCTGGAATCCAGGATTTGGGGTTTGGAGTTTGGGATTTGGGATCCGGAATTTGGGATTCGGGATTTGGGATTTGGGATTCAGGGTTTGGGGTTTGGGATTTGGGATTCAGGATCTGGAGTTTGGGGGTTGGGGTTTGGGATCAGGGATTTGGGATCCGGGGACTTGGGATCCGGGATTTGAGAGCTGTGGTTTTGGATTTGGGGTTTGGGAATTTGGGATTTGGAGGTTGGGAATCTGGAATATGGGACTTGGGATCTGGGATTTGGGATGCAAGATTTGGAGTTTGGGATTCGGGGTTTAGGATCTGGAATCCAGGATTTGGGATCCGGGATTTGGGGTTTGGAGTTTGAGATTGGGGATCTGGGGCTTGGGATTGGGGATTCAGGATTTGGGATCCAGGGTTCGGGGTTTGGGATTTGGGATCAGGGATTTGGGATCCAGGGTTTGGGATCTGGGATCCAGCATTGAGAGTTGTGGTTTGGGGTTTGGGAATTTGGGATTTGGGGGTTGGGATCTGGAATCCAGGATTTGGGATCCAGGATTTGGGATCCAGGATTTGGGGTTTGGAGTTTGGGATTGGGGATTTGGGGTTTGGGGATTGAGATTTGAGATTTGGGTATTTGGGATCTGGGATTTTGGGTTTGAGATTTGGGAATTGTCCCGGAGTTCCATCCCACCATGCTCCATCAACTCCGGAATTCCCAGAGGGGGAAAACCCTGGAATTTTGGGGGATCCTGAGGGGTTTGGGGTCACACAGCCACAGGATTTGGGATTTGGGGATTCCCTCCTCGAATCCCATTTTTTATTCAACATCCCAAAAAAATATGGAGGAGTTTCCGGCCAAATTCCTGATTAATTCCCGGTGTTCTCTGCCATAATTCAGGATTTAATATCCAGGGGGAAGACTCCAAATGGCCCCGAAGAAGCAAAATCTGGGAGGAAATCCCATTTTTGGGCAGGGTTTTCCTTTGGGAAGGGGCTTTTCCCGGGAAAATCGGGAAGTGGTGGGAATTGGGCGGAAAAGGGATCCTTGAAGGGTTCAAAAAGCGGGGAAAAGGGAAATTCCACTTTTTTTATCCCGGCTGGATGCAATTCCCGCCTTCTCCCGGAGGGTAGGACCCACTCGGGAGGCCCTTCCCGGGACTGAATCCCGAGGAATTCCACCCAAAATTCACTCCGGGAGTCATTCCGCGGTTCAAAAAGTGGGGAAAAGTGAAAATTCCAAGTTTTTTTCCCGCCTGGATGCACTTCCGGAGTGCGGGAACCGCTCTGGGAGCGAAGCCTTGGAGCGAATCCCGCGAATTCCAGCGGAATTCCTCCTGGAGGAGGAGGAGGGAGAGGGAGAGGGAGGAAGGCTCGGGAAAGGGGGAGAAGGAAAAAGAGGAGGAAAAGGGAGAGGAGGAGGGAGGATGAGGAAGGCTTGGAAAAGGAGAAGAAGGGAAAAGAGGAGGGAGAGGAGGGAGAGGGAGGAAGGTTTGGAAAAGGAGAAGGAGGAGGAGGGACAGGAGGAGGGGGAAAAAGAGGAGGAGGAGGCGGGGTCGGAGGAGGAGGAGAAGGGAGGAAGGCTTGGAAAAGGAGAAGGAAAAGGAGAAGGAGGAGGAGGAAAAAGAGGAGGAGGAGAAGGAAAAGGAGGAGGAGGAGAGGGGAAGGAAGTGGAGGGAGGAAGGCTTGGAAAAGGAGGAGAAGGAAAAAGAGGAGAAGGAGAAGGAGAAGAAGAAGGAAGAAAAGGAGGAGGAAAAAGAGGAAAAAGAGGAGGAGAAGGAAAAGGAGGAGGAGGAGGAGGAGGAGGCGCTGCCGGTCCCGCGCTCCCGGCGCGCTCCGAGCGGGACGGGCCCGAGCGGCGCTGCCCCGGCCGGGGGTGCAGCACCGGCGGCGCCACCAGCGGCGGTGCCACCAGCGGTGCCATCAGCGGTGCCATCAGCGGTGCCACCAGCGGTGCCATCACCAGCGGTGCCAGCAGCGGTGCCAGCAGCGGCGCGGCCACCCGGGGCCGTCGGGCGGCGATGGCGGCGGGGCTGTGGCGCTGGCGCGGGGCGCTCTGGGCCGCGCTGCTGCTGCTGGCGGCGGCGCAGGAGCCGTGGCGGCAGCTGATCCAGTGGGAGAACAACGGGCGGCTCTACAGCCTGCTCAACAGCGGCGCCGAGTTCGTGCCCGCCGGGCAGGAGCGGCCCCCGGGCAGCCGCCTGTGGCTGGCGGGCACCGCGGGGACGGCGGCGACAGCGGGGACAGCCGGCAGCGTCCGCCGCCAGGCGCCCGCCTCGGGGACAGTGCGGGGACAAGCGCGACATCCCTTCGGGTTCGGCCAGGTGCCGCCCAACTGGCGCGACGGAGCGCTGGGCGACGGCGGCGCGGGGGGACAGCGGCGACAAGCGGCGCGCGGGCGGCAGGCGACAGCCTCGGGGGTGGCCGTGTCGTCGTTCGCCTTCGCCTCGGCGGGACAGCCGCCCTTCGTCGGCGGGACAGCGTGGGGGACCCTTCGCGCGAGGGTGGCAACCACGGGTCGCGAGCGGTGTCCCCGGCGGGGACAGGGATGGGGACAGGGATAGGGACAGGGATGGGGACAGGGATGGGGACAGGGATGGGGACACCTATGGGGACAGGGATGGGGACAGGGAGGGGGACAGGGATGGGGACACCGATGGGGACAGGGATGGGCACAGGGATGGGGACAGGGATGGGGACAGGGATGGGGACACCTATGGGGACAGGGATGGGGACAGGGATGGGGACAGGGACGGGCGCGGCGTTCCCGCTGCAGCCCCGCGCGGTTCCCGAGGGTTTCGGGGAGGAGCCGCAGCCCTACGGAGCGGCGGGATTGCCGCTGGATCGCCGCTACTCCCACAGCCTGTACCACGACGGCGGCGCCGAGGCGCAAACCGGGACGGGATCCATGGAAAATCTGGGATTTGGGGCGCAGTTCCCGCCCCACGAGGCGCAGCCGCCGTTCCGGGCGCCCGAATCCTTTGGGGTCGCTCATCCCGAGCCCTTCATTCCCGAAATTCCTCAGGCCGTGCCCGACAGCCAAGCCCGGCTCAGCGTGGGCAGCGTCTACAGGCCCAGCTTTGGGGCCAGAGGTGAGTTTGGGCTTTCCTTGGGGTTTCCTTGGGATGGGCAGAATTCCCGGGATTCGCCATAGGGAGTTTGGGAATGATGGGAACGGGGCTGGGATTGGCATGGGTCTGGGCCGTGTCCAGGGTCACCCCATAATTTTGGGATAAGGCTGTGCTGTGTCCCAGGGCATTCCTGGGGTCTGTCCCAGGTAACTCCATGCTGGATCCCATTTTTCCATGGGATATTTGGGATAGGACAGGGCTAGATCCCAGTTATCCACGGGATAATTGGGTTTTCCATGGGATGGGACAGGGCTGGATCCTATGGATCCCATGGTTATCCATGGGATGTTTGGGATGGGACAGGGCTGGATCCCAGTTATCCATGGGGTGTTTATCCCATTTTTCCATGGGATATTTGGGATGGGACAGAGCTGGATCCTGGTTATCCCTGCCAGGACACGCTCCATTCCCAGATTTTTGGGAATGACAGACGGATCCGTGCTCCTGGCACTCCGGGGTCACTCAGGAGTCGCTCCCTCCCCATCCCGATAAAATCCCATGGACTTGGGCTGAACTTTCCAAGAGTTTTCGAGCCCTCGGAGCCGCTCCCAGCCCATCCCTCGGGAATCCCATCCCAGCCTGACCCGTGCCCTGCCCAGCCCCATCCCAGTTTTCTGGGAAAAGCCATCCCGGAGGATTTGGGGTGGTGGGAATGGCCCAGCCCTGCCCTACACAAACAGGGGGGGAATGCTGCAGGAAAAACTTGGGAATGGGGATTTTTGAGATTGTAGAGAAGCTGGGATTGGGGCACGGGGGGTGAAGGATGGGGGGGATTTAGGGACATTCAGGGAATGCCAGAATTCCCGAGGCTCTGGAGGGACACCCGAGGACAGCTGCCCCACCGATGACCCGGCAAAAATTCCGGCCAAATTCCCTGAGAAAGATTCCAGCCAAATTCCCCGTTGGCAGCGTCCGTGTCCTTCCAGGATCCCGCGAGGTGCCGGTGGCTCCGCCAGGGAATTCGGGACACCCAAATTCCCGGAGCTTCCCCCTTTTCCTGGAGAAATTTCACGGGAATCCAGCTGATCCCCTCAAATTCCGGCTCACTCGTGGTGTTTTGGGAATGTTGTCACCTCCCTGTCACCTCCCGGGGATCCTAATTGGAGCAAACGATGGCTGGCGCCGGATCCGGCGTTGATTGTTAATTATTAATTATTAATGATTAATTCCACGGCCAAAGCTCCTCGGGAGCCTCCTAATCCCGGCCGGATCCGCCAGGAATGTTCGGCATTGCCGGCCCCCGGCCGGGGTTAATGAAGGAAGGAATCCGATCCCGCTGCTTCCAGCGGGGAATTCTCGGGGTTTCTGGGGGAATGGGGGCCTGGGGAAATCTGGGAACGGGGGCTGGGAAAATTCCAGGCCTGATCCAGGGGTGGGAGGGATGGGAGCAGCTCCGGGGGGTGGGGAAGGGAAGGGGATCCGGACCCCAAAAGTTTTCCCTACCCAGATCCCAAACCCGATTCCATTTCCAGGGGTTCCTCATCCTGATCCCATCTCCAGGGGTTTCTCATCCCGATCCCAACCCTGATCCCATCTCCAAAATCTTCCTGACCCCAATCCCCACCTGGATCCCATCTCCGGGGGCTTCCTGATCTCCGATCCCAGCTCCAGGGGTTCCCTCACCCGATCCCAAACCAGATCCCATCTCCAAAACTTCCTGGCCCCAATCCCTGCCCAAATCCCACTCCCTGCAGTTCCACACCCCAATCCTGATCCCAATCCGATCTCCAGGGTTCCTCATCCCGATCCCAACCCTGATCCCATCCCCAGTGCTTTCCCAACCCCGATCCCATCTCCAGGAGCGTTTTTCCCCCTGGCCCCATGGATTGGGTCCCCAGGGTAGGGTTTGGAAGGAAAGAGGGATTTGGGAATTCCATGGGGCACTGAGGATTTGGGTCCCACCAAGTGGGAGTTTGGTGTCAATCCCGGATGGGTCAGGAGGTGTCAGAATTCCCGGGAAAGTCTCCCTTTGGTGGGGTCAGATTTGGGATTACGGTGGTTCTGGGGGCTGGGAATCCCGGGATTCTGTGGGGATGGAGGAGGGATTGATAGGATGGGATTGATGGAATGGGATGGGATGAGATTGGAATTGAGATGGAGATGGGATTGGGATTGATGGGATGGGATTGGGATTGGGAATGGAATTGGAATTAGGATTGGGAATGGGATTGGGATGGGATTGGTGGGATGGGAAGCTGGAATCCCCTTGGTCTCTCCGGCCGTCCCCATTTCCATTCCCTCCATTCCCAGCCTCCCCCGCTCCCACTTTTCCATGGGATTCTCCCTGTGGGATTTTCCCGCTGATCCCGTACACCTGCACAAACAGGGCCCATGATCCCAATTTTCCCCGGGAATGGATGGAAATCTCCTCTGGCAGCTCCCGGGGCGGCCGAGGGGCCGGGTGGGAAAACCAAAAACCTTTTCCCAATGGGATTGTCCCGATCCAGGGCAGATTTTCCCTGGATTTTTATGAAGCCTCAGCAAAAGCCCCTGGAATTTGGGGTGAGATGGGGACAATTCCAGAGGTGGGGATCCCGGTATCCTGTGAATTCCAGAGGTTTGACCCCAAAAAGGAGGAGTGAGATCCTATAAAAACAACGGGGCCATCCCAGGGCAGAATCCAGCGGGAAAGGGGAAAATCTAAATCCCATAAAACTCCCCGTTGGTCCCGGAGTCGGATTTCGCTCCGGAGCTTCCAAGAATTCCTTGGAATAAACAACAGCAAGGAGGGAAAAAAATTCTGAAAGGATGGAAAACTTTTCCTTGGCTGGCCCGGGGTGGTTTTCCATGGGGTTTTTTGTTAGGAATTTTTTTAAGGGATGGGGGAGAAGTTTTTTCAGAGCTCTCCCCGGTTTTTTTGGGTCCCCCCGGGAATTACATCAGCGGGAATGGGGCAGGAAATGAGCTCCAAAGGAATGACGCGATCCCTCCTGGGAAGGCAGGCCCAGAAACAAGGAGGCATTGTTCTCCTTTCCAGGGAAAAACAGGGAAAAATGGGGAAAAATGGGTGAAAATGGGGGAAAATGTGGAAAAAAATGGGGGGAAATGGGGAAAAATGGGAAAAATGAGGGAAAAAAATGGGGGAAAACAGGCAAAAAGGGGAAAACCAGGGCAAAATCAGGAAAACCAGAGGAAAATGGGGGAAAATTGGGATAAAAGGGGAAAAACATGGATAAAATAGGGAAAAACAGAGAATAACAGGGGAAAGGGGGAAAAATGGGGAAAAAGAGGGAAAAAAAAGAAAAACAGGGATAAATGAGAGAAAACGGGGAGAAACAAGGAAAAAATTGGGAAAACTGGGGGGGAAACGGGGAAAACCAGGGAAAAACATGGCCCCAGTCCCTGTCCCCAGGGATGTCCCCATGGTCATTCCCAGATCCCACACGTGCCCAGGCTGTGCTGTGTCCCCAATCCCGGGGGATGTCCTTGTGCTCCCTCAGGTCCCCCAGATCCGATCCTGGGTGTCCCCAATCCCTGTCCCCAGTGATGAACCCATTTTCCCAGCAGGTCTCCCGGATCTGATCCCAGATCCCAAATGTCAGGGCCTCCAGGAGCTGCATCCCCTGGGCATGTCCCCAATCCCTGTTCCCAATCCCTGTCCCCAGTCATGTCCCCATTTTCCCAGCAGATCTCCTGGATCTGATCCCGGATTTCCCCAATCCCCCATTCCCATTTTCCCAGCAGATCTCCTGGATCTCATCCCGGATTTCCCCAATCCCCTGTTCCCATTTTCCCAGCAGGTCTCCTGGACCTGATCCTGGATTTCCCCAATCCCTGATTTCCCCAATCCCAATCCCATTTCCTGGCCAGTCTCAGATCTGCTCCCGGATTTCCCCAATCCCTGGATTTCCCCAATCCCAATCCCATTTCCCAGCAGGTCTCCCAGACCCGGTCCCAGATGTCCCCAGTCCCTGTCCCCAATCCCTGTTCCCCAATCACTGTCCCCAATCCCAGATTTCCCCAATCCCAATCCGGTTTCCCGGCCAGTCTCAGATCTGCTCCCGGGTTTCCCCAATCCCAGATTTCCCCAATCCTGATCCCATTTCCCGCAGGTCTCAGATCTGCTCCCGGATTTCCCCAATCCCGGATTTCCCCAATCCCAATCCCATTTCCAGCGGGTCACACGGACCTGGGGACACAGCGGGGACACTGCGGGGACACAGGGACACACGGACACACGGACACAGCGGGGACACACGGACACAGCGGGGACACTGCGGGGACACACAGGGGACACAGCGGGGACACACGGACACACCAGGGACACATGGACACATGGACACACCAGGGATACACAGATACACCGACACACGGACACACCGGGGACACACCGGGGACACAGCGGGGACACACGGACACATGGATACACCTGGGACACACCGGAGACACACGGACACACGGATACATGGACACACGGATACACGGACACACGGACACATGGACACACAGATACACCGAGGTCACACGGACACGCTGACACACGGACACACGGACACACGGATACACGGATACACCGACACGCGGACACATGGGGGACACATGGACACACAGACACACAGACACACCGGGGACACAGCGGGGACACTGTAGGGACACACAGACACATGGACACACTGACACACGGATACACCGGGGACACACGGACACACACTGGGGACACACGGATACACCAGGGACACACTGGGGTCACACGGACACACGGACACATGGACACATGGACACACTGACACACGGATACACCGGGGACACACGGACACACCGACACATGGACACAGCGGGGTCCAACAGACACACGAACACAGCGGGGACACAGCGGGGACACCAACGGACACACGGACACACGGACACACGGGCACATGGACACACCTGACACATGGACACAGGGACACAGGGACACACGGACACACGGACACAGCGGGCAGGGGAGATGGGACACGGGATACGGGGATATGGGACACACCAGGGGATGGGACGGACACATGGGATACAGGACACAGGGGAGAGACACATGGACACAGACACATGGACACAGGGACACAGGACATGGGATACGGGACACGGGACATGGGAATGCAGGGGAGACGGGACATGGGATATGGGATATGGGATATGGGATATGGGATACAGGACACAGGATATGGGATACAAGATACAGGATATGAGATATGGGACATGGAAATGGGATAACGGGAATGGGAGAGATGGATATGGGATACAGGAATGGGATACGGGATATGGGAATGGGATATGGGACATGGGATATGAGAGTGGGAAACAGGATCCGGGAATGGGACACGGGATACGGGAATGGAAAATGGGATCTGGGAACAGGACATGGGATACAGGAATAGGAAACAGGAAATGGGAATGGGACATGGGATATGGGAATGGGATATGGGAATGGGAGAGATGGAATCCCAGGAATGCAGGATGGGATTCCAAGAATGGGAGAGAAAAGAATCCCAGGAATGCCAGAAAGGATTCTGGGAATGGGAGAGAATTCCCAGGAATGGGAGAGAGGATTCCCGGAATTGGGAGAGAGGGTTCCTGAGAATGGGAGAGAGGATTCCTGGGAATGGGAGCGCTCTGGGGTTGGGGGGATGTGGGGAGAAAAGGGGGGAGGGAGGGGGAGGGAGGGGACTGGGGTGAGCGGGAAATGGGGAAATTTTGGGAAGGAGGGGATGGGGGGAGATGGGGGTGAAGTGAGGGGAGATGGGGACAGAGGGAATCCTGGGATGAGGGAGAAGTGGGAATACCCTGTGAGGGAGAGGGGGTCGGGCTGGGTGAGGGAAGGGGAGGCGCTGACGAGGGAGAGGGAGGAGGAGGGAAGGGGAGAAGGGCAGAGGGAGGGATGGGAGAAAGGGAAAAGGGAAGGGGAAAAGGGGAAAAAGGGACAGGGAAGAGGGAAGTGGAGGGTGGAGGGGAGGGAAGGGGAAGGGAAAAGGGGAAAAAAGGGGCAAGAAAAAAGGGGGGAAGGGAAAAAATGGGGAAGAAAAGGGGGGGGAAAAGGGAATGGAAAAGGGAAAAGGGAAAAGGGAGAAAGGAAGGGAAAGGAAGGGAAAAAATGGACAAAGGAAAAGGGGAAAGGGAAAGGGAAAGGAAAGGGAAAGGGAAAGGGAAAGGGAAAGGGAAAGGGAAAGGGAAGGGAAAGGGAAAGGGAAAGGGAAAGGGAAAGGGAAAGGGAAAGGCACCGGGAGCAAGCCCAGAATTTCCTCCCTTTATCCCTTCCTTTCCCACGGGAGGGAATTCCCTGCGGAAAAGGGAATTCCTCCTGACGGGAGGGGCCAGCGGTGCCACCGGTGCCACCCTGTCCCCGTCCCCGTCCCCAGCACGGCGTACGCGGCCGAGGCCACCGACTACGACGTGCGGGTGCTGCTGCGCTTCCCGCAGCGCGTCAAGAACCAGGGCACGGCCGACTTCCTGCCCAGCCAGCCCCGCCACCGCTGGCAGTGGCACAGCTGCCACCAGTGAGTGTCCCCAGCCGTCCCCAACACCAGCACCCGCCCACCGGCAGCTCCAAGGGATTTGGTGGCGTTTCCCCACTTGGTGGCTTCGTTTTGGGGTCTGCCTTCAGCTCTTTGTCCCCAAAGCCACCATTCGTGATGGTGGCAGTGGCACAGCTGCCACCACTGAGTGTCCCCAGCTGTCCCCAACCTCTGCACACCCCCACTGGCAGCTCCAAGGGATTTGGTGGCACTTTGGTGGCATTTCCCCATTTGGTGGCTTTGTTTTGGGGTGTTGCCGTGTGGTGTCACCTTCTGTGAACTCTTCGTCCCCAAAGCCACCGTGATGGTGGCAGTGGCACAGCTGCCACCACTGAGTGTCCCCAGGGCTCCCCAGCCTGTCCCCTGGTGTCGCCAGGCACTACCACAGCATGGCAGAGTCAATGTCCCCTGAGTGTCCCCACTGTCGCTTGACTGTCCTCTGCTGTCCTCTGACTGTCCCCTGATTGTCCCTTGAGTGTCCCCAGGCACCACCACAGCATGGAGCTCAGTCACTATGACCTGCTGGATATCCCTTGAGTGTCCCCAGAGTGTCCCTTGATTGTCCCCTGGCTCTCCCCATGACTGTCCCCTGATTGTCCCCTGAGTGTCCCCTCACTGTCCCCATGATTGCCCCATTGCTCTGATTGTCCCCAGCCTGTCCCCACGGTGTCCCCCCGGTGTCCCCAGGCACTACCACAGCGTGGTGGAGTTCAGCCACTGCGACCTGCTGGATGTCCCCTGAGTGTCCCCAGAGTGTCCCTTGATTGTCCCCTGATTATTGCCCTGGGTGCCCCCGCTGGCCCCTGAGCGTCCCCTTGAATGTCCCCTGGATGTCCCCTGATTTATCCCATAGCTTGTCCCCTGATTGTCCCCCTAGGTGTCCCCACTGTCCCCTGAGTGTCCCCAGAGCATCCCCACAGTGTCCCCATGGTGTCCCCACGGTGTCCCCCCGGTGTCCCCAGGCACTAGCACAGCATGGCGGAATTCAGTCACTATGGCCGCTGGATGTCACTTGAGTGTCCCCTGAGTGTTCCCCTGAATGTCCTGCTGGTGTCCTTATGGTGTCCCCACGGTGTCCCCATGGTGTCCCCACGGTGTCCCCACGGTGTCCCCACGGTGTCCCCAGGCACTACCACAGCATGGCGGAGTTCAGCCACTACGACCTGCTGGATGTCACCTCGGGCCGCCGGGTGGCCGAGGGACACAAGGCCAGCTTCTGCCTGGAGGACACCACCTGCGACTTCGGCCACCTCAAGCGCTACGCCTGCACCGCCCACACCCAGGTGACACCGGGGGACAATGGCCTTTGGCACTTTCGGTCCCTTTCAGTCCCTTCGGTCCCTTTCAGTCCCTTTTCTCCCTTTTTTGTCCCTTTTGTCCCTTTGGGTCCCTTTTGTGGCACTATGCCTGCCCCGCCCACACCCAGGTGACACCGTGGGGACAGCCCCCTTTGTCACTTCTGTCCCTTTTTGTCCTTTTTGTCCTTTTGTCCCCTTTGTCCCCTTTTGTGGCACTATGCCTGCACCGCCCCCCTTTTCACATTTTTTTCCCTCCATTTTTTGTCCATTTTTTGTCCATTTTTTGTCCCTTTGGGTCCCTTTTGTCCCCATTTGTGGCACTATGCCTGCACCGCCCACACCCAGGTGACACGAGAGGACAAAGGGGTTCCCTCTTCTCCCCCATTTTTCCCCATTTCCCCCCTTTTTCCCCATTTTAAAAACCTTTTTTTCCCATTTCCCCTCCCCTTTTTTCCCTTTTCCCACCTTTTGCCCATTTTCCCATTTTCCCCCTTTTTTACAGGAGCTCAGCCCAGGTTGTTACCACACCCGGGGGTTCCCTTTTCTCCCCAATTTTCCCCCAGTTTTTCCCCATTTCCCCCCCATTTTTTCACCTTTTTTCTCCCTTTTTTCATTTTTTCCCCATTTTTCCCATTTTTGCCCAATTTCCCCATTTCTCACCCCATTTCCCCCGGCAGGAGCTCAGCCCAGGTTGTTACGACACCCAAGGGTTCCCTTTTCTCCCCCATTTCCCCCCCAGTTTTTCCCCATTTCTCCCCCATTTTTTCACCTTTTTTCTCCCTTTTTTTCTCAATTTTTTCCTTTTTTTCCCCATTTTTGCCCAATTTCCCCATTTCTCACCCCATTTCTCACCCCATTTCCCCCTGGCAGGAGCTCAGACCAGGTTGTAACAACACCCAGGGGTTCCCTTTTCTCCCCCATTTTCCCCCAGTTTTTCCCCATTTCCCCCCCATTTTTCACCTTTTTTCTCCCTTTTTTCCATTTTTTCCCCATTTTCCCCATTTTTGCCCAATTTCCCCATTTCTCACCCCATTTCCCGCTGCAGGGGCTCAGCCCGGGCTGTTACGACACCTACAACGCCGACATCGACTGCCAGTGGATCGACATCACCGACGTCCCCCCAGGGAACTACATCCTCAAGGTTGGGGACACCTGGGGACACTTGGGGACATTTTGGGGTGGAAAATCCCAATTCCAGCCCCGATCGGGATTTTCCCACCCCTGGCAGTTTTTTCCAGGGTGATTTTCCCGCTTTTTTTCCCCTTTTCCTGGGTGATTTTGGGGTTTTTTTTGAGATATTTTCTCCCTGATTTCCCCTTCCCTCTTGAATTTTTTGGGGATTTTTTGTTTATTTTTGGGATTCCCCCCACACCGATTTTCCTTTTCATTTTTTGGGATATTTTCTTTATTTTCTGAGGTTTTATTCCCTGATTTCCCTTTCTCTCTTGATTTTTTGGGTTTTTTCCCCCCGATTTTTCCATTTCCCTCTATTTTTCCCCCTCTGTTTATTTTGCCTGTTCCTGGTTTATTTTTTGAGTTTTCCCCCCCAATTTTCCCATTTCCTTATTGATTTTTTGGGGGGATTTTTTTGTTGTTGTTTGGGTTTTTGGGGTTTTTTTTTTTTTTTTTTTTTTTCCCTGATTTTCCTTTTCATTTTTGGGATATTTTATTTCTTTTTCTCAGGTTTTCCTCCCTGGTTTCCCTTTCCCCCTTGATTTTTTTGGCTTTTTTCCCCCTGATTTTCCCACTTCCCTCTAATTTTGGGATTTTTCCCTCCATTTATTTTGCCTCTTCCTGGTTTATTTTTTGAATTTCCCCCCTGATTTCCCTTTTCCCTCTTGATTTTTTGGGATTTTCTGGGTTTTTTTGGGTTTTCCCACCCCTCTGATTTTCCCTTTTCATTTTGGGGATTTTTTGTTTATTTTCCGAGGGTTTTTTCCCCCTGATTTCCCTTTCCCTCTTGATTTTTTGGGATTTTTTCCCCTTCTCTTTTCCCTCTTTTGGGATTTTTCCCCATAATTTTTCCTTTTCCCTTTTTATTTTTGGGAATTTTTTTCTTTCTTTTTTGCAGGTTTCCCCCTTATTTTACCTTTTCCCTATGAATTTTTTGAATTTTTCTCCCTGATTTTTCCATTTCCCTGTTGATTTTGGGGATTTTTTTTCCTTCTCTTTTCCTTATTTTGGGATTTTTTCCTCCTTCCCTTTCCCCTGGTTATATTTTGAGTTTTCCCCCTGATTTTCCCATTTCCCTGGTTATTTTGGGGATTTTTTTTCCTTTCTTTTTTCCTGTTTATTTTTTGGTTTTTTTCCTGATTTTCCTTTTTCCCTGTTTATTTTTTGGTTTTTTTTCCCCTTATTCTCCCATTTCCTTGGCTATTTTTAGAATTCCCTTCCCCCTAATTTTCCCATTTCTCTGGTTATTTTGGGCATTTTTCCTCCTGTTTATTTTTTGGGATTTTCCCCCTAATTTCCCCCTGGTTATTTTGGGGATTTTCCTCCCTTCCCCTTTCCCTGGTTATATTTGGGGTTTTTTTCCTGATTTTCCCATTTCCCTGGTTTTTGTGGGGATTTTTTCCTTTCCTTTTCCCTCTTTTGGGATTTTTTTTGTTTCCTTTTCCCTGTTAATTTTTGGGATTTTTTTTTTCCCTTTCCCTATTTTGGGATATCCCCTAATTCTCCTTTTCCCTTTTGGGATTTCTTTCCCTTTCCCCATTTCTGCCCAATTTTCCCTGTTTTTTTTTTTCCCTGCTGATTTCTGGGATCCTTTTCCTGGATTTTTTTTTCCCCATTCCAGGTCCAGGTCAATCCCAAATATTTGGTGCTGGAGTCGGATTTCACCAACAACGTCGTGCGCTGCCACATCCACTACACCGGGCGCTTCGTGTCCGCCTCCAACTGCCGCATCGCCCAGTAAGGAATTCCTGACCCCAAATAAAACCCATCCCAAAAAAAACCCCATCCCCAAAAACACCATCCCCCCCAAAAAAACCCCAAACCATCCCAAAAAAACCCGATCCCAAAAAACCCCGATCCCAAAAAACCCCAAGCCCAAAAAACCCCGAGCCCCAAAAAAACCCAAATCAAAAAGATCCTGAGCCCAAAAAAAACCCATCCCAAAAAAACCCCATCCTAAAACCCCTCATCCCAAAAAAACCCCAATTCAAAAAAACCCTGATCTCCCCCAAAAAATCCCCCAAAAATCCCAAAAAAAACCCCATCCCCAAAAAAAAAATTCCCAAAAAAACCTAAATCAAAAAGATCCCGATCCCAAAAAACCCCGAGCCCAAAAAAAAAAAATCCTAAAAAAACCCATCCTAAAAATCCCTCATCCCAAATAAAGCTCGAATTAAAAAAAACCCTGATTGCCCCAAAATATCCCCCCCAAAAATCCCAAAAAAACCCCATCTCTGCAAAAAACCATCCCAAAAACCCTGAGCCCCCAAAAACCCCAAGGCTAAAAAAACCCAAATCAAAAAGATCCTGATCCCAAAAAACCCCGAGCCCCAAAAAAATCCTAAAAAAACCCCATCCTAAAAATCCCTCATCCCAATAAAACCCCAATTCAAAAAAATCCTGATCCCCCCAAAAAATCCCAAAAAAACCATTCTGAAAAAAAAACCCAATCCCAAAAAATCCCCATCCCCCCCAAAAAAATCCTGAAAAAAAATCCCAATTCCAAAAAAAACCCCATTGCAAAACAAAAAGCCATCCCAAAAATCCCTGAGCCCAATACAGCCCCATGCCAAAAAATCCCAATCCCAAAAAACTCCTTCCCAAAAAACAAATCCATCCCAAAAAACCCTGATCCCAGAAAATCCTTATCCCAAAAATCCTCCATCCCCCCAAAAAAACCAAATCCCCAAAAAACCCATCCCAAAAAAATCCCAATCCTAAAACCATCCCCATTTTTGGGGGATGGGGATTTTTTCAAATTGGGGATTTTTTTTTGGGTTTTTTTTTTGGGATTTGGGGGGTTTGGGAATTTTCCTTTTCCTTGGGATTTTTGGGATTTGCTCATTTGGGGTTGTTTTTTTCCTCCTTTCCCATGGAATTTTATGGGATTTGCCCATTTGGGGTTGGTTTTTTCCTCCTTTCCCGTGGAACTTTCTGGGATTTGGGGTAGGAACCTTGATTTTCCTCCTTTTCCATGGAATTTTCTGGGATTTGGGGTGGCAATTGGGATTTTGTTCCTCTTCCATGGAGTTTTCTGGGATTTGGGGTAGGAATTGGGATTTGCCTCCTTTCCCATGGAATTCTATGGGATTTGTCCATTTGGGGTCAGGTTTTTTCCTCCTTCCCCATGGAATTTTCTGGGATTTTCCCGTTTTCCCTGCAGATCCTGATGGCAGCAGAACCCCAGGAGTGTCACCCGTCCCCTTTCCCGGGAAGTTCCCGAGGTGGCTCCGCTGCGTTCCCAAAGTTCCCCCTTTTCCCAATAAAAAGCGGGGAAGCCACGAGGACTCTTGGGAATCGTTTTTATCCCAAATTTTCCCGGCATTCCCAGGAGAATTCAAGGCTGAAATCAAAGCAGGGACCCCAAAATGCTCCATAAAATCCTCGTGATCCTACAAATCCTTGGGAATTTCTGGGAATGTCCCCAAGTGGGGGAAAGAAACAATTCTGGGAATTTTGGGGAGAAAAATCCCTTAAATTTTTTTTAGGTTTTTTTTTTTTCTGTTTTCCTGCTAGAGAGAGCGGAAATTGGGATTTGGGAATTTTGGGCTGGGAATGGGGTTGGGAATGGGAACAGTGGGAATGGGAATGGGGACATTGGGAATGGGATTGGGGACATTGGGAATGGGCACAGTGGGATTGGGAATGGGGACATTGGGAATGGAATGGAATGGGGACTTTGGGATTGGGGACAGTGGGATTGGGATGGGGACACTGGGAATGGGATTTGGGACATTGGGAATGGGGACACTGGATTTGAGACATTGGGATTAGGAATGGGGATGCTGGGAATGGAATTGGGGACATTGGAATTGGGAACACTGGGAATGGGGACATGGGATTAAGGACACTGGGAATGGAATGGGGACACTGGGAATGGGGACAGTGGGATTGGGATGGGGACATTGGGAATGGGAATGGAGACATTGGGAATGGGGACATTGGGAATGGGGACATGGGAATGGGGACACTGGGAATGGGGACAGTGGGATTGGGAATGGGGACATTGGGAATGGGGACAGTGGGATTGGGATAGGGACATTGGGATTGGGATGGGGACATTGGGAATGGGAATGGGGACATTGGGAATGGGGACAGTGGGATTGGGATGGGGACATTGGGAATGGGAATGGGGACATTGGGAATGGGGACAGTGGGATTGGGATGGGGACATTGGAAAGAGGGACACTGGGATTGGGGACAACCAGGATGGGATTTGGGATACCGGAATTGGGAACTCTGGGAATGGGGACATTGGGAATGGGAATGGGAACACTGGGATTGGGGACACTGGGACAGGAATGGGGACAGTGGGATGGGAATGGGGACAGTGGAAATGGGAACACTGGGATTGGGGACACTGGAACAGGAATGGGGACACTGGGATGGATGGGAATGGGGACATTGGCATGGGAATGGGGACAGTGGGATCAAATGGGGACATTGGCATGGGAATGGGACAGTGGGATCAAATGGGGACACTGGGATTGGGGACAAGGGATTGGATACACTGGGATGGGACTGGGGACGCTGGAAATGGTGACACTGGAATAGGGACAACTGGGATGGGAATGCGGACACTGGCATGGGAATGGGGACACTGGGACAGGACTGGTCACCCTCCCCGCCCCATTCCCAGCATTCCCTCCCAGAGTAACCCCTCGGACACCGCGGGTTGTGGGATTTATCGGGATTTCCACCAATCCTTGTGGGATTTATTGGGAATTCTGTTGGTCCTTGTGGGATTTATTGGGATTTCAATTGGTCCTTGTGGGAATTTTTTGGGATTTCCATTGGTCCTTGTGGGATTTATCGGGATTTCCGTCGCTCATTCCGGGATTTATCGGGATTTCCGTCGCTCATTCCGGGGCTCACGGGGAATTCCGGCGCCTGAGGCCGATGGCCAGCGCGGCTCCAGCCACGGCCACGCCGGCCACCGCACAGGCCAGCGCTGTCCCCACGGCCAGCGGAGCCACCGCGCCTGCCAAGGGACACCGGGTGACACCGAGGGGAGCGGGGATTGTCACCGGGTGCCGCCTGGTGTCACCCAGTGTCACCCAGTGCGTAACCCAGTGTCACCCAGTGTCATTGGTGTCACCCAGTGTCACCGGTGTCACCTCAGGGACTCACCCTGGTGGCCCTCAGGGCGCTGGCCACGCTGGGCACTCGAGAGCAGCACGGGACCGATGACAACGTCAGCTTCAGAGGTGGCATCTGGGGACAAGGGGACAGGGGGACAGTGGGGACAGTGAGAAAGGATCACCCCCTCCCCACAGTCCCCATGTCCCCCTGTCCCCCTGTCCCCATGTCCCACTGCCCCCATGCCCCCATGTCCCTGGTATTCCCAGTGTCCCCACGCTGTCCCCACACTGTCCCCATGCTGTCCCCTGCTGTCCCCTGCTGTCCCTCACCGTCCCCATCGTGTCTCCGGTAGCGGTGGCCGTTCCAGGTCTCTGCTGGCCTCCGGCCGCAGTTGCCCAGCTCGCAGCAGCTGCAGATGTCCCTTGTCCCCTCCACGGGTGCCCAGCTGTGGCAGGGAGGTGACACCGTCAGCCAGTGCCACCGGGGCGGGCAGGTGCCACCAGGGATGTGACACCACAGAGGTGCCACCGTGGAGGTGACACCAGGGAGGCGCCACCATGGAGGCACCACCACGGAGGCAACACTACAGAGGTGGCACGGGGGAGGTGGCACAGGGGAGGTGACACAGGGGAGGTGACACAGGGGAGGTGGCACGGGGGAGGTGGCACAGGGGAGGTGACACAGGGGAGGTGGCACGGGGGAGGTGGCACGGGGGAGGTGGCACGGGGGAGGTGGCACTCACGTGTTGCGCGCCTTGCTGAAGGAGCAGGCCTTGTTCAGCGCGTCCGGGCTCTGCTCGGCCGGTGTCACCTTCAGGTGACACGTGATGTAGATCTGCGCCAGGGGACACTGCTGGGGACACTGCGGGGCCACCGGGGTGGCGCTGGGGACAGTGGGGTGTCCCCGGGGTGTCCCCAGGGTGTCCCCAGGGCCTTACCAGGCTGCGGGGGTCGCCGGCGAAGCGGAAGGCGTCGATCTGGAAGCGCAGCACGTCCTGCCGCGGCCGGGGGGTGACAAAGGCCGAGCTGGTGGCATCGGAGCGCCCGTCCACCAGGCAGCTGTGGGGACAGCGGGGCCACACCCCGGGGACAGGGTCACACCATGGGGACAGAAGGGCCACAGCCTGGGGACAGTGGGACACAGCCTGGGGACAGCAGGGTCACAGCCATGGGGACAGCAGGGCCACACCCCGGGGACAGTGGGTCACAGCCATGGGGACAGCGGGGTCACAGCCTGGGGACAGTGGGACACAGCCTGGGGACAGCGGAGTCACAGCTGTGGGGACAGTGGGACACAGCCATGGGGACAGCAGGGTCACAGCCTGGGGACAGCAGGGCCACACCCCTGGGACACAGCCCTGGGGACAGCAGGGTCACAGCCTGGGGACAGTGGGACATAGCCATGGGGACAGCAGGGTCACAGCTGTGGGGACAGTGGGGTCACACCTCAGGGAGAGGGTCACAGCCTGGGGACAGTGGGACACAGCCCTGGCTGTCACCACAGCGTCCCTGAGTGTCCCCAGATCAGCTGGGAAGTGACAAGTGCCTGGCACCTCCTAGACCTCAAAACGTCCCCAAAATGTCCCCAGATCTCTCACTGAAGTCACCACCCCGTGTGTGTCCCCCAGACCCCAAATGGTCCCCAGATGTCTCCAAATGTCCCCAAACTCACCAGTCTGAAGTTGATGAGGGTGTAGTGAGGCAGGATGAGGAGCCACCCTCCCCCTGACCCCAAAACGTCCCCAAATGTCCCCAAACTGTCCCCAAAGGTCCCCAAACTCACCCATTGAAGGAGATGACAGAGCAGTGGGGAGGGACGAGGTGTCACCACCCCTGACTGTGTCCCTGACCCCAAAATGTCCCCAGGCATCCCCAAATGTCCCCAAGTGTCCCCAAACTCACCTGTTGAAGTCAATGATGGAGCAGTGAGATGGGATGAGGTGTCACCACCCCCTGACTGTGCCCCTCACCCCAAATGTCCCCAAACATCCCCAAACATCCCCAGCTGTCCCCAGACGTCCCCGGCACACCCGTGGAAGTTGATGATGGTGTAGTGGGACAAGGAGAGCTCACCACCCCCTGGGTGTTCCCCAGACCCCAAAGCATTCCCAGATGTCCCCAAACCATCCCCAAATGTCCCCAAATGTCCCCAAATGTCCCCAGATGTCCCAAGCAGCCCCAGCGCACCCATTGAAGTCGAGGATGGTACAGTGGGACAGGATGAGCTGCCACCTTCCCCATAACCCCAGACCATCCCCAAATGTCCCCAAACCATCCCCAGATGTCCTCAAATGTCCCCAAATGTCCTCAGACATCCTGGCACACCCGTTGAAGTCAATGATGGCGTAGTGGGACAAAGAGAGCTCACCACCCCCTGGGTGTCCCCCAGACCCCAAAGCGGCCCCAAACATCCCCAAATGTCCCTAAAAGATCCCAAATGTCCCCAGACCATCCCCCAAATGTCCCCAGCAGTCCCCAGCAGCCCCGGCACACCCAGTGAAGTCGATGATGGCACAGTGGGGCAGGACGAGCTGCCACCCTCCCCATAACCCCAGACCATCCCCAAATGTCCCCAAACCATCCCCAAACGTCCTCAAATGTCCCCAAATGTCCTCAGATATCCCTGGCACACCTGTTGAAGTCGATGATGGTGTAGTGGGACAAGGAGAGCTCACCCAGACCCCAAAGTGTCCCCAAACATCCCCAAATGTCCCCAGATGTCCCCAAACCATCCCCAAATGTCCCCAGATGTCCCCGGCACAACCGTTGAAGTCGATGATGGCGTAGTGGGGCAGGATGAGCTGCCACCTTCCCCATAACCCCTAAGCATCCCCAGATGTCCCCAAACATCCTCAAATGTCCCCAGATGTCCCCAGCAGATGTCCCCAGATGTCCCCTGGGTCCCCCAGCTGTGCCCAGCTCTTGCCTGGGGAGGTGCCCAGCAGCCCCCGCCTGGATGTTCAGCACGTCCCCCAGGTGGAACGCCGAGAGATCCCGCTCCGCGCTCCAGTCCTCTGGAAAACCCCACGGGATCAACCCCAAACTGATCCCCAAAGGGGAAAAGGGGTGGGAAAAGGAGAATCCCAAGAAATCCCTCTCCGAGCTCCAGTCCTCCGGAAAACCCCACAGGATCAACCCCAAAGAAACCCTAAAAGGGGAAAAGGGGTGGGAAAAGGAGAATCCCAAAATATCCCACTCCAAGCTCCAGTCCTCTGGAAAACCCCACGGGATCAACCCCAAAGTGACCCCGAAAAGGAAAAAAGGGATGGGGAAAGGGGAATCCTGAGAAATCCCACTCGGAGCTCCAGTCCTATGGAAAATCCAGTGGGAAAAGGGATGGGAGAGGGGGAATCCTGAGAAATCCTGCCCTGAGCTCCAGTCCTCTGGAAAACCCCATGGGATCAATCCCAAAGTGATCCCAAAGGGGGAAAGGGATGGGGAAAGGGGAATCCTGAGAGATCCCGCTCTGAGCTCCAATCCTATGGAAAATCCTACGGGATCAACCCCAAAGTGACCCCAAAAGGGGAAGAGGGATGGGAATGGGGGATTCCCTGAGAGGTCCTGCTCAGAGCTCCAATCCTCTGGAAAACCCCATGGGAAAAGGGATGGGAAAGGGGAAATGCCAAGAAGCCTGCCTGAGTCCAATCCCAGAAAACCCAACAGGATCAAACCAACAAAAAATGCTAAAGGGGGGAAAAGGGAACCCCAAGAAAAAGGAGCTCCAATCCTATGGAAAAAATGGGAAAGGGGGATGGGAAATCAATCCCAGGCTCCAGTCCCCTGGAAAACCCCACGGGATCAACCCCAAAGTGATCCCAAAGGGTGAAAAGGGTGGGAAAGGGACGGAAAAGGGAGAAAAGGGAACGGAGAAATGAGGGAAAGGGGGGAAAGGGATGGAAAAGGGGGAATCCTGAAAAGACCCTCTCAGAGCTCCAGTCCTCTGGAAAACCCAATGGGGTCAACCCCAAACCCATCCCAAAAGGGGAAAAGGGGTGGGAAAGGGATGGAAAAGGGGGGGAAAAGGGAATAGAGAAATTTGGGGAAAAGGGGATGGAGAAATGGGGAAAAGGAGGAAAAAGGGGAAAAGGGATGGAGAAGGGGAAAGGGATGGAGAAATGGGGGAAAGGGGGGAAAAGGGATGGGAAAGGAGTAAAAGGTCGGGAAAAGTGGGGATGGGAAAGGGAGAAAAGAGATGGGAAAGGGATGGAAAAGGGATGGGAAAGGAGGAAAAGTGTGGGAAAGCCGGGATCCCGCACCGTTCATGAGGCGCAGGGAGAACAGGAGCTTCTCCTGGGAGGCCAGAGCGGAGTTGAAGGGAGCCCAGGTGGGACGGATGGAGCCGCTGGAGACGTTATCCCGCCTGGAATGGGAATGGGGTTGGGAATGGGAATGGGGCCATTGGGAAGGGGGAGCTCTTGGAGACATTATCCTGCCTGGAAAAGGGAATGGGATTGGAATGGGATTGGGAATGGGATTGGGATCAGGATGGGGACACTGGGATGGAATGGGGCCATTGGGAATGGGGGATACTGGAGATGCTATCTTGCCTGGAAAAGGGAATGGGATTGGGAATGGGATCAGGAATGGGAATGGGGAATGGAATGGGACTCCTGGAATGTGGGAAACTGGGGAATGGGACATGGGATTGGGAATGGGATCGGGAATGGGGACACGGGGATGGAATGGGGGCATTGGGAATGGGGGATACTGGAGATGCTATCTTGCCTGGAAAAGGGAATGGGATTGAGAATGGGATTGGGATGGGGACACTGGAATGGAATGAGGACACTGGAAATTGGGAAACTGGGAATGGGACACTGGGACAAGAATGGAGACATCGGGATGGAAATGGGGAAATTGGGAATGGGGACACTGGGAATGTGGAGCTGCTGGTGATGTTATCCCACTTGGAAAAGGGAATTGGGATCATGATATGGGAATGGGACACTGGGAATGGGAACAACAGTGAGTGGGAATGGGGACCCCAGAATGGGAATGGGAATGTCAGGAATGCAGGATGGGATGCTGTGGACACTGGGAACGGAGCTGGGACACCAGGATGGGAATGGGGACAACGGGAATAGGAATGGGGACACTGGGACAGGAATGGGGACAGTGGGAATGGGGAGCCACTGGTGAGGTTATCCCACTTGGAAAAGGGAATTGGAAATGGGAATCTGGGACGGGATCCCTGGATGGGAATGGGATTCCTAGGAATGCTGGGAAGGAGGGATGGGATCTGGGGACAGAAATAATGGGATTCCTGGGAATGCTGGGAAGGTGGGAAGGGATCCCAGGATGGGAATGGGATTCCTGGGAATGCCGGGGATCTGTGATGGGATCTGGGATGGGAATGGGATTCCTGGGAATGCTGGGAATGGAGGATGGGATCTGGGATGGGAGTGTGATTCCTGGGAATGCTGGGAACATGGGATGGGATCTCTGGATGGGAATGGGATTCCTGAGGAATGCCAGGAAGGGATTCCAGGATGGGAATGGGATTCCTGGGAGTGCCAGCAAGGCAGGATGGGATCCAGGATGAGAATGGGATTCCTGGGGATGCTGGGAACACGGGATGGGATCCAGGATGGGAATGGGATTCCGGGATGCGGGATGGGACGCGGGAGGACCTGGGGTAGTGGCACTCGATGGG
Organism: Emberiza elegans; assembly: GCA_024865655.1. Classification (NCBI taxonomy): domain Eukaryota; kingdom Metazoa; phylum Chordata; class Aves; order Passeriformes; family Fringillidae; genus Emberiza; species Emberiza elegans. The sequence goes on from JALJVW010002397.1 coordinate 3,215,720, forward strand.
GACCACGGCCGGGTCGCGGCGCACGATGGCCGGGTTGCTGCCGGGGCTGGGGTCGTAGCTCAGGAGCGTGCGGTAAATCAGGGAATCCGGAGTGACCTGGGAATGAAACCCGGGAATGCCGGGGGGAAAGGGTTCCTCAATCCCCAGTGAGCGGGAGGCGGAAGGAATGAGGGAATCTGGGAATAAAAACCGGGAATTCTGTGGGAAAAGTGTTCCTCAATCCAGAGTGAGCGGGAAGTGGAAGAAACCAGGGAATCTGGGGTGATCTGGGAATAAAACCCGGGAATTCTGTGGGAAAAGGGAATCCAGAAAATGAGGGAATTGAAAGAAATGAAGGAATCCAGAATGATCTGGGAATGAAAACCAGGAATTTGGGGGAAAGGGTCCCTCAATCCAGAGTGAACAGGAATTGGAAGGAATGAAGAAATCTGGGGTGACCTGGGAATGAAAACCAGGAATTCCGTGGGAAAAGGGAATCCAGAAAATGCAGGAATTGAAAGAAATGAGGGAATCTGAGAATGAAAACCAGGAATGCCACGGGTCTCCAATCGGGGGTGTCAGCAGGGTGAGTGGGAATTCCAAGAAATCGGGGAATTCAGGGTGGTTTGGGAATAAAAGTGGGGAATTCCGTGGGAGAGGCCACTCCTCATCCCAGCAGCACCACTGGGCTGACTGGGAATGCTGGGGGAATTCATGGAAATGGGGGAAAAGGGATGGAAAAGGGGGAAAAGGGATGGAAAATCACAGTTTTCAGGGAGTTGAATTAAACCTGAGGGAAAAGAGGCTTTTCCCAGAGAAAGGGGAAAAGCTGCGGGAAAACCTCTCAAATTCCCAGGAAATCGCGGCTCCTCCTTCCCCTGGAATGATCCCGGATCCAGCCCCTGGATCTCCGTGAAACCGGGAACAGGCGCAGCCCCGGAGCCGCTCCCGGTGGGAATTCCGGGATCCCGACAGGGCTCACCGGGATTCTCCCACATCCCGCGATTCCCCGGGAGACATCCCGGGATGGGAACGGGACTCACCTGGATCTCCCCCGACACCTCCGGATCTCCTGGAGCCTCTCCCGGGTGGAATCCCAGGATCGGGGCGGGATCCCGGGATCGGGACAAGGACTCGGGAATCCGCACGATCCCGGGAGCCGCTCCCGGTGGGAATTCCGGGATCCCGACGGGACTCACCTGGATCTCCCTCAAAACCTGGGATCCGGACAACCCCGGGAGCTGCTCCCGGTGGGAATCCCGGGGTGGGAACGGGACTCACCTGAATCTCCCCTAAATCTGGGATTTGCCTGGGAGGTCCCTCACCTGGGAATTGGGACCACCTGGATTTCCCTTAAATCTGGGATCCGGAATACCTGCGGGGGCTGCTCCCGGTGGGAATCCCGGGATAGGAATGGAATCCCGGGATGGGAACGGGACTCACCTGGATCTTCCTCAAAGCCTGGGATTTGCACGGACCCGGGAGACGCTCCAGGTGGGAATGCCGGGATAGGAGCAGAATCCCAGGATAGGAATGGGATTTACCTGGATCTCCCCTAAATCTGGAATTTGCACGAACCTGGGAGCTCCCGGTGGGAATCCCGGGATGGGAACGGGACTCACCTGGATTTCCTCCCGACATCCCCGGGATCTCCTGGAGCCTCTCCCGGGCGGGATCCCGGATCGGGACAAGGACTCGGGAATCCGCAGGATCCCGGGAGCCGCTCCCGGTGGGAATTCCCGGAATGGGGACAGGACTCACCTGGATCCCCTGGACACCGCGGGAGCCGCTCCAAGTGGAAATTCCGGGATGGGAACAGGGACTCACCTGAATTTCCTTTAAATTTGGGATCCGGACAACCCCGGGAGCTGCTCCCAGTGGGAGTCCCGGGATAGGAGTGGAATCCCGGGATCGGGACAGGACTCACCTGGATCTCCCTCTAAACCAGGGATTTTCACCGACCCGGGAGCCGCTCCAGGTGGGAATCCCGGGATCGGGACAGGACTCAAACCCGGGAATCCCCGCGTGCCCGGGAGCCTCTCCCGGTGGGAATCCCGGTGGGAATGCCGTCGGGATGAGCGGCGGGCTCACCTGGACGGTGCTGCCGCACTCGTGCAGGCCGGCGCTGAAGGTGACGGTTTTCCGGGAGGGATCCAGGCGGGAATGCCTGCAGGCGGCGGGGCCCAGGCTGAGCTCGGCGGCGCTCACCAGGCGGCCGGTGCCGAAGAGGTCGCGGTGCACGGTGACCACGAGCTGCGCCTCCCGGCACTGCACCTCCACCGGCAGCTGCGCCCGCGGCTCCCACCGCGACCCCGAGACCCCGACGGGAGCGCGCCCGCTCGTCCGCCCAGCCCCAGGAACCGGGATCGGGATCGGGATCGCTCCATGCCGCCTCCCAGGGCGGAGGCGCCGCGGCCGCGGGGGCCGCGCAGAGCAGCGCCAGGAGGAGGCGGATTTGGGAGCGCATCCCGGAAAATCCCGGCGATTCCCAGCGCGGAGCCTCGGCCCGGGTTTATATCCCGATGGGAACCGGCCCGGCTCCCCTCCCTCTGGAATTCCAAGGGCGCCCCTGAGCGCGCCCCCCGTCATTTCCGGGGTGCGAGGGGTCGGGATGAGCGTTCCCGGCGGATTTTTGGGAATTGTTTATCCCGGCAGGAGCCGCGGAGCCGCGGGCAGAGGGAATTGTTTGGGCTCCGCGCTGATAAGGAGCGAGCAGAGGCTCCGCTTTTCCCGGGATCCCGAATTCCAGGGATAACCCCAGAACTCCCGGAGTGCTGCTTCCCCTCGGATGAGGAATTTCGGGGGGAGTTATCCCCAAAAAACTGAAGGAATTTTGGCTCCAACCTCGCTCCCAGTGCTGGAATTTTGGGGTTTTGTCCGGTGATCCAAACCCCTCTGGATGCCCAAATCCCGGGTTTTTTTGGGATGTAACCCAGGATCCTCTCCCCTTTCCCAAAAATCCTCATCCAAGGCTCCGCTTTTCCCGGGATCCCGAATTCCAGGGATAACTCCAGAACTCCCGCGCTGCTCTCCCCTCAGATGAGGATTTTTGGGAAGAGGAAGGGGGGGAATAACGTTCTATCCCAAAGAAAAAATGGGATTTGGGGGGGTCCCTGTCACCCCTAATTCCAGCCAAAATTCCTTCCTTTTTTTTTGAGATGGATCGAGGGGAAAGCAACGCCCCGGGATGATCCCTGGAATTGGGGATTCCAGGGAAAAGCAAAGTTTTGGATGAGGATTTTTGGGGGGAAAAAAGGGAATTTTGGCTCCGACCTCACTCCCAGGCTTGGAATTTTGGGGTCTCAGGTGATCCAAACCCCTCCGGATGCAAAAATCCTTTTTGTTTGGTTTTTTGGTTTTGTTTTTTCTGGGATACAACCTGGGATCCCCCACTTTTCCCAAAAAATCTTCACCCAAGACTCCGAGATCCCGAATTCCAGGGATGATCCTAAAATTCCCAGAGCTCTGCTTTCCCCTCGGATGAGGATTTTTGGGAAGAGGAGGGGAGGGGGAGAAGGTTCTATCCCAAAGAAAAAATGGGATTTGGATTTGAGTCAGCGGGAATGACAGAGACCCCAAAAATTCCTGCATTTCCCCCAGTTCCAGGGATCATCCTGGGGCGTTGTTTTCCCCTCGTCCCATTCCCCAAAATGAAGGAATTTTGGCTGGAATTAGGGAATGACAGTGACCCCCCCCCCCAAATCCCATTTTTTTGGGGGGGGATAGGACAGGGGAAACACCGCTCTGGGATTATCCCTGGAATTCAGGATCCCAGGAAAAAACAGAGCCTTGCATGAGGATTTTTTTGGGGGAGTTGTATCCCAAAAAAACAAAAGGGATTTGGGTTTGGATCATGGGGAATGATGGACACCCCAAAAATTCCTACATTTTCCCCAATTCCAGGGATAATCCCAGAACGCTGGAGCGCTGCTTTCCCCTCGGATGAGGAATCTGGGGAGGGATCCCACGTTCCATCCCAAAAAAGTGAAGGAATTTTGGCTCCCGGGCTGGGAATGTTGGGGTCTCTGTCATTCCCAGTGATCCAAACCCCTCTGGATGCACAAATCCTGGGATTTTTTGGGATACAGCCTGGTTTATCCCCCTTTTCCCAAAAATCCTCACCCAAGGCTCCGGGATCCCAAATTCCAGTGAAAATCCCTCATTCTATCCCCCCAAAAATGATGGGATTTGAGTTTGGATCATGGGGAATCGCTGAGACCCCAAAAACTCCTTCATTTTCATCCCTCCCGACCCTTCCCATTCCATTGCATCCAAGGAAAAGGGAAAAACAGGGAAAACTCCCTGGAATAAATCCCATAAATTTTCCAGGCTCATTCCCAAATTTTCTTTTTTTTTTTTTTTTTTTGTGGGATTATTTCATGCCCTTTGTTATTCCAATCCTGGATTTTAATGGATTTTTTAAATGGAATTATTTTTTTTCTTCATGGAATTTCTAATGGAATTTCCTTTAATGGAATTTTAAATGGATTTTTAAGTGGCATTTTAATGGAATTTCTGTCCCTCGTCACCACCCCCCGCCCTCCCCTTTCCCAGTTTTCCATCAGCTCCATTTTTCCCAAATCCCAAAATCCCTCTCCCTCTTTTTCCTGGAAAAATCCCCTCAAATTTGGGATTTTTTTCCAAAATCGACCCCAAAGGAATTCCTGGCATTGATCCCAAAAGAATCCCGGGGTTTTGGAGCTGGAACCGGCTCAGCATTCCCAAAAAATTTTCTGGATCAGCATCAACCCCTCAGCTGCTTCCAGGGGTTTTCTGCTCATCCCAAAATCCCCCAATCCCGGGGATTTTTTTTAGGATTTTTGTTTTCCCTCGTGTTTAAAATACTGCGGAAATTCCCGGAATTCCAGAGGCTGAGCTCGTGCGTCAGGAGATATCCTGGAATTCCTGGGAATTTCCCCGAGGGGGAAAAAATCCTTGGATCCAAGGCCTCTCCTCACCCCAGGAAACTCCGGGATCCCTTTGGGATTTGGGGAAAAATCCCTCGGGATGGAGCCAGAGGGGAAAAAATCTGGGAATGGTGTGGGGGGTTCCATAGGGAAAAGGGGATTTCTTGGGAAAAAATGGGAGAAGGATTTTTTGGGAATTCCCAAGGAGCTGGGAAAGCACCAAATCCGTGGTTTCCCCCCCCCCATCCCATTTTCCCTAAAAACTGAGTTTTAATCCCTGGAAATTTGGGAGCTCTGGGAATTCCAAGGGTTTTCCCTCATCCCAGATTTCTCTTGGGTTTTCCCAGATTTGCCTGAGGTTTTCCCTCATTCCCTGCTCTGGGATTGGGATTTGGGCTCTTCCTGAGTTTTTAGGATCAAAATCTCTCTGGATCCCAGGAAAACTGAGGGAAGATCCAAAAAACCCACAAAACCCAAGGGATGATCCCAAAAAAACCCCTGGATTGGGAAGGAATCCATGAGGATTTGGGGCCGGGAATTCTTTCCCAAATCCAAGGATTTGGATCACCCAAATCCCCCTCGGAATCTCATCCCAAGGAATTCCAGCTGAGGTGATCCCACAATTCCCAGTTTTCCATGGCCAGGAATCCCAAATCCAAGGGGAGCAAATCCCAGCTCTTCCCTTTCCCACAAATCCCCAAATCCACAAAAAACCCCAAAATTCCCTCCAGAATTCCCAAATTTTTCCTCTCCCAGCCCCACAGAATCCCAGGATTCAGGGAAGGCAGTGGGAAAACCCCAAAATCCCATTTTTAAAGAGGGGAAAAAGCAGGAAAAGGGAATTTCAGAGCCGCTTTTGGGATTGGGGGAGGGAATTCCGAGCACAGGAATTCCAAGGATTGTTTATCCTGGTGGGATCCAAGAATTCCAAACAATCCTTGGAGCGGGGATCGGAATTCCGGGGTTTGCAATTCCTGGGGGTGCAATTCCCACCTCTCTCTCATCCCAAACTGGGATTTTATCCCAAAAAACCGACCCCAGATTTGTTCCCTCTCCTGGATTTTCCAGAATGTAAAAAATCCATGGAAAAATCAGAGTTTGGGAAAAGCTTTTCCCTTTTCCCAGAGGTTTTTCCTGGGAAAAATCCCAGCTGGAGAAGGGGAGGATCTGATTCCAGAGGGATTCATGGGATTTTTGGGATCAGGGAGCTCCAAAAGCAGAAAAAAATCAGGAAAAATCCCATCCAGGATCCCAAATTCCCTCCTTTTCCTGCTGGAAAAAGGCTGATCCCAAATCCCAGTGGGAATTCTGAGCTCTTCCCCCTTTTCCAAGGGCCAAAAATCCGTGAAAAAATTGGAGTTTTGGGATTTGGGATCCCAGAATTGGGATTTGGGATTCTGGGATTTTTCTGGGAAAAACTGGATTTTTGGGATTTGGGATCTTGGAATTCCCATTTTTTTCCCAGTCTCAAAGTGGGATTTGGGATCTGGCATTCCCAATCCCAAATTGGGATTTGAGATCCTGGAATTCCTGTTTTTCCCAGTCCCAAACTGGGATTTGGAATCCCAGAATTCCCATTTTTGCAATCCCAAAGTGGGATATGGGGATCCTGGCATTCCGTTTTCCCAGTCTCAGACTGGGATTTGGGATCCCAAATTCCCAGTCCCAAAAAGTGGGATTTGGGATCCCGAATGGATTTTCTCAATCCCTGTCATTTCCCTCTCCAGCCCTCCAATTCCTTGGGAATTCCTGGGGATTTATCCCCTTTCCCAAAAATCCTCACCCAAGGCTCCGGGATCCCAAATTCCAGTGAAAATCCCCTCATTCTATCCCCCAAAAATGATGGGATTTGAGTTTGGATCATGGGGAATCGCTGAGACCCCAAAAATTCCTTCATTTTCATCCTCCCGACCCTTCCCATTCCATTGCATCCAAGGAAAAGGGAAAAACAGGAAAACTCCTGGAATAAATCCCATAAATTTTCCAGGCTCATTCCCAAATTTCCTCTTTTTTTTTTTTTTTTGTGGGGATTATTTCATGCCCTTTGTTATTCCAATCCTGGATTTTAATCCATAAATTTTTTTTAAATGGAATTTATTTTTTCTTCATGGAATTTCTAATGGAATTTCCTTTAATGGAATTTTAAATGGATTTTTAACTGGCATTTTTAATGGAATTTCTCCTCCTCACCACCCCCCGCCCTCCTCTTTCCCAGTTTTCCATCAGCTCCATTTTTCCCAAATCCCAAAATCCCTCTCCCTCTTTTTCCTGGAAAAATCCCCTCAAATTTGGGATTTTTTTTCCAAAATCGTCCCCAAAGGAATTCCTGGCATTGATCCCAAAAGAATCCCGGGGTTTTGGAGCTGGAACCGGCTCAGCATTCCCAAAAAATTTTCTGGATCAGCATCAACCCCTCAGCTGCTTCCAGGGGTTTTCTGCTCATCCCAAAATCCCCCAATCCCGGGGATTTTTTTTAGGATTTTTGTTTTCCCTCGTGTTTAAAATACTGCGGAAATTCCCGGAATTCCAGAGGCTGAGCTCGTGCGTCAGGGAGATATCGGGAATTCCGGGAATTTCCCCCGAGGGGGGAAAAAATCCTTGGATTCAAGGCCTCTCCTCACCCCAGGAAACTCCGGGATCCCTTTGGGATTTGGGGAAAAATCCCTCGGGATGGAGCCAGAGGGGAAAAAATCTGGGAATGGTGTGGGGGGTTCCATAGGGAAAAGGGGATTTCTTGGGAAAAAATGGGAGAAGGATTTTTTGGGAATTCCCAAGGAGCTGGGAAAGCACCAAATCCGTGGTTTCCCCCCCCATCCCGTTTTCCCTAAAAACTGAGTTTTAATCCCAGGAAATTTGGGAGCTCTGGGAATTCCAAGGGTTTTCCCTCATCCCAGATTTCTCTGGGGTTTTCCCAGATTTTCCTGAGGTTTTCCCTCATTCCCCGCTCTGGGATTGGGATTTGGGCTCTTCCTGAGTTTTTAGGATCAAAATCTCTCTGGATCCCAGGAAAACTGAGGGAAGATCCAAAAAACCCACAAAACCCAAGGGATGATCCCAAAAAAAACCCCGGATTGGGAAGGAATCCATGAGGATTTGGGGCCGGGAATTCTTTCCCAAATCCAAGGATTTGGATCACCCCAAATCCCCCTCGGAATCTCATCCCAAGGAATTCCAGCTGAGGTGATCCCACAATTCCCGGTTTTCCATGGCCAGGAATCCCAAATCCAAGGGAGCAAATCCCAGCTCTTCCCTTTCCCACAAATCCCAAATCCACAAAAACCCCCAAAATTCCTCCAGAATTCCCAAATTTTCCTCTCCCAGCCCCACAGAATCCCAGGATTCAGGGAAGGCAGTGGAAAAACCCCAAAATCCCATTTTAAAAGAGGGAAAAAGCAGGAAAAGGGAATTTCAGAGCCGCTTTTTTGGGATTGGGAGGGAATTCGAGCACAGGAATTCCAAGGATTGTTTATCCTGGTGGGATCCAAGAATTCCAAACAATCCTTGGGCGGGGATGGAATTCGGGTTTTCTAATTCCTGGGGGTGCAATTCCCGCCTCTCTCTCATCCCAAACTGGGATTTTATCCCAAAAAACCGACCCCAGATTTGTTCCCTCTCCTGGATTTTCCAGAATGTAAAAAATCCATGGAAAATCAGGAGTTTGGGAAAAGCTTTTCCCTTTTCCCAGAGGTTTTTCCTGGGAAAAATCCCAGCTGGAGGAGGGGAGGATCTGATTCCAGAGGGATTCATGGGATTTTTGGGATCAGGGAGCTCCAAAAGCAGAAAAAATCAGGAAAAATCCCATCCAGGATCCCAAATTCCCTCCTTTTCCTGCTGGAAAAAGGCTGATCCCAAATCCCAGTGGGAATTCTGAGCTCTTCCCCCTTTTCCAAGGGCCAAAAATCCGGGAAAAATTGGAGTTTTGGGATTTGGGATCCCAGAATTGGGATTTGGGATTCTGGGATTTTTCTGGGAAAAACTGGATTTTTGGGATTTGGGATCTGGCATTCCCAATCCCAAATTGGGATTTGAGATCCTGGAATTCCTGTTTTTCCCAGTCCCAAACTGGGATTTGGAATCCCAGAATTCCCATTTTTGCAATCCCAAAGTGGGATTGGGGATCCTGGCATTCTCGTTTTTCCCAGTCTCAGACTGGGATTTGGGATCCCAGAATTCCCAATCCCAAAGTGGGATTTGGGATCCCGGAATTCCCATTTCCCCCCATCCCAGATTTCCTTCTCCAGCTCCTCCAAATCCTTGGGAATTCCTTTGAGGTGGATTTTCTGGGATGTCCTGGGATTTCCCAACAATTTAGGGGTGTCCCTTTGGGATATTTGGGAATATCCCAGGAATTCCCTCCAGAGTGAAGATTTCCCGCTCTGGATTGGGGTTTCCGTGGGAATTCCAGCTGGGAACAGGAGGATCCCATGGGATTGCCAGGAATTTTTGGGGTTGGGAATGTGACTCCAAATGGGGCAAATCCCACAGAATTTCGGGATCCCAATCCCGTCTCTGCCATTCCCAAGGAGGATCCCACGGGATCGCTGGGAATTCCAGGATTCCCAAACTGGGAATTTTGGGGTTGGGAGTGGGACCCCAAATGGGGCAAATCCCCGGGAATTCCGGGATCTGGGGACACCTGGGGCTGGTGACAAAGGGTTTGGGGTTCCCTGGGATTGGGGGCACTCAGGGGACACCAGGGCGGGGTTTGGGGTCCCCGGGGCCAGGATGACACCCGAGGGTTTGCGCTGGGGACACTTGAGGGACACCTGGGGACAGAGTTTGGGGCCACCTGAAATGGTGGCACTGGAGGATTTGGGGTCACCTGGGCTCGGTGACATTCCAGGGACGCCAGGGCAGGATTTGGGGTCGGCTGGGGGGACAAGGAGCGGTGACCGCGGGGACAAACCCGGTTTGGGGTTTGTTCGAGCGGTGCCACCGCGGGGACAAACCCGAGCGGTGCCACCGCGGGGACAAACCCGAGCGGTGCCACCTCCGGTGACAAACCCGAGCGGTGGACAAACCCGAGCGGTGCCACCGCGGGGACAATTCCCCGGAGCTCCGGGATCCCCCCCGGTCCCGGCCCCGCTCTGGCGGCACTGGCGACACTCGGCGAGGTGGCGTTGTCGCCCGCGCGGGGACGGGGACAGGAAAGAGGAGCGGCGGCGCTTCCTGGTGGCTCCGTCATGTGACAGCGCCGGAGCGGATCCGAGCCCAAATCCCGGCCCGGTGAGCGCATCCCGTTCCGGGAACGCGGGGATTTGGGATCGGGGCACCCCAGCCATAGAGGGAGTGGCATTTTGTCCCCAAAATCCCCGCCCCGGCCTTGCGGCGGTGCCACCCCCTCCGTGTCGCGGGGTGGGAATGGGGCCGGGATTGGGGCCGGGATTGGGGTGGGGATGGGGCCGGGAATGTCCCTCCGGGACGGGGCGGGGCTGGCACGGCCCCACCGCGGGGACAATGGGGACGGAGCGGCGGGGGCGGGGCTCGGCCACCGGAACCGCCCCACGGGACCGGCAGCGCCTTCCCGGGGCCGGGATCATCCCCTTCCCGGTCCTGAATCCCGGCCCCACATCCCCTTCCCGGTGCCTGGATCCCGGCCCCACATCCCCTTCCCGGTCCTGAATCCCGGCCCCACATCCCCTTCCCGGTGCCTGAATCCCCTTCCCGGTGCCTGGATCCCGGCCCCACATCCCCTTCCCGGTCCTGGATCCCGGCCCCACATCCCCTTCCCGGTGCCTGGATCCCGGCCCCACATCCCTTCGGTCCTGAATCCCGCCCCCCATCCCATCCCCTGAATCCCGGTGCCTGGATCCCCATCCCGGTCCCTGAATCCCCATCCCGATCCCACAACCCCACCCCGGTCCCATACCCCATATCCCCATCCCGGTCCCACTCCCACCAACCCCATCCCAGTCCCGTATCCCGGTCCCACACCCCCATCCCGGTCCCACATCCCGATCTCTATCCCAGAATCCCCATCCCGATCCCAAAATCCCCATCCCAGAATCCCTGTCACCATCCCGCATCCCCCCGGTCCCCGCACGCCCGGACTCCCCCGGCACGGCCCCACAGATCCCGGTCTCCCCTCCGTCCCTCCCTCTGTCCGTCCGTCCGTCCGTCCCTCTCCCCGCCCTCTCCCAGCTCCTCCTCCCGCCGCTCCCGACCCCGCCGCGACCCCGCAGGTACCGGGGGGGACACGGGGACACACCGGGGGACACGGGGACACACCGGAGCCCCCCGAGGTACCCGCGGGCGGTTCCTGCCGGGGAGAGGGGCCGGGAGCGATTTTAGGGCGGGCTGGGAAGGGGGTCCCGGCTTTTTCTGGCTCCCCCAAATATTTATTGGGGTGGGGTGGGGGGGGGCGTTTGTCCGCGCTGCCGAGCTGGGGGTGAGGAGTGGCGAGGGGACAGGGCTGGGGACAGGGCTGGGGACAGGGCTGGGGACAGGGCTGGGGACAGCCCTGGGGAAACCTTTGGGGACAGGGCTGGCGCTGGGGACAGCGTTGCTGGGGGGTTTTGGGGTCGCTGCCGGGGAAGTTTGGGGTCACTGCCAAGAGGGTTTTGGGGTCGCTATCAAGGAGGTTTTGGGGTCGCTTCCAGGGCGTTCCCGCTTTTCCCTCTGTCGGAGCAGGAAGGGGCGGTGGCCGCGGCGGCACCCAAACCGTTTTGCTTTCGTTTCCACCGGCGCTTGGGAAATCCCAAATTCCAGGAAGGCCGAGAGCTCGGGGAGGGTGGGGAGGATCCTGCGAGGGGCGGAACGGCAGAACCCCGAGCGGGATTTACGGGGCCGAGCCCCAGCTTCCTCCATCCCACGGGAGAACCCCGCATCTCCGCAGATGGAGACGGAACCGGAGCCAGAAGCGGAACCGGAGCCTCACCCAGAGCCGGGCCCCGCCGCGCCGGCCTCCCCTCCGTGCCAGGCGGCGGAGGGCGAGGATGAGGATGGGGAGGAAGACGAAGATTTCCAGTTCCTGCGCTGCGATGGCTGCGGGCAGGACTCGGCGCAGCCGCGGCTGCTGCGCTGCCTGCACACGCTGTGCCCGGCCTGCCTGAGCGACACCAAGCAGTGCCCGCGCTGCCAGGCGGCCACGGGCGCTCCGGCCGTGGACAACCTGCTCTTCTGCAACCTGCGGAGCCGCCTGCAGCTCTGGCGGCAGATCCGCAGCTCGGGCGGGCCCGGCTGCAGCCGCTGCCGCACCGAGGCGGCGCTGGTGTGGTGCTCGGACTGCGAGGAGTTCTTCTGCGGGCGCTGCCTGGAGGAGCACCAGTGGTGGCACAAGAAGAAGGCGCACAGGGTGCGCAGGGTGGAGGAGCTGCGGGCGGGCTCGGCGCGGCAGTTCCTGGAGGACACGCGCGGCTCCTGCAGCCTCTTCTGCTCCAGCGCCAGCCACCCCGAGGAGAGCCGCGTGTGCAGGTGGGAGCCCGGCCGCAGATGGCACCAAATCGTGTCCCGGCCCCAAATCTTGGCCTGGCCCCAAGTCTGATCCTGTCCCCAAACCTCGTCCTGTCTTCCAATCTTGTCCCGTCTCCAAATCTCGTCCGTCCCCAAACCTCATCCCATCCCCAAACCTCACACTGTCCCCACACCTCAGCCTGTCCCCAGACATTGCCATGGCCCCAAATCTCAGCCCATCCCCAAATCCCATCCTATCCTCAAGCCTCATCATCTCCAAACCTCATTCTGTCCCCAAAACTCATCCTGTCCTCAAACCTCATCCTGTCCCCAAAACTCATCCTGTCCTCAAATCTCATCCTGTCCTCAAATCTCATCCTGTCTCCAAATCTCATCCCATCCCCAAACCTTGTCCTGTCCTCAAATCTCACGCTCTCCTCACATCTTGGCCTGTCCCCAAACATTGCCATGGCCCCAAATCTCATCCAGTCCCCAAATTTCATCCCATCCTCAAATTTCATCCTGTCCTCAAACCTCACCCTGTCCCTAAATCTCATCCTGTCCCCAAATCTCACTGCACTCCCAAATGTCCCCCATCCCCGAATCTCATGCTGTCCCCAAACCTCGTCCCCTGCCTTTTCCCAAAACTCATTCTGCCCCCCAAATTCATTCTGCCCCAAATCTCATCCTATCCCTAAATCTTGTCCTGTCCCCAAATCTCACCCTGTCCCTGAATTTCACCCTGTCCCCAAATCTCATCCTGTCCCCAAATCCTGCCCTGCTCCAGGAGGTTTGGGGGTGATGCTCCAGCCTGGAATATGTTGGAGTGGGATGGGCCCAAATCTATCCTGTCCCAAAATCTCACACTGCTCCCAAATCTCATCCCGTACCCAAACCTCGTCCTGTCCCCAAATCCCCTCCCGTCCCCAAATCTCCTGTCCCCAAAGCTCTGCCATTGGGGTTTTGTCCCCCGTGTCTGGGGACTGATGGCAGTGACCTCACAGAGACCCCGGGGAGCTCCAGTGGGGACTGGGGAAAGGCTCCAGAGAGGGCAGAGCATGGTCTGGGCTGCCCTGGAATGGGCACTGCCCATCCCTGCCCATCCCTGTCCATCCCTGACCATCCCTGTCCATCCCTGCCCATCCCTGACCATCCCTGCCCATCCCTGACTATCCCTGCCCATCCATGCCCATCCCTGACCATCCCTGCCCATCCCTGACTATCCCTGCCCATCCCTGCCCATCCCTGATCATCCCTGACCATCCCTGCCCATTCCCTGACCGTCCCTGCCCATCCCTGCCCATCCCTGCCCATCCCTGACCATCCCTGCCCATCCATGCCCATCCCTGCCCATCCATGCCCATCCCTGCCCATCCCTGACCATCCCTGCCCATCGCTGACCATCCCTGCCCATCCCTGCCCATCCATGCCCATCCCTGCCCATCCCTGACCATCCCTGCCCATCGCTGACCATCCCTGCCCATCCCTGCCCATCCCTGCCCATCCCTGCCCATCCATGCCCATCCCTGCCCAACCCTGCCCAACCCTGCCCATCTCTGCCCATCCCTGCCCATCCCTGCCCATCCCTGACCATCCCTGACCATCCCTGCCCATCCCTACCCATCCCTGATCATCCATGCCCATCGCTGTCCATCCCTGCTCATCCCTGCCCAACCCTGACCATCCCTGCCCATCCCTGCCCATCGCTGACCATCCCTGACCCCTGTCCCTCCCTGACCCCTGCCCATCCCTGACTCCCATCCATCGCTGTCCATCCCTGACCCGTGTCCATGTCCCCCATCCCGGGAGCCAATCCCGGTACCCCCAAGGCGCGCCGAGCGCCGGGCGGAGCGCTGGCGGAGGAGCTGCAATGCAGGGTCAAGGCTGCTGCGGCTGGAGGGGCGGCCGAGAGGCTGGTGGAGAGGCTGGGGCGCGCTGCCACAGCAGGAGCTGATGGACATGCAGCCCTTCGTCAAGGCGGCGCTGCTGGAGCTGCGGCTGCGGCCGCCCGAGCCTCCCCCGAGCCCACGCCCCGACTGAGTGCTATGGGCGCCTGGTGGAGCGCATCACGGGCCGGCCGGGTGAGCGCTGGGCCGGGCCGGGCTGGGGAGGGAGCTCTGGGCTTGGAGCTCTGGGCTGGGCCGGCTGCAAAGCGCTCTCCATGAGCAGGGACAGCACTAGATCCTTCTTCTTCTCCTTCTTCTCTTTCTCCTCCTTCTCCTTCTCCTTCTCCTTCTCCTTCTCCTTCTCCTTCTCCTTCTCCTTCTCCTTCTCCTTCTCCTTCTCCTTCTCCTTCTCCTTCTCCTTCGGGCCCTTCTCCTTCTCCTTCTCCTCTCCTTCTCCTTCTCCTTCTCCTTCTCCTTCTCCTTCTCCTTCTCCTTCTCCTTCTCCTTCTCCTTCTCCTTCTCCTTCTCCTTCTCCTTCTCCTTCTCCTTCTCCTTCTCCTTCTCCTTCTCCTTCTCCTTCTCCTTCTCCTTCTCCTTCTCCTTCTCCTCCTTCTCCTTCCCTTCCCCTTCTCCTTCTCCTTCTCCCTTCTCCTTCCCCTTTTCCTCCTCCTTCCCCCCTTCTTCTCCTTGTTCTCCTTCCTTCTTCTCCTCCTCTTCCTTATTTTTCTTCATTTTTTCTTTTTCTTCTTCTTCCCCTTCCCCTCCTCCTCCTCCTCTCCCCCATTTCCCTGCTCCGGCTGCTCACCCCCCAGAGCTGGGATTTGCTCCGTTGTTTTTGTGGAGCCCTTTGGGTGTTCCCCGATCCCGGTGGCTCTGGGGACGCTCATTCCCAGCTCCCTGGAGCCTCCCAAGCCCCTGGGGCCACCCCAATCCGGAGGGAAGGGGTTTGGAGCTGCCAGGCAGGATTTTCCTGGCTCTGGAGGCTCCAGCTCGGGGTCTCATCCCGGTTTTCTCCATCCTCAGATGTCTCCGAGGTTGAGGTGGCCCTGGAGAACAACCTGGTGAGACATCGGGGTGCTCCTGCCCCATCCCAAACCTGCACCTCTCCTTTCCCTCCCCATCCCGGTATTCCAGGGTTTCCTCACCCACAAGTTCCCACATCCCACCAGGCACTGCTCCATCCCTGGGGAATTCCATGGCCATGGCACCGACCACAGGAGCAGCCCCCAGACCCATCCCAAACCCTCCGTGCCTCAGTTTCCCCATTCCCGAGGGTGTTCCCACCCCTCCACTGGGACCCAAGTCCATCCTAACTCCCCGCTCTTCCCGCAGGAAGAGGATCCAACCCATCCCAAACTCCAGAGTGTCTCCCCCAGCCTGGAGGAGATCCAAGTGGAGGAGGTGAGGTCCCTCCATCCCATCCAGGTGAGATCCACTGGGATCCTCATCCCAATCCCACCCCAATCCCACCCCAATCCCAACCCCAACCCCCATCCTAACCCCAATCCCAACCCCAATCCCAATCCCAACCCCAATGCCAATCCCAATGCCAATCCCAATCCCAATCCCAACCCAACCCCAATCCCAATCCCACCCCAATCCCACCCCAACCCCAATCCCACCCCAACCCCAACCCCAATCCCATCCCAATCCCACCCCCAATCCCAATCCCACTTTTCCAGCCTCTCGCGCTCCCCTGCTGGAAGAAGCGGACGCTGTCCAGCATGGAGAGGGGCAGCCAGGTGTCTCCCAAAATCCTGAAGCTGGAATGTGACCACGAGCCTGGCCCCAGCCATCCCAAATCCCAGTGGGAATTCCAGACGGAGCCCGGCCCCTCCACGTCCCAGCACAACTGCATCCGTGCTGGTGACACAGGTGGGCACCGGGAATGTCACCGTCCCTGGTATCCCGCTTTTCCTCATCCCATGGGATCATTCCCGGCCTTTCTGTGCCCCCATTCCATGGGAATCTTGGCCAAGGGTGGGGAGGATCCAGATCTGTAGGGTAAGGGATCCATGGGATGAGGGATCTGTGGAATTCAGGATCCATGGAGTGAAGGATCCAGGAGGTGAAGGATCCATGTGGTCAGGGATCTGTGGGATGAGGGATCCATGGAATGAAGGATCCATGGAATGAAGGATGCACAGGGTGGGAGATCCATGTGGTGAGGGATCCATGGGATGAGGGATCCACGGGGTGAGTGATCCATGGGGTAAGGGATCCATGGAATGAAGAATCCATGGGATTCAGGATCCGTGGGGTGAGGGATCCATGGGATTCAGGATCCATGGAATGAAGAATCCATGGGATTCAGGATCCATGGGATGAGGGATCTGTGGAATTCAGTATCCATGGAGTGAAGGATCCATGGGTGGGGGATCCACGGGGTGAGGGATCCGTGGAATTCAGGATCCACGTGCTCCCCACCATTCCGGGGGTTGCCCGCATGCTCTGGTTGGTTCCTGGTGCAAAGCTCAGGAATGGTGATCCCGTGGGATCTGGAATTTGGGGATTTCCCTTGCAGAGGGCGGCAGCATCATCATCTGCAGCTCGGACGACAGCGACGAGGACACCGTGGTGGTGACGGTGACACCGGAGCCGCCTCCGTGCTGACGTCCCACGGGATCCTCCGGCCTCATCCCGCAATTCCCGGCCTCCCATTCCCAGATTTCTGATTGGGCTTTCCTCTTCTTGCCCAATCCCAAATTTATTCCTGGACTGAGCTCTGGCATTCCAGAGCAGCCCCAAGTCCCACCTGGATCTGCTGGAATCTCCCCTTTAATGCTTTGAGGTTTCCTGGGAATGTTGTTTTCCTCTTAAATCCTGTCTGGGTTGATCCCAAAATAAAATTTGGGATGGGAGTTGGGATCCGTGCTGGCGGATCCCGTTCCCGAGCCCCCCCAAAGGTGGGGAGATGATCCCAAGGGTGGGATCCCCTCTGGGATCCCCCATCAGCACTTGGAGGAGGGAATTCCTTGGGATTGGGATTGGGATTGGGATTGGGATTGGGATTGGGGTTGGTTTCCTGGTGTAATGAGGGTTTAAAATCCCAGGTTTTTTATGTCTCCCCTCAATAAAGATGCTCTGGGATAAAATTCCAGCTGCTTCCTCTTCTTCCCACCCTGCTTTTCCCAACCCATCCCGAGCAGAGGGAAAACCTGGGAATTCTGGGGTGAAACCTGTCTCTGCTCCCTGCTCCAGGCACCGATCCTGGCATTTTGGGGATGGGAGAAATCCCTGAGGGCAGGGAGAGATCCCCGGGATAAAATTCCCACATTCCATGAGTGGAGGAGCCTCTTCCAGCCACGTTCCCACAAAAATCCGGGGCTGCCGGGAAAGAGGGAAATGGAATTTCCGTTTCCCAGGAAAATAGTGCAGGATTGTCCTGAGGGAAAACCGGGAATGAATTCAGGACTCTGCTTTTATCCCAGATCCTATTTTTTATTTGGGACACCCCAGCTCCAGGAATGTTTTCCATGGATTAAATTCCTGTGATTTGTGCATTCCTGCCTCAATCCCAGCTGGATTTGGGATTCCCATTTTTGGAGCTCCCAAAATTCCTGGGATTTCAGTGTTCCTGCCTCAATTCTGGCTGGATTTGGGATTCCCAGATCCCAATTTTGGGGTTCCCCACCCCAGGAATGTTTTCCATGGATTAAATTCCCAAGATTTGTGCATTCCTGCCTCAATCCCAGCTGGATTTGGGATTCTCAGATCCCACTTTTGGGGCTCCCAAAATTCCTGGGATTTGAGTGTTCCTTCCTCAATTCTGTCTGCATTTGGGATTCCCAGATCCCAGTTTTGTGGTTCTGCACTCCATGAATGTTTTCATTGATTTTCCATTTGGATTCAAAATTTTCCAAAATTCCCATGATTTGAGTGTTCCTGCCTCAATCCCAGCTGGATTCGGGATTCCCAGATCCCACTTTTGGGGTTCCCCTCTCCAGGAATGTTTTCCATGGATTAAATTCCTGGGATTTGAGTGTTCCTGCCTCAATCCCAGCTGGATTTGGGATTCCCAGATCCCACTTTTGGGGTTCCCCTCTCCAGGAATGTTTTCCATGGATTAAATTCCCGGGATTTGTGCATTCCTGCCTCAATCCTGGCCAGATTTGGGGTTCCCAGATCCCATTTTTGGGGCTCTCCACCCCAGGAATGTTTCCCATGGATTAAATTCCCACTCCTCTCTCCCAGGCTGTTCCCACCCAGTCCCAAGCCACCAGCCGGGATTGGGATCCATTTTCCAGGATCTTGGGGACACAGGGGACACCGGCCTGTGGGTGGCACCCGGCCCTGTCCCCATCCCGGCCCTTGGGATTCCTGGTTGGAATCCGGGAATTCCAGAATTCCTCAGCCTCAAGGGTGTCCCAAAAGTGACATTGTCCGGGGAATGTGGGGACACAGAGGGACCCCAAAATTCCCATCCCAACCCCTTTTCCCAGGGTATCCTGGAGGTGGTGGCACTGGGTGTCCCCATGAAGGTGTCACTGGGTGTCCCCATGGAGGTGGCACTGGGTGTCCCCATGGGGGTGGCACTGGGTGTCCCCATGGGGGTGGCACTGGGTGTCCCATGGAGGTGGCACTGAATGTCCCCATGCAGGTGGCACTGAATGTCCCATGGAGGTGGCACTGTGTGTCCCCATGCAGGTGGCACTGGGTGTCCCATGGAGGTGGCACTGGGTGTCCCCATGCAGGTGGCACTGGGTGTCCCATGGAGGTGGCACTGGGTGTCCCCATGGGGGTGTCACTGAATGTCCCCATGCAGGTGGCACTGGGTGTCCCCATGGGGGTGTCACTGAATGTCCCCATGCAGGTGGCACAGGGTGTCCCCATGGAGATGGCACTGGGTGTCCCATGGAGGTGACACTGGGTGTCCCCTGCAGGTCTCACTGGGTGTCCCCATGCAGGTGGCACTGGGTGTCCCCATGGGGGTGGCACTGGGTGTCCCATGGAGGTGACACTGAATGTCCCCATGCAGGTGGCACTGGGTGTCCCCATGCAGGTGACACTGGGTGTCCCATGCAGGTGGCACTGAATGTCCCCATGGGGGTGTCACTGAATGTCCCCATGCAGGTGGCACTGGGTGTCCCATGCAGGTGGCACTGGGTGTCCCCATGAAGGTGGCACTGGGTGTCCCATGCAGGTGGCACTGGGTGTCCCATGCAGGTGGCACTGGGTGTCCCCATGCAGGTGGCACTGTGTGTCCCCATGCAGGTGGCACTGGGTGTCCCCATGCAGGTGGCACTGGGTGTCCAGTGGCGCTGAAGGTGTGCGGGGCTGGTGTCCCCATGCAGGTGTCCCACTGGGTGGCCCGCAGGTGGCGCTGCTCTGGGGACACTGGGGACGCTGACACGGGGACACTGACACGTGTGACATTGGTGACACTGACTCTGTGACACTGACCGTGTGACACTGGGGACAGGCTGTGACACTGACACGGTGACACTGTGACACTGACACGTGTGACACTGGCCCTGTGACACTGGTGACACTGACATGTGTGGCACTGACACGGTGACCCTGTGACACTGACACATGTGACACTGGCCTTGTGACACTGACACATGTGACACTGGTGACACTGACACGTGGGACACTGACACTGACACCCTGTGACACTGACACAGTGACACTGGTGACACTCACACATGTGACATTGGTGACACTGACATGTGTGGCACTGACACGGTGACCCTGTGACACTGACACATGTGACACTGGCCTTGTGACACTGGGGACACTGACAGGGGGACTGTGACACGGTGACACTGACACTGTGGGACACTGACACTGGTGATGTGTGACACTGACACGTGACACTGGTGACCCACTGTGACACTGATATGGGACACTGACCCTGTGACACTGACACAGTGACACTGGTGACACACATGACATTGGTGACACTGGGGACACTGAAACTGTGACACTGAAACGTGTGACATTGGCGACGCTGACCCTGTGACACTGGGGACACCGACAGGGGGACACCAACACGGTGACCCTGTGACACTGATATGTGTGACACTGACACGGTGGCCCTGTGACACTGATATGGTGGCCCTGTGACACTGTGACCCTCACATGTGTGACACTGGCCCTGTGACCCTGTGACACTGACACGGTGACCCCGTGACACTGACACGGTGACACGGGGGACACGGGCACGCTGTCACTGCCATTGTCCCACCGCCATTGGTCACGCCCCGCCCCCCGTGTCCCCTCACCGCGGGTGGTGGCACTGCTGGGCCGGGGGAGGGGAAAGGGAGGGGACAGGAAAAGAGGGAAAGGGGTGGGAGGGGGAGCGATCCCAAAGGATCCGGGTCGTGATCCCCAATCCCACAGCAGCGATCCCAAAGGATCAGGACGTTATTCCCAATCTCACAGCGATCCCAAAGGATCAGGACATTATTCCCAATCCCACAGCAGCAATCCCAAATGATCCAAGACGTTATTCCCAATCCCACAGCAGCGTTCCCAAAGGATCCGGGACATTATTCCCAATCCCACAGCGATCCCAAAGCATTCGGGTCATGATTTCCAATCCCACAGCAGTGATCCCAAAGGATCAGGACATTATTCCCAATCCCACAGCAGCAATCCCAAAGGATCCAGGACGTTATTCCCAATCCCACAGCAGCGATCCCAAAGGATCCGGGTCGTTATTCCCAATACCACAACAGCAATCCCAAAGAATCCAGGACGTTATTCCCAATCCTACAGCAGAGATCCCAAAGGATCAGGATGTTATTCCCAATGAAGCAGTGATCCCAAAGGATAAGGTTAATTCCCCATCCAGCAGAGATCCCAAAGGATCAGGATGTTATCCCTGAGCCAGCAGCAATCCTAAAGGATCAAGGACATTATTCCCAATCCAGCAGAGATCCCAAAGGATCCAGGATGTTTTCCCACACTCCCAGGCTGTGGGATCGGGATGAGCTTTTCCCTGCCCCGATCCTGCCCCAAAGCTCATCCATCCCAAAAAAATGGGGCTGGCACTTCCAGGGGCAAAACAGCTCCCAAAAACCCCAAATCCTGGAAAAATACATCTAAAAATTCCACAAAAATCCCAAATTTCCCTTCCATACCAGGAAAATCCCATTTTCCAGGTGTTTTTGGGCTTTGAATGGCTCTGCTGGAATGACATTGATGATTCGATGGGATGTGATCAATAATTCCCGGACCCATCAACAAATTTCCAAATGAACACTGGGAAAAGGGAGTGAGGAGAGGGGGAGGGGGAAAAGGGAGGGGAAAACAATGGGATAAATCAGGTGTGGGGATGGAAATGGATCTGTGCCCTCCATGGATCCACGGATCCATCCCTCCATCCATCCATCCATCCATCCATGGATCCATGGATCCATGGATCCCTCCATCATCCATCCATCCATGGATCCATCCATCATCCATCCATCCATCCATCCATGGATCCATCCATCATCCATCCATCCATCCATCATCCATCATCCATCCATCCATGGATCCATCCATCCATCCATCCATCATCCATCCATCATCCATCATCCATCCATCATCCATCCATGGATCCATCCATCCATCATCCATCCATCCCTCCATCATCCATCCATCATCCATCCATCATCCATCATCCATCCACTCATCCATCCATGGATCCATCCATCCATCATCCATCCGTCCATCATCCATCCATCATCCATCCATCCCTCCATCATCCATCCATCCATCCATCATCCATCCGTCCATCCATCCATCCATCCATCCATCCATCATCCATCCGTCCATCCATCCATCCATCCATCCATCCATCCATCCATCCATCCATCCATCCATCCATCCATCCATCCATCCATCCATCCATCCATCCATCCATCCATCCATCCATCCATTCCATCCATCCATCCATCCATCCATCCATCCATCCATCCCTGGCAATGGGGACCGTGGCCGGCAGGCCCAGCTCGGGGCGGGGCCGCTCTCTGTCGCGACTCAGCCGTGTCGGCGACACCGGGAGGAGCCGCTCCCCCCCAGGCCCCGCCGCCCCCCCGGCCCTGTCCTCTCGCCGCGGGGCGGGACCGGCTCGGGAGCGGAGCGGGAGCGGCGGGAGCGGCGGGATCGATCCCTGCGCGGTCGATGGCTCCCGCCCGGGGCCCGGGGCACACCGCGCTCCCGGATCCCGCTTTTCCGCGGCGGGGACGCTCCGGGGGCGGGATGCGGGAGCGGCGTCCCCTCCGCTCCTGTCCCCGTCCTCCCTGCGGGCCCAAGGCGCGCTGAGCGCCCGCACGGGCCGGCATCGCCGCTGGAGTTCCCGCATGGATCGGGAATAGCGGCACGGGAGGCTCCCACCTGCTTGTCCCCCATCCTCCGAGGGATGCGCGGGCGGGACGGGGGGAGCCGCGCCCCGACGGCATCGCCGCCGCGCCGGGGGAGCCGCACAGCAGCGGCCGAGCGGCGGAGAACGCCCGCGGGCCGAGCAGCGCCGGCGCCCCCGCTTTTTTGGGGGCTATTTCTGTGTTTTCGGGGGTACCGGCGGTGCGGGAGCGGCCGCGGGCGGCGCCGGCCGGGTGTGTGGGTGGGCGTGTGGGTGGTGGGCTGGGAGAAGGAAGGGGGTGGCGGGCGGGCGGGCGGAGGGGGAGGCTGGCAGAAATGCAAATCGCTGCCTCTCGCTGTGCCTCGGCAGCCCAGAGCCCGCACGGCCCCGCCGCCGCTCGCAGCTCAGCCCCGGCAGGCGCGGGGGCAGCGGGCGGGGTCCCCCCGGTCCCCCCGCCCCTCGGGCGGCTGGCAGGAGGAGGATGAGGAGCGCCGGGAAGGGCTGAGGGTGGCGGAGAGGCACCTGGGAGAGGGTGAGTGGCGGGGGACAGGGGGACAGGAGAGGGGGAATAGGGCGGGGATGAAGTAGGGAGAGACGGCGGAGAGAGAGAGGGAGGGGAGGGAGAGGAGAGGGAAGCGAAAGAAATAATTGGGGAAGGAGAGATGAAAGCAGAGGATAAAGAAAATGGAGGTTAATTAGTTGGTTATTGCGGGGGGCGGGCGGTGAGTGGGGGAGGAAAAGCCTGATAGAGCCGGGGAAAAGAAAGTGAGAAGGGTGGGAAGGGAGAAGGAAAAACCTGATCCAGCCGGGAAATAGAGAGTGAGAAGGGTGGGAAGAGCCGGCCAGGGGAGAGAGAAGGAAAACCTGATTGAGCCGGGAAATAGAGAGTGAGAAGGGTGGGAAGGGAGAAGGAAAAACCTGACTGAGCCGGGAAAAGAGAGTGAGAAGGGTGGGAAGAGCCGGCCGGGGGAAAGAGAAGGAAAAACCTGACTGAGCCGAGAAAAAGAGAGCGAGAAGGGTGGGAAGAGCGGACGGGAAGGGGAGGAAAGCGGGGGCGAGGGCGAGGAGGGGATGCGCGGGAGGCAGCGGGCGGCAGCCGGGGGGAGCCGGGCACAGACAATGGGGCGCGGCCCCGCCGCCTCCACCTCCCGCCGCCGGGCGGGGCCGGGGCGCGCTGGCGCTGAGCCCCGCGCTGTGCCCGGCCAGGGGGACATGGCCCCGCTGCTGGCGCTGCTGCTGGCGGCCCTGCTGGGCTCGGGCCGGGCGTGCCCGGAGCCCTGCGCTTGCGTGGACAAGTACGCGCACCAGTTCGCCGACTGCGCCTACAAGGAGCTGCAGGCCGTGCCCGCGGGGCTGCCCTCCAACGTGACCACCCTGAGCCTGTCGGCCAACAAGATCGGCTCGCTGCCCCGCGGCGCCTTCGCCGAGGTGACCCAGGTGAGCTCGCTGTGGCTGGCGCACAACGAGATCGCCACCATCGAGCCCGGCGCGCTGGCCGTGCTGGCGCAGCTCAAGAACCTGGACATCAGCCACAACCAGATCGTGGAGTTCCCCTGGCGGGACCTGCGCAACCTGAGCGCGCTGCAGCTGCTCAAGATGAACAACAACCGCATGGCGCTGGTGCCGCCCGACGCCTTCCGCACGCTCAAGGACCTGCGCTCGCTGCGCATCAACAACAACCGCTTCGCCACGCTGGCCGAGGGCATCTTCGACTCGCTGGGCTCGCTGTCGCACCTGCAGATCTACAACAACCCCTTCGAGTGCTCCTGCGCGCTGCAGTGGCTGAAGCGCTGGATGGAGAGCACGCTCATCTCCATCCCCGAGAAGGACTCCATCGCCTGCGCGCTGCCCGAGCGCCTCCGCGGCGTGCCGCTGGCCAAGCTGCCCGAGCTGCGCTGCGCCGCGCCCGCCGTCAGCATCGGCTCCTCGCCCGAGCTGGACGCGGCCGGGCTGCCCGACGGGCTCACGCTGAGCCTGCACTGCGCCGCCAGCGGCTCGCCGCCGCCCGAGCTGCGCTGGAAGATCCGCACGGCCGGCCAGAGCCTGGAGCTGGGCGGGAGCGGCCCGGAGAGCGCGGCCAAGGAGGAGCCGCGGCCCGAGCCCGAGCGCTTCGTGGCCTTCAAGAACGGCACCCTGGTGATCCCGCAGCTGAGCAAGCGCGAGGAGGGCACCTACACCTGCGTGGCCACCAACGAGGTGGGCAGCAACCACTCCTCGGTCAGCGTGGCGGTGGCGGGCCCGCAGAAATACCCGCCGGTGCCCGGGGGGGACCCGCTGGGCGGCAAGGGGCAGGCGGGCGACAAGAAACCCGGCACCGAGGCGGCCAAGAACAGCGTGCTGACCCCGGAGGAGAGGGGCAAAGCGCTGGGCCCCACCCGGCAGAGCCGGCCCGGCTCGGCGGCGGGGCCGGAGCCTGAGGGCCGGGGCCGGGTCCCGTTGGAGCCGCCGGGGCTGGAGAAGAAGTGCGGGGCCGCGGCGGGAGGCTCCAAGTACATCTCCAACCACGCCTTCAACCAGAGCGGCGACTTCAAGCGGCACAGCTTCGAGCTGGGCGTCATCGCCCTGGACGTGGCCGAGCGCGACGCCCGAGTGCAGCTGACGCCCACCCAGCCCGGCGGGGGCCACCTGGGCGTGCTCTACCTGTGCCAGCAGGGCCGCCAGGGCCACGCCCTGCTGCAGTGGTCGCAGGTCGAGGCCGGCGTGAACTCGTACTGGTTCCAGGGCCTGAGCCCCGGCACCAACTACTCGGTGTGCCTGAGCTCGCCGGGCGAGGAGTGCCGGGTGCAGGTGGTGTTCACCACCAAGAAGGAGATCCCGTCGCTCATCATCATCGTGGTGGTCAGCATCTTCCTGCTGCTGCTGGCCACGCTGCCGCTGCTGGGCGCCACGTGGTGCCACCTGCTCGCCAAGCTGCAGGCCAAGCCCTACAAGCTGATCATGAAGGCGCAGAACCCCGACCAGATGGAGAAGCGCATGGCCGCCGACTTCGACCCCCGCGCCTCCTACCTGGAGTCCGAGAAGAACTTCGGTGCCGGCGAGGCCGAGGCCGAGGAGGAAGAGGAGGAAGAGGAGGAGGAGGCGGGGGATGAAGAAGGAGCGCGGTGGCGGCGCGGGAGGGAGGGGGAAGGCGCGGCGGAGCTGGAGCGGGAGGAGAGCGTGGCCGCCAGCTCCATGGCGGAGTCGCAGTCCAAGGGCGGCGCCGAGGAGTTCGAGGTGCGCTCCGAGTACAGCGACAAGCTGCCGCTGGGCGCCGAGGCCGTCACCATCTCCCCGGAGATCAACGGCAACTACCGGCAGCGGCCCCGCTGAGCCCCCGAACCCCCTGTCCCCGCTCCCACCCCCGCTCCGCCCGCGGAAAAACCTCCGGGAACGAGCGGAGCCATCCCCGCCTCTCCTCCCCCCTCCTCCTCCCCTTCTCCTTCTCGCCCGGTGCCCCCGGGATGAGCCTCCCACGATTTCGTTTCCATTTCGGGCACCGGCGGCGACAACGATTCCCTCTCCCCCCGCTCCCTCTGCCGCCCGCCAGCCCCGGGTTCGCTTTCCCCTCCGAGGAAAAAAACGAAAAACCCCGAGAAAACGGCTAAAAGCAAAAAGGCCGATAGCCCCAAATTCTCTTTGCTGGAATCGGTTCAGTCCCCGCCGCTCCTCGGCGCCCGGTGAGTCCCCTCTGCTCCCCGGTTCTCTCCTGCCGAGCCCGGAGCTGTCCCCGCCGCTCCCCGGTGTGTCCCCACCGCGCTCCGGCGCATCCCGGCGGTGCCGACATTCCCGGTCCCCGCCACTCCCGGGCGGTTTTCCCGCTTCCCGACGGATCCCGGGGCTCCTCGGTCCCCGGCACTCCCGGCCGATGCTCCCCGCGCCCCGTTGGGTGCCGACATTCCCGGTCCCCGCCGCTCCCGGGCGGTTCTCTCCAGCCCCCGATGGATATTGGTGCTCCCCGGCCCCACCACTCCCGTGCCCGGTGGGTCCCGGTGCTCCCCGGTCCCGTTCCCGGTGGGTCCCGGTGCTCCCCGGTCCCCGCCACTCCCGGGGGCTGATCCCCGGTTCCCGCGGCTCCCATTCCCGGCGGATCCCGGTTCTCCCCAGTCCCCGCCCTCCCATTCCCAGTCGGGGCCGGTGCTCCCCGGTCCCACCACTCCCGTGCCCGGTGGATCCCGGTGGTTCATTCCATTCCCAGTCGGGGCCGGTCCCCGCCCTCCCATTCCCGGTGGGTCCCCCCTCTCCCGTTCTGGTGGGTCCGGGCTCTTCCGTTCAGGACGGGCTCCGCACCCCGAGGCGCCGGGGGCTCCCCGATCCCCGATTCCCGGTCCCCAGTTCCCGGTTCCCGGTCCCGTCCCCTCCCCTCGGTGTGTTTTGGGTAGAGTAGCCTTGTAGCCAAGTGTGTGAGCCGCAGACGCGCCCGGAGCCCGCGGCCGAGGTGGCCACGGTGGCCCCGGCGGTCGCCGCGCTGGCCCCGGTGCCGCGGAGAGCCGCGGGCGCCTTCCCTGCGCGCTTCTGTCCGTGACGAGTCAATAAAAGGGATTGAAAGTGGAGCCGCCTCCGTGCCTGGGGGGAAAAACCGGGATTTTGTCCCCAGGGCGGGGAGGGGACAGCCAGGAGGTGGCACCGCCACAGCCGCCTCCTTTTATGTGTTTTACCCATTTCTTAATACCGTAAAAACATCAATTCATTTTTTCCGGCCATAAAGCAGGCGCGGAAATCGCGTCTGCGTGCGAACAGAATCGCCCAAATCCATTAAATCTTCCCTATAAATTCACCCCGGAGAGGAAAAAAAAAGGAATTCTATTTTCCCCGCCGTGAGCTTCGGAATCCGCTGGAGCAAGGAAACATCCCACGGATGTGTTTTCCATCGTTTTATGGATCATTTTCTGTCGTTTTCCAGATCATTCTCTATCATTTTAATCATAATTTCAATCATTTTAATATAATTTGAGATATGCTTTCTATTATTTTAGATACGTTTTTATCATTTTAGATATTATTTCTGTCATTTTAGATATCTTTTATTTATAGTTTTATCTGTAGTGTATTTGATTTTTGATGGAATTCCTAAAATCTCCACCTCTCTTTCTTTTTTTTTTTTTTTTGTAAAAAACCACACCCCAAACCTCGCTTTTTTTTTGCCTTTTTTCTCCCCAAACTCCTCTCCCTGATGGTGTCACCTTGATCCCTAAGGGGTCCCAGCACTCATCCCAAAATTCCTGCGGGATTTCTGTTCCCAATCCCATCCCACTGATGAAATCCCCCCCGGCAATCCAACATTCCTTTCTCCAGGGCAAAAATTCCCCAAATCCCTCCGGAATTTCCCCACAAATTCCCCCAAAATCCCCCAAATCCCGGGAGTCCGGGGCTGCTCCAGGTGTTCGGATCTGCCTGACAGAGCCTGGATATTCCCATCATTGTTGACATTCCCATAATTGTTGCTATTCCCATAATTATTTGTGGATATTCCCACAATTGTTGCCATTCCCACAATTAATTATGGATATTCCCATCATTGTGGATATTTCCATAATTGCGAATATTTCCATAATTGCGGATATTTCCATAATTGTTGATATTCCCATAATTGAGCGCCGTGCTCGGGAGTCACGGCAGGAATGGAAAAGAACAATCGTTCCAGCTGCCTTTAATTAGGGAACTGTGGATTCCCGGGAATCCGGGATGAGGCCGGGATTTGCTGCTCTCCAGGAGGCCACGAATAAATGAGGGTGGGGATTTGTGTTTTTCCTGGAAAAAAATTCCTGCTGGGAATGGTTAAAGCATCCATGGAGTGCTCAGAATTCCCAAAAATCCTCTGGTTTTATCCCCACGGCTGGAATGAGCAGAGAATTCCAGCCCTGCAGTGGGAATGTCCCAGTTTGACCAGTTGGGAATATCCCATTATAACCAGTTAGGAATGTCCCAGTTTGACCAATTGGGAATTCCCAGTTTGACCAGTCAGGAATTCCCAGTTTGACCAGTAGGGAATTCTTAATTAGACCAGTCAAAATTTCCCAGTCTGACCAGTTGAGAATGTCCCATTATGACCAGTTAGGAATGTCCCAGTTTGAGCAGTTGGAAATGTCCCAGTTTGACCAGTTGGGAATGTCCCAGTTTGAGCAGTTGGGAATGTCCCAGTTTGACCAATAGGGAATGTCCCAGTTTGAGCAGTTGGAATGTCCCAGTTTGACCAGTTGGGAATTCCCAGTTTGACCAGTAGGGAATGTCCCAGTTTGACCAGTAGGGAATTCTTAGTTTGAGCAGTTGGAACGTTCCAGTTTGACCAGTAGGGAATTCTTAGTTTGAGCAGTTGGAATGTTCCAGTTTCACCAGTAGAGAATTCCCAGTTTGACCAGTCGGGAATTCCCAGTTTGACCAGTTTGGGGTGGACAGGGACCGTTCCCATTCCCTTGTGGGATCTGGGGGATGAAATCCCCACAATCCCAATTTTCTGACCTTTTCTTGGGAATTCTCCACAGGGACACGAGGAGGTGGCGCTGGGGACATCCCCAGGTGCCATCCCAGGTGCCATCCCTGGTGTCATCCCTGGGTGCCATCCCCTGGTGACATTCCCGGTGCCACCCCTGGTGCCATCCCTGGATTTGGGAATTTTGTCCTCCCTCCTGACCCAGCTCTGGCCCCACAACCCCTCTGTGGGGTCACCCTGCCACCCTGTGTCCCCAAACCCTGTCCCAAACCCTGTGTCCCCAAACCCTGTCCCCAAACCCCATTCTCACCTCCTGTCCCCAACCCCTGTCCCCAAACCCCATTCTCACCTCCTGTCCCCAAACCCTGTCCCCAAACCCTGTCCCCAACCCCTGTCCCCAAACCCTGTCCCCAAACCCTGTCCCCACTCCCTGTCCCCAAACCCTGCCCCAAACCCTGTCCCCACTCCCTGTCCCCAACCCCTGTCCCCAAACCCTGCCCCAACCCCTGTCCCCAGTCCCTGTCCCCAAACACTGTCCTCAAACACTGTCCCCACCCCTGTCCCCAAACCCTGTTCCCAACCCCTGTCCCCAAACCCTGTGTCCCCAGCCCCTGTCCCCACTCCCTGTCCCCAAACCCTGTCCCCAAAGCCTGACCACAAACCCTGTCCCCAAATTTGTCCCCAAACGGGGTTTTGGGGGATTTGGGGGGTCAAGGGTTTGGAGGGGATGAGATTTTGGGGGATTTGGGAGGACTGGGGTGTGGGGTGATGGGGTTTGGGGAGTTCTTGGGGGACAGGGAATTGTGGTGTTGGGTTTTGTGGGATTTTAGGGGCAGGGAATTGGGGTGATGGGGTTTTAGGGGCTCTTGGGGGACAGGGATTTGGGGTGATGGGGTTTTAGGAGATTTTGGGGGCAGGGATTTGGGGTGATGGGGTTTTAGGAGATTTTGGGGGCAGGGATAGGGGTGGTGGGGTTTGGGAGGATTTTGGGGGGGCGGGGAATTGGGGTGAGAGGTTATTTTGGGGTACAGGGAATTGGGGTAATGGGGTTTTGGAGGATTTGGGGGAGCAGGGAATTGTGGTGATGGGTTTTAGGAGATTTTGTGGGACAAGAAATTGGGCTGATGGGGTTTTAGGGGATTCTGGGGGCAGAGGTGTGGGAGGACGGGGTTTGGAGAGATTTTGGGGTATAGGAAATTGGGGTAATGGGGTTTAGGTGATTTTGGGCTACAGGGAATGGGGGAATGGGTTTTCATGGGATTTTGGGGGACAGGGATGGGGGGTGACAAGGTTTTAGGGGATTTTGGGGGACAGGGATTTGGGAAAATGGTTTTTCAGAGGATTTTGGGGCTCACGGGTGTGGGGTAATGGGTTTGGTAGGATTTTGGGGGGCAGGGAATTGGGGTGATGGGTTTTTACGGGTTTTGGGGCTCAGGGGTGTGTGCTAAGGGGTTTTAGGGGATTTTGGGGGGCAGGGAATTGGGGTGACAGTTTTTTAGGGGATTTGGGCTCAGGGGTGTGTGCTAAGGGGTTTTAGGGGATTTTGGGGGGCAGGGAATTGGGGTGATGGGTTTTTAGGGGATTTCGGCTCAGGGGTGTGTGCTAACGGGTTTCAGGGGATTTTGGGGTGCAGGGAATCGGGGTGACAGGATTTGGGCTCAGGGGTGTGTGCTAACGGGTTTCAGGGGATTTTGGGGTGCAGGGAATTGGGGTGATGGGTTTTTAGGGGATTTGGGCTCAGGGGTGTGTGCTAACGGGTTTCAGGGGATTTTGGAGGAGCCGAGGACGGGCCCCGCGGGCGGGCGCGGGTCGGTGCCATGGAAAACAATCCGGGCCCGGGGGACGGGGAGGGGACGGGCCGGGAGGAGCGGGAGGAGGAGGAGGAGGAGGAGAAGCCGAGGAGGGCCCGGCAGCGGCGGGACCGAGTCCAGCGGAGCGGGGACACCGGGGCTCCACCGGCGGTGACGGGGCCGGGGCGCGGGCCCGGGGAGCGGGGCTGGAGCGGGGGAAAACCGGGAAAAAATCGGGAACAAACTCCGGGAAAGGAGGGAAGGAAGGAGGCAGGGCGGTTATTCACGGCCCTGGAATGCGCCGGGAGGCGGCGGGGGAGCCCCGGGGGGCTCTGGAAAAGGGGTGGGATGCCACCCGGAGCTCCAGGAGGGACGAAATTCCGGGATTGCCCTCTCCAGATCCCGGGAGATGGGGTCTGTTCCTCCCTGGGCACCCCAAAATGTCACCTGGAGCTCCCCCAGAGCCAGCGGGGCGCCTTTGCCGCCCCTCAGATCCCGATGGGGTTTATTCCCGAGAAATTCCCGCCGGGAATGGCAGGGCTGGGAATGGAGGGCAGGGGAATTCGCCTGCGAGGCTCAGACAAAGGGGTCTGGCTGCCAGCTGCTGGGAATTCCGAGCGGGAACGAACCTCTGGAGTGCCCTGGAAAAGTCACCGAGAGGGGAATGAGGAGTTAAGTCGGGAAAAATTCCCTTCGCAAGAATTCCAGCGGCCACGGGGACCCCACAGCCCCTGGCTGAGAGAAGGCGCCGGGTTTTTTCCATGACACGGTTTGCGAGCCCGCTGGAAATCCCGAAAATTCCGTGATTTATGGGAAAGCTGGTTGGGAAAGAGCTGCGGTGGCTCTGTTCCTCCTCAGCTCGGCGGGAGGAACCCGGAACCCCCCGGCTCCCGCTCCTCATCCCAAACCCGGAAAAGGTTTTCCAGAGGGGAAAGGACGAGCTCGAGGGGGAGAGGGGCCGGGATTTAGGGAATTTCCCAAACCCCTTTTGCCAGCTGGAATCGTTTCCCATCCCGGCTGTTTGGCCGGGCTCATTCCCGTCTCTGTCCCCGGCAGGACGCGAGGATGAGGCCGCTGCTGGGCGTCCTGGCCTTGGTGACGCTCTTGTCCCCAGGCCTGGCCTGTCCCGCGCCGTGCTCCTGCTCCACCAAGAAGAACGGGCGGCTGCTGGCCGAGTGCGCCTACCGCGAGCTGCGGGACGTCCCACGGGGCCTGTCCCCAAATGTCACCATCCTCACGCTCTCCGCCAACCGCCTGGGCCGCCTGGGCCGCGCCTCGCTGGCCGAGGTGCCCGAGCTGCAGTCGCTGTGGCTGGGCTACAACCACATCTCCTCGGTGGAGCCCGGCGCCTTCGCGGCCCTGCCGCACCTCAAGAACCTGGACCTGAGCCACAACCGGCTGGCGGATTTCCCCTGGCAGGACCTGCGCAACCTCAGCGCGCTGCAGATCCTCAAGCTCAGCAACAACCGCTTGGCCGCCGTGCCTCAGGGCGCGCTGGCCGGCCTGCGGGAGCTGCGCTCGCTCTGGCTCAACGACAACGAGCTGGCCACGCTGGCCCGCGGCACCTTCGAGGGGCTGCCGGCGCTGGCGCAGCTGCAGCTCTTCCACAACCCCTTCAACTGCTCCTGCAAGCTCTTCTGGCTCAAGGAGTGGGCGCACGACACCTCGGTGGTGCTCTCCAGGGCCGGCTCCACGCTGTGCGCCGCGCCGGCGCGGCTGCGGGGCCGGCCGGTCACCGACATCCCCGGCGCGCTCTGCGTGCCGCCCTCGGCCCAGCTCACCTACCTGTCCGGCCCGGCCGCGGCCGGCCCCCGGGACGGGCTGACGCTGAGCCTGCACTGCAGCGTGGCCGGCAGCCCCCCGCCGGAGATCCGCTGGCAGATCCGCACGGCCAAACGCCGCGTGGACATCCACGGGCCCACGGTGGCGCGGGACGGCGGCGCCAAGGCGGGCCGGCAGCGCTTCCTGGCCTTCAAGAACGGCACCATGGCCATCCCCGACTTGGCAAGGAGGACGAGGGCACCTACACCTGCGTGGCGGTCAACGACGTGGGGACGAGGGACGTGTCCGTCAACGTGGCGCTGGCCGGCTCGGCCAACCCGGCCGAGGAGCTGCCCCGCGATGACCCCCAGGCCGGGCACCCCGGCGGGCACAGCTGCGCCAAGGGGGACGAGCTGGACCCCTCCGGCATGGGCGAGAAGTTGGTCATCGTCTACCGCGTGGCCGGCCAGGCCCGGAGCGGCGCGGGAGCCCGGGAATTCCGCCTGGGAATTCTGCCGCTGGCTCTGGGGCTGCTGCTCTGGTGAAGGGCGAGCGGCGCCTCGGGATTCCCGTTTTTCCGTAGTTTTTCCTCTCGTAGTGCCTTTGCTGAGC
Source organism: Emberiza elegans (assembly GCA_024865655.1). NCBI lineage: Eukaryota > Metazoa > Chordata > Aves > Passeriformes > Fringillidae > Emberiza > Emberiza elegans. The sequence goes on from JALJVW010002397.1 coordinate 3,248,746, forward strand.
TTCTGGCATCCGGGAGCGCTCCGGAGCCCGACGGGGCCACCACAGGGGCGGGTGGTCCAGCCCTTGCCGTTCCCGTTCCTGGAGGAACTCAGGGAACGTGGGGCGGATCCAGCCTGGATCCAGCCGGGATCTGCCACCAATTCCTGGCTGTCCCCACTTCCCGCTTTTCTCCCTGCCCAGATTTGAGGTGGCCACAGGAGGCGACAGTGGTGACAATCCCGCCCCAGAGCCACCCATGGCTGCCACCGGGGAGGGATCCGAGGATAAAACCCCTGGAAATAGGGTCCTGGGGGACACAGATGGGACAGAGGATTGGGTTGGACCCACAGCCTTGGGTTGGGAAGAAATTCCTGGGTTTTATCCCTGTAGGAGAATTCCAAGAACCTCCAAGGCCTTGGAATGCCGCAGGAATCCCAAAAACCCCCTGACCACCATCCCAAAAACCCGTCTGGGCTGGACCCATCAGGCTTGAGCCAAAGATTCCCAAAGCGTTCCCGGTGGGAATGGGGGAAAGATTGGGAACAGCAGAGAAGCTGAGCTGCCTTGAAGCCATAAACATTCCCCGAGTGCTCCAGAATTCCCAGCGGGACAAATATTCCTTCTCCAGGTGTCCCGGGAAACCCTCGGGGGATTTTGGGAATGTCCACGGCCCCCGGACTGGGAAACAGCACCAGAATTCCCAGTGGGATCTGGGCACACCCTGCAGCCCCCTGGCCTTGTAACGCCCTGTAGGGACAGCAATAAATGCCTTTAATTAATGCCTTTAATTAATGCCTTTAATTAAGAAATACCCATCATAAACACCTGTAATAAAGAAACAATTTTAATAAATACCTTGAATTAATAATTACTTTTTTATAAACACCTTGAATAAACTCCTTTTTTTAATCTAAATCAGCTGGGCTTTGCTTGGTCTGTGAATCCCAAAATCCCAAAATTCCCTGAGACGGTGGCTCCTGGGCTCCCCCAGATTGTCCCCAGCCCTCCTGGATCAGGGGACACTTCTGTCATTCCCATCTATCCCAAATCCTTCCCAGTGCTGGAGAATCTCCAAAACCTTCCCCATTCTGGAGCACCCCAAGATCCCCCAAATTTCCCTGTTCCCCCCCACCCCAAACCTGGAAGGAACCCCCCAAAATCCTGGGATACCCCAAAATCCCCGCTGCAGCTGCCCGGGAATGGAATTGATCCCAAAATCAGAGCCTGGAACTCTCCAGGACCAAAATTCCTTATCCAGAGGGATTTTAGGGAAAGGGCAGCCGAGGTCTCTGTGGGGAGCTTCCTGGATTCCCACAAATTTTTCCCACTGTGGGATAAAAACCGTGGCCCTGATGGAAGTTTTGGGTTCATTTCACAGGATCTGACTTTTAAACTCCATTTTATCCCTGGGAATAGTGAGATCCAGGATTATTTCTGAAATTCCAGCTGGGATGGAAGGGGTGAGGATGCGGCTTTGGGGGAAGCAACAGGATGAGCTGGGAAGCAACAGGAAGGGGAAGAAATTCCCAAATCCCGCCCAGGGCGCTGCTGCTATCCCGAAAACCACACAAATTCCATGGATCTCCAGGGAGCCTTGGGTGGGGCTGTGGAAACTGATCCCAAAATTCAGCCCCTGCCCATAGCACAGAGCTGACACAGATTTTCGGGATTTTAAAAGGATTTTAGAGATTTTTGGGATTTTTTGAAAGATATTTTGGAGATATTTGGGATTTTTAAGGGGGTTTTCTAAAGGGGTTTTAGGCGGCATTTGGAGCTACGGGGGTCGGGATGGGCTGGGAGGGAATCCTGGGAAAAGGGAGGGGATTCTCCAAGGAAACCCCAAAGCATGGGAATCACCCCCAGTGCCCCCGAACCATCCTGAGGGTGCTGGGAACATTCCAGAGGGAGGGAATGGGGTCCCTGGGATCCTTCAGAGAGCAGCTCTGTCCACTTCCAAGGAAATCCCAGCATGATCTGGCATCTCCATGAGGGGTGGGCTGAGAATTCCCAAGGGAATCTTGGAGTGTTTGGGATCCACCAGGAGCCTGCTCATTCCAGCCCAAAAAGTCAGGAATTTTGGGATTTAAGAGCAGGAAGAGGTGATCCAGCACCACCTCATTCCCATCCCAATGGTGTTTTATCCCCAAAATTCCCCATTCCCATTCCTGCCCTTCCCAAAGCTTTGGGAATGTGAAGGGAGCAGTTTTCCCATAAAACCACCCTAAAGTGGGATCACGGATCAGACCCCGACATTCCCAGCTGGAGCAGATCCCTGAAATCTCTGCTGGGTGAGGTCATCCCAACAATTCCCTGAATTCGGGGCTGGGGTGGTCCCAAATCCTGCTGGAAGGGAGAATATCCAAGGAAAACTGCACATCCCAGGAGTAGGAACGAGGTATCCATTTATTCTCCTTGTCCTGCATTTCCCAGTGAGGTTTTCCATGGATCCCAGCCCTGGAAAACCCCGGGATCACCACAAAACCGGGAATGGAAGAGGATGGGGAGCGGGGTGGGATTTGATCCTTCAAAAATCAGGGAAAAAAATGTCCCGGGAGTGGAGGTGGAGCCCAAATGGAGCCAGGATCGGGAAGGGAGAAGCCTGGAATGGGAATTTTCTCCCACGTGGAGTTCCTGGGGTAATTCCTGATGGTTGAGAATTCCTTCGGCCAGCTGGGGATCCCTCCGAGCTCCTCTTCCAGTTCCCTGGCAATTGTCCCATGCTGGAAAAGTGGCTGAGAACCGGGCTGACTGCAGGAGTGAATCCCAAAATATTTTTGGGATGCTGGGAGCATTTTCCTTGGCTTGGTTCCATCCAGGCTGGGCTCAGAGATGTCACCTCTGGAGCTCGGGAGTGGCTCGGGCACGGATTTAGGGATAAACCCTCGGAGAGAGTCTGGAGGCTGGGAAAGGGCGTGGGAAGTGCCCGAAATTCAGGGATGGGAGATGGAAGATGGTGTGGGATTCCTGGGAATTCAGGGTCTGGGAACGCTGAGCTGGGCGCCGTTGGCTGCGGGATCGGCCAGCGCGGTTTTTCGGGAAGCGGTCAGCGAGGGGTTGTGCAGGAGCGTGTAGGCCACCCACCAGCGCGCCCGGATCCGCCGGCTCCGCGCCCTTCCCGGAGCCGGGGGCTTGGGATGCATCAGCTGGAGGCCTGGAAGGAGACGGGAGCAGCAGGGAGAGGATTCAGAGCCTGGAAAAGTGCCAGGAGAATGGGAGAGAGGTTGGGATGAGGTGCAGAGGGATGGATCCCTGCTGGGAAAGGGGAGCTTGGGATGGAATTCCTGGCTGGCATGGGATTCCCAGAGGAGCTGTGGTCACCCTGGGATGCCCAAAGTGGCCAAGGAAAAGTTGGATGGGGTTTGGAGCAGCCTGGGATAGTGGGAGGTGTCCCTGGATGGGATTTAAGGGCCTTTCCAACCCAGAGTATTCCAGGATTCCCAGATTCCAGCCCCAGCCCCATTTTCCTGGAGCCACCAAGATCTCACCACACCCCAAAGAGCCCCATCCCTACCCTGGAGTGGGATCAGCCCATGGATGGATGGATGGATGGATGGATGGATGGATGGATGGATGGATGATAGATGGATGATGGATGGATGGATGGATGGATAGATGGATGGATGATGGATGGATGGATGGATGGATGGATGATGGATGGATGGATGGATGATGGATGATGGATGGATGGATGGATGGATGATGGATGGATGGATGGATGGATGGATGGATGGATGGATGGATGGATGGATGGATGGATGGATGGATGGATGGATGGATGGATGGATGGATGGATGGATGGATGGATGGATGGGATGGATGGATGGATGGATGGATGGATGGATGGATGGATGGATGGATGGATGGATGATGGATGGATGGATGGATGGATGGATGGATGGATGGATGGATGGATGGATGGATGGATGGATGGATGATGGATGATGGATGGATGGATGGATGGATGGATGGATGGATGATGGATGGATGGATGGATGGATGGATGGATGGATGGATGGATGGATGGATGGATGGATGGATGGATGGATGGATGGATGGATGGATGGATGGATGGATGGATGGATGATGGATCCATGGATGGATGATGGATGGATGGATGGATAGATGGATGGATGAAGGATGGATGGATGGATGGATGGATGGATGGATGGATGGATGGATGGATGGATGGATGGATGGGATGGATGGATGGGATGGATGGATGGATGGATGGATGGATGGATGGATGGATGGATGGATGGATGGATGGATGGATGATGGATGGATGATGGATGATGGATGGATGGATGGATGGATGGATGGATGGATGATGGATGGATGGGATGGATGGATGGATGGATGGATGGATGGATGGATGGATGGATGGATGGATGGATGGATGGATGGATGGGTGTCCCCACACCAACCGGAGGTGCCACCCACAGGTCACCATCCTGTCCCTTCCCCCCGATCCCCCCGGTGTCCCCAGGTCCCACCTTCCTCCAGCTGGGTGTCCCGGGGCGGTGCCGGCGGCTCAGGCCGGCCGGGCTGGAGCAGCAGGAAGCAGAAGGCCTTCAGCAGCGGGTGGCACTGGCTGACCTCCACGCGCAGGTAGTGGCAGTAGGTGCGGTACCCTGCGGGGACACCGCGCCCTCACTGGGGACTGCATTCCCCATTCCCACCCCGGATCCCAGGGACCGATCCAGCTCTGGTCCCCACGCTCCACAATCCCGGCAGGAAAAGCAGGGGCCAGCCTGAGCTCCCCTGAGCTCCCCTGAGGTCCCCTCTCCTTTATCCCAGGAGATGGGGTGAAACCCCCCAGCTCATCCCATTTTTTGGGTGATAAATAGCAGGACCCAGCTGGCACCACCTGCTCCAGGTGTTCCATTCCCAGTGCTCTGAATCCACCCTGAATCCCAGCAGGAAAAACAGAGGAAGGCCCAAGGTCCCCTGAGGTCCCCTGAGGTCCCCCCTCCTTTATCCCAAGACATGAGGTAATCGCTGGTAGAACCCCAAGGTCTTCCCCATTTTTTGGGATCAAAGAGCAGAACCAAGCAGAATTAGGAGAAGCCACTTGCTGCCATCATCCCATCTCCAAGCCCCCCTCAATCCCACAGGAAAAATGTGGAGGTCCCTTCTTCTTTATCCCAGGACACGAGGTGACCACTGGTGAAGCTCCAAGGTCACCACTCATTTTTTGGGATAAAAAGCAGGAATCAGGAGAAGCCACCTGCTCCAGGTGTCCCACTCCCAACATTTGGGGCCACCCTCAATCCCAGCAGCTCCGGGCCCCCATCCCAACCTCCTGTGGTGGGACAAGGACCCCGTTGGTGGCACGGTGACCTCTCGCTGTCCCACCTGGGTCGAAGGTCTCCACGCCGCGGTGCAGCAGGCTGATGTCCAGCCGGCAGAGGTGGACGGCGTTGTAGAGGCCGGAGATGACCACGCGCCAAACCGCGGCCATGGCGCCCACCAGGACGTTGGTGGGAAAGAGCAGGAAGGTGACGATGAACAGCGCGCGCCTGCAGGACACACAGACCCCCGGGATGGCCCTTCCCGGGAAAACTCCGGCCACCCCAAACCTCCCGGCCCCGCCTGCGTCCGGCCCATCCCGCTGGGAGAAGCCAACGCCCTCCCAGGCTCCTGGAGAACCATCAGGAGCTCCTTGTCTCCTTGAGAGTGAGGAACCGGCCAAAATGAGGGGGTGGGATTTTGGGATGGAGGCCACCAGCTCCAGGAGAGCCTCGCTGACCTGCCAGGAGATCACCTGGGTCCCTCTGTCACCCCAGTCTTGGGTGGTGGCACCATCCCTGAGTGAGGGACATCTGCCAGTGGTTTGGGATGGACACTGGCCAGGGGTGGCACAGGAGACTTGGGTCCCTCTGTCACCATGGTCTCGGAGGGTGTCACCACCTCAGAGTGAGGGACATCTGCTGGTGGGCTGGGATGGAAACCAGCTCCAGGAGAGCCTCGCTGCCACACCAGGAGGATACTCAGGTCCCTCTGTCACCCCGGTCTCTGGTGGTGACACCACATGGGAGTGAGGGACATCTGCTGGTGGGCTGGGATGGACTCCAGGAGAGCCTCGCTGACCTGCCAGGAGGACACCTGGGTGCCTCTGCCACCCCTTGGGTCTTGGGTGGTGACAACACGTGGGAGTGAGGGACAGCATCTGCCCATCTGGGATGGACACCAGGAGGACACCTCTGCCCTGTCAGGGGGTGGCACAGGACACTTGTGTCCCTCTGTCACCTTGGTCACGGGTGGTGACACCACCCCTGCGTGGGGGACATCTGCCAGTGGTGACCGACCCCACCCGGCCAATCCTGAGGGATCTGGGCTTGGAAACGGGGCCAGTGGAGCAGCAGTGGGCCACCCTCACTGGTGTCACCCCACCAAAATGCAGGCCAGAACGTCTGGGAAAAACCTCAGTGGGAGCCTGGAATTCCTGCCAGCCCCTCCTGGGGACAATCAGGGACAACTGGGGACAATGGAGGACGATGGAGGTGTCCCCGTACCTGTTGGTGATCTCCTTCTGCAGGGAATGCTGCTCCAGGAACTGGGAATGGGCCAGGAGATGCTGCACGAGCACGGCCACCACCAGGGTCAGCCAGAAGGGCCTGGAAGGGCGGGATGGACACCGGGAATGTCCCAAAACACCAGGAATGCTCCAAAACACCGGGAATGCCCCAAAACACCAGGAATGTCCCAAACCACCACCCCAGGCAAGAACCTCCAGTGGTGTTGGAAAAACCCCACATGGAGCATCCCAAACCTATCCAGGACCATTCCTTAGGGTTTCCAGCCCTTCCTGAGGGCTCACCACATGTTCTGGATCATCCTGAAGAGCAGGATGGACACCAGGAGTGTCCCAAAACACCGGGAATGTCCCAAAACACTGGGAATGTCCCAAAACACCGCCACGGGCCAAAGCTTCCAGTGGTGTTGGGAAAACCCCACATGGAGCATCCCAAACCCATCCTGGGCCATTCCTTAGGGTTTCCTGCCCTTCCCAGCTCACCACATGTTGCGGATGATCCCGAAGAGTGGGGAGCTGGTGCCGAGCTGGAGCGGGATCACCACCAGGAAGGTGAAGGCCACAAAGCAGAGGAAGAAAATCACCTGCTGGATCAGGAGACCTGGAATGGGAACATGGAGCGGGAATCCAGGATGGAAAAATGGCTCTCATTCCCCAAATCCCTGTGTGGGGCTTTCCTGACAATCCCATAAAAAGCCCCACCAGTCCCCAAAACCAGGTCTGCATTCCCAAGGGGTTGTCCCCACAATTCCTGGGGGTAGAGTGAAGATTTTCCCTCTTTTTGGGGTCCCCCACCCCATTCCCAGGATGATCCAGGCTGGGATGGGGATGAGGAGCCCCCAGACTGCGCCGAGGGCCAGAGGCTTCCACAGCTTTTCCCACCCAAATATTTGGGATCGAGCCAAGCCCAGGCATCACCCCACCCCTTCCTCCTCTTTGAATTCCTAACTCAATTTTCCCAATTATTTTTCCAGTTTTTCCCGATTCCCAACCCCGGTGTTCCCAAAACCCGCCAGATCCCGTTTGAGGAAAGGGGGATTAAAACCCTTCCGGAAATGGGGTGAAAACAGGGAATTGCTGCTTAATCCTTAGGAAAATCAGGATCTCCATGCCGTGATCCCAAAATTCCGTTACCCAGGCAGGCGAAGGCCGCCTGGAAGCTGGAGAAGGCCATCCAGCAGACGAGGGATTCCCGGGAAGGCCGCAGGATGTGAGCCTTGGAAAACACATCCAGCACGGCGCCCTGGTACAGCGCCCGCAGGTTGGACCTGGATGGAAAACGGCTCCGATTGATCCTGGCCCGGGAATGGGGACAGGGACATTGGGAATGGGGGCGGGGACGTTGAGAATGGGAATATCGGAAATAGGAACATTGGGAATGCAGTTGGGAACACTGGGAATGGAGCCAGGGACATTGGGACTGGGAGTATCAGGAATGGGAACATTGGGAATGGGGACAGGGACATCAGAAATGGGGCTAGGAACATTGGGAATGATGATGGGGACATTGGGAATGGGAACATCGGGAATGGGCAATGGGACATTGGGAATGGGGGGCAAGGACATTGGGAATGGGGATATCGGGAATAGGAACATTGGGAATGAGGTTGGGAACACTGGGAATGGGGCCAGAAACATTGGGAATGAGGATGGGCATATCAGGAATGGGAACATTGGGAATGGGGACAGGGACATCAGGAATGGGGCTGGGAACATTGGGAATGGGACTATCAGGAATGCAGATGGAAACATTGGGAATGCAGCCAGGGTCATTTGGAATGGGGATGGGGACATCGGGAATGGGGGCAGGAAATACTGGGAATGGGAATGAGAACACCAGGAATGGGGATGGAGGCATCGGAATTGGGAACATTGGGAAAGGGGACAGGGACATTGGGAATGGGGCCAGAAACATTGGGAATGTTGATGGGGACATTGGGAATGGGAACATCAGGAATGGGGACAGGGACATTGGGAATGGGGCTGGGAATATTGGGAATTGGGAATATCAGGAATGGAGATGGAAACATTGGGAATGCAGCCAGGGTCATTGGGAATGGGGATGGGGACATCGGGAATGGGATTGGAACATTGGAAATTATGATGGGAATATTGGGAATGGGGCCAGGGACTTTGGGAATGGGCATGAGGACATCGGGAATGGGGATGGGAAAATTGGGGATGGGAATATCAGGAATGGAGATGGAAACATTGGGAATGCAGCCAGGGTCATTGGTAATGGGGATGGAGACATTGGGAATGGGAATATTGGGAATAGGGGAGGGGGTTCAGGAATGGGATTGGGGATATCGGGAATAGAAATACTGGGAATGGAATATGGGAATGGGAACATTGGGGATGGGAATCCTGGGGCCGGCCCCACCTGTGCATGCCCAGGCTCCGGAGCAGCATGGCGCAGGTGAGCAGGCAGCACAGCACCAGCGAGCAGATGTAGCACACTGCGGAAAAACGGGGAAAAATCCTGGATTTGGGGTCGGGAATAATTCCGGGAGCAGGATTTTGCTGGGAATTGCACCTTGGGGATGGGGACAGAAACATTGGGATTCGCATTGTGCCTCAGTTTCCCCTTTTGTCACTCCCACCTTCAGCTCCCAAGGGGGGATGGAGTGAGGAAAAAGGGGAAGGGAAATCCAGGAAAATCCCTGGAGTGAGCTGGGATGGGGGTTTTGGGAAAAAGGATCTGCAGGAAAGAGGGAGGAGGGAAAAAACGGGATGGGAGAAGTTTGGGGATCCAGGAAAAGGCCCAAAAATCCTCCCTGGAGCTGGTGGGAATCCAAGGAAGGAGCGGGGTATCCTGCTCTTTCTTTATCCCTGGAATTCCCTGATCCCTTGAAATTCCTTTATCCTGGGAATTTTCTCATCCTTGAAAATCTGTCAACCCTGCTATTCCTTCATCCTTATTCCCTGATCCCTGAAATTCCCTGATCCCTGAAATTCCCTGATCCCTCCAGTTCCTTGATCCCTGAAATTCCCTGATCCCTGAAATTCCCGGATCCCTTTTCTTCCTTCTTCCCTGCTCTTCCCTCATCCCCCATCCAAGGATTTCCACTCTCCAGGGATCCAGGCCCATCTGTTTGCTTCCAGCACATTTCCAAGCCTGCAGCATCTGCCAGCTCTTCCCTCTGGCTCTTCCCTCTGGCTCTTCCCAACGGCTTTTCCCGGAGTCTCTTCCCGCCTTGGCACGCGCCAGCCTGGCACAGCCCCATCCCTGCCAGCTGCTCCCGAAATCCCGCTGGAATCCACCCAATCCCTGCCATCCACTCCCAAAATCCCCCTGGATTTGGCCCCATCCCATCCCCTGGGCAAAGGATACTTCCCCAGGTCCCGTCCTCCCAAAATCGTCCTGGAATCCTCCCAGTCCCAGCCTCCAGGTGAGGAATCCTCCCAAAATCCCCCTGGAATCCTCCCTGTCCCATCCCCTGGGCAGGGAATCTCTGGAAATCCTACTGGAATCTGCCCCATCCTGTTCTCTGGGCCAGGAATCCCCTGGAAACGCCCCTAGAATCCTCCCATTCCCATCCTCCAGGTGAGGAATCCTCCCAAAATCCCTCTGGAATCCAGCCCATTCCATCCTCCAGGTGGGGAATCCTCAGGAAATCCCTCTGGAATCCCCTCTGGAGCATTGATCCGGCTGCGATTGGGATTGGGATTGGGATTGGGATTGGGATTGGGATTGGGATTGGGATTGGGACTGGGATCGTGATTGTGATCGTGATCATGATTGGGATCAGGACTGGGATCTGGATTGGGACTGAGATCAGGATTTGGATTGGAATATGGATTGGGATTGGGATTGGGATTGGGATTGGGATTGGGATTGGGACTGAGATCAGGATTGGGATTGGGATTGTGATCTGGATTGGGACTGGGATCATGATCATGCGTGGTCGGGATTGGGATCAGGATTGGGATCGGGATTGGGATATGGATTTGAATCGGGATTGGGATCTGGATTGGGACTGAGATCAGGATTGGGATTGGGATCGGGATAGTGATCTGGATTGGGACTGGGATCATGATCGTGATCATGATTGTGATCGGGATTGGTATCAGGATCAGGATTGGGGTTGGGATTGTGATCGTGATCAAGATCATGATCGGGGGGATCGGGGTCGGGATCAGGGTCGGGATCAGGGTCAGGATCGGGATCGGGGTTGGGATCAGGGTCGGGATCGGGGTCGGGATCGGGATCAGGGATTGGGTTTAGGGTCGGGATGTGTCTCCACCTTCCAGCGCCCACAGGAAGTGCCGGGCCGTGCGCAGCTCCCGCTCCAGGTCCCCGGGCACGGCCGCGCCCTGCGAGGGCACCAGCCCGAACTGCACCAGCAGCACCACCACGTCCTTGGTCATTCCCGCCCGGACAATGCGCAATGGTGGCACCACGGCCACCAGCAGCAGCACGGCCACCTGCGGGACACGGGGACACCTCAGCTCCGGCTCGGATCCCGCGGGATTGTAGGATTTATGGCTTGGATCCCGTGGGATTTTGGGATTTTGGGATTTATGGCTCCAATCCTGCGGGATTTCAGGATTTACGGCTCTGATCCTGTGGGATATAAGGCTCTGATCCCGTGGGATTTTGGGATGTACGACTCTGATCCTGCAGGATCTAAGGCTCAGATCCCATGAGATTTTGCAATTTAAGGCTCAGATCCTGAGGGATTTACAGCTCAAATCCTGTGGGATTTCGTTATTTATGGTTGGATCCTGAAGGATTTCAGGACTTACAGCTTGGATCCCATGGGATTTAGGTCTCAGATCCTGCAGTATTTAGGGATTTTGGGCATGGATCTCATGGGATTTCAGGATTTACAACTGGTATCCCACAAGATTTAGGAATTTACAGCTCAGATCTCACATGATTTTGGGATTTATGGCTCAGATCTCACAGGATTTATGGCTCACATCCTGTGGGATTTCCAGATTCACAGCTCAGATCACGTGGGATTTTGGGATTTATGGTCAGATCCTGTGGGATTTCAGCATTTACAGCTCAGATCCCATGGGATTTAGGGTTTTACAACTCAAATCCTGTGGGATTTTGGGATTTACAGCATGGGTCCCACAGGATTTCAGGATGCATGCCTCAGATCCCACAAGATTTAGGGATTTACAGATCAAATCCCATGGGATTTAAGGCTTGGATCCCACAGGATTTTGGGATTTACGGCTCAGATCCTGTGGGATTTTGGGATTTACTGCTCAGATCCCACAGGATTTCAGGATTTACAGCTGGGATCCTGCAGGATTTACAGCTCAAATCACATGGGATTTCGAGATTTACAGCTGGGATCCCGTGGGATTTAGGGCTCAAATCCCACGGGATTTTGGTATTTATGGCTTGATCCCACAGGATTTAGGAATTTGCAGCCCAGATCCTGCAGGATTTATGGCACGGATCCCACAGGATTTCAGGATGTACGGCTGGGATCTTGCGGGATTTAGGGATTTACAGCTGGGATCCTACAGGATTTTGGGATTTACATGAGTGTAGAATTCTGGAAGGAATTTTAATGCCATTCCCGGGTGACCCCAGGATCCTCTGGGAATGTCACCTGGTAGACGGCGATGATGGCCACGGTGACAGACACCACCAACTTCAGCGGGATCCGGAATCCTGGAGGGAAAATTGGGAATTTGGGGTGGTGGAGCAGGATCAGGCTGCACCCGGCAAAGGGAACACCCTTTGGAATGGGATTTCCACAGGGAATTCCTCCCAGGATGGAGAGTTGAGAATGGATGGATGGCTCCATCCTGCTTTTCCATGGAAACTTGGGATATTCCCTGCCCCCTTCATGGATGGGAATGGCTCTGCATTCCCAGGATTTCACCCCCTCCATGCAGATCAATTCCCTTCCATGGATTTATGGGGCTTCCATGAGGATTCCATCATTCCCAGGACCCTTTTCCATGGATTTATGGGGCTACCATGGGGTTCCCATCACTCCCAGGACCCCTTTTCCATGGATTTATGGGGCCTCCATGAGGATCCCATCACCACCATGGATTTATGGGGCCTTCATGAGGATCCCATCATTCCCAGGTCTCTTTTCCATGGATTTATGGTACCTCCATGGGTTTCCCATAATTCCATGGATTTAGGGGGCCTCCTTGGGATCCCATCATTCCCATCACTCCCAGGACCCCTTTTCCATGGATTTGTGGATCCCCACCCCAAGCACGGCTGGATTTGGGCTCCAAGCCAGGCCAGGTTGGACAAAGCTTGGAGCAACCCAGGATTTTGGGAATGGCCTGGCTTATCCATAAATCCCAACCCCAACCATTCCCAGATTCCATGGAATTTTCCAGGTGCCCACCTTCCTCGGGAATGTAGATGTAGGAGAGCAGGTAGGAGCGGATCCGGGAGCTGAGGCTCTCATCGATCTTGACGGAGCTGTGGGAGGTGGGAGAGGGTGACATTCCCCATCTTGGGGAATGGGAATTGCAGGAATGGGATTTGCCGGGAATGGGAATTTCCATCCTTACCTCCCCTTCTGGCCCCGCTTGGACAGCAGGGCCTTGAGGTACTTCCTGTAATAGCTTTTCCCGGAAATCTGGGGATAACGGATGGATTTGGGGTGGCAGAGCTGCCCTGGCCACCCCCTCATCCCAGGCATATCCCGACAGGAATTCCCGAGCCCGGGCCAGCATACGGAATGTGCGGGGTTGGTAGGGAGAAGTGGGAATAAAGTGGGATTTTGTTCCCAAACTCCTGTGGGATCCCTCGTTCCCCCATGAGGGGTCACCTCAGGCCTTTCCCTCTTTTCCCTCCTCTCTTCCCAACAAAGCTCTGAGCTCTGAGCTCCAGGGATTATCCGGGAAAATGAGGAGAGCCCGGAGCCGGCCTGAATGGAGCCATTGATGGTGGGAGCCTCTTGTGTAAGGGATTTATCCCGGAGGAATTTCACAACCCCGCTGCCGGCCAGGAACAGCAACGGAGAACCCCCAGTGGCGGGAGGGGAACGTGTGGAGATCCCAATCCCAAACCCAGTCCCAGGATAGCAATGGAGAACCCCAGCGGCAGGGCCAGGAGGGGAGTGCGCAGAGATCCCGATCCCAATTCCAATCCCAAAACCAATCCCAGGATAGCAACGGAGAGCCCCCAGCAGCAGAGCTGGGAGGGCAATACACGGAGATCCCGGTCCTGATCCCAATCCCGATCCCAATCAGGTTCAATACCAATCGTGATCCTGATCCCAATCCCGATCCCAATCAGGTTCAATACCAGTCGTGATCCGATCCTGACCCTGATCCAAATCAGGCTCTCCATCCTGATCCTGATCCTGATCCCAGTCCTGATCCTGATCCTGGTCCCAGTTCTGGTCCTCATTCCAATCCCAATCCTGATCCCAATCCCGATCTCGATCCCAATCCTGATCCTGGCCCCAGTTCCGGTCCTGATCCCAATCCTGATTTGATCCCAATCCCAATCCCGATCCCAATCCCAATCCTGGTCCCAGTTCTGGTCCTGATCCCAATCCTGATCCTGATCCCAATCCCAATCCTGACCTTGATCCCAATCCCAGCGCTGGGGACCAATCCCGATCCCAATCCCGATCCGCATCCCGATCCTAATCCTGGTTCAGTACCGGTCCTGATCCCAATCCTGATTTGATCCCGATCCCAATCTCAATCCTGATCCCAACCCTGATCCCGATCCCGATCCCGATCCCAATCCCGAGTTCCCGTGTCCGTACCCACGGCTCGGGGCTGTCCCCGTTGCGGAGGCTGCGCAGGAGCTGTGCCGGGTACCAGAGGCTGAGCAGGGACAGGGACAGCAGCACGGGGACATGGGACAGCAGCGAGTACAGCCGGTGGATCTGCGCGGGGACACGGCGTCACTGCCACCGCCCCTGGGGACATGGGGTCACTGCCACTGCCCGGGGTCACTGCCACCGCCCCTGGGGACACTGCCACCACCCCGGGGTCACTGCTGCCACCCCTGGGGACACGGCATCACTGCCACCACCCCTGGGGACACTGCCACTGTCTGGGAATGCTGCCACCACCCCAGGAACACTGCCACCACCCTGGGGACACTACCACTGCCCTGGGGACACTGCCACTACCCCCAGGGACACCACACCACTGCCACCACCCTGGGGACACGGGGTCACTGCCACCAGCCCAGCCAGGGGACACTGCAGGGACACACTGGGGGCTGGCCAGGGAGCCACAGCACCTCCGGGATGCCACCTCCACTTTGGGCCACCTCGCTGTCCTTTGCCTGGCTTGGGGCCACCCAAGGAGGTGACAAGGGAGCCACAACTCCTCAGTGCCACCCCAGCGAGCTGTGCCACCCGAGGGTCATTCAAGGAGGTGACAAGGGAGCCAAGACCCCTCAGTGCCACCGCAGCAGGCCGCGCCACCTCGGTGCCACCCACCTTGGGTGCCAGGGGACACTGGGCGCGGTGCCAGGCCTGCGCCCCGCAGTGTCCCCAGGCCAGCAGGGTCCCCGCGGCGTAGCCCAGGCGGTGCCGGGGGCCGGCGCAGGCCAGCAGGGGCGAGTAGAGCGCCGGGAAATAGAGCAGGGCCAGAACCTTCCAGAACTCTGCCACGGGACAGCGCGGCGTCAGCGGGGACACCGATGGCACCGGGGGGACACCGGGGGGGACACCGCCCTGGGACACCGCCCTGGGACACTGCCACCCCCCCTGGGACACCGCCCTGGGACACCGCCCTGGGACACTGCTGCCACCCCGAGGGCACTGCCACCACCCCGGGGGCACTGCCACCACCCCGGGACACTGCCACCACCCTGGGACACTGCCACCACCCTGGGGTCAATGCCACCACCCCGGGGACACTGCCACCACCCCGGGGACACCGCCCTGGGACACCGCCCTGGGACACTGCCACCACAATGGGGACACTGCCACCACCCTGGGGTCAATGCCACCACCCTGGGGTGCCACCAGCCCAGCCAGCCCTTCCCAGGGATGGGGATTTTGGGAATTCTGAGCCCTTCCCAGAGCGGGGGTTTGGGAACTCCAAGCCCTTCCCAGGTGGGGATTTTGGGTGTTCCAAGCCCTTCCCAGGGGTGCCATTTGGGAATTTTGAGCCCTTCCCAGGTGGGGATTTTGGGAATTCTGAGCTCTTTGTGGGGTGGGGATTTGGGAATTCTGCGCCCTTCCCAGGGGTGCCATTTGGGAATTTTGAGCCTTTTTTCCAGGTGGGGCTTTGGGAATTCCGAGCCCTTCCCAGGTGGGGATTTTGGGTGTTCCGAGCCCTTCCTGGGGGTGCCACTTGGGAACGCGAGCCCTCCCCACCCAGGCGGGGATGTGGGAGTTCCGTGTCTCACCGCGGGCGGCGGGCGACGCCGCGGGTGTCGCTGTCCCCGTCCCCGTCCCCGTCCCCGTCCCCGCGGGTGGCGGCAGCGTCAGGGGCTCGGGGCCCAGCAGGAGCCGGCAGAGCTCGGAGCAGAGCAGCGCCAGCACGGCCGCGGGCACGGCGCGGGAGCCGTCCTGCTCCAGCAGCGCATTCCCGGGGCTGCAACGGGAACCCGCACCCATCGGGAATTCTGAGCCCTTCCCAGGAAGGGCTGCCGGAATTCCCGCTCCTTCCAGGGAGGGATTTTGGGAATTCCGGGTCATCTCCAAGGACGGGATTTTCAGATTTCCGAGGTCTTTCCAGGGTGGGGATTTTTGAATCCTGAGCCCTTCCCAGGGAAGGACTTTGGGAATTCTGAGCCCTTCCCAGGGAGGGACTGCAGGAATTCCCGCTCCTTCCAGGGAGGGACTCTGGGAATTCTGAGCCCTTTGCAGGGATGGGATTTGGGAATTCCCAGTTGTTTCTGAGGATGGGTTTTGGGAATTCTGGGTCCTCGCCAAGGATGGGATTTTCAGATTTCTGAGGTCTTCCCAGGGAGGGACTTTGGGAATTCCCGCTCCTTCCAGGGAGGGATTTTGGGAATTACGAGTCCTTTGCAGGAACGGGATTTTGGGAATTCCTGCTCCTTCCAGGGAGGGACTGTGGGAATTCTGAGCCCTTCCCAAGGAGGCATTTTGGGAATTCCCAGCCCTTCCCATGGATGCACCAGTGGGGTTTGGGAATTCTGAGCAGGAAAGGACTACCAGGATTTTGGGAATTCCAAGCCCTTTCCGGAGAGGGGATTTGGGAATTCTGGGTCCTCTCCAAGGATGGGATTTTGGGAATTCCAAGCCCTTTCTAAGGAAGGATCAGCAGGATTTTCAGAATTCTGAATCCTTTCTAGGGATGGGATTTTGGGAATTCCCACTCCTTCCCAGGGAGGGATGAGTGGGGTCTGGGAATTCCGAGTCATTTCCAGGGAGGGATTTTGGGAATTCCCAGCCCTTTCCATGGAGGGATCAGTGGGGTTTTGGAAATTCTGAGCCCTATCTAGGAAAGGGATTTGGGAATTCTGAGTACTTTCCACTGAGGGATCAGTAGGATTCAGGAATTCCAAGCCCTTTCCATGGAGGGGATTTGGGGAATTCCGAGCCCTTTGCAGGGAGGGATCAGCGGGATTTTGGGAATTCCATACCTGATCAATCCCGGGACGCCGTTCCAGCAGTTCAGGTGGAGCCGGCGGCGCTTGACCAGGAAGGACAAGGCCACGATCACGGCCAGCTGGAATGGGATGGAAATCCATGGAAAAGGGTCCTGGAGTGCTGGGAACCCCATGGAAACCCCATAAATCCATGGAAAAGGGTCCTGGGAATGATGGGAGTGATGGGAACCTCATGGAGACCCCATAAATCCATGGAAAGGAGACCTGGGAATGATGGGAATTATGGGAATTATGGGATCCCCATGGAGACCCCATAAATCCATGGAAAAGGGATCTGGGAGTGGTGGGAATGATGGGAACCCCATAGAGATCCCATAAATCCATGGAAAGAGGTTCTGGGAATTATGGGATCCTCATGGAAATCCCATAAATCCATGGAAAAGGCTTCTGGGAATCATGGAAATTATGGGAACCCCATGGAGACTCCATAAATCCATGGAAAAGGGTCCTGGGAATGATGGGAATGAATGGAAACCAGTGGAAACCCCATAAATCCATGGGAAAGGATTCTGGAAACCATGGGAATTATGGGAACCCCATGGAGACCCCATAAATCCATGGGAAAGAGACCTGGGAATGATGGGAATCCCATGGAGATCCATGAATCCATGGGAAAGGGACCTGGGAATGGTGGGAATGATGGGAACCCCATGGAGACCCCATAAATCCATGGAAAAGGGTTCTGGGAATGATTTGGTTGGAATGTTGTAGTTCCTATCCCACAGGGAAGTGAAATCCCACAAATCTGGGAATTCTGGGATGGTTTAGGCAGGAAAATCCATCCAAGATGAATGGGAATGGAACGTGGGGATGTGGGATTGGGGTTTTTCCGGGAATTTTGGGGTGGGATGGGGATTTTGGGGCGGATACTCACGGAAATGGGAGCCATGACGGTGTGGTACATCTGGGGAGAGATTGTGGGGTGGCATTCCGGGATGGCGTCGGGAAAAAGGCTGGAAAAACGGAAAAATCCCGGATTTGGGGGGGTTTGACCCTAAAGGGTTGGGAAAATGATGGAAAATGGGAAAATCCCAGATTTGGGTGGGATTAACCCTAAAAGGGCTGGGAAACCTGGGAAAAACAATGGGAAAAGAGGAAAAATCCCATATTTGGGTTTAGCCCTAAAAGGGCCAAGAAAATGATGGAAAAATGGGAAAATCCCAGATTAGGGTGGGATTAATCCTAAAAGGGCTGGGGAAAACAGGAAAAATCCCAAATTTTGATGGGAATAAATCTGGGAGTGACAGGGCTGGCCCCAAAAATTCCAAGGCCAAAAATCCAGGAATAAATCTGGGAATGACCAAAAGTTCCGGGATTTTTAGAGGGTCCAAAACTCTGGGATTTGCTCCATGAGAAGGGGACACTTTGGGGACACTTTTGGAGACATTTTTGGGATATTCTGGGGATGTTTGGGGGACATTTTTGGGGACAATTTTGGAGACCTTTTGGGGACATTTTGGGGGAGATTTTTGGAATTTTTGGGGGATATTTTGGGGCCACTTTTGGGAATATTTTAAGGACATTTTGGGGATATTCTGGGGACATTTTGGGGACATTTTTTGGGGACAATTTTGGGAATATTTTTGGGATATTCTGGGAAAATTTTTGGGGACTTTTTGGGGACAAATTGGGAGACCTTTTGGGGACACATTGGGAATATTCTGGGGACATTTTGGGGCCACTTTTGGGAATATTTTAGCAATATTTTAGGGACATTTTGGGGACATTTTTGGGGACAATTTTGGGGACCTTTTGGGACATTTTTGGGACTTTTTGGGCACTTTCTTGGGGACATTTTGGAGCAACTTTTGGGGCCATTTTGGGTACGTTTTGGGAATATTTTGGGGCCACTTTTGGGAAATATTTTGGTGCCTTTTTGGGGATATTTTGGGGCCACTTTTGGGTCCACTTTAGGGGCAATTTTGGGGACATTTTGGGGACCTTTTGGGGCCAATTTTGGGGATATTTTGGGGTCACTTTTAGGGGCATTTTGGGAACATTTTGGGGACATTTAGGGGACATTTTAGGGATATTCTGGGGACATTTTGGGGACATTTTTGGGGACAATTTTGGGGACCTTTTGGGGCACTTTTTTGGGCACATTTTGGGGCAACTTTTGAGGCCATTTTGGGTATATTTTGGGGATGTTTTGGGGCCACTTTTGGGAAATATTTTGGTGCCATTTTGGGGATATTTGGGTGGCAATTTTGGGTCCACTTTAGGGGCAATTTTGGGGACATTTTGGAGCCAATTTTGGGCATGTTTTGGGGCCGCTTTTAGGGACATTTTGGGAACATTTTAGGGACATTTTAGGGACATTTTAGGGACATTTTGGGGCCACTCACTCATCGTGGGGTGCAGACTCCGTGGATTCGTAGATGTACCAGTCGGATCCCAAATCCTCATCCAGGAAAATCCCAGGCTCCAGAGGGGAATCCCGAAATCCCACGGAGCCATTGGGGGCCATGGCTGCCCCTCCCCCACCGGGATCCCCACGGCTGGAAAAGCAGGAAAAACCCCGGGAAAGTGGGAAAAACCTGGGAAAGTGGGAAAAACGCCAGAAAAGTGGGGGGGGAAGAGCTGAGAAAAAGCCCAGGAAAGTGGGAAAAACGCCGGGAAAACTGGGAAAAATGCCAGAAAAAGAGGGAAAAATGTGGGGAAAAGTGGGGAAAATGCCAGGAAAAGAGGGATGAGGGCTGGAAAAGTGGGATAGGGGCTGGAAAAGTGGGGGGGGGCTGGAAAAATGGGAAAGAAGCTGTGAAAAGTGGGGGGAAATCCTGGAAAACAGAGGAAAATGCTGGGAAAAGAGGGGGCTGGAAAAGTGGGAAGGAAGCTGCAAAAGGGGGGAAATGCTGGGGAAAAGGGAAAAATGTGGGGGAAAGAGGGAAAAACTCCAGGAAAATGACGAGAAAAGTGGGAAAAAATGCCAGGAAAAGTGGGGGAAATGGGGGAAAGTGGGAAAAACGCCCTGAAAAGCGGGATGAGGGTTGGAATAGTGGAAAAGGGGTGGGGGAAATGTCGGGAAAAGTGGGAAAAAAACGGGAAAAGCGGCTCTGATCCCAATTCCCAGCTGATCCCGCTGTTCCCACAGCCGGGGCGGGGCCGATCCCGAGGCTCTGGAGCCGATCCCGCCTTTGTTTGGGTTTTCTTGGGAATTCTCGGAGCTGGAAAAGCGGCGCGAAGGTCGCGGTGGGGGAGGGAGGGGAGGTGGCGCTGTCCCCAAAGTGCCACCAGCGGCGACATCGCCATCCCGGGAGCTGTCCCAGCGCCATCCCGGGAATTCCGGATCGGTTTGGTGCCGGGACAACCCCAGAAATGTCCCCAAACGTCACCTGAGGGAGCGGCTCGGGGATGTCCCCAGTGTCCCCGGGGCTGTGGGGGCACAGCCGGGGCCGGCTCCGCTCCAGTGCCGGAATTCCCTCAGGATCGGGATTGGGATGGGGACGGGGACAGATCCCAGAGATCCGCGCAGCTGCCCCAGCGGTGGCACTGGCACCCCCTGGCACCGCTGGCCCCGGCAGCTTTTCCTGGGATTTCCCCCATGACAGGATGGAAAATTTGGGATTTGTGCCTCCCTTCCCAAAAATCCACCGGGAATCAGAGCCCGCCCCCTCCATAGTCCTTGTCAGGGTGATCCCAAATCCCAGTTTGGGATCCCAGCAATCCCAAATCCCATCCCAAACTCCATTCCCAAAATCCCAAACTCCATTCCCAAATCCCATATCCCATCCAGACCCCAAGCCCCATCCTCAAACCCATCCTAAATCCCAGTTTGGGATCCCACAAATCCCAAATCCCAGTTTGGGATCCCAGCAATCCCAGATCCCAATCCCAAATCCCACCCTGGGTTTGGGAGCTGGGAATGGGGTTTGGGAATTGGGAATTGGGGTTTGGGACTGGGATTTGGGAATGGGGTTTGGGATTTGGGAATGGGGTTTGAGATTTGGGAATGGGGTTTGGGATTTGGGAATGGGGTTTGGGATTTGGGAATGGGATTTGGGATTTGGGAGTGGGGTTTGGGATTTGGGATTGGGGTTTAGGAATGGGGTTTGGGAGTTCCTGGTTTTTTCAGCCTCCCAAGACACAGGGAACAGCTCATTCCCGATTTTCCCACACAGGAAAGGTTCATTCCCAATTTTCCAGGCAGGCTCATTCCTGATTTTTAGGGAAGGGCTCATTCCAAAATTTCCCTGATTTTCTGCCTCTGGCGTGCCTCGGGAATTGTCCCCCCATGGAATTGGATCCCTCAGCTCCTTCCTGACTCCCAAAATCCCCCCCAAAAAAGGCGGGAACGCCAAGATCCCAGCGGGATCCGCATTCCCGGCCGGGCCCTTCCCAGCTCCCGCGTTTTCCTTGGAATCCGATCCCGCCGCTCCTCCCGCGACCTTGGAGCGCTCCATGAAACTCCGCCCATCCCCCACCCCCGGCTCCCGGGAACTTCGGGATCCGGGATAAAACCGGGAATGGGATCCGGGAGGGAATTCCCAATTTCTGGAATTAAACCAGGAAGGGAAAAGGGAATCCAGAATAAAACAGGAAAGGGAAAGGGGATCCAGGAGAGAATTCCCAGAATAAAACTGGGAAAGGGAAAAGGATCCAGGAGGGAATTCCCAGATCCTGGAATTAAACCAGAAGGGGAAAAGGGCATCCAGAATAAAACTGGGAAGGGAAAGAGGATCTGGAGGGAATTCCCAGATCCCAAAATAAAACTGGGAATGGGATCTGGGAGGGAATTCCCAGAATAAAACTGGGAAGGGGAAAAAGGATCCAGGAGGGAATTCCCAGATCCCAAAATAAAACCAGGAAGGAAAAAGGAATCCAGAATTCAACAGGAAAGGGAAAGGGGATCCAGGAGAGAATTCCCAGAATAAAGCTGGGAAATGAAGAGAGGATCTAGAGGGAATTCCCAGATCTCAAAATAAAACCGGGAATGGGATCCGGGAGGGAAATTCCCAGAATAAAACCGGGAATGGAAAATTGATCCAGGAGGGAATTCCCAGATCCCAAAATAAAACTGGGAATGTAATCCAGGAGGGAATTCCCATAATAAAAGTGGGAATGGAAAATGGATCCAGGAGGGAATTACCAGATCCTGGAAAAAAAACGGGAAGGAAAAACGGGTCCAGGAGGGAATTCCCAAATCCCAGAATAAAACCAGGAATGGAAAAGGATCCATGAGGGAATTCCCTGATCTCAATCCCATTTTTAACCAAAATGATCCAAATTTCATTCCAGGGTTTTCCAGGGACTTCTTGGGCTGGGGGTTGGGATCATCAGGATTGCCCTTAATTCCCATTCCCAATCCCTGCAAATCCCAAACGTGGATTTAGGATCAGATCCCACCCCAGCACCCCCCAGGAGAGCCCAAGTCTCGGCCATCAGGCCCCAAACCAATCCCAAAAATGCCGTGGGAACAGAGGGAAGGAGCTCCTGAACCCTTGGAAGCCTCTCCCAGGTTTTTTTTTTTAGGGAAAAGCCTCTGGAAAAGCAGTCCCAGAGCTCTCCAAACCCCACAAACATCCCAGAGACTCCCGAGAGATTCCGGGACCATCCCAAGGGATTGAGGAGCTTTTTCCCAACCCCATTCCTGAGCCCACCTCAAAATCCCCGCGGTTCCCCCATTCCCAAAATCCCAGGAGAACTGGGAGCTGCTCCAGCTCTTCCCAACCCCATTCCCAATCCCATTCCTGGTTCTCCTTGATCCCACCCCAAAATTCCCCCAAAATTCTTCTGGTTCCTCCATTTCCAAAGTCCTGGGAGCTGCTCCAGCTTCTCCCAACCCCATTCCCAAACCCATTCCCGTTCTCCTAGATCCCATCCCAAAATTCCCCTAAAATCCCCCATGTTCCCCCATTCCCAAAATCCTGGGAGGTGCCCCAGGTCTTCCCAACCCCATTCCCAATCCTATTCCCAACCCCATTCCAAATCCCATGCCAAAATCCCCACAGTTCCCCCATTCCCAAAATCCTGCTCCAGCTTTTCCCAATCCCATTCCCAACCCCACTCCCAACCCCATTCCTGTTCTCCTTGATCCCGTCCCAAAATTCCCCCAAAATCCCCACAGTTCCCCCATTCCCAAAATCCTGGGAGCTGCCCCAGGTCTTCCCAACCCCATTCCCAATCCTATTCCCAGCCCCATTTCTAATCCCATTCCCAGTCCCAACTGCCTTCCCAATCCCATTTCCGACCTCATTCCAAATCCCTCCCCCCCCAATCCCCACAGTTCCCCCATTCCCAGAATCCTGGGAGCTGCTCCAGCTCTTCCCAGTCCCATTCCCAACCCCATTCCCAGTTCTCCCCTGATCCCACCCCAAAATCCCCACAGTTCCCCCATTCCCAGAGCCACGGGAGCTGCTCCAGCTTTTCCCAACCCCATTCCCAACCCCATTCCTGTCCTCCTTGATCCCATCCCAAAATTTCCCCCAAAATCCCCACAGTTTCCCCATCCCCAAAATCCTGGGAGCTGCCCCAGGTCTTCCCAACTCCATTCCCAACCCCATTCCCAATCCTATTCCCAACCCTATTCCTGACCCCATTCCCAGTCCCATCCTCCCATTTTCCCCTGATTCCATTCCAAATCCCACCCCAAAATTCCTCCAGTTCCCCCATTCCCAGAATCACAGGAGATGCTCCAACTTTTCCCAACCCCATTCCCAACCCCATTCCCGACCCCATTCCTGGTTCTCCTTGATCCCACCCCAAAATTTCCCCCAAATCCCGACAGTTCCCCCATTCCCAGAATCCCAAATCCTGATCCTGGGATTCTGCAGCCCCAGGAAAGGGAAACCACGGGTGAAATTCCTGCCTGGGGGCGGAATTTGGGATTTTTATGGGATTTTCTCTGATCCTAGAAAGCCAGAACCCCAGGAAGAGAAAACCAGGATGAAAGTGCTGCTGGGGGGCAGAATTTGGGATTTTTGGGATTTTCCTCATCCTGGGATTCTGCAGCCCCCGGGAAAAAGGAACGCGGGGGTTAAACCCCTGCTAGGGGGCAGAATTTGGGATTTTTGGGAATTCCCACACCCCCAGGGCAGGATTTGGGTCCTCTGGGGGTTAAATCCCTGCTGGAGTTCTGAAATTTGGAATTTTTGGGATTTTCCTGATCCCGGGATTCTGCTGCCCCCAAGGAAGAGAAAACCGGGATGAAAGCGCTGCTGGGGGGCAGAATTCGGGATTTTTGGGGGGGATTTTTGACAATCCCCGCATCCCCCGGCCAGGATCTGATCCCAAAATTCCCACCCAGGAATTCTCAGCCGAGCCGGGAGACGAAACAACCCCAACACCACAAAACGGGGGAGGGGGAAAGAGGGAAAATTCCCAAATCCGGGTTTACCTTTTCCTGCTCTCCTTCGTGCCCTCCTTGCGCCGCGCCCGCGGCTGCCCCGGCGAGCGGGGCTCGGTCTGAGCTCGGTCTGAGCTCGGGCTGAGCGCGGGCTGAGCGCGGTCTGAGCTCGGTCTAAGCTCGGTCTGAGCGCGGTCTGAGCTCGGTCTAAGCTCGGTCTGAGCGCGGTCTGAGCTCGGTCTGAGCTCGGGCTGAGCTCGGTCTGAGCTCGGTCTGAGCGCGGTCTGAGCGCGGTCTGAGCTCGGTCTAAGCTCGGTCTGAGCTCGGGCTAAGCTCGGGCTAAACTAAAGCCCGGCCCGGCCCGGCCATGCAGCTCGGGACGCTCCGGAGGCTCCGAGAACTTTGGGATTTTGGGAAAACTTTGGGATCTTTATCCCCTGCATGGAGCCCTGGCCGGGGGCCACGCGCGGGGCTTTAGGGATTTAAGCGCGGCCCGGGGGCCCCGAGGGGGTTCAGGAACTCAAACCCGGCCCGGCGGGGTCTGGGGCTGAGCTCCGGGGGGAGGAGGCGGCTCCGAGCTTTTCCCGGGATTTGGGAGTTGCTGGGATGGACGGGGAATGTCGGGAATGGGATGGGAACTTTGGGATGAGGAGCGGCGGGAGCGGAGCGCGATCCTCTCCCCAAATCCCACAGATTTCTTTGGGGTTTTTTCGGGAATTTGGGGCTAAACCCCCCCGGGATGGAGGGGGAGCGCAGGGGCTGGGGTGATCCCACAGGGATTGGGATGGGAACATCCCTCGTTCCTAGCGGGATCAAATCCAGGGGAAGCTGAGCCCGATCCTTTCCCCAAATCCCACAGATTTCTTGGGGTTTCCTGGGAATTTGGGGCCAAACCCCCTGGGATGGAGGGGGGAGCACAGGAATTGGGATTGGGATCAGGATGATCCCACAGGGATTGGGGTGGGCAAAACTGAGCCTGATCCTTTCCCCAGATCCCGAGTTTTTCATTGGGATTTGTTGGGAATTCTCTGGAAAACCTCCTTGGGATGGAGGGGGAAGGGCAGGGGGAGTGGATCCCGATCCTTTCCCCTAAATCCCACAAATTTATTGGGGTTTTCTGGGAATTTGGGGCCAAACCCCCCTGGGATGGAAGGGGGAGCCCTTCCATGGGATGGAGGGATTGGGATGATCCCACAGGGATTGGGATGGGCAAAGATGAGCCCCATCCTTTCCCCCAAATCCCACACATTTATTGGGGTTTTCTGGGAATTTGGGGCCAAACCTCCTTGGGATGGAGGGGGAGCACAGGGATTGGGATGATCCCACAGGGATTGGGATGGGAACATCCCTCATTCTTGGTGGGACAAAATCCAGGGAAAGCTGAGCCCGATCCTTTCCCCTAAATCCCAAAATCCCACGGTTTTCTTAGGATTTCTTGGGAATTCAGGCATCCCTTGCCCAAATTCCCCAAACCCTACAGCTTTTTTTGGGATTTTGCCTCTCCTGGCACATCTGGGAAGGGAATTTGGGGAAAAACATCCCTGGGATGGAGAGGGGAATGCAGGGATCGGGATGATCCCACAAGGACTGGGATGATCCTACAAGGATTGGATGATTCCACAAGGATTGGGATGAGCCCACGGGCATTGGGATGATCCCGCAGGGATCGGGATGATCCCACAAGGATCAGGGTGATCCCACAAGGATTGGGATGATCCCGCAGGGATCGGGATGAGCCCAAAAGGATCAGGATGCACAAAGCCGAGCCCAATCCTTTTCCCAAACCCCAAATCTCAAATCCCACCATTTTCTTGGGATTTCTTGGGAATTCAGGGGCACCAAACCCCGGGATCATCCCCAGGGATCCCACAGAGAACGTGGGAAAGGAACAGAAAAGATTTTGGGATGCCAAGAGGGCGGGAGCAGCCCCAAGCCCATCCTCCATCCCACAAATCCCAGAGCTCGGGGAAAAACCTCGGGAATGCGGACAAATCCCCACGTGACGCCAAATCCCGGTAAAATTCATCCGGGCGGAAAATCCCGTTGAATTTTTAGCCCGAACCTCGTGACCCCGAGGGATCTTTGGGATTTGTTTTGCTTTTCCCACTTTTCCCAGGGTTGTTTTTAAAGGAAAAACACCACTGGAGGATCCCAAAGGAGATTCCTGGGAAATGGGTGGAATTCCGAGTCCTCAGGGGTTTTCCTTTATCCCAAATGAAAATATTCCTGGGGATTTGCGGCCAATTTCCAGTTTCCTGGGCAAATCCATCCCAATTCCTCCTGGGATCACCAAACCCCTCCAGATATCCTGGAAGAGTTGGAATTCCAGGAATTCCAGGAGTTTGGGTTTTTCTCCTGGGAAAGGGCCTCGGATTTGGGCCTGCCAGGACACTTTGGCCCTGGAAAAGCAGGAATGGGAAAAGCTGGAAAAGCATCCCAGATTATCCAGGGACACGTCCAGGGATGGGAATTCCAGGGAATTCCCTGGGAACTTCCAGCAATGGGGAATTCCTGTTTTTCCAGTTTTATCCCAGAGTGCTGGACAATGATCCAGGGAATTCCAGCATCATCTGCCTCACCCTCATCCCAATTCCATGGGATTCTCATCCTGAATTCCACTGAATCTTTATCCCAATTCTGTGGGATTCCATGGGATCTTCATCCCGATATCCATGGAATCCTCATCCTGATTTCCACAGAATCTTCATCCCAATTCCCACCTCATCTTCATCCCAATATCCAAGGAATCATCATCCCAAATTCCATGGAATCCTCATCCCAACATCCATGGAGTACTCATCCCGATTTCTGTGGGGTCTTCATCCCAAATTCCACCTCATCCCAATTCTCTCCTGATCCCAGATTCCATGGAATCCTCATCCCGATTCCCACCTCATCCTCATCCCGAGTTTTATTGGGATCCTCATCCTGGGAATTTGGGGCCAAACCTCCTTGGGATGGAGGGGGAAGGGATTGGGATGATCCCCCGATCCCTAAATCCCACAAATTGGGGGTTTTCTGGGAATGGGAAACCCCTGGGATCTTCCATGGGATGGAGGGATTGGGATGATCCCACAGGGATTGGGATGGCAAAGATGAGCCCCATCCTTTCCCCCAAATCCCACACATTTATTGGGGGTTTTCTGGGAATTTGGGGCCAAACCTCCTTGGGATGGAGGGGGAGCACAGGGATTGGGATGATCCCACAGGGGATTGGGATGGGAACATCCCTCATTCTTTGGGACAAAATCCAGGAAAGTTGAGCCCCGATCCTTTCCCTAAATCCCAAAATCCTCACGGTTTTTTAGGATTTCTTGGGAATTCAGGCATCCCTTGCCCAAATTCCCCCAAACCCTACAGCTTTTTGGGATTTTGCCCTCCTGGCACATCTGGGAAGGAATTTGGGGAAAAACATCCTTGGGATGGAGAGGGGAATGCAGGGATCGGGATGATCCCACAAGGACTGGGATGATCCTACAAGGATTGGATGATTCCACAAGGATTGGGATGAGCCCACGGGCATTGGGATGATCCGCAGGGATCGGGGGATGAGGGTGATCCCACAAGGATTGGGATGATCAGGGATGATGAGCCCAAAAGGATCAGGATGCACCCAGCCCAATCCTTTTCCCAAACCCCAAATCTCAAATCCCACCATTTTCTTGGGATTTCTTGGGAATTCAGGGGCACCAAACCCCGGGATCATCCCCAGGGATCCCACAGAGAACGTGGGAAAAGAACAGAAAAGATTTTGGGATGCCAAGAGGGCGGGAGCAGCCCCAAGCCCATCCTCCATCCCACAAATCCTGGAGCTCGGGGAAAAACCTCGGGAATGCGGACAAATCCCCACGTGACGCCAAATCCCGGCAAAATTCATCCGGGCGGAAAATCCCGTTGAATTTTTAGCCCGAACCTCGTGACCCCGAGGGATCTTTGGGATTTGTTTTGCTTTTCCCACTTTTCCCAGGGTTGTTTTTAAAGGGAAAACACTGCTGAAGGATCCCGAAGGAGATTCCTGGGAAATGGGTGGAATTCCGAGTCCTCAGGGGTTTTCCTTTATCCCAAATGAAAATATTCCTGGGGATTTGCGGCCAATTTCCAGTTTCCTGGGGAAATCCATCCCAATTCCTCCTGGGATCACCAAACCCCTCCAGATATCCTGGAAGAGTTGGAATTCCAGGAATTCCAGGAGTTTGGGTTTTTCTCCTGGGAAAGGGCCTCGGATTTGGGCCTGCCAGGACACTTTGGCCCTGGAAAAGCAGGAATGGGAAAAGCTGGAAAAGCATCCCAGATTATCCAGGGACACGTCCAGGGATGGGAATTCCAGGGAATTCCCTGGGAACTTCCAGCAATGGGGAATTCCTGTTTTTCCAGTTTTATCCCAGAGTGCTGGACAACGATCCGGGGAATTCCAGCATCATCTGCCTCACCCTCATCCCAATTCCATGGGATTCTCATCCTGAATTGAATCCTTATCCCAATTCTGTGGGATTCCATGAGATCTTCATTCCAATATCCATGGAATCTTCATCCTGATTTCCATGGAATCTTCATCCCAATTCCCACCTCATCTTCATCCCAATATCCAAGGAATCATCATCCCAAATTTCATGGAATCCTCATCCCAACTTCCATGGAGTATACTCATCCCGATTTCTGTGGGGTCTTCATCCCAAATTCCACCTCATCCCAATTCCCTCCTGATCCCAGATTCCATGGAATCCTCATCCCGATTTCCAACTCATCCTGATTTCTGTGGAATCCTCATCCCAATTTTTGCCTCATCCTCATCCCAATTCTTTCCTCATCCCAATTTCCATGGAATCTTCATCCCTATTTCTGTGGTATCCTCATCCTTATCCCCATTTCCATGGGATTCTCATCCCAAATTCTGCCTTACCCTGATTCCCACCTCATCCTGATTTCTGTGGAATCCTCATCCTAAATTCCACCTCATCCCAAATTCTGCCTCATCCCGATTTCCAACTCATCCCAATTCCATGGAATCCTCATCCCAATTTCCGTGGGACCCTCATCCCAAATTCCACCTCATCCTTATCCCGATTTCCATGGGATTCTCATCCCAAATTCTGCTTTATCCCAATTCCCACCTCATCCTCATCCTAAAGGACCAGGACATCCCAAGAGGCTTCCAGGGAAGTGTGGGATTTATTTGGGAATTCCAGCCCAGGGATTTTGGGGACCAAGGATTGGGGTTGGAATTCTGGGGCTGGAATTTTGGGGTTAGGGATTTTGGGGTCAGAAACTTTGGGGCTGGGATTTTGGGGTGAGGAATTTTGGGGCTGGAATTCTGGCTCCTTGCAGGTGCCTGGGAATCCCCCCAAAAAATCCCAAAATTTCCCCTCCCCGGGGCCTCCGGCGCCATTTGATCCCAACCTTTTCCCCCGGGATAATCCTGTTGTTTCAGGCCTGGAATGTGGGATTTTCATGGAATGTGGAGCTGTCTGGGACAGGAGCCACCTGCGGGCCCAGCTTGCCTTTCATCCCCAAAATATGTGGGAACTTCATCCCAAAAATATGTGGGAACTTCATCCAAAAAAAAAAGTGGGAATGGACTCTGGAGGAGGCTTCAGCATTCCTGAGAAACTCTGGAATTCCCGGGAATGGGATGGATCAGGGATGGATCCTGAATCCAGACATGGCTGATCCAGAATTTGGGAATCTCTCCCCAGATCCAGGCAGGGCTTGGGGGGGATCCAGAATTTGGGAATCTCTTCCCAAATTCCCAGGGTTTCAAGGATTCAGAATTTGGGAATATCTCCCTGAATTCCCAGGATCTGGCTGATCCAGAATTTGGGAATCTCTCCCCAGATCCAGGCAGGGCTTGGGGGATCCAGCGTTTGGGAATTCTCAATTGCAGCCTCAGGAATTCTGGTGGCTCCGAGGTCCTGGAGCCTCAAAATCCCGGGAATTCTGAATTCCAGTGCCACATCCATCAGTTCCAGTGGGAATTCTGCTCTGGCTGATGGATGGGAAAGGCCTCGGCACTGGAATAACGATTTCCCCTCATTTCTCCTGTGCCATTGGATGATGAATTCCCAGGAATTGGAGCCTTTGGATAACAAATTCCCAGGAATCGAAGCCTTTGGATGACGAATTCCCAGGCACGGAGCAGCTGCTGCCACAGATCCGGGATTATCCCGTGGATCATTCCCAGTGGCAGGGAGGGAAAAAGGGGAAAAATGGGAAAGGCAGGGAAAAGAAGGAAGGAAAAAAGAGAATAAAAAGGGGAAATGGAGGGGGAAATAGAGGGAATAAAGAGGGAATAACGAGGGAATAAAGAGGGAAAAAGGTGGGGGAAGAGGAGGGGGAAAAGTAGGGAAAAGGAAGGAAAAAAATGGGGAAATGGAAGATAGTGGGAAAAAGGAGGGGGAAAAGAGGGAAAATGGAGGGGAAATGGTGGGGAAAAATTTGGGAAAAAAATGGGAAAAATTTGGGAAAAGAGTGTGAAAATGAAGGAAAAAAGGGAATAAAAAGATGGAGAAAGGTGGAGAAAAGGAGGGGAAAATCAGGGGGAAAAAAGGATAAAAGTAAAAAATGGGGAAAAGTTTGGGAAAAGAGGAAAAAAGAGGGGGAAAAAAGAGGAAAATGGTGGGGGAAAAGTGGGGAAAACTTGGGAAAAAGGAGGGATAAAGGAGGGGAAATGGTGGGGAAAAAGAGGGGGGAAACAAGGGGAAAAGAGGGGAAAAGGTGGGGGAAAATTGTGGATTTGGGATCTGTGGAGCTTCCAGGGGTTGGAAAATGGGATCACAGCCACTCCCAGCTCCGTTCATGTTGGGGTTTGCCCCTCTGGATTTTCCATGGAAAAATGGAAATTTCCATGGAGATTCTGGGGGTTTGGAAAATGGGGTTGAACCTCTCCTGGTTCATTGGGATTTTCCATGGAGCTCCTGGGATTTGTGGAGCTTCTGGGGATTTGGAAAATGGGACCTTCCGGGGACAAAAATCCCAGGGAAGAAGAGGGAAAAAAATTCCCCGGGAGCAGGATGGGAATGGGATGGCACAAAGCAGGAATCCTTTTTTTTTTTCCCTAAAAATGAAGGGGGGAAAGTTCTTGGATGGAAATGCTGGAAAATCTCCAGGTTTTCCATCGGCTTGCCTAGAAAAGAGCAAATTCCCAGATTTAATTCCCATAATTTTCCGGCATCGTGGCCCTGGAAGTGTCACGGGAGCAAAGGAAAAGTGGGGCAGGAGGGGGAGGGAATGGGAGAATTCTGGGAAGAGAATTCTGGGCGGGAACGGTGGCGAATTCCATTACGGAACAGGTGGATTGGGAATAGGCCCTAGAATTGGGAAGGAAAATGAATTTGGAGATTTGGAATCCTGAGGCCATTCCTGATGGATCTCCAGGGAAATTCTGGGAGCTGGGATGGGATGGAAGAGGAGGGAACTGATGGGAAAATGGTGGGATCATTAACAAGCTCAGCTCCGGGGGGAAATTCCCTAAAAATCATAAGGATGAGGAAAATAAACGGAATTTATCCAGCTCAGCCTGGATCCAAAGAAAAATCTTGGCTGGATCCAGAATAAAATCCTGGCTGGATCCAGGGAAAAATCCAGACTGGATCCAAGGAAAATCCCAGCTGGATCTATGGAAAATCCAGCCTGGATCCAAGGCAAAAAAATCCAGCCTGGATCCAAGGCAAAAATCCAGCCTGGATCCAGCCTGGACCAAGGCAAAATCCAGCCTGGATCCAGGGAAAAATCCTGGCTGGATCCAAGGGAAAATTCAGCCTGTATCCAAGGAAAAATCCCAGCTGGATCCGAGGGAAAATCCAGAATTTCCATCTTTTTTGGATGTTTGTGTTGTTGGGCCAGTCCTGGCTGTGCTGAGGGCATTTTCCAAGGAATTTTGGGATTTTCCAGCAGATCCAGAACATTCCAGTGTCTTCCTCCCATCCCACCCCCAGCAGCTCTAAGGAATCTGAGATGGGAAACCTCGGAGATGATGGGAAAAGTATCCATGGAAAAGGGATGGATCCGGTTGGATTTTCCTTTTTTTCCAGGATCCAGCCAGATCCAGGAGCGGCGTTTTTCCCATCGGATGCTTTTCCCAGTTTTCTGCCCCTGGATCCAGGCAGGGATCTGTTCCCGGAATTAACAGGGACAAAAAGGAGAATTCCAGGATCGGATCCAATTAATGGAGATGAGGAATGGAGATGGGATCAGGAATGGGACATATCCAGAGGGATGGGATGGGATGGGATGGGATGGGATGGGATGGGATGGGATGGGATGGGATGGGATGGGATGGGATGGGATGGGATGGGATGGGATGGGATGGGATGGGATGGGATGGGATGGGGAAGATCCAAAGGGATGGGATGGGAACAGATCCATAGGAATGGGATGGGGCAGATCCATAGGGATTGGGTAGATCCATGGGGATGGGGCAGATCCATAGGGATGGCATGGGAACAGATCCATAGTGATGGGATGGGAATAGATCCATAGGGATTGTGTAGATCCATAGGGATGGGATGGGAACAGATCCATAGGGATGGGATGGGGCAGATCCATAGGGATTGGGTAGATCCATGGGGATGGGAATAGATCCAAAGGAATGGGATGAGGCAGATCCATAGGAATGGGGTAGATCCATTGGGATGGGATAGGAACAGATCCATTGGGATGGGGCTGTGAGAGGATTTGCTGGGATGTCCCAAGGATCCATTGGAATTCAGCCTCCCAGGCTCTGGGATATCCCGACAATTCTTTGGGATGCCCTGGCCACATTCCAGGATATCCTGGCCCAACCCTGGGACGCTCCAGCCCTTCCCCCTCCCATCCGTGTCCCCGTGCCGCCTGTTTAAATCCGTTATTCCCGTTATTCCGCTCCGGGCGTTTAGCGCCGTGAATGGAGCCTGGGGAGCCATCAGGCAGGAAAAGCATTCCCAGCCTCTCCATCTTCCTCCGGAATTTATGGAGTCTCGGGAGTGGGATAAAGCTGCCACGTTCCCAACAGCCGCTCGTAAATCACCGGCAGCAGGGAGGGCGCGGAGCAGCCGCTGCTCCTGGATCACTCCTGGATCTATCCCAAATCGCTCCCAAGTTTATCCAGGATTGCTCCTGGATTTATCCCAAATCACTCCCAAATTTATCCAGGATTGCTGGTGAATTTATCTGGAATCACTCCCAGATTTACCTAGAATCACTCCTGGATTTATCCTGGATTGCTCCTGGATTTATCCCAAATCATTCCTGGATTTATCCCAAATAATTTCTGGATTTATCCAGGATTGGTGATGAATTTATCTGGAATCTCTCCCAGATTTATCCTGAATCGCTCCTGGATTTATCCCGGATCACTCCTGGATTTATCTCAAATTGCTCCTGGATTTATCCTGGATCACTTTTGGATTTGTCCCTGACAGATCCCAAGTTTATCCCAAATCACTCCTGGATTTATCCCAAATCACTCCCAGGTTTATCCAGGTCCGGGGTCCCCTCCAAAGGGTCCTGGGGTGGTTCAGGGACCGGCAGCTCCTCCTGGAGATTCCCAGCTGGAATTGGAGCCGTGGGGGGAATGTTGATCCCAAAAATTCCAGGAGAACCCAAAAAGCAGTGGGGAAAACACAGCCAGGAGTGGGCAGGGACCGGAGGAGCCATTCCCAGATATCCCAGGGCCATCCCTGGACATCCCAGGGATGTGGGGCTGCCATTCCCTGATATCCCAGCAATTCTGAGCTGTCATTCCCAGATATCCCAGAGCCATTCCTGGATATCCCAGAACCATTCCCAGACATCACAGGAATCCCAGGCTTCCATTCCCGGATATCCCAGGAATTTCAGTTTGCCATTCTCAGATATCCCAGCAATTTCCGGCTGCCATTCCCAGACATCCCAAAGCCATTCCCAGATTTCCCAGGGATGTGGGGCTGCCATTCCCAAATATCCCAGAGCCATTCCTGGGTATCCCAGCAATTCTGGGCTGCCTTTCCCAGATATCCCAGCAATCCCAGACTGCCATTCCCAGATATCCTAGAGCCATTCCTGGGTATCCCAGCAATTCTGGGCTGCCATTCCCAGATATCCCAGAGCCATTCCCAGATATGCCAGCAATTCCAGGCTGCCATTCCTGGATATCCCAGCAATCCCAGACTGCCATTCCCGGATATCCCAGAGCCATTCCCGGATTTTCCAGGGATGTAGGGCTGCCATTCCCAGATATCCCAGAGCCATTCTCAGATATCCCAGCAATTCCAGGCTGCCATTCCTGGATATCCCAGCAATTCGGGGCTGTCATTCCCAGATATCCCAGAGCCATTCCCGGACATCCCAGCAGTTCCGGGCTGCCATTCCCGATCCAGCCCCGCCGCTCCCAGCCGCCGGCAGCGATTCCTTCCCGCAGCTCCGCTGGGGACCGGGAAGTGTTGATGGAAAAACAAATTATTCCGGCTGCAGGCGCCGCTAATCAGCGCGCGCCGTGAATAATTAATGACCCTCGTTAATGAGGTGCTCAGGGCGGCCGGGAATGAAGGCTCTGGGAATGCTCGGCGGGATCCAGGGATGCTCCAAACAGTCCCGGATTTTGGAGCCGCCGCGTCGGGGACACCGGGAATGTCTTTTCCCTCCACCCCCACCAGGAACGAGCAGCGAATTCCTGGTTTGGGAGGAGCCCTCCTCCCTGGAAAACAAAGCAGGGAAACAAATTCCAGGAGGGAATTCTGGGGGTCCTGTTGGATTTGGGGTTTTTTTAGGGGTGGAGGTTTTTGGGATGCTTTGTTTTCCCAATGAGAGCAGCTGCCGGGAAAAACGGCTCAGGATTTTTGGGAAATGGAAACGACCACGGCAGGGGTGAGGGTGAGAGCTGGAAAACCAGGAATGTGAAAGAAAATCGGGAAAAATCCACAACCAAATGTCCCAACGTTGAGTCTGGAGCCGGGAACGTTCCAAGGTGTTGGAACAATGAGAGCAGGGCTGGAATTCCCAGCTGGAATTCATAGGGAGAGTTTGGCTAAGCTGAGCTTGTCTGGGGCCCGGAGCAGTCTGGGGTGTTTGGGAAGTGCCCACGGATATGGGATCAGCTCCAGTTTCCCTTCCCACAGAAATCATTCTGGGATTTTTGGGATGAAAGCATGAACGGGATATTTGGGACGCATCCATGGAATGGGATCAGAGCCATCTGGGATATTTGGGAAGTGCCAGTGGAATGAGATCGGAACAGTTTGGGATATTTGGGAAGTGCCCATGGATATGGGATTGGAGCAGTTTGGGATATCTGGGATGTGTCCATGGAACAGGATTGGAGCAGTTTGGGATATTTGGGAAGTGCCCACGGATATGGGATTGGAGCAGTTTGGGATATCTGGGATGTGTCCATGGAACAGGATTGGAGCAGTTTGGGATATTTGGGAAGTGCCCATGGATATGGGATTGGAGCAGTTTGGGATATCTGGGATGTGTCCATGGAACAGGATTGGAGCAGTTTGGGATATTTGGGAAGTGCCCACGGATATGGGATTGGAGCAGTTTGGGATATCTGGGAGGTGCCCATGGAACGGGATCAGCTCTGGGTTCCCTTCCCACCAAAATCCTTCCAGGATTTTTGGGATCAGAGCATGCAAGGACAGGGGGGATCCAGGCAGAGCAGCCCTGGTCTGATTCCTGTCCGGAATTCCGGCTCCCTGAGCAGAGAATCCCTCGGGATGGATTGGGAGCTTTTGGCTCCCTCGGTGTCACCTCCTGTCACAGCGCCTGTCCCCAGCGAGGAAAACCCCGGGAAAGAATCCCGGGAAAAGCGCTGATTCCCGCGTTTCTCCGGCTGTTGCCGGGCAGATTCCCAGATTTCCATCCCCGGGGGCTCGGGAACTTTGGGCTCGTGATTCCAAAGGCTGGCAGGTCACGGAAGGGAACGGCCACCCCTCGGTGCCGGGGGACACTGAGGGACACTGAGGGACACGGGACGGGTTCAGGACAAAGCCACCCCTGGGCTTCAGGGGGGGACACGAAAGGGACACAGGAGCGACACAGGAGCGACACGGAGGGGTCAGGACAGAGCCACCGCTGGGAGCGACACCACAGTGACACGGGAGGGACACGGGAGTGACACAAGAGGGACATGGGAATGGCATGGGAGGGACATAATAATGGCATGGGAATGGCATGGGAGTGGCACAGGTCTGGGGTTCAGGACAGAGCCACCCCTGAGAGTGACACCAAAGCGACATGGAGGGACACGGGAATGACATGAGAGGGACATGGGAATGGCCTGGGAGGGACATGGGAGTGGCACAGGTCTGGGGTTCAGGACAGAGCCACCGCTGGGAGTGACACCGCAGTGACACGGAAGGGACGCAGGAGGGACACGGGAGTGCCCCGAGCCCGGGTTCAGGACAAAGCCCGCCCTGCGGTGCCGGGGGTGGCACCGAGTGACACCGAGTGACACCGAGTGACAGCGGGTGGCACCGAGTGACACCGAGTGACACCGAGTGACAGCGGGTGACAGCCGGGGTCGGGCCGGGGCCGCCGCTGCCGCTGTCGGGCCGGATTTGCGGGCGCGGCTCTGAGGAGCCCCCGGGGCTGCACCGGGGCTGGGGCCGCACGCACAGAGCGCCGATCCCGCCTTTATCCATGAATTCCAGGTTTTTATTCCCTGAATCCCAGCATTTTTATCCCTGAATTCCAGATTTTATCCCCAAATTCCAACTTTTTTATTCCCAAATTCCAGCTTTTTATCCCTGAATTCCAGCTTTTTGTCCAGGAATTCCAGTTTTTCCAGGCCGAATCCCGGTTTTTAACCCGTGCCGTGCCGTGCCGTGCCGCCGTGCCAGACGCGCTGTCTCGCACCCGCCGGGCCGCGAGCGGAGCGGGGGGGGGGCGGCAGCTGCCGGCAATTAACGAGTTCATTAATTAATGCCGGTGGCTCCGCTCCCAGTCCCTGTCCCCAGCGGGGCGGGGAGGGGACAGGAGGTGACCAGGGGTGGTGGCAGCTCG
Source organism: Emberiza elegans (assembly GCA_024865655.1). NCBI lineage: Eukaryota > Metazoa > Chordata > Aves > Passeriformes > Fringillidae > Emberiza > Emberiza elegans. Next base: position 3,286,051 of record JALJVW010002397.1, read on the forward strand.
GAGGTGGCCCAGGGGGTGGTGGCAGTCACCAGATCCCCCTGATGGGCTCTGATCCCAGTCCCTGTCCCCGAGGGTGGCAGCAAAGGGACACGAGGTGACCCAAGGATGGTGGCTGTCACCAGATCCCCCTGATGGGCTCGGGATCAGTCCCTGTCCCCGAGGGTGGCGGAAAGGGGACAGGAGCTGGCCCAGAGGTGGTGGCAGTCATCAGATCCCCCTGAAGGGCTCTGATCCCAGTCCCTGTCCCCGAAGATGGCGGGGAGGGGACAGGAGGTGGCTCAGGGGGTGGTGGCAGCTCGGAGGGACACTGGGTGCCATGCTGGGCTGGGCTGGGGATGCTGTCGTGTCCTCCCAGAGAGGGTGGCACAGCGGTGACATTGTCACATCCAGCGGGGTCACAGGGCTCAGGGAGAGGCTGCGGTGGCCGGGACACACTGGGGACACCGTCCCTGGCCTGGTCCCCAAGCCACGCTCTTGGGGCCATGCAGGTGTCCCAGGACACTGTCCCCACTCTGTCCCCTCCCTGCAGGCTGTCACCATGAAACGGGACAAATCTGGGACAAGGGGGAATGTTGGGGACATCGTTCATGATCTGTCCCCTCCCTCCAGCCTGTCACCGCTAATCAGGGGACAAATCTGGGATGTGACAATCTGTTGAGGACATTGTCCCCAGCTTGTCCCCTCCCTGCTGGCTGTCACCACCAACCAGGGGACAAATTTGGGACAAGGGGATGTGTTGGGGACACCGTTCATGATCTGTCCCCTCTCTCCAGGCTGTCGCCATCAACCAGGGGACAAACCTGGGATGTGACAATCCATTGGGGACACCGTTCCCGATCTGTCCCTTCCCTCCAGGCCCTCACCATCAAACAGGGGACAGGTTTGGGACACGGGGACATGCTGGGGACACTGTCCTTGATTTGTCCCTTCCCTCCAGGCCCTCACCATCAAACAGGGGACACGTTTGGGACACGGGGACATGCTGGGGACACTTTCCCTGGCTTGGTCATGCTCTTGGAGGCCACTTGGGGACACTCTTGGGGACCGTGCAGGTGTCCCTGAGACATTGTCCCTGCTCTGTCCCCTCCCTGCAGGCTGTCACCACCAAACAGGGGACAAATTTGGGATGTGGCGAGGTGTTGGGGACACTGTCCCTGGCTAGGTCCCCAAGCCACGCTCTTGGGGCCATGCAGGTGTCCCTGAGACATTGTCCCCAATTTGTCCCTGCCCTCCAGGCTGTCACCACCAAACGGGACAAATCTGGGACAAAGGGAAGAGTTGGGGACACCGTTCCTGATTTGTGCCCTCCCTCCAGGCCATCACCATTAACTGGGGACAAGTTTGGGATGTGACAATCTGCTGAGGACATTGTCCCCATCTTGTCCCCTCCCTGCCAGCTGTCACCGCTAACCAGGGGACACGAGGGACAGGGAGGAAATTCCAGAATTCCCGATGTTGGAAATGCAAAATGGAGCCTGAGGATCCACAGGCCTGAGAGATGAAAGTGGTTGGTAAAATAAAATAAAAATAAAATAAAATAAAATAAAATAAAATAAAGGAAAATAAAATAAAATAAAATAAAATAAAATAAAATAAAATAAAATAAAATAAAATAAAATAAAATAAAATAAAATAAAATAAAATAAAATAAAATGAGTTGATAAAAAAGGGCTTGATAAATGAGGGCTTGATAAATAAGATAAAAAAGGGTTGATAAATAAAAGAGGGATTGATAAATGGAAGGGATTGATAAATAAAATAAAAGAGGGGTTGATAAATAAAAGAAGTTGATGAATTCAATAAAAGGGGTTGATAAATTAAAGAAAAGTGGAGTTGATAAATCAATAAAAGTGCTTGATAAATTAAATAAAAGGAGTTGATAAATTCAATAATAGGAGTTGATAAATTCAATAAAAGGGGCTGATAAATTCAATTAAAAAGGGTTGATAAATTAAATAAAAGGAGTTGATAAATTCAATAAAAGGGACTGATAAATAAAATAAAATAAAATAAAATAAAATAGGCTTGATAAATAAAAAGGAGTTGATAAATAAGATAAAAAAGGGTTGATTAATAAGGGCTCGATAGATAGAAAGGGATTTGATAAATAAAATGAAAGAGGGGCTGATAAATTAAATAAAAGGAGTTGATGAATTCAATACAAGGGATTGATAAATTAAATAAAAGGGGCTGATAAATTAAATAAAAGGAGTTGATAAATTCAATAAAAGGGAAGATGATAAATTAAATAAAAGGGGCTGATTAAAAAAATATATAATAAAATAAAATAAAATAAAATAAAATAAAATAAAATAAAATAAAATAAAATAAAATAAAATAAAATAAAATAAAATAAAATAAAATAAAATAAAATAAAATAAAATAAAATAAAATAAAATAAAATAAAATGAAGCGAAGCCCATGGAGGGGGGCTGCCGAGCGAGGCCGGGCGCGGCTCGTGCATTATGCAGGAGCCGGGGGAGCCAATTAACGGGGAGGGCTTCGATCTCCGGCCCCAGCGCCGGCCTGGGGCCGCTTTCCATGGAAAATGGCAAAAGCTGCTCCTTCTCCATGGAAAAGTGGGAAAAGCAGCTGCTTTTCCATGGAAAAGCGAGGTCAGGGCCTTCTTTTCCATGGATAAATGGGAAAGCAATTCCTTTTCCATGGAAAAGTGGGAAACCCAGTTCCTTTTCCATGGAAAAGTGGGAAACCCAGTTCCTTTTCCATGGAAAAGTGGGAAAAGCATCTCCTTTTCCATGGAAAAGTGGGAAAAGCAGCTCTATTTCCATGGAAAAGTGGGAAACCCAGCTTCTTTTCCATGGAAAATGGGAAGACAGCTCCTTTTCCATGGAAAAATGGGGAAAACAGCTGATTTTCCACGGAAAATTGGGAAAAGCAGCTGATTTTCCATGGAAAAGCGAGGTCAGGGCCCTCTTTTCCATGGTAAATGGGAAAGCAGCTCCTTTCCAATAAAAAATTGGAAAATCCAGCTCCTTTCCCATGGAAAAATGGGAAAAGCAGCTCCTTCTCCATTCAAAAGCAAGGTCAGGGGCTTCTTTTCCATGGAAAAACAGGAAAAGCAGCTCCATTTCCATGGAAAACCAGGAAATTCAGCTTTTTTTCCATGGAAAACCAGGGCAAAACAGCTCCTTTTCCATGGAAAAGTGGGAAAAGCGGCTGCTTTTCCATGGAAAAGTGAGGCCAGGTCCTTCTTTTCCATGGAAAAACGTGAAAGCAGCTCCATTTCCATGGAAAAGCGGGAAACCCAGCTCCCGTTCCATGGAAAATGGGAGAGCAGAGGCTTTTCCACAGAAAAATGGAGAAAACAGCTCCTGTTCCATGGAAAAATGGGAAAAGAAGCTCTTTTTCCCTGGAAAAGCGAGGTCAGGGCATTCTTTTCCATGGAAAAATGGGAAAGCACCTCCTTTTCCATGGAAAAGCGGGAAACCCAGTTCCTTTTCCATGGAAAAATGGGGAAAACAGCTCCTTTTCCATGGAAAAGTGGGAAAAGCAGCTCCAGGATCAACAGCTGCCCTCAGGATTGCGTTGTCCAGGACATCTCCCTGACCAGGATTCTCCTTTTCCCAGGGACACAGGGTTGGGAAAAGGTGGGAATGTCATGGATGGATGATGGATGGATCAATGGATGGATGGACGGGATGGATCCATGGATGGATGGATGGATGGATGGATGGATGGATGGAGATGGATGGATCCATGGATGGATGGATGGATGGATGGATGGATGGATGGATGGATGGATGGATGGATCCATGGATGGATGGACAGGATAGATGGATGATGGATGGATGGATGGATGGATCCATGGATGGATGGATGGATGGATGGATGGATGGATGGATGATGGATGGATGGATGGATCCATGGATGGATGGATGGATGATGGATGGATGGATCCATGGATGTGTGTGGATACCTGGAGGAGTTTTGGCCGCTGGATTTTTCCCAGAATCCACACTCCATGCCCTCTGTGCCCCCTCGTGCCCGGCACCGTCCCCATTCCCTGCTCCAACCCCGCCGGGATCTCTCCAGCCATTCCAGGGTTGATATCCGGAGCCATGGCGTTGTTGCTGCTCCATCACCGCGTTGCCATGGCAACTGGGTGGGGTTTTTCGGGATGAGGATGGGAGAGGGGCCTGTCCGTCACCATGGCAAGGGAGCCGGGTGCTCCGGGAGAGCGCGCCAGGGAAAAACGGGATTTCATGGAAGTGGCAGCCGCAGATCCCCCCAAAACCTTCCCATCTCAAGAGGATGCGATCCCAGCCTCCCAGGGAATTCCAGGGGTTCGGGGAGGGAAAGGATCCTGAAAAAGCAGTGGGAGATCCCTGAGAGGATGGGACATGAATTGGGATCTTCCTTTTGGGATGCTCCAGGGTCCTGGCAGCGCCTCAGCCCCGCTCCTCACCCTGGATATCCCAAACATCCCCCATTCCTGCCCCAGGGGTTCCAGGACTTCCCAAATCCCCCATTCCCACCTCCAGGTAGTTTCTGGACATTCCCACATCCCCCATTCCCAATTCCCCATTCCTATTTCTAGGGGGTTCCACAACATTCCCAAATCCCCCATTCCTGCTTCCAGGGGCACCTGTGTCCCACAAATCCCCCATTCCCACCTCCAGAGACTTGAGGGGTTCCTGGGCATTCCCAAATCCTCCATTCCCAAATCCCCCATTCCCACCTCCAGCCTTGGGGTTCCAGGACATTCCCAAATCCCCCATTCCCGTTCCCAAGGGTTCCTGGACATTCCGAATCCTCCATTCCCAACCCCCATTCCCGTTTCCAGGGGGTTCGGAGCCCCTCCCCCTCTGCCAAGGACTCGGGATGACCTTGGCGCGGGACCGAGGCCCCAATTAGGGTAATTAGCGCAATTAGAGCCTCGGGGCCCTCCCGCTCCTTTCAGCGCCCACAAAGCTCCTCAAGGCCGCGGCACCGCAGCTGCTCCGGGCGGCGGGGCCGCCCTGGCCCTGTCCCCATGGCTGCCTTGTCCCTGTCCCCACCTGCCCTGTCCCTGTCCCCACCTGCCCTGGCCCTGTCCCCATGGCTGCCTTGTCCCTGTCCCCACCTGCCCTGTCCCTGTCCCCATGGCCGCCCTGTCCCTGTCCCCATGGCTGCCTTGTCCCTGTCCCCACCTGCCCTGTCCCTGTCCCCATGGCTGCCCTGTCCCTGTCCCCATGGCTGCCCTGTCCCCTGTCCCTGTCCCCACCTGCCATGTCCCCTGTCCCCATGGCTGCCCTGTCCCCTGTCCCTGTCCCCACCTGCCATGTCCCATTGCCCCCATGGCTGCCCTGTCCCTGTCCCTGTCCCCATGGCTGCCCTGTCCCTGTCCCCACCTGCCCTGTCCCTGTCCCCACCTGCCCTGTCCCTGTCCCCTGTCCCCATGGCTGCCCTGTCCCCTGTCCCTGTCCCCATGGCTGCCCTGTCCCTGTCCCCATGGCTGCCCTGTCCCTGTCCCCACCTGCCCTGTCCCTGTCCCCATGGCTGCCCTGTCCCCTGTCCCCATGGGCTGCCGTATCCCTCTATGGCTGCTGTGTCCCCTTGTCCCCATGGCTGCTGTGTCCCCCCGTGGCTGCCCTGTTTCCTGTCCCCAACTGTAGTGTCCCCTGTCCCCACCAACAGTGTCCCTTTGTCGCCCATGGCTGTTGTGTCCCCCTATCCCCACCTGTGGTGTCCCCTTGTCCCCATGGCTGCCCTGTCCGCAGCTGCGATGTCCCCCTGTCCCCCATGGCTCTTGTGTCCCCTGTCCCCACCTGCAGTGTCCCCCCATGGCTGCCATGTCCCCTTGTCCCCGAGCTGCAGGCGGATAGAATAGAATAAAATATAGAATAGAAAATAGAAAACAGAAAACATAATAGACTAAAATAAAATATAAAGTATAAAACATTAAAAATAAAGTAAAAATAAAATAAAGTAAAATATAAAATATAAAATATAAAATATAAAATATAAAATATAACACATAACACATAACACATAGCACATAGCACATAAAATACAATAGAATACAACAAAACAAATCTAAATGAATATAAATACAATACAATAAAATAAAATAAAATTTAAAACATAAAATAAAACACAGCTCAGGGCTCCCCGATGCCTCCCGAGCTGTGCCCCCTCCTCAGCCTCCCGCTGGGATGAGGATGGAGCAGCGCAGGGCTGGAATATCGGGAGCGCTGGGAAAAGTGGGATAAGGGCCCAGGAAATGGATCTGCCTGCAGGGATAATAGATCAGGATGGGATAAATCCTTATCTTTTATCCCTTATCAGCCCTTATCATGTTTTATAATCCCTTACCATCAGCTATCATCTTATAATCCCTTATCACTCCTTATCAACCCTTATCATCCCTTATCACCCCTTATCAACCCTTATCATCCTTTATCACCCCTTATAAACCCTTATCATCCTTTATCACCCCTTATCATTACTTATCTGCCCTTATCATACCTTATAACCTCTCATCATTTCTTATCATCCCTTAGCATCCCTTATCACTCATTATAAACTCTTACCATCCCTTATCATCCCACATCATTCCTTATCACCCCTTATCGTCCCACATCAGCCCTTATCATCCCTTCTAATCTCTTATCAACCCTTATCATGTCTTACAGTCCCTTATCACCCATTATCAACCCTTATCATCAACTATCATTTCTTATCATCCCTCATCATCCCATAATGATAATGATGGAGAATCCATCCTGGAACATCCCCCATGGGAATGGGATGGAGAATCCATCCTGGAACATCCCAACAGGAATGGGATGGAGAATCCATCCTGGAACATCCCCTGGGAATGGGATGGAGAATCCATCCTGGAACATCCCCTGGGAATGGGGTGGAGAATCCATCCTGGAACATCAATGGAATGGGATGGAGAATCCATCCTGGAACATCCCCAATGGGAATGGGGTGGAGAATCCATCCTGGAACATCCCAACAGGAATGGGATGGAGACTCCATCCTGGAACATCCCAACAGGAATGGGATGGAGAATCCATCCTGGAGAATCCCAGGAAAAACACAGAATACTCCCATTCCTTGGACGCTAAATCCAGAGTATTCCCATTCCTTGACCCTAAATACAGAATGTTCCCGTTCCTTGGACCCTAAGTCCAGAACATGCCCATTCTTCAGATCCTAAATCCAGAATATTCCTTTTCCTTGACCCTGAATCCAGACCATTTCCTTTCCTTGGACCCTAAATCCAGAACATTCCTTGACCCTAAATCCAGAACATTCCCATGCCTTGGACCCTAAATCCAGAACATTCCCATTCCTTGGACCCTAAAGCCAGAACATTCCTTGACCCTAAATCCAGAACGTTGCCATTCCTTGGACCCTAAATCCAGAATATTCCCATTCCTTGGCCCCAAACCCAGAGATTCCTTGACCCTAAATCCAGAGCGTTGCCATTCCGTGACCCTAAATCCAGAGCGTTCCCATTCCAGGCCCGTGTCCCCAGGGATGTCCCCACCCCGCTGGTGACAGCACCTGGGGCTCCCCAGCGGTTTCGGGGTTCCCAGGACGGCCCCGGGCGCACAGCGGAGACCCCGGAACATCCCACGGCCCCACTGAACTCGGGGGGAGCCACTTAACGAACCGAGCCAATTAACGGGGGATTAATTGATCCAGGTGGCCGGGACAGCGCGGATAACGGGTCCCCAAACACCCCCTAATTAATGAGCCCCAAACTCCCCATAATTAATTAATGAGCCCCAAGCACCCCATAATTAACCCTGCCCATCCTAATGAGGCCCTCGTTAACATTCCAAGCCCTGGGCCTTTCCCTGTTCCCCTCATCAATTCCGGACTAATTAACCCCCAGAGCCTGGAATGGGATTTGGGATCAAGGGGATCGAAAATCCGAGAACAAATCCCAATTTCCCCACAGCAGGGGCCGCCCCTATTCCCAAAAGTCCACCATGGAATCCCTGCTTTGACCCCAAAGAAAAACCCTGGAAAGGTCAGGGAGGTTTGGGGTTTGGGATTTTGTGTTTGGGGTTTGGGATTTGGGGTTTGGGATCTGGGATCTGGGTTGGGGATTTAGAGTTTGGGGTCTGGGGTTTGGGATTTGGGGCAGGTGGGGACAGGGATGGCCAGGATTGGGATGTGGGATTCTTGGCCATCCCTGGCACCTCGTTCAGGGAATAAATGGGAATTTTGGGGGTTTTCCCTTCCTGGGGGTGTTATTCCTGGCGATATTTGGGATTTTGCAGTCCCCAGGCAGAGGGGACCAGGAGGGACCATGATCCCACAACATCCCACAGCAATCCCCCAAAAACCTCCCAGCCACATCCTGCTGCTTTTCCTGGAACTGGGACAAACCCCACGGAATTAGGGCCGGGATTTGGTTACAAAAGCGGCTCCTTACAAAACAAACCCTCCCCTGATCCCTGATCCCCGATCCCAACAAAAACGAGGCCATTCGGGCCATTTTGACCTGCGGGGGGGCTCCAGCTGTTGCCAGATGTTCCTTCCCAGGTGCGAAACCCCATTCCCGCCCTCCCCATCCCCTAAACCCCGCCGGGAGCCCGCAGGAGCCCGAGCCGATCCCTTTTCCCGGCGGAAAGGGGAATTCCCGCATCCATGGGGCGGCACGCGAGCCCGGCCCGGCCAGGCAGGAGTTAAGCGGCGCCTGGCCGGGCTGGGGGAAGGGCCGGCCGAGCGCAGCATGGAGGGAGGGCGGATTTCCCTCCCGTCAGCTCCTGGGGCTTTTTTTGTCCCCGTTTCCATGAAAAGCTCCCGCTCCCCCTGCCACATCCATGGCGGCCCCGCGCTAATTGCGGGGGGGTGGCGATGTCACCGCGCCAGGGGACGCGCGCGACAGCCGGGGCGGGCGCGGAGCAGCGGGAAGCAATGGGAGTTTCAATGGGAATTTGGGGGGGGTTTCCTTTCCCTGGGGTGGCCGGGATGTGCTGGGATGGAGCGGTGGGGATAAATGGGAATTTAAACGGGGATATTGGGGTTTTCCCTTCCTGGGATGTGCTGGCTGTGGGTCCTTGGGATGTGCGGGGGTTTTGGCCCAGTTTGAGGCTGGAGAGGGGAAGGAGCTGCCAGAATTGGATCCATCCCCCATTCCCTGCCCCAATCCCAAATCCATCCCCCATTCCCTGCTCCTTCACAATTCTATTCCCTGCTCCAAAGCCCAGATCCATCCCTCATTCCCTGCCACATCCCAATCCTCTCCTGACCCCAAATCCATCCCCCATTCCCTGCCCCAAATCCCAAATCCATCCCCCATTCCCGGCCCCAAATTCTGAACCCATCCCCCAATCCCGGCTCCATCCCCCATTCTGTGCCCCAAATCCCAAATCCATCCCTCATTCCCTGCCACTTCCCAATCCTCTCCTGGCCCCAAACTCTGGCTCCATCCCCCATTCCCTGGCCCAATCCCAGATCCATCCCCCATTCCCTGCCCCAATCCCAGATTCATCCCCCATTCCCTGCCCCAAATCCCTGCCCCAATCCCGGCTCCTGCCGTCCCTCTCTGCCCCCCAGGCTGTCGGACAAAGCCACCAAGGGGCCTTGGGGACATTCCCGCTGCCACCCCAGCCCTGCCGGTGCAGCTCTGAGCGCTCCCAATCCCGATCCTGGTTTTAATTTGATTTTTCCCAGATTTTAGCGGGGCCGAGGGAGCCTCGTGTGACCCCTGATCCCGGGCTTTGGGAACAAGGCCGGCCTTGTGCTGGGCCAGGATTTTGGGATTTGGAGATTTTGGGATTTCAGGACTGGCTGTTCCCCCTCCTGCTCATTAAGCAGCTGGGTGTTCATTAACCCCAGGGAGGAGCGGCTTCCCGGGCTCTTCCATTTGGGATTTCTCCATCCCAGGGAGCTCCGTGCGCTGCTGAGGCCTGGCAAAGTCACTCTGTTCCCATAAAATCCACCTGGTGGGAACGAGATCCCCCTAAATCCACCTGGTGGGAATGGGGTCCCCCAAATCCACCTGGCAGGAACAGGGCTGGGTGTGACCCCATAGTGGGAGCTGGGTGTGACCCTACAGGGGCTGGGTGCGACCATACAAGGATTGTGTGTGACCCTACACAGACTGGGGTGTGACCCCGTTGTGGGGCTGGGTGTGACCCCATTGTGGGGAAGGATGTGACCCCATTGTAGGGCTGGTTGTGACCCCACTGTAGGGCTGGTGGGGCCCCATAGTGGGGCTGTACGCCCCACCTTAACAGGGACTGGGTGTGACCCCACAGCGGGGCTGGGTGTGACCATACAAGGATTGAGTGTGACCCCATTATGGGGCTGGGTGTGACCCTACACGGACTGGGCGTGACCCCATTATGGGGCTGGGTGTGACCCTACACGGACTGGGCGTGACCCCATTATGGGGCTGGGTGTGACCCCACCCTACCAGGGGCTGGGCGTGACCCCACTGCAGGGCTGGGTGTGACCCCGTTGTGGCACTGGGTGTGACCCCATTGTAGGGCTGGGTGTGACCCCACTGCAGGGCTGTACACCCCATTGAGGGGCTGGGTGTGACCCCACAGCGGGGCTGCACACCCCACCCTACAGGGGCTGGGTGTGACCCCCCTGAGGGACTGGGTGTGACCCCATTGTAGGGTTGGGCGTGACCCCACAGCGGGGCTGTACACCCCACCCTACAGGGGCTGGGTGTGACCCCACAGCGGGGCCGGCTGTGACCCCACAAGCGGGAGGCGATCCCTCGGGATTTGGGGATCCAGACCCGCCTCCCGCCGGTGTGACCCTGCAGGGAACATTTTAGGGGCGCTGAGCATCGCCCCCATCCCGAGCCCTGCGGTTTGAGCCTTCCTCTCGCCTCCTCCCCCTCCCGCGGCCCGGAGCTGCCGGAGGGAGGGAGGGAAGCAGAGGAGGAGGGAGGGAAGCAGAGGAGGAGGGAAGGAGCAGCGACCTTCTCCTCCCCGCTCCTCAAGTGCCTCCGCGGCACCTTCAAACTCGCCGTTGCCGCGGCAACCGGAGCTCGGGGCCTCGCTTTTGTTCCCAAAACCGCGGAGGAGGGAGCGGGGCAGGGCCGGAGCAGCGGGAGCTCCGCTGGAGCCGCTCCTTCCCCGGGAGGGGCAGCGGGGATGGGGCAGAGCTCGGGGGGGGCAGAGCTCCATCCCCGGGAGGGGCAGCGGAGGGGGCAGAGCTCCATCCCCGGGAGGGGCAGAGCTCGGGGGAGCAGAGATCGGGCTGGGGCCGCTCCATGCCCTGGGAAGGGCAGAGCTCCATCCTCGAGAAGGGCAGAGCTTGGGGGTCAGAGCTCCATCCCTGGCGGGGACAGAGCTCGAGGGGGGCAGAGATCGGGCTGCGACTGCTCCATGCCCGGGAAGGGCAGCAGAACCGGGGGGCAGAGCTCCATGCCCGGGAAGGGCAGAGCTCTGGAGAGCAGAGCTCCATCCCCGAGAAGGGCAGAGCCTGGGGGGGCAGAGTTTCATCCCTGGAGGGAACAGAGCTCGAGGGGGGCAGCGATCGGGCTGGGGCCGCTCCATGCCCGGGAAGGACAGATCTCCATGCCCGGGAAGGGCAGAGCTCCATTCCTGGGAAGAGCAGCAGGACTGGCGGTCAGAGCTCCATCCCCGAGGGGGCAGAGCTCGTGCCGAGGGGGGTCAGAGCTCCAGCCGGCCCCGGAGCACGGATCCAGCTGGTGGAGCACAGGTTGCTCCGTGCGCTGAATTTTGATGGCGCTCCGGAGCAGAATTCCCTGGATCAACAGGACCCCGGGAGGCCATAAATAAAATATCGTGCAAAAGAGGCCGGCAGAATTCCGGGTGGGCCCCGAGGCGCTGGATTGACACCAAAATCAGCGCGGTTTTCCAGGAATTCTGGGTTGTTCCTGCACGGGAGGGACCCCCGGGTTTGGGTCGGCAGCGGCACGGATTTGGGATTTGAGGTTTCGGGAAAGAAATCCCTGCCTGCTTCCCCCTGCCCCGGCACAGATTTGGGATTTGAGGTTTCGCGAAGGAAACCCCTGCCGGCTCCCCAGTCCCCGCCGTTTCCCGGGGACATTTCTCTAATTTAAACCTTTCTGGGGGGTTTGGAGGGATGAACACAAACACAGCCGCCGGGAATTTGTGGGATTGGCGGATCCCGCATCCCTGGCACTGCCGGGAGCCCGAGGAATGATTAATCCCGGCCATCTGGCCTGGCCGCCAGCCTCCTCCTCCTCCTCCTCCTGCTCCTGCTTCTCCTCCTCCTCCGCATCCCTCAGGGCTCTCCCCCACACGCCCTGCCTCAGTTTCCCCACCTGTAGGCCGCGCTTTGTTCCCGGCGGGATGAATTCCTCCTGCCTGGGGGGATGTTGGGAAAGGCCGGGAGGAGGAGGAGGAGGGAGAGCGAGAGGGAGAGGGGGAGGGGGGAGAGCGACTCCGCTTCCAGAGGTTAATGGCTTTTCCTGGGCTCGGGATAATGGGATTCCAGGATCCCGCGCGTCCTCTCGCCTGTCGCTTCCCATCAGGTCCGCGCTTGGCTTCACCTTCAGCAGGACACCCCCTCTGCCCGCCTTTGGTGGGTTTTTTTTGGGATCCGGAGGGTTTAACCCTTCCCTGGCATCACGGAGAGCTGGAATTCCTGGCCGGGAGTTGGGGATTCTGCAGGGATCCACCTGTGGGAGCGCTGGGTGCTCTGCGCTCCTGGGGTGCTCCCGTGGCGCCCAAAGCCACTTTTCCACCCAAAAGGATGGATTTGGGCGCTCTGGGCACGAAGCAAACCCGCGGGGATGCAGAGAGCCAGCGCCAAGCTCCGGGAATTCGGGATTCATTTATTCCTGGGGCAAATTCATTTTGGGGGTCTTCCCCTTGAGGGTTCTCCCGCTCATCCCTTGGCATTGCCCCCTCCAGCCCCGCCCGTGCCAGGGATCCCGGCGGGATGAAGGCGGCTCCTTCCCCCCCCTTCCTCCTCCTCCTCCTCCCCGGTCCCTTTGTTGCGCCGCTCCAGGTGGCCGCGGGTGGCGGTGCCAAAACGTCCTGGCGGATCAGAGCGCGGGCGGTGACATCGCCCCGGAGCCGCCATCTGTCCCCGCCGCCCCGGGGCACGCGGGCGATGTCGCCGCCGCCGCGCCCGTGGCAGGAGCCGGGCGGGCGCCACGCGGGGTCGGAGCCGCGCCGCGTCCCCGAGCGCCGCTCCCGGTCCCCTGCTGCGGCTGGAGCGGGGGCATCTCCAGGGAATGAGGCCGGGAAAAGCCGCCGGAATTCGGCGGATTCAGGGAGGTTTCCTCCTCAAAATCGGACTTCCCGAGGGCTGGGAAAGGACGGGAGCAGCCAGAGCGTTTTCCCAAGGATTCCCGGTGCTCAAACCCATCTGTGTCCCTGCCAAAAAACCCCGGGAAGCGCTGGCAAATTCCCGGTGCTGAGCCCACACCGCCCATCCTGGGGCTGGGAGCATCCCAAGCCTCATTCCCAAGGCTGGACGAAGCACGGCCATGGATGTCTGTGACCCCATCCCAAATCCAGAGCAGAGGGAGGCCCCGCTGCTTTTCCAGCCTCCCCAGGAAGCGGGAAGGGATCTCATTCCCGGAGGAGCAGTGTCAGGAAGGAGCTGCTGTCGATAAATTCCCGGCGCTGGGATGGCGGTGGCAGGGCTGACCTTTGGAAAGCTCTCCCGAGGTGAGGCCCTGTTGGGGACAGGCCGATGGCATTCCCGACAAGCCGCTGTCGTTCCTGACAAGCCGATGTCATTCCCGATGATGGATGGTGGATCTGGGGGTGGACGGGATTCCTGCTGTTCTGTATGAGCTGGAATTCCAGCTTGGGAAGGGGTTTGAGGGTGGCAGATGGACAAGGAGTGCCTTCCCGAGATCTGAGTTCCCAATTCCTTCACAAATCCCAAATTCCCTCTTTTATCCGGATGGATGGATGGATGGATGGATGGATGGATGGATGGATGGATGGATGGATGGATGGATGGATGGATGGATGGATGGATGGATCCATGGATGGATGGATGGAGGGATGGATTTATGGATCCATGGATCCATGGATGGATGGATGGATCCATGGAGGGATGATGGATGGAGGTATGGATCCATGGATCCATGGATGGATGATGGATGGATGGATCCATGGATGGATGATGGATGGATGGATGGATCCATGGATGGAGGGACGGATGGATGGATGGATGGATCCATGGATGGATGATGGATGGAGGTATGGATCCATGGATCCATGGATGGATGATGGGTGGATCCCTGGATCCATGGATGGATGGATCAGGGTTTCTGGGATACAGACCCCCCACTCCAGGCCTGGATGACCATCCTGGCACAGAATTCCCAAACAATCTCACAGGAATCTGGGATCTCCACTGCAATCCCTGCCCTGCCCCTCTGGCTGACACTGGGACAATCCCAAACCCACTGAGAACTCCTTGGAAAACCCCATCCCACCCTTCCCCTGCCTCCCATGGGCTCTGAGATCCCAACTGGGGCCATCCCAGCTGCGATCCCAGGAATGCCGAATCCCACAGCTGGGAACCCCAGGGACAAGGACAAGGCTGGGACTCTTTGGCGCTGCCACCCCTCCCCAGCCCGGCCAGCGGGGTCGGATCCCGCTTTCATCCCTTGGAAATGTTGTCCCGGGGCTCCGCAGAAAGCAGCACCGCAAATCCGTGGCTTTTCCGGGAATTTCAGCACGTGCCGGTATTCCCAGGAAACCGCGGCGGGGGCCGGGAGCAGGGGAAAGGCCAGGCTGCTTAACCCCGGTGACAAATGTCCATCTGTCCCCGTCCCCGGGGGCGGCCCCGCTGTGCCCGGGAATGGCGGCCTGGGGAAGGGCGGGATGCGCCGCCAGCCCGATCGATCTCATTTCCACATCCCCAAATCCCCTCCGCCGGCAGAATTTGGGGATGGAGCGGCTCTGGAATGAGGAGGGAAAAAGGGGGATTCGCGCGATGAATTATTCACGGCGCAGGGATTAATCCCGGCGCTTCCAGCTGGCGCTAAATTATCGCTCCTGGTCATGCGGGAAAACGCCTTTGGAATTCATTTCCCTGATTATTGTTTGGATCTGAGAGCTGCCAGGGGCTGGGGTTTTTTAGATTTTTTTTTTTTCTCTCTTTCTCTTCTTCCTCAACCTCTCCAATTCCCCGCTCCGGCTTCCCGTAAGGGATGGAAGAGCTGGGAGTGGAGACGAAAACCAGGGAAGCAGATCCGGATAATTTATCCGGAGCGATGGAAATGAGGGAGGCAATTCCTGCTGAGCGGGGCCACGGCTCCCCACGCTCTGCCTGGGGCTCGGGATTGTCCAAGAGAAATCGGGATTTTCCAAGAAAGTCATACTTTTCCAAGGAACGTCACAATTTTCCAGGGAAGGTCAGGATTTTCCAAGGAAGGTCAGGATTTTCACTGGATCTGGGGATTCCACAATCTCTGGATCTAGAGAACCCCACAATCCCGGAATTGAGGAATCCCACAATCCCTGGATGTGGGGATCCCACAATCCCTGGATTTGAGGATCCCACAATTTCTGGATCTGGGGATCCCACAATCGCAGAACTGATGAATCCCATAATCCCTCAATTAAGGAATCCCACAATCTCTGCCCATCCCTGGATCTAGGGATCCCACAATCCCAGGATTTGATGAACCCCACAATCCCTGAATTTGGGTGGGGTTTGGGAGGGAGTCCAAATCCCCCCTGGAACCCCCTGGATCAGGACCAGCAAATCCCAGGAACGTTATCCCAGGCGCACCCCACATTCCTGGATCTTGGAAAGGCATTTGAGACCCCAAATTTTTCACCTTTTCCATCCTTTCCCCCCCTTGGAAAAGGCACCGAGACCCCAAATTTTTCCCTTTTCCATCCTTTTCCCCCTTTTCCCTCATCCCCCACGCTCTCCCTCCGGAGAACAAAAGCCTTTGACATCTGCGGGAGACAAAGAAATCAAAGACTTGAGCAAAACGCTGCTGTTCGAGCGAATTAACGTCGAGAAACTCCACCTTTCCCAGGTTTTTTTCCAGGTTTTTATTCCCAGGGGGAAACAGCTCAATTCCTCCTCCGTCTCGCGGCTCATCTTTTCCCTGTATTTGTCTTTTTTCACCCCAAATCCGGCGTTTCACCCCCAAAAAAGCTGATTTAAGTCCCAGGGGATGAATCCCGGGAATGCCGAGCCTGGAAAACACAAATCCCGAGGGGTTCGTTTCCATCCCAGATTTAATCACCAGCCGCGTTTTAGGCTCGGTTTAACCCGGCCCGACCTCGCTCGGCGCCCTTAATTTGGCACCTGCGACCTTTGGGGTGTCACCGACCCGGCGGTGTCACCCGAACGGGGGTCTGGGGACATCCAGAGCCTGGAAAAGCGGGGGAATCAGGGAAAAGCTGCTGATGGCGCTTAAACAGCTTTAATTTATGGGATCGCCGCGCTGAAAGCCCCGCTGGAGCCGCGGCTGGCGCCGATTGTCGCTGATTGTCACCGCGCCAGGCTGGAGCTGTCACCGAGCCAGCCCCGGGCCGGCCAAAAAACACCGGGACCGCCTTTGGTGCCCGTGTTCCAGCCTGGTGTGGGCACCGAAATTGGGGTTTTTATCCCCAAATCGCGGGGGAAGCACCAGGGAAAGGTTTGGGTTGGGAATCCCAGAATTGGGGTTTTTATCCCCAGATAAAGGGCGGGGAAAGGTTTGGTTTGGAGAGTCCCAGAATTGGGGGTTTTTATCCCCAGGAAATGTTTGGTTTTGGGAATCCCAGAACTGGGATTTTGGCCCCTAAAACAGGGGAGACACGCTGAGGAAGGATTTGGTTTGAGGAATCTCAGAATTGGGGTTTTGTTCCCTAGAAAGGTTTGGCTTGGGAATCTCATAATTGGAGTTTTTATCCCCAAATCACGGCGGGGAAAGGTTTGGTTTGGGGATCCTAGAATTGGGGTTTTGTCCCCAGGACAGGTTTGGGGATCCCAGAATTGGGGTTTTGTCCTCAGGACAGGTTTGGGGATCCCAGAATTGGGGTTTTGTCCTCAGGACAGGTTTGGTTTGGGGATCCCAGAATTGGGGTTTTGTCCCCAGGACAGGTTTGGTTTGGGGATCTCAGAATTGGGGTTTTGTCCTCAGGACAGGTTTGGTTTGGGGATCCCAGAATCCTGCACTGCTTTGGGTTGGAAGGGACCCCACGCCCATCCAGGGACAGCCACACCTCCCTGTCCATCTGTCCATCCAGGGCCATCCCAGGAACCATCCCCGTTTCTCCGGGAGTCTCCCCGCACGGAACAATCCCTGCGTGCCGCCATTTCCACCCCGCCCGGTTTGATTGACAGCTGCCAATCACGCCGCGGCTGGGAAGCGGGGATGTCTTTGTTAGGAGCGCTCGGTGCCGCTCCCGGGGGAGCGCTCGGGGCAGCGCTAATTGAATTAAGGCCCCCCCGGCCCAGCCCCGCCGGCCGCGGCCGCAGCTGCGCGGGCCCGGTAATTGCGGCGGGGCCCGGAGCGGGCGCTCAGCGCGGAGCGGGTCCCGGGGGGCCGCGGGGCGGGGGCGGCACCGGTACCGATGATGGGGTTAATGAGGCGGGCACCGGGCGGCTCCCGGGGCCATTGCCGGGGCTGCTCCTGGAACGATTCCTGGTCATTCCCGGGGCTGCTCCCGGAGCCATTCCCAGAGCCATTCCCGGGGCCGCTCCCGGAGCCATTCCCGGTCATTCCCAGAGCCATTCCCGGGGCCGCTCCCGGAGCCATTGCCGGAGCCATTCCCGGAGCCATTGCCGGAGCCATTCCCGGTCATTCCCAGAGCCATTCCCGGGGCGGTTCCCAGAGCCATTCCTGGTCATTCCCAGGGCCTCTCCCGGAGCCATTCCCGGTCATCCCTGGAGCGGCTGCCCAAGCGGTTCCCGGTCGCTTCCGGACCGATTCCGTCGTTCCCTGAGCCATTCCCGGGGCTGATACCGGAGCGGCTCCCGATCATTACCGGCCACTCCTGGAGCCTTTCCCGGCGCCATTCCCGACCATTCCCAGGCATTCCCGGGCCGTTCCCGAGGATGATCGGAAGCCGCTCCTGGATCAGCCCCGGGAATGGCTCCGGGAATGACGGAATCGGCCCGGTAGCGCCTCTCCATCGAGGCTAAGCCAGGCCCAGGCCCGGCTCAGAGCCCCCCGGGCCCCCTGGCCGCTGTCCCGGGATAGCTCCAGGGGTGCCGTGCCAGGCTGCCCCATGGGCCCCGCGGGCAGCGGCGCTCGCTCCGTGCCGCCCTCATCCCATTAGGCTCCCGCTTCCCGGCCTAACCCGATTAGGCCGAGTCCATCAAAGCCGGGCCGGAGAGGGAAATGAGGGCCCGGGAAATCGAGTTAGCGCTGCCGGCGGCGTCTGGCACGGCTCTGGCACGGCCGGGGGGGCACCGCGGGGGCACCGGGGCTGGGGCACCCGGGAGAGACCCCTGGGGATGGGGAGCTGCTCCTCCTCCTCCTCCTCCTCTTACTCCTCCTCCTCCTCGTCACCTCGGACCCCCGGAACACCCGAACCCCAAAACCCCGAACCCACAGCTCCTCCCCATCACTCCAGTGGTGTTTTGGGAGCTGGATTTTGGGGTGAAGGGCGTCATGCTCGGCCCCGTCCGAACCCAGAACCCCCAAACCCTTCCTGGCGCCACCCCCCAGCTCCTCCCTTGTCACTCCCAGCGGCGTTTTGGGACCTGGATTTTGGGGGAAGGCACATCAAGCTCAGCCCCATCTGAACCCCAAATCCCCAAACCCACAGCTCCTCCCCGTCATGCCAGCAGCGTTTTGGGGACCTGGATTTTGGGGGGAAGGGGACATCGAGCTCAGCCCCATCCAAACCCAAAATCCCCAGCTCCTCCCCATCACTCCCAGTGGAGCATTTTGGGAACCTGGATTTGGGGGTCCTTTACGCTGGACCCCAAAACCTTCCTGGGTCTGACCCACAGCTCCTCCCTGCCACTCCCAGCAGCGTTTTGGGGACCTGGATTTTGGGCGAAGGGGACATCAACCTCAGCCCCATCCTCACCTCAGACCCTCAAAACCCCAAAACCCCAAAACTGCAAACCCACAGCTCCTCCCTGGCCCTCTTGTGGCATTTTGGGGACCTGGATTTTGGGAGGAAGGTCACATCAAGCTCAGCCCCCTCTGAACCCCGAAATCCCAAACCCACAGCTCCTCCTCATCATTCCAGCAGCGTTTTGGGGACCTGGATTTTGGGGGGAGGGCACACCAAGCTCAGCCCCATCCTCGCCTCAGACCCCCAAAACCCCCGAACCCCAAAACCCCGAACCCACAGCTCCTCCCTGGCACTCTAGAGGTGTTTTGGGACCTGGATTTTGGGGGGAAGGGCACATCAAGCTCAGCTCCATCCAAACCCAGAACCCCCAAACCCTTCCTGGTGCCACCCCGCAGCTCCTCCCTGTCACACCAAGCAGCATTTTGGGGACCGGGAATTTTGGGGTCCCCCACCTGGACCCCAAAACCTTCCTGGTGCTCACCCACAGCTCCTCTCTGACATTCCAGTGGCTTTTTTTTGTTGTTGTTTAATTTGTTTTTTAGCATCTCCTTCATCCAAAATCCAGGTCCCCAAAATGCCACCAGAGCGATGGGGAGGAGCACGACCCCAGGAAATCATTTCCGTGGGTATTTTCCCTTTTCCAGCCCAAATTTGCCAGCATGATCTCAGCAATATTTTCCACAGATATTTCCCAGCTCATATGTGCTAACAGGATCCCAGAAATATTTTGTCCCAATATTTTTCCCTCTTTCAGCCCAAATGTGCCAACAAGATCCCAGGGAATCATTTCCATGGATATTTTCCCTTTTCCAACCCAAAGGGTCAACACAAACCCAGAAATATTTTCCATGGATATTTTCCAGCCCAAACGTACCAATAGGATCCCAGGAATATTTTCCACGGATATTTTCCCTTTTCCAACCCAACTGCTGTTGGGATGAACATTTCTCCCCTTCCCCACCCCCTTTTTCCCTGTTCCCCGCACCCTGTTTTTTTCCCTGCATTTCCCTATTTTCCCTCTGGTTTTCCCTCTTTTTTTCCCCTGTTTTCCCCTATTTTCCCCCTGGTTTTTTCCCTGTTTATTCCCTGTTTTCCCCCTGTTTTTTCCCGTTCCTCCCCACCCCGTTTTCTCCCCTGTTTTCCCCCTGTTTTTCCCTGTTTTCCCCCCTGTTTTCCCCTTGTTTATTCCCTGTTTCCCCCGCTGTTTTCTCCCTGTTTCCCCCCCGTTTTCCCCCAGTTTTCCCCCTATTTTCCCCCTATTTTCCCCCTGTTTATTCCCTGTTTTCCCCCTGGTTTCTCTCTGGTTTTCCCCCTATTTTTCCCCTGTTTATTCCCTGTTTCGCCCCCTGTTTTCCCCCTGTTTATTCCCTGTTTGCCCCCTGGTTTCTCTCTGGTTTTCCCCCTATTTTTCCCCTGTTTATTCCCTGTTTTCCCCTGCTTTCCCCCCGTTTTTCCCCTGCTCCCTCCCCTCCCGCCCGGAGCAGGAATTATTGTCACTCCGTCGCTGCCGCCCGGCAGAGCCATCTCCTGCCAGCGCCGCCGTAATCGGGAGTGACACCCTGCTAATGGGGACACGCCACCCCCGGGGCGGCGACAGCGCGGCCACAGCGCGGGGACAGCGCCGGGACAGCGCCGGGACAGCTCCCGGTGATCACAGCGCGGGGACAGCGCGGGGATACCTCGGGGACAGGTGGGGGACACCCCGGGGACAGGTGGGGGACATCCAGGGGACAGAGCGGGGACACCCCGGGGGGATCACAGCTCGGGGACAGCTCTCAATGGTCACAGCCTGGGGACAGAGCGGGGACTCCTCAGGGACACGCCGGGGACAGATCGGGGACACCCCGGGGACAGATCGGGCACACCCAGGGCACACCCAGGGGACAGCCAGGGGACAGCTCCCGGTGATCACAGCCTGGGGACAGAGCAGGGACTCCTCAGGGACACCACGGGCACACCCCGGGGACAGCTCGGGGGCACCACGGCCACACCCAGGCGACAGCTCCCGGTGATCACAGCCTGGGGACAGAGCGGGGACTCCTCAGGGACACCCCGGGGACAGCTCGGGGACACCATGGCCACACCCAGGGGACAGCCAGGGGACAGCTCCTGGTGATCACAGCCCCGGGACTCCTCAGGGACACCCCGGGCACACCGCGGGGACAGCTCGGGGACACCCTGGGGACACCGCGGGATCACAGCGCTGTCACTTCTCCCCTTGCGGCCGCTCCTGATCAAGCCCCGCTCCCGGCGCTGCCCGCGGCTCCGGCAGGAACGACAGAAACGCTCGAAAATCATTAAAAATTCAATAAAAACGGGGAAATCGCGGCTCTGCTGCGCTCCCCGAGCCCCGCTTGGGGTTGTCCCCGCATCCTTTGTGCCCCCCAATTCCAAATTCTCCCCCTTTTTTTTTTTTCCTTGCCCTTGTTTTCCTGGGAGAAACCCTCGGGATTTGCTCCTTAATGGCTCCATTAAAAATGATAAAAAAACCACTAAAAAAAAAAAAAAAATTAAAAATGTGAAATCGCCCCCCCGTTCCTGCTTTGGGATTTTCCCCCCTAATCCTTTACCTCCCTCCCCGATCCCAAATTTCCCCTTTTATTCTGCCCGTGTTTTCCTGGGATAAATCCTCAGGATTTGCTCCTTAATGGCTTCATTGAAAAATATAAAAAATACACAAAAAAATACACTAAAAATTTCTAAAAAATAATTTTAAAATAGGAAATTGCAGCTCCCCGATCCCATTTTGGGATTTCCCCTCCCCAGTCTTTTCCCCCCTCGATCTCAAATTTCCCTTTTCCCCCTGCCTGTGTTTCCCGGCCTCTCCAGGCACAAATCCTCGGGATCTGCTCCTTATTGGCTTCATTAAAACATAAAAAAGGAATTTAAAATAACTTTAAAAGGTGAAATCGCAGCTCCCCGATGCCATTTTGGGGTTATTCCCCCCAATCCTTCCTCCCCATCCCTGATCCCAAATTCCCCTTTTTTTCTCTGCCCATATTTTCCTGGGAATAAACCCTCGGGATCTGCTCCTTAATGGCTTCATTAAAAAATCATTTAAAAAAATTAAACCCCCTTAAAAATAAAATTTAAAAAAGGGAAAATCGCCCTCCCCCCAATCCCATTTTGGGATTTTTTCCCCCAATCCTTTCCTCCCCCACCCCCGATCCCAATTTCTCCCCTTTTTTCCCTGCCCGTATTTTCCCGGCCTCTCTGGGAATAAATCCTCAGGATCTGCTCCTTAATGGCTTCATTAAAACATGAAAAACCCTAAAAAAATAAAAAATAAAATTTAAAAAGGGGAATCGCCCTTCTCAATCCCTATTTGGGATCTTTCCCCCTAATCCTTTAACCCTCTCGATCCCAAATTTCCCTTTTTTCCCTGCCTGTGTTTTCCTGGGATAAATCCTCGGGATCCGCTCCTTAATGGCTTCATTAAAAAATAAAAAAATACACTAAAAACCACCCCAAAAACCCAAAAAAGAGGAAAAATCGCGACTCCCCGATCCCATTTTGGGATTTTTCCCCCCCCACATCCCGAATTTCCCCTTTTTTCCCTGCCCGCGTTTCGAGGCCTCTCCCGAGCCTCTCCCGATGAATAATTTACAGCAGCACTTAACGATCGCGGGGGCGGATTTTTTCTGCAGCCTCTTCAAACATTTGTTCTCCTCCTCCTCCTCCTCCTCCGAGCCTTCCTCCCCCCTCCCACCCCGCCGGGATTTACAGAGGGGAAAAAAAAAAGGATTTTTTTTGGGGGGGTGGGGGGTTAATTTATTTTTTTGGAGTTTTATTTCTTTTTTGGGAGTGTTGAAATTTATTTATTTGGGGTTTTTCCCCTCCTGTCGCCGGTGTTTTGTTGCAGGCGCGGCGGGAGATAAAAGGGAGAGGGGAGGGGCGAAAAGAGCCGGAAATGGGCCCAAAAATCGGCCCCGGGGAGGGGGCAGGGAAACGGGGAGAGGGGAGGGAGAGAGAGCGGTGTGAAGGGTGAGGATGAGGATGAAGAGGAAGAGGAAGGATGAGGATAAAGATGAAGAGGATGGGGATGAGAATAAAGATGAGGATGGGGATGAAGATGAAGAAGGATGAAGAGGAGGATGAAGAAGAGGATGAGGGTGAGGCTGAAGATGAAAGTGAGGATGAAGATGAAGATGAGGATGAAGATGACAATGAAGGATGAGGATGAAGATGAAGATGAGGATGAAGGATGAGAATAAAGATGAGGATGAGGATGAGAATAAAGATGAGGATGGGGATGAAGATGGAGGAGGATGAAGATAAAGATATTAAGATGGAGATATGAAAATGAAGATGAAGATGGGGATGGGGATGAGAATAAAGATGGGGATGGGGATGAAGATGAAGGAGGATGAGAATGAAGATGAAGATATGAAGATGAAGATATGAAGATGAAGATATGAAGATGAAGATATGAAGATGGGGATGGGAATAAAGATGAGGACGGGGATGAAGATGAAGATGAAGATGGGAGGGATGGAGCATGGGGAGAAGGTGTGGGAAGGGGAGAGGGTTCACTGAAGGGAGAGAGGAAGAGTGAGGAGGAGGAGGAGGAGAAAGGAGGGAGAGGGGTGTGAAGGATGAGGATGAGGATGAAGGATGAGGATAAAGACGAAGAGGAAGAAGAAGATGAGGATGAGAATAAAGATGAGGATGGGGAAGAAGATGAAGATGGGATGAGAACTGAGATGAAGAATGAAGGTGAGGATGGGGATGAGGATTGACATGAAGATGAGGATGAAGATGAAGAGTGAAGATGAGGATGGGGATGAAGGATGAGGATGAGGGTGAAGGCGAGGATGAGGGGGGATAGAGAACAGGAGGAAGGTGCGGGAAGGGGAGAGGTTCTTTGAAGGGAGAGGAGGAAGAGGAGGAGGAGGAGGAGAAAGGAAGGAGCACGGGGAGAGGGAGGGAGAGGGTGTGGATGAAGATGAGGAGGAGGAGGAGGATATGAATGAGGATGAGGATGAAGGTGAAGATGAGAATGAGGATGAAGATGATGATGAAGGATGAGGATAAAGATGAAGATGGAGATGAGGATGAGGATAAGATTGAGGATGAGGATGAAGAGGAAGATGAAGATGAGAATAAAGATGACGATGGGGATGAAGATGAAGATGAGGATGAAGACAAAGATGAAGGGTAAGCATGAAGGTGAGGATGAAGATGAGGAGGATGAGGATAAAGATGAGGCTGAGCTTCCAGCGCCATCTAGCGGCCGTGCCAGCGGGGACGGCGCTTGGGGCGAGGATGGGAACCCCGAGTAATTAATTAAAGGCTGCCGTTAATGAGCTGACGCCACGCAGGGCTCACAGCAAAGCCCGAACCCACCGTGGTGTCCCCGCTGGGCTGGGGACGGGAAAAGCCCCGGGGAATTTGGGGACAAGGCCGGGACAGGGGGACAGCGGGGCTGGACACGGCCCCGGGGCCGCGGCTCCATCCCGGGCGGGATTCGGGGTGAGCCGGGAACCCCGATCGGATCCAGGAGGGATTCGGGGTGAGCCGGGAACCCCGATCAGATCCAGGAGGGATTCGGGGTGAGCCGGGAACCCCGATCGGATCCAGGAGGGATTCGGGGTGAGCGGGAACCCCGATCGGATCCAGGAGGGATTCGGGGTGAGCCGGGAACCCCGATCGGATCCAGGAGGGATTCGGGGTGAGCCGGGAACCCCGATCGGATCCAGGAGGGATTCGGGGTGAGCCGGGAACCCCGATCGGATCCAGGAGGGATTTGGGGTGAGCGGGGGAACCTTGATCGGATCCAGGAGGGATCTCCTTTGAGCCGGGAACCCCTTTCGGATCTTCTTTTTTTTCGGGTGAGCCGGGAACCCTGATTTCGGATCCTTTCCTCTTTTCGGGGTGAGCTTTTCCCCCCGATCGGATCCAGGAGGATTCGGGGTGAGCCGGGAACCCCGATCGGATCCAGGAGGATTCTTTTCCTTCTTTGAGCCGGGAACCCTTTTCGGATCCAGGAGGGATTTTTTTTCCTTCCGGGAACCCCGATCGGATCCAGGAGGGATTCGGGGTGAGCCGGAACCCCGATCGGATCCAGGAGGGATTCGGGGTGAGCCGGGAACCCCGATCGGATCCAGGAGGGATTCGGGGTGACCCTCTCCTTGTGAGGCTGCCCCTTTTTTCTCTCCTTTCCTCTTCGGTTCTTTCCTTTTTCTTTCCTTTCTCTTCTCTTTTTTTCTCCTTTTCTCTTTTATTTCTTATTTACTTTTTTTCACTCTTTCCTCTTTTTCTTTCCCTTTCCCCCCCTTTTTTTATCCTTCTTTCCTTCCTTCTTCTTCCCTTTCTTCTCCTTTCCTTTTTCTTTTCCCCCCTTTCCTCTTTTTCCTTTTTCCTTCCTTTTTTCATTTCCCCTTTTCCTTTTCCCTTCCTTTTCCTTTTAATTTTCCTTTTTTTCTCTCCATTTTTCCCCTATTTTTTTTTTTCCTTTTCCCTTTTTTCCCTTTCCTTTCCCATTTCCTTTCATTTCCTCCCTCCATTTTTTCCTTTCGCCTTTCCTTTGATTTTTTCTCCTTTCCTTTTTTCTTTCCCCCCCTTTCCTCTTTTTTCATTCATTTTACCCCTCCTTTATTTTTCCTTTCCATTCCTTCCCTTTTTCCTCCCCCTTTTTTTTCTCCTTTCCTTCCCTTTTTTTTCTCCTTTCCTTTCATATTTTTTTTTCTCCTTTCCTTTCCCTTTTTCCCATTTTCCCTTTCATTTTCCCGACTTTCTTTGAGGCTCCTCCCGAGCGTTATCTCAGCCTCGCAGGCGGGACGGGGAGAATTCCAGCGCCTCTCAGATCCCACAGACCGCCGCTATCAGCAGCCCCAGCTCCGGCAACGCCCCCAGTTAACCCCCGAGCCAATTAACTCGGGCCTGGAATTGGGATAAGCGAGTTCAGCCCGGGTTCCATCAGATAAACCCCAGGGGTGAAGGGAGAAACCGTCTAAAAATTCCTTTTTTTTTTTCCCCTTGGGAATTGGGAAAACGCCGGGATTTCAGGGGTAGGAGGGAAAACCAGCGTTTCCCCCACGGGATTTTGTGGTTTCCCCCTGTTGTTCCCGGATTTTCCCCATCTTTCCCCTATTTCCACTCATTTTCCCCCATTTTCCCCCCATTTCCTCCCATTTTTCCCTCAATTCCCCACCAATTTATCCCCCACCCCCCTCATTTCCCCCACATTCTCCCCCCATTTCCCACATTCTTCCCGTATTTTCCCCAAATTTCTCCCATTTTCCCATTTTCCCACATTTCTCCCCATTTCCCTCACATTCTCCACCAATTTCCTCCTCATTTCCTCCAATCCCCCCTCATTCCTCCCTCATTTATTCCACATTTCTTCCCCATTTTCCACCCATTCCTCCCCTACTTCCCCCCAGATTCCTCCCCATTTTCTCTTATTTTCCCCACATTTCCCCCATTTTGCTGAATTTCCCCCCAATTTCCCCCTCATCCCCCTATTTTCCACCCATTTCCCTCATATTCCTCCCCTATTTTCCCCATATTTTCCGACCCATTTTCTCCCATTTCCCCCATTTTCCCCTCATTCCTTCACCAATTTTCCCCCTCATTTTTTCCCCATTTTTCCCACCCATTTTTTCCCCCATTTCCCCCATTACTCCCCCAATTCCCCCAGATTTCTCCCAATTTTCTCCGTATTTTCCCCACATTTCTCCTCATTCCCCTCATTTTCACCTCATTTCCCCATTTAATTTCCACCCTCATTTTTCCTTCCCCTATTTTCCCCCCATTCCTCCCCTATTTTCCCCAGATCTCCCCCATTTCCCTCTCCATTTTCCCCATTTTCCCCATTTCTCCCACAATTTTCCCCCCTCCCATTTTTCTCCCCCCATTTTTCATTTCCCCTGGATTTTCCCCCACATCCCCCCATTTTTCCCATTTCCCCCCTATTTTCCCCATTTTCCCTCTCATTTCCCCATTTCCCCCATTCCTCCCCCAATCCCCATTTCCTCCCATTTTTCCATTTTCAAATTCCTCCCCATTTTCCCCCTACTTTTCCCCCAGATTCCTCCCCCCCATTTCCCTCTCCCATTTTCCCCATTTTTTTCCCATTTTCATTCATCCCCCCAATTTTCCCCCATTTCCCCTCCCATTCCCCCAATTTTCCCCCCATTTTCCCCGATATTTTCCCCTATTTTCCCAGATCTCCCCCATTTCTCTCTCCCAAATTTCCCCCTCCCATTTCTCCCAATTTCCCCCCCCATTTCTCCCCCATTTCCCCGGATTTTCCACACATTTCCCCCTCATTTTTCCCCATTTCCCCTTTTTTTCCCCATTTTCCCCCATTTCCCCTATTTTTTCCCCCACATTTCCCCTTCCCCATTTCCCCATTTTCCCCAAAAATCCCCCCCATTTTCCCCCTATTTTCCTCCATTACTTTTCCCAGATTTCCCCATATCCCATATTTTCCATCCCCCATTTCCCCACAATTTCCCCCCCATTTCCCCCCATTTCCTCCCATTCCCCCATTTTTGATATTTTCTCCCATTTCCCCCCTACTTTTTTTCCCCCAGATCTCCCCCCATTTTCTCTCTCTGAATTTCTCCCATTTCTCCCCCAATTTTCCCTCCCATTTCCCCCCATTTCCCCGGATTTTCCCACATTCCCCCATTTCCCTTCATTTTCCCCCATTTTCCCCCATTTTCCCCATTTTCCCCCATTTTTCCCCCCCCATTTCTCCCCATTTTCCCCTCCCTTTTCCCAGATTTTTCCCACCCTTCACATTCCCCATTTCCATCTCCATTTCCCTCCTATTTTCCCCCATTTCCCCGATATTTCCCCCCATTTCCCCAATTTTCCTGATATTTTCCCCACATTTTCCCTCCCATTTTCCCCCATCCCTGCCTGGCTGGGACCCCTCTCTCCAGGGATTCCCACCCCAAATCCCCGCTGGGATTTCCTGGCTCAGCGGGATAATCCCGGGATAATTCCGGGATAATCCCACGGGGGGAGTGGCGGCCCTAATTCCCCAATTGTTGGGAAGATGGGATAAGCTGCCATTTACATATCTGAGGAAAAAAGGGGGAAAATGAGGATTAAAGGAGATCAGAGAAGGGGGAAAATTCCGTTTTTCCTTTTATTTTCACCTGTCACAGTTTGTGAGGCCCTGGGGAATTTGGGATGTCTTCATTTGCTCAGATATTCCCATAGGATCAGGGGTGGGATGTGGGAAAGTGGGGGGGAAATGGAGGAAAATTTGGGGGAAATGAGGGGAAAGTAGGGGGGAATGGAGGAGGAAAACAGGGGGGGAATCTGGGAAAAATTGGGGGGGGGAATCTGGGGGGAATCTGGGAAAAATTGGGGGAAAATGTGGCAAAAATGGAGGAGGAAAATGGGAGGGAAATCTGGGGGAAAAGGGGAGAAATAAGGAGGGAATCTGGGAAAAATAGGGACAAAATGTAGAAAATGGGGGAATTTGTGGGAAATGTGTGGGGAAATGGGGAAAAACGTGGGAAAATGTGGCAAAAATGGGAGGGAAATGGGGAAAAAAAAATAGGAAAAATGTGGAAAATAGGGGAAATGTGAAAAAAAATAGGGGGAAAATGTGGAAAAATTAGGGGAGGAATGTGGGGGAAATGTGGGAAAAATGGGGGGCGAAATGTGGTGGGAATCCTGGAAAAATGGGGAGGAAATACAGAAAAATGGGGGGGGGAATGTGAGGAAATATGGGAAAAAGAGGGGGAGTGTGGAAAAATGTGAAGAAAATCTGGGGAAAAGAGGAGGGAAATGTGGGAAAAATGTGCAGAAAATCCCAGAAAAATGGGGGAAATGTGGGAAAAATGTGGGGGAAAACAGGGGAAAATGGGGAGAAAATGCAGAAAAACGGGAGAACATTGCTTTCTCCCTCTATCCCTAAAATATCCCCAAATCCCCCGGTTTTGGGGGCACTTTGGGGCCTCCCGGGGTGGTTTGGAGGTCGATTTCCCATCCCGCCTGCAGAGGGATCCACGGAAACCCCGCGGAGCGATTTGTTAAACAAATATTAGGAAAAAACCTAAATAAATAAAAAAAAATAAATATTCGGAATGAGCAAATGTGGAAAGGAGCGGGAAGAGATGAAAGGATCCCAAAGCTTCAGAGGCTCGGGAAAGATCAGGGAAAAAAAGGAATAAATATTCAAAAGTGGAATTTCAAAGCTGCGTTCCCGGCCTTTCATCCCGGCCTCCCGCAGGAAGCGGCGACGCCGAGAGATCCGGGGAATTCAGGGAAAAAATGGAGCGGAAAATGCCTGAAAAATCCCAAAACCGCCGGGAAATCAACCCCAAAGCGGGCTGGGATGGGGAGGGATCGGGGTGGGGCTGCAATTTATCCTTATGGAGTTTGGGGTCACTGGGAATTTATCCTTGTGGGGTTTGGGGTCACTGGGAATTTATCCTTGTGGAGTTTGGGGTCACCGGGAATTTATCCTTGTGGGTTTGGGATCACTGGGAATTTTCCTGTGGGTTTGGGGTCACTGGGAATTTTCCTGTGGGGTTTGGGGTCACTGGGAATTTATCCTTGTGGGGTTTGGGGTCACCTGGAATTTATCCTTATGGAGTTTGGGGTCACTGGGAATTTATCCTTGTGGGTTTGGGATCACTGGGAATTCATCCTTGTGGGGTTTGGGGTCACTGGGAATTTATCCTTGTGGGGTTTGGGGTCACCTGGAATTTATCCTTGTGGGTTTGGGGTCACCAGGAATTTATCCTTGTGGGTTTGGGGCCACCTGGAATTTATCCTTGTGGGGTTTGGGGTCACCAGGAATTTAGCCTTGTGGGGTTTGGGGTCACTGGGAATTTATCCTGTGGAGTTTGGAGTCACTGGGAATTTATCCTGTGGAGTTTGGGGTCACTGGGAATTTACCTTTGTGGGTTAGGGATCATTGGGAATTTATCCCGTGGGTTTGGGATCACTGGGAATTTATCCTTGTGGGGTTTGGGGTCACTGGGAATTTATCCTTGTGGAATTTGGGGTCACCTGGAATTCCCCAATGTGGATTTTGGGGTCACCTGGAATTGCCCCATGTGGATTTCAGGATCCTCAGGAGTTCCCCCATGTGGATTTTGGGGTCACCCGTGTGGATTTTGGGATCCATGGGGTGTCCCTGGTTTTCCCTGTGTGGATTTTGGGATCACATGGAATTCCCTCATGCAGATTTTGGGATCCCCGGGAATTCCTTTATGTGGATTTTGGGATCCCAGGGTGTCCCTGGAATTGCCCCATGTGGATTTTAGGATCACCCCGGAATTCTCTCATATGGATTTTGGGATCCCCAGGAATTCCCCTGTGTGGATTTTGGGAGCACATGGAATTGCGTCATGCAGATTTTGGGATCACCTGCAATTGCCCCTGGTGGATTTCGGGGTCGCCCCTGGCACTGCCCGTGCGGATTTGGGATCCCGGCGCTGTTTCTCGGGATCCCCGCGGGGCTTTGGGACCGGAGCCGCTCCGGGCGGGGCTGCCAGGGGCCGGTTCCGCTCTGTTGTGGCAACGGCGCCGGGAGCCGCGCGAGCCCCGGGAACGGCGGCTCCTGCTCCGGGAAAACAGCCCGGGAACGGGGGAAACAGCCCGGGATCGGCGGCTCCTGCTCCGGGAAAACAGCCCGGGAACGGGGGGAATCATCCCGGGATCGGCGGCTCCTGCTCCGGGAAAACAGCCCGGGAACGGGGGGAATCATCCCGGGAACGGCGGCTCCTGCTCCCGCTGCGGCCCCGGCACCGCCCCGTGAGTGCCCGGGATACCCGGGATTCAGGGAATTGTTCGGGAAGGGTTCGTTTGGGATCGCGCCAGCCTGGCAACCCCCGGGGCAGGGCTGGGGTGGGAATGGGAACGGGAACGGGAACAGGAATGGAGATGGGAATGAGAATGGGGATGGGAATGGAATGGGACATGGGGAGGATCAGGGATGGGAATGGGGATGGGGATGGGATTGGGAACAGGAATGCATTGGGAATGGGACACAGCGAGACCAGGGATGGGATTTGGACTGGGGATATGATTGGGACAGGGAATGGGAATGGGGATGGGGATTGGAAATGGGATCAGGAATGGGAATGGGAATGGGACACGGTGGGATTGGGAATGGGAATGGAATGGGAACAGGAATAGGATTGGGAATGGGAATGCGAATGGAGAATGGGACACAGTGGAATCAGGGATGGGATTGGGAGTGGGAATGAGTTTGGGACAGGGAATGGGAATGGGGAATGGGATTGGGAATGGGACACAGTGGGATTGGGAATGGAATGGGAACAGGAATGGGGATGGGGATGGGGACGGTAATGGGGAATGGGAATGGGACACAGTGGAATCAGGGACAGGACAGGGAATGAGAATGGGAATGGAATGGGAATGGGGAATGGGATTGGGAATGGGACATGGCAGGAGTGGGACAGAGCAGGATTGGGAATGGGAGAACCAGGATCAGAACTGGGACACCCTCGCCCTGCTCGCCCCCGTCCCCGTCCCCACGCTGTCCCCGCTGTCCCCGCTGTCCCTGCCAGCCGTGCCCCCCGGGATGTCCCTGCCAGCCCCGGGCCGGGCCCTGCCCGTGCCGGAGCCGCTCCGGAGGGTCGGGAACATCCCGAACATCCCGAGCCTGGAGTCCCCCTTGGAGCGCCGGCCCGCCCCAGCCTGCCCGGCTGTCCCTGGCGGCTCCCAGGAGAGCACGGGACACCCCCAGGAGCCGGTGAGTGACACGGGGACACACACGGGGCACAGCCATGTCCCCAGGGCCGCCTGGGAGGGGACAGCCCCGGGCTTGGCTGCTGCTCATCTCGGGAATGAAGCAATTCCTGGATTTCCCCATTCCCGGCAGATGTGGAGGAAGGATTGGAGCCTCTGGCTGCTCCTGCCCCCATTTCCCTGTCCCCAAGGTCCCCCAGGGCTGTCACCTCCTGCCAGGCCGGTGGCCAAGGCCATTCCTGGGGTCATTCCTGAGGCACGTGGCTCCCCTGGCCAAGGTCCCGTGGCTGCCAGGATCATTCCCGAGGGCATCCAGGATAATTCCTCAGGAATTCTTGCCCCCTTCCCCAGCATCTCCAGCCACACACGAGCCAAAAAATCCAGGAGAATCTTTGGGAATGTTCATCCCTCTGTTGTTCTTCACCCCATCCCTCTGTTAAAGAGCTGGAAAGGCCCAAAAAGCTCCGAGTTTGGGGGTCCCAGGTCCAGCCCCACATCCCTGGGAGATTCCACAGGGGGCGGGTGGGAAAAAAGGGAGAAGAGGGAGATGGGGAAGTGAGAGGAGAGGAGAAGGTTGGGAAGGATAGAAGGAAGGGTGGACGGATGGACAGATGGACGGATGGATGATGGATGGATCCATGGATGGATGATGGATGGATGGATGATGGATCCATGGACGGATGGATGGATGGATGGATGGATGGAACCATGGATGGATGGATGGATGGATGGATCCATGGATCCATGGATGGATGGATGGATGGATGGTGACAAGAGCAGGGGACACTCTGGATGGATGGATCATGAATCCATGGTGGTGTGTCTGACACCCTCATCCCGTGGTGAGCCAATCCTCATGGGACCAGGGACCGTTGTCCCCTCCGGGCACATCCCTGTCTGTCCGGCAGTGCCAGCCCTGCTCTGGTGCCCAGGGGGGTGGCAGCCACCGCCTGGCGCTGCAGAGGATGGCGGGGGACCTGCTGTGCCTGCGCCGCCGCGTGGCCAGCCTGGAGGCGGAGAACGGGCACCTGCGGCACAGCCTGGCCCGGCTGCGGGAGCCGGAGCAGCTCCGCGGCACCGACACCGACCTGCTGACCCGGGACGAGCTGCTGGACAGGCTGGGTGCGTGCGGGCACGGGCAGGGCACTGCCACCCTGCCTGGGTAACAGGGATGGGAAATGTCACCACGGGGACAGGCAGGGCCAAGCTGGGCACTGCCACCGCGGGTGGTGACAGGGCTGTCCCCGCAGCCACCCTGTCCCGCGAGCTGGCGGCGGGCGCGGCGGAGCTGCGGGCGCTGCGGGACCGGGTGCAGCGGCTGCAGAACGAGCTGATCCGGGTACGGCCCCGCGGGCACGGCGGGCACCCGGGGCTGGCCCGGGGCTGTCCCGGGGCCGAGCCCGGCACTCCCGGGGCTCCTCCCGCAGAAGAACGACCGCGAGAAGGAGCTGGTGCTGCTCCAGCGGCGGGCACTGAGGCGCTGCCAGGACAGGGCGGCCGAGGCCGGGGCGCTGCAGCGGGCGCTGCGACAGCAGGACAAGGTGACACGGCCCGCGTGGCAAGGACGGGGCTGGGGACACCGCCAGCCCCGCCCTGGCCCTGCACGGGCTGGGCACGGAGCCCTGTCCCGGCGCTGGGGACACGGGGACAGCGGTGCCCTGTGCCCAGGTGATCGAGGCCATGGGCGGCTGCTGCTGCGGGACAGGGAGCCGAGAGAGCCAATGGTGCGTGTGAAGGGACAGCGACACTCGGGGATGTCCCTGGTTGTCCCCGGGCTGGTCCAGGATGGACAGGAGGGACCCACGGTTAAGCAGGAGAGGACAGGGACACTCAGGGATGTCCCCAACCCTCCCCTAGGACCGGAATGATCCAGGATGGGCAGGAGGGTCCCATGGATGGGGACTCAGGGACAGGGACACTCAGGGATGTCCCCAGTTGTCCCTGAGATGGTCCAGGGCGGGCAGGAGGGACCCACGGGTGGGCAGGAGGAGACAGAGACACTCAGAGATGTCCCCAACCCTCCCTGGGATAGTCCAGGGTGGGCAGGAGGGGACAGGGGCACTCAGGGATGTCCCCGATCCTCCCTGGGATGTTCCCAACTTCCCTGGGGACTGGGATGGTCCAGGGTGGCCACGAGAGAGCCGCGGGCGGGTGTGAAGGGGACAGGGACATTCGGGGATGTCCCCAGTTGTCCCTGGGATGGTCCGGGTGGGCAGGAGGGAAAGGGACACTCAGGATGTCCCCAACCCTCAGAGATGTCCCCAGCCCTCCCTGTCCCCTCTGGGCTCGGCACACGCCGGGGCTCGCTGTCCCCCTGTCCCCGCGCGGGGAGGGACACGGGACACGTCCCGCGGTGCCCCCACAGGTGCCACCCCACAGGTGCCACCCCACAGATGTCACCCCACAGATGTCACCCCACAGGTGCCACCCTGGCGGCGCTGCTGGCCCAGAAGCGGCTGCGGGAGGAGCCGGCGGGACCCGCCCGGGCCGCGGTGAGAGCGGGAGGGGACAAAGGGGTGGCAGCGGGGACAGAGGGGACACGGCCCCGGGGTGGCACCGGGACAGAGGGGACACGGGGCTGGAAGCAGGGACACGGTACGGGGGTGGCACCGGGCACAGAGCAGGACACGTCCCCGGGGTGGCACCGGGGACAGAGGGGGCACGGCACCATGTGTGACACCGGGGACAGAGGGGACACGGCCCGGGGGTGGCAGCGGGGACAGAGGGGACACGGGGGTGGCAGCGGGGACACGGCACCAGGGTGGCACCGGGGACAGAGGGGACACGGCACCGTTGACGCGTGTCACACCGGGACAGAGGGGACACATCCCTGCGGTGGCAGCGGGGACAGAGGGGACACGTCCCGGGGGTGGCCGCGGTGCGGGGCCCATCCCGAGCCGCCCCCCGTGCCCGCAGCGGCTCCCGGGGCCCGGGGAGAAGCTGGAGCTGCTGGCGCGGCTGGAGCGGGAGCGGGGCCGGGCCCGGGCGCTGGAGAGGCAGGTGGGCACCGCGGGGGGGGCGGGTGGGGTCACCCAGGGTGGTTTGGGGTCACCCAGGGTGGTTTGGGGTCACCCTGCCCATTTTGGGGTCACCCAGTGTCTTTTGGAGTCACCCAGCGCGTTTTGGGTCATCCAGCGCGGGTTTACTCCAGTGTGGTTTTGGGGTCACCCACGCTTTGGGGTCACCCAATGTGTTTTGGGGTCACCTGGCATGGTTCGGGGTCTCCCAGCGTGCTTTGGGGTCACTCAGAGAGTTTTGGGGTCATCCATCGTGTTTTGGGGTCACCCAGCGCGGGTTGGGGTCCCCCATGACAGTGTGGGGTCCCCAGCCCATTGGGGGTCAGTCCCAGCCGGTTTGGGGTCAGTCCCAGCCCCTTTGGGGTCTGTCCCAGCCAGTTTGGGGTCAGTCCCAGCCCGTTTGGGGTCCCCCAGCCCATTGGGGGTCAGTCCCAGCCGGTTTGGGGTCAGTCCCAGCCGGTTTGGGGTCCGTCCCAGCCCGTTTGGGGTCTGTCCCAGCCCGTTTGGGGTCCGTCCCAGCCCGTTTGGGGTCTGTCCCAGCCCGTTTGGGGTCAGTCCCAGCCCATTTAGGGTCCCCCAGCCCCTTTGGGGTCAGTCCCAGCCCCTTTGGGGTCTGTCCCAGCTGCAGGAGGCCGCCCGGAGCTGGGCCCGGGGCCAGCAGGAGTTGGGGACGCGCCTGCGGGAGTGGGAGCACGGCCTGGCCCTGGTGAGCGCGGGGACAGGGGACACCGGAGACACCGGGGACACTGGTGACCCTACAGTGACCCTACAGTGACCCTACAGTGACCCTACAGTCACACCGGTGTCCCCAGTGTCCCAGTGACCCCAATGTCCCCAATAACCCTCAGTGTCCCCGGTGTTCCCAATGTCCCCAGTGTGCCCCAGTGTCCCCAGAGTCTTCCCCTGGATGTGTCCCCAGTGTCCCCAGTGTCCCCAGTGTCCCCAGTGTCCCTCAATGTCCCTCAATGTCCCCTGTGACCTCAATGGTTCCAGTGACACCAGTGTCCCCAGTGTCCTACAGTGACACCAGTGCCCCCAATGTCCCAGTGTCCCCCAGTGTCCCCCAGTGACCCCCAGTGACTCCAGTGACCCCCAGTGTCCCCAATGTCCCCAGTGTCCACAGTTACTCCCAGTGTCCCTCAGTGTCCCCAATGTCCCCAGTGTCCACAGTTACTCCCAGTGTCCCTCAGTGTCCCCAGTGTCCCCAGTGTCCACAGTTACTCCCAGTGTCCCCAATATCCCCAGTGTCCCCTGCCCTCCCCCAGAGCCCTCCCCTGGCCTCGATGAACCCTGGGGGACAGGGAATGACCCCCAGTGACCCCCAGTGTCCCAAATGTCCCCCTGCCCACCCCACAGCCCTCCCCTGGGAGTGACTCCCAGTGTCCCCAGTGTCCCACAGTGACCTCAATGTCCCCAGTGTCCCCCATTGTCCCAGTACTGCCAGTGTCCCCAGTGTCCTACAGTGACTCCAATGTCTCCAGTGTCCCCCAGTGTCCCGGGGTGACATACAGTGTCCATAGTGACCACCAGTGACCCCAGTGTCCCCCAATGTCCCCAGTGACCCCAGTGTCTCCAGTATCCCGTGTCCCCAGTGTCCCCAGTGTCCCCAGTGTCCCCAGTGTCCCCAGTGTCCCCCAAAGTGCCCAGTGTCCCCAATGTCCCCATGTCCCCAGTGTCCCCCAATGTCCCCCAATGTCACCAGTCCCCCAATGTCACCAGTTCCCCCCAGTGTCCCCAGTGTCCCCCCAAATGGGACCCCAGTGTCCCCAGTGTCCCCTTGTAGTGTCCCCAATGTCCCTGGTGTCCCCAGTAACCCCAATGTCCCAAATGACCCCAATGTCTCCAGAAACAGCCCGGGAACGGGGGAAAACAGCCCGGGAACGGGGGAAAACAGCCCGGGAACGGGGGAACACATCCCGGGAACGGGGGCTCCTGCTCCGGGAACACATCCCGGGAACGGGGGAACACATCCCGGGAACGGGGGGAATCATCCCGGGAACGGGGGAAAACATCCCGGGAACGGCGGCTCCTGCTCCCCCTGCGGCCCCGGCACCGCCCCGTGAGTGCCCGGGATACCCGGGATTCAGGGAATTGTTCGGGAAGGGTTCGTTTGGGATCGCGCCAGCCTGGCAACCCCCGGGGCAGGGCTGTAATGGGAATGGGAACGGGAACGGGAAGGGAATGGAGATGGGAATGAGAATGGGAACAGGGAATGGGGATGGAACGGGAATGGGGATGGGAATGGAATGGGACATGGGCAGGATCAGGGATGGGAATGGGGATGGGGATGGGATTGGGAACAGGAATGCATTGGGGATGGGGGATGGATTGAGACCAGGGAATGGATTTGGACTGGGGATATGATTGGGACAGGGAATGGGAATGGGGATGGGGATTGGAAATGGGATCAGGAATGGTGATGGGAATGGGACATGGTGGGATTGGGAATGGGAATGGAATGGGAACAGGAACAGGATTAGGAATGGGAATGAGAATGGAGAATGGGACACAGTGCAATCAGGGATGGGATTGGGAATGGGAACGGGTTTGGGACAGGAAATGGGAATGGGGAATGGGATTGGGAATGGGACACAGTGGGATTGGGAATGGGAATGGAATGGGAACAGGAATGGGGATGGGAATGGGAATGAGAATGGGGAATGGGAATGGGACACAGTGGAATCAGGGATGGGACAGGGAATGAGAATGGGAATGGAATGGGAATGGGGAATGGGGTTGGGAATGGGACATGGCAGGAGTGGGACAGAGCAGGACTGGGAATGGCAGAACCAGGAACAGAACTGGGACACCTTCGCCCTGCTCGCCCCCGTCCCCGTCCCCACGCTGTCCCCGCTGTCCCCCTGTCCCTGCCAGCCGTGCCCCCCGGGATGTCCCTGCCAGCCCCGGGCCGGGCCCTGCCCGTGCCGGAGCCGCTCCGGAGGGTCGGGAACATCCCGAACATCCCGAGCCTGGAGTCCCCCTTGGAGCGCCGGCCCGCCCCAGCCTGCCCGGCTGTCCCTGGCCATTCCCAGGAGAGCACGGGACACCCCCAGGAGCCGGTGAGTGACACGGGGACACACACGGGGCACAGCCATGTCCCCAGGGCTGCCTGGGAGGGGACAGCCCCGGGCTTGGCTGCTGCTCATCTCGGGAATGAAACAACCCTGGATTCCCCATTCCCGGCAGATGTGGAGGAAGGATTGGAGCCTCTGGCTGCTCCTGCCCCCATTTCCCTGTCCCCAAGGTCCCCCAGGGCTGTCACCTCCTGCCAGGCCGGTGGCCAAGGCCATTCCTGGGGTCATTCCCGAGGCACGTGGCTTCTCTGGCCAAGGTCCCGTGGCTGCCAGGATCATTCCCGAGGGGATCCAGGATAATTCCTCAGGAATTCTTCCCCCCTTCCCCAGCATCTCCAGCCACACACGAGCCAAAAATATCCAGGAGAATCTTTGGGAATGTTCATCCCTCTTGTTCTTCACCCCATCCCTCTGTTAAAGAGCTGGAAAGCCCCAAAAAGCTCCGAGTTTGGGGGTCCCAGGTCCAGCCCCACATCCCTGGGAGATTCCACAGGGGGCGGGTGGGAAAAAAGGGAGAAGAGGGAGATGGGGAAGTGAGAGGAGAGGAGAAGGTTGGGAAGGATAGAAGGAAAGGATGGGATGGATGGACAGATGGATGGGATCCATGGATGGATGATGGATGGATGGATCCATGGATGGATGATGGATGGATGGATGATGGATCCATGGACGGATGGATGGATGGATGGATGGATGGATGGAACCATGGATGGATGGATGGATGGATGGATCCATGGATCCATGGATGGATGGATGGATGGATGGTGACAAGAGCAGGGGACACATCTCTCAGCTCCCCCGTGGTGTGTCTGACCCTCATCCCGAGCCAATCCCTGGGACCAGGGGGTTGTCCCTCTCCGGGGCACATCCCTGTCTGTCTGGCAGTGCCAGCCCTGCTCTGGTGCCCAGGGGGGTGGCAGCCACCGCCTGGCGCTGCAGAGGATGGCGGGGACCTCGGGCCACGTGGCCAGCCTGGCCGGAGCGTGCCGCGTGGCCAGCCTGGAGGCGGAGAAGCTCCGGGGGGCACCTGCCTGCAGCCTGGCCCGGCTGCTGGGGCGGAGCAGCTCGGGCGGCACCGACACCGACCTGCTGACGGGGGACGAGCTGCTGGGGACAGGCTGGGCAAGGCATGCTGGGCACTGCCACCTGGCTGCAGATGGGCACTGGCCACCCTGGGGATGGGTAACAGGGATGGAAATGTCACCCTGGGAGGGACAGGCAGGGGGCCACCCTGCCTGGGCACTGGGGGCCACATGCTGGGCGCGGGTGGTAACAGGGAGGGAAATGTCACCACGGGGACAGCCACCCTGGGTCCCGCGCGGCTGGTGGCAGGGCTGTCCCCGGCTGGAGCTGGCGGCGGGCGGAGCCTGCGGGCGCTGCGGGACCGGTGCAGCGGCTGCAGAACGAGCTGATCCGGGTACGGCCCCGCGGGCACGGGCGGGCACCCGGGGCTGGCCCGGGGCTGTCCCGGGGCCGAGCCCGGCACTCCCGGGGCTCCTCCCGCAGAAGAACGACCGCGAGAAGGAGCTGGTGCTGCTCCAGCGGCGGGCACTGAGGCGCTGCCAGGACAGGGCGGCCGAGGCCGGGGCGCTGCAGCGGGCGCTGCGACAGCAGGACAAGGTGACACGGCCCGCGTGGCAAGGACGGGGCTGGGGACACCGCCAGCCCCGCCCTGGCCCTGCACGGGCTGGGCACGGAGCCCTGTCCCGGCGCTGGGGACACGGGGACAGCGGTGCCCTGTGCCCAGGTGATCGAGGCCATGGAGCGGCTGCTGCTGCGGGACAGGAGCGCCGAGAGAGCCGCGGGTGCGTGTGAAGGGGACAGCGACACTCGGGGATGTCCCTGGTTGTCCCCGGGCTGGTCCAGGATGGACAGGAGGGACCCACGGTTAAGCAGGAGAGGACAGGGACACTCAGGGATGTCCCCAACCCTCCCCTAGGACCGGAATGATCCAGGATGGGCAGGAGGGTCCCATGGATGGGGACTCAGGGACAGGGACACTCAGGGATGTCCCCAGTTGTCCCTGGGATGGTCCAGGGCGGGCAGGAGGGACCCACGGGTGGGCAGGAGGGGACAGAGACACTCAGAGATGTCCCCAACCCTCCCTGGGATGGTCCAGGGTGGGCAGGAGGGAACAGGGGCACTCAGGGATGTCCCCGATCCTCCCTGGGATGTTCCCAACTTCCCTGGGGACTGGGATGGTCCAGGGTGGCCACGAGAGAGCCGCGGGCGGGTGTGAAGGGGACAGGGACATTCGGGGATGTCCCCAGTTGTCCCTGGGATGGTCCGGGTGGGCAGGAGGGGAAAGGGACACTCAGGGATGTCCCCAACCCTCAGAGATGTCCCCAGCCCTCCCTGTCCCCTCTGGGCTCGGCACACGCCGGGGCTCGCTGTCCCCCTGTCCCCGCGCGGGGAGGGACACGGGACACGTCCCGCGGTGCCCCCACAGGTGCCACCCCACAGGTGCCACCCCACAGATGTCACCCCACAGATGTCACCCCACAGGTGCCACCCTGGCGGCGCTGCTGGCCCAGAAGCGGCTGCGGGAGGAGCCGGCGGGACCCGCCCGGGCCGCGGTGAGAGCGGGAGGGGACAAAGGGGTGGCAGCGGGGACAGAGGGGACACGGCCCCGGGGTGGCACCGGGACAGAGGGGACACGGGGCTGGAAGCAGGGACACGGTACGGGGGTGGCACCGGGCACAGAGCAGGACACGTCCCCGGGGTGGCACCGGGGACAGAGGGGGCACGGCACCATGTGTGACACCGGGCACAGAGGGGACACGGCCCGGGGGTGGCAGCGGGGACAGAGGGGACACGGGGGTGGCAGCGGGGACACGGCACCAGGGTGGCAGCGGGGACAGAGGGGACACGGCACCAGGGTGGCACCGGGGACAGAGGGGACACGGCACCGTTGACGCGTGTCACACCGGGACAGAGGGGACACATCCCTGCAGTGGCAGCGGGGACAGAGGGGACACGTCCCGGGGGTGGCCGCGGTGCGGGGCCCATCCCGAGCCGCCCCCCGTGCCCGCAGCGGCTCCCGGGGCCCGGGGAGAAGCTGGAGCTGCTGGCGCGGCTGGAGCGGGAGCGGGGCCGGGCCCGGGCGCTGGAGAGGCAGGTGGGCACCGCGGGGGGGGTGGGGTCACCCAGGGTGGTTTGGGGTCACCCAGGGTGGTTTGGGGTCACTCTGCCCATTTTGGGGTCACCCAGTGTCTTTTGGAGTCACCCAGCGCGTTTTGGGTCATCCAGCGCGTTTTAGCGTTACCCAGTGTGGTTTTGGGGTCACCCACGCTTTGGGGTCACCCAATGTGTTTTGGGGTCACCTGGCATGGTTCGGGGTCTCCCAGCGTGCTTTGGGGTCACTCAGAGAGTTTTGGGGTCATCCATCGTGTTTTGGGGTCACCCAGCGCGGGTTGGGGTCCCCCATGACAGTGTGGGGTCCCCAGCCCATTGGGGGTCAGTCCCAGCCGGTTTGGGGTCAGTCCCAGCCCCTTTGGGGTCTGTCCCAGCCAGTTTGGGGTCAGTCCCAGCCCGTTTGGGCTCATTCCCAGCCCGTTTGGGGTCCCCCAGCCCATTGGGGGTCAGTCCCAGCCGGTTTGGGGTCAGTCCCAGCCGGTTTGGGGTCCCTCCCAGCCCGTTTGGGCTCAGTCCCAGTCTGTTTGGGGTCCGTCCCAGCCCGTTTGGGGTCTGTCCCAGCCCGTTTGGGGTCCGTCCCAGCCCGTTTGGGGTCTGTCCCAGCCCGTTTGGGGTCAGTCCCAGCCCATTTAGGGTCCCCCAGCCCCTTTGGGGTCAGTCCCAGCCCCTTTGGGGTCTGTCCCAGCTGCAGGAGGCCGCCCGGAGCTGGGCCCGGGGCCAGCAGGAGTTGGGGACGCGCCTGCGGGAGTGGGAGCACGGCCTGGCCCTGGTGAGCGCGGGGACAGGGGACACCGGGGACACTGGGGACACCGGTGACCTACAGTGACCCTACAGTGACCCTACAGTGAGACTGGTGTCCCCGATGTCCCAGTTACCCCAATGTCCCCAATAACCCCCAGTGTCCCTCAGTGTCCCCGGTGTTCCCAATGTCCCCAGTCTGCCCCAGTGTCCCCAGAGTCTTCCCCTGGATGTGTCCCCAGTGTCCCCAGTGTCCCTCAATGTCCCTCAATGTCCCCTGTGACCTCAATGGTTCCAGCGACACCAGTGTCCCCAGTGTCCTACAGTAACACCAGTGCCCCCAATGTCCCAGTGTCTTCATTGTCCCCCAGTATCCCCAGTGACTCCAGTGACCCCCAGTGTCCGCAGTGTCCCCAATGTCCACAGTTACTCCCAGTGTCCCTCAGTGTCCCCAATGTCCCCAGTGTCCACAGTTACTCCCAGTGTCCCTCAGTGTCCCCAGTGTCCCCAGTGTCCACAGTTACTCCCAGTGTCCCCAATATCCCCAGTGTCCCCCCCCCCCCCCAGAGCCCCCTGCCCTCGATGAACCCTGGGGGACAGGGAATGACCCCCAGTGTCCGCAGTGTCCCCAATGTCCCCCTGCCCACCCCAGAGCCCTCAGTGTCCCACAGTGTCCCACAGTGACCTCCATGTCCCCAGTGTCCCCCATTGTCCCAGTACTGCCAGTGTCCCCAGTGTCCTACAGTGACTCCAATGTCTCCAGTGTCCCCCAGTGTCCCGGGGTGACATACAGTGTCCATAGTGACCACCAGTGACCCCAGTGTCCCCCAATGTCCCCAGTGACCCCAGTGTCTCCAGTATCCCGTGTCCCCAGTGTCCCCAGTGTCCCCAGTGTCCCCAGTGTCCCCAGTGTCCCCAAAGTGCCCAGTGTCCCCAATGTCCCCAATGTCCCCAGTGTCCCCCAATGTCCCCAATGTCACCAGTTCCCCCAATGTCACCAGTTCCCCCAGTGTCCCCAGTGTCCCCCAATGTCCTCACTGACCCCAGTGTCCCCAGTGTCCCCAATGTCCCTGGTGTCCCCAGTAACCCCAATGTCCCAAATGACCCCAATGTCTCCAGTATCCCATGTCCCCAGTGTCCCCCAATGTCCCCAATGTCCCCAGTGTCCCCAATGTCCCTGGTGTCCCCAGTAATCCCAATTACCCCAATGTCCCCAGTGTCCCAAATGACCCCAGTGTCCCCAGCCCACCCCAGAGGGGGCTGGTACCCCCATGGGTGCCCCCCTGTGCCCCCAGACCCTTCGGGCCCTTTCCGAGCCCCCCCAGGCGCTGCCCCCAGCCCCGACCCCGCGGGCGCCTTTCCCATGGAGCGGAGGCCAGGCAGAACATTCCAGAACATTCCAGAGGCTCCAGGACATTCCAGAGGCTCGGGGGAGCTCGGTGGGACCCCCGGCAGCCAGGAGGGGACCCCCCAAATCCCCCTCCCCGCATGGCGGCCCCGCTTTGCCTCCCCTGCACAGCTCAGCCTTGAGCCACAGCCACGGCCCCGGAGCGTCCCTGCTGTCCCCAAATGCCACCGCGGGGGATGTGGGGTGTCCCCGGGTGTCCCCTCCTCAGGGCTGGTCCTCGAGGGGCCGCAGGGTCAGCTGGATGGGCCGGTCCGGGATCAGGATCAGGTCGAACTTGGTGCCGATCTCCACGGCCCGCATGGTCTCGATCTTGAAGTTCTCCAGGATCTGGGGAGGAGGGGACACGGCCGTGGGGCCGGGGCACTTTGGGGACACTGGAGCAGGGCCCAGGGTGACCTTCGAGGCCACTCAGAGCCGAGCCAAACCAGGATTCCATAGGATGGACCCCGTGGCCACCACGCTGTCCCCTCGTGTTGGGGGACAGACCCCACGGCCACCACATTGTCCCCTCATGTCAGGGACCGCATGTGATGGACCCCATGGCCACCGTGCTGTCCCCTCATGTTGGGGACCCCACGGGACAGACCCTGCAGCCACCGTGCTGTCCCCTCACGTCGGGGCCTCCATGGGGATGGACCCCGTGGCCACCGTGCTGTCCCCTCGTGTTGGGCACTCTACAGGATGGACCCCACTGCCACCACGCTGTCCCCTCATGTTGGGGACCCCGTGGGACAGACCCTGCAGCCACCGCATTGTCCCCTTGCATCAGAGACCCCGTGTGATGGACCCCATGGCCAATGCACTGTCCTCTGGCATTGGGGACCCCATGTGGACAAACCCCATGGTCACCGTGCTGTCCCCTCACATCGGGGACCCTGTGTGACAGACCCTGCGGCCACCGTGCTGTCCCTTCATGTTGGGGACCCCACAGCACAGACCCCAAGGCCCCTCTGCTGTCCCCTCGCCCACGGGGATGGATCCCACGGCCACCGTGTTGTCCCCTCATGTCAGGGACTCCGCAGGGACAGACCTGGTGTTGGGGACCCCATGGGAGAAACCCTGTGGCCACCACGTTGTCCCCTCACATCAGGGACCCTGTGGGGACAGACCCTGTGGCCACTGCACTGTCCCCTGGCATTGAGGACCCCACAGGACAGACCCTGTGGCCACCACATTGTCCTGTCACATCAGGGACCCTGTGTGACAGACCCCACAGCCACTGTGGTGTCCCCTCACCCATGGGGATGCACCCCACAACCACCGCACTGTCCCCTCACGTTGGGGACCCCGTGGCCACAGTGCTGTCCCCTCACATTGGGGACCCTGTGTGACAGACCCCGTGGCCACAGTGCTGTCCCCTCACGTTGGGGACCCTGTGTGACAGACCCCGTGGCCAGGGGGGCGCTGGGGACAGGGGACACTCACGTGCATGAGGAAGAGCTGCATCTCGAGCTCGGCGATGCGGCGGCCCAGGCACTGGCGGGGCCCGAAGCCGAAGCCGAGCCCCAGGAAGGGTTTGGGGCCGGCCTGCAGCCAGCGCTGCGGGAGGAAGCGCTCGGGCCGCGGGAACACGGCGGGGTCACGGCCCATGGCGTACAGCCCCACCTGCACCAGCGTCTGCGGGCGCCGGGGACACGGGCAGCGTGTCACCGTGTCACTGTGTCACCATGTCATCGTGTCACCGTGTCCTGGTGCCCTTGGGTCCTCATGTCCCTGTGTCTTCACACTGTCGCTTCCCCATGTCCTCATGTCACCACATTCCCATGTCCCCATGTCCCCATGTCCTCATGTCCTCATGTCCTCATGTCCTCATGCCCTTGTGTTCCCACATCCCTGTGTCCCCATGTCCTCATTTCCTCGTGGCCCCGTGTCCCCCTGTCCCCATGTCACCACCATCCCTATGTCCCCAGGTCTCTGTGTCCCCATGTCACCATGTCCCC
Organism: Emberiza elegans; assembly: GCA_024865655.1. Taxonomy (NCBI): domain Eukaryota; kingdom Metazoa; phylum Chordata; class Aves; order Passeriformes; family Fringillidae; genus Emberiza; species Emberiza elegans. The sequence goes on from JALJVW010002397.1 coordinate 3,330,979, forward strand.
ATGTCCTCATGTCTCTGTGTCCCCATGTCTGTGTCCCCATGTCCCCATGTCTCTATGTCCCCATGTCTCCATTTCCCCATGTCCTCACGTCCCCATGTCCTTGTGTCCCCACATCTCCACATTCCTGCCTCCCCATGTCCCCCTCTCCCTGCATCCCCACGTCCTCACATCCCTGTGTCCCCATGTCCTTGTGTCCCTGTGTCTCTGCATCCCCACGTCCCCATGTCCCTGTGTCCCCATGACCCCGTGTCCCCACATCCCTGTGTCCCCATATCCCTGTATCCCCCCTGTAACCACTGTCCCCCTCTCCCAGCATCCCCATGTCCCCACATCTCCATGTCCCTGTATCCCCATGACCCCATGTCCCCACATCCCTGTGTCCTGATATCCCTGTATCCCCCCTGTCCCCTCTGTCCCACTCTCCCTGCATCCCCATGTCCCTGTGTCCTGATGTCCCCCATGTCCCCATGTCCCCGTGTCCCCGTGTCCCCGTGTCCCTGTGTCCCAGTGTCCTGGTGTCCCCGTGTCCCCGTGTCCCCATGTCCCCATGTCCCGGTGTCCCCTCACCCCGGGCGGGATGCGGTAGTCCTGCAGGATGACCTCGTGCGTGGTGTACCTCTGCAGGGTCACGGCCACCGGGTGCAGCCTGCGCGACAGTGACACTGAGCCCCCCTCCTCCTCACCTGAGCCCCCCTCCTCCTCCTCACCTGAGCCCCTCCTCCTCCTCACCTGAGCCCCCCTCCTCCTCCTCACCTGAGCCCCCCTCTCCTCACCTGACCCCCCCTCCTCCTCACCTGTCCCTGTCCCTCCTCCCTCACCTGAGCCCCCTCCTCCTCCTCACCTGAGCCCCCCCTCTCCTCACCTGGGCCCCCTCCTCCTCCTCACCTGAGCCCCTCCTCCTCCTCACCTGAGCCCCCCCCTCCTCCTCCTCCTCCTCACCTGAGTGTCTCCTTGATGGCGGCCTTGAGCAGCCGTGTGGATTTCAGCATCTTCTCGCGGTCGCCGCCCGCCTCGCGTTTGGCTGCCAGGACCTCGGCCCGCAGCTGCTCCTGCACGCCCGGGGCCCGCGCCAGCTCCAGCATGGCCCACTGCAGGGTCATGGACGTCTGGGGACACACACAGGGGACACAGCTGCCGGGACCCACTCAGCCCTGCCAGGACCTGCTCCTGCTGGCCTCAGAGCTGCCACACCCATCACCAACCAGGACCTTCACCCTGTTCCACCCTGCCCCAGCCAGGACCTTCTCCCTGCCTGTCCTATCACCAACCAGGACCTTCTCCCTGCCTGTCCTACCACCAGCCAGGACCTTCTCCCTGTCCTATTCAGGATCTTCTCCCTGCCCCAGCCAGCACCAACCAGGACCTTCTCCCTGTCCAGTCCAGGACCTTCTCCCTCCCTGTCCCTCCATCACCAGCCAGGACCTTCCCTGTTCTTGTCCCAACACCAACCAGGATCTTCTCCCTGCCCAATCCAGGACCTTCTCCCTGTCCCACCCAGCGCCACCCAGGACCTTCTCCCTGACCCATCCAACACCACCCAGAACCTTCTCCCTCCCTGCCGCACCCAGGACCTTCTCCCTGTCCCACCCAGCACCAACCAGGACCTTCTCCCTGCCTGTCCCAACACCACCCAGCACCTTCTCCCTGCCCCAGCCAGGCCCTTGTCCCTGTCCCGTCCCCCCAGGCCGCACCGTGTCCACCCCTCCTGCCATCATCTCGGTGACGCTGGCGCGGATGTCGTCCAGGGGCAGCTTGTCGCGCAGGATGAGGTTGCCCAGGATGCCCACGTGCTCCTGGCGGCTCTTGCGCCGCAGCCGCAGGTCCCGGTACACGTTCTGGATGCACTTGTCCGCTGAGGGGACACGGGGACACCGCGGGGACACCACGGGGCAGGAGGGGACGTCAGTGTCACCGCCCTGGGAGCGGCGTGGCGGGGAAACCCCCCGGAGGTGTCAGCGTGGGGGAAATGGGTTTGGAGGGGATTTTAATATCAATGTGTAAATTTTTGAGGTAAGAAACATTGATTTAGGAATGTTGTGGAAGAGGATGGCTGATGTTGGGAATGAAGTTGAAGTTGGGAATGAGTTTTGGAGGGTGAGTTTGTAAGAAAGGTCGGGAATTTTGGAGAAGTGAAATGATGGAAGACGGGCTGCAGCGGGATTTGTCGGGGACGGTTTCAGATGGGTTGAGGTGTCTGTGGGGTGGGGTGGGAAAATGGGTGAAAAAATGGTTATGGGGTGACCACAGAGGTGGCAGGGTGAGGTGTCCCCAGAGGTGACAGGGTGAGGTGACAGAGCGAGGTGTCCCCAGAGCTGAAAGGGTGAGGTGACAGGACAAGGTGGCAGGGTGAGGTGTCCCCAGAGGTGACAAGGCAAGGTGATGAGGCAAGGTGTCCCCAGAGGTTGTAGCATGAGGTGACAGGGTGAGGTGACAGGGTGAGGTGTCCCCAGAGGTGACAGGATGAGGTAGGATGATGTGACAGGGTGAGGTAGCAGGGTGAGGTGACAGGGCAAGGTGTCCCCAGAGGTGGCAGGGTGAGGTGACAGGGCAAGGTGGCAGGGCAAGTTGTTCCAGAGAGGTGTCCCCAGAGGTGGCAGGGTGAGATGTTCCCAGAGCTGAAAGGGTGAGGTGACAGGGTGACGTGTCCCCAGAGCTGACAGATCGAGGTGACAGGGCGAGGTGTCCCCAGAGGTGTCCCCAGAGGTGACAAGGTGAGGTGGCAGGGGTGGTGGCAGGGTGGTGGCACTGACCCTGGTAGAAGATGGCGTCCCAGGCCTGCACGTGCTGCTGCCAGGTGTGGCTGCGCAGGCGCTGCAGCAGCGCGGGCGGCAGGTACAGCATGGGGATGGTGTGGAACCAGATGGGCGATGGCGCCCCCGATGGTCATTGCGCCTTGGGCTGCACGAAATCCCCATGGCCCCAGGGACCTCCCAGGTGTACAGCACGTGGCACACCGCTGGGGACGGGACGTGTCATTGTCATTGTCCCCATGGCCACAGGGACCTCCCCGTACAGCACGTGGCACACCGCTGGGGATGGGACGTGTCATTGTCCATTGTCCCCATGGCCACAGGGACCAGCCCCAGGTGCTCCCTGTACAGGACATGGCACATGGCTGGGGACAGGGACAGGGACAGGGATGGGGACAGTTAGGGACACATCCCCATGGCCACAGGGACCAGCCCCAGGATCTCCCCATACAGCACATGGCACATGGCTGGGGACAGGGACATGTCATTGTCATTGTGCCTGTCCCCATGGCCACAAGGACCAGCCTCAGGTGCCCCCCGTACAGCACATGGCACATGGCTGGGGACAGTGACCGTCAGGGACACGTCCCTGTCCCCAAGGCCATGCAGACCTGGCCCAGGTGCACCCAGTGACCGTCAGGGACACGTCCCTGTCCCCAAGGCCATGGAGACCTGGCCCAGGTGCACCCAGTGACCGTCAGGGACACGTCCCTGTCCCCAAGGCCATGGAGACCTGGCCCAGGTGCACCCAGTGACCGTCAGGGACACGTCCCTGTCCCCAAGGCCACCTCCAGCCTCCTGTTTGTCCCTGAGGGGCTGGGACTGTCACCAGCTGGTGGCCCGGGAAGGACAGATGGCTGCCTGGAGAGGGGACACATTTCTTCTCTGTCCTTTGACCAATCCCTGGCAGTTTTGGGGTTTTGGGGAGATTTTTGGAGGTTTTTTGGGGTTTAGAAGGGTGGGGGGCGAGTTGGGGTTTTGGGGTTTTTTGGTTTTGTTTGTTTTGGGGTTTTTTTAGGGGGGGTGGGGTTTTGGGGGGGGGAGTTGGTGGGTTTGGTGTTTTTTGGGGGGTTGGGATTTTTTTGTTTGTTTTGGGGGTTTTTTGGGTTCTTTGGGGGTTTTTGGGTCTTGTTGGGGGGTTGGGGTTTGGGGGGGTTGGGATTTTTTGGGGTTTGGGGTTTTTTGGGGTTTTTCAGGGGGTTTTGTGGTTTTGGGCAGGTTTTTAGGGGTTTTGGGGGGGTGGGGCTTTTTGGTGTTTTTTAGGTTATTGGGAATTTTGGGATATTTGGTTTTGGGGGAGTTGGTGTTTTGGGGGGTTTTGGGCTTTTTTTAAATTTGGGGTTTATGGTTTTGGAGGGGTTGGAGGGGTTTTTTGGGGGGTGTTGGGATTTTGTTTTGTTTTGTTTTGTTTTGGGGCTTTTTTGCATTTTGGGGTTTTTTAATGGGGCATTGAAATTTTTGGGGTTTTTTTGGATTTTGGGGGTTTTGGGGGGGGCATTGGGATTTTTGGGGTTTTTTTGTTTGGGTTTTTTTAGGAGGCATTGGAATTTTTGGGGTTTTTTTTGTTTTGGGGTTTTTTTGGGGGTTTTGGGGTTTTTTTTGGGTTTTGGGGTTTTTTGGGGTTTTGGGGTTTTTTTTGGGTTTTGGGGTTTTTTGGGTTTTGGGGTTTTTTTTGGGTTTGGGGGGTTTGGGGGGGGGAGGTTGGTTTTTTTGTGGGTTTTTGTGGTTTTGTGGATTTTTTGTGGATTTTTTGTGGATTTTTTGGTGTGTTTTTTGTGATTTTTTTGGGTTTTTTGGGGATTTTGGGGGGTTCTTTTGGCCTTCTTTTGGGCTGCTGGCGTGGGTGTTTCTGGGTGCGGGTGTCACTCACACTCGAGGGCGAAGCGGAAGAGCTCCTGGCTGAAGTCCCCGCTCCAGCAGCCGCCGAGCCGTGCCTGGGCCCGCGCGCGCCGCACGAAATCCTCGCCCACGGCGCTGAGCAGGGGCACGAAGCCGGGCACGGCCGCGGGTGCCAGCGCCTCCTTGTTGAGCAGCAGCCGCTCCGAGCGCCACGCCTCGCCCGTCCTGCGCGGGACACGGCCGCTGCCACCCCCAGAGCGCGGCCAACGTCCCCAAGGCCCTGCGGCCGCGCCACGCGCTGGGACTGTCATGGCTGGAGCCGGGTTTGGGGTGCCCACTCCCTTAAAGAGCCCGGGTTTGGGGTCCCCCACTCGCTTGAGGGCATTTACTTGAGCAGCATCAGGAGTCTGGATTTGGGGTCCCCCCAATCACTTCAGGAGCCCAGATTTGGGGTCCCCGCTTATTTAGGGGGCCTGGAGTTGGGGTCGCCACTGGCTTGAGGTGATTTGGGGTCCCCACTCACTTGAGGCGCCCATCTTTGGGGTCCCCAATCACTTGAGGTGCCCATCTTTGGGGTCCCCAATCATTTGAAGCACCCATCTTTGGGGTCCCCACTCACTTGAGGAGCATCAGGAGCCCAGATTTGAGGTCCCCAATCACTTGAGGGAATTTGGAGTCCCCAGTCACTTGAGGGGGTTTGGGGTCCCCAGTCATTTGAGGAGCCTGGATTTGGGATCCCCACTTATTTGAGGTGCCGGGGTTTCAGGTCCCCAACCACTTGAAGTGATCTGGGGTCTCCACTCACTTGAGGAGCATCAGGGGCCCGGATTTGGGATCCCCCACTCCCTTGAGAATCCTGGATTTGGGGTCCCCGCTCCTGGGGATCCGTGGTCCCCATTTGCTTGAGGAGTGACAGGAGCCCAGATTTGGGCTCTCCACTCATTGAGGAGCATCAGGAGCCCAGAACTGCGGTCCCCCAATCACTTAAGGAGCCTGGATTTGGGACCCACACTCACTTGAGGAGGGACAGGAACCCAGATTTGGGGTCCCCCCTCACTGGAGGGGATTTGGGGTCCCCACTTGTTTGAGGGGCCTAGATTTGGGATCCCCACTGGCTTGAGGTGGTTTGGGGTCTCCACTCCTTTGAGGAGCATCAGGAGCCCAGAACTGGGGTTCCCACTCACTGGAGGGGATTTGGGGTCCCCAGTCACTTGAGGTGGTTTGGGGTCCCCCAATCACTTGAGGGGCCTGGATTTGGGGCCCCAATCCCTTGACAGGAGCTCAGAATTGGGGTCTGCACTCACTGGAGGGGATTTGGGATCCCACACTCATTTGAGGAACGATAAAACCCGACATTTGGGGTCCCCAATCATCTGAGGGGGTTTGGGGTCCCCACTCACTTGAGGGGGTTTGGGGTCCCCATTCCCTTGAGCAGCCTGTTTTTGGGGTCCCCACTCACTTGAGGGGATTTGGGGTCCCCCAATCATTTGAGGAGCCCAGATTTGAGGTCTTCACTTGTGGGGATTTGGGGTCCCCACTTCCTTGAGATCCCCTCTCCTGGGGTTTGGGGTCCCCACTCCCATGAGGAGCTCAGGTTTGGGGTCCCTAATCCTGGGGATTTGGGGTCCCCACTCCTTTTTGGGGTCCCCATTCCCTTGAGGAGCCCGTTTTTGGGGTCTCTGCTCTGTTTTTGGGGTGGCACTCACTTGAGCAGCACGCTGTAGGGTTTGGGGTTTTAGGGGTGGCACTCACTTGAGCAGCACGCCATAGGGTTTGGGGTGTTTGGGTTTGGGGTGTTTGGGGTGTTTGGGGTTTTAGGGGTGGCACTCACTTGAGCAGCACGCCGTAGGGTTTGGGGTGTTTGGGGTGGCACTCACTTGAGCAGCACGCCGTAGGGTTTGGGGTGTTTGGGGTGTTTGGGGTTTGGGGTTTTGAGGGTTTTGGGGTTTGGGGGTTTTGGGTGTTTGAGCAGCACGCACTTGAGGGTTTGGGGTGTTTGGGGTTTTGGGGTGGCACTCACTTGAGCAGCACGCCGTAGGGTTTGGGGGGTTTGGGGTGTTTGGGGTGGCACTCACTTGAGCAGCACGCCGTAGGGTTTGTTGCGGAAGTCCCTGTAGGCCACCCAGGGGGGGACGCGGAAGCGCTCGGGCAGGGCCCCCTCGGCCTGGAACAGCGTGGCCGCGTCCCCGGGGGTGACGATGTTCACGCTCTCGTAGGTGCCCAGCTTCTCCCTGGGGACACAGCGTCAGCACCCCTGCCCTGGGGGCGCCTGGCCCCGTGACAATGCCCTGTCCTGTCCCCACGGCAGTGACCTGTCCTGTCCTCATGGCAATGATATTCCATCCTGTCCTCATGGCAATGTCCTGTCCCCATGGCAGTGTCCTGTCCTGTCCCCATGGCAATGTCCCGTCCTGTCCTCATGGCAGTGTCCTTTCCTGTCCCCTGGCAATGTCCTTTCCCTGTTATCCCCAAATCCCACATCCAGGGCCCTGTCCCACAGTCCCAGTCCCCTCCCAGGGCACGGGGACTGTCCCCTCCTGACCTTCACGGTCTCTGTCCCCTCCCATCTCACAGGCCCTGTCCCCTCCCAAGGCACAGGACATGTCCCCTCCTGTCCCTCAGTCCCTGTCCCCTCCCCTCCTGTCCCTCACGGTGTCCCCAAGATGGGCCAGGCTCCTCCAGCAGCTCAGCCCTGGACTGGGAATGCGGCTGGGCTGGGGACAGGGCTGGGGACAGAGCAGGGGACACGGGAGGGGACACGGGGAGGGGTCATGGGGAGGGGACACGGGAGGGGACACGGGCAATGAACATCGGCAGAACACACAGCTAGAGGACACGAGCAGGGGACACGGGGAGGGAACAAGGGCTGGGGACACGGGGAGGGGACGCGAGTGGGGACAGAGGCAGGGGACATGGCAGGGGACACAGGGAGGGGACAGGCGTGAGGACATGGGCAGTGGACATGAGCAGGGGACATGGGAGGGGACAGGGGCAGGAGAACGGACAAGGGACACGGGAAGGGGACCGGGCTGGGGACATAGGGAGGGGACAAGGCAGGGGACAGGGGACAGGGGACAGGGGACATGAGCGGGGGGGCACGAGCAGGGGACATGGGGAGGGGACACGGGCAGGGCAGCGGGCAGGGGACAGGGGGTGGGAACATGGGAGGGGACACGGGAGGGGACACAGGAGGTGACATGGGGAGGGGACACGGGCAATCAACATGGGCAGGGGACATGGGAGGTAACACAGGGAGGGGACACGGGAGGGGACAGGGGCAGAGGACCGGGCAGGGGACAAAAGGGGTGACAGGGACAGGGTAGACAGGGACAATACACAGGGAGGGGACACGGGAAAGGGGAGGGGAGGGGACACGGGCAGAGGATCGGGCAGGGGACAAAAGGGGGTGATAGGGACAGGGCACATAGGGAGGGGACAGAGGGAGGGGACCGAGCAAGGGACAGAGGCAGGGGACCGAGCAAGGGATACGGGAGGGGACACGAGGAGAGAACAGGGGGTGAGGACCGGGCAGGGGGCGCGGGGAGGGGACACGGGAGGTGACATGGGCAGGAGACACGGGCAATGGACATGGGCAGGGGATACGGGAGGGGACGCAGATAGGGGACAGGGACAGGGGACCGAGCAGGGGGCACAGGGAGGGGACACGGTCTGGGGACACAGGGAGGGGACACGGGTGGAGGCAGAGGCAGGGGACAAAAGGGGTGACAGGGACAGGGCACATAGGGAGGGGACACAGGGAGGGGACACGGGCAGAGGACCGGGCAGTGGACACAACGGGGTGACAGGGGCAGGGCACATAGGGAGGGGATGCGGGGAGGGGACACGGGGAGGGGACAGGGCCAGCTGACCTGTAGATGGGCCCGAAGCGGCGGAACTTGCCGGCCATGCTGAGGTGCAGGTTGCTGAGGCCGCCCTCCCGCCAGAAGCGGTACAGGTTGAGCCAGCCCGCCCGCCACTCGCCCGGCACCTGGCTAAAGGGCCGGGGAGCCTTGGGGACAGCCTTGGGGACAGCCGGGGGCACAGCCGGGGGCACAGCCGGGGGGCACAGCCGGGGCACAGCGCCCGCAGCCCCGCCGAGCGGGCGGCACCGCGCGGCTGCGGCTCGGGGACATCCCCGCAGGGCTCCGGCCGCGGTGACAGCTCGGGCGAGCATGGGGACGGTGGCCCGGGGGACGCGGTGGCCTCGCTCTTATCCCGAGCTCCCGGAGCCGCTCCCGCCCGCCCCCCGCCGGGACAGCCCCCGCGACAGCGACAGCGCGGCCGGGGGTGGCAGCGCCCGCCCCGGAGCGGCCCCGGCACAGGTGGCACCGCGGGGCGGCCTTGGGAGAGGGGCGGGAGGTGCCCCAAAAGCGATAACGAGCACGGGGCAGGGCACCCCGGCCGGGGACAGCCTTGGGGGCCGCCAGCCAGGGTCACCCCGCGGGGGTGGCCTTGGGGACGCGGTGCCACTGCTGGGGGCGCCCCGCGGGCCGCGAGCCGGGGGCGGGGCCGGCATTCCGGGGCTCCAAATCCCAAACCCCAAACTCCAAATCCCAAACCCCAAATCCCAAACCCCAAATCCCAAATCCCAAATCCCAAACCTCAATCCCCATACCCCAGATCCTGAACCCCAAACACCAAACCCCAAACCCAGAACCCCAAATCCCAACCCCCAAAACTCCAAACCCCAAACCTCAAACCCCAAATCCCAAACCCCAGATCCCAAACCCCAAATCCCAAACCCCAAGCCTGAAACCCCAAATCCCAAACCCCAAAACCCAAACCCCAAATCCCAAATTCCAAACCTCAAATCCCAAACTCCAAACCCCAAATTACAAATCCCAAACCCCAAACCCAAAATCCCAAAATCCAAATCCCAAATCCCAAATCCCAAAACCCAAACCCCAAATTCCAAACCTCAAATCCCAAACTCCAAACCCCAAATCCCAAACCCCAAATTACAAATCCCAAACCCCAAACCCCAAATCCAAAATCCCAAAATCCAAATCCCAAACCCCAAAACCCAAACCCCAAATTCCAAACCCCAAATCCCAAACTCCCCCTGAGATCTTTTGGGAAGGATTTTTGGGGTGGCCCGAACTGGGGACGAAGCTTGTCCCTTGTCCCTTGTCCCTTGCCCTTGTCCCTTGTCCCCAGGCAGTGGGGTGGGGGACAATGGGGAGGGGACCCGGGGTCCCCTCTTTGGGGTGTCCCCGGCACAGGGATGAGCAGCGGGGACGCCGAGCGGGGCTGGCGGCGGATGCGACATCGGCGACAAACACCGGGGGGCGCGCCGGGCCCGTCAGTGCCACCGCGCGGGGACAGCGCCCGTCCCCTCCGGCCGCGGAGCGCGGAGCTGTCCCCTGCAGGCCACAGGGGCTGTCCCCTCCTGCCCCATGGTCCCTGTCCCCTGCAGGCCACAGGGGCTGTCCCCTCCTGCCCCATGGTCCCTGTCCCCTGAGGGCCACAGGGGCTGTCCCCTCCTGCCCCATGGTCCCTGTCCCCTCCTGTCCCCTGCAGGCCACAGGGGCTGTCCCCTCCTGCCCCATGGTCCCTGTCCCCTGCAGGCCCCTGTCCCTCCTGCCCCATGGTCCCTGTCCCCTGCAGGCCACAGGGGCTGTCCCCTCCTGCCCCATGGTCCCTGTCCCCTGAGGGCCACAGGGGCTGTCCCCTTCTGTCCCATGGTCCCTGTCCCCTGCAGGCCACAGGGGCTGTCCCCTCCTGCCCCATGGTCCCTGTCCCCTGCAGGCCACAGGGGCTGTCCCCTCCTGCCCCATGGTCCCTGTCCCCTCCTGTCCCCTGCAGGCCACAGGGGCTGTCCCCTCCTGCCCCATGGTCCCTGTCCCCTCCTGTCCCCTCCCTGGCCCAGGATCTGTCCCCTGCTGTCCCTGTCCCTACTGTCCCTGTCCCCATTGCTGTCCCAGCCCCGAACCCCACCTGCTGCAGCCCCACACCTTGGGGACATGGTGACACAGTGCCACCCCCTCCTGTCCCCCTGTGCTGGGCCCAGGGGACACGGAGGGACACAGAGGGACATGGAGGGACACCAGGGGACATGGAGAGACATGGAGGGGCACGGAGGGGCACGGAGGGACACCAGGGGGACACAGAGGGACATTGAGAGACACTGAGGGACATGGAGGGACACTGAGGGACATGGAGGAACACTTGGGGACACTGAGGGACATGGAGGGACACAGAGGGACACTGAGAGACACTGAGGGACACTGAGAGACACTGAGGGACACTGGGGGACACAGAGGGACAGTGTGGCACACCAAGGGACACCAAGAGAGGAAAAAACCGCAAACGCTCCCGGTGGTTCTGTTTGAATCGTGTGGAACAGACCCGAAAATGACCCTGGGGAAAAACCCAAATGCTCCGAATGGGTTTTGTTTGAACAGTGTGGAATAGCCCCAAAAACAGCCCTGGGGAAAAACCCCATACATTCCCATAGCGTTTTGTCTGAGTCGTGTGGAGTAGCCCAAAAATGACTCTGGGAGGAAAAAACCCCAAACTCTCCCAGTGGTTCTGTTTGAGTTGTGTGGAACAGCCCCAAAAATGGCCCTGGGAAAAACCCCAAACACTCCCAGTGGGTTTTCCTTGAGTTGTGTGGAATAGCCCCAAAAATGGCCCTGGGGAAAAAAACCCAAATGCTCCTGGTGGTTTTTGTTTGAGGTGTGTGTGGAACAGCCCTGAAAATGGCCCTGGGAAAAAATTCCAAACGCTCCCGGTGGTTTCGTTGCTGTTTAGGGTTTTCTATAGGGCAGGGGGCTCCCTCCGGAGGCCCCTATAGCGGTATCTATGGGGCAGGGAGGTCTCCGCTTTGCCTGTGCCGGGAAAAGGCTGGAAAAGCTGCTGGAATATCCGAGCCCGTGTGCTGGAGCTTCCCGGGCGAGCTCAGATCCCAGAATAAGCCTGGGGACAGCGAGGTGACAGCGCGGGGCCCCGAGGCCACAACAAATCCCGGGTTTTGGCTCGCTGGATTTCAGGAAGCAGCGGGCGGCACTGGGAGCGTGTCCCGGGATAAAAACACCCGCAGGGCCCGGCCTGCGCTGCTTTCCTCGGGAATTTGGCAAAAAAAGCTCCGCGGTTTGTCCTGGCTGCCCCCAGGGGCGGGGAGGTGACGGCGAGGGGACACCCTGCCTGTGTCGCTGTCACCCGCGGTGCTCGGCCCCCAGCTCTCAGCCGGGCGTTTGGGCAAGGAAAGGGAATTTGGGCGGCCAAACTGGAATTCTGGCTGGGAATTCTTTAGTGTCACCTTGGTGCGCTGCTCCCGAGCCTCTTTCCCGGGATTTTGGAGCTTTGGGGTGGCACCGCTGGAGCTGGGAATGGGAACAGCTCGGAGCCCGTGCTCTGCACCCAAAAATCCCCCGGCTCTGCGCTCCTCGGCGATCCCACCCCACGGGGCTGCCAAAATTCCCGTTCCCGGCTCGGGAATCGCCCGCTCCCGGCTCCTGCCTCCTCCCTTACCAGCGGGAATTCTGTGCCAAAGAGGGATGGAGGCAGGGGAAGGTTTCGCTTTTCGGCTGCCAAGCCTCCCCCCCGTGAGGAGCGGGACCGCCGGGTCCCCTCAGTGCCACCCCCGTGTCCCCAGCGCCACCCGGCTGTGCGTCACCGCAGTCCTGAGCTGCAGCTCGTTCGCCCATCCCGAAATATTTCCCTGCGGGCAGGAGCACCGGGAATAGCCCGGAATGGACTGGGACGAGCCCCGATCCGGCTCTGCCTTTGTGCCGGGGCCGGTTTGATGGAGGCTTCGGTCGCTCCTGCCTTTTTTAGCACCTTCCGAAATGCCGAATTCCCGTTCCCCGCCTCCCTCCAGCCCCAGCCCTGCCGTTTTTCCTCCCAGCACCGACCAGCAGCTCGCTTTTCCCGAAAATAAGGAGCATCCCAGGCAGGAGGAGGGGGGATGGCTCCACACCGCGAACCCCGCCGCATCTCCCACCCCTCCCTTCCCAGGGCTGCTGCTCACTCCCTCCTTTGGGAATTCCAGCGGGAATTTGCTGCTGGATCAAGACAGAAGCCCCAAAACAGGGGCTGGAGAGAGCAGGACACAGAAAAAGGCCGGGGGAGATCCCGGCCCGCATCATTCCCAGCGAGAACCACGGCGCTCTCCTGCTTTATTCCACTCTTTATTCCAACCATCCGCTTTGGTTACAGGTCTGAAAGGGTTGGGGGGGTTTTTTGGTAGCTGTTGCGGTGGATTTTTTTAAAATTTTCCTCTCCTGTGATCCGCCCCCGCCTGCTGTAATATTATAAAATCCTACAAGACAGAAACGAGCAGTCGATATAATAAATATCTGTTAGTCCACAAAGTTAAAGTGCTTTGAGAAGGGCCGTGAGAAGCTCTGTCCTGGGCTGGGGATGGGGAACCTCTCGGGGATGTAGTGCAGTAGGAAGCTCTGGGCCGCTGCCCGCGGGCTCTGGCCCCTCGGCCCCTCGGGCTCTCCTGAGTGAGCAGGAGCCGGGACTGGCATCGGAAGCACGGCCAGGGTGTCCCCGCCCAGGGCAGGGCCGCTCCGGGCTGGGCGAGGTTGGGACAAGGAGCGGGATCCCCCTTTGCAGGGGGAAAATCCCGATTTTCACAGTTTAGTCTCGCTCCGAGAGCCCCGAGAGCGCGGGGGACAGGGCCGGAGGCGGGGACAGGCGCAGCCCCCGCGGTGCCCTGAGATCCGCGGCCGCTTTCCCTGAGGACGCCCGGGCCAGGGTGGGAGCGGGCACGGCCCCGCTGCGCTGCCCCTCAGCTGCCTGCAGAGCGTTTGTGCGTCTCCAGCATCTCCCCAGCGCCTCCCGCTCCGCTCCGGGCTCTGCTCCCACCTCCCCTTCCCATCCCCACACCCCAAATCCAGTCACCTTCCGAGGCTTTTCCATGCAAATTCCCAACGCGGCGGCGGCGCCGATTCCCGACCTCCCTCCCACACCAAACAAAAAAACAACGACCCGAGCCCCCCTCGAGCAGGAGGGGACTCTCCGGGGGTGTCGCAGCCGCTGCCAACCCCCCAAAACCTCGGGAGGCAGCGGGCATCCCACAGTCCGGAGGAGGCCGAGGGCCGGCTCCTCCTCTCCTCCTCCTCCTCATCTTCATCACATGCAAGGAGCGGCCGCGCCCTGAGCATCAGCGCATGCATGGCTGGCCAGCGGGGCCGCCACCGCGTGTCGCACCCTCCTCCCGCGGCTCCGCCAGCGAGGCCGGCGGTGAGGGACGCTCAAAGTCCACGGAGCTGCAGCGGGGCAGGGCGGGCGGGACGGCGTCAGTGGAAGAGCTCGGCCAGGGCCGCCACGAGCAGCAGCTGGAGCCACGAGGCCAGCGTGGCCGGGGCATGGCCGCGCTGCCACAGGAAGCGCTGGCGGTCCAGCAGGCGCTCCTTGACCAGCGCCTGGCGGAAGCCGTCCTCCTCGGACACGCAGACGTAGTGGCCGTAGTGCTCGCGGCGCACGCTGGGGATGAAGTGGAAGCAGTCGTGCTGAGGGTGGGAGGTGTTGCAGCTCTTGATGAGCACGTCCTCGTGGTACCAGTTGTAGGAGGCGTAGTGGGACTCGATGGAGCAGTTGAGGTAGTAGCGGGACAGCGGCATCACCGAGATGTTCCGGAAGTCGTCTGCGGGGACACGGGGTGAGGGTGAGTTACCTGGGGGCACTCGGGGTTTTAGTGGGCTGGAGGAAGACTCAGAGGTGGCTTCTGAGAGAGAGCTCCTCCAAACTTCTGCTCTGCCCTGTTATCCCTGCTCCCATGTCTCTGCCTGAGAGCCCCCTAATTTCAAAATTATAACAATTCCGAGGGAGGGGGTTTGCATTTTCTGTTTCAGGGGAGGCTCCTGCCTTCCTTAGCAGACACCTGGCTGTTCAAACCGAGACAGATGACCTGTCCACACCCAGCCAAACTCATCCAAACCCATCCAAACCTGACCAAATGCATCCAAACTCATCCAAACTCTTCCAAACCTGCCCAAATTCATCCGAACCCATCCAAATCCATCCAAACCTATTCAAATCTCTCCAAAACCCATCCAAACTAATCCAAACTCATCCAAACCCATTCAAATCCACCCAAACTCATCCAAACTCATCCAAACCCATCCAAACCCATCTAAACCAACCCAAACCCATCCAAACCCACCCAAACCCATCCAAACTCATTCAAACCCATCCAAACCAACCCAAACCCAGCCAAACTCATCCAAACCCGCCAAAACTCATCCAAATCCACCCAAACCCATCCAAACCAACCCAAACCCATCCAAAGCCTGGAGAATCCAACAATTCCTTCCCCAACCACAACATCTCCATGTACCTTCCTTGACGTCACCTCTCTGGCAGCTTCCTCGCCACGAGTCCAAGTTCAGGTTCTGGAGCACGTCCCTGGGGGATGGGAATGGAAATAAGCACCAACAGAACTCCAGGAAGCAGTGGTTCAAGGATGGGAATCCCCCATGATGAGTGGGAATCTCCCCCTCCCATCCCAGTTTCAGAAGGTTGGAGATTATCAACATGAGACCCAGCAGCAAGGAGAGGGGTTGGGTGTCCAAAACCCTTCAGGGGAGGGACGGATCCATGCGCAGAGCACCCCAAACATTCAGGGAGAGGAGTTGGGTATCCAAAACCCTTCAAGGAAGGGAGGGATCCATGCAGGGAACCCCAAACTCTTGGGGAGAGGGGTTGGGTGCCCAAAACCCTTCAAGGGAGGGAGGGATCCATGCAGGGCACCCCAAATTCTTGGGAGAGGGGTTGGGTGCTCAAAACCCTTCAAGGGAGGGAGGGATCCACACAGAGCACCCCAAAGTTTTGGGAAAAGGCATTTGGATGCCCAAAACCCTGCAAGGGAGGGAGGGATCCACACAGAGCACCCCAAACCTTTGGGGACAACGCATCCACCCCAAACCCACGCACGCGCTCAGCCCGGAGGGCAATGCTGGGGGTGTGGGTGTTTGCCCGGTGGGACTGGGGTGGGAATGGCCCCCCAGACCTGCTGAGGGCCAGCGAGAGGCAGGAGCCGTTGGCCCAGCCGCAGTAGGGGTCCCTGGCCAGCACGCAGCTGTGGCAGTTGTTGCGGTAGGCCCCGCACATGTCCATGGGCAGCTCCAGGACGCGGCTGCTGGAGCCCACGTAGAGCATGGCCTGCAGGAGGAGAGCACAGGAACGGTCATTCCGTGTCCCGGGGAAGGTCAGGAAGGAGCTGCAGCTGCTGGAAGGAGGCCAAGGAGATGCTCTGAGGGTGGAGCTCCTCTGGAGCCAGGCTGGGAGAGCTGGGGGTGTTCACCTGGAGAGGAGAAGGCTCCAGGGAGAGCTCAGAGCCCCTGCCAGGACCTAAAGAGGCTCCAGGAGAGCTGGAGAGGGAATTTGGAGTGGCAGGACACAGGGAATGGCTTCCCACTGCCAGAGGGCAGGGATGGATGGGATATTGGGAAGGAAATTGTTCCCTAGGAGGGTGGGGAGGGGCTGGGATGGAATTCCCAGAGCAGCTGTGGCTGCCCCTGGATCCCTGGAAGTGCCCAAGGCCAGGGTGGGCATTGGGACTTGGAGCATCCTGGGATAGTGGAAGGTGGGGCTGGATGATCATTAAAGGTCACAGGGTGATCATTAAAGTGATCATTAAAGGTCACCATAGGGTGATCACTAAAGGTCCCTTCCAACCCAAATAGTTCCATGATTTCACTCCCAGACCCCAGGGCTGGCACTGACCCACCCATGCCTGACCCACCCCGTCCTCCCACCCCCAGAGCAGGGACCCACCCTGGCGTGGTCCAGGATCATGGACTGGATGGGATCCTTGTTGGGGAACACCTGGATCTCCACGATGTTCTGCACCCCGTCTGGCAGCTCCACCACCTTGTGGATGGACCCCTTGTCTGGGGAGAGAGAGGGCACAGCCCTGGTGAGGCACCCTGAGAGGGGGTGACAGTGCCAGGAGGTGCCTCCTGGACCAGACACCCAGCGAGGGCAGGAGCAGCACCCCGAGGGAACAGGGCTGGGAATCCTCGGGGTTCCCCCTTCCCAAAGGGATCCCTTCTCCCCTCAGCCAGGGGAAGGGAAGCCCAGCTCGGGCAGGACCCCAGGTGACTCTGTGCCCATCCCAAAGCCCTTCCTGTTGGATCAAGCTGCCCAGGGGCACCCTGCAGGGCACTGACTGTGTTTAGACCCAGGATTCTGCAAATTCTCCATTGCTCTGTCCTTCTGTTTCTCTCTATTTCAACTCTATTTCTCTGTTTCTCTCTAACTCTGTTTCTCTCTAACTCTGTTTCTCTGTATTTATTTCTGTTTTCTAACTTTATTGCTCTGTTTCTCTATTTCTCTCCATTTCTCTGTTTCTCTCTAACTCTGTTTCTCTGTTCCTGTATTTCGCTGTTTCTCTGTTCTTGCATTTCTGTTTCTCAATTTCTTTGTTTCTCTATTTATTGCTTTATTTTTCTATTTCTCAATTTCTTTGTTTCTCTATTGATTGCTCTATTTTTCTATTTCTCTTTCTCTGTTTCTCTTTAACTCTGTTTCTCTATCTCTCTCTAACTCTGTTGCTCTATTTTTCTATTTCTCTCTTTTTCTGTTTCTGTCTGTCTCTCTTTCTCTGTTTCTACCTCTCTTGTTCTGTTTCCCTATTTCTCTCTGTTTCTCTCTAGCTGTAAAATCCCAAATCCATCACTCGTGGGCCCCAGTCCAACCCCAGCCACCCACCGAGAGCCGGCTGCACTTTCTCCATCACAAAATCAGGAATTTAAACCCCTGCAGGTCCCAGGGAGCACATCCCACAGATGGGAGGCACCAGGACAGCTCGGGAAGGACCAGAGAACGACAGAGCTGCTCCTTGGGGAAGGATTTCTGCCCCCCAGCACGAAGCGTGCCCGCCTCCCCCGTGCCTGGGACGCTGCCCGGATCCCGCCTGTGCCCACACAGCCAGCCTGGCAGCGTTCTGCTGCTCCCGAAATTTGGCAGCTCGCCGCTGCCTGACGAGCATATGCCAGGCTGGGCACGCAGCCCTGCCCGCGGGGAACGTCCCCCGGCTGGTGTCCCCGCACCTGTGGCCAGGTAGAGGACGTTGTAGCGGCGCCCGTCGCCCGCGGCCACCTCGTGCACGCCGATTTTCTGGTAGCGGTGCTTGTTGTGGAACAGGGGGCTCCGCGACGGCGACAGCGGCTCCACCCGCTCCTCCACCTCCGGGTGGCTGTCCGCGATCTTGAAGGTCTCGCTCGGCGTGTGCTGCCCCGAGGGGACGCACTGCGGGACAGGGGACAGAAGGGGACAAAAGGGACACTCAGAGGGTGCTGCCCCGAGGGGACGAAAGGGACCGGAGTCAGAGAGGGCTGCCCCAGGGGATGCACTGTGGACAGAGGGGACAGAAGGGGACAAAAGGGACCATCAGAGGGTGTTGCCTGGAGGGGACACACAGCAGGCAGAAGGGACAAAAGGGACCGTCCCATCAGAGGGTGCTGCCCGGAGGGGGTGCACTGCTGGAGAGGGGGCAGAAGGGGACAAAGGGGACCTTCAGAGGGTGCTGCCCCGAGGGGATGCACTACTAGCAGCGGGGACAGAAGGGGACGAAAGGGACCAGACTCAGAGGTGCTGCCCAGAGGGGACAAATTGTGGGCACTGGAGACAAAAGGGAGCGGAGTCAGAGGGTGCTGCCCCGAGGGGACGCACTGCAGGAGAGGGGACAGAAGGGGACAAAAGGCACAGGAGCCAGAGGACGACAGGGCACTGAGGATGGCGGGGAAGGCACAGCTGTGCCCCTCGGGTGTTGTCACTGTGCCCGTGCCAGGTGCCCTCTGAGATCCTCACGAAGGGACCGGACCTTTTCCCGGCTCCCTCCGTTCCCAGCTCGCCCCTCGCTCCGTGTCCCCTTCCCGGGATTCCCCCGGCCTCCCGCCGGCTCCTGCCCCCCTCACCTGGCCGGGTTTGACCTCGGGGCTGGGGCCGTTGTAGCCTTTGAGCCGCGATGTCCTGAACACGTTGTCGATGTCCCCGAAGGAGTAAACGCAGACGGCAGAGCTTCCCCTGAGGGGACAACGACAGGGTCAGGGGGACATCGGGCTGTGCCCACCGCCGTGCCTGCTCCAGCTGTTCTCCAGAGGGAAGAGGGCTGGAAGGGAGGATTTGGGCCAGGGCCCCTCACCAGGTGTTGGTGAAGAGCCCGTAGACCTTGGAGTGCCGCCAGTCACCAGCAGGGACAAAGAAAACGTCCTGGAGCCAGTTGAAGTTGCCCTTGGTGACAGGGTCCACGCAGATCAGGGTGGCCTTGAGGAACGTGGTCCACTTGGAGGCTGAGAGGGAGCTGGTTCCTCCCCTGTCCTCCTGGGGGACAGGGACAGCAGGGAGGGAGTCAGGGTTTGGGGGGGAACACCCCAAAATGCCCATCCTGATGGGGAACTGCAGGATGTTGCCACAATCCCGTTCCTGCCATCCCGGTAAGATGGAGCGGGGAATTCTCTCCCCTACGAGGCCGAAGGACAAGGCTGTGCCCCACTCAGAGGGGCCAAACCAAGCTTGGGTAAGCCCAGAGGAGCTGGCACATGCCCTGTCCCCCCCAGAGCTGCCCTGGCTGCCACCCCAGCCTGTCCCCAGGGTACCTTACACAGCTGGGCCACCCGCGAGATGTTCCGGGGCGCCTCGGGGCTCTTGTCCGGGTTGTCCTCGCGGAAGAAGTAATAAATCTTGTCCTGGTGAGGCTCCTCGTGCCTCAGCGTGGTGGCCTTGACAAACTGAGGGTCTGGGGAGGCAAGGGACAGAGCTTGGACCTGATTTCATCGGGGAGTCGCCGGTGGGGACAGGGCAGGGAGTGGGACATGGCTGTGGCCCAGGGAAAGGACAGCTCCGAGCCCAGGCTGGCCCTGCTGATCCTTGGGAAGGCTGAGCTTGAACTGAGACTAGACTGAGCTCAAGAATAAAGCAGGGATTTATTAAAAGGATCTCCTCAGTGGATGCACCTTGGGCAGCACAAGAGCCAACCAAGGTGAACCAAAATGGTCACAAAAATGGACAACCAAGGTGTCACACTTTTATAAGTTCTGCTCCATTTGCATATTGGAGTTAATTGTCCAATTACAGTTTCAAGTTATGAATCTCATCCTTCTTGTTTTTCTCTCTCCAGCCCACGTTGTTTATGCCCTTGGGGCTGAGATTTGGGTCATTTGTCCTTGGTGCCCAGCTGGAGCAGGAATTGTTTTGTCTCCCTGCTCTGAGCACAGAGCTCACCATCCCCTCACATGAAGCCCAGACCCACACACTAAAGCAGCTCAGAACCTGAAAAATATAAAAGCTGAACCTGAGGCATCAGTGCCACCTTCCCAGTGCCTCCTGCCTGACTGCACAGACTCATTCCCTGGAGCCTGGGGAAACCTGAGTCCCTCCCGCTCGGGGAGCTGTTGTGGGAAGGAAGGAAGGAAGGAAGGATCCCTCAGGAGGAGCAATCCGTGCTGTGTGTTGGGAAAACCCCGTAACACCTTCCTATTAATGCACCCCTGGGTGCCTCTGAGCATCCCGAGCTGCTGTTTCCATGGCAGGGAATCTCCAGGGACCAGAGCCCTGCTGTTCCCACAGCAGGGAATGTCCCAGGATCAGTCTGGCAGCCCTGGGGCTCTCAGGCCTGGCTTGGTTTCCCCCTCCCTGTTTTATCCCGCTGTCACTTTAATTCCATTTTTATCCCATTCATCCCCCATTTCCCCCTCGGGAAGCCACCTCAGCAGCCACCACAAGCCCAGGGAAGTGGAGCAGGGTTCTTTCCCTGCGTCCCCTCCCTGTCTCTGCCCTGGGTTTGGCCTGGCTGGGGCCCCTGCCCGCACTGGAAGTTGCCCAACGCTGCGGGGCAGCTGCCGGGCATTTTGCACAACCCAATTTCCTTCCACCCCGCACGAGGGACTTGCCAGCCTCACCTCCCCATGCCCCAAGGACAGGGAAGTCACTTTTGTGCTGGTTTGGGACAGGGCTCAGGGGAAGCAGACAGCTGGCTCCCTCCTGGCTGGCACCAAGGGCACCTGATCTGTCAGACTGAGCTTGGGGAATGGGGCAGTACAGCTGCTCCACAAACTGGAGCTTCTCTACACAGGACGGAGGGGAGCAACATTTAACTGTGGATCTCCCTCAGCACAAAATTCCATTGCCAAAGAACCAGGAATTTCCAGTCCTTGAGGTTCAGAAGGTGCTTTAAGATCAGGGACCCAGTGATGTTAAGTGGTTATGGGATTTATCTCATTGGTAGCTTTACACCAAGAGCTGTCACCACTGGGTACTGGCCACTCCTTGGCTGGCACTGGCACACCAAACAAGTCACAAAGGTTTGTTTGGGCTCAAACTGGTCAAACATTTGGTGTCTGAGCCTGCTGACCTGGCTAAAGTAACCCAAACATTTGGGTTTTGGTGGACCTACAGCCATATCTGCACTGCAAGAGCCAGCAAAGCAAAACCAACGAGTTGTGCTTAATCTGACTCCGATCAGCCCCCACAAGAGGCCCTGGAGCTTCTCCTGCCCCCTGCCAGCTGTGGGGGGGCAGAGTCCAGGGAGGATCCCCCCGGTGGGAATGTCCCCCTGCCGGGAATGTCCCCACTCACTCTGCATCACGGTGTCACTGGTGTAGAGCTCTCCCCCGCCCCTCACGCGGCGGAATCGAGGGATCTTCCCGTTCTGCTGGCTCTTCTTGATGGTGGAGTAGATGTCCTGGCCTGTGGGGAGAGGATGAGGAGGAGTGAAAGCAGCCAGGACTTCCTGGGCATGGCAGGGCTGGTGGGTACGGAACAGGAATCCCAGTCCTGGCACCCAGTCCTTGGAGAGAGGCAGGGACAGATTCTTGGAAGGATCCTCACCTGTCCCCACACCAGGCCTGGAGCAGTGGGATCACTGCAGGCCCTCCTTCCCAGGTCCCTCTTGACTCAAAGCATTCCCAATTCAGGTCCCGCCTCCCAAGGTCCCTCTCAGCCAAAGCATTCCTGATTCAGGTCCTTCTGAGGTCCCTCCCAACCCGAAACATTCCTGATTCAGGTCCCTCCTTCTGAGGTTTCTCCCCACCCAAAACATTCCTGATTCAAGTCCTTCCCATGTCCCTCCTGACCCAAAGCATTCCTGATTCAAGTCCTTCCCAGGTCCCTCTTGACCCAAAACATTCCTGATTCAGGTCACTCCTCCCAAGGTCCCTCTTGACCCAAAACATTCCGGATTCAAGTCCTTCCCATGTCCCTCCTGACCCAAAGCATTCCTGATTCAAGTCCTTCCGAGGCCCCTCTTGACCCAAAGCGCTCCCAATTCAGGTCCCTCCTTCTGAGGTTCCTCCCCACCCAAAACATTCCTGATTCAGGTCCTTCCCAGGTCCCTCCTGACCTAAAGCGCTCCTGATTCCCAATGTTCCTCCCATACAGAGCCCCCATCCCATGCCCCAGTGAGAATCTCCAGCCTCTGTCCCAAAGGGATGTGCATTTCCATGGGGACAAAATGAGGAGAGCCAAGGGGACAAAGCCCTCAGAGCAGCCTCAGAGGTTGCTGTTTGTCCCAGAGAGGCTTTGGGCACAACAAAACCACAGGAAAATGGGAAAATGGGAAAATGTCCCACCTACCATCGACAACGACGAGGGTGTTGGAGTCAGGGGTGAAGGGAGCAATCCCTCTCCCATCCCAGGGCTGGCTCTCCTTCCTCTGCGTCTGGGGAAGGACAGAAGGGGATCCTGAGTGGGGTCAGGCCGGGTTTTCCCCACCCAGGAAGGGGGAAGGATCCGTACCACGTTCCAGCAGGTGGGAGCGCAGGCGCCGGTCCCGCACACCAGGAGCCCGTCCCCGTACTGCTCCACCAGGGTCAGGAAATTGCGGCTGTCCTCCTGCAGGGGGAGAGGAGCCTGGCCATGGCACACAGCCCCCAGCACGGCACCAGCTCCCAGACCCTCCCTGGCTCTCCCCAGATCTCCTCATCCAGAGGGAGCTCATGAGGAGCACACACAGCTCCTTCAACCAAATACTCCGGCCCTCCCCATCCCGCTGCTCCCTCTTCAACCCAAATCCTCCCCATCCTGCTGTTCTTTCCTCATCCCAAATCCTCCCTATCCCATTATTCCTCCTTCAACCCAAATCCTCCCCATCCCATTATTCCTTCTTTAACCCAAATCCTCCCCATCCCATTATTCCTTCAACCCAAATCCTCCCCATCCCGCTGTTCCCTCTTCAACCCAAATCCTCCCCATCCCGCTGTTCCCTCTTCAACTCAAATCCTCCCCATCCTTTTATTCCTTCAACCCAAATCCTCCCCATCCCATTATTCCCTCTTCAACCCAAATCCTCCCCATCCCATTATTCCCTCTTCCACCCAAATCCTCCCCATCCCATTGCTCCCTCATGGATGGGACCTACCAAATTCCCAGAGGACATGCACTGGCCTTCATTTCTCACCGGGAACTCTTCCTAGGATAAAGGAGAGGGAAATGTTTCCATTCCTGCTCTCCCAAGGCCACCAGGCGTGGGCTCAGCGTGCCACAAGGTCACCCAAACCCAGGAGGTGTCCTTGTGCCCCACCCCTGGTGCCTGAAATCCAGCATGAAGGCCAGGCTGGATGCCAGTGACGAAATCTGAGCACTGCTGCTCTCAATTCAGAATGGATCCCAGGCTGGAAACATCCAGGATGGATCCAGAAAGGATCCCTGGCTAGAAAAATCCAGGGTGGATCCAGAAAGGATCCCATGGAAACAGCCACGATGGATCCAGAAAGGATCCCAGGATGGAAACATCCAGGGTGGATCCAGAAAGGATTCCAGGATGGAATCATTTGGGATGGATCCAGAAGGGATCCCTGGATGGGAACATCCAGGATGGAACCAGAAAGGATCCCAGGCTGGAAACATCTGCCCTGTGGGGCAGTGAGAACCTTGAAGGGATCCCACCCAAGGTAGAATCTGCCCATGGACAACACGGAAAATTTAACATTAATCCTAATCCTAACCCTAACTCTAATCCCAAACCTAACCCTAACCTGGAGGGATCCCACCCAGGCAAGAATCTGCCCATGGCAAACAGGGGAGATTTAAGCCTAAACCTAAGCCTAACCCTAAATTTAACCCAAACCAGGGGGGATCCCACCCAGGGAAGAACCTGCCCATGGCCAACAGGGGAGACTGAACCCTAGCCCCAACCCCAGCCTAACCCTAACAATTCTTTCCTGCTGGGATTTTGCTTCCTGGCAGGATGGAGCCAGCTGGGCAGAGACCAGGCTCATCCAGGCCCAGAATGTGGGCTGGGAGATGGATCCCAGACCCTTTTAATGGGGTTTTGCTCCAAACCTGTTAGCAGCACCCCTCACCGTGTAGTTCTCATGTGTTGCAAAGTCGTAGTAGTAGAGCCTCCCCTCGCCCCCGACGTAGATGGAGGAGGTGTTTTCCTGGTGGAAGAACACTGGGAACCTCTCCCTCTGTGGGAACACATATTCCTTGGCACCTGTGAAGGGCACACACCTCAGGGAGCTGCTCTGGGGGCACCCGCTGAGCCCATCCCTTCCCGCGCCCTTGGAGGATGGTCAGGGTTTGGATCCCAGGAGGGACTGACAGGGTTTGGATCCCAGGCCAGGAAGGATGGACAGGGTTTGAATCCAATAGGATCAACAGGGTTTGGATCTCCAGGAGGATCAACAGGGTTTGGATCCCAGGAGGATGGACAGCGTTTGGATCCCAGGTCAGGAGGGACAGAGGAGAGTTTGGATCCCAGAAGGGATGGATCTCAGGCCAGAGCCCATGTCTGACAGATGAAAGTTTCACCCAAAACCACCACCCCCAGACTCCATGTCCCAGACAGGAACAAAAAGTGACAGCCAGCCTTCAGACGCCCCAGCTGGCATCAGATCCGTCTGTCAGCCCCTCTGCTCTTCCTCTTTCACATCCCACCTTCTCCAGCCCCGCTTCCCTTCAAACCCCCTCCATTCCCGCTGCATGGGCTGGGCAAGGCTGGCCCTGCTCCCCCCTGGGATCCCAAAACCCGAGGTGTGCGCGGGGATCGCTCCGGAGCTCAGGGCCGCCCTCTGCCCGGCGCTCCGAGCTCTCCATTCCCGCTTTTCCCTCTCCCAAACACAGCGGCCTCTGCCCTGGGCAGCGCTCCCAGCGCTCGGCCAAAGGCGGAGAGCGCCGCTGGAGCTGGCA
Source organism: Emberiza elegans (assembly GCA_024865655.1). Taxonomy (NCBI): domain Eukaryota; kingdom Metazoa; phylum Chordata; class Aves; order Passeriformes; family Fringillidae; genus Emberiza; species Emberiza elegans. The sequence continues at coordinate 3,355,653 of JALJVW010002397.1, forward strand.
GCCGGCACTGTCGGGCAATTAATCAGCGGCACGTGGCACTTAATTGCCGGGGCTGGCACTTGGCACTGCCCAGCCCAGCGCTCCCTCTGGCCCTGCCCGGAGGTCACAGGGGCGCTGAATTCCCGCTGGGTTTGGGGGTTATTCCCATCTCCTGCGGGTCTCTCATCCCTTAAAGCAAGCAGAGTTCTCACAGCAGGACTTGGGGAAGCTGCCAGAACTGCCCAGGTCCGGGCTGGGGACACGGTGAGGGGACAGCTCCCTGTGTCCTTCCCCTGGGACCCTCCCTTCCTGCCCCTGTGCCCTGCCCAGCCTTCCCTGTGCCCAAAGGCTCTGAGAAACCTCTGAGCCCGAGCTGGAGAAGCTGGCACAGAACCTTCCAGGCTGATTCTGCAGCCAGGCTCAGTCCCAGCCTGCCCAGCACAGACACAATCCCTTTCACACCCTCTCTCTTCCCAAAAACCCCATTAAACTGCTGTGACCCCATCACCAACACACCTCGAGTGAGTCTGCCCAGACCTCACCAAACTTTAATGGGTTTGGAACCCCATCCCTAAATCTCTGCTAACCCAGGCAAATCTCCAAGTTCTGAGTTGGAGCTCCAAACTCATCTCCTCCTCCTCTCTCACATTTCTCTCCTGCTGCCCTGAGGCTCCTTTGGGGGCTCTTCCTGAGTTCCCCGAGCCCCGCCGAGCTGCGAGCCGCAAACAAAGCAGCCCTAAACAATCATTTGGCCGGCGCCGAGGTTGTTGTTTATCCTGCAGCTCCCCGGGGACTGAATCAGAGCCGAGAGTGGAAACAGCTCTGCCAGCCTCCAGCGAGCCTGGGCTGGGCTCGGAGCTGGCAACGGAGCCTCCGAGCGCTTCCAGGAGCGCCTGCTGGGGTCCCTGCAGAGCTGGTCCTAAACCCTGCGGAGCTGGTCCTAAACCCTGCAGAGCTGGTCCTGAGCCCTGCAGAGCTGGTTCCAAGTCCTGCTCTGCCTGCAGCAGCTTGGGTTAGGGAAGGGGTTTGGATCCTGGTGGGATGAGGGAACATCCCTGCACCCCAAACTGCGGGTCTGGGGTTTGATCATCCCTGCACCCCAAACTGCCGGTCTGGGGTTTGATCATCCCTGCACCCCAAACTGTGGGTCTGGGGTTTGATCATCCCTGCACCCCAAACTGCAGGTCTGGGGTTTGATCATCCCTGCACCCCAAGCTATGAGTCTGGGGTTTGATCATCCCTGCACCCCAAGCTATGAGTCTGGGGTTTGATCATCCCTGCACCCCAAACTGCCAGTCTGGGGTTTGATCATCCCTGCACCCCAAACTGCGGGTCTGGGGTTTGATCCCCTTCTCCCCTTGTGGGAGGGGGGAAACATCCCTGCACCCCAAGCTATGAGTCTGGGGTTTGAACAGCATCAGGAGATGAGGATGAGGAGGCAGAGGACATCATCTCAGTGCCAGAAAAGCATGGAATTGTTGGCAATGGAGGAGACCCTAAAGTTCATCTCATCCCACCCTGTGCCAAGGGCAGGGACCCCTTCCACTGTGCCAGGGTGCCCCAAGCCCCATCCAGCCTGGCCTTGGACACTTCCCGGGACGGGGCCGTGTCCCATTGTGTCCCCAAAGAATGGGACATCTCTCAAAAGCTGCTTTTAGAACTGGAAAGAAAGGCCCGTGCCCTTGGAGGGCTCGGTCCTGCCGTCACCCCCGCCTCCCAAATCCGTCCCCGGAGCTCCAGGGGACACAGGGCTCATTCCCAGAGCCTGGCTGACCCCTCCGAGCCCCCGTGCCCGGCATTTGCCACCAGCCCCGCGGCTCGGGTGACAATCAATGGCACCACTGTCCCTGGAAATGTCCCCGCTGCGGGGCCTGAATGGGAGAAAGGGCGGCTTTGTGCTCGGCAGAGCTCCCGCCAGAAGGGAGGGAGCGGGGACAGCAAATCGGGGACAGGGACATCCTGGAGGATGCCAGGGCTGAGGGAAGGGAGCAGGGACATCAAATCAGGGACAGGGACATCAGGGGGAGGGAAGGGGAGCAGGGACAGCAAATCAGGGACAGGGACATCCTGGATGGTGCCAGGGCTGAGGGAAGGGAGCAGGGACATCAAATCAGGGACAGGGACATCCTGGAGGATACCAGGGCTGAGGGAAGGGAGCAGGGACATCAAATCAGGGACAGGGACATCCTGGATGGTGCCAGGGCTGAGGGAAGGGAGCGGGGACATCAAATCAGGGACAGGGACATCCTGGAGGATACCAGGGCTGAGGGAAGGGAGCAGGGACATCAAATCAGGGACAGGGACATCCTGGAAGATGCCAGGGCTGAGGGAAGGGAGCAGGGACATCAAATCAGGGACAGGGACATCCTGGATGGTGCCAGGGCTGAGGGAAGGGAGCAGGGACAGCAAATCAGGGACAGGGACATCCTGGAGGACAGGGCTGAGGGAGGAGCGGGGACCAAAGGGACAGGGACATCCTGGAAGATGCCAGGGCTGAGGGAAGGGAGCGGGGACAGCAAATCGGGGACAGGGACATCCTGGATGGTGCCAGGGCTGAGGGAAGGGAGCGGGGACAGCAAATCAGGGACAGGGACATCCTGGAGGATGCCAGGGCTGAGGGAAGGGAGCAGGGACATCAAATCAGGGACAGGGACATCCTGGATGGCGCCTGGGGGGAAGGAGGGGAGCAGGGACAGCAAATCGGGGACAGAGGCACCTGGGGCATCCCAGAGGATGCTGGGGCTGAGGGAAGGGAGCAGGGATGAGAACCGGGAGATGTTCCAGATGCAGTGGAGATTTTATAGATACATATTATAATATTGGCTTTTGGAAAATATTAAAATGGATTAAATATATATTATTTATTTTTTTATTTTATATTTTTATATTTTATAAAGTGACTTTGTTGCAAAGATATGGATTTTATTTCTGTTCATTAAGCTCAGTGCAATGGCTGATATCAGTGTGCTGTGTTACAGCTGGGATGGGATAACAGCCAGTGAACACAGGGTGAGCACACCTGGACAGATGTGCCACACAGGGTGAGCACACCTGGACAGATGTGCCACACAGGGTGAGCACACCTGGACAGATGTGCCACACAGGGTGAGCACACCTGGACACATCTGCCACACAGGGTGAGCACACCCGGACAGATGTGCCACACAGGGTGAGCACACCTGGACACATCTGCCACACAGGGTGAGCACACCTGGACAGATGTGCCACACAGGGTGAGCACACCTGGACAGATGTGCCTCTGAAGGCAGCGTGGGCCAGGGCCCAGAACTGGAGGGGATAAAAAGGGACTAAAACCACAATCCAGGAACCCACACGCTCTAAAAGAGCAGATCCAAAGCAGAGATGTGCTAAACAATTATTGGAACATGTAAACCACTTTGGGGAAAACTTTACTGTGCACAAGGGTCTGTGAATATGCCAAGGGCTGATGTAATTAAATGGATTTAAGGGGTTAGGGTTACATTTGCCTAAACCAGGACATATCCCCAAAGATAACAGGGTGCTCCTGGATGATGCCACAATAACCTTTGCTCTACAGTCCTTGTCTCCTACCGTCCTTTATTAAACTGTTCACATGTTCACAGGAGAGTGCACATGCTTCTCACAGAGAGAAGGGAACGATCCCGCTTTCCATCCAGCCTTTGGTGACAGGGTCCCTGTGGGACCAAGAGCCCCTTGAGAAGCACCAGAGCATCCCAAAGCATCCCGGAGCATCCCAGAACATGCCAAAGCATCTGGGAACCTCCTGGAGCATCCCAGAGCATCCTGGAGCATCTCAAAGCATCCCAAAGCATCCTGGAACTTTCCAGAGCATCCTGGAGCATCCCAAAGCATCCTGGAACATCCTAGAACATTCCAAAACATCCCAAAGCATCCTGGAGCATCTCAGAGAATCCCAAAGCATCCTGGAACATCCCAGAAGATCCCAGAGTATCTCAGAGCATCCCAAAGCATCCTGGAACATTCCAGAGCATCCTGGAGCATCCCAGAGCATCCCAAAAGCATCCCAGAGCATCCTGGAGCATTCAAAAGCATCCCAAAGTATCTGGGAGTATCCTGGAGCATTCTGGAGCACCCCAGAGCATCCCGGAGCATCCCAAAGCATCCCAGAGTATCCCAGAGCATCCTGGAGCACCCCAGAGCATCCCGGAGCATCCCAGAGCATCCCAAAACACCCCAGAGCATCCTGAAGCATCCCAAAGCATCCTGGAACATCCCAGAGCATCCTGGAGCATCTCAGAGCATCCTGGAACATCCCAGAGCATTCTGGAGCATCTCAGAGCATCCTTGAACATCCCAGAACATTCTGGAGCATCCCAAAGCACCCGGGAGCATCCTGGAGCATCCCGGAGCCGGCTGTTCCCACCCCCGGAGCAGAGGGGCAGCGTGGGCTGCAGCCTCTCCCGGCAAACCCCATCTCCCAGCCTGCCTGGGGCTGAGTCAGCACTGCCTCTCCTCTCCTCTCCTCTCCAGCATTCCCGGCTGGCAGCGCCTCCCGCAGCCCAGACGCTCCTGAGTCACCGGCTCGCACCGCTCCCGGCTCCGGAAACAAAGGAATTTCTGGGATTAAGCCCTTTTGTGACTTCTTCTGATTGCTATGGCGTGATTTATAAATCTGTACTGCCTCACCCTTCACACGAGACTGAAAACGGATTAAAAGGTTTTAAACACTTCTCAGTTGTCCCATCTCTGGGTCAGGAAAGGGTTAAATCCGACAGGAATTCTGTGGGACGGAGCAGGGGTGGAAGGGATGGAACTGACGGGATAAAATCGGGATCTGAAGTAAAGCATTTATCTGAAATATTTATCTGAAATAAAGGGAAGTGGAAGTGGGATGGGAGCAGAACCTGCTGGGTTCTGGGAGGTGGGGCGGGCATGAGGCACTTCCTTCATTTCCTGCCCTTCAATCCCTCCAAAGTGGGAAAAACCTTGGAATGTGAGGTGGGAGAGCAGGGAAGGGAGTCTGTCTGGTCCTGGAATTGTCCAGTCCTGGAATTGTCCTCTCCTGGAATTGTCCTCTCCTGAAATTGTTCTCTCCTGGAATTGTTCTCTCCTGGAATTGCCCTCTCCTGGAATTGCCCCCTCCTGGAATTGCCCCCTCCTGGAATTGTCCTCTCCTGGAATTGTCCACTCCTGGAATTGTTCTCTCCTGGAATTGCCCTCTCCTGAAATTGCCCTCTCCTGGAATTGTCCTCTCCTGGAATTGTTCTCTCCTGGAATTGCCCTCTCCTGGAATTGTCCTCTCCCCTCCTGGAATTGTCCTGCCCCTGGAATTGCCTGCCCTGGAATTCCATGCCCTAAAATTGCCCTCCTGGGAATTGTCCTTTCCTGAAATCCTCCCCCTGGAATTGCCCCCACCTGAAATTGCCCTGCCCTGGAATTGCCCCCTCCTGGAATTCCCTGTCCCTGGAATTGCCCCCTCCTGGAATTGCCCCTTCTGGAATTCCCTGTCCCTGGAATTTCCCCCTCCTGGAATTGCCCCCTCCTGGAATTGTCCTTTCTCTGGAATTGCCTGCCCCTGGAACTCCATGCCATGGAATTGCCCTCTCCTGGAATTGTCCTCTCCCTGAAATTCCCTGTCCCTGGAATTGCCCCCTCCTGGAATTCCCTGTCCCTGGAATTGCCCCCCTCCTGGAACTGCCCCCTTCTGGAATTGCCCCCTCCTGGAATTGCCCTCACCTGGAATTTCCCCCTTCTGGAACTGCCCCCTTCTGGAATTGCCCCCTCCTGGAATTTCCCTTTCCCTTGAATTCCCTGTCCCTGGAACTGTCCTTTTCTCTGGAATTCCCTGTCCCTGGAATTGCCCCCTCCTGGAATTGCCCTTTCCCTGGAATTGCCCTCCCCTGGCACTGCCCGTTCCCACACGGCCCCTCGGCTGAGCTGTGCCACCCCGAGCTCTCCTGTCGCTGTCACAGGACGGGGACACGCGGCCGAGCCGCCAGCACGTGGCAAACCGGGACCCCAGCTCGGAAACCGGGATTCCCCACCGGGCGTGACACGTTCCCACCTCGATGACAGCGCGTCCGGCTGGCAGGCAGGCAGCAGGAAACGCTGACTGAAGGGCTGGGAATGTGGGAGTGTCCCTGGATGTCACCTGCGCTCTCATCCCGGCTCTGAGTCAGGGCGAGCAATCCCGGAGCTCCACATCGATCCTGCTGCTGGGATAGCACCGGGAGCTGCCTGGATGCGGCGACAGCGATCCCTGTCCCATTGCCAGTCTGGATGTGGTGACACCACGATCCCTGTCCCACTCCTGATGAGGTGACACCGATCCCTGTCCTGGTCCCACTCCCAGTCAGGATGTGGGAATACCAATCCCTGTCCCACTCCTGATGAGGTGACACTGATCCCTGTGCCACTGCCAGTCTGGATGCAGTGACACTGGTCCCTGCCCTACTCCCGATGTGGTGACACCGATCCCTGTCCCACTCCCAATGTGGTGACACCAATCCCTGTCCCACTCCCTATGCAGTGACACCAATCCCTGTCCCGTTCCTAATGCGGTGACACCAATCCCTGTCCCAATTCCAATGTGGTGACACCACTCCTTGTTCCATTGCCAATCTGGATGTGGTGACACCACTCCCTGTCCCACTGCCAATCTGGATGTGGTGACACCACTCCCTGTCCCACTGCCAATCTGGATGTGGTGACACCACTCCCTGTCCCATTGCCAATCTGGATGTTGTGACACCACTCCCTGTCCCATTGCCAGTCTGGATGTGGTGACACCACTCCCTGTCCCACTGCCAATCTGGATGTGGTGACACCACTCCCTGTCCCACTGCCAATCTGGATGTGGTGACACCACTCCCTGTCCCATTGCCAATCTGGATGTTGTGACACCACTCTCTGTCCCACTGCCAATCTGGATGTTGTGACACCACTCTCTGTCCCACTCCCTCTTCCCGCAGGATGTGTGACAGCAGCCCAGGTCCCCTTTTCCCGGGACTGTGTCTCAGGGCCACTTCCTGAGTCACTCAGGACTCCATCCCAGCTCCCAAACTCCGCAGTGCGGCTGGAGCTTCATCATTCCCTCAGGCCAGGCCGGGCCAGGAGCACAATCCCTGCATTTCCCACCTTCCCACCCTCTCCCAGGGGGACAGGGACACCCCCGGGTCCCCTCTGTCCCCAGAGCAGGACTGGATTCACCACACTGCTGCCTCCCTCCTCCCTGAGCTCCAGCAAGAAGCCAAGCTGCATTTTCTCTCTCTTTTCTTTTTTTTTAGACATTCTATAAATTCCCAAATTGAGGCATTTCAGGAAGAGGAAATATGTCTCCAAGGAGCTGCTGTGCTAAGTTTTCCTTCCAGCATGACTTTGCTCAAAGGGAACAGAGTGACAAGAGGGAACAGTGTGACACTGGGGGAGCACAGCGGGGACAGGAGTGTCCCATTCCCATGGGATGGAGCCTCAAGAAGCCTTGGCAGGCACTTGGGACAGAGCCTGCAGCAATGGGGTTTTTTATAGGAACAGCCTGAGTGTAAATGAGGCATTTCAGGAGTTTTGGGCAGGTTTGTTCTGACCTGCCACAGAAAACTTGAAGGGTTGTGACTGTGAGGTCCCAGCACCATCCCACACCTCGTGTGAAGTGACACATTTCTCATTTTCTGGACGGGTTTCCGAGAAGGAGGCAAAAGGAGAAATGTAAGTGACAAGAAATGTGTGGAGGCCACTTCCTTCTGCTGTGCCCTCCTGTCCCCAGCCTCTGCCAGGGCTGCACCCCAGGAGCAGGGTCCTGTTCCCCCAGAGTCTCCAGGGACACCCCTCTGGAGAAGGAGAGCCTGGAAGGAGGGGTGAGGGACCACCCCAGGCTGAGGGATCACCCCAGGAGCAGCCCTGTGGTGTTTGGGGTTGTCCCGTGCCCCAACCTGAGTCATTTCTCAAAGGAAGCAGAAGCAGCAGAGCAGAAGTGATAGTGACACCTCCAGGTTTCTGTCCCATCTCCCCAGGAGCTCCGTCCAGGTCCAAACCCTACCCTGGCCAGGCTCTCACTCCCTCCACATCCCTGTTCCATCCAGGAGCTCCCTTGGTGTTCAAATCTCACCGTGGTTGGGCTCTCACTCCCTCCACGTTCCTGTCCCAATCCCCAGGAGCTCCCTTGGGGTCCATCCCACCCTGGCCCCATTTTTGCTCCCTCCACGTTCCTGTCCCAATCCCCAGGAGCTCTCTTGGGGTCCAAATCCCACCCTGGCCCCGCTCTCACTCCCTCCACGTTCCTCTCTCCTGCCCAGCTCGGAGCTGACAGGACCGTGGCCACCTGTCCCCGCTTTCCTGCTCTCCCCTGTCCCTGAAAGAGCAGGGACCCCCAAAAGCTCCTGGGGAAAGCAGACAAAAAGCTTCTGGCTGAAGTGAGCCATTCCCTGCTTCCCTCGGCCGGGGAACACGCAGCTCCCTGCCAGGGCTGTGTGTCCGTCCCACCCCGAGACTGGTCGCGAGTCCTGGTGGAATTCCCGGTGTTCCAAAGGCAGCCCGGCCTCTCTCGTGCCCCTGGGGCAGGGAAGGGCAGGGGCCAGGCTCGCAGCGATGCCTGGGCCGGGCCTTCCCGCAGCTGCATCCCAGGAAGGAGCATTAAAAGGTTTTCCAAAGTGCTTTCCCATCAGAACGGGCTGGGTAAAAGCCCTGACAGGAATTTTGCCGTTCCCTCCATCCTGCAGGAAAGACTGCGGTTCCCAAAAGCAGGGACTGGGGCTGTGGGCTGCTTTCCTTCCCATTTTCCAGCTGGGGGAAGCTCCAGCTGCTCACTCAGAACCAGCACAGACAGGAGAGAGGGACTGGGGGGACACACAGCCCTAAAACCCACTGAGGGGCCCAGGAGCTGGCAGGAAACCCCAAAAGAAGAGGTGTGAAAGCAGCCTGAGCCACCTCACACCTCTGTCTCACCCTGAGATCCCGGCAAGGCACGGCCCCGGGGCCCATCCGGAGTTTCTCATGCCCCCGAGACACTCTGGAGATGAGCAGCGATTCATCACCACATTCTCTCTTTATCTCATCTCATTTTATCTCATCTCTGCCTCCCCAGCCCTTCCAGCTCCTCTCCGAGCGAAGGGCACGGCCTTGCGGGACCACCAACATCCTCACCCAGCGGGGTTTTCCGCTCCAGCTGGGACCATCCAACATCCCCTTTCCCTGTGCCTGCGCTCCCTGGGTTTGGGAGGAGCCCTGCCCAGCCCAGCTTTTCCCAGCACCTCCTGGGGGAATTCCTCCATCCCGCTTTTCCCCGGCTCCTTTCCCCCCATTCCTGCACTCCCGGGGTGCCCTGGGGAGGAGCTCCCTGCCCAGCCCAGCTTTTCCCTGTCCCTTCTTTCCCCCTGTCCCTGCTCTCTTGGGGTGCCCTGGAGAGCTCCCTGCCCTGCCCAGCTTTTCCCTGGCCCTTCTCCCCCTCTATCCCTGCACTCCTGGGGTGCCCTGGAGAGCTCCCTGCCCAGCCCAGCTTTTTCCTGGCCCCCATTTCCCCCTGTCCCTTCGCTCCCGAGGTGCTCACTGTGCCCTGGGCAGCTCCCTGCCCTGCCCAGCTTTTCCCTGGCCCCTCTCCCCCTCTATCCCTGCACTCCTGGGGTGCTCACCATGCCCTGGGGAGCTCCCTGCCCTGCCCAGCTTTCCCCTGGCTCCTTCCCCTCATATCCCTGTACTCCCGGCATGCTCACCGTGCCCTGGGGAGATCCCTGCCCAGCCCAGCTTTTCCCCAGCTCCTTTCCCCTTGTCCCTGCTCTCTCTCCATGCCCTGGAGAGCTCCCTGCCCTGACCAGCTTTTCCCCAGCCCCTTTCCCCTCTATCCCTGCACTCCCGGGGTGCTCACTGTGCCTTGGGCAGCTCGCTGCCCTTCCCAGCTTCTCCCGAGCCAGGCAGACAATGGAGCCCGCATTAGCAGGGATAATCCATCCCACAAAAGCCGGCGATCCCGATGCCCGGCAGGGCCATGCTGCAGAGCACTCTCGGAGCACACAAATGCGCTTTTTCAGAGGCACTCTCCGAAAGGAAATATCCTGGCACCGTCAAGCATTCCCGAGCTATTTCTGGGAGCGCCTTGGGGGGAAAAATCCCTTTTGGTTTGGGAACTGAGCTGCCAGGTTTGGGATTGGGATTTGGGATCCCAAAAGCTCTTCTAGGAGCTGTGCTGCCGGTATCCCTGCTCCAAGCTGGAGCTGGAATTGATCCCAAACACCCACTCAGCCAGCAACAAAAGAGACCCCCTAACCTGCATCCTGCAGGGAACAAGCCCTGGATTCAAAGCCAGGGCTCTGCTCGCCCCACGCTCCGGGAACGCTGGAATTCTCCTTATTAAACATCAAACCCCTGGCTGGCGGGCTCGGCAGCAATTCCATGAATACTAACACGGCCCCACTCTCGCTCCCCCCATAATTATGCAGCACTGGAGCTGCAAGGCGAGGCCGGAGCCTTTGATTCCGTGGATTTGTGCCATCCGCCAGGTCCGGCCTTCCCGGCTGCACCCCACGGCTGCAGGGGCTAAATTTAGAGCCAGGTTTTGCCACTTTCCAAAAGCTCCGCTCTGCAGTGCCGGTCCCAGGCTGTGATGATGGAATTTTATCCAACAATGGCACAAGCACTGCTGGATGTTGTGTCAATGCAACAAAGGATGGATTCGGCAGATCCGGGAGCCCCTCCCAGCCCAGGAAAGTCAAACATTGATTTCCCAGGAAAGGCCTTCCAGGGGGAAAAGCTGCCCTGAGCAGCTCCAGCAGCAGAAGAGCCCTGCTCCATCCACTTCCCTATCCCAGCTCCCCACAGCTGGAAAACCACAGCCACCTTGGTGTCCCCAGGGAGGTTCTGAGTGGGAAGATCCAGAGGTTTTATCCCTGTGGAATGCAGGTGAGGCCCTTCCCAGTGGGATTAGGGAAGGCCCTGCTGTGCCCTTCCCAGCAGGATTGGGAAGGATCCCAGTGGGGTTGGGAACAGCCCCACTGTGCCCTTCCCAGTGGGATCAGGAAAAATCCCAGTGGGATTTGGAATGGCCCTGCCATGCCCTTCCCAGAAGCATTGAGAAGAATCCCAATGGGATTGGGAATGACCCTGCCATGCCTTTCCCAGTGGGATTGGGAATGACATCACCATGCCCTTCCCAATGGCATCAGAAAGAATCCCAATGAGATTGGGAATGGCCTTCCATGCCCTTCCTAGAGGCACTGGGAATCGCCCCACGGTGCCCTTCCCAGAGGGATTGGGAAGGATCCCAGTGGGATCAGGAAGGGCCCTGCCATGCCCTTCCCAGCAGAATCAGGAAGGATCCCAATGGGATTGGGAATGGCCCCACTGTGCCCTTCCCATTGAGATTGGAAAGGACTTCAACAGAACTGGGAATGCCCCTGCCAAACCCTTCCCATTGGGATTGGGAAGGATCCCAGTGGGATTGGGAATTGCCCTGCCATGCCCTTCCCAGTGGGATTGGGAAGGATCCCAGAGGGATCAGGAATGGCCCCACTGTGCCCTTCCAGCCTCCTCCTGCTACTTCCCACACCTGCCGTGAGTTCCAGGTGAGTGCCAGCCCCAGGCCATTCTGGGTTCGTGCCAGGGAATGCCGTCCCCAGCACCCTCTGTGTGCCCGCTGATCCGGCACATGGATTTCCCATTCCCCTCACGTCCAGCCCCGGCTGCAGCTCCGCATTCCCCAGACCCGGAAAGCCCCGGGGGCAGGAATGTGAAACCAGACTCAACAAAACACCGAGATCCCAGCACAGCCCGGCCGGGGCACTGCGAGGGCAGGTGTCTGGCTGGGACCGGCCTCCAGTTCCCCAAGGCAACTCCCGAAACTCGCCGTGCCTGTCCCTCCCACCTGCCAGACGGGAATATTTGCCCCCATCCACAACGAGACGGGGAATCATCGCTGCCTGACCCAGTGAACCAAGCCGGGAGGGACAGGTGACAGAGGCGTCATTAAAGGCTGTATCACCCAAACCTCCCACCTCAATTACACTTCCACATCCTGCTCCCCTGGCACTCCCACGGCGTGCCACACGGGTGGGGCTGGCAGCAAAAGGGTGCCCAGCAGGAGGAACCAGGCCTATTTCTGGAGCAGCCTGGAATAGCCACAGAGAAGGCTGGAACCCATTTCCCCTCCTCGCTCACCTCCCAGCCCTTTTTAGGATGCGAGATTTTCCCTAAAAAGCACCTTGGACTTAGATTTATTCTGTGTTCAAGCTTAGATTTAGTTTGTACTCAAGCACTCGTGTCTAAATTTAGTCTGTCCCATTTAAGGCACCGACTGCATCACCCACAGAACACCTTCCCAGGCCGGTTTTCAGCAGTTCCGTCCCCAAATTGGCTGGTGCAGAGCTGGGAGCTTGGTCAGGAATTGGCATCTGGCTCCTTTTTCCAGCCACAACTTCCATCAGTTGTGCCCTGCCTGTTGTTTTTGTGTCGTGCTCTTGCAACAGGAGGTGCCTGTGATTCACTCCATTTGTTTGGTTTGCTTTTCTTCTTTTTCAATCTGCGCGCAGCAAAACATATTTTTTCTTTCTTTTTCTTTTTTTTTTTCCTTCCCCAACCAACATTTTCAGTTCCCAGCATCCCCCAACCCTGTGAAAAAGGAGAAAATAGCACTGCTGGGAAAGCGAGCAGCTTTCTCCTGGAAATGGTGATGCTCTGAGAGCTTGGTGGGAAAGTGTCCTACAAAGATGTTTCACACCATGGGACCACAAAAAACCCCAGAGATGCTGTCACCGAGGAGAAAAGCTGCTGCTGGCACCAGAAATCCCTCGTTTGCCGCAACAGGAGGAGATGAGGACCTCAAGGATCATCTCATCCCATGCCCTGCCGTGGTCAGGGACACCTTTCACTGTCCCAGGGTGCTCCAAGCCTGGCTTTGGGCACTGCCAGGGATCCAGGGGCAGCCAGAGCTTCTCTGGGAAATCCATCCCAGTCAGGAATTCCTTCCCAACATCCCATCCATGCCTGTCCTCTGGCAGTGGGAGCCATTCCCTGTGTCCTGTCCCTCCATCCCTGATCCCAGGCCCCTCTGCAGCTCTTTCCAGAAGGTTCTGGGGGGATCCAGCCCCACCGTGCCAGGGCACAGAGAGCTCCCCGCCAGCCCTGCTGACACAGCTCTCGCAGTCAGGGAGGCAGCCAAGCCTAGCAAAGCCCAGGAGCTGTTCCAGGCAGGCGGATTCCCAGAAATGCCAATCCAAGGGCCCGCTGTAGCCCGGGGTGGGCTGAACCAGCTCACCCCGCCGAGGGTCAAGTGTATAATCCTGCCCTTCCCTCGGGGACCTCCTTATCTCTGCTGCCCGCGGCTCCCAGCTCACCTGGTAATGAGCTGGGAATAATTAAACAGCCGGAGCCCAGCCCACCCCGCGGTGGGATGAGTTTTCCTCGGCGCGCTGCACGTGTGGCTGAGCAGGGACGAATTGCTGAGCGTGGCAGCAGCTCCAGCCCAGCCTGCGCTGCAAAGGCCGCGGGCTGCAGCAGCCCCAGGCTCCGTGCCACGCTCAGCGTTTTGCGATGCTCGGTGACTTTCCGGTCAGGAGACAGCCGGGCTGGGCTGTCCCCTCCGCTGCCACCGTCCCCAGTCCTCGGGACACGCGGGAGCAGCGAAAGCTCCGTGCGGGATGCGGCTGCACCTTTGGCAAAGCGCAGCCGGGCAGGGGAAATCCAGGGAGGCAGGGGAGGGAAGGAATGATGGGAACACTCCTCCAGCCCAGCCCGCAGGAACTCGGAGCCCTCCTCAGGACACGGGGAAGGGCAGCGGCCGGGAACACTCCCGGGTCAGCCTCCAAAGGGAACGGGGCAAAGGCCCGGCCAGCAGAAAGGACTCGAGCAGTGATGTGGAGCTGACTGTGACAGGAGGGAGCCCTGCAGAGCCAGGAGTGCCCGGCAGTGACCACTTGCCCACGGCCACCTGTGCGGGCTGCAGGGAACACGGAGCTGCAGAACACGGAGCTCCAAAGTGCTGGGAATTGTTAATGCAGGAGCCCCGAGCAGCAGGACAGGCCCGCGGGGCTCCTTTGTCTGCAGGGGTGAGCCCAGGGTTGTGCCAGCTCAGCCTGGGGATGTTTTGTCCCGCATCCCCACGTCCCCTCAGATATTTCTTACTGGGAACTGGGGGCCAAAGCAGCGGGAGCTGCAGGGAGGGCAGGGTTTGGTGGACCCTGGGAAGCTCCAGATGTCACCAAACCGGTGGATTTGAGCCTTTCGGTGTCACAGACTCACTGTGCACGGTGCTGATGAGGGGAGCAAGGCCGAGGGATGGAAAAGCAGCTGCAGCTTTGCCCGATTCCCTGCGCTGCAGGCAGGGAGGGATCGCTCCTGCAGAGAGCCCGGCTCTGCCCAGCCCCACAAATCCGCACCCTCGCCCTCCTCGGGGCTGGGACACGTGGAGGTGCCTTTGCCGAGCCGCATCACCTGCTGCCTGTGCGGGGCCGTGGCGTGGAAGAAATTTAATTAGGGGAGAGCTGGCAGCTCCCGCAGAGCCCAGCGCCAGCCCTGCACCACTGCAAAGGCAGCGGCGGGCCCGGAACGCTGCTCCCCACCCCCAGGAACGGGGGGCCGAGCTGGAAATCAGCCCTGCGAGCTGAAAAGCAGCACTGCGAGCTGAAAGTCAGCCCTGCGAGCTGGAAATCAGCCCTGCGGCTCCATCCCCCCCGCTCGGCTGGCGAGGGCCGGGCTCGGAGCGGGCTGCAGCTGCGGCAGCCACGTGCTGAGCCCGGAACGCTGAACATGCTGAGCTTTCAGTGCGCCCGGGCCACCGGGAAGTTCAGCGGGGGTTCGCGGCCACAGCAGCCCCCAGCCCGTTTCCTCACCCTCCTCCTCCTCGCTCGCCCACTGCTCTACTTCGGGAGGGTAGAGGTGACACCAAGGAGATATGAAATAGGACACGGCTCGCTCCCATCGCTCCCTGACTGCATTCCCGCTCCAGCCCGGGGCCCTCCCGAGTTCTCAGGAACAATTACAGGCACAGATAAGCATGGAAAGGAGAGCAGGTGAATGTCCTGATTGGTTTCGGTGACAGGTGCTAGCAGCCTTCAGTGCCACCCAGACACGGGTGAGCGACGAGTGACAGCATTGTGCAGGGACACAGGTGGGGACCGGCCACTCCATCCCTCCCTGTGCCTCGATTTCCAGCCACACCGAACCCCACCGCTGTAGGGAACAGGGGGAATGTCCCCGGAGCAGCAGCTCCCGTCCCCTTTTCCCGCAGCCACCGCCGGTGACGCCATAGCGGAGCAGCCTCCCCTGCCCTGCGTGCCGGTGCCGCTCCCCTTTGTGTGACAAGGTGACAGCAGAGGCCACCCCCGAGCCGCGCACACGGCCAGCACCCTCCTCCCCGCTCTGCCAGCCCGGGGAAGGGCACGCAAATGCCAGCGGAGGAGAACAGATGGCACGGAACGAAGCGGGGGAAATGGGCGTTCTCGGAAGTTGCCAGGGAATGGGGAGCAACAGAGGAGCCCTTGTGCTGCAGAGCCCGCCCGGCAAAGCCAACGGGGTCTTTGTTCCAGCCAGCCCGGAGGGGATTCATCCCAAAACTCGGGATGAAACCAGCGCCGACACACCAGGCTCGGAGCCTTGAAAACATTTCTTTGTTCGGGTTCGCCCAGATCCAATCTGGTTACAAAGTCCCTACGTGCCGTTTGTAAATTTTTTCCCCTGAGACCAGCGGTCCTCGGCAAATATTTACTCCCCAAACTCGTTTGCAGCGAGTAGGGCGAGTTCAAGCAGATAAATAAGCGCATTAACTATGTAAATATATACTTCTGCTTTCTGGAGAGCTGCAAGTTAGGAAATGTGTCAGAGCTTTTTGACAGCCTTTAATATACCCAGCAGATAGGGGGGGAAAAGCGCTTTTCGACAGCCTTTAATGTCCCCAGCTCGCAGGAAAATGCTTTTAAAACATTAAAAAAAAAAAAAAAAGAAGCAAGAACGGTCTAAAAACCCAATTAAAAGCCAACAGCTTCAGCCCACAGGCATTTAACGAGAGCCAAAAGCCTCCCCGAGGACACAAAAGAAATAGAAATAACCCGAGTGCTCAAAGGACGAGCCCCAGGTAGGAAGGAGCCGGCGCGGGGAGCAGCCGCATCCCGAGGGCGCAGCCCGGGACTCACCTTGGGGAGCCGCGATGATCCTGGGGTTCACCTTGGGGCGCCCCGCTGCCCACGTGCCCAGCTGGCCGAGCCACAGGGCCACCAGGAGGGCAACAGGCGACTTCCTCCTGCCCATTCCTAGTCCGGGAGCGAGCCGGGATCGGCAGCCGGGCGGGCTGACAGCTGCATCTCCCCGCGTACAAAAGGCTGCGAGCAGCCGGGCGCAGCCAATGGTGCGGGGAGGGCGGGCCCTGCGCAAGGAAGATGGAGTAAAACCCTCGGCAGCTCGCTTAACGCACCTGAGCTCCGGCACAGCTTTTACCGCAAGAGTTTGGGGTCTTTTTGGGGTTTTCATCCTTCTCCTCGGTGAGGGGAAGGTGAGGGGGTCGGTGGCTTTGTCCCCCGCGGAAAAGTCGCAGCTGGGCCGGGGTTTGCCAGGAACTTCCCGCGGGGGCTGCGGAGGGGAAACAGAGGGGAAACAGAGGTTGGGACGAGTGAGAAGGGAACGGAAACAGGGCCGAGAATAGGGGCAGAGAGGCGGTGGTGTGACACGGGGCTGCGCCCTGAGCCAGGTGCGGTGGCATGAGGGGAACATCTGGATGGGGAACGGCACAGCTGGATCCAGGAGGAGCGGGATGCAGCAGGGCCAGCAGGAAAGGGCCACTCCTAGGGACACCCGAGTGTCACCACGCTGTCACACCCCCTCTCCCGAGCACACGTGGCGGGGAACGACATCCCCGAGTGGATGTCACCGGCGGGAAGGTGAGCCCTGCCCGAGCATCCCGAACCTTGGCGCCGCGGCTGCTCCCCCAGAGGACACCCCGCGGGTGGCACGGTCACCTTTTTGTCGCAAAGGTCCCCCCAGGGAGGCCCGAGAGCCTTTGTGGCTCTGGTTAATGAGAGGAGCGGGGCATTCCGAGCACGGAGAGCGAGCCGGGACGTGACCGGAATGGGAGAAGCCCACCGAGAAGGAGCCGCAGCTGCGCCCTTTAAAGCGGCGATTGAAGCTCGGCCCCGGCCCCGCTCCGCTCCTGGAGGGACGAGCAGGGGCAGGGCAAGGGGGGCACGCTGAAAGGAGCAAACATAAATTAATGAGCCGGCTAATGGTGGATTTGAAGGAGCCACAGGGATTTCCCGGCGCTTCTTTGTGTGTGTGGGTTCACCTTTCTTTGGCCACGCAGCTGCCGGGGTAATTACACGGGGTAATTACAGGGGGAAGACACACACTCACTTCTGGCCGTGGTGATTTCCAGCCCTGGAGCGTTCTGAGCTCAGCCCGAACTGCCCCGGGGGCAGCTGCAGGTCCCTGCTTGCTCCCTGAGCTGCCAGACCCCGTTATCACTCAGTCTCCAGCAGGAAAAAAATGAGTTTTCTTCCTGAAAAAGTAGTTTTATTCCCCAAAAACACCCCCCAAAAAAGGAGTTTTTTCCCCAAAAACACTCTTGAAAAATGAGTTTTCTTCTCCAAAACCACTCCTGAAAAAGGAGTTTTCAGGACTCAAGGTCCCTCAGGATTTTAGGAGTGTTTGGGGTGGAAGGGACCTTGGTGCCCAACACCTCCCACTGTCCCAGGGTGCTCCAAGCCCGTCCTGGAGCACTTCCAGCTGCTCTGGGCAGCCTCACAGGGAAGGGTGAGGGCAGCCAGGGGGGAGCCTGGCTCCCAGAACATGAGATCATTGCCTGGGAAAGCGATTCCAGGAGATGGGCAGGATGTGGAGAACACAACCCCCAGGCAAACCCAACCCTGCAGAGCAGCACAGCTTCCCAGAGCCCGTTTCCAGCCTGGCCCGGTGTGCAGGAGGTGCTGGAATGAAAAACACCCTTCCCAAAGCAGGGAAGGAGCTCCCAGATTGAGTTTGGTAGCTCAAGAGCAGGCAGCATCAGATTCTAGGCAGCAGCTCAGCCCTTTCCTGCAGAAATTTCCATCTGCTCCACTCTGGGATCAGAACTTCCCCAGCACAACTCGTGAGCAGCTCTCTCCCAGATCATGCGCCTCGCTTCCAGCACGGATCAGGAGGCAGCCTCCCCCAGGAATCTTGTCAGAAGCACAGATTTTTTTCCCCAAGAGGAACAGTTTTATTCATCATGTTTGTGGCCCAGGCAACCCAAAGAGCTCAGATTGCACTTGGCACCCGAGCAGGCTTGTGGTGGTTTTATCCACAAGAACAGATCTGTTACCTTCCCTTGGCCAGGCATGTGACCCTTGGAAGCACCAACAGGGCAGATCTTCCAAGGAAAAAAAGGAACAACAAGAAAAATCTCAGCTCTAGCTAAGCCAGGCAGGACCTTTGCTGTGCCACAAAGCAGGTGTGACACTGCCAGAGGGACCCTGCTGAGCTCGACAAAGGATGAGGATGTTCCTCATCCCCTTTTCCATTGGGATCAGCTGGACAAAGGATCAGGATGTTCCTCATCCCCTTCTCCATTGGGATCAGCTGGACAAAGGATCAGGATGTTCCTCATGCCCCTTTTCCATCATCCCTTCCCAGCCAAGGTTGGGATCAGCTGGACAAAGGATGAGGATGTTCCTCATCCCCTTTTCCATCATCCCTTCCCAGGACGTTGGGATCAGGATGGACAAAGGATGAGGATTTTCCATCATCCCTTCCCAGCCATTGGGATCAGCTGGACAAAGGATCAGGATGTTCCTCATGCCCCTTTTCCATAGGGATCAGCTGGACAAAGGATCAGGATGTTCCTCATGCCCCTTTCCATCACCCTTCCCAGACAAGACTGGGATGCTGCACCTGGGAAATCCTGCACTAAAGCTGTGGGAGGGACTGTCAGCCCAGGAGGTTGGACAGAACTTTTGGAAGATCAGAGCTCCCAGCCCTCATTTTGGGAACAGGCTGCCTGAGAAGGCTGGCTTTGGAGTGGCAATCAGTGAAATCCCTTCCCAGCTCCTCGTGGTGCTGACAGACCCTTCATTCCCCAGCTGACAGAGTGAGGAGGGAAGCGAGCAGAGCAGATCCTTCATCAGCTGCTGCAGTTTCTGCTCTCCACACCCAAATTCTCCCTCCCAGCTCACGTTCCTGGCAGGCAGCAACCAAAAAGCCTCAACCATCCCTGCCCAAGGCCACGGCCCTGCAGAGTTTGGGAACTTCCCAGCTCTCCAGGCTCACCTCCTCAAGCTGGATTGAGGCTGGGGGCTCTGAGCAGTTGGCACAAGTTCCCCTGTGGGTTCTGCCAAAGGACAGCACAAGTGCCACCAAAGGGGCCCAAATGAGCTCAGAGCCACCCCCAGGGCTTTACAAACCCCTCAGGAAAGGGGTGGAGGAGCCACCTGCCCCCAAAATGAGACTTCCCAGTAGATTTCACCCCCCAGAGAAGATTTCCCAAGAGATTTGGCCAGAAGAGAACTCGTGACCGAGCTGATTTGCACTCAGTGATTTTGAGAGCAGCACAAAACCCCAGCTGGGAGTCCCCTTTTTCCTGTGCCTCCAAAGGAAAGCCCAGGGGCTTGCCCAGGACCTTCCAGACCAGTGTAACAATGTGATTTACTGGTCACAGGTCCTGCCTGAGGACTGGCCACAGCCACAGCCCATCCTTGTCACCAAATCCCCTCTGGAGCATCACATCTGAAAGTGTCACATCCTCAGAGGGCGTGGGAAATGAATTTGTAGAAATTTCTCCAAGTTTGATACTTGTTTACATACAAATACATACTATGTAAACCTACTATTTTTGTTTACATAGTATGTAAACCTAAACACTATGTAAACTTACTATTTGTATGTAAACAAATATCAAACTTGGAGAAATTTCTACAAATTCATTTCCCACAAGAGGGGACTCACTGGTGGGGCAGGAAACGAGGCAGGGGTGCCAAAAAGGCAGAGGTAACAAAATCCAGTGTGGAGTCTCAGCCAGTGAAACAAGGTTAGAACGACAAAAAGAACAGGAACGGGCGGCTCTGCTCACCACACTGCCACCATGAGAGCTCCATGGCAGCTCCATGTCCCTGTGAGGTTCCAGCAGGTGTTCTGCAGTTCCTGAGCCTTCCTTCCTGTGTGCTGTGCTCCAGGGCAGCACTGCAATGGGGATGGCCACGTCTCAGGCTCCCCAAAATGGGATTCCCACATCTGCCAGCAGCTCTGGAATGCCCAGGGAGGCTTCAGCACCACCATCCCCCACCCAAGATGATAACCCTCCTTATCAGCCCCAGAAGAGACACAAAATCCTCCTGCACACAGCTGGTTAAGGTCTGACCCCTCTGCAATCTGCCTGGAATTTCAGCCTGCATTTTTCTGCAGGGAGTCCAAACAAACTCACCTGGCTCTGGAGAGGCTGCTGGGCCAAGTGCCAGAGCCCTCTCTGGCCTCACAAACCCAAGCTCAGGAAAAGCAAACTCCTTGGCTGTGACCTTGGAGCTCTTCCAGCAGCAGTGTCTGTCTCGACAGGAAGGGAGAGACAAGGAAAAAAGGGAGGGAAAAGGGTCCTGTCCTGCTTCTCCTCTCCAGTGTGACCCCTGAGAGCCACCCCCGGGCCTGGTGATGCAGAGGGACGGTGGCTGCGGTGACACAGGGATCAGCACACACATGGGGAGCTCTCCATCTCTTCCAGCAGGATGTCCCCAGACATCCTTTGGCTCGTTTGTGCACTGGGCTGGGCAGGGAAGAGCTTTCCTTTCCTCCCATGTCCCATCTGTCCTTCCTGGTGCTGCCTGTCACCTGCTGTGGGGCCAGCCCGGTCCCACAGGGCCCCTCTGGGACAGGGATCAGCTCAGGGAGGAAAATGGGGATGAGGAATGGGGTGGGGGGAGAACAAAACTGATGCCTCAGGTTTGGCTTTTCTATTTTTCAGATTTAGTGTGTGGGTCTGGGCTTCATGTTGAGGGGATGCTGAGCTCTGTGCACAGAGCAAGGAGACAAAACAATTCCTGCTCCAGCTGGGCACCAAGGACAAATGACCCAAATCTCAGCCCCAAGGGCATAAACAACGTGGGCTGGAGAGAGAAAAACAAGCAGGGTGGGACTGCCTGGGCTAAAGCTGTAATTGGACAATTAACTCCAATATGCAAAGGAAGCAGAACTTAGGAAAGTGAGAGACCTCGTGACCAGCTGTCCATTTTGTGACCATTTTGGGTTCATTTTGGGTGTAGCCCTGGCTGGGCTCTTGTGCTGCCCAAGTGGATCCATGGAGGCCTTTTAATAAATCCCTGCTTTATTCTTGAGCTCTGTCTGGCCTCTGTTTAGGTCAGCCTTCACAAGGCATTAAAACAGCTGGGAACTCATCTGAGCAGACAGCAGCTGGCAGGAGCTGAGGTGATTAAATGCTGTGTAACTGAGAATCCTCCAGGGTCAGAGCTTCAGGGCAGCCAGAAAAACCCCACAAAGGGATCCTGAGGGGCCAGCACTGCTTCCCTCCCCAGGAACAGCACACAGATCCACAGAATTCACAGAATCACAGAATGACCAGGTTGGAAGAGACCTTCAAGGTCATGAAGCCCCAACACCTCAACTAAACCCAGTGGCACATCCAGGTTTTGTTAAACACACCCAGGGATGGTGACTGCACCACCTCCCCAGGTAGACAAATCCAGAACTTTAGTCCAGCAGCGTGGAGGGAAACACTCAGGAACAACACACAGATCCTCCAGCACACAGGGAAATGCTCAGGAACAGCACAAAAATCCACAGAATTTACAGAATGACCAGGTTGGAAGAGACCTTCAAGGTCATCAAGTCCAAGCAGGCCCCAACACCTCAGCTAAACCCTGACACCCAGTGCCACATCCAGGCTTTGTTAAACACACCCAGGGATGGTGACTGCACCACCTCCCTGGGCAGAACATTCCAGAACTTCAATCCAGCATCATGCAGGGAAATGCTGGGACCTGCTGGGCTGACTCCTCCTGCTCTTGCAACATCAGGGGACAATGATCTTCCTGGCTGCCCTGTCCTTGTCACCTCCTGCTGCCCCAGAGCAGCCCAAAAGGAACCTCCAAGCTTTACTGGCACCCAGGATGTGCCCCAGTCCCACAGCTCCTGCTGCACAGCCTTGGCACCTGAGGCCACCGCCAGGGGTGACACAGAGGCCACAGACTGGCCACAAACCTGGTGTGGGGTCTGTTCCCAACACCCAGCTCTGAAAGTGCCCCAACTTCTGACAGCCAGATGCTGGAAAATCTCTTAGAAATGGGTTTTTCTCTGCTCACCCTGCTCCAAAGTTTTGCTCCAGTCTCTGTTCTTGGCCCTTGAAAAAAAAAAAGGAATTCTGGATCTCCTCTGATGCTTTTATGGCTCCTGGAGTGGAACCCCACAGCTCCAACTCAACCCCTGAATTAATTCATCCCTGCTGAACCAGCAGACCCTGCTCTTAAATCAGCATTTATTTCAGAGATAGAGGGAGGGGGGGAAAAACCAAAGGGATTTTGGGACACGTTTATGAATATTAGAACACTATAAATATAAAAGGGAACATAAGGAAATAGAAATATTCTCACAGGGTGACATTTTCAGCCCATTTCTGCTTTCACAAATTAAAATAGTTGCTGGTTTTTATTGTGGATCACGCGGGACCTCTCAACTCTGTAACCTTAAAAGGAGCTTTGAGGGTTGAAATCAGAGCTCCCTTTTTGTCAATTCTAACAGGGAAATGGTGATTCATGGCAGGGAAGGGAGCAAACCCCACAGGACACAGGTCACTGGCATGTGTCACCTGCCCTGTCTCTGTGCCGTCACCTCATCAGCTGTCCCAAATCAGAACTTTGTTCCTTTCTCCAGAGTTTCCCTGAGAAAGAGTAAAACCAAAATGTCCTTATTGACAAGGACACCTCTGTCCCCTCTTCTTTTGTCCCCTCCCTGAGACCCCTCAGCTCACTGAACCAGCACAGAGCTGGGAAAGGAAGAAAAACTCAAATTTTTGGTGTGTTTTGGCCTCTGTTCCCAAGGACAAAGCTGGGAACAGCCAGGAAACCTCTGCAAAAAAGCAAGTTGATGGGCAAAGGCTGTGCCAGACAAATTCCTGCTGCTGCTCCTGCTGGATGTACCTGCCCAACAAATCCTGGAGAATCAGGGAAAGTCACCTTCACCAATTTTCTGGAATTTATGTGCTCAGGGCAAGGTGTGGAGCCCCAGGATGTGACTGGGACAAACTGGGAATAGTCAGGCTTGGGGAGCAAGGAGCCAACATTATCCCATGGAAATCGGTCCAACATTGGTTGAGGCACTGCAAAAGTCACCTGGGATATTCTGCTCTGCTTCCACTCCATCTTTTTGCTGGAAAATGAACCAGCAGAGACAAATCAGCCCAAAATGGGAAAGACAAGGAGAAGAAGGGCTCCAGAAAACACATGGTGCAGGGCCCAGCCAAACCTCCACCCCCTCCAGGTGTCCAGCAGTGGGATGAAAAACAGGATTATGGAAAACAGGGGGGGAAAAGCAGCTGCTGCCATCCATCCCTGCTGTCACAGCTTCCCCTGGCAGCCCCAGGGAGGCCAGCAGGGAAGCAGACCAAGAGCAGCTCTTTGATGTCACAAACAGAAGGTCCCTGCTGACGTTGGGGAACTGTGGCCTGACCTCCTGCTCTTCCAGGGTCAGGCAACACCTACTTCCCAGTCTGCTCCCAGTAAAGCCCAGCCAGGGCTGCTGGGCTGGAGAGGGGCAGGAGGGATGAACTGAGAGCCAAGCAGAGCAGATCCACTCTGTTCCCAGCGTGGCAGGGGGAGCTGCCAGGCCACATCCAGGGATGGAGCACAAGGAACAGGCATCAGTTTGCTCTCTGTCGTGTTCAGCCACTCACAGTTAGTGACAAGGACCCTAAAGCCACCCCATTCCACCCCTGCCACGGGCCAGGGACACTGCCAGGGATCCAGGGGCAGCACAGGCTCCCTGGGCACCCTCAGAGGGAACAATTCCTCCCTGATATCCAACCTAACCGTGTCCTTTCGAGCCTTTCCCTGCTGTTCTGCTGCTCCTGCCCTTGCAGAGCCGCTGAGCATCCCCCCCACGAGCAGCCCCGGGGTGGCTGCAGAACCACTCCCAGCCCCCTCCGCGCTCCCTGTGTGCTGCAGGAGCTGCTGCAGGAGCTGCTGCAGGAGCTGCTGCAGCAGAGCTCAGGCGCTGCCCAGCCGTGCAGGAGGCAGCAGAGCCTCTCCCCCTCCCCGCAGCTCCCCCTGTGCTCAGGCACGGCTCTGCGGGCCGAGGGAAGCGATGTCGTGAGCGGCAGCGCTGCCAACTTCTCCTCTGCTGCAGCCAGTGCATGTGCCTGAGCTGCTGCTCCCAGCCAAGCCCTGCCGTTTGGGAAAGGAAATCTGGGAAAAGTCACTTCCAGCCCAAAAAAACCCAAAAAATCCAGGCAGTTCTCAGCTCGCTGGGGGCGTTGGGAAGCAGAAATAGCAGCGAAAACGGCTTCATGCCAAGCGTGGGTCAACAGAGGGATCAAATATCCCAGGAGTGACACGAAAAACGTTTTGGGCAGCAATGAGCCCTAAATTGAAAATTCAGATGGTGCAGGAAAGCAAACTGGACGTGCTAGTGGCCGGGAGAGCCTGCAATGCTCCCCAGCTTTGGGCAGGAGCATCTGTGATCCGGCTAATCCGTGGTTATCCCGGAGGATCGGGGCTGCCAGCAGGGGAAGGGAGGGTGCTGTGCATGTGCTCTGTGCTGCCCCTGCAAAGGCAGGATCCAGGGATGGGAAGGGATTAATCCGTTTTCTTACACATAAAATCCATGTGCGTGCCGGAGAGCAGGGACCCGGGAGGGTGTCAGGAAAGCCATTTATGTCCATCACATCTTATCTGCTCCAGACTGAGCACAAAACCAGCCCCTCCCTCCCTCGGGCATTAATCCTCTCGACAGGATTAAAGCCTATCAGCGCAGGGCTCCCCGCGGAGAACAATCCCCGCTCGCAGGGTGACACCGAGATGCTATCAGCGAGGATCACAGAGCTGCGCGGGGATTAGAGGGCAGCACAGCAGCCTGGAGGTGAGGCAGGAGAGCGCTCCCTGCTCCGAGAACCCGCTGCCGTTTTCACGCCTCGTTAACCCCGGCGCGCAATCCCAGCGATGCCGGGCCCAGCTCCAGGCCTGGCTTTTCGCTGCCCCCTCTGATTGCAATTACAGGCGAACGCCGTTAATTGGCTTTGCACGTGGAGGAACCCACACCGGGCATTTCTCCAGCTCCCACTCAGCCCTTGTCATTTCTTTGTCACTGTCACCTCGTGGTGGCCATGCCCTCTGCTGAAAGCACCACATCCCACCGAGGCAGGGTTTTTCCTGCAGTTTTTAAGGATTCCTGCAATCAGAGGGTTTTGGGAAAGCTGCAAAAGGCAGGGCTCAGAGACAGCAGAACTGCAATTAGAGCTAAGTGAGAGCCACAAGATTTGTCAGCAGAAAAGTTATGTAAGATGTAGAAAATAAGGACAACTAGAACAATGTCTGTGTATTAACACTTGGCTAGAATAACTCTCTAAGCTACAGAAAAGTTTATCTAGCAAGATATGAGGAAGTTCTCAGCTTAATAATGGAGCTCTGTGCATTGTGTTTTAAGGCTTACAAGCAGGTATTGTACTCAAGATAAGCAAGCATTGTTTTAACAGAAGGTACATTTGCTTATAGTGCTTGGTTGGAACTAATATCAATGTGCTTTTGCTTTGTGTGATTAGTCAAAAAACTTTTAAGTGAGTGGTAACACTGAGTTGTTTGTCTGCTGCTGGCATCTTCCCATTGTCATAACCATGTAATGAGAGTGATGCTGGAAAATAAACAGCTTGAGACATGTTCCTCAGCAGCCCTGTCCCGTTCATGATCTGTACATAACCCCTGGCCAGCAATGCTTCTCCTTCCTGCCCTGCTGGGATCTGCAACACAAGCCAGGACAGAGCACGACCCACACAGCAGGCAGGGAACTGAGCAGGGCCCATTTAATGCAGGGAAGGAAACAACAGGCAGAGGGTGGTGACAGATAAAACATTGCACAGCTGGAGGGGCCACGTTTCCAGCACCGAGCCACCTCTTCCCTTCTCCGTGCTGAGTCCTGAGGAGGTTGGAGAGAGGATTTGGAGCTGCCTTCAGTGCACCCCACGCACAGAACCAGCCCAGCTGCTGCCTCAGCACAACTCACCAGTCCAGCAGGAAGATTTAGGGGGCCCCCCCAGCAAAGATGAGCTCCAGGGCAGCCTGGATGTCCCCTCCTGTGGCCTGCAGGGCCCGCAGGCTCAGCTCGTCATCGTGGATCCCCATGTCTCGCAGCTGCTGCAGCTGGGGCTGCCACTGGCTCTGCTCACAGCAAACACGAGAAGTTTGGGATGAGAATCTCAGCAGATTTGGTGTGAAAATCCCAGCAGCAAAAACAGAAGCCCTTCCCACTGCCCAGTGTCCCATCTGTTATAGATACATATTATAATATTGGCTTTTGGAAAATATTAAAATGGATTTTAGATGTGTGGTGTTAAAGTGACTTTGTTACAAAGATATGGATTTTATTTCTGTTCATTAAGCTCAGTGCAATGGCTGATATCAGTGTGCTGTGTTACAGCTGGGATGGGATAACAGCCAGTGAACACAGGGTGAGCACACCTGGACACATCTGCCACACAGGGTGAGCACACCTGGACAGATGTGCCACACAGGGTGAGCACACCTGGACAGATGTGCCACCTGGACAGATGTGCCGGACAGATGTGCCACAGGGGTGACAGACACACCTGGACAGATGATGCCACAGGGTGAGCACACCCAGACAGTGGGCCAGGGGCCCAGAACTGGACACAGGGGAGCAAAAAGGGACAGAAAACCACAATCCAGGAACCCATGTGCCTCTAAAGGCAGCAGATCCAAAGCAGAGAACTGCTAAACAATTCTAAAAACATGTAAACCACTTAAAGAGGGAAAACAGAGATGTTACTGTGCACAAGGGTCTGTGAATATGCAAAGGGATGATGTAATTACATGGATTTAAGGGGTTAGGGTTACATTTGCCTAAACCAGGACGTATCCCCAAAGATAACAGGGTGCTCCTGGATGATGCCACAATAACCTTTGCTCTATGGTCCTTGTCTCCTACTGTCCTTTATTAAACTGTTCACAGGAGAGTGAACATGATTTTCATAGTAATAACCTTTGCTCTATGTTCCTTGTTTCCTACTGTCCTTTATTTAACTTTCAAAATGTGGTTTTTAAATGTTGACATTTTCATAGGAGAGTGAATGTGTGTATCACCCACCTCAGCAGCTCCTGTGCAAACAGCTCCTGAAAGCTCAGTGATGCTGCAAAGTCCCCAATGCCACCACTCCTCTGTGAAAAAGGTGGTTTGGGTTTTTAGTAAAATTTAAAAGTTTAATAAAAGACAATAGGAGATAAAGATAGTAAAGATTATGGCAGGGTGCATCTTGGAACTCAGCCAAGAGCACACTTTCTTTCAGGGATACTTTTAAAATACTTTTTCTATTACATTAGCTTGTATATTCATAGACTTTTATATATATTTGTATTTTTCTATAAACTAATCTATCTGTTTTAGGAACAATTTTGTATGACTCTTCTTTAGGTTTGTTTTTGGAGCATGCATGTGTCTTAGTTGTGGTTTTGGCTTTTTTTCTTTATTGCTTTTAGTCTGGGCTTTGTCTATACTTTCTTCAGATAATAAATGTTGATAGTATATTGATAACAAGGTTTTCATTATATGTTTACCATTATCTTGATTAAACAGAGTTAATTTATAACTATATTAGCTACTACTATTACTATGTCTAAGTTTTTTGTTAATAGCAGAAATAAAAGTCCTTTTAACATCATACATACAGTATTTGTCTTAATATTTGCAAAAAGCCAACAATAAAATATGCATTTAGAACACCTCCATCCCAGTTCCACCCAGTACTTTGCAGTGGCTGTGATGATGCCTTGGGACTTATAGCTTTTATATTTTTCATACATTTGTAATCCTGTAATTCTTTGTATAATTCTAAATTCCATATACAGTGTGAGCTGCTGCTTTCCCATTTTGGGCAGACACAACAATTCCTCTCCAGGCCTGGCAATCAAGGACATCTCACTGCCTCAGGGCCCAGAAATGTAAACAAAAGTGAGCTGGAGGAGCAAACTGGGGGCAAATAATTTCATTATCTGAAGGTGTAATTGTAAGCTTAACCCCCAATATGCAAATGGACTAAATTTACAGAAGTATAAAAACCTGTGAGCCATTGTTCATTTTGGGGTGTAGCCCCTGAGGGCTTTATCTGCCCCAAATGTACCTGAAGGCCCTTCAATAAATAGAACAGCTTTTTCTTCCCTTAATTTTATCAGGCCTCTGTTTTTAGAAACTTGGAGTAAATGACTTCATAACCTGAAGGTTTAATTGGAAGATTAACCCCCAATATGAAAATGGACCAAATTTACAGAAGTGTATAAACCAGAGATCATTAGTTCATTTTGGGTGTAACCCCTGGGAGGGGGGAGGGCTTTATCTCCCCAAAATGTACCTGAAGGCCCTCCAATAAATAGAACAGCTTTTTCTTCCCTTAATTTTGTCAGGCCCCTGTTTTTAGAAACTTGGGGTAAATGACTTCATTATCTGAAGGTGTAATTAGAAGATTAACCCCCAACATGCAAATGGACCAGATTTACAGAAGTGTGAAAACCTGGGGCCATTGGTCCATTTTTGGGTGTATCTCCTTGGGAGGGAGGGCTTTATCTGCCCCAAATGGCCCTTCAATAAATAGAACAGCTTTTTATTCCCTTAACGTTGTCTGGCCTCTGCTCTTAGGTAGCCCAAAAAGGCACCAGTGATGTCCCACCACAGGAGGCAGCTGGGAGATCCAGGGGGTGCAGGATTCCAGGGAATGCCACTGACCTGGAGGCTGGGCTGCCCTGAGGCCTGCAGGGCGTGCTGGAGGGCCTGGCTGAACAGGTCGTTGGTGATGGGTGTCCCCGACTGCACACTGGATGACATCGGGGACGTCCCGGAGGAGTGGCCCTAGGAGGAGGTGACAGGTCAGGAGAAGGAACCAGCACACAGCAACACCTGCAGCGCCCCTCACCCTCCATCCCATGGGGAAGGGAGCTCCTCCAGGAGGGAAGGAAGGTGTCCCAGAGCTGACCAGGCTGTGCTGGCTGTCCCCTGGGTGCTGGGATTGTGTGGAAGACAGGGATCACATGGATTTGCATGAGGGAAGGCACAGCCAGGTGTGCCAGGGATGGGATCACACAGGGAACTCTCCCCTGAGGAAATGCACAGCCAGGTGTGCCAGCCTTGATCAGGACTGGTACTGGCCGTTCCCTGGGTGCTGGGATTGTGTGGAAGACAGGGATTTCACAGGGATGGGATTTGCCTGAGGAAATGCACAGCCAGGTGTGCCAGCCTTGATCAGGACTGGTACTGGCTGTTCCCTGGGTGCTGGGATTGTGTGGAAGACAGGGATCACATGGATTTGCATGAGGGAAGGCACAGCCAGGTGCGCCAGAGCAGGGCTGTTCCCTGGGTGCCAGGGCTGGGAACAAAGGGAAGAGAATCCATCCCTGAGGGAATGCAGAGCCAGGTGTGCCAGGGCTGGGATCACACAGGGAACTCTGCCCTGAGGGAAAGCAGAGCCAGGTATGCCAGTCTTGACCAGGACCAGTGCTGGCTGTTCCCTGGGTGCCCAGGGTGGGATCAAAGGGAATAGAACCCATCCATGAGGGAATACAGAGCAAGATATGCCAGGGCTGGGATCACACAAGGAACTCTTCCCTCCGGGAATGCACAGCCAGGTGTACTAGCCTTGATCAGGACTGGTGCTGGCTGTTTCCTGGGTGCCAGGGGTGGGATCAAAGGGAAGAGAACCCACCCTTGAGGGAAAGCAGAGGCAGGAGTGCCAGCCCCAGGGGTTACCTGTGTGCCCGGGGTGGGTGTGTGGGAGCTGCTCTCGGGGGTGCTGGCCAGGGCCAGGGCTGTGGCCAGCTCGCTCTGGGTGATGGGCCGGGGCCCCGCCGCCCCCGCGTAGCCCAGCGAGGCCGGGCGCGAGCCGGACGTGCTGCTGGAAGGGGTGGACCTGGTGCTCTGTGTGGAGAGAGAGAAAAGCCCCAGCTGTGACCTCTGTCACTGTTTGTGTCCCAGTCAAACCACAGATCCCTGTCCTGCCATACCCAAATGTCCCAAGGGTGGAACTTCTGAAAGACAAACATGCCAGAGTGGGATGTGCTTTTTTTCCACAGAGTCAGCTGTGGAAACTGGCAGGAAACTTTTCAATCCATCATCCACCAGCCCCAAACCAGGGTGATGTTAGCCTGAAACAAAACAATTCCCTGCTACAGGCACGTTTGGACCCATATATCCAGCTTTTCATACAGAACTCTTTGTCCTATGGAGAGGAAGAGTGCAGAAAGGCAGGGATCAACATTCCCACGCTCACAAATGCTGTGAGGACATTTCCTCCATTCCATTTTCCTGTTGTGTGTTCAGTACTGAGGAAAACCCTCTCCTGAGCAGTGTGGAAGCAGCCAGGATCAATATGTTTGTCTCCACACCCCCCTGGGGAGCCAGAGCAGCTCATGCTGCTCACCAGACAGGAAAGGAAGAGCTTGGGAGTCTCAGGGCTAAAAATTAAACCCAAAATGAGGTGTTCACCCAAGCTGGCTGCTTACCTGGTGGAAGTCATCTTCATCATCAGAGAGCCCCTCAAAGAGAAAGCCACCTGCACCAGAAAGGGGAATAAAAGGATGTGGCAAACCAGCAGGAATTGGGAGCACATGAGAACCCCGTGGAGTTTTTGGCTGAGCACCCTGAGCGTTCGTTCCCCTTGCAG
This sequence comes from Emberiza elegans, assembly GCA_024865655.1. Classification (NCBI taxonomy): domain Eukaryota; kingdom Metazoa; phylum Chordata; class Aves; order Passeriformes; family Fringillidae; genus Emberiza; species Emberiza elegans. Next base: position 3,386,407 of record JALJVW010002397.1, read on the forward strand.
GCGGACGTACCTGGCATGTCGCGGTAGGAGCCCAGGGCCATGGCCCGCGAGGACGTGTCCGGGGCTGGCAGGGGGTGCTGCCCGCCACCGAGTGCAGCACCAGCACGATGGCGTTCACCAGGGCAGGGTGAGCCGGGATCAGCCTGGGCACAAACGGGCACAGCTGAGCCAGGGCACAGGGCAAGCCAGGAACCAGCCCTGAGGCACCTGGGGCACTGCCACCACCGCCTGTGCTGCCAGCACAAGCTCCTCCAGCCAGCCAGGGATCCTCCTGGATCCATGTTGGAACTGGCCTTGGATCACCAAGGATCCTCCTGGATCCATGCTGGACCTGGCCTTGGATCACCAAGGATCCTTCTGGACCCATAGTGGACCTGGCCTTGGATCCTTCTGGGTCCACACTGGACCTGGCCTTGGATCACCAAGGATCCTTCTGCATCCATGCTGGACCTAGCCTTGGATCCTTCTGGATCCACGTTGGATCTGGCCTTGGATCCTTCTGGATCCACGCTGGACCTGGCCTTGGGTCCTCTTTGATCTATGCTGGACCTAGCCTCAGCTCACCAAGGAACCTTCTGGACCCCATGTTGGACCTTGTCTCTGTTCACCAAGGAACCTTCTGGACCCCATGTTGGACCTTGTCTCTGTTCACCAAGGAACCTTCTGGACCCAACCTTGCCTCAGTTCTCCAAGGAGCCCTCTGGACTCATGCTGACTTTTCCAAGGTTCTCATGGGAGCAGCTCTGTGCTGTGAGCAGTTCATCCAGGTCTGAACCCTGATCTGGAGGTGATGATGGCCCTGCCTCCCACCAAACACCCTCTGGATTAATCCAAGTGGTGGATTTGTGTTTCCTGAGAGGAATGACCCAGCCTGGCAGGCAGGAGCAGAGCTCTGTCCCACCCAGGTGACACATGGGGACACAAAGGCACTGCTGAATCACTGCCCCAGCTTGGGGAACTTACGTGTCCAGCATGTTGGGGTCTGCAAACACAGAGAACAGATCCTTGTCCTGCAGAACTCCTGCAAAAGACCAGGAAAGGCAGTGAGACAGGATACAGCGAACAGGAGCCAGTCACACAAAAGCCACAGGGACAAATAAATAGGAATTGTTTTCCAGGAAATGAGTCATGAGTAAACACCACAAACACCCCCATTGTTCCTCTGAAGCCTTTGTGTTCCAGGAGAGGCTCTTGGTCACAGCCATACACCCAAGGGACAAAAGGGACTGGGCCTTTTCCTGCAGATCCCGTGGGTGCTCCACCTCAAGGGCAGGATGGAAGCTGGGCGCCAGCTCCCTGCAGCCAGGCTGTGACCGCATCCCAAATTCCACCTGCCTTGGACTGCCACCATCCCAGAACACACTGGATTTAATCAACCATTCTGTAACATCCCAAATTCCACCTGCCTTGGACTGCCACCATCCCAGAACACACTGGATTTAATCAACCACTTTGGAGTGCTTTGCAGTGGGGAGAGAGCTCCATCCCTCCTTTCCTAATCCTTCTGAAGCCAGGATCCATCCCCAATGAGAGCTCCATCCCTCTTTTCCCTGGCCCTTCTGAAGCCAGGATCCATCCCCAATAAGAGCTCCATTTCTCCTTTCCCTGACACTTCGGAAGTCAGGATCCATCCCTCCTTTCCCTGATCCTTTTGAAATCAAGGACAGAGCTCCCTCCTTCCTTTCCCTGGCCCTTCTGAAGCCAGAATCCATCCCCAAGGAGAGAGATCCATCCCTCTTTTCCCTGGCCCTTCTGAAGCCAGGATCCATCCCCAAGGAGAGAGCTCCATTTCTCCCTTCCCTGACCTTCCGAAGCCAGGGAGAGAGCTCCATCCCTCCTTTCTCTAATCCTTCTGAAGCCAGGATCCATCCTCAATGAGAGCTCCATCCCTCCTTTCCCTGGCCCTTCTGAAATCAGGGACAGAGCTCCATCCCTCCTTTCCCTGGCCCTTCTGAAATCAAGGACAGAGCTCCATCCCTCCTTTCCCTGGCCCTTCTGAAGCCAGGATCCATCCCCAAACATCACCAGTGGAGCATGACTGACACCTCAGCAGTCACCAACTCATGCTCCAAAGGGACAAAAGATGATTTTTTTTTAATTCTCTCTTCTCCCTACCAGGAATTCAACCTAGATTTGGGTCTGTCCCTTCCCCCATCAGGAATTCAAGCCTTCCTCAGATCCTCCCCTGGGTCACAGCCAGACTCACCCAGAGCCACGGGGTCGCTGCTGAGGCCGGGAGTAGCCACAATGATCTGATCCAGGGATTCCTTGTTTCCCAGCATCTTGAAGACCTGCCAGGGAAAGCAGAGCAGGTTGGGAATGTCACCCACTGTGTGGCTGTCCCCAGAGGGAGGGGACAGCTGAATTCCCGCCGGGAGCAGAGCACTCACAGCATCTCTGTAGGCAGGGCTGCTGTGCAGGGCAGTGTGCAGCACACGGAATTCCCGGACTGCTGCCACCTTATCCACGGGCTCTGAGGGGAGAAAACACCACAACAAAACACAGCTGGGCCTCTGTCAGCCCTCCAAGCCATTCCACAGCCCACTGGGACCTCCATGCTGCAACAGGGATCCTCTAACATCCTTGGAATGGGTGCAGTCACTGCAGAGTAATGACTTGCTACACTCTCAGATCATAAAAATAGTCAGGAATATCCTCCCACATGTGCCATTACAGGAACGCCAGCTCAAGCTCCTGTTTTTGTACACTCAGGCACACAGCAGCCTGCTCATCCCTGGGGCTTTGCTGCAGATCCCCTGGAAGTGCCCTAGAATGGATCACAGGCAATTAAGGAAGGGATGATCCCTCCCTCCATGGTGCACAGCTCATTCCTTAACTCTTGTGTCAGCAGGAAAACCAACACCCAGGTGCTGCTGGGAGTTCCCAAACACGGGGATTCATTCTCCTGGAAACCTCCACAGCAGTGAATCCCTAGAGAAACTCAGTCCCTAATAAAACAGATCCCAAGGAGAATCCAAGGGGCAATCCCCACAGCTCCTCACCTGGTTTCTGGTCAGGCTCAGGCCAGGACTTACGCAGGACATGGACAGTGGAGCCAGACTGGATTCCATAAAAATCCAGGGTCTGGTCATCCCTCAGCTTCCGGCCACAGTAGATCAGGTCTGGGGGGAGAAACACTTGAAGATAAACACCTGTGGTGCTCTCAGAACCAGCTGGGGGTCTCTAGGTGTGCTTTAGAGCCCAAGGGGTTACTGAGCAGCTGGGTAGGGAAAAACACAGGGAAGCTGTGGAGCTGAGAACCAGGAGGGAAATCACAGAGCTGATCTACAGGAGATGGCAGAGTCACCACCTGCGTAAGAGCTGACCTCCCTCTCAGCTCTCATGAGAGCTCTCACAAGGACACAGAGCTGGTGGAAAGCCCAAATATTCCCGAACAAGGGCACTGCCGCGGCTGGAGCGCCGTGATCCCAAGGAAACAGGGAACGAACACCGAGCCCTCCCACCACCACCACCAGCGGGATGTGGCGTCCCGGGCGCGGCGAGGACGGGCCGAGGGTGTCCCCAAGCGGCGGGACGGCGCCAGGCTCCGGCGGGGCACGCACCGATGAGCTCGGGGTCCGGCATGGATTCCTGCAGCTTGCCCGTGATCAGCTGCTTGAGGTGTGAGATGCTGCAGCCGCCCAGCGGGCACTCGCCCAGCTCGGTCTCCGGCAGGCGCAGGATGGCTTTGGGGGCCAGCGGCTGCTCGGCCAGCTTCACGGCGATGTGCCACTCCGGCAGGGCCATGGCGCCTGGGGACACAGCCGAGTGACACCCCGCACACAGCGAGCCTCCCTCACCCATCGGGCACAGCCAGCCACAGCCCCGACCCCCGGGGCTCAGGGATCCCGGCCCGTGGCTCCAGGTCCCGGCTGCCCGTCCCCAGAGTCCCGATCTCCCCCTCAGCTCAGGGGGGTCCCGGCCGTGGCTCCTCCATCCCCAGAGCCCCGTTCCCTTGTCAGCTCAGGGGAATCCCGGCTGTTCTCCCCTAGACCCTCCCTCATCTCAGGGGGGTCAGGACATGTTTCCCTCAGAGCCTCCCCTCAGCTATGCCATCCCTCCCAGACCGTGCCCTCAACTCAGGGGGATGCCCCAGATGTTCCCCGCCCCAATCTTCCCCTCAGCTCAGGGGGGTCCCGGCCGCGGCTCCCCATCCCCAGAACCCCACCCCCGCCTCAGCTCAGGGAGTCCTGGCCGTACTCCATCAGACCCTCCCGACAGCTCAGGGAGATCCCGACTGTGCTCCCCCAGATCCTCCCCTCAGCTCTTCCCCTCCCATCCCCTTAGAGGATCCCCCCCGGACTGCTCAGGGGTCCCGGCTGTCCTCCCCCAGATCCTCCCCTAAGCTCAGGGAGATCCCAGCCGGGCTCCCCCAGCTCCTGTCACTCTCCCAGGAGGGTCCCCTCCCCTCAGCTCAGTGGGGTCGCTCAGGGGGATCCCGGCTGTGGCCCCCCACCCCAGACCGTGCCCTCAAACTCAGGGGGATCCCCCGGATGTCCCCATCTTCCCTCAGCCGGAGTCTTCCCTGATTCCTCAGCTCAGGGGAATCCCGGTTGTGCTCTCCCAGTTTCCCTCCCCAGGGGTCGGGACCTCCCCAGATCCCCCTCAGGGGGGGATCTTCCCCAGCCGTGTCTCCCTCCCCAGCTCACCTCACGGGGTCCCAGCTGTGTCTCACTCCCCTCCCCACCTCAGGGGTCCCAGCTGTGTCTCCGTCCCCTCCCCACCTCAGGGCGATCCCGGCCGTGTCTCCCTCCCCTCCCCTCAGCGTAGGGGGATCCCGGCCGTGTCTCCCTCCCCACCTCACGGGATCTCAGCCCGTGTCTCCGGCCCTCCCCACCTCACGGGGGTCCCAGCCCTGTCTCCCTCCCCTCCCCTCCCCACCTCACGGGGGCCCGGCCGTGCCCCCCCAGGCCCTCCCAGATCCGTGCTACCTCACTCCAACGGACAGGAAGCGGAAGTGCTGTGCGGAACGCGATGCGCGCTGGGAAATCGAGTCCGCAGAGTAGGCGGTAACGCCCTCCCGAGGTGGAGGCGCTGCTGATTGGCTGACTCTGCCAGGACCAGCCAATGGGCGGGCGGCCGAGGGTTTAAAGGCCGGAGCGCGGGGAGGGGCGCGCAGTCCCGTGATTCTCCCCCGCCACGACCGCCTGTAATTAACGCTCTCTCAGTAATTAAGCGGCTGCCATCCCTCCCCCGTGGGCGAGCTGCTCCTATAGATACCCCACCAACGCCGGAGGACCCAGCTGTGCGAAGCTGCCCGCTCTTCAGCACTATCCACTGCTCCATCTCCTCATCCTCTCCCAAAAAAGGAGAAGCCACTGCTCCGGTGACCAACTCCTGTGCCAAGGCACCGACTTTTTCTGACAAGAAGAGCTGTTTGTGTTCTAAAAAAAGCCAAGTTACCATGAAAGTCCGGTCAGGCTGCAAGAGCCACATTCCAGGCACGCTTTGCTGCCTAACAGCTCTTAAAATGGTCCGAGCAGCACAGGGGCTGTGATGGGATTTAAAGAGAATTCAGAAAACAAAATTGAGGCTAAGCTTTAACTTCAAGCCAGGTCAGAATCCCAAAACCTTTCACCCCAATAAGGGGATAGAGAACCCACCCTTGAAAGAAAGGAAGCAAAATCAGCTTTTTTTTTTTTTAGTGTTTAAACCTGGGAAGTTTATTTCTTTTCCTACAAAGGAACCTAGGGGTGACAAACCTAGGGGTGACAAACCTAACTTTAGTGTCATCCTATGGGTGTTACACAGGGAAAGTGAACAACCCTCCGCCTGAGGAAGAGGAGCCTAACGAGCCATTAAAACACACACGCTAATTACTAATTAGTACCTGGACAAGGGAATGGGAGCTAAGGAGCAGTGGAATAACAAGGTCTGAGGTGGCGGGGGTGCCAGGAGGGTCGGGGGTGCTGCTGGCAGGGACAGTGGGGGGTGCTGCTGGCAGGGAGGGTCAGGGGGTGCCAGCAGGGAGGGTGAGGGTCAGGGGTGCCAGCAGCCCCTCTAGAAGCATTTCCTGTGCACGATGGAGGGGCCGGACTCGTCGTACTCCTGCTTGCTGATCCACATCTGCTGGAAGGTGGAGAGCGAGGCCAGGATGGAGCCCCCGATCCACACGGAGTACTTGCGCTCAGGGGGGGCGATGATCTGCACCAGGAGAGACAGACAGAGGGGGGTCAGAGCTGTTCCACCCCCCCGTGCCCACCCTGCCCGGCACTGGGATCTTGTCTGAAAAATCCCTTCTGAGCCAGGACCAGGATTTCTTCTCCTGGGAAGCTGAGAAGCTTCAGCTTCTCCCTGTTTTGCTGCTTTGGAATGTGATTTTGGGGATTGTTTACCCAGCATACAAATTGTTTTAATGGTTCAGCTGTCAAGGCTCTGAGGAGTCACGAGTTTTTATTATTGATTCTTGCTAAGCCTTCTGATGTATCCTTCCTTTTTCTTTAGTACAGTGTGGTGGAGTTTGTGGGTCCCCAGCACGAGGGAAGAGATGGGAATCTTGACTCCATGTTTCAGAAGGCTGATTTATTATTTTATGATAGATATTGTCACAGACATATTTTATGAAAAGTCCTTTTGCTAGGATTTTTCTCCTGAGAACCTGAGAGGCTTCAGGAATGAAATGCAAACAATAATTATCTGCTGCTGTGGAATGCAATAGGTGCATCTGTGATTGTCCCATGTGGTTGTTTTTAATTAATGGCCAATCACAGTCCAGCTGTCTCAGACTCTCTGGTCAGTCACAAAATTTTATTATCATTCTTTTTCTTTTCCTTGCTAGGTTTCTGATGAATTCCTTTCTTCTACTCTTTTAGTATAGTTTTAACATCTCATTTTCTTTTAATATACTATATATAATAAAATAATAAATCAGCCTGCTGAAACATGGAGTCAAGATTCTCATCTCTTCCCTCATCCTGGGACCCTTGTGAACACCACCACATATTGCATTAAAAGAAAATTATGTATTAAAACTATACTAAAGAAAAAGGAGACAGCAGAAGGCGAGCAAGGAAAGGAATGATAATAAAATCTTGTGACTGCTCACAGCCTGGCTGTCATTGGTCATCAAGTGAAAACAATTCACATGAGACCAATCAAAGACGCACCTGTTGGTAAACAATCTCCAGACCCCATTCCACAGCCATCAGATAATTATTGTTTACATTTCATTTCTGAGGCCTCTCAGCTTCTCAGGAGAAAAATCCTAGTGAAAGGATTTTCCAGAAAATATGTCTGTGACAGAATAGCATTCTATTCATATAGTATCATAAAATGATATTATATTATAATAATAGATCAGCCTTCTGAGAACATGGAGCCAGATTCATCTTTTTTTTTAGTATAGCATTCTTTTAATATACTATAATATCACAAAATAAAAAACAGCTTTTTGAGAACATGGACTCAGATTCCTGATTTTCTTTAGTACAGCATTATTATATATACTATATTAATAAATCAGCCCTCTGAGAACCTGGAATCAGATTCCACATCTTTTTCTTTAGTATAGCATTCTTTTAATATAATATAATAAAAAATTAGCCTTCTGAGAACATGCAGCCAGATTCCTCATATTTTTCTTTAGTATAGCATTCTTTTAATATAATATCATAAATTGATATTATAATAATAAATCAGCCTTATGAGAACCTGGAATCAGATTCCTCATCTTTTTCTTTAGTATAGCATTGTTTGAATATAATATAATAATAAATCAGCCTTCTGAGAACATGGAGTCAGAATCTCATCTCTCAGCTCATGCTGGGGACCCTCACAACCACCACCCCCTGCCCACCTTGATCTTCATGGTGCTGGGAGCCAGGGCCGTGATCTCCTTCTGCATGCGGTCGGCGATGCCCGGGTACATGGTGGTGCCCCCGGACAGCACGGTGTTGGCGTACAGATCCTTCCTGATGTCCACGTCACACTTCATGATGGAGTTGAAGGTGGTCTCGTGGATGCCGCAGGACTCCATGCCCAGGAAGGAGGGCTGGAAGATGGACTCGGGGCAGCGGAAGCGCTCGTTGCCGATGGTGATGACCTGCCCGTCGGGCAGCTCGTAGCTCTTCTCCAGCGAGGAGGAGGAGGCGGCCGTGGCCATCTCCTGCTCGAAGTCCAGCGCCACGTAGCACAGCTTCTCCTTGATGTCGCGCACGATCTCGCGCTCGGCCGTGGTGGTGAAGCTGTAGCCCCTCTCGGTGAGGATCTTCATGAGGTAGTCGGTGAGGTCGCGGCCGGCCAGGTCCAGGCGCAGGATGGCGTGGGGCAGGGCGTAGCCCTCGTAGATGGGCACCGTGTGCGTGACGCCGTCGCCGGAGTCCATCACGATGCCCGTGGTGCGGCCCGAGGCGTAGAGGGACAGCACGGCCTGGATGGCCACGTACATGGCCGGCGTGTTGAAGGTCTCGAACATGATCTGCGTCATCTTCTCCCTGTTGGCTTTAGGGTTGAGGGGCGCCTCGGTGAGCAGCACCGGGTGCTCCTCAGGCGCCACGCGCAGCTCGTTGTAGAAGGTGTGGTGCCAGATCTTCTCCATGTCGTCCCAGTTGGTGACGATGCCGTGCTCTATGGGGTACTTGAGGGTGAGGATGCCCCTCTTGCTCTGCGCCTCGTCGCCCACGTAGCTGTCCTTCTGGCCCATGCCCACCATGACGCCCTGGTGCCGCGGCCGCCCCACGATGGAGGGGAACACGGCGCGGGGCGCGTCGTCCCCCGCGAACCCCGCCTTGCACATCCCCGAGCCGTTGTCCACCACCAGGGCAGCGATCTCCTCGTCCGCCATCCCGCCCGGCCTGAGGGCAGAGAGACAGCGGGCTGGCACTCCCTGCCCCGCAGGGATGGGCAGGGACGCTCCAGGGAGGGTGGGAGTTAAGCCCTGAGGGGTCTGCACGGCAAGGCAGGGAGGTAAAATATTGCTTTATGCCCTCAGAGCACACACAGGAATAAATGCAGTCCCCCAGAGGACAAGCACAGGGCTGTGGAAGGTGTCCCTGTCTATGGCAGGGGGTGGGAGTGGAAACATTCTCGAGGTTCCTCCAACCCAAAACTGTTCTGAGATTCCCAGTCCTTTCCCAGGGATCTGAGGGGATCCCTCTACACAGCCCCCCACCAGCACAGACCTGAGGGAATTAAGGTCCCCAGCACAGAGCACCATCCCTGCCAGAGCCCACACACCCCTAGGGCCTGAACACACACGGGGGAAGCCCTAATTCCACCCCAAGGACCACAGCAGGGGATACCAGACTGCCTTAAGGGACCAGGCAGACACAGGGGAACCCCAAATCCCACACTCAGAGCCTGAACAGACATTGGGGAACCCCCAACTCTGCCTAAGGGCCCAAACAGGCATGAGGGGAGCCCTAACCCTGTCCTAAGAGCCCAAACACACATTGGGGGAACCCTAAGCCTGCCCTGAGAGGCCAAATATACATCAGGAGACCCCCTAACCCTCCCTAGGGCCCCAAACAGACATTGGGGGACCCCTAGCCCTGTCCTAAGAGGCCAAATAGACATTGGGGGACCCCTAACCCTGCCCTAAGAGGCCAAATAGACACGGAGGGGGCCTTAAGCCCCGTCTGAGGGCCTAAGTTGATGTGCAGGGACCCTAACCCTTTCCCCGAGAGACACACCCCTAAAATCCCCCCCCGAAATCCCAAACACACACGGAGAAACCTCTAAATCCCCCTGAGAGACCCTTAACCCCACGCTAAAGGCACAAAGGGACACAGAGAACCCCTCTAAGCCCACCCTCAGAGCTCGAACAGTCATAATGAGACCTTAACCCTCCCTCCGAGGGACCCCTAAGCCACTCCTCAAAGCCCAAACAGACACGGGGGGAACCCCTAAACGCCATCCCCGAGGTCCCGCTCGGCTGCGGGCGTTCGCGGGGCCCCACTCACCCTCACGCACTCCCTCAACCCCTGGCGGCGCCTCCTCGGCGACTGCCGGGCCCCGCGCCCGCGGCGCGCTTTTTATACCACCCGGAACCGGAAGGCGGCCGGCATCGCGCTCTCTGATTGGCTGTAGCTTTCCCTCTCCCCCCCTCCCTCTCCGCGGGCCGTTCCCGGAAGCGGTGCGGGCGCTTCCGGTGCTTCCGGCCGGGCTCGGAAGGGGCGGGAGGGGGAAGGAGGAAGGGAAAGGAACGGGAAGGGAACGGGAAGGGAAAGGAAGGAGGGGAGGACGGAAGGAAGGAAGGAGGAGCTGACGCGGCCGCGCACGGACCGGCGGGACCCGCCACGGGAGGTAACGGGGGGAAACCGCGGTACTGAGGGGCGAGTGGGGGGAACCCTCGGTATTTCCGCCTAAGGGAAGGGTCGGGTTGGAGCCCTCGCGGTAAAACGGGGGTTTATTAATTAGTTAGTTAGTTAATTAATGAATTAATTAGCGGCCCTCGGTGCGGGTTTCACTCTCGCAGGCGGTTCCCGAGCGCCGCTCGAAAGGAGGAGTTAAAGGGGCTGGGAGGGCTCGCACGGGGCAGGGAAACCTCGCTGTGCGTGGGGAACACGGCCCGGGCCCTCCGGAGTGCGGGAACAGGCTCAGGAAACCGGGGGGGACGGAAAAAATGAGCCTGAAAGTGAGGGAGGGACGCAAAATGTGGAGGAGAGACACAAAAAGTGACTCTGAAAGTGAGGGAAGGACACGAAAAACAGGGGAGAGATTCTGAAAGGGAGGGAGGGAGGGACGAAAAAAGTGAGGAAGAGGCACCAAAAATGACCCTGTATGCGAGACAGGGACACAAAAAATGACGGGGGAGACTCTAAAAGTGAGGGAGGGACACCAAAAATTACCCTAAAAGTGAGGCAGAGACACAAAAAGTGACAGAAGGGAGACCCTGAAAGTGAGGCAGGGACACAAAAAGCAGGGGAGAGACAAGAAAAAATGACCCTAAAAGTGAAGGAGGGACATAAAAAACGGGGGAGAGATCCTAAAAGTGAGGGAAGAACACACAAAGTGAGGGAGAGAAACAAAAAAATGACCCTAAAAGTGAAGGAGGGACACAAAAAACGGGGGAGAGATCCTAAAAGTGAGGGAGAGAAACAAAAAGTGAAGGGGGAGACCCTAAAACTGAGGGAGAGACACAAAAGGTGAGAGAGGGATGACAAAAATGACCCTAAAACTGAGGGAGAGACACAAAAGGTGAGAGAGGGATGAATGTGAGGCAGGAACCAAAAGTGAGGGAGAGAAACACAAAAGCAACCCTGAAAGGAAGGAGGGACATAAAAAATGAATGTGAAAGGAGGGGGACACAAAAGTGAGGGAGAGACACAAAAAGTGACCCTGAAAGTGAGGGAGAGACACCAAAAATGACCCTGAAAGCGAAGGAGGGACATAAAAAACTGGGGAGAAATCCTGAAAGTGAGAGAAGTACACAAAAAGTGAGGGAGGGACCCAAAAAGTGACCCTGAAAGTGAGGGAGGGACGTAAAAAATGAAGGGGGGGACACCAAAAGTGACTCTGAATGTGAGGCAGGAACACAAAAAGTGGAGGAGAAACACAAAAAGCAACCCTGAAAGTGAAGGAGGGACACAAAAAATGAGGAGGGGACACCAAAGGTGACTCTGAATGTGAGGGAGGGACACCAAAAGTGACCCTGAAAGTGAGTTGGGCACGCAAAAAACTGGGGAAAGACACCAAAAATGACCCTGAAGGTGAGGCAGGGACACAAAAAGTGACAGGGAGAGAGCCTGAAAATGAGGCAGGGCCACAAAAAGTGAGGGAGGGACACCAAAAGTGGCAGGGGGAGACCCTAAAAGTGAGGGAGGGAAACAAAAGATGAGGGAGAGACACCCTAAAAGTGAGGGGGAGATGCCAAAAGTGACCCTGAATGGGAGGGAGAGGCACGAAAAGAGATCCTGAAAGTGAGGCAGGGACACAGAAAACTGGGGAAAGACACCAAAAATGACCCTGAAAGTGAGGCAGGGACACAAAAAATGACAGGGGAGACCCTAAAAGTGAGGGAAGGGAACAAAAAGTGAGGGAGAGAAGCCAAAAATGACAGGGGGAGACCCTGAAAATGAAGGAGGAACACAAAAAGTGACGGGGGGGAGATCCTGTAAAATTATTTATTTTATTCTTTTAAAATATTTTTTAATTATATTTTAAATTTTTTATTTCCTTATTTTTATTTTAAATTCATTTTTATTTCATTTATTTATTTTTAAAATTGTTCTTATTTAATTTTTTTATTTTAAAATTTCTATTTTATTTTAAAATTTCTATTTTATTTTAAAATTTTTTAAATTTTAAATTCATTTTTTATTTTAAATTCATTTTTATTTTAAATTTTTTTACATTTATTTTTATTTTAATTTTTAAATTTATTTCTTTTAAATTTGTTTTTATTTCTGTTTATTTTTATTTATAGTCTATTATTTTATTATTTATTTATTCATTCATATTTTTAGTTATTTAGTTATTTAGTTATTTCTATGAAGTGCAGGGGTTTAGCCACAGAGTGCCTGCCTAGCATGGCTGTATATATATGTGTATATATATATATATAAAACTTAATTTTTCATTTTTATTTACATTTATTTATTAATTTCGTTATTTCTAAGAAGTGGCAGGAGTTTAGCCACATAGTGAAAGCACAGAAGAATTTAGGGATAGCCTGGCATGGGTGTATATATATATATATATATAAATTATATATATGGATATAAATATATATATCAGTGTGTATATATATACATATAATTTGATTTTTATTATTTATTTCAATTTTTTCTATGAAGTGGCAGGGATTTAGCCACAGAGTGAGAGCACAGAAGAATTTAGGGATAGCCTGGCATGGGTGTGCATATCTATATATATATGCATATACATACATATATATGTATATATATGTAGATATAAATATATATACATGTGTGTGTGTGTATCCATATATATATATATGGATATAAATATATATATATAATTTATTTTAAATTTTTTTTTTATTATTTATTTCAGTTTTTTCCTGTGAAGTGGCAGGGATTTAGCCACAGAGTGAGAGCACAGAAGAATTTAGGGATAGCCTGGCACGGGTGTGCATATATACATATTTATTTATTTATGTATGTATTTATTTTTATATCTCTATATAGATGAATAAATTATATATATATGGATATAAATATATATGTATATATATTTTTTAATTTATTTTTTATTACTTATTTCAATTTTTTCCTATGAAGTGGCAGGGGTTTAGCCATGGAGTGAGAGCACAGAAGAATTTAGGGATAGCCTGGTGCAGGTTTACATATATATTTATTTTTTAAAATTTTTTTTAATATAAATGTGGCCAGGCTCCTCCTGGCTGCCTCCTTTTAGGGCTGCCCTTGCAGCAGCTCCTTTAGTGGAGCCCGTCCCGCACAAACCCCTCGGGCACCTTGGGGCAGAGCCGAGCCCCGCTCCCCCCGCACCGCACCGCACCGCGCCCGCTGCCGCCCGGGGCTGTTGGAGCCTCGCTGATTGTTTCACGGTCTCCTGCACAGGAAAGAGCCCCGGCTCTGCTCCGTCCATCCCCTCCCTTCCTGGGGAAGAGATGAAAGCAGCAGCTCCGGCCGCTCTGCCTCAAGCCGCGTTTGTGTCCCCGGCAGATCCTGCGCGGCTCCCGCCGGGGCCGCCAGCCATGCGCACGGCGGGATGAAGCTGCAGGCGGTGCTGGAGCAGCTGCAGAAGCAGCAACAACAGCAGCAGCAGCAGCAGCAGCAGCAGCCGGCGGTGTCCATGGATTGCCGGGAGCGCCGCCGGGAGCCGCAGGTGCCCTTCCCGACCCCGCCGCCCTTCCCCGGCCGCGCCCCGGGGGTGCCGCCCGCTGTCCCCAGCGCTGTCCCCACCGCGGGCAGAGCCCCCGCTGCAGCCGGCCGGCCCTTGGAGCAGAGCAGCGGCAACTCCGAGGAGGAGGAGGATGATGAAGAGGAGGAGGATGAAGAGGAGGATGATGAAGAAGACGGCGCTGAGCTGGAGGATGGCCCCGGGGTGCCCGGCCAGGAGAGCTGCTCTGCCCTGCCGTGTTTCCGCGCTCCCAAAGGTGCCCACGCCAAGGGCAGAGCGGGATGCGGTGCCAGCCCCGTGGCGGGCACCCAGCAGGGCAGGGAGGAGCCGGGCACAGACCCCGCCCAGCGCTGCGCGGCCCCGGCGGGGCGCCCCGGCTGGCGCCTGGACGAGCCGCTCAAACAGGTCAGTCCCTGCAGAATCTCCCGTTTCCAACCATTTTGTACCAAAATAATCCCATTTTTTTGCCCCAAAGTGCCAGGAGGGAGGTGCCAGGAGCTCGGGGAGTGTTTGGGGTTGGTTTTTCCTTTGTTCCCCCAAGCTGGGTGAAACCCCAAACCCTAAATGGGAGTGGGATGACCCAAATTTGGTCACTTTTCCCCCAGGAAGGACAATCTGGGAGGACACAAAGTGCAAATCTTGTGTTTATTTCTAGGATCTATCCCCATTGCTGCTCTCACCTCCAGCCCCTGCTGGAAGTTGGATTTAGGGTCAGCCCAGCAAATCCTTCCTGCCATAACTAAAAACTTAAAGGAAATAATATAAATTCCACTCCGAATTCTTTTAGAGCAGAAGCTCTCCTGTTTCCAACCATTTTTACCAAAATAATCCCATTTTTTTGCCCCAAAGTGCCAGGAGGGAGGTGCCAGGAGCTCGGGGAGTGTTTGGGGTTGGTTTTTCCTTTGTTCCCCCAAGCTGGGTGTGTGGTGAAACCCCAAACCCTAAATGGGAGTGGGATGACCTGAATTTGGTCACTTTACCCCAAAAAGGACAATCTGAGGGGACACAAAGTGCACATTTTGTGTTTATTTCCAGGATTTATCCCCATTGCTGCTCTCACCTCCAGCCCCTGCTGAAAGTTGGATTTAGGGCCAGCCCAGCAAATCCTTCCTGCCTTAAATCAAAACTTAAAGGAAACAATATGAATTTCACTGAGAATCCTTTTAGAGCAGAAATTCTCCTGTTTCAGCCATTTTTACCAAAATAATCCCATTTTTTTGCCCACAGTGCCAGGAGGGAGATGCAGGGTGTATTTGGGTTGGGTTTTCCTTTCCGAGCTGGGTGTGTTTTGAAACCCCCCAAACTGGATGTGGGATGACCAAAACTTGCATTTCCCTTCCTCAGGAGTTCTGTGAGGAGATCCCACCAGAACTTGGCTTTAGGGGTTTCCCTACTCTGTGAGAGCCTTTGTGGGGTGGGATTTTGGGGAAAACCTCGTGGTTTGGTCATTTTTGGTGCAGGCAGCTCCCTGCTGATGCCTCACTGGAGTTACTTGTTGTCAGACCTCAGGGATCCCGGAATTGTGGATTTTTGGGTGCAGGGGGATGTGACCTGATCCTGGGAGCCAGAGCACTTTAAATTCCAGGGGAGGGAAAGGAAAAGGGGAAAGAAAAGGGAAGGGGGGAAGGAAAGGAAAGGAAAGGAAAGGAAAGGAAAGGGGAAAGGAAAGGAGAAAGGAGAAAGGAAGGGAAAAGGGGAAAGGAAAAATGAAAGGGAAAAGGGGAAAGGAAAAATGAAGGAAAAGGAAAACTGAAGGGAAAAGGAAAGGGGAAACTGAAGGGGAAAAGGAAAACTGAAGGAAAGGGGGAAAGGAAAGGGGAAAGGAAAACTGAAGGAAAGGGGGAAAGGAAAAATGAAGAGAAAGGGGGAAAGGAAAAAGGAAGGGAAAAGAAAAGGAAAGGAAAAAGGAAAAGGGAGAGAAAAGTAAAAGGAAGCAAGGAGCCAGCTGCTGCTGCCTTGTGGGAGGTGAATTCCACCTCTGAGTGAAGAATTCCTGCTCCTTGCGGCTGAGAGCCAGGGCATGGTGCAATGATTTCCTTTGTGGCCAGTGGGATTTCAGTGCTCCCTGGGCGAGTGTTCCCTCCCCGGCTCCTCAGGGAGCAGCTCTGGGCTGTAAAACCCCCAGGGAACGCTCTGGCTGCTGGGTTTTCTGCAGGGGAGCTGGGTTTGTCACTCAGGGGCCATCGCCTCAGGGTGCCCTGGCCGGGGGCGGTGACGGCTCCCCTGGGTGGGGAGCGGGAGCAGGGCTCAGCTCTCAGGGCATCTCCTTCTTTAGGAAGCCAAATGAGCCCAGCTGGGTCTGGGGCTGGCTTTGCTCCTTGCCCTGCACATCTCCCTGCTCATCCTGGCCAAAGGAAACCAGCCAGGGCTTGTGTGCAAGAGGGGAAAAACCTGGAATAAAACATCATTCCAGGGTTGGCACAATGGGCTTCGGCCCGTTCCTGCAGTTTGGGAGGCCACTTCAATCCAGGAGCCCAAAGTACCCAAAATTTCAGTGGGAAAAACTCCCAATAAAATCATTTTTTGCTGCTGTGGGATCTGCTGAAGCAGGAAAAATTGAAATAAAACCATTTTTTGCTGCTGGGAAAGGCAGGAGTGGGAGGAATCCATGGACACCAGGATCAGGAGTGCGTTATTAAGGAGTAGCAAGGGCAGCTCTGGAGAACAGTGGGGAAAGGTGGCAGGAAAAGGACAGGTCCCACTGTTGTCCCAAGGTTTTTGGAGCTGGAATGGTTTGGATTTGTGGTTTGGGTCCAAATGGAGCTGCTGATTCCCAGTTCAGAGCTGGGGAGTAAAACCAGGGGCAGGAAAGGGAGAGGATTGTGTGGGGAGCTCCTCATTCCTTGGAATCTTTAACATCCAGGCATTTTTTAAAGGGATGAGCTCTTTCCTTTGCTTTCTCTCTTTAATATACAGAAATTCCAGGATGAAACAGATTCTCCAGTTTGTTTCCAAAATGATTCCTGGATTAGGGTTTTACTTTTTTAGCTTCTTTCACCAGTCTTGGTGCATTCCTGGGATGCAGAATGCTTTTGGAAATGGGGGAAAAATCACTTCATTCCTTCCCTCAAGGCTTGCTTGTTCTTCTGGAAGTTTGGAGCAAAAATCCCTTGGAATTGTGAGGCTGGGATTGCCCAGAGAAATCTGGGATCCACCAGGACTCCATCAGGAATGTGAGAATAAATACCAGATTTTCAGGCCCCAAATCCCAGATTTGGAGGCTTCAGTTTGGAAAGCGGGAATGTGAGAATAAATCCCAAATTTCAGGCTTGGAAACCAGGAATGTGAGAATCCCAGATTTCCAGGCCCCAAATCCCAGGTTTCAGGCCCCAAATCCCAGGTTTCCAGGCTCCAGCTTGGAAATGAGGAATATGAGAAGAAATACCAAATTTCCAGTCTGGAAATCAGGAATGTGAAAATGAATAAATCCCAAATTTCCAGCTTGGAAATGAGGAATGTGAGAATGAAGAAATCCCAGATTTCCATCTTGGGAATCAGGAATGTGCAAAGAAATAAATCCCAGATTTCCAGGCCCCAAATCCCAGCTTTCCAGTTTGGAAATCAGGAATGTGAGAATAAATCCCAAATTTCCAGTTTAGAAATCATGAATAGGAGAATAAATCCCAGATTTCCAGGCTCCAGTTTAGAAATCAGGAATTTGAGAAGAAATCACAAATTTCCAGCTTGGAAATGAGGAATGTGAGAAGAAATCCCAGATTTCTAGCATGGGAATCAGGAATGTGGGAATAAATAAATCCCACATTTCCAGGCCCCAAATCCCAGGTTTCCAGGCCCCAGCTTGGAAATCACAAATATGAGAAGAAATAAATCCCAGATTTCCAGCTTGGGATCAGGAATGTGAAAATTAATAAATCCCAGATTTCCAGCTTGGAAATGAGGAATGTGAGAATGACGAAATCCCAGGTTTCCAGGCTCCAGATTGGAAATCAGGAATGTGAGAAGAAATCCCAAATTTCCATCTTGGAAATCAGGAATGTGAGAAGAAATAAATCCCAAATTTCCAGCTTGCAAATCAGGAATGTGAGATTGAAGAAATCCCAGATTTCCAGGCCCCAAATCGCAGATTTCCAGGCCCCAGCTTGGAAATCACAAATATGAGAAGAAATCCCAGATTTCCAGCTTGGAAATGAGGAATGTGAGAATGAAGAAATCCTCCAAATTTTCAGGCCCCAAATCCCAGATTTCCATGCTCCAGCTTGGAAATGAGGAATGTGAGAATGGATAAATCCCAAATTTCCAGCTTGGAAATGAGGAATGTGGGAATGAAGAAATCCCAGATTTCCAGGCTCCAAATCCCAAATTTCCAGGCCCCAAATCCCAGATTTCCAGACCCCAGCTTGGAAATGAGGAATGTGAGAAGAAATCCCAGATTTTTAGCATGGAAATCAGGAATGTGGGAATAAATAAATCCCACATTTCCAGGCCCCAAATCCCAGATTTCCAGGCCCCAGCTTGGAAATGAGGAATATGGGAATAAATCAGTCCCAGATTTCAGGCCCAGCCCCTGCTCCTTGCCCTTTTCCCTGGAGCAGGGCTCCCTGGGAATGGTTTGTGCCCAGGATTTTGGGGATGGCTCGGGACAGCCCCCCAGAAATGCTGTAAGATGCTGAGCTGACCCTTCCCAGAAATCCGCTTCAGACCATTCCTGAGCCTTTGCTGCAGGCCCTGGAATGAGGGGCTGGAATCCAGCGCCTGGAATTGGTGCCTGGATTGCTCAGGGAGAGCCCTCAGTGCAGGACGGGGGGAAAAAGGGAATTTCACAGCAGGGTTTGTGCCCTGGGGTTGGATTTATTCATTCAGCTCCTGGTTCATTCCCTGGTTATGCTGAGGTGGGAGCGGATTCCTCGTTCTCAGCTGAGGGTGAGCAGCTGCTTTTTGGGCTGTCCCTGTGCCGCCGCTCCTGAAATCCCTGGGAAGGGAAAAGGGGAAAGGGAAAGGGAAAATGGGAACAGGAAAATGGGAAAGGAAAAAGGGAAAGGAAAAAGGAAAAGAAAGGAAATTCAGTGGATTCCCCAAGGAAAGGGAAATGGAAATTCAGCGGATTCCCCAAGGAAAGGGAAATGGAAATTCAGAGGATTCCCCAAGGAAAGGGAAATGGAAATTCAGAGGATTCCCCAAAGGAAAGGAAAAAGGAAATTCAGAGGATTCCCCAAAGGAAAGGGAAATGGAAATTCAGAGGATTCCCCAAGGAAAGGGAAATGGAAATTCAGAGGATTCCCAAAGAAAGGAAGGGAAAGGGAAAGGGAAAGGATTCCCCAAGGAAAGGGAAGGGAAGGAAGGAGGGGAAGGAAAGGAAAGGGAAAAGGAAAGGGGAAGGGAAGGGAAGGAAAATGGGAAAGGAAAGGAAAAAGGGAAAGGAAGGAAGGGAAGAGGAAGGAAAGGAAAGGAAGGGAAGGGAAGGGAAGGGAAGGGAAGGGAAGGGAAGGGAAGGGAAGGGAAGGGAAGGGGAAAGAAAATGGAAATTCAGAAGATTCCCCAAGGAAAGGGAAATGGAAATTCAGAGGATTCTAAAGGGAAAGGAAAGGAAAGGAAAGGAAAGGAAAGGAAAGGAAAGGAAAGGAAAGGAAAGGAAAGGAAAGGAAAGGAAAGGAAAGGAAAGGAAAATGGGAAGGGAAAGGAAAGGAAAGGAAAATGGGAAGGGAAAGGAAAATGGGAAAGGAAAGGAAAGGAAAATGGGAAGGGAAAGGAAAATGGGAAAGGAAAGGAAAGGAAAGGAAAATGGGAAGGGAAAGGAAAATGGGAAGGGAAAGGAAAATAGGAAAGGGAAGGGAAAGGGAAATGGAAATTGGAGGAGGGAAGGGAAAGGAAAGGAAAATGGAAATTGGGAGGATTGGGAAAGGAAAGGAAAATGGAAAAGGAAAGGAAAATGGGAAGGGAAAGGAAAGGGAAAGGAAAGGGAAATGGAAATTCAGAGGATTCCCCAAGGAAAGGGAAATGGAAATTCGGAGGATCCCCAGCTGCTGCCCTGCAGAGCCCCGGAGGCGAGCTGGGCTCCTGGGGCAGGGAAGGGAGGCACACAAAGCACTGTGGGGTTTATTGGGTGCCACGCTGGTTTGTAGGGTTGGCAGCAGCTCCCAGGGGTTCAGGCTGCGCACAGGAGCTGCCAGCAGCTGCAATCTTTTATCCCCTTGCACTTGTGTTTTCCTCACTCCTGGGTGAATCAGTGACTCTGGGCTGGCACTGAGCATCCCTCTTCTCCCCCCAAATCAATCCTGATCCCTCTGAGCCTTTGGGAGCAGGAGGAATTCAGAGAGCCCAGCTTTTCCTCAAGGATGAGGCAGCAGGTTCCTGTGGGAACACGTGAAAGGAACTTCATCCAAATAAAAAAGCAGTGAATGGTTAAAGCTCAGCCCTTCCTGCCCATCCTCCCTGCCATTCCTGAAATCACTGGCATGTTTGCAGGGGCTGCCTTTGAAGCTGGGGGCTGCTGAATTGAGCTCTGTTATTAGCGAGGTTCCCCTTGCAGGAGCTGCTGTGGGCAGTAATTACCCCTTGGCTCTCCCTGCCTGAGAACTTGCAGCTCAGGGCAGCAGCCCTGATCTTATCAGCGTTTGTTCTACAACAGTTTTCTTTCTCAGAGCATCTGTTTCACTTCCTAAGGCTTAACTCTGCCCACAAAAGGAATTTCTGTGGATTCCCTGATAATCCTGAAATTGCTGCCCCAGTTCCTTTTCACTGACTCAACCCACAGGGCAGGGGAGGGCTCATCCCCAAGTGGGTATTTCAGCAGATTCCTGGCCTAAAAAACCTAAAAACCCCTGTAAAACCCCTGCAAAACCTCTGCAAAACCTCTGCAAGGCCTCTGTAAAACCTCTGTGAAACCCCTGTGAAACCCCTGTGCAAAGTGAGCAGGTGCAGCCGAGCCTGGGGAGTTTTTATTCCTCTGCTCTGGAAGGTTTTTGTCCTGCAGAGGATGGGAAGCGTTGGTGACCTTGGCAGCTCAGGGGTTAACTCTGGGCTGGGCTGGGCACCAGGCAGGGCCATGGTGGCACCGGAAGGGCTCTGGTGGCACAGGGAAGGCTGTGGTGGCCCCCAAGGTGTCAGTGCCACAGGGAGGGCTCCCTGAGATGTTGGTGGCACAGGAAGGGCTCTGGTGGCACAGGGAGGGCTCAGGTGGCCCCTGAGATGTTGGTGGCACAGGGAAGGGCTCTGGTGGCCCAGGGAGGGCTCTGGTGGCCCAAGGATGGCTGTGGTGGCCCTCAAAGTGTCAGTGCCCCAGGGAAGGCTCTGGTGGCCCATGAGGTGTTGGTGGCCCAGGGAAGGCTCCCTGAGGTGTCAGTGGCACAGGGATGGCTCTGGTGGCATGGGGGGGCTCTGGTGACCCATAAGGTGTCAGTGGCACAGGAAGGGGCTCTGGAGGCCCATGAGGTGTCGGTGGTACATGGAGAGCACCAATGGCACAGGGATGGCTCTGGTGGCACAGGGATGGCTCTGGTGGCACAGGGATGGCTCTGGTGGCACAGGGAGGGCTCTGGTGGCCCCTGGAGCCTTCCCCAAGGAGCCCTCTGCGTGTGGCAGTGGGAATTGTCCCCAGACCCTCCCCAGAGCAGCAGGGGGAGGTGCAGCAGCTGCCCCAGCTCAGGTGACAGCAGGTGACAGCAGGTGACAGCTTTGGTGGCCATATGGCCAAAGCCTGGTGCCCTCAGCTGCCCTAAGCTCCTTTTCCCTGGAGGTGCCCCCAGATGCCAGGGTGGAGCTGTGGAAAATGGGATGGGTTTATTCTGCTTATCCTCTGCCGTTCTGGTCTAATCACCCTTTTTTTTTTAATATAAATTTCCTAGAAAACAACCCAAATATGTTCTGTTTAACTTTTCCAGAGTCTTTAAAAGTTTTATTCCTGGGAATTATCCCAAGTTCAAAGCCACTGGTGGGAGGGAATTGCCTCCTTTAATCCCTCTTCTTTCTCATCCCTGCCCTCAAATGGAGTGGAATAAGCTCTCAGCATGACCAGAATTCCCTCTGGAAGCAGAATTTGCTGGATTTCTATCCAGGGAAGGGTCAGAAGGCTGAACCTGCACAAATCCCTGAGCCTTGGAGTGTGCAAGGTCCAGGCTGGGAAATCCCTGCTGCCTCCTTTTCCTGCCCCTCTGTCTCATTCTGGCTGCTCCATGGGTTTGATCCCAGTGAACAGTTCTAGGAGCAGCTGGATGCTTCCATAATTAACCAAAAATCCGTGGGTTTAATCTCTGCTGGAGAGAGAGAGAGAGAGGCTGAGGGAGAAAGGACATTGGGATGGATCCTCCTGTGAGCAGAGCCAGCCTGGAGAGGGCTGGGAATTGATCCTGTGCCACAAACAGCTGACACAACAGAAGTGCCAATAATCCCCATTAAACGGCTCTCGGTTGATGGGGCTCCGTGGCTAATTGACTTCCCAGCAGCAATTAGTGGCTCAAACCCAATCAGCAGGCATTAGGGAGCTGTGCACGAGCTCTTCATCTTCCTCACTCAGTGTGAGCCTCACAGCCAGATGATGCTGGGGGTCTGGGGTGCTGCAGCACCTCCAGAATTCCCAAATGGTGCTTTTGGGGTGCTGGGACCTTTTCTCTCCATGCGTTTGTCCAAGTGGATTTGGCTCTTCCCTTTACCACTGTGTGCTAGATCAGAACTTTTTGGAATTGGTGTTTCCAGGATGTCTGGATTTATTTCAGGGTTATCCTGGCTTTCCATGCAGCTGGGGCTGCTGGTTTATTTCAGAATTCAGAATTTATTTCTCCAGAATTCCCAAGTGGTGCTTTTGGGGTGCTGGGATCTCTTCTCTCCCCATTTTGGCAGGGTGGATTTGGCTCTTCCCTTTTCCAGCCCACCCTGCACCGGGACTTTACAGAGTTGTTGTTCTCAGGGTGCCTGGATTTATTTCAGGGCTATCCTGGCCTTCCATCCACCTGGAGCAGCTGCTTTATTTCAGGTGCAGGAGCACCTCAGAGGCTGCTTTTGGGGGTTTTGCACCTTTTCTCCCCATGGGTTTGTCCCAGGTGGGTTTGGCTCTTCCTTTTCCAACATGTGCAGCACTGGGACTTTATGGAGTTGGTGTTCTCAGGGTGCCTGGTTCTATTTCAGGGTTATCCTGGATTTCCATCCACCTGGAGCAGCTGTTTTATTTCAGAATTCAGAATTTATTTCTCCAGAATTCCCAAAGGCTGCTTTTGGGGTGCTGCGACCTTTTCTCTCCCCATGTTTGCCACATGGATTTGGCTCTTCCATTTTCCAGTCCACCCTGGACCAGGACTTTATGGAATTGGTATTCTCAGGGTGCCTGAATTTATTTCAGGGTGATCCTGGCCTTCCATCCAGCTGGAGCTGCTGCTTTCCATCCTTTGGAGACCACTCCAGCCTGGTGATTCCCAAATGGAATAGGGTCTAACCAAATAAATCCTTCTAAGGAGCCTTAATCCAGCAAAGCTCAGCTTAAAATTTCTCTGGTGGAAAATCCCCATTCTCCTGGAGTCAGGGCACCTGGGCTGGCCTGCAGCTTTCCAGGGGGATTATTCCCCTCCTTCTGCTCCTGCTTTTCCAGGGAAGCACAGGGAGGATGGCCTGGAGGTCAGGAAGGGAAGGTGACACCTTTCACCAGGGGCTCTGTGGAAAAAAGAGGGACATGAGGGCAGAAATCAGCTCTGGAGGTGCTGGATGTCACCCAGCAGAGGCACAGAGGAGGTGCCGTCCTGCTCCTCAGGAGGGGAGGTGAAATTCCACTTCCAGGATGTGAAATCCCTCATGGGGAAATTTTAACACAAACCCCCTAAAAAGTTTTGTGTTCAAATTTAAGAAACGAACAGAACTTTTAGGTTTTTTCAGTCTTCAGGTTGTTGGTTATTTTTTCTCTTACCAACAATTCAGCACACCCTCAATATATACCAAACTTAGTGTGCAAAAAAAAAAACCACCAAAAAAATCACAAAATACACAAGTTTGGGATTGTTTTAAAACTATTTTGTTTCATTAACTCTTAAACCTTTTTACCAATAACTAATGATTTGTCTGTTTAGCCAACATCCACATTCCAGCTCTTTCTAACCAATCAAACACTGCAGAAAGTGGAGTAGATGAAGAATAAGGTCAAACAACACCCAAAATCTTCCACCTTGTCTCCTATCTACCTCCATACCAAAAACCCAAAGCTCTTTTCACCCTGTAATAAACTGGGTGGATAATAAAATAATCTAATTAAACACTTCTGTATTATAATATATATAATATCTATATTCTATATTGTAATATATATAATATCTATCTTCTATATTCTATATAGAATATAATATATAGAATATAGAAAATATATAACATATTCTATTTTATATATTATATATTTATATCTAATATTTTTATATTTTATACTTTTATATTATATATTATATAATTATATGTATTATAATATATTCTATTATGTTAAATATAATATATACTAATATATATTATATATACTATAATATATTCTATACTATATATAATCATATATATTATACATATAATTTATTATATGTAATAATTATTAATAATAATCATAACTATTAATAATTATATATTCTAATTATATATGATTTATTGATTATATATTAATCAATAAATTTATTATTTATTTAAACCTATTGTTTATATATTATTATTTATATGTTTATTTTATTAAATAATAAATAATAAAATATCTATTTATTTCACACACTCATAGATTCCAATTCACCCCAAAGTTTTAGAAGCTTTTTCTCATTTTAGTTTAGCTTTTAATTTTACTTTTTTTTAATTTTAGTTTAGCTTTTAATGTTTTAATTCTAGTTTAGCTTTTAGTTTCAAATCTTTTTTTAGAAGTTGTTTTAATCTCCATAAATTAAGATGAACATCGGTGTTCTCCTAGGGATCAGACCAGACAGAGAAACATTCCCTATACCCTGAATTCCACACCAGGAAACTGGGACAGAACCACAAACCCCCTCCCCACCTTTCTCACCACCTCAGGCTAACCCAGCAGCTGCTTTTCCGTGTGTTTGTGCCTAAAAAACCCCAAAACCCCACACCCCTGGAGCCCGTCCCTCCATCCTGTGCTGTTTTCCCTCCCCAGAACGGCGGCGGGAGCTGGAGCGACGAAGGCGACGGCGGCCGGGGAAGGGAAATCTCCCGAGACTTTGCCAAGGTCTGTCTGGGCAATTTGGGGAATTTGGGGAATTTGGGGAATCCTCCCCTGATCCATGGCAGAGCCCTCCCTTGCAGGGAATTTATGGGAAAATTGCTTCGTTCTGCAGTTTGGGGCAGGTTTGTTGTCTTGTGTTTGGTTAAAATATTTACTTGTTATTGAAATAAGAATTAAGAACCAAACTTTGGATATTTAAAATCTTTAATCCAGTTTTTCTCCAGCTGGGTGAAGAGTATTCTCCCTCTGGAATGCTGTGCTCATGGATTTGAATGTGCAGCAGCTGCAGGGGTTCAGTTTAAGCTAAGGCTTCCCAGGAATTCAGCCCCAAAAAGCTCCTCTCTTTTGGGATGCACTGCCTAAAGAAATTCATTTTAATGATTTGGCTGTTTCAAGCCCAAATTATAAATAATAAATATTGATGAATAGCTCTATTCTATAAATATTTATATTTTATAAATGATGATTATTTATAGAAATGTAATATGAAATGTTGGCTTATAAATATGTATTCTATATCTAGAAATAGAAATATTTGTAAATAATTAAATGTAAATAATAAATTTAAAAATTATTCCCACAGCAAATCAATTCTGGGCTGGTTTCTGGCATTTCTGAAGGCTTTTGGTTTATTCCATTTCTGGGGATCTTTTCCAGCTCTGGGAATCCATTCTATTTCTGGGGATCCATCCCATTCCTGGGAATCTTTTCCATTCCTGGGAATCCATTCCAGCTCTGGGGATCCATTCCATTTCTGGGAATCTTTTCCACCTCTAAGGATCCATTCCAGCTCTGGGAGTCTTCCATTTCTGGGGATCCATGCGCTTTCTGGGAATCCATCCCATCTCTGGGAATCCATCCCATCTCTGGGAATCCCATCCCATTTCTGGGGATCCATTCCATTCCAGGGATCCATTCCAGCTCTGGGAATCTTTTCCATTTCTGTGCATCTATCCCATTTCTGGAATCCATTCCATCCCTGGGGATCCCATTCCATTTTTGTTGATCCATTCCAGCTCTGGGCATCTTTTTTTTTTCTTTTTCCATCTCTGGGGATCTTTTCCATTTCTGGGCATCCATTCCATTTGGGGGGATCCATTCAATTTCTGGGAAACCATTTTCTTTCTGGGCATCTATTTCATTTTCTTTTTTCTTTTCCATCTCTGGGGATCCATTCCATTCCTTGGAATCCTTTCCATTTCTGGGGATCTTTTCCAGCTCTGGGAATCCATTCAGTTTCTGGGGATGTTTTCCATTTTCATCCTCTTTTTCCAGCTCTGGGAATCCATTCTATTTCTGGGGATCTTTTCCACGTCAGGGGAATCTTTTCCATTTCTGTGCATCTATCCCATTTCTGGAATCCATTCCATCCCTGGGGATCCCATTCCATTTTTGTTGATCCATTCCAGCTCTGGGAATCTATTCCAGCTCTGGGCATCTTTGTCATTTTCTTTTTATTTTTCCATTCCTGGGAATCCATTCCATCTCTGGGAATCTTTTCCATTTCTGGGCATCCATTCCATTTTGGGGGAATCCATTCAATTTCTGGGGATCTTCTCCATTTTCATCTTTTTTTTCCAGCTCTGGGAATCCGTTCTATTTCTGGAGATCCATCCCATTCCTGGGAATCTTTTCCATTTCAGGGGAATCTTTTCCATTTTGGGGGAATCTTTTCCATTTCTGGGGATTCTTTCCACTTCTGTGAATCCATTCCATCTCTGGAGATCCATTCCATTTTTGTTGATCCATTCCATTTCTGGGACTCCATCCTATCTCTGGGCACCCATTCCATTTTGGGGGATCCATTCAATTTCTGGGAAACCGTTTCCTTTCTGGGGATATTTTTCATTTTCGTTTTTCTTTTCCACCTCTGGGCATCCTTTCCATTCCTGAGGATCATTTCCAGCCATGGCCACTGAGCCCCCAGGAGCCTCTCTGTGCCTCCTGTGCTGTCCTTTCCCCTGTAAGGAGCCAGAATTCTGGAATTTTCTGTCTCCTGGGAGCTGTGCCCTCACTGTGCTTTGTCCCCCCAGCTGTACGAGCTGGACAGCGACCCCGAGAGGAAGGAATTCCTGGATGACCTCTTCATCTTCATGCAGAAGAGGGGTGAGTGACATTTCCTGGCATTCCAGGGGTGGAATGGGGCAGGAGAGGGAATTCTTCCCTCCTGAGGCTGGAAAAAGCAAATCCTGGAGTTTGGGGCATTTCCCTTGGCATTTGAGGACAGCAGCAGGGAAGATCTGCCCTGTAAATTGAATTAATTTAACTTGATTAAATGAATTGTGTCCTGAGGTGTGTCAGTGGCACAGAGTAAAGTGTTTCTGAAATCCCAATCCCAGGCTGAAGAGCTGCTTTGTTCCTAAAAAACCCCAAATCCAGCTCTCCTGAGAGTAAAGTGTTTCTGACATCCCAGTCCTGGGTTGAAGAACTGCTTTGTTCCCAAAAACCCCAAATTCCTCTGTCCTGAGGGCAGAGTGTTTCTGACATCCCAATCCCATTCTGAAGAGCTGCCTGGTTCCCAAAAACCCCAAATCCAGCTCTCCTGAGAGCAGAGTTTTTCTAACATCCCAATTCTGGGCTGAAGAGCTGCTTTGTTCCCAAAAAACCCCAAATCCAGCTCTTCCTCTTTGAGCAAAGTGTTTCTGACATCCCAATCCCAGACTCAGGAGCTGCCTTGTTCCCAAAAACCCCAAACCCAGCTCTCCTGAATGCAAAGTGTTTCTAAAATCCCAGTCCCATTCTGAAAGGCTGCTTGGTTCCCAAAAAACCCCAAATCCAGCTCCTCCCCTTGGAGCAAAGTGTGAAGAGCTGCTCAATTTGCCCCTGGTGTCTGTGGGGCCAGGAGGCAGCTCTGCCAATAAAAACCCCACTGTAAAATCCTAAACCCAGGGATTTGCTGCTGTCCAGGAGGAGCTGAGGGAGCAGAGACTGCGAAGATTAATGGGATTTCACAGGAGCTGCAGGGATGAAAAGGTTGGGATGGTTTTGGGATGCCCCTGGGAAGGGGCAGCCGTGGAACAGCTTTAACACAGATCAGATGTGTAGGGCTGGCCCCAAAAGCCATAAAATGGCCCTGGAGCAGCAGAAACCAGGGAAAGGGACATCAGAGGGAGGCTGGAACTGGCTTTTGTGGGGTTTTCTTTCTGGGAGGCTGGAGCTGGCCTTTGTGGGGTTTTGTTCATGGGAAGCTGGAGCTGCCTTTTGTGGGGTTTTTTTCGTAGAAGGGGACACAAGAGACAAACTGGAACTGACCTTTGTGGGTTTTTTTCTTGGAAGGGGACACCAGAAGGAGGCTGGAACTGGTCTTTGTGGGGTTTTCCTTCTGGGAGGCTGGAACTGGCCTTTGTGGGGTTTTGTTCCTGGGAGGCTGGAGCCGGCCTTTGTGGGGTTTTGTTCCTAGAAGGGAACACCAGAGACAAGCTGGAGCTGGCCTCTGTGGGGTTTTCTTTCTGGGAGGCTGGAGCTGGCCTTTGTGGGGTTTTCTTTCTGGGAGGGGACACCAGAGAGAAGCTGACCTTGGTCTTTTTGGGGTTTTGATCCTGGGAGGCTGGAACTGGTTTTTGTGGGTTTTTTCCCTGGAAGGGGACACTGGAAGGAGGCTGGAGCTGGCCTCTGTGGGGTTTTGTCCCAAAGATTGCAGGATGGGTCCTGGCCCAGGGCAGGATCGGGATTGGGCAGGGGATTGCAGCTCCCCCTGGGAGGATTGGGACAGCAGGGCTGGGGGTGATGCCTTGTGAAGGCTGAGCTAGAGCAGGGACTAGACTGAGCTCAAGGATAAAGCAGGGATTTATTAAAAGGATCTCCTCAGTGGATCCACCTTGGGATCAGGGCAGGATCAAGAGCTCCCCTGGGCCTGGGCTGCACCCTGGGAAAATGGTCCCGTGGGAAAATGAACAGCTGGTTGTGAGGTCTCTCCACTTTTATAAGTTCTGGTCAATTTGCAGCTATGGGAGTTAATGCAGCTCCCCTGGGATATTAGCAGCTCCCCCAATTACAGCTCCCCCTGGGATCAGGCAGGATGAGGTTCCATCCTTCTTGTTTTCTGTCTTCAGTCAGGGAAAAGATTGCAGCTCCCCTGGGATGGGTCCTGGCCCTGGGGGCAGGATGCAGCTCCGATCAGGGATTGCAGCTCCCCCTGGGATCAGGGATGGGATGCAGCTCCCCCAGATTGCAGCTCCCCCTGGGATCAGGGATTGCAGCTCCCCCTGGGATCAGGGATTGCAGCTCCCCCTGGGATCAGGGATTGCAGCTCCCCATGAGGTCCCTGTTCCTTTTTCTGCCAGCTCTGGAGAACCAAACCCCATCAATCTCAGGCTGAATCCCTGAACCAGCCAGGATTTCTCCTTGGAGAGGGGTTTGAGCAAACCAGGAGCTGAGACAGCACAGGGATGGAGTTGATTTGCTGCTGTAAAATGAATTTTCCCTCTGTTCAGCTGGGAATTCCCACACCCCACGGAATTACTGTGCCTCCCTTCAAAGATGAAACACGAAATTCTGTTTTTCTTGAGATTTGGCTCAGTATTATTTTAAATCACTGTGGGCTTTCCCAATTTCCTGGGGAAAACCTTTTCCTTCTGCCTGCCTGATACAGAATCTCCCCTGAACATATTTAGAGTGGGAAGAGCAGCTTTTTATTTACCTGCTACAGGTTGTGGCTTAAAAATGTCTTTTCCCTGCCTATTTTTCACTGCAGTGGGAGTGAAAAAATCTCATTTTAGTGGGATTTCAACATCTCTGTGCTGAACAAACCCTGGGGATTCTCACCTCCTTTGTTCCTTGCTGTAAAATGGACACTTGTGTGAGGAAATTGGATAGGGTAGGTGGGAGGTGATTAAAAAGCAGAGCTGGGTGTGATTAAATGCTCTTTGTGCAGGACAAGTCGTGGCTTAGGCTGCTGGAAATCCCTGTGTGGAAGGGAATCTCTGGCATGGAGGCCAAGGAAAGCCGTAAAATTCCCTGGAATTCACCTCAAACCCACGTTTGGGGCAGTTCCCCTCAGTGTGCACCCCTGCTTGAGCTCTGACTGCCAGGTTTGCCCAAGGGAGGGTGGAGAGGAGGAGAGCAAAGCCCTGGGGTGGGAGGGAGAGGATGGTCCCGATTCATCCCTCAGCCATGGATGTGCCAAACCCCTTGCCCAGGTGATTCCCAGGTGCAATCCCAGCCACTCCAGGCTTCCCTGGGGCTCAGCCCCTGCAGGAGCTGCAGCCTGGGACAGAGGGGACACTGAGGTCCCTCTGGGTTAACCCCTGAGGTTCCCTGGAGCAGAGGACACTGTGTTGGCTTACTGATGACACTTAGTTCATCAACAATTGTGCTTTTTTAATGGTTTTGTGCAGCTCCTTTTCCTTCAAGACTTTCTAATTCCCCAGTTGCTGTTTTGCCCTCTGATGGTTGATTCTTTTTTAGAGAAGCTTTGGAGCAAGTGCCCCTTGCATGGAGGTGATCTGGGCACCTGTGGCTGCACCCACACTTTGTCCCACACTTTGTTCCTCTCTTGGGCAGTTGCTAATCAAGAAGGCCTAATTAACAAACTGTCATTACTTTTCAGATGTGATTTTTAGGATAATGCCAAACTATTTTGCTAAGGACATCCTGAATTTCTGTTGGTTGTAGGGGCCAAATCAGATACATCTACTGCAGTTCAAGGGCTTAGGGAGGGGGAAAGGCTTTTCAAGGGAAATATAGGTTGGATATCAGGAAAAAGGTTTTTTACAGAAGGGGTGATTAACTTCTGGAATGGCTGCCCAGGGAGGTGGTGCAGTCACCATCCCTGGGTGTGTTTAACACAGCCTGGATGTGGCACTGGGTGCCAGGGTTTAGCTGAGCTGTTGGGGCTGGGTTGGACTTGATGACCTTGAAGGTCACTTCCAACCTGGTCATTCTGTAAATTCTGTGGGAGACATTCCCTGAAAGGTCAGTGATGTTTATGGCTCCAGTCAGCGTTCCTTTGGGAAACCCTTTATCCCAGAAACCTGGGTTGTGGCTGCCTTTCTGCTCAGAAAACCAGGAGCCCTTGGGATGACTCTGCAGCTTCCCTTTTCTAGTGGGAACAGACTCCTTGTGTCTGTCCTTTGGCTGAGATGGGCCAGGTGATGGAGCTGGGATGGGCCAAGTGATGGGGATGGGATGAGCCAGGGGGATGGGATGAGCCAGGGATGGAATGGGATGGGGATGGGGCTGGGATGAGCCAGGTGATGGAGCTGGGATGAGCCAGGTGATGGAGCTGGGATGGGCCAAGTGATGGGGATGGGATGAGCCAGGTTATGGAGCTGGGATGAGCCAGGTTATGGGGCTGGGATGGGGCTGGGATGAGCCAAGCTATGGAGCTGAGATGAGCCAGGTTGTGGGGCTGGGATGTGGCAAGTGGTGGAGCTGGGATGGGCCAAGTTATGGAGTTGGGAAGCCAAGTGATGAGGCTGGGATGAGCCAAATTATGGGGTTGGGATGAGCCAGGTTATGGGGCTGGGATGAGCCACATGATGGGGCTGGGATTGAGCCAAGTGATGGAATTTGGATGAACCAAACTACGGGGTTGAGATGAGCCAGGTTATGGGACTGGGATGAAGCAAGTGGTGGGGCTGGGATGGGCCAGGTTATGGAGTTAGGAAGCCAAATTACAGAGCTGGGACAAGCCAAGTGATGGAGCTGGGATGAAGCAAGGGATGGGGCTGGGATGAGCAAAGCTATGGAGCTGAGATGAGCCAGGTTATGGGGCTGGGATGAGCCAAGTTGTGGAGCTGAGATGAGCCAAAATGGGGCTGGGATGGGGCTGCTGGGATGAAGCCAACTGGGATGGAGATGGGGGATGGGCCATGGGGCTGGGATATGATGGAGTTGGGAACCAAATTGGGAAGGCAAACAGAGCTGGGATGAGCTAAGTGATGGAGCTGGGAGGAACCAGGTTATGGGGCTGGGATGAACCAAGTGATGGAGCTGGGATGAGCCAAATTATGGGGCTGATGTGAGCCAAGCTATGGGGCAGGGATCAGCCAAGTGACGGAGCTGGGATGGGCCAAATTATGGAATTGGGAAAGCCAAATTACAGAGCTGGGATGGGCCAAATTACAGAGCTGGGATGAACCGGCTTATGGAGTTGGGAAGCCAAGTGATGGGGCTGGGATGAAGCAGGTGATGGAGCTGGGGTTCTGCTGAGAGGCAGGAGAAATTATTTTCTGAGGACACAGAGAGAGGAGGATCTTCCTCTGGCTCGGGGCAGGAGGCCTGCAAGTACAGTAAAATGAGTTTACCATCAAAAGGCAACAAGTCTTGTGCCGTGGCCCCGGCTCTGACCTTTCCCTCTGGAATTCTGCCCCCTGGCCCCGGGCTCATTAATCCTGGCGCTGCCAGATGACAGTAATCCATCACAGCCCTGACAGCCCTGCCCGGCCGGGCTCTGCCCTTCAGCCTTTCCTGTGGCAGCGCTGGGGCTGTCCAATAAACCCTGCCTTTATCACCTTCCCCGGGCCTGCCTGCGGGAGGAGGGGGCACCAAATCCCTCTGGAAAACACCGGGAATTCACCGGGACCGCGGGACCTGCGGGGCACTGCTGGGGGAACGTGTGGGAAATGGAATTATTGCAGTGGAATTATTGCAGTGCAAAACGAAATTATTGCAGGGAAATGGAATTATTAGTGCAAAATGGGAAATGGAATTGTCCTGCAAAGTTTCTCAGCTGGAAACGGAATTTTGCAGTGGAAACTCGAGGTTTTATCTTGTTATTTGCAGAGAAATGAAATTATTGCAGCTCCTGGGAGCTCTTCTGTCCCTGCTGCAAAGTTTCCCAGCTGCACAAGAGAATTTTATTTTGGGGGGGGAAACCAAACTCGAGGTTTTATCTCACTGGATGAATTTATATTCTGTGTGTAATAGAGTTTATAAATGTGTGTTTCTGTAGAAATCCCTGTTTAGCTGGGTTTATAAATGAAATTTTGGGGCACTTCGGTCCTGTTTAAAGCAAAGCTGTCCTGGGGATGCTGAGGTGATGGAATTATTGCAGCTCCTGGGAACAGTTCTGTCCCTGCTGCAAAGTTGCTCAGCTGCACAAAGAAATTTTATTTTGGGGGGAAAACCAAACTCGAGGTTTTGTCTCAGTGGATTAATTTATATTCTGTGTGTAAACACATGCAGCTGAGTGTTTCTGCATAAAGCCCTGTTTAGCTGAATTTATAAATGTGTGTTTCCATCTAAATCTCGATTTAGCTGGGTTTATAAATGAAATTTTGGGGCACTTTGGTCCTGTTTAAAGCACAGCTGAAGGAGAGAAGCTGTCCTAGGAGCGCTGAAATTATTGCAGCTCCTGGGAGCTCTTCTGTCCTTGCTGCAAAGTTTCCCAGCTGCACAAAGAAATTTTATTTTGGTGAGGGAAACCAAATTTGAGGTTATTTTTTGGTGGATTAATTTATATTCCTGTGTAATTGAATTTATAAATGCATGTTTCTGTGTCAGTCCCTGTTTAGCTGGATTTATAAATATGTGTTTTGATCTAAATTTTATTTTGGGGGGAAACCAAACTCGAGGTTTTATCTCAGTGGATGAATTTATATTCTGTGTAAACACATTTAGCTGAGTGTTTCTGTATAAAGCCCTCTTTAGCTGAGTTTATAAATGTGTGTTTTTGTATAAGTCCCCTGTGTAGCTGGGTTTATAAATGAAATTTTGGGGCTGTTTAAAGCAAAGCTGAGGGAGGGAAGCTGTCTTCAGCTGAAATTATTGCAGCTCCTGGGACAGTTCTGTCCCTGCTGTAAAGTTTCTCAGCTGCACAAAGAAATTTTATTTTGGGGGGGGAAACCAAACTTGAGGGTTCATCTCAGTGGATTAATTTATATTCTGCGTGTAAACATGTTTAGCTGAGTGTTTCTGTGTCAGTCCCTGTTTAGCCGCATTTATAAATGTGTGAACCATCTCAATCTCGATTTAGCTGGGTTTATAAATGAAATTTTGGGGCACTTTGCTCCTGTTCAAAGCACAGCTGAGGGAGGGAAGGTGTCCAGGGGGGGCTGAGGTGATTCAGGGAGCTCAGACCCCCTCACTGTTCCTGCTCCAGCTGGGAGCAGCTCCCTGGAATTGCTTCAGTCTTCATTCCCATTGATGCAGGTGATGTTTGTGCCTCTCACAGGCATATCTGGATTAATAATTTGTGTATTTTCCCAGCTGCTGAGCTGGGAAACCAGAGAAAGATAGAAGTGTGTCTGGGGGAAAGGCTGGGTATTACAAAGCAGATATTCGTTAATTTTTTCTCAGTTGCTGAGAGCTTTATTCATCGAGATGAAATCAAAACACACATTTATAAATTCAGCTAAACAGAGTTTTATGCAGAAACACTCAGCTGCATGTGTTTACACACAGAATATAAATTCGTCCACTGTGATAAAACCTCGAGTTCAGTTAAATGATAAAATTTCTTTGTGCAGCTGAGAAACTTTGCAGCAGGGACAGAACTGTTCCCAGGAGCTGCAATAATTCCATCACCTCAGCACCCCCAGGACAGCTTTGCTTTAAACAGGACCAAAGTGCCCCAAAATCTCATTTATAAACTCAGCTAAATCAGATTTAGATAGAAACACACATTTATAAACTCAGCTAAACAGGGACTCTCTCACTCTCCATCTGGATGAAAGTCCCTGCTGGACAAATTAATGCCATTCCCTAAATTGGATTGGGAAAACTGGGGTGAGAGGGGCCT
Organism: Emberiza elegans; assembly: GCA_024865655.1. NCBI lineage: Eukaryota > Metazoa > Chordata > Aves > Passeriformes > Fringillidae > Emberiza > Emberiza elegans. The sequence continues at coordinate 3,420,996 of JALJVW010002397.1, forward strand.
CATCCTCCCCCAGCCCAGCAAAGGCTTTGCTGCTGTGGCTAATTAATGAAAGGAGGGGAATTTTGGGGTGTCCTGGGGGCTTTGGAAGGAAATATTTCCCTGTTTTCCCTGCGGGTGTGACTCAGGTGATGAGTGACAGCTGGAGGTAACTTGATCATGCCCTGATTCCCAGTGCTGCTGTCACCCCGAGACAAAATGGATGCTCAGGAAAAAACAGAGGAAATTGAGGATTTTTGGGAGGCAGGGATGGAGCCACAGAGAGTTTGGAGGGTTTGGATTTCCCTCTGTGCTCCCTGAGGGGTCTGTGCCCCTGAAATGTGGGAAGGGGTTGTGGGATCTGCTCCTTGGACAGGGGAAGATGCTGGGACTGATATAAATTGAAACACTTTGAATCTGTGAGGTTTTCAGCCCTTCAGAGCTGCAAACCTGGGCTGTTTTATCCAGCATCTCGTTAACCTGTGGGAATTGGCACCACGAGCTACTAATGCCTAATGGGATTCCCAAAGAAAAGACAGGGGGAAAAAAAATCCCCCTTGGATGTCTGACAAGGACATCTGCAGGGCTCCTTTCATGGCACGGAATAAACTCATTTATGGGGCCATAAACGGGGGGATCAGGGGCTGCCAGCAGTGGCACCAGCCTCCCCTGGGGACTGGGATTCCACAATTGTCCCCTGCCCCCCTCCCAGCCTTCCTGCCAGGCTGGGGCTGCCCATTGTGGGGACAGGATGGGCTGGGCGGCCCTTTGATCCAGGACAGAGTTTCCCAGGCCAAATAAAAGCTCTGCCACTTCAGCTTTTTATTATTCCTTCTTCCTCTCCGTGCCTAAATCCCCTTCGTTTGGGCGTTGGCGCTTCCAGGAGCTGCCAAAGGAGAAGTTAAAAATCAAGATTTTCTTCCACATTAACCCAAAACACACAGAACCAAGCAGGGAGGATGGAGCAGGACCTGGTTTTGGGATGCTCAGAGGTGCTGTGGCCTTGTCAGGGAATTGTTTGGGAGGGAAAAGGAGTGGGAGGCTGGAAGCTCTGTGGAAGGAGCAGCCTTTGTTTACCTCTCCATGTGGTATTTGCAGGGTCCCCAGGATGAGGTGAAGAGATGAGTCTGACTCCATGTTCTCAGAAGGCTGATTTATTATTTTATTATATGATATGATATTATATTAAAGAATGCTATACCAAACTATACTAAAGAAAGAGAAAGGATACAGACAGAAGGTTACAAAGAATGATGATAAAAACTCATGACTGACTCCTCAGAGTCTGACACAGCTGATGGTGATTGGTCATTAAGTCCAAACAATTCACATGAAACCAATCAAGCAATCACTTGTTGGATAAACAATCTCCAGACCACATTCCAAAGCAGCAAAGCTGGGAGAAGCAATCAGATAATTATTGTTTTCATTCTTCTCTGAGGCTTCTCAGCTCCCCAGGAGAAGAAATCCTGGCGAAGGAATGTTTCAGAAAATATGACAGTGACATCTCCAGGCTATTCCAAATGTTGAACATGTGAGGGAGGATGGAATTCTGTGGGGGAGAGATGTTCTCCAGTGCTGATTCCCTTGGTTCTGTTGTTCCCAGGCAAACAGCACATCCTGAGGGATGAGGGAGCATTTTTATCCAAGGATTTTAACCCTGAGCTCATAAAACCCATTCAATAGTCCCAACTTCCCCTCTTTCTATTCCAGGAGCTACAGGTTTTTATTGCTCTGCTAATTCCCTTTACCCACAGGAAAGGGTTTTCCATGGAAAGACCTCATGCCAGGCTGCAAATTCCCTGAATTTCCTGTTAGGGCAGAGAGAGCTGGATCCCCCTGAGGTGGTGCCCTCATCCTGTCCATGCTCCTTTTTTAGTAATTCCCATCATGGCCAAGCAGATCCTGGATCTGCTCCTGTGTGGGCAGAGAGAGCTGGATGCCCCCAAGGTGGTGCCCTCATCCTGTCCGTGCTCGTTTTTCCAGGAGCTCCCCTCATGGCCAAGCAGATCCTGGATCTGCTCCTGTTAGGGCAGACAAAGCTGGATGCCCCTGAGGTGGTGCACTCATCCTGTCCATGTTCCTTTTTCCAGAAGCTCCCATCAACAGGATCCCCATCATGGCCAAGCAGATCCTGGATCTGCTCCTGTGAGGGCAGAGAGAGCTGGATCCCCCTGAGCTGGTGCCCTCATCCTGTCCGTGCTCCTTTTTCCAGGAGCTCCCCTCATGGCCAAGCAGATCCTGGATCTGCTCCTGTGAGGGCAGAGAGCTGGAACCCCCTGAGGTGGTGCCCTCATCCTGTCCATGTTCCTTTCCCCAGGAACTCCCATCAACAGGATCCCATCTTGGCCAAGCAGATCCTGGATCTGCTCCTGTTAGGACAGAGATGGTTCCCCCAAGGTGGTGCCCTCATGCTGTCCATGTTCCTTTTCCAGGAACTCCCATCAACAGGATCCCCATCATGGCCAAGCAGATCCTGGATCTCTACATGCTCTACAAGCTGGTGACAGAGAAGGGTGGGCTGGTGGAGATCATCAACAAGAAGATCTGGAGGGAAATCACCAAAGGCCTTAACCTGCCCACCTCCATCACCAGCGCCGCCTTCACCCTGCGCACACAGTGAGTTTAGAAGGAGAAATAGAAAATATTCATATTCATATAAACATTTCCTATTAATAAATATAATTGTATTTTTATAACATATATAAGCAATTTATAAATATAAATTTAAATATTCTATTATATAACTATATAATAAATATACAATGTATATTTCTATAAATATGTATATATTTGAATATAAAATATTTCTATAAAAATATATTTGCATATAAAATATCTACACATTTTATAAATATAAAATTAGATATTCATATTTATTATATAAATATATACTGTCTATTTCTATAAATATGTCTATATTTAAATAGATAAATAATTATATATTTATAATTATATTTTTACATAAAATATATAAACACTTTATGAACATATATTTAAATATTATATTTCTTATATAAATATATAAGAAATACATGCTATGTTTATATAGATAGAAATATGTCTATATTTAAATAGATACATATTTGTATATTTATGAATATAATTATATTTATTAAATAAAACATATAAATACTTTATAAATTCAAATATCTCTATTTATATAAATATATAATTAATGTATATTATAAATTTACAATATATAAATTATATATTATTGATATATCAATACATTTATAATTTTTCATATATAATCACTATAATTTTTAATGTATATATTGATATATTATATCAATAATTGGCATTATTGGAATAATCCAATTAGAATAATCCAATTATCCCAGTGGATATTGGATTATTGGATATTTATCTGTTATTGGACATTTGCTGTTGGATATTTGCTATTATTGGGTATTTAGCTGTTGTTAGATGGTTTTTATTAGGTTTTTGTATTGATCGTTTTTTATTATTGTTAGATATATCTTTTACTAAATACCTATTATTAGTAATTATTAATAGTAAATTATTAGTAGTAAATATTATTGTTCCTAATAATATAATATATAACATCTTTTATATATTACAATATAATAATTAGTAGTAGTAAACATTTAGAATAGACTGGCCAAGGTAAAGCCTCTAAAAGGCAGAAATGGTGCCTCAGCCTAATGAGCTCCTGAAGGGAATTCTCACCCTCACCTCCCTCCAGCCCTGGCCTTTTCACCCCTTTTTTCAGTTGTGAGGGAATTCTGGGTGATTTATAAATAATAATTCAGTTGTGAGGGAATTCTGGGTGATTTATAAATAGTATTTCAGCTGTGAGGGAATTCTGGATCATTTATAGACGATACTTCAGTTGTGAGGAAATTCTGGGTGATTTATAAATAATATTTCAGTTGTGAGGGAATTCTAGATGAACTGCAAAGGATATTTCAGTTGTGAGAGAATTCTGGATGATTTATATTTAATATTTCTGTTGAGGAAATTCTAGGTGATTTATATTTTATATTTCTGTTGTGAGGGAATTCTGGATGATTTATAGATGATATTTCAGCTGTGAGGGAGTTCCTGGGTGATTTATAGAGGATATTTCAATTGTGAGGGGATTAGGGATGATTTATAGATGATATTTCCATTTTGAGGGAATTCTGAGTGATTCTTTGAGTATATTCCAGTTGTGAAGGAATTTTGGGTGATTTGTAGAGGATATTTCAGTTGTGAGGGAATTCTGGATGGTTTATAGATGATATTTCAGTGGTGAGGGAATTCTGGGTGATTCTTTGAGTATATTTCAGTTGTGAAGGAATTTTGGGTGATTTGTAGAGGATATTTCAGTTTTGAGGCAATTCTGGATGATTTATAGAGGACATTTCAATTGTGAGGGAATTCTGGATGGTTTATAGATAATACTTCAGTTGTGAGGGGATTCTGGATGGTTTATAGAGGATATTTCAGTTATGAGGGAGTTCTGGGTGATTTATAGAGGATATTTCAGTTGTGAGGGAATTCTGGATGATTCTTTGAGGATATTTCAATTGTGAGGGAATTCTGGATGATTTATCACTGATATTTCAGCTGTGAGGGAATTCTGGGTGATTTATAGGTAATATTTCAGTTGTGAGGGAGTTGTGGGTGATTTATAGAGGATATTTCAGTTGTGAGGGAATTCTGGATGATTCTTTGAGGATAATTCATTTGTGAGGGAATTCTGGGTGATTTATTGCTGATATTTCAGTTGTGAGGGAATTCTGGATGATCCTTTGAGGATATTCCAGTTGTGAAGAAATTCCCCCACCCTTATGGGATCAGGAATATCCAATGGCACATTTCCCTACAAACACTGAGCGCATCCATACCAAGCCATGCTTCCAAACCCACTGAGCACCTCGGGATGAGTCTCCTGTCCCCGTGCCACCTGAATTACCCCTCTGTGTGTCCCCCTCCAGGTACATGAAGTACCTCTACGCCTACGAGTGCGAGAAGAAGTCCCTGAGCTCCCCGGCCGAGCTCCAGGCCGCCATCGACGGCAACCGGCGTGAGGGCCGGCGGCCCAGCTACAGCTCCTCGCTGTTCAGCTACTCCCCATCCCCGCCGGGGCCTCCTTCCCTGCTGTCCCCCCCCAAAATCCGCTTCCCCATCATCGGCGTGGCGCCGGGCAGCGCCACCGGGAACCCCCGCGTCTCACCGGCCCTCAGGAAAGGTCAGCACGGCCATGGCGGCGGTGGGAATGTGGGACTGTGGTGTGGGCAGTGTCCCCTGGCTGAGTGACCCCTCCTGACCATGTGGCCTGGGAATTTGGGAGCAGGGTGTTGGCAATGTCCCCTGGCTGAGTGACCCCTCCTGACCATGTGGCCTGGCAATGTGGGAGCAGGGTGTTGGCAGTGTCCCCTGGCTGAGTGACCCCTCCTGACCGTGTGGCCTGGCAATATGGGACTGTGGCGCCGGCAGTGTCCCCTGGCTGAGTGACCCCTCCTGGCAGTGTCCCCTGGCTGAGTGTCCCCTCCCGGCCCAGGTGACGGCGTGCCCCTGACGGTGTCCATGCCGAGCCGCGTGGCCGTGCCGGTGACGTTGGGTGGCCAGCAGGCCGCGGTGGCGGCCAGGACGGCCACGCTGGAGCAGCTGAGGGAGAGGCTGGAGGCGGGAGAGCCCCCGGAGAAGAAGGTGCCGCGCATGACGGAGGAGGAGCAGCGGCTGGTGCAGCAGGCCCTGCAGCGCAACCTGTTCAGCATGGCCCGGCAGCTCCCCATGAAGATCAAAATCAACGGGAAAGGTGAGGCTGAGCTCCTCAGGAAGCAGCAGAGGGGGAAAGGCCCCGGCCTGGAATGTCACACATGCATGGCTGGGGCACCTCTGAGTGACCTCTGGGTCACCTCAATTCCAGCTTTGTTGGCACGGAGGTGTTCAGGTGCAAGGTTTTGTTGGGTTTTCCTGCTGGGTTTATTCTCCTGCTTGTCTAAATCCAGCCCGGATTCAGGAGAAAAGGAGGCTCAGGGGTGACCTTATCACTCTCTGATAACTCCCTGAGAGGTGCCTGTGCTCAGGTGGGGCTGGGCTCTTTCTCCAGGCAGCACTGACAGAACCAGACACAGCCTCAAGCTGCACCAAGGGAAATTTAGGTTGGATATCAGGAAGAAGTTTTATTACAGAAAGGGTGATAAAAGTTCTGGAATGGCTGCCCAGGGAGGTGGTGCAGTGCCCATCCCTGGGTGTGTTTAACACAGCCTGGATGTGGCACTGGGGGCCAGGGTTGAGTTGAGGTGTTGGGGCTGGGTTGGACTTGATGACCTTGAAGGTCTCTTCCAACTCAGTGATTCTGTCAATTCTGTGACCTTCCCAAAACTCCAAGCTGGTTTAAGTTTGGCACAGCTTGGAAGCAAGGGAAGAGCTGTTCTTGCTCCAGCAGTGCTGGTTTGAGGTTCTTGGCCACAAATCACGGGTGGGAAAGGTCAAAGCAGGTTCCTCCCAAGCAGCAGTTCTTTTTTTAGAACTGGTTTCTTTTTTAGATTGTATTACTTTTAAAAAATGTGATTGTTTCTGGACTTTTTTTCCCCAGCCTGTGTTTAAACAATTCATCCTGAATCTTAACAATGATTTCTGTGATGTCAGTGCTCCCAGTTCCTGGCAGCTCTGCATCCAACCGAATTCCACATCAAAACCAGAAGAGCCAGTGATAGAGAATACAGATTTTATCCAGGAGTGTTCATTCCCTCACCTCACTTCTGCTTTCACCCTGAACTAAATCCAAATGCTGGGAACCATTGCTATCCCTACAAACAGGAACAGGCTGAGGATTCAGGGATGGGATTCCCACCTTTGTAGGGACTCTCTTGTCTTCCCTGCCCTCCTTTTCCCCACTGCACCATAGAATCCAGGTGGAGATGCTCTGAGAGCTGGTTTTGATAAGCTCAGCATGGCTTGGTAACAACATTTAGGTTCAATGTGGAGTTTTTAGAGGGTGTTTTTGCCTTGCTGCCCTCCATGGAGGGGCAATCCCAAAATCCAGGCTCACCCTTGTGGAGCTGGAAGAGTTCCATGTTCAGCTGCCCGTCCCTGGAAGAGTTCCATGTTCAGCTGCCCGTCCCTGCCCAGGCTGGGGAAAATCCTGATTTTTCATGGAGTTTCCCTGGCTTTTCCCTCCCCCCAGTGGCCGCTGGAGCTGCTGCAGGCCGAGCACAGCAAAATCCAGCTGGGAGTTAAACCCGGGCTTAGCTCTGTGCTCCCGGCCCTTCCTTGGCACAGGAATGGCCCTCGGGGAGACATTTCCCAATGCCAGCGGGCTCCCAGCCTCAGCAAGGCCTTTCAGCACCGCTGCAGCCTTGTCCTGGAATGGTTTGCGTTGGAAGGGACCTCAAGGCCAAGGACAGGGACACTGCCACGTCCCAGGGTGCTCCAGGCCCCACTCCTGGGAATGGGGGCATTCTGTGGGTCAAAGAGGGGACAGAGGGGGGCTGTGCTCACCTCGGGGGTGCAGGGAGTGGGATCAGTACCCTCTGACTGTGCCCCGCTCCCTCCTTCCCTGGGACAAGACAAGGCCGACTCGGCGGCGGCGCTGAACCTGTCCCCGAACGGCATCGGCAGCATCAACATGTCCGTGGAGATCAACGGCACCACCTACGCTGGTGAGAGCCCTGCTGGAACGGGACTGCCCTCCTGGGAACGGGACAGACCTGGGACAGCCCTCCTGGGAATGGGACAGCCCAGGGACAGCCCTCCTGGGAATGGGACAGCCTGGGGACAGCCCTCCTGGGAACCAGACAGTTCTCCTTGGGGGGCACTGGGAAATCCTCCCCTTTGCCAGCCCGAGCCTCTCTGGGGTGGGATGGGATGGGATGGGATCCTGACCGTGGGAAAGCCTCCCCTTTGCCAGCCTAACCCTCTCTGTGCTGGGATGGGATCTGATCCAGGGGCTGGGAAAGCCAGACCCTCTCTGTGATGGGATGGGATGGGATGGGATGGGATCCTGGCCCTGGGAAAGCCCCCCCTTTGCCCAGCCTGACCCTGTGTGTGCCCACAGGGGTGCTGTTTGCCCAGAAGCCCGTGGTGCAGCTCCTGGCCGGCTCGGGCACGCAGAGCTCGTGCAGCAGCAGCTCCAGCAGCTCCAGCAGCAGCTCCAGCAGCTCCCACTGCTCCCCCAGCCCTACCTCATCGCGGGGCACGCCCGGCGCAGAGCCCTCCACCAGCTGGTCCCTGTGACGGGCACTGCCCAGGAGTGCACACATACCTCACCTCAAGGAACCTGCTCTCGTGGCTGCACAGCACCTGGACGATGATGATGATGATGATGATGATGGTGGTGGTGGTGAAACCTTTTCATGCCAGCGAGTTTTCCTTCATCATCTCTTTGTCCGGCCTTTTTTTGGCTTTGTTCCCCCCTCCCCCCTTTCCTTCCTCCCTTTTGCTCTTTGGTTTTCCTCCTCCTCCTCCTCGCAGGGTGTGTGGTGTCCCCATGGAGGGGGGGCACACCTGGCGTTTCTCAATCAGGGATGGCTCTGGGGCCACAGCTCCTGGCCAGGATGTCACCAGGGCAGGGAAAGGGCCAGGACTGAGGCTGGGAACCCTGGTTCTGCTGGGAACCCTGGTTCTGCTGGGAGCCCTGGTTCTGCTGGAACCCTGGTTCGGGAGCCCTGGTTCTGCTGGGAACCCTGGTTCTGGAGCCCTGGTTCTGCTGGGAGCCCTGGTTCTGCTGGAACCCTGGTTCTGGAGCCCTGGTTCTGCTGGGAGCCCTGGTTCTGCTGGGAGCCCTGGTTCCTGGAGCCCTGGTTCTCCAGGGAGCCCTGGTTCTCCTGGAATCCTGGTCCTGCTGGGTACCCTGGGTTCTGGGACCCTGGTCCAGCTGGAGCCCTGGTTCTGGTGGAACCAGGGGCCACCAGGGCTCTTCCCACCCACAACTCTGTGTTTTGACAATCCTGAGAGCCAGGGGGTGCCTGGCGCTGTGCTCCCATGGCAATCTGCTCATGTTCCTTCCTGCTGTTTCCCCATGTCCTCAGTCCTGAGCCTCCCTCCTGCTCCTCTCCACGGTTCTGGCACCATCAGCTGCTCGGTTCTGGCTGCTGCCACCTCACCCCTCGGGTCCTGAGTGTCCCTGAGGAGTGACACAGGGCCTGGGCGTGCTGGGGCTCCATGTGCCCCCTCTGTCCCCACAGCAGGGTCCCTCAGGTTGGCACAGGCTCCCTGGAGCAGCTCTGGGCGCTCTGCAGGGCCGTGTGCTGGGCACGGGCTGCAGGTGGGGTGGTTCACGTGGGGATCCGGGGCTCTGAACAAACCCCCTGCCATGGTACAGGGCAGAGCCCAGGCAACCCAGCCCTTCCTGGCCCTGGCTGGAGCAGAGCTCCCTGGGAATCAGCTGCTCAGGTGGCCTGGTGCTGTGCCCCTGTCCCTGTGCCATCCCTGCCACCCCTCCTGCCCTGGTGACGTCCTCCCGGTGCTGCAGGCCTGAGTCAGGTTTTTTGAGCAGACGAAATACCTCAGCTATGTACTTGTTGGGTTGCTTTTGTTTGTGTTGGGTTGGGTTTTTTTTAACCTCTTCAGGAAGTATTGGCATATCCTATCGCTTGGGGGGGGTTTCATTAGGTGGGTTTGCTGAATTTGTGTTTGCTTTTATTTCTGTTGGCTTTTAAACGGATCACCAAAGACAGGGAGTTCAGACAAGGCTGAGCAGAGCAGCAGCGGCTTCCCCGCGCTCCAGGAGCCCATCCCAGGGGACAGCAGGACAGCAGGGCAGGGGTGACGCTGCCCCCTGGATCTGTGCATTGCCCTCGCTGTGCCAGCCCCGGGCTCTGCCCTCCTGCTGCTCCCTGCGCTGTGCCGGGCTGTCCTGCCCCCCGGGCTCCCTGGGATCGGGAGGCGGGGATGTCCTGGGGCGATGCTCCGGGTGTCCCCGGCTGCTCTCAGAGGGAGCAGGGGAAGCCAGCCTGACCCGCAGGCTCCTTTCATCCTCACAGACTCCCAGAGGATTTTCCAGCCTCTGGGACTCAGATGATTTTTTTTCCCCTTTTTTGGGTTTTCTTTTGGTTGTTTTATTTTATTCTTGGGTGGGGTTGGGCTGTTTCCTCTGAGTGGGACTGGGGCACTTTCTGCTTTTCCCTCTGCTCTGCTCCCTGGCCCCGGGGAGCAGAGGCTGCTCCGGGGTGGGGCTGCTTTGTCTCACTTGCTAACGTTGTGTTTTCTTGCACAGAAAGGCACTCGAATCACTGAACTGCTTGGACACTACTAGAGTATTAATGTTTATAAGCTTTACTCAACCTAGACTGGAACTAGCCAGGGACTAACAGATTGTTTTGTATCCAATTCAGGGAAAGAATCAGGTCGGGAAGCGTAACAGATACCTCAGTTAAATAAGCTGCAACAAAATGAACCGGTCCTTTTCCCAGCCCGGGGTGACAAGGACCATCCAGACTGTGAAGAGTTAACCCTTTCCCTCAGCCTGGCTTTGGCCCCGGCAGCCTGAGCTGCGGGTCTCCTGCTGAGCTGCCAGGCTTTGGGAGCAGGGGGTGCTGCAAACCAGCAGCGGCAGAGCGGGGGAGGCCGAGCGGGGCGGGCCCGTGTCGTACTCAGGGTTTGATGCTGGCGGCAGGACGCTCCCGATGGATGGGCAGTGCTCCCCCAGCTCCCCACACCATTTGGGCAGCCCCGGCTCGCTGCCCCGGTGCTGCCAGAGGGGCACGGCGAGCCGAGCCTGCCCCGGGGCTGCGGGCAGGGCTCAGGGGAGGCTGCGGTGCCTGCTCCCTGCCAGGGCACTGCGGTCGGATGTTCTCTCCAAACAGCTGCAGCAGCCTTGCTAACTAGTTTTCTTACCTATTTAAAAGAGAGAAAAAAAATAATAAAATAAGTAAATAAAAACAAATGTGATAGCCTAGGCGGTGGATAAATACCTCAACATCTCCTTCCAACAAGTGTCTGTATATGTTGTTGTTGGGTTTTTTCTATCTTACAGGTTATCTGAATGTTTATATTCCAATAAACTTCTACCTCTTCACACTGTGACCCCCATGCCTGCTTTGTGCCCCTGGCTGCTCCCTGAGGGTAGAGAATTCCCAGTTATTCCCAGAGAACTGGGCTGTGTCCTGAGGATACTAAAGGTAAAGAATTCCCAGATATTCCCAAAGGCTGGGCTATGTCCTGAAGGCCCTGAAGGTGAAAAATTCCCAGTTATTCCCAGAGGCTGGGCTGTGTCCTTGCAGGGGCTCTGAGGGTAAAGAATTCCCAGTTATTCCCAAAGAACTGGGCTGTGTCCTGAGGGTAAAGAATTCCCAGTTATTCCCAGACAACTGGGCTGTGTCCTGAGGACACTGAGGGTAAAAAATTCCCAGCTATTCCCAGAGAACTGGGTTGTGTCCTGAGGGTAAAGAATTCCCAGTTATTCCCAGGTTGGGCTGTGTCCTGAGGTCCTGAGGGTAAAGAATTCCCAGTTATTCCCGGAGAACTGGCTGTGCCCTTGCAGGGGCCCTGAGCTCCCGGTTTGGAGCTGGCCCGGGCTGAAGGCTGGCGCTCCCAGGCTGGATTCTGACGGGAGCCGCACGGGATCTCCTGTCCCAGGTGTCGCCGGAGCTGTCCCCGCCCTGTCCTGTCCTGTCACTCTTGCGCCGGGAATGGCCCGGGAACGGGCGGGGGGCAGCGTTGCAGAAGGAGCGGAAGAAGGTTTTATTGAGGAGAACGGCGCGGTTTTTATGGAGTGATACGATACATTCTGTTTGACTGGCTGGTTAACAAAAACACCTTCCTCGCACACCGTCCTTGAGAAGAACAGAAGGACGAAGTAGAAAACACCACCTGCAGATTGTCTGTCCTTAACAAGTTACCACATCCTTACAGCTCCCTGACGTTCTCCCGAGCCGCGGTGAGAAACGCTCGCCGTTTCTGTCCCATGGCATCCACACCTGTCCCTTGCCCGTCTCCCAAATCCCTTCTCTGTCACCGCCTGCTCCCCACCAAAAGCTCCTCGGACGCCTCCCCGCTGTTTGCGCAGCACCGCCGCTGCTTTTCCACTCACTGAACCACTTGTGCAGGCAGGGCGCCCTTCCCAGCCCTCCCGTGCCAGCCTTGCCCGTGCCCCGTGCCCGCATTTGCCTTGGCCGGCTGCCGGCGAGGGCGCGGAGCCCTCGACCTTCCTCATCCTCAGCCCGTGCAACCGGAGCCGCTGCCCTGCCCTCATCGCCCAGCTGCAGGTGAGCTCCCCGGGCTGGGCTCCCAGCCTCTCCCAGCCCCGGCCCCCCAATCCCCTCCCCTCCAGGCCTCCTGCGATGCCTCCCAGGGTTTGGATTCCCCCCCCGGCAATGCCCGGAGCAGGTGAGCGGGGTCCCCCGGGGTTTGATCTCCCCAGGGCAGGCGATGCCCGGAGCAGGTGATGCCGGAGCAGGTGATGCCCGGAGCAGGTGAGGCGGGGTCCCTGCAGGGTTTGGATCTCCCCCGGGCCCCGGCAATGCCCGGAGCAGGTGAGGCGGGGTCCCCCGGGGTTTGGATCTCCCCCGGGGCAGGCGATGCCCGGAGCAGGTGAGGCGGGGTCCCCTGGGGGGTCCGATGCCCGGAGCAGGTGAGGCGGGGTTGGGGTTTGGATCTCCCCCGGGCCCCGGCAATGCCCGGAGCAGGTGAGGCGGGGTCCCCCGGGGTTTGGATCTTGGGGGGGCAGGCGATGCCCGGAGCAGGTGAGGCGGGGGTCCCTGCAGGGTTTGATCTCCCGGCCCCGGCGATGCCCGGAGCAGGTGAGGCGGGGTCCCCTGGGGTTTGGATCTCCCGGGGGTCCGGAGCAGGTGAGGCGGGGTTGCAGGGTTTGGATCTCCCGGGATCTGCCCAGGTGAGGCGGGGTCCCCCGGGGTTTGGATCTCCCCCGGGGCAGGCGATGCCCGGAGCAGGTGAGGCGGGGTCCCTGCAGGGTTTGGATCTCCCCGGGCCCCGGCGATGCCCGGAGCAGGTGAGGCGGGGTCCCCGCGGGGTTTGGATCTCCCCGGGCCCCGGCGATGCCCGGAGCAGGTGAGGCGGGGTCCCCGCGGGGTTTGGATCTCCCCGGGCCCCGGCGATGCCCGGAGCAGGTGAGGCGGGGTCCCTGCAGGGTTTGGATCTCCCCGATGCCCGGAGCAGGTGAGGCGGGGTCCCTGCAGGGTTTGGATCTCCCCGGGTCCCGGCGATGCCCGGAGCAGGTGAGGCGGGGTCCCTGCAGGGTTTGGATCTCCCCGGGTCCCGGCGATGCCCGGAGCAGGTGAGGCGGGGTCCCCGCGGGGTTTGGATCTCCCCCGGTGCAGGCGATGCCCGGAGCAGGTGAGGCGGGGTCCCCCCGGGTTTGGATCTCCCCGGGCCCGGCGTGCTCAGCTCAGCTCAGCTAAGCCGGGCTCAGCCCAGAAGCGGCCCCGTGGTGCTCACCCCAAGCCCCGCAGCCCCTGCCCGGTGGAGCTGGGCCAGGCAGGGGATCCTGGAGCGGGCATCCCGAAGGTGCGGCGCACATCGGCACCCCAGCCCTGCCCGTGTCCGTGTGTCCGTGTGTCCGTGTGTCCGTGCCCCCGGCCGGACACGCTCCGGCCCTCCCAACCCGCTGTCCCGGGGCTGGACGGCAGCGGGCTCGGCAGGCGCTGTTTGGGCTGGAATACAATCCCCGGAGGGAAATTCCAGGCAGCTCCTTCCCCTCCATCCCTCCCTCAATGCCCCCATTCAGCTCATCCCGGCCAGCAGCCGGCTCCGAACAAGCAACAAAGGGCTGCGGGGAGCCCAGCGCGGATTAACGCACCTGGGCACGGCGGGGGGAGACAATGCCCGCTTTTCTCCTTCCAACACCCCCATCCCTCCATGCACCCGGCTCAGCTCTGGCACAGCTTCACCCCGGCCCTGTTCTCCTTAATCCCTCGCTCCAGTGCCGGAAGCGAAGCCAGCTCTGGGCACAGGGAGCTTTTCTGCCCAGCACAGCCTCACAGATGTCACCTCAGAAACTCAGGAACTAAATTCCAAAGGAGTTTCAGCCCTCGTGTGCAGGAGTTGGTTCCCGGCTCCCTAAATGCCCCGTGTGCAGGGATGCCCTCCTTCCAGGGAGCCCAAAACCCCGTGGGCCTCCCTGCAGGGAGGGACAAAATCCAGCTCATCACCGCTCGGGGGGGAGGTTCCCCTCTTTGGGCCCGGGCTTGGCTTGTCTCAGCCCTCGGGGGCCGCTGCCGTTTTGAATCCAGCCCGGACACCCCAAATCCCTGCAGGTGCCCCCTGTGAGCCCCCACCAGCGCCCGAGCTGGGTCAGCCTGGCACGGCGCTGATACCCGCCCGCTACCAGGGCCCTTATCACGGCCGGGCTGGGGCCGCCTTTGTTCCACCCCGGCCCGTGTCAGGCTGCCCGAGCGCGGCTCCGGTCCCACCTGCTGCCTTTGGGATGTTCCAGCTCAATCCCAGCTGACAGAGAGCGGGGAAGGAGCCCCGGGCAGGGGGCACCGGGCAGGGGGCACCGGGCAGGGGGCACCGGGCTGGCCCCAGCTGCCGCAGCCCCCGGGGAGAGCTGCGCTGGCTCGGCCCCCTCACCGTGCCCATCTCTCTCTCTCTCTCCAGCGCACCCGCAGCTCTCCCTCGGCGCGGGGCTGTCCCTCCTGTGCCTCGGCGTCCTCCTGGGCTGTGCCATGTGCTGGTGGCACCGCCGGCGCCCGGGCCGCCCCCTGGGCCGGCAGCGAGTGGAGCTGGGGGCGGCCCTGCCCGCGGCCACGGTGCCGGTGCCCATCCAGCAGCGGGGCGAGGAGCTCCCGGGAGAGGCTGCCCGGGCCGAGGAGATTCCCCCGGCACCCTGTGGCGGCTCTCCCCCGGCAGAGCGTCCCTGCCCAGCGTCCCGTTCCTCCCGCGGCTGGCGGGGCTGTGGCAGCGCCGCTGCACCACGGCCGGCACCAAAGCGCCCTGCAGCGAGCGGAGCGCGCTGGTCCCCGCGGCCGCGCCGCGCTCCGGGCAGCGTCCCCGGCTCCACTGCGAGCTGCGCTACTCCCTGCCCGAGGCCACCCTCACCGTCACCATCCTCGGCGTGTCGCAGCTGCCCCGGGGCCAGCGGGGCTCCCGCGTCAAGGTGTCCCTGGTGCCGCCGTCCCGCCGCGGCTCCGAGCGCCGCAGGAGCCTCCGCCCGCAGCCGCGCCGGTGCCGCTTCGGCCCGTACGGCCCGCAGGAGCTGCGCGGCTGCACCCTGCGCTTGGCTGTCTACGCCAGGTCACGGAGCCTCCAGGAGTCCTTCGTGGGCGAGGTCCTGTTCCCCTGCGCCGAGGCCTCCTGGGACCCCCGCGCCCCCTCCAGCTACTCCTGGGAGCTGGCGAGCACCAAAACCAAGCTCGGCAAGGTCAGCACGGCAGCGGTGTCGGTGCTCGGGCTGAGCTTTGCCTGATCTCAGAGCCCGGGAGCTGCAGGGGCAGAGGCAAAGCCTCCTCCAGGCAGCGCCGGGAGCTCAGGGTCTGTCCATGGCAGTGCAAGCCCCGGGCAGTGCCTTCCTCACCGGGGGCTTTGTACCTCATCCTCAGGGGTGCTGGGGTGGAAAGGGCAAACAGAGCTGGCAGCATCCCTGCAGCGCTGGTGGGCACCGAACCCACCCCGCTGGCCCATTCCTGCCCGGCCCCGACCCTGCTGGGGAGGAGGAGCATCGCCTCGCCGGGATGGAAGGGCTGGAGCTGGAGGGGCTGGAGGATGAGGCTAGAGGTGGAAGAACATGATGAGATCAGAGCTGGAAGGGCTGGGTGAGGTTGGAGCTGGAAGGGCTGGATGAGGCTGGAGGTTGAAGGGCTGGATGAGGTCAGAGGTGGAAGGACATGACAAGGTCAGAGCTGGAGAGACTGGATGGGGTCGGAGGTAGAAGGACATGATGAGGTTGGAGCTGGAAGGGCTGGATGAGGCTGGAGCTGGAAGGATTGTGAGAGGTCGGAGTTGGAAGGGCTGGGTGAAGTTGGAGCTGGAAGGGCTGGATGAGGTCAGAGGTGGAAGGACATGATGAGGTTGGAGCTGGAAGGACATGATCAAGTTGGTCAGAGGCTGAAGGGCTGGGTGAGGTCGGAGCTGGAAGGGCTGGCTGAGGTCGGAGCTGGAAGCGCTGGGTGAGGTCAGAAGAGGTCTCGCAGCGTGCCCTGCTCTCTGTCCCGTTCCAGCACCGCGGTGCCCCCAGCCTGAGCTGCAGCGTGCCCTGCTCGCCCCCCAGGCCCCTGGGGCAGCTCCTGCTGCTGCTGCAGCTGCAGCCCGCGGCCGGGCGCATCAAGGTGCTGCTGCGCAAGGCCCAGGCCCTGGGCCGGCTCTCCCGCCTGCCGGGCACCCCAGGTAGGGCATGGGGACCAGGCTGTGCCCGGGGGGGCACCGGGAACGGCTTCCCCTCCTTTTGCTTGGCAGATTCCCTCATTCCCTTTCATACTTCTCTCTTCCAAGCACGGGGAGGGTTGGAATGAGATCATCTTTGGGGCTCCTTGCACCCCAAACCACTCTGTGATTGTATCACTGGATGAAATTGAGCACAGGGAGCATAATAGGGGTCTAGGTATCTCCAATATGGCCCCAAAGTGCTTGAAATATATTTATTTATGGCCCAAAACTAGCATGTGGCTTTCTGTGCTGGTGGCTGTTGTCACCTCTGGCTCTCCGTGCTCTCTGGGATGTGAGCTGAGGACTTTGGAGGTCCCTGCTCTCCAGAAGGGAGGGGCAGGTGAGCAGGTCCCATCTCAGGAGAGAGGCGAGCTCTGTGCTCTCCCATCAGGAGATGCACAGGATCTCTGTGCTCTCAGGGGCTCCGTGCTCTCCCCACAGCTCCACAGAGCCCCACGGGGGTCCTGCAGCCCCCCAAGCACCGCCTGGGAGCTGCCAGCCTCCCTCCCTGGCGTGTGCCCCTCTCTCCAGGGCTCTGTCCCCATTTCCAGGCCACTATGTCATCGTCCACCTGCACCACGAGGGCCACGTCATCGACACCAAGGAGACCAAGTCCGTCAGCGGCTGCAGCCCCGTGTGGAACGCGCCCTTCCTCTTCACCCTCCCCGCCGGGGACATCCAGCAGCAGCAGCAGCTGGCCTTGGAGTTCGTTGTCATGCAGGTGAGGTGACCTGGCCCGGGAGGTGACCAGGCCCAGGAGGTGACCAGGCCCAGCCCCGCAGGAGCCGTTTCTGGGTTGGGACGGCTCCTGTGGGCAGAGGGAAGGCCTCCAGCCGTGTCCCCTGCCTTGTGCTGCCCCAGGCTCGGCTCCACGGCCGTGGTTCGGTGCTGGGCCATGTCCAGGTGGGGCCGGGGGTGCCGCACTGGAGGGACATGTGCAGCCGGGCACCGCTGGAGTCGGAGAGCTGGCACCGCATCCAGCCCAGGCCCTGAGCCTGGCCTGGGACTCGCAGTGAGCCAAGGGCGGCCCCGAGCTGGGCACAGGGGAGGTGGCACCCCCACGCCACTGGGAGGTCCAGGTGCCATCTCCAGGGCTGGAGATCACTGGAGGTCGGCACAAGCCCATCCCGAAGGGCTCCGGAGGGGACTGAGCCCATCCGAGGTGGCCCCAGCCTCGGGGGAGAAGAGGAGCTCTGTCTGCTCCATCCACTCTCTGCACCTGGAACCTGGGCTGAGCAGGAGCCAGGAGGGACAAGGACCCAGCTGGGACCCCTGTGGCCACCACGGTGGTGGCATCTCCTGTCCCTTCCACCCTGGCTCCACCCCATCTCCTGCCCCTTCCACCCCACCTGAGCGGAGCCACAAGGACACGCCAATGCCAGCCGGTGATAAAGGTGTCCATCGGCATTTTTAATTAATTGCTGGCCCTAATTAGTGCTTGATAAATAAATAAATAAAGGGATTGGGAATGGTCACGTGTGTGGAGCTCTCTCTCCTGCCCATGGGCCACCACAGTGCAGACCATGGGAGGGTCACCATGGGGAGGAAGGCTGTGGCCAGGGTTGTCACTGTGGGGGTCATCATGGTGAGGATGACCATGGTGAGGAAGGCCCTGTGGTGAGGAACTCCTGCAGTAACATAAGCTGTGATGAGGAAGACCATGGTGAGGCAGATGAAGAAGGGAGCAAGACCATGCTGAGGGAGAGGCTGGCCATGGTGAAGGGAGACACTGGTGAGGAAGGTCATGGGGAGGCAGACTGTGAGGAGGAAGAGCCTGGCGAGGAAGGCTGTGTGAAAGGTGAGGATGGCCATGGAGAGCAAGACCACAGTGAGGATAGCCCTGACCACCACAGTGGGTCAGAGCATGGGGAGGAAGGCGTGCTGAGCATGAGGATGGTCATGGTGATGGATGGTCATGGTGAGGAGTCCCACCATGGGGAGAAACCCGTGCTGAAGGTGAGGATGACCATGGTGAGGATGGCCATGGTGAGGAAGCTGTGATGAGGATGGCCATGGTGAAGATGACCATGGTTAGGATGGCCATGGTGAGGATGGCCATGGTGAGGATGGCCATGGTGAGGATGACCATGGTGAAGAAGCAGTGTTGGGGGTGAGGATGGCCATGTTGAGGATGACCATGGTCATAGTGAGGATGACCATGGTGAGGATGATCATGGTGAGGATGACCATGGTGATAGTGAGGATGGCCATGGTGCGCAGTCCCGCCACGGGCAGGAAGCCGTGCCGAGGGTGAGGATGGCGGCGGTGATGAAGCACAGGCTAGCACGGCCCCAGACCTCCACCACCTCTCCCAGCCGCGGGTTACCCCGTGCCGAGCCCTCAGCGCGGTGCCGGCCCTGCCGCGGCTCCGGGCCGGGCCGGGCCCGGCGGGGCGGGTTTAACCCGGCCGGGAAGCGGAAGCGGCGGCGCTGCGGGGCCGCAGGGGCCGGGCCGGGCCGGGCCGCACCCGCCGAGCGCGGCCGCAGCGGCGGCGGTGAGGCCGGGGACGCACACACCGGGGCACACACACACCGGGGCACACACACACACCGGGGCACACACACCGGGGGCACACGGAGGGAGGGGACGCGAGGGCGGCGGGCGCGGAGCGGGTAACGGCCCCGCATCCGCCGGGCCCGCGGGCAGCCCGCCGGGCCGGGGCCGGGCCGGGGCGGGCCGGGGCTCCGGGGCCAGCGGCCTGAGCCCGCCGTGCCCCCGTCCCGCAGATGCATCACTGCAGGAGGCTGCGGTCCCCGGAGCAGGACGGCGAGCCGGGGCACCGCTGGAAGCGGCGGCGGTCGCGGAGCCGGGAGTGCGAGGGCCGGCTGCGCTACCCGCCCCGCAGGGAGCTCGCCCGCAGATCGCGCTCCAGGAGGTGAGAGCGCTGCCCCAAAACCCTGCCGAGCTCGGCTTCGGCTGCTGGTTGAAACCCCTAAACCCGGGGTGGAAGGGAAGGGTTTACTTGTCTGTGTGTGCTGTGCGTGGTTTCCCTGCTCTTCACCCTCCCCGAAGTTCTCCCCGAAGCCGTGGCCGTGGTGTTGGGGAGCAGCCGCCTGCGCTGCAATCACGTTCCCGTGCTGCGCGGGCATTAAAGGCTTCCCGGACAGCGCGCTCCTCTCTGACAGGATTAAACCCGGGGTTAAAGCGGCCGCGCTCCTCCCTCGCCTCAGAAAGGATCCCAGCTGGAGGATCCGGCCGCTAACCCATCCCTCCTGCTTTGCTTCGGGATTTTACCTTCGATCCTCTCTTTGTCCGGCCTTTCCACAGGGACAGTTCGGGAGGAGGCCTCTGGTGAGGGGAGGGCTCTGGAACAGCGGCCGGAGCCGCTGGGGCTGCTGTGGCTCCGCTGGTTGGACTGGGCAGGTGCAGCCTGGCAGGAGCTGAGCTCATCTTTAAATTCCTGAAATGCTCTCCAGATTAATTTCTCTCCCCGGCCTGGCTTTTGTTTACTTGAAGGAGGTGGATTGTGAAATAGAGCTGGTGCACTTTTTCCCTATTTTATGTTTCCATCCGATGGGTAATTTGGAACAGATTTGGATGAAAGCAGGCTTTTGTTGGGTGAAAACAGCCTTGTCCTTTCAGTGTCAGCCTCTTTGAGGTGACCTGAGTCCTTCAGGTCATTATTTCTGCTTCCTGTGTGCCCCTAAAGCACACGAGGAGTGTCTGGGCCGGTGCTGGACAGAGCTGTGGGTTGTGTTTGGGTACTCCAGCAGTGGCCAAGAGCCACAGCTGCCCTGGCACAGTCTGGAATTCGCCCCACTCTGGGATGCCCCCCCAGTGCCCCATGAAGCTGCCAGCAGCAGAGCTGGTTGTTGGCAGGGCAGGGAGGTGCAAACAGCAGAAATTCCCATTTCCAGGCTGAAGGTCTTGGCTGAAGCTGTTGGGTTATCCCTGGGGTTATCACCGGGGAGCCAAAGCTCTGCTTTCATTTCAAATTGCAGCATCTGCCACCTGGAACCCAGCTCCCTGCTCAAGGGGGTGTGAAGCAAGCCTCCAGTGAGATCTGGGGGGGAAGGCACTCGTGGTTTGGTGGGCAAGCAGGGAGAGCTGCTCTCATCACTGGTGTGCCCGCAGCGTACCCAGCACCTCCTGTGGGTCAATGCCTGCACAACCGAGCTGGCTCTGAGCTCCCGTGGCCCCTCCTGGTGCAGGGTTTGCCCGTTGTGTCCCGGCAGGTTGTTGCTGGAGGAGCAGGAGCTTGGGGGCAGATTTTCCCTGTGGCTCCTGCTGATGATCCGTGGAGCTGCTCTGTGTGCGCACCGAGGGCTCGGAGCCCTGGGGCCTCCTGTGCCCCTGGGGTGACAACCAGAGCGGAGCCCTGCTGCTGCTCCTCGTTGGGCTGGGAGCTAATGAGTCACCTCCCAAGGGAGGAGGAGCAGAGACAAACACCTGAGTGTGGTGGCACAGTGGCACAGGTGACGTGGAATCGTGGAGGGTTGGAAGGGACCTTCAAGCCCGTCCAGTGCCACGGGCAGGGACACCTTCCACTGTCCCAGGGTGCTCCAAGCCCTGTGCAGCCTGGCCTGGGCACTGCCAGGGATGCAGGGGGTGCACAGCAAGGCAGCCCAGCTGGAGCTCTCTCTCTCTCTCTCCGAGGGGGGGTTTTCCCCCAGCTCCTTAGAATGTGGCCCTGCCTCACTGTTTTCTCTCCAGAACTGCTCCCCAGCGGTCAGAGCGTGAGGTGCAGAGAGATCTGAAGCTCCTGGCGCCGGGAGTGGGAGCAGGAGGATTTCTCTGTGGTGGCAGGAGCCAGGGGACAGCAGGGAGCTGTGTCAGGGTGGACGTTAGGAAAATGAGAATGGACTGAACGGGCTGCCCTGGAGATGGGGTGGCATTGTTGGGGTGTCCCTCGGGGTTCCTGAGTCCTGACACTGCCATTCCATGACAGCCTCAGCGGGACTGTGGGAATAGGGTCATCCCCGTGACAGGGAGAAATGATGAGGAGGATTTTATTTCATCAGAAGGCTAATTAATTACTCTATTACACTCTATTATTTTACTTTATGATATTTTTTATTTATTATTATTACTTTCTACTGTATTATTATAATATATTACACTGTGTTACATTACATCTAAACTGAATCTGCTGGATACTGAACTGCTCTTCACTTGCACAGCATCTCATGGCTGTTAGCTGACAGTCTACACACACACACACACACACACACACACACACACACACACACACACCTTGGCCCTGACAGGCCAAGGAAATTGCCTTGGTTTGGAAAGCCAGGTATCTGCTAAGGAAGGCAGGAGCCTCCCCTGAAATGGAGAATGTAAACCCTCCCCACCCCTCCATATTGTTATAAATTTTAAATTAAGGGCTCTCAGGCAAAAATATGGGAGCAGGAAATAACAGTTCTTTATTAGGGAAAGAAAAAAAATAAAAGGATAAAATGAACAATGCAGTACACTAGAACAACACTGACAGAGTCAGAACCTGACACCCTGTGGGTCAGAGTGTTGATGGCAGTCCGTCCCATTGGAATTGTGGCTGCAGCCCTCCTGCAGTGTCAGGGGTGGGTCTGTTGGAGCAAGGGAGTCCTGTACAGAAGGATGGATTCTTCCTCTGAAGATCCAGTGGAAGGAGAGGCAGCTGCTGTTCCTCTGGGGAATCGAGTGGAGAAAGCCGAGCTGGTGTCTCAAAAACCTCTGGATTATATCTGGCTAGCAATGCTTGGCTCCTCCCCCTGGGCGGAGCATCTCACAATGGGATGTTACAGCTCTTATCAGCCATGCAGGGACATTCAGTAGCTGTTATCAGCAATGTCCCCTCCCCAGGGAGGTGTGAATGTGGTCACTCAGAGAGAGAGATAAGGCAAACTGCCCACTTGACAAAAAGATAATCTGGATGGTAATAGAAAACATCTTGCATTGCAGTCTGGAACAGAAATAAAACACCATCACTTTGGGTAAACAACCTTTATATTGTATTCTACTTTTTGCACAAACACAGGAGCACCGAACGAGATGAGAATTGTTTTTCCTTTCTCTGAGGTTCAGAGAATATGAATCCCAGAATACCCTTGGGGAAGCTGTGCCTTGCTTTTCCCTGTGGCTGCCCGGGACTGTTCCAGCATTCCCAGCCAGGCTTTAAGGGCGCTGTTTCTGTGCCACAGCCGTGAGAGGATGCCGTACCAGCGGCGCTGCCGGCGGGACAGCGATGCCTGCAGGCTGGAGGAGCGCAGCCCGTCCCTGGGGCAGGATTATTGCCCGGCGCGGCCGCGGCCCTGGCGGCGCTCCCGCGGCCGGGGGCAGCAGCAGCAGCGGCCCCGGCGCTACCCAGCAGCAGCAGCAGCAGCAGCACTGCCGCCGCCGCAGGAGCAGGTCTTGTAGCAGCGCCTCCTCGGTGAGTAGCATCCGCTGCGAGCTCGGCTTTAACTGTTCTTGCCTCCTTGCAGCCCCGTTCGAGCGCTCGGGTGAGTACCTCGATCCCCGTCGCTGTGTTTGTTGTGAAGTCCTTCCCCCCAACTCCCCATCTGTGTCGTGCTCGTGGCTGTGGGGTTTGGCCTTAAAAGAGCCTTAATCCGTGAGGGAGCTAAGCCGTGTTCTTTAGGGCCAGGGAAGGGATCAGGGAGAGCTTCCAGTGGCACTCACGTGGTGCCTCGGCCCGGGGCCAGCCCTGCTCCCCATGGCCAGGGATTCGCTTCTGCCTGCGGCTGCTGCTGCTTCTGGGGGGGTTTGGGGCACCATTCCTCGGTTTGGCTTCGTGGTGGATCCCTTGCAGGTGGGGTTGGTCAGCCTGGCTCTCCAGAGCTGGTTTTATGCCCTGTCAGTTCTCAGAGAGTCCCACTGTGTCCTCCTTCCCCGTTCCCACTTGGATTTCAGCTTCCTGCACACTTCACCCTGAAACGCAGCGTTCCTTCCCGGGACTAACTGGGAATGTCTGCAGCTGGGTGGGGGCTGGTCCCAGGCAGGCCCTGGAAGCGGTCAGAGGTGTCAGACCGAGCACTTCAGCTCTTCCCTCCTGTCAGGAGGAGCGCTCCCGTCCCACCTGAAATCTGAAATGTGACCGCAGCTGAGGGATGGGCTCTGATGCCAGCAGACAATCTGCATGGACAATCTGCATGGCTGGGAACTTCGGAGCGCCTCCTTTTGGTTCCTCCCCAGCTGGCGGTGGAATTGGGGTGTGGAGGGAGCCGGGGCTGTGCTGGGCTGTGTGGTGGTGACGCTGTGCAGGTCTGGGCTGGCAGGAGCTCAGCCCTCCGACACCCCACAGCTGTCCCAGCTCTCCTCCCACCTTCTCTGATTTTTTGGGAGTTTTGATCTTTGCTTATTATTTTGGACCTGCTGGGGGGGGCAAGGGGCATAGAAGAGAAGCCTGCTAGAAGCTCAGGCATGGAAATATCAATGTATCCCTGAATTCCTTTGGCTGCAGGGATTGTAACTATTTTGGAAGCAGACTAGAACAAGGTGAGGAATTAGGACAGCTGGCTTTGTGGACCCCGGGTCCTTGCAGGAACCTTTGGCTGGTTTTCCAGTAGAAGCTTGCCAGTAGCAGGGTGTGAACATCACCTCAGAGCTTGCCTGAAGTGTTCCCTGGGCATTGATTTACCTGTCCTGTTCCTAAAGCTCTCCCAGTTTCAAAAAGGCCGAGTGGTGCCCCAGCAGGTCTGCGAGCAGCCACGGGGATTTAGGCTCAGCGTGGCACAAAGTTCCCCTTCAGGAGGGGCAGGGCTGGTTCCCAGCCAGGACAGGACAGCTCTGGGCAGCTGGAGCTGCATTGCCCGAGGCACAAAGAGGGAGAAAAACCTGCTACTGTGGCTTCTGCTGGGCAGCCTGTCCAAACTGAGTGCTTGCCAGCCCAGAGGTGACGTTGTGCTGGCCAAGGCCTCCTCCTGCCGTGCATCCTCTGTGGGGAACAGAGGGTTCCTCCTGCAGCTCCCCACCCTGGAAGAGGAGGGCATTTCCCTGCCCTAGAGGCCGTAGCTAATGAGCTGAGTTTTCTTGCCGTACCTGTAGCTGTTGATGACTTTTCTGTTTTGAAGTCAGTTTTGTGTCTTGACGTGTCCCTTGCAATATCCCTATCGTTTATATACATGCCGTGTGCCTTATGAAATGCTGGCATCTGGAAAACCCACCCACCGGCGGCCCCGTCGTCCCTGCAACCTTTGACTGCCCGCTCTGGGCTGGTGAGTGCAGAGGAGCCAGCAGAGCAGTAAGCGCAGCAGGAGCGTGGAAGATGACAAGGAAGGTCACCTGGTGTGCAGGATCGGCGATTGGCTTCAAGAGCGATGTACAGCCACCTTTCGTAAAACTTTACCTCTACTTTTACCCCGGGTTAGCCCAGATCTCTCTGGCCCCTACTGGAGGGGTCTCTAGTGCTTCATTTACTGACCGTAACTTGCCTGAGGCAGAGGCTTGAGTTGGAAAGAGTGTAGCGCTGAGAGACGGTTGTTTTGGTTGCTCGGAGGTTTTGTTGGTGTGAAGTGGCAGGAGCCCCGCTCTGCCCCGGCCCCCCGGGCTCACACCCCTCCTGTTTTCTCTCCTAGATGAAATCGTGGGCAGCCTCGGGGAAGGCACTTTCGGGAAGGTGGTGGAGTGTGTGGACCACGCCAGGTGGGCTCCTTTCCCTGCATCTGGCCCTTGAGCATCACCAGGTGTGGCAGTGCCACCTGGGCTCCATGGGACTGAGTTTGTCACCTTCCCCTCCTCAGAGTGAGGGGAAAGGGCCTGGCTCAAACCTCAGCCCCCTCCAGAATTTACAGGCTGGTGTGTTAAGGGAAGCATTCCATTCCATTCCATTCCATTCCATTCCATTCCATTCCATTCCATTCCATTCCATTCCATTCTATTCTATTCCATTCCATTCCATTCTGTTCTATTCCATTCTATTCTATTCCATTCCATTAGTAGAATTGAATATTAGAATATTCTAATAGTCTAAGAATATTCTAATATTCTAGAATATTATATTCTTAGAATAGAGGAACATAGGATATATTATATATATATGTATATAACAGAGGAATAGAATAGTGGAATATGCTGAGCTGGAAGGGACCCACACCAATCATCCAAGAGCTGCTGCTGGCCCTGCAGTCCCACCCTGTGCACACCTGAGAGCATTGTCCTGGAGCTCTGGCAGCCTTGGGGCCGTGCCCATTCCCTGGGGAGCCTGGGCAGTGCCCAGCACCCTCTGGGGAAGAGCTTTTCCCTGGCACCCAGCCTGACCCTCCCAGCCCCAGCCCCACCATGGAAGGCTGTCCTGCAGCGAGTTCCTGCTGAGGGGTGGCCCCTGTGACCTCCTAACCTGCCAGGGCACCTCTCCACTGTCCCCTTTCACCTCCCCCGTGGTTACATCTGACCCCTGTGCCCTTCTGACCCCTTGCCTGGCCCCAAGCCCTGGGCTCCGTTTGCTGCAGGGCTCTGCTGCCTCCCAGGGCATGGCTGGAGAGGGGAGGTGGCCCTGGGGTCACACAGAGCTGTGTCAGGAGTGTCCCTTGGGAGTGATGGCCAGCAGTGACCTTTCACTAATTGGCAGTGCCAATTAGCCACTGCCCAAGCAGCGTGGAGGGCTGGCGGAGCTTTGTTAGGACAAGTGATGCCTGGATGTGCCTCTCCCCGTGGGCTCAGCACACAGGTTCTGTCTCTGACTCCATCCTTGTGTCCCTTCCCTTGCAGAGGCAAGTCCCAGGTGGCCCTGAAAATCATAAAGAACGTTGGGAAGTACAGAGAGGCTGCCAGGCTGGAAATCAACGTCCTGAAGAAAATCAAGGAGAAGGACAAGGACAACAAATTGTGAGTTCCCAGTGCCACGTCCTGGCACACAGAGCAGCACGGGGCTGAGGATGGGCTGAGGGGGAACTGGCCCCATTCCTCTGCTGCCCTGTCCCACGGGAGCTGGGAGCTCTCCCCAAAGGTGGCTTGAAGCACCTCCCCGGGTTGCTGTGCTGCAGAGGCAGCCCTGCTCCCCAGGCACTCCTCAAGTGGGCAGATCACCAGAAGAGCTCTCCAGAGCATCCCCTAAAGGCGCTTAAGCCCTGCCTCTCTCTCCCTGCACAGCCTGTGCGTGCTCATGTCGGACTGGTTCAACTTCCACGGCCACATGTGCATTGCCTTTGAGCTGCTGGGCAAGAACACCTTCGAGTTCCTGAAGGAGAACAACTTCCAGCCCTACCCCCTGCCACAGATCCGGCACATGGCCTACCAGCTGTGCCATGCCCTGAGATGTGAGTGATGTGGTGGTGCTCACAGGGGTCCCAGGACGAGGGAAGAGATGGGAAGCTTGACTCCATGTTTCAGAAGGCTGATTTATTATTTTATGATATATACTATATTATATTATAGTATAGTATAGTATATTATAGTATAATATATTATATTATAGTATAGTATATTATATTATAGTACAGTATATTATAGTACAGTATATTATAGTATAGTATAGTGTATTATAGTATAGTATATTAATAATATATATAAAATATATATATAAAGAAAATTATATACTAAAACTATACTAAAAGAAAGGATTTCATCAGAAGGCTACAAAGGAAGGGATTGGAATGATAACAAAATCTTGGGACTGACCAGAGTCCCAGCACAGCTGGACCTGTGATTGGTCATCAAGTAGAAACAGCTCACATGGACCAATCAAAGATGCATCTGTTGCATTTCACAGCAGCAGATAATTATTGGTTTTCTTTTCCTCTGAGGCTGCTCAGCTTCTCAGGAGAAAAATCCTGTCAAAGGGATTTTTCATGAAATATATCTGTGACAAGTGACCCCCATGGGCTGGGGGCACTGGCACTGGGCTGGGCAGAGCAGTGCCCCTGCTGCTCTCTGGTTCTTAGAGAGGTGTTTTCCTCCTCCCTCTGTGCAGTTCTACACGACAACCAGCTGACTCACACTGACCTCAAGCCAGAAAACATCCTGTTCGTCAACTCGGATTTTGACACTCTGTACAACGAGAACAAGGTGGGTTCTGTCCCAAGGAGCACTGGCTGCACGGGAACAGGCTGCCTTTATCCCTCCCTGCAGAAATTGGATCTTCCCTGCTCTGTCCAAGCCCTCACGGCCTGGGAAGTGGGAACAAGGGGGAAGGCAGAGCTCTTCTTCCTGCTGTGCCTTCCAAAAGCCTTAAGGCTGCTTGGAGTGTTCAGGGATTTTCTGTAACATTGCCATAGGATGACTAGAGCTTGGAGTTCCAAAGCTCCATCCCTGTTAGGAATTGCAGTCCAGAGCTCTTGGTGCTCCTCAGAGCTCCACAGCTCCATCCCTGTGAGGAATTGCAGACCAGAGCTCCTGGGGCTCCTCAGAGCTCCACAGCTCCATCCCTGTTAGGACTTGCAGACCAGAGCTCCTGGGGCTCCTGCTCCACAGCTCCATCCCTGTGAGGAGGTGCAGACCAGAGCTCCCTGGGGGAGCTCCACATCTCCATCCCTGTGAGGAGGTGCAGACCAGAGCTCCTGGGGCTCCTTGAGCTCCACATCTCCATCCCTGTGAGGAGGTGCAGAGCAGCATTCCAGGAGCTCCACAGCTCCATCCCTGTGAGGAGGCACAGCCCACACTCCTGGAGCTCCTCTCCCAGCCCAGCCCTGTGCTTTTCCTGCAGAGCTGTGAGCAGAAATCCATCCGGAACACGAGCATCCGCGTGGCCGACTTCGGCAGCGCCACCTTCGACCACGAGCACCACACCACCATCGTGGCCACGCGGCACTACCGCCCCCCAGAAGTGATCCTGGGTGAGAACTGCACTTTTTTTTTGGGGAGTCAGGGTGGGCCTCTGTGCAGTTCTACACGACAACCAGCTGACTCACACTGACCTCAAGCCAGAAAACATCCTGTTCGTCAACTCGGATTTTGACACTCTGTACAACGAGAACAAGGTGGGTTCTGTCCCAAGGAGCACTGGCTGCACGGGAACAGGCTGCCTTTATCCCTCCCTGCAGAAATTGGATCTTCCCTGCTCTGTCCAAGCCCTCACGGCCTGGGAAGTGGGAGCAAGGTGGAAGGCAGAGCTCTTCTTCCTGCTGTGCCTTCCAAAAGCCTTAAGGCTGCTTGGAGTGTTCAGGGATTTTCTGTAACATTGCTGTAGGATGACTAGAGCTTGGAGTTCCACAGCTCCATCCCTGTGAGGAGGTGCAGTCCAGAGCTCTTGGGGCTCCTCACAGCTCCACAGCTCCATCCCTGTGAGGAATTGCAGACCAGAGCTCCTGGGGCTCCTCAGAGCTCCACAGCTCCATCCCTGTTAGGAGCTGCAGACCAGAGCTCCTGGGGCTCCTCACAGCTCCACAGCTCCATCCCTGTGAGGAGGTGCAGACCAGAGCTCCTGGGGCTCCTCGGAGCTCCACATCTCCATCCCTGTGAGGAGGTGCAGACCAGAGCTCCTGGGGCTCCTTGGAGCTCCACATCTCCATCCCTGTGAGGAGGTGCAGACCAGAGCTCCTGGGGCTCCTCACAGCTCCACAGCTCCATCCCTGTGAGGAGGCACAGCCCACACTCCTGGAGCTCCTCTCCCAGCCCAGCCCTGTGCTTTTCCTGCAGAGCTGTGAGCAGAAATCCATCCGGAACACGAGCATCCGCGTGGCCGACTTCGGCAGCGCCACCTTCGACCACGAGCACCACACCACCATCGTGGCCACACGACACTACCGGCCCCCAGAAGTGATCCTGGGTGAGAACTGCACTTTTTGGGGAGTCAGGGTGGGCACAGGATGGAAAACCAGCCTGGGAACACTCCAGCTCTTGGGCAGATCATTTCTAGCTCTGAGTGGAACCCCTGTGGTTTCACCAAGGAGGAACGTGGTGGGGGTGGTTGGGTGTGGAGGTGTTCACAGGGGTCCCAGGATGAGAGAGCTTCAGAAGGCTGATTTATTTTTTTATGATATATTAAAAGAAAATCTTAAAACAATACTAAAAGAATAGAAGAAAGGATTTCATCAGAAGGCTTGAAAGGAATAGAAAAAGAATGGAATGATAATAAAATCTTGTGACTAACAGAGAGAGTCTGAGACAGCTGGACTGTGATTGCCATTAATTAAAAACAACCACATGAGACCAATCACAGACCCACCTGTTGCATTCTACAGCAGCAGATAATTATTGTTTACATTTTGTTTCTAAGGCCTCTTTCTCAGGAGAAAAAATCCTGTCAAAAGGATTTTTCATAAAATATATCCATGACAGCTGGGAGCACGGAGTTAATTTGGTTTTCTTTGCAGAGCTGGGCTGGGCACAGCCGTGTGATGTCTGGAGCACTGGCTGCATTCTGTTCGAGTATTACCGTGGCTTCACGCTCTTCCAGGTAGGATTCTTGTTCCCTGAGAATCCTTTGTGTCCAGAAGGGCTCAGAATCAGGTGAAGGGGAGGGAAACACACATCCAGCACTAAAAATGAGAAGCTGAGTGTGAAAATGAGGCCTGGAAAAGGGCTGGTTTGTGGAGTGCCTTGATGGAAGGAGAGCTGGGATCATTTCTGGGTTTAGGTTATGTCTGTTCTCTGAGGAGAGAGAAAATCAAAATGTGAAAAGTTGACTAGAACATGGTGGAATTTTTTCTCCCTGTCCCTGCAGAGGTGACAGACCTTTTATCACCAGCTCCCCAAGCTCTAACCCACCCCTGCTGTGCTCCTTTGCAGACCCACGAGAACCGAGAGCACCTTGTCATGATGGAGAAGATCCTGGGGCCGCTCCCATCTCACATGGTCCACAGAACTCGGTAAGAGCCTGGTCCTGAGCCCAGCCAGGCACCACCACCTGCATGGGAGGGAGAGCTCCTGCCTGACCCCACCTTCCCCGTGCAGGAAGCAGAAATACTTCCACAATGGCAGCCTGGTGTGGGATGAGAACACGTCCGATGGCAGATACGTCCAGGAGAACTGCAAGCCCCTGCGGGTGGGTGCTGCTCCCCTCCCTCCCTGGGGCAGGGCATGGGGAATTCCCAATGCAGGGCTGGAATTCCCTTTGTGACTGCTTGGTAGGGAGCCCCAGCTCCCATCTGCAGGGATCCTGCTCTGGATAGGGCAGCATGGGGATTAGGGAAAGGGGAATGATGTGTTTGGGGTGGGAGGCCACCCTGGCCCAGGGTTCCTGAGTCCCTGTGGGTATCAGGGCAGTGGGGGATGCTGTATCTGGGATGGGATGCTGTATTTGGGATGGGATGCTGTATTTGGGATGGGAAGCAGTCCAGGGGGATGCTGTATCTGGGATGGGAGGCTGCCCTGGGGGATGCTGGATTTGGGATGACCTAGGGATGCTGAAAGCCCAGGGGGATGCTGGATTTGGCCCTGGGGGGATTTTGGGATGGGAGGCAGCCCTAGGGGGATGCTGGATTTGGGATGGGATGCTGCCCTGGGGGATGCTGGATTTGGGATGGGATGCTGCCCTGGGGGATGCTGGATTTGGGATGGGAGGCTGCCCTGGGGGATGCTGGATTTGGGATGGGAGGCAGCCCTAGGGGGATGCTGGATTTGGGATGGGATGCTGCCCTGGGGGATGCTGGATGTGGGATGGGAGGCAGCCCTAGGGGGATGCTGGATTTGGGATGGGATGCTGCCCTGGGGGATGCTGGATGTGGGATGGGATGCTGCCCTGGGGGATGCTGGATTTGGGATGGGATGCTGCCCTGCCCAGACAGGGGCTGAGCCCGTGTCCCTGTCCCTTTCAGACATACATGCTGCACGACTCTCTGGAGCACGCTCAGCTCTTTGACCTGATGAGGAGGATGCTGGAATTCGACCCCTCCCAGAGGATCACGTTCTCCGAGGCCCTGCTGCACCCTTTCTTTGCCGGGCTCTCGGCAGAGGAGCGGATGCTGTGCGGGCGCGGTGCCAGCCGGGACCTGAGCAGATGACAGCCGGGATCCCTCGGGGTGGATGCCTTGGGATGGATCCTACGAGATGGATCCTGCAGGATGGATCCCTTGGGATGGATCCCACAAGATGGACCCCACAGGCCTCTGCAGCTCAGCCCCACTCCCCTCCCTGAGTCCACAGGGGCTGGGGCACTGCCACAAGGACCCTGGGAGGAGAGGGGGAAGGAAAGCTCTGTTGGAAAGCACAGATTTGTCTATTTATATGTTGTAAAGTTAAAATAAAGTGTTTCTTATTGTTTGATACTTCCCTTGTAGGTGGGTGTAGGGTTATGTTGCCTCTTGTGCAGAGGAAGAGGGAGACGGTGAAAAATCACCTGGAATAGGTGAGGGGGAGTGGCCTGGTGCCTGCCGTGGCACCAGAAGGTTCTAGAAGGAGAGCAGACAAATAAACATCTGCACACAATAGCACACATGAAGAGTTGCACTTTATTTCAGGGCATGGTCCCCCGCAGTGGCAGGAATTGGTCGTTACAAACATCAGGTCACAAATGGGTCACCAAACAGTGCCACGGCGCAGTGATCGTCACCTGTCACCAGAGCGGGCCCAGAGCAGCACCGAGGCAGCAGATGGGGCTGGGAACTATCCCAAACACAGCTACAACACTGCCCCCTTCTTGGAATTAACTCTGGCACCATGGGGGTGGTGATGAGGACACCCAGAGCCGTGCTGGGTCTCTGAGTGCTCCCGAAGAGCTGGTACCTCACATTCCAGCTGTGTGAAGCCAAGAAACAACTGCACTGAGGGGAAGTACAGCCAAATACCCAAATCTAGCAGGCAGTGAGCACAGCCCCACATTCCCTACACCAGGGGCAGAACCCCCCCGTTGTGCAACACCGTTCACTTTATAGTTCAACGAGAGGAAGCATTTCAAGGTTGGCAAGAACCAGGGCCTTGGTGCTTCCCAGAGCTCCATCCCTGCAAAAACACCATCACCTGCCCCAGTGCCTTCCAGGCAGGGCAGCTGCACCCTGGACTAGCCCTGCCCTGCTCCTGCTCCGTGTGTACAAGCTACAGTTCAACAGCCAAACCCAGAAAGGGCAGGAAAAACCTGCAGAAAGCAGAAATTGAAACAGCAAGTCTCCTACTGAGTGTCTTGAGCAAAGAGAGTGAAAGGAAGGGGACTAAAGCTAACACTGACTACAGCAACAACCTTTTTTTAACCTGCTGCTGCTCCTGGGTGAAGATCCAAGGAAACAGCCAAAAAACCTAAAAAGGCAGAGGGAAACGTTGTGTTTGTGTTGTGAGTACCCAGCACACTGCTGTCCTGTCCCAGCCAGAAGCACAGCCTGGTGGGTGCCACCACAGCTGCGGCTGAAGCGTGGGGCACACGTGGCCCTGTGCCCAGGATGGAGGGCAGAGCCCCCCAGGCCAGCAGGGTCCCAGAGCAGCTGAGGGGAACCAGGGCTGCCCAGCCAGGGCACAGCCCCTGGTCCTGCTGAGGTAGATATGGCAACGTGCAGGGGCCAGACCTCGGGGTGAGCCCGGGGCTCAGCAGCCTCCTGGGCCCTCCACTCTCCCAGGCCAGACCCAGTAATTCCTTCTTTCCAAGCAGGGAAAGCTCTTCCCTCCTCCTCTGGCAGCCCTGGCTTGGTTCTAACAGAGGAAAGGGAAGTTGAGTGCCTGACAAAAGCCCCAGCTCTGGGCACAAGTGGGTCAGTGGGACTGGTCCCACTCTGGGCTGGTCCCTGTGCTTCAGTCTTCCCAGGGATCCAGCTCCCTGGACAGAGGCAGCACCCAGAGCTCTCCCTGGTGCCAGAGCAGGGCTGGATGAGCTGGAGGAGCCTGCAGGAGCCCTGGGGACGGGTGAAACGTGAGAGGAGCAGCAGAGCTCCCAGCACTGCCCACATTCCCAGCTCCCAGGCTCGGATCTGGGGGCACACAGAGCCAGCAGGGTGGGTGGGTGCCCAAGGCGATTGCCAAAGCCAGCGAGCTGGTGGCTCCTCAGCTCGTCCCTGCTCCAGGCACTGCACCCAGGACAATAAAAGGAACACAGGAAAGGACAACTCAACGTTTCTGGCCAGGCACGGGACAGCAGAGCAGATCTCCGATGGGAATCCTGCCCAGGAGCACAGCAGCTCCCACCACGCCCTCTCCTGCCAGCAGACAGGAGCCAAACCCCTCCTCAGGCCAAGCCCACCCCACACACAGGCTTTGATTCCAAGGGGAATGAACAGATCCATGAGCTACTTCCCAAACCATACCCAATGGAGCAGGGATGCTGGAAGGACAGGGGAGCTTACCCTGAACCTCATCTGCAGCACCCAGCACCCAACAACCCCAGAGCAGCCCTGCCCTGCCCTGCTCCATTCCCCCAGCCCTGGAGCAGCCACTTGCTGGGCCAGCACAGAGAAAGAACCAAAGAAAAAACCCCAAACCCCACGAGGATGCTGGAAAAGTTTTTTTCCATACCAGGCCCCCACCCCACAGAGCTGGGGGGCTTCGGCCACAAAGCGAACAAAGAAAAGCCAACAGTACAGAAGCAGTAAGGCCTGGCTGAGGAAGGACATCAGTGCTCCCAGAGCATGTGGGAACCTCTGGCTCCTGACACAAGCTCTCCAAACAGGGAAAAGCCCTCTCTGTGAGGGGCTGGACGGGCTGGGAAGGAGAGGGAGCTACAACTGCCTTCCAGAACACAAAACAGTGATGGGGCAGTCAAAACCAACATGGGAGCCAAACGAGATTTTCCCTCCACACAAGGGATTTCTACACAATCAAGGGGTGCTGTTCCCACCAGGATGTCCTTGCTGGGAATAGTCAACCAGAAGGACCCGAAACACATCTCAAAGCTCCAAACCAGCCTTATTTGTACCATGTGCCAGCCAGGGCTGGGCAGCAGCAGGGGACAGACACCATGGTCCTGCACACTCCTTCATCCCACAGCAGGAAAGAATGAAAACAGCTTTGCAGGAACAATTCACTTCCTTCTCTTCCTCCTTTTTTTTTTTGTTTGTAGGGGGTTTTTTTCCATTTCATTTTACGATTATTCCATTCTTTTCTTTTTAAATACACAGCATTTCTTCCAGAAGGCAAACCCCTCCAGAACTTCACATCCTTTTTTTTTTTGTTTTTCTTTTCTTTAAGGCGTCACCAGAGTCGACCAGCCGGGATCCAGCTCAGCACAGCTTGGCTTTCACAGAGCTCTTTCTCTCTCTCTCCCTTCAGAGCCAGGGGGCTGCACGAGCTCTAAGTGGAGTGCAGGGGGATGACAAATTTGCAGCCAAAGGGGGAGTGGTAGTTGATGCCCACCTCCTGGAAGACCTTCTGGGGAATGCCAATGTCACAGAGGTAGACGCGGCCGGCGCGCTCGCCCAGCGGCAGCGGCAGCCCCAGCGCCAGCGACCACTTGGCATCGATGCCCAGCTCCATCTCGCTGATGGGGGGGTCTATGCTCAGCACGGGGGCACGGTTCTGGTTGGCCCAGTCCACCACTGCTTTGTACCAAGGCTGGTCTCTCAGAAAGGCATTCTCGTGACAATCCAGGCAGTTGATCACTAAGTCAACCGGGGTGTCTGGGAGGTCTGCAAGAAACACAGACACGGCTGAGAATCGGCGGCACCAGCTGCACGTTTGGGGTTTGGCTTCCACTCTCGCTGCACAGCCTGGCCTCACCTGCTGGTACCGCCATCCTTCCCCCACAGAGCCATCCTGAACAGCTCTCCAGGGCTCGGGGACATCCCC
The DNA here is from genome assembly GCA_024865655.1 of Emberiza elegans. Lineage (NCBI taxonomy): Eukaryota > Metazoa > Chordata > Aves > Passeriformes > Fringillidae > Emberiza > Emberiza elegans. Next base: position 3,455,751 of record JALJVW010002397.1, read on the forward strand.
AGCCTGGGAGGTACAAAACCTCACCCAGTGACCAGCTCGTGAGCAACCCCAGCACCACTGACTCACAGTGCAGGCAGCCCAGAGGAGCACTGGGGCTCTCTGCCCATCAGGAAGGACCATTTTCTATTCCACAAGGTGAAAATAAGGTTGGTTTTGGGAACACACCAGCTGTGCTGCACTGCTGCCTGTCCCACTGAGCTCTGTCACTCTCTCCTGCTGCATTCTCCTCTCCTGCTGCATTCCCCACATCTGCTCTGCATCCCCTCACCTGATGGATCACCAAGTCCCTCGTGCAAAACCATGGAATGGTTTGGGTTGGAAGGAACCTTAGAGTTCATCTCATCCCACCCCCTGCCATGGGCAGGGACCTTCCATTATCCCAGGGTGCTTCAAGCCCCATCCAGCCTGGCTTTGGACACTTCCAGGGATCCAGGGGCAGCCACAGCTGCTCTGAAAAATCTGTTCCAACCTTTTACAATATTTTCACATAGGCAAGTAGCTCTGTCAGCACAGCACAGAGAATTGGTTCCCAGCTTTGTTTCCCCCCAGAAGTCCAAATGAAGCAGCTTGGAAAACGACTGGTGAAGTGCCAGGCAGCAGCCAGCAGTCTCCCAGGAGCTGTTTATTCTAGGGAATACCCAGATGGGAATCCTGACAGCTGCTGCAAGTGGCTCAGCAGATCTGGCTCCTGCTTTGCAGCAGCAGCTGGACACTCATTCCCTCCCAGCTCCAACACGCTGAACAAGGCAGCCCCTCATCCTACCAGCACAGCTCCATACAGCAGCTCTTCCTGATCTCTTCCCACCGGAAACATCTGTGGCAGTACAAGTGCTCCTCTGTCGAGGCTCTGAGTGCCTGCTGTTCCTGCAGCCTCTGGGCAGCCACCCAGACGTGGCAGTGCCACTAGATGGTGCCAGGGCAGCGGGCAGAAGCCAGCCCTGCTCCCTGGAGGAGCCAGCCCTGCTCTCCCTGGAGGAGCTGGCCCTGCTCTTCCTGCAGGAAGCCTGGGGAAGCCAGCCCTGGAGAAGCCAGCCTTGCTCTCCCAGAAGCCAGCTCTGCTCCTAGAGAAGGCAGCCCTGCTCCCTCAGGAGAAGGCAGCCCTGCAGAAGCCAGCCTTGCTCTCCCCCTGCAGAAGCCAGCCCTGGGGATGCCAGCACTGCTCCCCCATAAGAAGCCAGCCCTGGAGAAGCTGGCCCTGCTCTCCCTGGAGAAGCCAGCCCTGTTTGCCCACTGACCTTTGACACTGGACACCTGCTGGCCCTGTGTCTTGCTGAAGAGGTTGAGCTCGTTGGTGATGGACTCCAGCATCTTGACGAAGTTGGGGAGGAAGAGGATGACGTGGACGTCGTGGTTGGAGAGGTGCCGCCCGCAGCTGATGCCCTGCGCGCCCTTCACGTGGGGGCCACAGAGCAGCGCCACCGTGGGCCGCTGGTGCACGTTCTTGGGGTTCAGTCTGAAACACAGGCAAAAAAAAAGGGACTGTCAGCAAACCCCAGAGTCTCTTATCTTCTTCCTGCGTGAGAAAACAAAAATTTAAAAAACCCACCCAGTAAGATGCAAATTGCCAGGTGTTCTGCAAATCTGCCAGCGCTCTCCAGAGCAGCCCACATCCTTTTGTGGTGCTGCCGCTGCTCCGCCTGCAGGTTCAGAGAAGCTCAGACTTGTCTGGGTGCAAGGGACCCTAAAGGTCATCCATGTGGGCAGGGACACCTTCCACTAGCCCAGGCTGCTCCAAGTTCTGTCCAACCTGGACTTGGACACTCCCAGGGATGGAGCAGCCACAGCTGTGCCAGGGGCTCAGCATCCTCACAGGGAAGAATTTCTTCCACATATTTCACCTAAATTTCCCCTCTTTAAGTTCCTGGTGAACCCTCTTTGGCTTCCTTATAGGCCCCTTCACATACTTTAAGGTTGTTCCAGCCTTCTCCTCCCCTTCCTTCAGCCACACAAGGTCCCAAGGATTGTAGAAGAAAGCTAAAAATTTGAGTTGAGTTTCCCCATCAGAGGGGTCACAATTAAAAAAGAACAAACATGATCTCTACTCCCTAAGCTTTATTAATTGCACAATAAAGTTAATTTAGCCTGGAAGGCATCAGGGCTTGCAGCAGGAATTTCAGCTGCCCGTGTGCCATCACTCAGCGCTCTCCATCAAGTGATCAGGTGCTGGTAAAGCATTTCTGAATAAGGGATCAGGTGCTGGTAAAGAGTTCCTGAATAAGTGAGCAAGTCCTGCTAAAGAGCTCCTAAATAAGTGAGCAGATCCTGGTGAAGAGCTCCTGAATAAGCAGCTGGAGACTGAAGGGTTACTTTTCTTTTTGAGAGCAAATAATCTGGAGCAGCTATCAACAGCACAAAAACACAGGTGCAGTTCCTGCCCACAGCAACAGCCACGGAAGCAGAGGCAGGGAGCAGAGCCCTTCAGGAGTCAGCAAAAGGCACTGAGCGCACTCCAAAGCTGCTGCAAAGGGCAAGATGTGCTCAGGTGAGCTGCAGATGCCTGAAGAGCTGAGCTAGCCTCACAAAAATCCACGCAGCGCTGTTTTCACGGGCTGCCTTCTGCTTTTATGGACACTGTGAAATTGTAACGTGCCCGATCAGCAAAGGGAAGGTTCCTTTCTGTGCAGAAAGGAGCTCATCACACATTCTGCAGTGGCTCCATCCACCTCAGGCAGCACCTGTGCAAAGCTCAGCTCCCCAGACAACTCCCAGTGAGGAGGAAGGAAAACCTCAGCTGTGCTTTGTTGTGAGTCGAGAGCTGCGAGGGCCCTGCCAGCCCCTTCCCTCCCCGCAAGAAGCCCCAGCTGTACCTGTTGGGCCCCCCCAGGAGGCTCAGGGCCATCTGGCTGGCACACACCCCTGTCATCTCCAGCCTCCTCTCCAGGGTCAGCCCGTGCTTCTCGGCCACCGCCAGCAGCTTCTTGTGCAGCTCGTAGGACACGCTGGGGACCACCAGCCCCGAGTCTGGGGGGCACAAACAGGGGAAGGAGGCACAAATGGGGACAGTCAGACACCTCAAAGTAGGGAAAAGGTTCATCCTTAGCTGTTAACTGTTCACCCACGTTCCTTCCCAAGCCACCAAATTAATCCAAATTATTCTCAGTGAAGCAGGAACAGCTAAACACAAATGCTGGCTTAAAATAACACTTCCACAAAAATTCTGTGGGAAATTTTAGTAACACGAGGGCTGAGAAGGCCTCTGGGACTTACAGATGGAATATTAAGGTTTTTCTTCATGGTCTCCAGGCAAACAGAGCTTTAACCCACCATAAAGTGCTCCTGAGCACTGTGAAAGTCAGAAGAGCAGCTGTGAAGTACCAAAAAAAGCCTGGATGTTTTATGCTTCCTGACACTGGTCTCCAAAATCCTAAGACCACAGCAAAACAAGCCATCCCACATTTGCTGGTAGGTATTTCCATGTCAGAAGGGCTGCTCCAGACCCAACAGCTGCATCACAGCACACAGAGGCAGCAGGGAAATGCTCAAAGGATAAACTGTGCAGAAAAACACCTCCCAGGTGATCTGGAGAGCCTGGGCTAGCGAGCTGGGAAATGCTCCAGCATTTGGATCAAGAGAAAAGAAACAAGAGAAGTTTTGTGAAGGGCTGAGAACTGTCCAGCCTGGCCCCTTCCAGGGGCTGTCACAGCTTCTCTGGACAAGCTGTGCCATCTCCTTGTGGGATGGCCACAGAGCTGGAGCACGAGCAGCTCTGAGCTCCTTCTCTTCCCAGGAATGCCAGCTGAGTGCAGCAGCCAGCTCCCACCCTGAGACAGGCACAGGAGGTGCACCATGGAGCAAAAAGGCTGAGGATTGAATCAATGCCTGCTAGAGGAAACATCAGGTCAAGAAGTGTGAGCTCAGTCCCTCCATCAGCATCTCTCCTCTCAGCTTCCCCAGTGCTCAGCAGCCCTGGGTCACCCCCAGGCTCCCCCTGGCCCCTCTGCTCTGTGGGTGACAGTGGCCCCCTGGGTGCTCCTGGTAGCCCAGCAGGGCTGGGGCTGCTGGAAACACTCTGAGGGGCACGGGCAGCCCTCCTGCATCCAGCCCAGGAGCAAAGCCAGCCATTCCTCATGGGCTGGGTTCCTCTGCACACAGCAAACACAACCAGAGCTAGCTCTCACAGCTAAGAGCCAAATGAACAGTGGATTTGAGCTGGGAGGAATTATTAGTGCTGCTTATATTCCCCTAGGGTGCCCCAGTGTCCTGAGCTGTGCGATGTGCCTGGGGTGTGTGCTCTATCACCACCTGTTAGAGGTGGGGCAGCTCTCTTCTGTTAACAGGGCAGTTTTCCTTATCTCTTCCATGACCCATCCTCTCTCCAGGAGATCTCTTCTGTTCATGGGTCATTAACTATTAATTATCTTCTGTTCATGGGCCATTAATTATTAATTATCTCCTATTCATGGGCCAGTGAGTGTCCCTGCATGGCTGATCAAATTCCATCATCCCATGGGGAGATGTTCCGCCCAGGGGAGGAGCCAAGCATTCCTACCTGGATCCAACCTGAGCTTTGGGACACCCCAGCAGCCTTTGCCCACGGCATTCCCAGAGGAGCAGCTTTCTGCTGCCCTGCATTCCCAGAGGGAGCCCAGGCCCATCTCCAGCAGCCCTGGAGCTGCAGAGGGAAACTCCCCCCTTGTGCAGGATCCCAGCTGCAGCAGAGCCACAGCTGGCACTGCAGGAGGGCTGAGCCCCCATGGCATGGGGCTGTGCCACCCCTGACACACAGGGGTCAAGGCCTGCTCTCACTCTGGCAGTGGTGTTTTGTATAACTGCACTTTTATTTTATTTTATTTTTTCCCTAACAAAGAACTGTTAGCCCTATTCCCATATCTTTGCCTGAAAGTCCCTTAATTTCAAAATTACAATAATTCAGAGGGAGGGGGTTTACATTCTCTATTTTAAGGGAGGCCCCTGCCTTCCTCAGCAGACACCTCTCTTTTCAAACCAGGACACCCAGTCACCAACCACCCAGCCAAGCTGCAGCAGAAATGGGAGGTTTTGCACATCCTGGGGTGTTGGAACCCTGCATGCTGAAAATTTTAGATTTTCTGTATTGAAAGACACAGATACTCAAGATAACACTACATTTGACCTGAAGCCGTAGAAAAAGCTTCCAAAATTAATTGATAACACTAAGATTTTAAGTGTGTTGTTTAAACAGAAATGTGTAATATCACACAGTAAAAAACTCAGAGTTTAAGGTTTTAAAATATAGTAATATATTAGTTTAAATATATAGTAATATATTTTAAAATATATTAATATAAAACTAAGATGGAAGTTTTAAGGCAGTGATTAGTCCTTTTTCCTCACCTTCTTCTTCATGAGTTTAAAAAGTATTGTATAATTGAAAAGTCCACGTTACAAGACACAAGTAATTAGTTATTAAGTTAAAAGTAACAATAACTTAAGTGTCATTTCTTAATTAGATAGCTTTTCCTTAAAAGACCTTGTAGGGGTAGATTCTGAGCCATTTTCTGACTTGTTAATGAAATGCTGCAAAACTCACAGCTTGGATAAAAATTAATAAACATCTGAGTGCAAACACAACAAAATACCATCTCCACACATTTAATCTAAATCAAACCAAATTTAAAAAAACAAAAAAACCCCAAAAAAACCAACAAAAAAAAAACCCCAAAACAAAACACCAACCCCAAGACTCCTAAAAATCCCCCCAACCCCCCCAAAAATACCTAAAAGCCCTCCAAAAAAAACCAAACAAAAAACCCCACCCTAAACAAAAAAACATGAAAAACACCCCCAAAAAACAAAAAAAAAAACCCCAAACCAACAAAAATGAACAGAACCCCCCCCAACAAAACCAACCAAAATTCCCCCCCAAAAAATAAAACAAAAAAACCCTCAAAAAACAAACAAACTACAATAAACCCCCCACCCCCCAAATAAAAACAACAGAAAAAAAACCCCACAAAAAAAAAATAGTCAACCTTGGGGTTTCCTCCAGAGGTGAACCCAGAGGTGTCCCTGCAGGGGGACAGCAAAGGCAGCAGAGGGGACCCTGCTGAGCCCTCCTGGAGCTCACCCCTGGCCCCAGCAGCCAGGCCTTGCACACAGAGAGACATGTGTGCCAGCACTGCCCCAGAGGTCACCTGGCTGCCCGGCCAGGCCAGCAGGCTGTTATCAGCCATGCCCGAGTGCTGATAAGAGCCTGAGCCCTGCAGGAGCCCCAGGGCTGTGCCAGCAGCCATGCCCTGCCCCGCGCCCACAGCGGTCACGGTCACCCACCTGCCCTGTGGGTCACTCACCTGCCCTGCACCCAGAGAGGTCACCACCTGCCCCATGGGTCACCCACCTAGCCCATGCCACATCCTGCTCTGTGGGTCACCCACCTGCCCCTTGCCCACAGCAGTCACCACCTTTCCCATGGGTCACCCACTTGCCCTATGCCATGCCCTGCCCCGTGCCCCCAGCAGTCACCCACCTGTCCCACGGGTCACCCACTTGCCCTGTGCCAAGAGCGGTCACCACCTGCCCTGTGCCCACAGCAGTCACCACCTTCCTCACGGGTCACCACCTGTCCCATGGGTCACCCACCTGCCCTGTGCCCACAGAGGTCACCCACCTGCCCCATGCCACACAAGCCCTGCTCTGCCACACTGCCAGTCACAGCTCTGCCACCACTGCTGCTGTTTTCCAAGCTCCAGGAATGATTTGCTATGAGTGACCCGAGGTTGGGGTCTCTCCCAGCATCACTGCTGACCCCAAAAAAGGGAGATCCCAAACTCTATTTTGAAGCACCCACGAATGCCCCTGCTTAAATGCTGTACCAAGCCTCCTGAAGCAGAAGGACAAACCAGACAATGTCCACTCTGTGTGCACCCAACTCAGCACAGATCTTGTGTCCCCTGCACATCCCTGCCTCAGCCAGCAGCTTCAGGAAACTGCCTTTACCACGGGCTGGCTGCCAGCAGTGGGTTAATGTGAGGCACTGGTGGAGTGGCATTTAGCACGCCAGCCTGTCCTAATTGCTCCCTCTCAGGAGCAGCTGAAATGCCAGGAGAACTTCCCTTCTGTGCCCTCACGCAAGGTCCAACCAGTCAGACTGGCTCATCAAAAGCAGGCCCAGGGAGTTAAATAAACTCTGGCAGAGTAAACCCACTAACAATAACACCACTGCCACAAAACTGAAGCTCTGCCAACTTTAATTATGTTTGGGTTGGACAGGGCATCTTTATTGTTTGCTAATGAAGGCAATAAAATAAATTAGCCCAGGCCTTTTAATATTAAATAAATGTATTTTACAGCTGCCTGGGAAAAAAAAATCAAAACAACCCACAAGGCAGATATAGACTGAATGGTTTTGGGACATGCAGAGTGACACTGGGTGCATAAAAACATCCCAAGGCAGCAGAAGAGGGAGTTAACCTTCCAGAAGTTAAAGAATAAGGAGTTTTCCCCAAACAAGCCCTGTAATGCTGCTGGGATGCCCAAATGCTTCCCAAGCTTGCAGTGGCTGGCAAAAAGGTGAGGGTTGATGCTAGAGGAACTCAGAGGCTGGATCCCATCTTTTCCCTTGGCCATTTCAGCAGCTCTCTAGTTCCAGCTCTCTGCTAAAATAAAACCCAGGCACTGGCTCAAGGCAGAATTGGACTCAGCACCTCCTTCAAGCTGTCCTGACATCTTCAGCTCTTCCCTTCAGCAATGAATAATCCCGGGTCCCAATTCCAGCTCCAGAGCCTCACAGTGTGACAGTCTGGAGCTCCTGTCCACACCAGGCACAGGAGACATTCCCTGCTGCCTTCTGCTGCTGGTAAAGCTGGAAGCACCTGCCTGCAGACTCAGCCAAACACATTTACTGCCCCTCAAACAACACAACCTTAAGGGCTGCTTTTGTTAATCATCATTGGTTTTAATTACAGCAAATCCCACCAGAGTTCTGGCTGACCTTCCAATGTGAAGCTGTCCCAGCAGTAGTGCACAATTCCCTCCAGCTGAGCAAAAAAAAAAAAAACTGCCAGAGGGATAAAGGGACTCTGCCCCAGGCCCACTGTTTGTTCTTGAAGCATTCAATATTCAATATTCACATCCAGCCATGGAAGAGCTAAAAGAGGAGAAAAGTCAGTCGAGGAAGGACAGGGAAAAGAAAAGCCTTTCCAAAGGAAAAGCCACACTGTGGGCATCACCCTCAGGGCACACCCAGCCTCTGATCCTGGCACAAAGCCCTGCCTGCTCCTGCACCTCCTCATTGTGAAGGAAAGCTTGTTTGAAGAACAGACCCTCCTGCAAACTCCTCTGAGCTCCAACACTCCTGCACAATGTTGGCTCTGCTGAAGGACCTGCTCCCAAAACACAGAGATGTTCAAACACAGGAGTTTTAGTGCCAACAGCAGAAACAGAGACAGGTCTGAGCCAAGCCACATTTAAATTCTCTGGAAGCAGAAAAAGGCATCTCACACCTTATGCAAGGATCAGCCTTTCCAGGGAGGCAGTTTTTGCTAAACAGTTGCATTTCCCAGTAAATAAAGAGACAGATCAACAGCAGCCAGCCCAAACCAATGAAAACTAATGATGTGTTTAGGAGTGTGGAGTCCCACGGATGGATTTAGCTCAGCCACAATAATCTGCTAAGTTTTATTAGCTCCAAGTTTTCACTTTTGCTTGGAACAGATTCCCACCTCCTTCATTCCCTGCTCACTTCTAAAACCCAGGGTTGTTTTAGAAGTGTTTTACTTGACACTTTTAGATGTGTTTTACTTGCCTAGCTCCACAGAACGAGCTCTCAGAAAAGCATCCCAGTGGACTGAAGTGTTTATCCTACACACACCGAGTTCTTTCAGTCAGCAATAAAACCCCAGGCTGGAAGTCCTGCAGGTGAATCTTTTGGGGAACTCAAAAGACTGACTCCAAACTGACATCAGCAGTTTGGTTTTACCTCTGTACCATCCTCCATGGCATCAAAAAGCTGATGCCAGGCAGGGATCCACAGACAGGGATCCCACAGTGCCAAGAGCTGGATATGAACTCTCTGCCAATCTCCAGCATCAGTTTTGTGCTGTCGCAGCAGACAGAGAATCACTGTCTCAGTCAGAATCACTGTCTCACTGTCTCTATTAACACAATCAGCTCTCAGACTGGCCCAGGGTGAAAAAAAAACAAGAGAAAGAAGTGCTTTGTCATAACTAGGAAGTGCTTTTTGCAAGGAGAGCTGCCCTTAGGAAACCAGAAAAAACTCTGCAGGGAGAATCCTGCCACAGACACATCCAAAACCAAAAAGGCTTTTGGAGCTCTTGGCACTCATTTAATCCTACCAGCTGCTCTTTGAGGCACTGAGAGGCAGGCTGCCTACAGCTCAGCATCCTCCTTCCAGCTGCTGAACAAAGGGATTGGGAGTGCAGCAAACAGGATTGGGTTTCCATCCCTGAATTTACTCACTGCTGCTCAGTGCATGGTGGTTTTCCTCCCAGGAATTCTGCTGCTAGAATCCCCTGTCAGCCATCCTGCTCAGATTGGCTGCCAACAGTGGCTTAGCTTTTGTTTCAGACTAGACATCCACAGAGGCCCTGTCTCCTCTCAAACAAGCCAGCTGGAAGATGGATTGACAAGTATGAAATTTGAAAAAACCCACAAGATAGACAGGAAATCACACAGAAAATGAAGAGGTGCTTGTTCACACAGCACAGGGGTAATCAGTGTGGCTTCTTCCACAGGGAGATTTAAAAAGCAAGAGGTTAAATTAAGCAGGAAAAAAAAAAGCCATTAATCCTGAACTCTCACGGCTGCTTCGGGAAGTCTTAAAATCACGAAAAATCAAAGACAAAGCAGTGGGGGCAAGTCTCACTGCATGTTTGTTTCACTTTTCCTGGAGGATCCCTGCAAACACAACACTGAGCTGCTACAACCCATTGTGTTTCCCTCTCACTCGAGAGCAGAATGGGACACTAGGAAGAGGAATGACAGAAATGGAGAACTAGGACATTGTTATACACCAGAACCATCAAAAAAAGAGCCTTTTCAAAACTGAAAAGCAGCAAATCATTACAAATCCATCAGCTTCTTCCCCCGAAGCGTTTCACACGCCAGATGGAATTTCCAGGCAGCGGAAGAATGACAGCCCAAGAAGCTGCTCACACTTCTGCTCAGGCTACCAGAATATCAGTTGGTTTCAGTCCCTGCAAAAAGAGCTGACATCTGATTTCATTCTGATGCGGAAAAGAAATGCCAAATTTCCTTCACTCCCACATTTTACTTAAAATCAAAGGCAAGATATCCCAAGGAGACTAAAGTTACCTGAAATTTGGACTAAATGTTCCATAAATCCTTTTTACATTAACTATATTTAAACCCACATAGAAATGGAGAACGACAACCCAAGGAGTGCCAGAAGCACAGGAAATCTCCTGAAACCATGAAAGCACAAATCCTGAGCCCATCCCTCTGTCCCTCTCAGAGTCCCAGAATGGGTTCCCCAGGCTACTGAAATCAAAGCAAAGGTTCAAACACCTCTTATTCAATTCCCAACCATCAGCTTTGCTCCCTGCTGGAGCAACACTTACTTTGCTGCCTGTCACAGACATCTTCTATGAAAAATCCTTTCTTTAGGATTTTTCTTCTTGAGAAGCCGAGAAGCTTCAAGAACAAAATGTAAACAATGGTTATCTGCTGCTGTGGAATGCAACAGATGGGTCTGTGATTGGTCTCATGTGCTTGTTTCTAATTAATGGCCAATCACAATGAGCTGGCTTGGATGGAAAGCCTGAGCCACAAGCCTTTTTTATTCATTCTTTCTTTTTCTATTCTTAGCTAGCTTTCTGATGAAATGCCTTCTTATATTCTTTTAGTATAGTTTTAATATATATCATAAAATAATAAATCAAGCCTTCTGAAACATGGAGTCAGATCCTCATCTCTTCCCTCATCCCAAGACCCCTGTGAACACAGTCACAGCTGCCCTCTCTGAGTATTTCTCTCAGAAACAGTGCAAAGGCAGGCTGTGTGTGAACACACAAATCCAACCATGCTTGGACCCCTCACAGCAAAAATCCACCGTGTGTGGCCCCAAAAGCAGCACTTTGGGTCCTCAGCAGGAACATACCCGTGCAGAACTCCTTGTGGGGGTTCTGGGGTACCACGATCCTCCTGTAGACGATGGGCTCTGACTCCAGGATGTTCTCGTCGTGCCGGTAGCGGGCGGGTTTCTCGTTGGGGGTCCCTCGGGAGCGGGTGCCGCTCCTCCTCTCGTAAGTCTCGATCTCTTCAAACACAGCTGCCTTGTCAAAAAGGGCCAGGTTGCCCTCAAAATCGAAATCAGTGTCTGGGATTTCATCAATGTCATCCCCAAAGCATTCGTCATCCTTGCTCTTCATCTGCCCGTTCTTCAGGCCGCTTTTCTTCGGGGTCACCTGGTTGGGGTGGCGGCTGCTGGATGACCCTAAGCCAAAAGAAAAGCAAGGTGGGAGTGGGTCCTGAAAGGGAAAAAGGAATTTTGGGGCAGAGGGGAGCTCCTGCTTACAGTCCCCTCACTGAAGGGGTGCTCACCATGGAGCTCAGCCCTGGAGCTGGCATTACTCAGGCTCAGCTAAGCCAGCAGGAAATAAAATATCAAATAGAAAACAGAACACCAATAGAAAATAGAGCAGCAGCAAAGAGACTTTCAGGGACTTCCCTCCAGCAGCCAGGTTAGAAAAACAGGCTTGCCCACAGTAGCAAAAGAGGAGTTTCTCCAGGTTTGACTTAATCCCAGTGACAAGCTGTGACCTAAGAGTTTTCCCATGTTCAGGCAGGTGTGTGACCCAAGCCCTTCTCTGGAATTCCCCCAAATTTCAGAAACTACTGTAGGGGTTTCCTTCCCTATTAGTGATCTTTAAGGGAGAACTTCAAACCCTGAATAGAAAGCATCTCTTTTTGCTCAACCTTGATGTAATTAATTTCTGTGATATAACACACAGTCCATTGCCTCACTCCTGTTTCACTCTCCTCCTTACCCATAACTTTGTGTTTTGGAATACACTTCTTTCCAACCACAAGTCATTGGGAAAGCACAAATTCTCTGGAGTGAGACTGATGAAAGTCTCCTCCTTAGGGCTGGAGATGAAGAACTGATGCAAATATACAATTATAAGCTCAACATATCCTTTACTTGCTCATTTCTTCCTTTGTCCTCCAGGTCCAGACAATATTATTCTGTTTGTCCTTGCCAGTGCCACATTTGCAATAACTAGAAAATATTTCAGGCCAATTCCTGCAGTTCCAGGAATCACCTACAGTGTCCAACAGATGGAGTAAGTTATCAAGCCAGAGCTCTTGCTCTACTAAACCATTTCTTGTTGTTTAAGATAATCCCATTAGTGAGGGATTTATACAAATGAGTTGGAGAGAAGCAATTTGATACCACAGAAACAAAGAATTTTGAGCCATCCAAGGAGATTTCCAAACATCCCAAAAGATTTGCAGCAGGCACAAACTCCACCAGCACCCTTCAAATCCAGTTTCAGCATGTCTAACTCCAGTCACACTGAAATGTGATTTGCTGAGGATGTGTACCTGGTTTATTTCCAGTTAGAGATGCATTGCCTCAGCAAGGATTTATTTCAGACAGTGTGGGGCTTGGTTTTTCTCAAGAACTGGTTAATAACTAACCTGAAAACTTTCCCAGTCACCACAGCAAGATCCTAAATCTGCCAGGCCTTGCAGAATAACCATTCCCCATTTAAGGGAAAAAACCAAATGCAAATCATAATTTTGTCTTGGAAGGACAGACAGCAGAATTCCAGCACTGTGGTGACAAAACAGGATTTAGGAGAGAGGAAAGGAGAATTGCAGTAGGCACACTACAACCACTCATTTATGTGCAGGTGGCACATTTGGTTTTGAAAGTTTTTGGTACCAATTTCCACTCTGTCCCAAAGGGCTCCCAAACCAAAGGTGACACAAAGCTGGACAGGATTTGGTTTGGAACTGAACTGCCACTGCTGGAATCACAGCTGCTGCTCTGAAGGAGGAAGATGAGGAATGCAAACACAACAGGCTCAAGCTCTGCCAGCATTCAGGAACTGCAGCTCAAGCAGGAGCCAAGGGACTCTCAGGGTTCAGGGGGACAAGGTGGAGCCTGCACTGCCACAAAGGCAAAGCCAGCCCTGCTCCTCGTGTCAGTGGCAAGAGTTTGGCCAGCTCAGGCTGCTCCTGTCACACTCCTCTGCAAACAGCTCCACACTCCCCTCAGCTGCCCCAAAACTCAGAGTGGCCGTCCAGTGGGACAGGAGCAGCTGATGGGAGCATGGAATGCTCACGGAATAAAGCTGGAGAACAATGGCAGCAAAGCCCCTGCAGCCACAAAGAATGGGAGCCAGGAGCCCACCTCATCAAAACATGGTGGGCAGCTCCCTGAGCCATCCTGAGCTCTGCAATGCTGCTGACCCGCCCAGCTCTGCCCTGGCTGCCCCACAGCCCCCTAACAAGGCACACAGAATGTGGCACAGGCCTGCAAGGAGCTGGGAGCAAAGTCAGGAGCTGTTCCTCTTCAAGCATTGCCTTCTAGGCAGGAGAAAATGACAGCTGGTTCTGCTCAGGGAAAAGAAAAGAGGCAAAAAAAGGGCAATGGGGGAAAAGCAAAGTCAGGCTGCAGAAAGGCAGATCTCCTATTGCAGCTGCTTCTGGATCACAGCTTCCAGTGCTCTGCCCTGCATGAGGAGAGCTCCACTCCAAGCTGGCACACACAGAAGCACCTCCCTCACAAGATAAACAATCCTTCCCGGGCTTTTTTTGTTTCTGAGGAATAACAACCCTTTCATGTACAGCACACAAGCAAACAAAGTCTCCAGCAAGCTGGCTGCCTTCCTGAGAGATCCCTGCGGGAGGCTTTGCTGCCAGCCCTGGCACCACGAGCCCGGTGCCAGCACGGCAGCAGAGCCATTGTTGGGAAACCTGAGCTGGTGTTTGGTGTTTATTGATTCCTGTCACACCAGGGCTCCAAAGGGCAATTCTGGCCCTCACTTGGCACGCTAGAGGCCAACAAGAGGTCACCTTTCAGCTGTAGGACACAAGCTCTGGATGACATCTCAGCCCATTGTTCCCTGCAAAGCCAGGCCCAACTCCATCCCCCTCCCCAAACTCACACATCACTCACCCTACTGTCCAAATGCACATTTTACAGGGTAAGACATCCCTTCTGTACCTCCTGTACTCCAAAATGAACCCAAGCCAACACCGAGGACATCACTCAACCTGTCTCAAAGTCTGTTGTGCTCATGTAAACCCAACACGAGTTGTTCGTGGGGTGAAGTTGACAACTCCTAACTCTGCTCACCCCAAAACTACCAGACATCCTGGAAGGGGTAAAAATACCCCAGTTGGTGCTGGGAGGAGAAATCTTCCAAAGGGCAATTCTGGCCCTCACTTGGCACGCTAGAGGCCAACAAGAGGTCACCTTTCAGCTGTAGGACACAAGCTCTGGATGACATCTCAGCCCATTGTTCCCTACAAAGCCAGGCCCAATTCCATCCCCCTCCCCAAACTCACACATCACTCACCCTACTGTCCAAATGCACATTTTACAGGGTAAGACATCCCTTCTGTACCTCCTGTATTCCAAAATGAACCCAAGCTAACACTCTACACCTAGGACCTCGCTCAACCTGTCTCAAAGTCTGTAAAAGTCACCTGTTGTACATGAGTTGTTTGTGGGTTGAAGCTCTGCTCACCACAAATCTACCAGATATCCTGGAAGGGGTAAAATATCCCAGTTGGTGGTGAAGGAGAAAGACTTCCAGAGGTGTAGGAATTTCTCCCCAAAAACACAGCCTTACACCTGTTTCACCGGCCTGGCCCACTTTGGTTTGTTTATTTTACAAGAAAATGAAGTAATGGAATTACTCTGGATGCATACCAAGGCTTCAACAATTAAGTCATGGAAATATGCTGGATGTACACTGAAATCTCAGGAATTGGATTATGAGGGTCTGGAAAGGAAGACAGCTGGGGTGGCTTTGAGGAAAAAAGTGAACAAAGCCAGTTTTGGCCCAATTTTGAAGATTTTATCAAGAGAAATAAAAATAAGGGATGTGTGACTTTGGGATGCTCTGATTTTACATCACCCTCATTAATTTATATTTTTAACAACACAGCCAAAACCCATTTGTAATTATATATGGGGTGATGTTGTAATAGGTTATGGTTATAGAAGCCTTAAAATAGAAAAGCTTGGGGAGATTTAAAAAGCAAGAGGTTAAATTAAGCAGGAAAAAAAAAGCCATTAATCCTGAACTCTCACTGCTGCCTCAGGAAGTCTTAAAATCATGAAAGACAAAACAGTGGGGGAAAGTCTCACTGCATGTGTCTTTCACTTTTCCTGGAGGATCCCTGCAAACACAACACTGAGCTGCTACAACCCACTGCGATTTCCTCCCACTCGAGGATCACATTGCAGTTTGTAACAGCTCCTTTTAGAGGAAAGGAAAGGCTGGGAATCTTCAAACAGGAAAGACAGCAAAAAGAGGAAATCCTTGGAACCGGCATTAGACATTTTCTACACAGACAGAATCACTAAGATGGAAAAGAACTTTAAGACTGAGTCCAAGCCATGCACTAGCACCACCTCAACTAGATCACAGCACTGAATGCCACATCCAATCTTTTTTTAAACACATCCAGGGATGGTGACTCCACCACCTCCCCAGGCAGACAAATCCAATACTTTATCCCTCTTTCTTTTCTTTTTAAAAAACCTTTTCCTAACATCTGACCTAAATTTAAGACTGCGTCCTCTCATTCTGTCAGGAACAAGAGACCAACCCTGTCCTGGATTGCCAAGTAAATTGTAATCTATTTGCCATCTGGATGGTAGTTGTCTTCTGCTAAGTGGGCAGTTTTCCTTATCTTCCTTTTCTCTTCCACAACCCCATCTCCCTCTGATGGGACATCTGCTGATAACAGCTATTGAATGTCCCTGCACGGCTGATAAGAACCACAGCATCCCACTGGGAGATGTGAGCCCAGAGGGAAGAGCCAAGCATTCCTACCCGGATAGAATCTGGAGATTCTGGAACACCAGTACAGCTTCTCCACTGGATTTCCCAGAGGAACAGCAGCTGCCTCTTCCACTGCATCTCCAGAGGAAGAGACTGCACCTTCCTACAGGATCCCTGCTCCAGCAGAACCACACTGACACTGCAGGAGGGCTGAAGCCACAATTCCAATGGGACTGCTACCAACACCCTGACCCACAGGGTGTCAGGTTGGGTTCTGACTCTGTCAGTGTTGTTTTAGTTCATTTTATCCTTTTTTTTTCTTCCCTATTAAAGAACTGTTATTTCCTGCTCCCATATTTTTTGTCTGAGAGCCCCTTAATTTAAAATTTATAGCAATTTGAAAGGAGGGGGGTTTACATTTTCCATTTCAGGGGAGGCTCCTGCCTTCCTTAGCAGACACCTGTCCTTCCAAACCAAGACAACCCTCACCTGACCACAACCACCTTTCAGGTGGGGTCAGAAATATCCTCTACTTCAAAATAACCCACAGATGGGCCAGGGGCAGTTCCCAGCAATGTTTGTGGCAAAGGGAAGATGCTGGACAGGAGAGCCCCACACTCACAGGAATTGTGTCTCCTCCTGAAGCCTTTGGACTGGCTCAGCGTTTCCATGTGCCGATCCATGTAGCTCTTGGAGCACTGCTGCTGTGGGGAGATGACAATGTCCTGGCTCTTCATGTCTGTCCTCCTGGGGATGTTCTGTGGGGCACTGCTGGACATGGGCTTCTTCAGCACCTTGCCAGTGCCATTCTGGCTGGGCCCCACCTGGCAGCCCACCCCTGGCATGGCCGTGTCCATGTGCTGGGAGTCCCCGCATTGCCTGCTGTCCCCTGGTCCTGGGATCTCCAGGATCTTCAGCTCAGTGATGTCACCTGCCCTAAAAACAGCACCAGAGAAGCAGGAATTCAGCACACACCCTGACAGGAAAAGTCCTCCTGAGGAAAAACATCCTTGTCCAATGGGGTTGTTCTGATGTCATCATCAACAGGAGCAAGGGAATAAAAGGATTTTAATGTTCAAACATACACAGACGTCAAAATGTTCAACTGAAATGGCAAATCTTCAAAATAACAACATCAGTATGCCTGCACTGCACCTGGATTTTGTTGGAAAGGTTTTGCAGCTGAAACAGGAATCAGTCAAGCGAAAAATGGAAGCAACTGGCCTAAAGCTTTGCAGAAATCTGCATTAATTTAACAGTTCCCAGCTAATTAATTGCTCTCAGCCTTGAGGCTACTATTACTTTTAATCCATTTCTGCAGAAAGCTACCCTCAGATCAGAGCAGTTCATGCTCAGACAAGGAGGATACTTCCCATTTCCAAAGAAAAAAAAAGCTAAAGAAAACTAATCTAGCACTGGGCAGAAGCCAAAATTAAACAAAGGAGTGATTATAAAGCCCTCCATTTGCACTGACTGCAAGAAATAAGTCAGAAATGAGGCTCTTCCAGCTTTAACTCAGCATTTGTCCAAGTGGGATGTGAAAGCAGAGAGACTTCCAGACATCCCCTGCTGCCTTCCCCCAGTGCCTCTCTTCAAAATCCAAGGGGAAAAAAATAAATTCAGAGTATTGACTTTGTTGAGACAGTGTTATTGAAAAAGGAGTGACTCAGAGCCTGAAGTACAACACCTCAGGAACAGGAAAATGGGCACTGAGCAGTGACTCCTGGGGTTATTTTTAAGCACAGTGTTAGCAGGAACTGGTGGGGAAGAACTGCTGAGGGCAAAGCTTTGAAAAAGCACCTCAGCCCTCTCTGCGACAACAGAATGGAACAGAAATAAAAATAATAAAATAAAAACATATTAAACATATATTAATAAAAATTTTAGATAAAATTTTAATATATATTTATATATAATAATAAAAATATATTATATATATTACATATTTATAATTTTAAATTATATCATACAGAATACAGAAATAAAACTATAAATTAAAATTATTTATATTATATATTTAATAAAATGTGTATTGTATATCTATATATTGTGTATAGATATATACACACATATATCTATATATTGTGTATAGATATAAATATATATCAATATATAATCAATATATGTACATACATATATATCAATATATATACATACATATATATCAATATATACATATATCAATATATATTGTGTATAGATATAAATATATATATTATATATAATATATAAATAGAATTATAAATAAAATTCATATATTTTATAACATATTGAATGTTTATATATATTATATTTATATGCATTATAGATTGATATATTATATATATTATTTTAAAATTCAATTCACAGCATATATAAACAAAAATTATAAACAAAATATATGAAAATTAAAATATTATTAATTTTTAGAAATAAAATAGAATAATTCAAAATAAAATTATTTTAAACAAAATACAATAAACATAAATAAATATAGTATAAATATATAAATATGTCTATAAATATAGATTTAATATATATAATATTATCTCAGCATATATTTTAAATATATAAAAATATAAATATATGTTTGTCTACACTCACGGTCTGAGCCCCATATTTTAAATATCCAAATGCAGGCAAAAATCACAAATACAAAATATAAATTTTGTCACTGGAGAAAAAAAAACCCATCCCAGGTGGGAGAAATGGATTTGGAGAGAGTTTGTAAGGTTTGAGAGAAGGTTTATATGGTATGGCGTTATATATGAATTTTAGGATAAGAAATGTTGGTTTAGAAATATTACAGAAAAGGATAGATATTTTTAAAAAAATAAAAGATAGTTTTATAAAGTTTTAAAATGTTTTAAAATATAGTTTTATAAATAAAATGAAATATTTTAGAAAAACAGAATTATAAAAAATGTATTATAGTAACACTTATGAAGAGTAACTTTGGATGAGTTTTATAAATAAAATAAGTTTTATAAATAAAATGTATTAATACAATTATATTAGAAAAATAGAATTATAAAAATATATTACACTAAAATTATAGTATAATTTCATAAAATATAGTATAAAAACATTTCTATTATATTATAAATTTATAAATGTATATTTATATATAATAAAAATATTATATTATAGTAAAATATATTATAAAAAAGATATTATAGCAAAACTTATAAAAAGTAATTTTAAATGAGGAGCTTTAAAACATCTAGAACATAGTAGAACAAAAAATTAATAAACCAAAACCCACTTCTAGTGTTTTACAGCTGTAGAGGTTTTGGTTCGGTTTGAGATGTCACCAGTTTGGGATTTCTCAGCTAATGCCCTAAGGAGTGTGCTGGGTTCAGTGCTGGCAAAGCAGCCTCAAAACCTTCCAAGGTAAAAGAAAAGGGTTAATTTTTTGTGTTGCTTTGCATCACTTCTCTAAATATCTCTCATGCAGAACTATGACAATTAAGAAATAGTTCAAATTCTAATTGTAATAGAATAAATTATAACATTTATATTATCTCAGCTTTCTCATAAAACTAAAATTTTTAAAACAGCTCTCAGTTACCCTATCTCAAAATCAAAATAAAAAGTATAATCCAACAGCCAGGCTGTCTTAGGTTGGAAATGGGGGTGTATATTCTATTCCTATCTGGGGTGCAGTTCTTTTCTGTTAATGGGCCATTAATTATTAATTATCTCCTGTTCATGGGTGGGTCTCACTGTGTGACTGATAAAATTCCATCCTCATGGGGAGATGCTCTGCCCAGGGGAGGAGCCAAGCATTCCTACCTGGATACAGCCTGAGGTTTGGGACACCCCAGCAGCCTTTGCCCACGGCATTCCCAGAGGAGCAGCTTTCTGCTGCCCTGCATTCCCAGAGGAGCAGTGGGAAATGTGCACCACAGGGACCCTCTTAGGGCTAAACGGGCTCCCAGCCTCTACTCTACCCCCAGCCTGGACTCTATTTCCCATCTGTTACAGATGGGGCGGTTATCCGCTGTTCGTTGGGCAGTTTTCTTTATCTCTTCCACAACCAACCCTCCCTCCAGGAGATCTCTTCTGTTCATGGGCCACTAATTATTAATTATCTTCTGT
The DNA here is from genome assembly GCA_024865655.1 of Emberiza elegans. NCBI lineage: Eukaryota > Metazoa > Chordata > Aves > Passeriformes > Fringillidae > Emberiza > Emberiza elegans. The sequence continues at coordinate 3,475,757 of JALJVW010002397.1, forward strand.
TCATGGGCCAGCGCCATCATCCCATGGGGAGATGCTCCACCCAGGGGAGGAGCCAAGCATTCCTACCTGGATCCAACCTGAGGTTTGGGACACCCCAGCAGCCTTTGCCCCGGCATTCCCAGAGGGGACTTTCTGGCCTGCATTCCCAGAGGAGCCCAGGCCCATCTCCAGCAGTTGGAGCTGCAGAGGAAACTCCCCTTGTGCAGGACAGAGCCCCTGGCACTGCAGGAGGGCTGAGCCCCCATGGCATGGGGCTGTGCCACCACCCTGGCACACAGGGGGACAGGGCATGTTCTCACTCTGGCAGTTTGTGTTGGAAACCAGGACATCCCTCTGGCTGCCCTGGATGGCTCCAGACCCTGGCAAGGGGCTCAGAGAGCTTGGTACAGAGTCAAAACCACCTACGCCTTGGATTTTAACCCATGGAAACAATTACCAACTTTGTGTGAAGATTTACAAGACACAAAAGTTTGAGCAGAATGACAGTGAATTTATCACCAGGTGAAAATGTAGAATTTTGGGGTTTTTAGAATGGGGGTTCAAGAGGCAAGTTGGAGGAATTTGGGCGTGTCCTGTCTTTCTTCTCCTTGGCCTAAATCTTCTGCTGTCATGGTGGCACTTTTGGATTGGTTTAGAGCAGAGACAGACTGTCTGACATGGGTGACAGGTATTGGAAAATTATTGTAAATAAAGCACAGGTAGTTCTTAGTATAAAAAGCTAACACCACCCTGAGGGTGGTCAGTGTGCCACAACCCAACCTGCTGGACAGATCTCAGCAGGTCAGACAGACAATGTATTAGATAAAAGCAAATTAACAACCTTAAGAATAAGAGTCAAGGAATCCTCTCTTCTTCTTCAGTCACAGGGCTGGGAAAAAGAGACTTTCTAACATATCAGGGTCATCCCAACATCAGAGACCTCGTCAGGTTTGTATTACTGCATTTTTTTTTCTTCCCTAATAAAGAACTGTCATTCCTACCCCCATATCTTTGCCTGAGAGCCCCTTAATTTCAAAATGATAATGATTCAGAGGGAGAGGGTTTACATTTTCCACTCCAGGGGAGGCTGCTGCCTTCCTCAGCAGACTTTTCACACCAAGACCCAGGCACTGGGGGCAAGGCAGGCACTCACCTGAAGGTGACCTCTGGCACGAGGCATTTGACGCCGTTGTGGAAGGGCCGTGTGAGGGAGATGGTCTGGCTGACCTGATCCACAGCAGACACCCTGCCCTGGTACACTCCCAGGCTCTCCCCACAGTTAATGGACACGATGCTGCCCAGCCAGTCCGTGGCCATGGCTGTGGCACACAACTGCTGCAATGAGATGTACAAAGCCACAACTTGAATCAGCATCCACAGCCCCAGAGCCCTCCTGGCTCTGCTCCTCCTCTCTCTTTGGTGGGGAGGAAATGACATCCCAACCATCCCAGGCAGAGTCTAAATCCCTGGATGATAAAAAATAATTTACAATAAAATATAAACATATATTTTTGCCTTCCCCATGGCATGACAGATCTTTGTTTGACCACCTCAATGCAAAATCCAAAATAAATATTTGGTGTTTTGTCCTGCCTGTGGATATTCTCCTGTTGTCTTTTCCCCAGCCTGGAAATGAAACTCCAGATAATTTTAGTAAGGAGGTGATATAAGATGCTTACATCTGAAAGCCTTCAATAAAGATCTGCTCTATAAGAAAGTCATCCACAAAAGCCCCTGAAGGCCTTCAAATAAACACCTGGGGATCTTTGTCTGACCAGCTGAATTCAAGGCTGATGCTTCCAAAAGAAATATTCAGTGTTTTGTCCTGCCTGTGGATATTCTCCTGTTGTCTCTTCCCCAGCCTAGAAATGAAACAAGATAATTTCAGTAAGGAGGTGATATAAGAAATATTTTCACAAAAGTCCCTGAAGGCCTTAAAATAAAGATCTGCTCTTCTGTCACCTCCTAACTAAAATTATCTCAAGTTTCATTTCCAGGCTGGGGAAAAGGCAACACTCCCTGTGATTTCAAAGTGGGAATTTCTCTTCATTTCCCTCATCTCATTTCCAGGCTGGGGAAAAGGCAACATTCCCTGTGATTTCAAACTGGGAATGTCTCTTTACTTCCCTCACTGAAGTTTTGGCAGATGGACATTGGCCAGAACAGCTCCTGTGAATATTCAGGATTGATCTCTGCATGTGTAAATGAAAACTAAAATATTTCAGGGAATAGAGATACAGAGCAGGAGAGGAACCCCAAACAACAGAGAAACACAAAAGGGGGGGGAAATTCCCAAAAACTGGAATGCAGGACAAAAGCAGCAAAGGCATCACTGCCACAATTAGATAAATGAATTAAAAAATGGTTGCTCTCCTTCCCAGCACTCGAGTTCTGTCAGAAGCAGGGAGGAAAAACTCCAATTTGTTTAGACAGATGTTTCCAACACTGCTGGAAGCAGCTAAAAAGCTCCTTTGATCCCAGATTTCCCAGTGACAGGCTCACAAGCATCATGGAGAACAAGAGACATGACAAGCTCCTAAATGTATAGATTTGCCTTTCATGCTGCAATCAAAGAGGGAGAATGTTTGATATTTACTGTGAGCAGCACAAAGAAACACGGGAGACAGCCCAGGGAGATCAATTTCCATGTAAAAACCACATTGCTGGAAGAGGCAGCTGGATTCTCTGCCACCTGAGCCTCATGGAAAAAGATGCAAGGAAAAAAAAATGGATGAGGGGAAAAAGAAAATCTCACTTCCCTCAGGTTTCACAGGCTGAAAACAGGGGATGCTTCATTAAATCTGGTCACAAAGCCATAAATTCCTCAGGAGCAGGCTCCTCTCCTTCCTGTGGCTGCGTGTGGATATTAAGCCATGATGAGAATGTCTGCATTCCAAGGAGATGGCTGATAAAAAGCACTCTCAAAACACAGATAACACATCCCCGGGTATCTACAGGAAAGCTAAAACTTCTTTCCATTTCCTGTTTTCCTTTTCATCTCCCTTAGGAAATACGGGAAGGAGCTCAGCACACATCATCATCACCTTACAGGGATCCTTTGGAAAAGCAAGAGGCTCCTTTTAGCAAAAAACACCCAACAATAAATCTATGTTTGAGTGCAAATATAAATTAAACTATTCTGGGGTTGGATTCGGGGGGTGGCTGTGTGCCTGTAGGAAAATAGAGGGGACCCCACAGGAAAAGAGAGGGATCCCAAATATTGTAAATATTGTAAATAAGTGGACCAAGCACAGGTAAATTCAACCAGATGCATAGGTAAATAGAGGGGGCCCCCAAGGTAAAAAGGGGAACCCCCAAGGTGAAAATGGGGATCCCCCATGGATAAATACAGGGATATCCCAGGGATAAATACAGGGAACACCCCATGGATAAACACAGGGATATCCCAGGGATAAATACAGGGAACCCCCCAAAATTAACACAGGGATATCCCATGGATAAAGACAAGGAACCCCCAAAAATAAACACAGACTCCTCCCATGGATAAACACAGGGACCCTCATGGATAAACAGGGAACCCCCCAGGGATAATCATAGTGAACCCCCAAAAATAAACACAGGAAACCCCCACAAAATAAACACAGGAAGCCCCAAGGATAAACACAGAACCCTCCCATGGATAAACACAGGGATACCCATCAAAAATAAACAGGGAACACCCCAAAAATAAACACAGGGATACCCCAGGGATAAGCACAGAGAACCCCCAAAAATAAACACAGACCCCTCCCATGGATAAACACAGGGACCCTCATAGATAAACAGGGAACACCCCATGGATAAACACAGGGCCCCCCAAAAATAAATACAGGGAATCCCTCATGAATAAACACGAGGAACCTCCAAAAAACAAACACAGGGATATCTCATGGATAAACACAGACCAATCCCGTGGATAAATACAGGGATACCCCATGGATAAACACAGGGAACCCCCAAATATAAACACAGAATCCTCCCATGGACAAACACAGGGAACTCCCAAAAATAAACACAGACCCCTCCGTGAATAAACATAAGGAACCCCTCATGGATGAACACAGGGAACCCCCAAAAATAAACACAGGGATACCTCATGGATAAACACAGACACCCCTCCCCATGGATAAACACAGGGGAACCACCCCAGAAAGTAAACACAGGGCCCCCCCAAAACACAAGAACCCCTCATAAGCAAACACAGCCCCCCACACAGATAAACACAGGGCCCCCCACAGGCAAACACAGGGAGCCTCATACATTAACAGGGTCCCCCCATAGGCAAACACAGGCGCCCCATATGTAAACACAGCCCCCCCATAGGTAAACACGGCCCCCTCATAGGCAAACACAGCAACCCCCGGGCAAGCACGGGACTCAAACCCAGTTTAACCCCTTGTTAACCACAGCCCCCCCACAGGCCTCCCGCCCCGTGCCTCCCCCGGCCCCACCTCCCCACCACGGCCCGCTCAGGCCGGGCAGGGCCTGGCGCCGCCACCGCGCCTCACGGCGGTCCCGCAGAGCCCCAGCCCACCGGGAAAGCACCACAGCAGTCCAGCCCGCTCCCTCCGAGCCGCCGGGCCGTGCCCGCCGTGCCCCCGGTGCCCCTCACCCGCCGCCGCCACCGCTCCCGCCTCACCGCGGCCCCTCCGCCTCACAGACGCTCGGCGGACGCCACTTCCGGCCACGCCCCCCGCGCGGCGCTCCGGCCGCCGGCGGGGCCATAGAGACGGCGTGGGAGCAGCGCTGTGTCAGGAGCCATGCGCAGTCACACCTCGTGTCAGGTGTCACCCTCCGGCATCCCTCTGCTCCATCACTCCTCCATCCCACCATCACACCTGTGTGTCCATCCTCTGTCCCTCCATCCCTGCATCCCCTCTGTCATCTCCATCACACCATTCTCTCCATCATCTCCATCCCACCATCACCTCCATCACACCTCCATCATGTCCATCACACCACCCTCTCCATCCCTTCCATCCCCTCCATCACACCATCCCTCTCCATCATCTCCATCACCTCCATCACACCATTCCTCCATCCCTTCATACCATCATCTCCATCTCTCCATCACACCATCCCTTCCATCAACTCCATCATCTCCATCACACCATCCCTTCATGACATCATCCCCTCCATCACATCCATCACATTTCCATGACCATCATTGCCATCCCCTCCATCTCACAATCCTCTCCATCTCCATCCATCCCATCTCCATCACACCTCTATCAGCTCTGTCACATTTTCATCCCTTCCATTCCCTCCACCCTTTTCATCCCCTCCATCCCCTCCCAAGGCTGCTCTCCTTTCCACACCACCACACCCAAATTAACAATAACTCCATGCTCTGGTGGGGCCAGGAACTCTGGAGGGCTGATCCCTGCAGGGACCCCCCTTGGGGATGAACAGACCCCAACTTTTCATAGAATCCCTTCCTATTTCCACTGGAAATTCATGTTTATTGCCTTTCTTTGTTTGTTTTTTAAGGGAAACCATGCAAAGATTTGGATTTAATGGTGCTCTGAGATGGGGATGAAACATCTCCCCACAGTTGCCTCCCTGAAAAGCTGGGTTTGACCTATTGATTCCAGTTCTTCAGGGGTAGAAAGCTACTCCTGATTTTTAGTGAAGCCTTGAACTGATCCAACGCTTGGCACTGCCTTTACACAGGAGAAAGGACAGAATCAGCTCCCTTTGGGGTTAAAAACCTCTCCCAATGCCCCTGGAGTCACAGCCCTCTCATTTCCCACAGGAGGAACACCAACCCAATGCACCAACTCACATTTTTAAGGATGATAGACGGACATAGGGTGCTCCTCCCCCCCCCAAAAAAAATCCCAGTGGAATAAGATCAGAAAGAGACTTAAAAGATGCTCATGTAAATATTTATTGGGTTAGAAATATGGTGTGGTTTCCATCCCACCACACAGCTGCATCCTGAACAGGCACAAACAGGCAGGACTTGCTGCTCCATTTGCTTCACCTTCCCACTGGATAAAGCTGAATGCAGCAAAAGGCACCTCCTACAATCCTGAGAACTCCTTAAGCTGGATATAGAAATCTATTGCTTGATAAAGAAAAAAACCCTGATATTAAAAAAGGCAGCAAATGCAGAGTTAGTCTGAAAGCTGGAGTGTCCTGCAGTTCCCTGTCCCTTTTCCCCAGCCCTTTGAGATTTTCCAGGAGGCTCCATGGTAGGGATTAAAATTTAAAATCTCTGTGGATTTTTTTTTTTTTAATCAGTAGGAGAATTCACTCCATGGCATTCTGGGGATGTGGTTGGATTTTTTTTTTATTTTTTTTTTAATTTTTTTAATCAGTAGGAACACTCAGGAATTCACTCCATGAGTTTTACATTCAAGGAATTTGGGATGTGGGTGCTCTGAGGATGGGTGGATTTTATTTTTTTAACAGTAGGAACACTGAGGAATTCCTCCTGGGTTTTACATTCATTGATTGGGGGTAAATTGCACCCAGGGGTGGATTTTTATTTTTTTTTCATTTAGGAACACTCAGGAATTCACTCCGTGAGTTTTACATTTACAGGAATTTGGGGGCACCCAGGATAGGTCCCTCAAGATGGGTGCTGAAGGCTCCAGAACCTTTCTGAAGCAGCAAAAAGGATCATTCCCAGTGGGGCAATGACTCATGTAAATGATATTTATTGGGTTAGAAATATGGTGTGGTTTCCATCCCCCACACAGCTGCATCTGAACAGGCACAAACAGGCAGGACTTGCTGCTCCATTTTTGCTTCACCTTCCCACTGGATAAAAGCTGAATGCAGCAAAAGGCACCTCCTACAATCCTGAGAACTCCTTAAGCTGGATATGAAATCTATTGCTTGATAAAAGAAAAAAAAACCTGATATTAAAAAAGGCAGCAAATGCAGAGTTGGTCCGAAAGCTGGGTGTCCTGCAGTTCTGTCCTTTCACAGCCCTTTGGGATTTTCAGGAGGCTCCATGATGGTAGGGATTGATTTAAAATCTCAATTTGTGGTGGCTCTGCTGGTGGATTTTTTTTTTTAATCAGTAGAACACTCAGGAATTCACTCCATGAGTTTACATTCAAGAATTTGGGGATGTGGGTGCACCAGGATAGGGTGGATTTTTATTTTTAATCAGTAGGAACACTGAGAATTCACTGCACCCAGGATAAGGTGGATTTTTATTTTTTCATCAATAGGAACACTCAGGAATTCACTCCGTGTTTTTACATTCAAGGAATTTGGGGGGTGTGGGTGCACCCAGGATAGGTCCCCTCAAGATGGGTGCTGCTGAAGGCTCCAGAACCTTTCTGTGAAGCAGCAGGAAGGATCCATTCCCAGTGGGGCAATGAGCTGGAAAAGGATTTCACCTCCTGGGATAAGGCCGGGCAGGATCCCCTGAGAGAGGGAGGTTTATTTCAGTTTGGATGGAGGAGCTGCCCATGGCAGGTGGAGCACATCCCACCCTCCAGCATCCCCTCCCCACCACGGGCTGCATCTCTCAAGACACCTCTGGCGAGCATCCATGTGGGAAGGAAGGGCTGATGGAGCTGGGAAGAGCCCCACAGCAGTCCAGCCTGCCCTCCGAGGAGAGGGCCATGCCCGCCGGAGGTGCCCCTCACCCGCCGCCGCCACCGCTCCCGCCTCACCGCGGCCCCTCCGCCTCACAGACGCTCGGCGTGACGCCACTTCCGGCCACGCCCCCCGCGCGGCGCTCCGGCCGCCGGCGGGGCCATAGAGACGGCGTGGGAGCGGCGCTGTGCGCATGCGCAGTGCTCGTGTCAGGAGCCCTCCGGCAGCTCACACCTGTGTCACACACCTGTGTCACACACCTGTCTGTCACCTCTGTCCCTCCATCCCTGCATCCCCTCTGTCCTCTCCATCACACCATTCTCTCCATCATCTCCATCCCACCATCAGCTCCATCACACCTCCATCATGTCCATCACACCACCCTCTCCATCCCTTCCATCCCCTCCATCACACCATCCCTCTCCATCATCTCCATCACACCATCCCTTCCATCAACTCCATCATCTCCATACCTCCATCATCTCCATCACACCATCCCTTCATGACATCATCCCCTCCATCATCTCCATCACACCATCGTTGCCATCCCCTCCATCTCACAATCCTCTCCATCTCCATCCATCCATCTCACAATCCTCTCCATCTCCATCCATCCCATCCATTCCTATCAGCAGGTTTGAATTCCATTTCCACCCTTTTCATCCCTCCCTCCCCTCCCAAGGCTGCTCTCCTTTCCACACCACCACACCCAAATTAACAATAACTCCATGCTCTGGTGGGGCTGGGAACTCTGAGGGCTGATCATTAAAAAGGGACCCCTTGGGGATGAACAGACCCCAACTTTTCATAGAATCCTTCCTATTTCCACAGGAAATTCATGTTTATTGCCTTTCTTTGTTTGTTTTTTAAGGGAAACCATGCAAAGATTTGGATTTAATGGTGCTCTGAGATGGGGATGAAACATCTCCCCACACAGGCCTCCCTGAAAGGCTGGGTTTGACCTATTGATTCCAGTTCTTCAGGGGTAGAAAGCTACTCCTGATTTTTAGTGAAGCCTTGAACTGATCCAACGCTTGGCACTGCCTTTACACAGGAGAAAGGACAGAATCAGCTCCCTTTGGGGTTAAAAACCTCTCCCAATGCCCCTGGAGTCACAGCCCTCTCATTTCCCACAGGAGGAACACCAACCCAATGCACCAACTCACATTTTTAAGGATGATAGACGGACATAGGGTGCTCCTCCCCCCCCCAAAAAAAATCCCAGTGGAATAAGATCAGAAAGAGACTTAAAAGATGCTCATGTAAATATTTATTGGGTTAGAAATATGGTGTGGTTTCCATCCCACCACACAGCTGCATCCTGAACAGGCACAAACAGGCAGGACTTGCTGCTCCATTTGCTTCACCTTCCCACTGGATAAAGCTGAATGCAGCAAAAACCTCCTACAATCCTGAGAACTCCTTAAGCTGGATATAGAAATCTATTGCTTGATAAAGAAAAAACCCTGAGTTTTATTTTTTTTTAATCAGCCTTGAGATTTTCCAGGGTGCAGTAGGGATTGATAAAAGAAATCTATTGCTTGATAAAGCTGATATTAAAAAAGGCAGCAAATGCAGAGTTAGTCTGAAAGCTGGAGTGTCCTGCAGTTCCCTCTCCCTTTTCCCCAGCCCTTTGAGATTTTCCAGGAGGCTCCATGGTAGGGATTGATTTAAAATCTCAATTTGTGAGTGGCTCTGCTGGTGGATTTTTATTTTTTTTTTAATCAGTAGGAACACTCAGGAATTCACTCCATGAGTTTTACATTCAAGGAATTTGGGGATGTGGGTGCACCCAGGATAGGGTGGATTTTTATTTTTTTTTAATCAGTAGGAACACTGAGGAATTCACTCCATGAGTTTTACATTCAAGGAATTTGGGGGTGTGGGTGCACCCAGGATAGGGTGGATTTTTATTTTTTTTCATCAATAGGAACACTCAGGAATTCACTCCGTGAGTTTTACATTCAAGGAATTTGGGGGTGTGGGTGCACCCAGGATAGGTCCCCTCAAGATGGGTGCTGCTGAAGGCTCCAGAAGGTTTCTGAAGCAGCAGGAAGGATCCATTCCCAGTGGGGCAATGAGCTGGAAAAGAGGATTTCACCTCCTGGGATAAGGCCGGGCAGGATCCCCTGAGAGGGAGGTTTATTTCAGTTTGGATGGAGGGAGCTGCCCATGGCAGGTGGAGCACATCCCACCCTCCAGCATCCCCCTCCCCACCACGGGCTGCATCTCTCCAAGACACCTCTGGCGAGCATCCATGTGGGAAGGAAGGGCTGATGGAGCTGGGAAGAGCCCCACAAAGCCCAGCTGCCCCGCCCAGGAGAGGAACCATCCCAGGAGGAGCAGCACAGCGAGGGGCCGAGGCTCCAACCCTCTCCAGCGGCTCACAGAGAGCTCCTCTCGGGGAATCGCTGCCGGATCTGGAAGGCCTCGCACTTCTTGTACTTCATGGTCAGCCCGTACTGCGGGGTGGCGTCCACCTGCTCCCCGGGCCGCAGGCTGAAGCGCAGCTGCTGCAGCAGCGTGGTGAGGAAGAGGAAGATCTCCCAGCGGCCGATGGTCTCGCCGAGGCAGCGGCGCCGGCCCAGCCCGAAGGACAGAACCTTCTCGCCCTCGGCGCGGTTCAGCTCCGTCCCCGCCGCGCTCAGGAACCGCTCGGGCCTGAAGGCCGAGGGCTCCTTCCACAGCGCCCTGCGGCACACGGGGGACACTCCGTCACAGGGGTGGAATTTATAATGGCATGTGGTATAAGATATATTATATATTATAATATAATATTATTTATAAAAGCTAAAATAAAAATAAAATAAATACAATTGAAAAATAAAATAAATAAAACCGTAAAATAATGTAAAAAAACACATTAAAAAAACGTAAAATAAAGTAAAAAAATTAAAAGCGCAAATTAAAAGCGCAAATTAAAAGCGCAAATTAAAAGCGCAAATTAAAAGCGCAAATTAAAAGCGCAAATTAAAAGCGCAAATTAAAAGCGCAAATTAAAAGCGCAAAATAAAAGCGCAAAATAAAAGCGCAAAATAAAAGCGCAAAATAAAAGCGCAAAAATTAAATCAATTAAAACAATAAAATAAAAATAAAACAAATTTTAAAAATAAAATAAAAATTTTTTTAATTGAAAAAAATTTAAATAATTTTAAAAGATAAAAAATAATTTAAATAATAAAATAACAAAAAATAAGGCAATGTATTATATTATAATAAAACTTAACATAATATAATACAATATATATTATATACTTAATATATTTTTCCAGATTGCAAAGCAAGATGTATTCTATTTGCCATCTATATGGCAGTTCTCTTCTGTTCAGTGGGCAGTTTTCCTTATCTCTTCCACACCCACTCCTCCCTCAGGAGGGGACACCTGCTGATAACAGCTATTGAATGTCCCTGCATGGCTGATAAGAACTACAGTATCCCACTGGGAGATGTGAGCCCAGAGGGAGGAGCCAAGCATTCCTACCCAGATATAATCTGGAGATTCTGGAACACCAGCTCGGCTTCTCCGCTGCATTTCCCAGAGGGACAGCAGCTGCCTCTTCCACTGGATCTCCAGAGGAAGAGACTGCACCTTCCTACAGGATCCCTGCTCCAGCAGAACCACACTGACACTGCAGGAGGGCTGCAGCCACAATTCCAATGGGACTGCCACCAACACCCTGACCCACAGGGTGTCAGGTTGGGTTCTGACTCTGGCAGTGTTGTTTTAGTTCATTGCATTGTTTATTTTATCCTTTTTTTTCTTCCCTATTAAAGAACTGTTATTTCCTGCTCCCATATTTTTTGCCTGAGAGCCCCTTAATTTAAAATTTATAGCAATTCGGAGGGAGGGGGTTTACATTTTCCATTTCAGGGGAGGCTCCTGCCTTCCTTAGCAGACACCTGTCCTTCCGAACCAAGACAAATTATGTACAATAATATGTACAATAATATGTACAATAATATGTACAATAATATGTACAATAATATGTACAATAATATGTACAATAATATGTACAATAATATGTACAATATAATCCATGCTAAAAGAAATTAAAACCACAACGTTTTGTGTACTAAAGCCAGTGTTGGGCAACAAGCAGTAATAGGCTAAGTGATAAGGATGGAGATCCCAACACCCGGAGGACACTGTCTCCAGAGATGGATATTTCAAGGGATTTTTTCGTCTGACAAGACCCCAGCAGGAGGCATTTGATAGCCATCATCAATATGATAATATTCGATGCCAGAAGTTTATCCCAGAAGATTTCGACCTGATAAGATTTCAGCAATTATCCGCCAGTTCTGGGAAATGCGGCAGCAAGAAAGAAAAACTGCAATAATATGCTAAAATATGTTAAAGAATGGCTCCTTTCAGAGCCCAAAAGACTGTATAAACCAAACCCCTTAGAAATGACATTTGGAGACCCACAGGGACTTAGGTGCAATAGAAGCCAAATCCTGGGTTCCCCAACCCCAATTGCCTGGCTCAGAGTCAAATTGCCTGTAGCTTTTCCCAAATTTATACTTTGATTATTTAATGAATTTCCTTAATAATTAAATTGAAATATTCATTTATAACAGGGTCACATAACAGCGCCACCCCTGCCATGGCAGGGACACCTTCCACCATCCCAGGGTGCTCCAAGCCCTGTCCAGCTATAGGAATGTGCCCTCTGTTGACAGAGTGACCAAAATATCCTTTGTCTCCTTAAAAAGGAAAAAAAGCCCAGAAGTTTCTCTCCTCAATTAGCAAAGAAGACACCTCATAGGACGTGGGGGACTTCACCTCAAATCTAAGGATAGCCAATTGGCCAGGAGCCAAAAAGTCCCACTTAAGCAACTTACTAGAAAAAGAAGAGAACAAAGAAACAAATTGTTTTTGTGAGGTGTTTTACCAGGGGGAAGAACCTCTTGCACCTGGCTCAGTTTTTCTCTGTAAAGAATTCTGTTATTTTGCCTTTTATTAAAACTTTTCGATTTCCAGCACTACCCCAGAAGCCATCCTGCTCATTTTATGCTTTCTAAGGTAGCTGAGCTATCTTGGGTGTGAGATAGATCTCCAAGAGTTTATGAGACCTGGTTTGTAGAGACCATACATCATCCAGCCTGGCCTTGGGCACTGCCAGGGATCCAGGGACAGCCACAGCTGTGCCAGGGCCTGCCCACCCTCCCAGGGAGGAATTCCTTCCCAGTATCCCATCCATCCCTGCCCTCTGGCAATGGGAAGCCATTCCTTGTGTCCTGTCCCTCCATCCCTTGTCCCCAGCCCCTCTCCAGCTCTCCTGGAGCCCCTTCAGGCCCTGCCAGGGCTCTGAGGTGTGCCCAGATCCCAGGTCCAGAGCAGAGGGCTGCAGCCCTTGGGCGCTGTGATGGTTCTGAGCCCCTGCCATGGGGTCAGTGGCCAAAACCCCTCCTTGCAGAGAGGAGCTTTGCAGCGCTGCCTCACTCCTGCACCCAAAAGCACCCTTGGCAAGCTCCGGCCCTGATCTACAGCACCAACTCGTGTCAGACTCCATCAGCTCAGCCCGTTGAAACTCCTGTTCCAGGCTGGGGCTGTGTTTGCCCAGGCAGACACCAGAGATGGATTGAATTCCACCCATTTAATCCCAGCAGCCAGAGAACCTGCAGCTTCAGCACTGGGATCAGCCAGCAGCCCTTCAAACAGGGAAAACGGGGACCAGGAGGGTTTCCTGTGTTGAATACTCTCAGCAGAACTTCCCAATCTGTCCCAGTGCAGCTGCTGGGAGGTGCCAGGTGGGATTTAACAGTGTCTCAGCTGGGAATTTCTGCTGGGATACGTGGAATTCTCTCTGCCTTAAGGACAGCACTCCCATCCCACACTCATGCAGGAGCAGGAGGGATATTGGAAGGTTTCTGGCCTCTTGGGGTGTTTGCATACAAACATCTTGAGCTTTGATCCAAAACACCCCATCTGGGACCCCCATCCTGTATCAATCCTTAGCTGACTCCCTGCTGGAATGTCTCTGCTGGGAAGAAGTGGAGGGGCAGGATGGAGCTCTGCTTTCCAGTCCCCCCATCACTCCCAAAACTGATCATCAGCAACCACAACACGAGCCCGTGGACTTTAGCAGGGTCACACTGCCACATTTTTCTCCCTTAAAAAGAGGAGTGAGCAATTCCCATTGAGAGCATCCAGAGCTCGGATCACAGGATCTGCTTGGCAGCAGGATTTTCTGATTCCTGACTACCCAGCAGCCTGAGCAGCACATCAATTAGGTAATTCCTGGTGCTGGGGAGCTGCTGAACAGGGGGCCAAGTCCATGCCCAGCAGAGCCAAGGCTGGGCTCAGCATCAAACCCACACCATTTTTGGTCCAATCTGCCCTTTTGTACACAACCCAGTTGTTTTTGGCATGAGGATGGGCATAATCAGCCTGGATGAGCAGGAAGGGTTTGGGATACTCACTCATCGTGGTTCACTTGCCACTGGTTGACGAACACGCAGGTGTCCTTGGGGATGTAGTAGCCGTTCAGCACTGTTGCTTTTGTTGTGCTGAAGGGAACAGAGGAGTTAGACGAGACCCACAGCTCCTGACAAGCCAACCCCTGCAGGAGGGCTTTCATCTTCAAAGCCCTATTTGTGCCTTTAGGACTGGCTAGGAAATACCCCAGATTGTATTCGGGAGGTTTAAGAGTCTTGGTTTCACTTTCCTCCAGCAGAAAAATTCCAGCTTCACTTCACAGCTCATTCCAGATGAGTTGTGATGGTTCCTCCCAAGGCAGGAAAGAAATACAAACCCAGGGGTGCTCTGCCAGCAAAGGTTTGTGGGGTGGAACCGCCCTCAAAGCAAAGGATCCAACCCCAGAAGGGCAACGAGCTGGAATATTTCCCCCTCCCAGGGATGCAAAACCCCAAAGAAGGCGCTGGGCACTGCAGCCCGTACCTGTGTGGGATGGTGAAGGGCAGGAAGGAGGAGTGCCTGAACATCTCCAGGATGAAGGCTTCCGTGTAGGGCAGCGTGCCCCGGTCCGACAGCCGCGGCCGCCGCTCGCGCCCGATGGTGCGGTCTGGGGAGGGGGCAGCACAGGCTCAGCGCCAGGGTGGGCACAGAGAGCCCCAGAGGGATGTGGGGCACGGACTCACCCAGCTCTTCGTGGATCTTCTTCTGGACGTCGGGGTACAAGGCAACGTACATGAGGCTCCAGGACAGGGCAGTTGCCACAGTGTCAAAGCCTGGATGGGCACAGAGGAGGCATTTAGAAACCACAGGAGGACAGGTGAGTGGGTGTTTCAGATTCCACCACTCCAGGTGTTTGGTCCCCAAAAAAATGCTCAGGAGGGCACCCAACAGCGGCTCCACACACCCAAAGGTACCCACATGTCCACCCAGCAGCTCCATGTTCCCACCCAGCCTACATCTTTGGGATTCATCCCAAAGTTCCAATGGTGCCCTCAGAAAAGCTCCCACCTGCCCCAAAGAGGTCGTTGACGATGTGGATGATCTTCTCGTTGGAGAGCTGCACGCGGGTGTCCTCCCCAGCGCCGTTCTCCTGGCAGTGCCCGATCAGCGAGTCCGTGATGTCCCGGATGTGCTCCTGGGGAAGAATCCACACAATGACCAGGCTGGAAGAGACCTTCAAGGTCATCAATCCAACCCAGCCCCAACAGCTCAGCTAAACCCTGGCACCCAGTGCCACATCCAGGCTGTGTTAAACACACCCAGGGATGGGCACTGCACCACCTCCCTGGGCAGCCATTCCAGAACTTTATCACTCTTTCTGTAAAAAACTGTTTCCTGATATCCAACCTAAATTTCCCTTGGTGCAGCTTGAGGCTGTGTGCTCTGGTTCTGTCAGTGCTGCCTGGAGAAGTGGCTCAGGGACACCACGGACACACAGGGATGGGGAAACCTGCCTCAAATGGTTTGGGGGGGGAATCACCACAGCTCAGAGGCCTCCAAGGGGCTTTGCTGGGTGAGGCAGGGAGTTCTAGATGCTGAGAATTTCAAGCTTTCTCTGCTGACAGACAGACTCCGAGGAGAGCAATGCATTTGACCTGAGGCTGTGGAGAAGGCTTCAAAATTCATTGATAGCACTGGGATTAGGAGTGTGAAGTTGATTAGAAGTGTGTAATGTCACAGGGTGGAAAACTTAGAATTTGGGGTTTTAGAAAATAGTAATAAATATAGAGCAAAATGGAGGTTTCAGGGTGGAGGCTGGTTGTTCTTCTTCACCTTCTTCATGGGTTTGAGTGGTATTTTGTAATTGGTAATTTTGTAATTAGGCGTCATTTCTTAATTGGATAGTTTAGCCTTAAAAGACGTCGTAACAAGACATAGTTAATAATTTTGTGCCTTGTTAATGAAAGACTGCAGGACTCACTGCTGTGAGACTGTAACACAGATAATAAATAAACATCTGAGCCTGAAGGTAAACCGTCATCTCAAGTACCTTCAATCCCAACCTTGACACAGGGAGGAAAAGGAAGCCAAAAACCAGCAGCAGGAGACATTGCAGGCATCTCCACCCACATCCAAGAGCACCTGAGTCCTTACCTTATCGAAGGTGCTGTAGTGCTCCTGCACAATGTTCTGCACGAAGGCGTTGAAGCGCCGGTTGATGTCCTTGAAGACCTCCATGGTGCGGCTGGGCAGGTAGCGGAGCAGGGGGATGAAGTCGGCGGGGTTGCCGCTCCCGGCCACCTCCCCAAACTCATTGCCCAGGTTCACCAGGCTGAGCAGCTCCTGGTCCTCGTGCTCGTAGCGCTTGCCGAAGCACATGGCACAGATGACGTTGGCCACCGACACCACCAGATACTGGTTAAGGTCAAACCTCCTGTCCTCCTCCATGAGCTGCAGGAACTTGGTGACCAGGTACTCGGCCTCCTTGGAGACGTGCTCCTCCAGCAGGCAGCTGCAGGACGAGGTGGGGCTGGGGGCGATGGAGAAGCTCTTCAGGGCGCTCTGGGCCAGCTTCCGGCGCGCTTTCCACACCTCCCCGGAGTCGGGGCTGAACGCCAGGCTCTGCCCGTTGGAGATGTAGTGGAAGCTGGGCAGGTCGGGGCGTCCCATGAAGTCCTCTCCTTGCTTGACCAGGGCTTGGCGGATGGTGTCCAGCCCGCTGAGCACCAGCACGGGCCGTGTCCCGATGCGCACCTCCATCACGTCCCCGTAGCGCCGGCTCAGCCGCGTCAGCGCCAGGTGCGTGTCCGTGCGCAGCTCCAGCACGTTCCCCAGCACGGGAAAGCCCCGCGGGCCCGGCGGCCGCCGCAGCCCCGCGGGCACGGCCGCCCGCAGCCGCTGCAGCAGCAGCAGCAGCACCAGGCACAGCGCGGCGGCCGCCAGCAGCGCCTCGCTGGCCGCTCGGGGCGCCGCCGGCACTCCCTAAAGGGAGGGCCGCATGAGCGCAGGGCAGCCAGCGCTCGGGGGGTGCGCCTGCTCCCGCCTGGGCACGGGCAGCCCTAAAGGATGGAGGGAGCCCAGTGAGCTGGGGACCTGTGGGTCCAGAGGCCACCCATCCGCGGGGAACCTCAAGTCGCTGCGCCTTTTGCTGCCCGACGCTGGGACAGCAGGAATAAAGCAAAGGTGGGTGAGACAGTCCCCTGAGAGCAGCCTGGGCCATGGAGCTGCCCCATAGCAGCACCAGGGGATGCAGGCACACGCTGGGGACCTGTGAACGGTCCAGAGGCACCCACCCATCCCGTAAGGGGAACCCCAACCCGTCAGGGACTTCGCAGCACGCTTTTCCTGCAGCACACCCTTAGACTGGTGTGCATAACCCTCAGGAATAAAGCAAAGGTGGGTTAGGAGCTGGGGCTGGTCTCTGGGCTGAGACACCTGCAGGTGCTCCTGACAGGGACAGGGACAGGGAGTGACAGCCCCTGAGCAGCTCAGGGGATGGAGCTGCCCCTGCACAGGCTGGAGATCTGTGAATCGTCCAAACACACCCACCCATCCTTTAAGGGGATCCTCAACCATCTGAACCTTCAGTGGCACCCCTTTCCTCACAGAAAACCCAAACCCCCACTGGCACAGCTGTGGCTCCTGCCCAGGGAAGCCAGTCCTGTAAAACAAGGCATGGAGAACTGCAGCTCAGCAAATCCCAGGGAAGCAGGAGCAGAGGAACAGCAGCTCCTCGGTGAATGTGGTTCCAGGACCACCAAACCCACCAGGAGTCACAGCCAGGAGGAGGGACCTGCTGGTCACAGTATTGGGGACTTGGGGATGCCACAGGGCTGCTCTGTGAGAACACACAGCTCACTGGCTGAGCAGGGACAGCACTCAAATATGACCCTCCTGGTCCTATATCCACATTCAACCCCTCCCAAAACACATAAGCTGTCCCCAACCCATCAGAGATTCTGTGGTATCCC
Organism: Emberiza elegans; assembly: GCA_024865655.1. Taxonomy (NCBI): domain Eukaryota; kingdom Metazoa; phylum Chordata; class Aves; order Passeriformes; family Fringillidae; genus Emberiza; species Emberiza elegans. The sequence continues at coordinate 3,493,628 of JALJVW010002397.1, forward strand.
TTTCCCTGCAGCCCTCGGGAAGAAACCCAAGGTGGGTTAGGAGCTGGGGCTGGTCTCTGGGCTGAGACACTTGGGGCTGTGACAGCACAGGACAGGACAGGAGCTGAGCTGGGCTTCACTCCTGATCCACAGTTCTCACACTTTAGGAAACTCCTCACACTGAAAAGCAGTGGTTTTGCTAGCCAGGAGTGGAAGGAATAGGTTCCCCAACTTTTCGTCTACATGCCAGGGAAGCAAAGGTGCTCTCTTAACCACGGGACCTTTCTTTCCTCCTCAAAGTTTTTTCCAGAGCACTTGGCTAGAGGAGAGCTGATCCTGATTAGAGCCACCGAGCCAGCACTCACCAGCCCGTGGGACACAGCAGTGCCAGGGATCGTCCCTGATTGATCCATGGTATGAAAAATAACCCTGCGTGCCGTGGAGCCAGCGGGATGGGTGCATCCCGCTCCCAGCTCTGTCACAAACCATGCAATCACAGAGTCCCTGAAGTTTGAAGGGACTCCTAAGGATCACCGAGCCCAACTCCCAGCTCCTCACCGGAAGAAATCCATCTGAAAACCCCGAGCAGGGCTGGGAGGAGGTTGGCTGTTAAATGCCCCCTTCCCTCGGGTTTGGCAGGGTTCCACAGCCCCCACGGGACACCTGCAGGGGACATCCCAGGGGGGGCTCTGGGGACCTCGCACGGCGGCGGGTGCAGCCCAGCCGGGACCCCTTCCCAGCCCTCGGCAGTGCCAACACCCGCGAGGGGAGCCTTACCCCCAGGACCCCCCGAAACACCTTGCCGCGGGTGGGGGGAGGATGCTGCTGGGGGCGGCAAGGCAGGACAGCCCACAGCGGGGCTGTCCATCACCCAGGGGTGCTGGAAGAGCCCCCCCAGCCGCCGTCCATGGCGGGGTCCGGGCTCTCCGGTACTCACCTCGGCGGGAGCGGTGCGGAGCGGCGGGAGGGGCTCGGTCCCGCGGCAGGTGCCCGCTGCCCGCGGCTCCTGCTTTATATGCATCGCCCTGCGCGCTGATTGGCCAGGCCGCCTCCCGTCACGTGACCCCCAACTCCCCAAGAACTCCCCGGACCCCCCCCAATCCCCCGTTCCCCCCATCCCCGGGGCTCTCCCCACGCGTGGGGTGCGGGACCCCTGCGCATCCCTTGTGGAGGGGCTGCGAGGCGGGCGGGGAGAGGGTCAGGGAAGGGAGGGGGGGTCCCGATAAGTCGTGGCGTGGGGTGCGGGGGGGGGGGGGTGTCGGTGCCGCCCGTGGGTTCCAGCCCGGGGCGGGCATCGCGTGCGAAGAGGGCGGGATGTTTGGGCAAACCCGCACCGCCCCGGTCACTCCAGTCACGCTACCCCGGCAGGATCTTAAAGGCGCCGGTCCCGCGCCCCGCTGCTCCCCAGGACCCCCCCGGGGGCCGGCCCGGCTGCCCTGCTCGCCCCCAGACCCAGACGGTTCCGTCCAGCCCCGGTGCCCGCAGCCCCGGCACATCCGCGGTGTCCGGAGCCGCGGGGACAGCGGCAGCGTGGGAAACCCGCCCCGGGCGGCGCCGTGCGGGCCGGGAGGGGGGGACTGGCGGATTCGGCCCCCCCGGGGCTCCGCGAACACGCGGGGATGAGCGCGGACCGCTCGCCGCGGGCTTCAGCCATCGCGCACCTCCGCGGGGCCGTGCCCGTCCCGCCGCCGCTGTGCCCGGTGCGGCAGAGCGGCGGCCACCGGCTCCGTGCGTGTCCCCGCACCTCGAGCTGCGGGACCGCCCCACGGCTCCGCAGGGACCCCGCGGGGACGTGGGCGGCGGGGCAGCCCCGGGGGTCACGGCCCTGGCTGCCCCGGCCCGGTTAAAGATTGTCCAGGTTCGCGTGAGAAGCGGCCGTGCCCTGTGTCACCTCTGCCCCCTGGGGACAGGGCGACCCGAGGGGCGAGGTGGGGCTGGCGTGGGGCACAGGGTGCAGCCGGAGGGAGGCGGGCACGCCGGCGCGGATGGTCGGGGCTCAAAGGGGGGCTGGGGCAGAGTTTGGAGCCCCCAGCCCCGCTCCCCGCGGGGTGACAGGCCAGGTCCTGCCCTGCAGCGAGGACAAGGGGCACCAGCCCGCTCCCAAAATCTGTCCCTCCGACCCTCATCCTTGTTCCCAGCCCAGCCACCGCGAGGTGGGAGATAGGCCAGGGGGTCCCGCCCCGCCGGGGGGTCCCAGAGGTGGCATTAGGGACATCGCGTGCGAAGGGGCTCCGGCCAGACCCGGGAGGGCCGTCCTGGTCACTCGCAGTCACGCTACGGGTGGGTGGGGGGGGAAATGGTTTTTAAAGGACCAGGGCGGTGGCCTCCCGTCCAGGAGCCTGGCCCGGGGTCAGGGCGGCGCCGGAGCAGCTCAGGATCAGCTCCCCCCACGGCCGGCTGCGGGCTGGGGAGCCTGGGGGAGTCCCCAGCACTGGGGACAATCGTCGGTGTCAACCGGGGTGCCCTCTGCCGCAGGAGGCTGCATCACCCGCGAGGGGACGGCGCTGCCCGTGTCATTTGTGTCCCCTCGAGAGGACACGGTCATCCCAGCGCTTTCCAGCCACGAGGAGAGGGAGAGAGGAGAGTGCCACCTGAGACGTCCCCTCTTAGCGCCAGGCGACACCGAGCGGTGCGGGGCTGCTGGCCACAAACGTCACAAATGTGCCCCAAGGCTGGGGACACTCGTCAGGGCGCCCATAAAGCCCGGCCGGGGATGGCTCTGGCACCTCGTACAACACCGGGCACAACGCTCTGCGTGTCTGTCCGAGTGTCCCCGCACACCTGCGCAGGTGTGTGCCCGCGCGGAGCCGCATCCGTGCGCGGGGACAGGCTCGGGGCTGCCAACCCCTCCGTGTCCCGCACAGCTCCGTGTCCCTCGGGCGTGGGCACGCGCGGGTGCCACGCATGCCGTGCCACACGTGCCTGCGGGCACCGTCACCCTGCCGCTCCCGCCTGTCCCCGCACGCACAGCCCGGCCCCACGGAGGGGACAGCGACACCCAGCAGGGACAAGGGCCAGGCAGCTCCGGGGATCCACGGGCTCAGTGAGGGGCGGTGGCTGGGGCTGAGGGTGTTTTGGGGGTGGTTTTGGGGTGTTTTGGGGGTGTGAGGCTGCCTGGCACCAACTCTTAACGCTGCTCTCATCAGGAGGCACCCTGCCCTCGCAGCCACTGGGGAGGGCTGGGACAGGCTGGAACAGGGTCCTGGGGAACCTCTCCGGGACCCTGCCCAGCTTTTCCAGAGCTTTGGGATGCGATGGATGAGCAGTGAGTGGGTTCAGCATCAGCACAAGGTCTGAAATGCTGCTGGGGAGGACGGGGGGTCACTCAGCCCCCCTCAGCCCCAGCCCCACTCCATGCAATGGGTCCGGGTAGATCCATAGGGGTCTTTTGGCTGCTCCTGCAGCCTGCCTCCCCAAAAGCGTTCCCAAGGGTCCTGCCGGGGCCGGGAGGGCTGCGGCATTCCCGGCAATTATCAGCAGGAATATTAGCAGCCGGAGTTTTGTAATTGTTCTTGCCAAACATTAATGAACGGCGTCATTGCTATTAACGAGCCCGATTAGACCAGATGTTGAAAGCCTTTATTAAATATTAGCTCAGCTTTTACCTGGGCCAAATTCCCCTTGGAATTTTCGAGGATTGAAGGAAACTTCGGGCCAAACTCCCAAGCTCTGGCTCATTCCTGCTCATCCCAGCTGCACTTCCCAAACTCCCCTGAATTTTGCCCTGCCTGGAGGAGCAGCCCCGCTGGCTCGAGCATTTCCCTGCCTGCTGTCGCCCAATGTTTTGTGGGATGAACTGCCCCAGCCTTGCCCCGTTCTGCCCCTTCACCTCTCCTATCTGCCGGGCTCACCTCCTCCCCTCTGCCCCTCCTCCTCCTCCTCCTCCTCCTCCTCGCTGCCTGTTTGCCCCGGAGGAGCCGGGGGAAGCGAGCCAGCCGCCTTCTCACGCAAACCTGGCCAATCGTTAACCTGAGCCTGGCTCTGCCCCTGGCCCGGAGGATCCTGCTGCCACCACAGCTCCTGGTCCCAGGGGACCTGCTGGGTCATGCCCCAGGGATGGATGGGCAACGTCACAAACGTGTCCCCTCGCTCACAGCCTGCAGCTCCCAGCCTGTCCAGAGTGGCCATGGAGGTGACAGCCCTCTCTGGCTGCTGGGAACAGCCTGGCCGGCCCAGAAAAGCTTTTTTGGGGGAATGCTGGCACCCACATTCCATAGGCTAGAGAGGCTGGCAATGGGTCCTACATCCTCCCCAAGGCAGGGCTTAGGGACTCCCTTCTGCCTCCCCACAGCAGGCTCCAGGGCCTGGCCCAGAAGGAGAAGTCCCCCTTCATGCCCCAGAGCCTGTTGGAGGGGAGAAAGGCTCTTCCCTGGCTTCTTGGGCAGGCTCCAGGCAGGGTCAGCCCCGTTTGTTAATGGGTAGCTACTGCCAAGGGCTTTTGCAGCGGGAGGAGAGAGATAAATACCCCGTGAGGCAGTGAGGGCAGAGCTTAGACAGCTGTGGACTCCCAGGTGGCAGGAGGAGAAGGACCAGGCAGAGGAGAACGAGGTGACAGGAGAAGAAGTTTGAGGAGACAGAGGAGGATTCTCCCCTGCTCCTGGTGCCAGTCCCTGCTGGGAGCCTTGGACAGTAAAACCAACCAGGTAGGAGACAGCTTGTGTGTTTTGGGAGGCTTTGAACATGGATAGAGGACCAGGAAGGTGACATTTAGGTGCCCTTGCTCAGCCAGTGAGCTGTGTGTTCTCACAGAGCAGCCCTGTGGCATCCCCAAGTCCCCAATACTGTGACCAGCAGGTCCATCCTCCTGGCTGTGACTCCTGGTGGGTTTGGTGGTCCTGGAACCACATTCACTGAGGAGCTGCTGTTCCTCTGCTCCTGCTTCCCTGGGATTTGCTGAGCTGCAGTTCTCCATGCCTTGTTTTACAGGAGTGGCTTCCCCGGGCAGGAGTCACAGCTGTGGCAGTGGGGGTTTGGGTTTTCTGTGAGGAAAGGGTTGCCACAAAGTCTCAGATGGTTGAGGATCTCTTTAAAGGATGGGTGGGTGTGTTTGGAGCATTCACAGATCTCCAGCCTGTGCAGGGGCAGCTCCATCCCCTGGGCTGCTATGGGGCTGTCACTCCCTGTCCTTGTCCCTGTCAGGAGCACCTGCAGGTGTCTCAGCCCAGAGATCAGCCCCAGCTCCTCACCCACCTTTGCTTTATTCCTGAGGGTTCTGCATGCCAGCCTAAGGGTCTGGTGCAGGAGGAAAAGGGTGCTGAAAAATCTCTGACGGGTTGAGGATCCCCTTAAGGGATGGGTGGGTGCCTCTGGACGGGTCACAGGTCTCCAGCGTGTGCCGCTGGAAACCTGCATCCCCTGAGCTGCTCAGGGGCTGTCACTCCCTGTCCTTGTCCCTGTCAGGAACACCCGCAGGTGTCTCAGCCCAGAGACCAGCCCCAGCTCCTAACCCTCATTTGCTTTATTCCTGAGGGTTCTGCACGCCAGCCTAAGGGTGTGCTGCAGGAAAAGGGTGCTGCGAAGTCCCTGACGGGTTGGGGTTCCCCTTACGGGATGGGTGGGTGCCTCTGGACCGGTCACAGGTCCCCAGCGTGTGCCGCGGGCGCTGCAGGGGCAGCTCCATGGCCCGGGCTGCTCAGGGGCTGTCTCTCGCTGTCCCAGCGTCGGGAGCAGGCGCAGCGCTGAGCCCCGCGCTGCTGGCGGCCCTGCGCTCACTGGGCTCCCTCCTTTAGGGCTGCCCGTGCCGGCGGTGACCCCGAGCGCTGCCATGCGGCCCGCGGGGAGCCCCGCGGCGCTGTCGGCCAGCGAGGCGCTGCTGGCGGCCGCCGCGCTGTGCCTGGTGCTGCTGCTGCTGCTGCAGCGGCTGCGGGCGGCCGTGCCCGCGGGGCTGCGGCGGCCGCCGGGCCCGCGGGGCTTTCCCGTGCTGGGGAACGTGCTGGAGCTGCGCACGGACACGCACCTGGCGCTGACGCGGCTGAGCCGGCGCTACGGGGACGTGATGGAGGTGCGCATCGGGACACGGCCCGTGCTGGTGCTCAGCGGGCTGGACACCATCCGCCAAGCCCTGGTCAAGCAAGGAGAGGACTTCATGGGACGCCCCGACCTCTACAGCTTTCGCTTCGTCGCGGACGGGCAGAGCCTGACGTTCAGCCCCGACTCTGGGGAGGTGTGGAAAGCGCGCAGGAAGCTGGCCCAGAGCGCCCTGAAGAGCTTCTCCATCGTCCCCAGCCCCACCTCGTCCTGCAGCTGCCTGCTGGAGGAGCACGTCTCCAAGGAGGCCGAGTACCTGGTCACCAAGTTCCTGCAGCTCATGGAGGAGCACGAGAGGTTTGAGCCCTACCGGTACCTGGTGGTGTCGGTGGCCAACGTCATCTGTGCCATGTGCTTCGGCAAGCGCTACGAGCACGAGGACCAGGAGCTGCTGAAGCTGGTGAATTCCACGGAGGAGTTCACTGCTGTCACTGCGGCTGGCAACCCCGCCGACTTCATCCCCCTGCTCCGCTACCTGCCCAGCCGCAGCATGAAGCTCTTCATCGACTTCAACAGGTACTTCCTCAGCTTCCTGCAGAAGAGGGTCAAGGAGCACTACGAGACCTACGATGAGGTGAGAGCTGGCAGGATCCTCACCTGCTCTCCTCCCCTCTCTATCAGCCAGGTGTTTGTGTTCTGGCAGCCGTTGTCTCTCCCCAGTCCTCCTCCCCACAGAATCATAGAGTATCGTAGAATCATGGAATATCCTGAGCTGGCTCACACGTGGATCACCCAGTCCAGCTCCTGACCCTGCACATACCCCAACATCCCTGAGAGCGTTGTCCAAACTCTCCTGGAGCTCTGGCAGCCTTGGGGCCGTGCCCATTCCCTGGGGAGCCTGGGCAGAGCCCCACCACCCTCTGGTGGGGTGCTGAGATAAACACAAACTGTTGGGACTTCTGTTTAATCTGCTTCATCTTGTAGCAATCATTACCTGTCTTGCTTCCTGGTGTCCTTGTACCTTTTCCTGGTGTCCCACCCAAACCTGCCTGGACTCAGCTTCATGAGCCTCTCAGTGTCTCCTCCGTTCCCTGTGTGACGTGGCCAGTCTGGTGGCTGAACATCTGCTCAGTGCTTGGGTTCCTCGGAGAGGCCTCTCCTTGTTTCCACAGGGACCACAGGAGCTGAGGGATGATGCTCCCCAGAGCTCGTGTGACCCCAGGCTCCCCCAGCACCGTGTGGGGCTGCCCAGGAGCACCCACCCCTCTGCAGTCCTGCTCCATGACCTTGCCTCCTCTTCCTCTCAGAACAACATCCGGGACATCACGGACTCCCTCATTGAGCAGTGCCTGGACAAAAAACTGGGAACCAGCACGGCCACGCAGATCCCCAAGGAGAAGATCGTCAACCTCGTGAACGACCTCTTTGGAGCAGGTATCCTCCCACCTTTCCTCAGCTCTGGCAGATGCTCTCAGGTCTTCTCCAGCCCCTCCTGTCTGACCCTTCCTTGCCCAACAGCTGGTTTGGGTCTAAGCACTCGCCCTCCTGCTCACTGGACCTTCCAGGGATACCTGTAGAGACCAGTCAGGGACACCAGCTCTGGAAAAGTGAAGGGCATGGGTTATATAGCTCAGCTGAACCTCACAATCTAGAGTGGTTTTTCCTGGCTGAGGGACATGTCTGTGGGCTGATTCACCTTTCTGTGGAAATTCCCCCAATTCTGGAGAAGCTGTACAAACCTGACAGAACCCAGGAGCGGGACAGGCTGAGAGAACAGGTTATTTTATCAAAGTTTGTTATGGCAGAATAAAGCCCCAAGCCCTGCTGCATGTCCAGGATGTCCCCTGCCTCCTCAGCCAGCCCAGACTGCCCTGTGCGATGGTCAGCCCTCAGGCCAGGGTGGGTGCTTCTCAGGTTTTGTGTGGCTGGAATGGCTCCCATGGTATTAAAATCTTTTTTCCCATCCCTGAGCTCTCTGAGAAGTCAGGATTCCTCATCTCTGGTTTTCAAGGTTGTTTAGTTTGTCTTATCTAATACATTATTTTTTGGACATGTGGAGATCTGTCCAGCAGGTTGGGTTGAGGCACAGTCCCTGCCCTTGGGGTGGTGTTACCTTTTGATACTAAAAACTACCTGTACTTTATTTACATTAATTTCCCAATACCTATCACCTATATCAGACAGTCTGTCTCTGTTCTAAACCAATCCAAAAGTGTCACCATGACAGCAGAAAATGGAGAACAAGAAGAAGAAGGACAGGACATCTTGCTCCATCAGATTGCTCCATCTTGCCTCTTGTACCCCCATTCTAAAACCCCAAAATTCTACATTTTCACCCTGTGACAAATTAATGATCATTCTACTCAAACTCTTGTGGCTTGTAAATCTTCACACAAAGTTGGCAATTGTTTCCATGGGCTAATATCAAAGGCACGGGTGTATTTGACTCTGAGGTCTCTGAGCCCCTGCCAGGGTCTGGAGCCATCCAGGGCAGCCAGAGCGATGTCCTGGGTTCTGACAGGGGCTGTGCTGAGCTCACCCACACCCCATCCTCTCTGCCCAGGCTTCGACACCGTAACCACAGCCCTGTCCTGGAGCCTCATGTACCTTGTGACAAACCCCAACATCCAGAAGAAGATCCACGAAGAGCTGGGTGAGTCCGTGCCCCACATCCCTCTGGGGCTCTCTGTGCCCACCCTGGCGCTGAGCCTGTGCTGCCCCCTCCCCAGACCGCACCATCGGGCGCGAGCGGCGGCCGCGGCTGTCGGACCGGGGCACGCTGCCCTACACGGAAGCCTTCATCCTGGAGATGTTCAGGCACTCCTCCTTCCTGCCCTTCACCATCCCACACAGGTACGGGCTGGAGCGCCCAGCGCCTTCTTTGGGGTTTTGCATCCCTGGGAGGGGGAGATATTCCAGCTCGTTGCCCTTCTGGGGTTGGATCCTTTGCTTTGAGGGCGGTTTCTACCCCACAAACCTTTGCTGGCAGAGCACCCCTGGGTTTGTATTTCTTTCCTGCCTTGGGAGGAACCATCACAACTCATCTGGAATGAGCTGTGAAGTGAAATTGGAATTTTTCTGCTGGAGGAAAGTGAAACCAAGACTCTTAAACCTCCCGAATACAATCTGGGGTATTTCCTAGCCAGTCCTTAGGGCACAAATAGGACTTTGAAGATGAAACCCTTGCAGGGGTTAGGTTTGTCAGGAGCTGTGGGTCTTGTCTAACTCCTCTGTTCCCTTCAGCACAACAAAAGTGATGGTGCTGAACAGTGGTGGGCTGGCAGAGCTGCCCCAGGGACGAGGTGGCCTTGAGGCACCATGTTATGGCTCATGGAGGACACAACTGTCCTCACAAAACCACCCCTTTGGGTCACACCCTTCAGGAGCAGCCTGATAGTCCCCTGAGGATGCACAAGAACCTCCTCTCCATCTTTTCTCTTCCCAGCACCACCAAGGACACGGTGTTGAACGGCTACTTCATCCCAAAGGATTGCTGTGTGTTCGTCAACCAGTGGCAGGTGAACCACGACGAGTGAGTACCATGGGGCACAAACCCTCAGGGATGTTCTTCCCAACAGTTCCCTCCTGTCTCGGTTTGGAAAGCCAGGTATCTGCTAAGGAAGGCAGGAGCCTCCCCTGAAATGGAAAATATAGACCCTCCCCACCCCTCTGAATTGCTATAAATTTTAAATTAAGGGGCTCTCAGACAAAAATATGGGAGCAGGAAATAACAGTTCCTTAATAGGGAAGAAAATAAAAGAATAAAATGAACAATGCAGTACACTAGAACAACACTGACAAAGTCAGAACCTGACACCCTGTGGGTCAGGGTGTTGGTGGCAGTCCGTCCCATTGGAATTGTGGCTCAGCCCTCCTGAAGTGTCAGGGGTGGTTCTGTTGGAGCAAGGGGGTCCTGTACAGAAGGATGTATTCTTCTTCTGAAGATCCAGTGGAAGGAGAGACAGCTGCTGTTTCTCTGGGGAATCCCGTGGAGAAAGCCGAGCTGGTGTCTCAAAAACCTCTGGATTATATCTGGGTAGCAATGCTTGGCTCCTCCCCCTGGGCGGAGCATCTCACAATGGGATGTTACAGCTCTTATCAGCCATGCAGTGACATTCAGTAGCTGTTATCAGCAATGTCCCCTCCCCAGGGAGGTGTGAATGTGGTCACTCAAGAGAGATAAGGCAAACTGCCCACTTGACAAAGTCTGCCATGCAGGTGGTAATGGAAAACATCCTGCATTTTATCTGGAACACCACCTTCCAGTGTCCCCCCAGCACCCATGCCCAGGAGAAACCATCTCAACACCCGGTGCTCTCCCTTCCAGGAAGCTTTGGAAGGACCCAGAGACCTTCAACCCCAAGCGTTTCCTCAGTGCTGACGGGACCAAAGTGAACAAAGAGGACGGGGAGAAGGTGCTGGTGTTTGGCCTGGGGAAGAGGAGGTGCATTGGGGAGAACATTGCCCGCTGGCAGGTGTTCCTCTTCCTGGCCACGCTGCTGCAGCAGCTGGAGTTCAGCGTGTGCGAGGGCGGCAGCGTGGACATGACCCCGCTCTACGGACTGTCCCTGAAGCACAAGAGGTGCGAGCACTTCCAGGTCAGGCAGCGCTTCCCCACCAAGGGCAGGAGCTGAGCGTCGGGAGCAGACATCTCCAGGTGTCCTGCCAGCAGAGATGGGTCTGGAATGGCTGTGTGGGGTGATGGGATAAACTGAAACCATCAGGAATTCTGCTTTATCTGCTTTGTTTTGTAGCAATTGTTGCCTGTTTTGTGTCCTGGTGTTTCTAGTGTTGGATATTCCATTAAATGTTGGCTTGGACACCCAGTCTTGGACCCTATCCTTTGGGAGTCACTCTCAGATGGATGCAGGGCAGCCAACCCATGCCATAACCCCACATCCCCCATCAGAATTTCAGAATTATGGAATTGTTTAGGTTGGAAAAGGCTTTATTATCATCAAGCCCAGCAGTGCCAAGGCCACCACTCACCCATGTCCCCACATGCCACGTGTTTTGACACCCCCAGGGATGGTGACGCCTCCACTGACCACCTTCATGGTGAAGAAATTTTCCCAATATCTAAACCTCCCCTGGGGCAGCTTGAGCCTTCATACACCCCCTCCACCATGGTCAGTGGTGGCCCTGGAGGACACAAGGCAGGACACAAGGCAGGACACAAGGGAATAGACAAGGGAGGACACAAGGCAGGACACAAGAAGGGCACAAGGGAGGACACAAGGAAGGACACAAGAAGGGCACAAGGGAATAGACAAGGGAGGACACGAGGAAGGACACAAGAAAGGACACGAGGAAGGACACCTTCAGCCCTGGCTGCTGGGAAAGCCGAACTGCTGCTGTTCCGGGCCGGAACAAAGGTGTTTTCGCGGCAGGAAAATAATGACACCCAGGAATTGCTCCAGCTCAAACCCAAGAGTTTACATTGGCTGCCAGTCAGCCCATGCCAGCAGAGCCAGATGCCTCCTTTTCCCCAGCTTTGCACGCAAAGCCACCCCTGCCAACCCCAGCACCTGGCAGGGATGATGACACGGGGACAAGCACCACCCTGGTACAGCACACTCTGTCCTGCACCCATGCCAGGGGGTTCTGCCCCCACAGCCCCAGACCCCGAGCAGTGGGGCTGCAGCCAGAGCTCCTGCCATGTCCAAATGCCAATCACTCAACAGGCATTGCACAAAAGCTTCCCAGAAGAGGCAGAGATGAAAGCGCGGTGGGGAAGAGAACGGGGAAGCCGATTGCCCAAGACTTCAGGGAGATCCTGGCTTGTCCAGACCTGCTAAAGCAGCCTGGGGAAAAGCAGTGACTCTGTGTGTCCTGGCCCTGCTTGGCCACCAGTTTGTGCTGGAACACCGAGGTGACACAGCCTCAGAGCCACCCGGATTCTTTGAGCCAGCACAAGCAGCTGCTGGCTTCACACCAGCTTTGTCTTCCTCGCTGAACGTCGTGATCCCAATATTGTAGGAAAAGCACTGGAGGGGAAGGTCCAAACCTGCTGCAGGCTACAAAAGGCATTGGAGAATACTTGGAAGGATGCATTAGGACAACCCATGAGGTTCACCAGCCAAATAGCAGCTCCACCAACTATGACAAGGACCCAGGTCAATGCACCAGAGTCCAAAGCCCACTTCCACAAGGGACATCCCACAGGTCAGGGCACCAAAATCCCAAACCCACTTCCACAAAGGACATCCCACGGGTCAATGCACCAAAATCCCAAACCCACTTCCCACAAGGGACATCCCACAGGTCAGGGCACCAAAATCCCAAACCCACTTCCCACAAGGGACATCCCACAGGTCAGGGCACCAAAATCCCAAACCCACTTCCCACAAAGGACATCCCACAGGTCAATGCACCAGAGTCCCAAACCCACTTCCCCCAAAGGACATCCCACAGGTCAATGCACCAAAATCCCAAACCCACTTCCCCCAAAGGACATCCCACAGGTCAGTGCACCAAAATCCCAAACCCACTTCCCCAAAGGACATCCCACAGGTCAAGGCACCAAAATCCCAAACGCTTTTCCCACAAGGGACATCCCAAAGCCAGCATTCCCCTGCTGCAGGCAAGGTGATATCATGCACTGGAGGTGCACCTCAGTGCCTAAGCTGGTGACTCAGAGGAGCAGTGAGATTGCTGGGGACTCATCGGTGCCATGCTGTCCCCGTGGGGTGGACTTGGCCCCGTGGGGACACGCGATGCTGGCCCCGCTGTGGGACCACAGGCCATTTGCTGCAGCCATTGCGTGACTCCCATGCCCCAAAGGCTGGCTGGGTGAGCTGATAAGGCTGCAATAAGCAGGAGCAGATAGAAAGAACAGAGGGAAATTTTTTTCCCCCCTTTGCAGATGAGAGTTTTATGGCTGCAGGGCAGATAAGCAGCTTAATATTAACAGCAGCAGTGTGGAACAGCTTCTTGCTGGTGGGAGGGCTCCCCAAGGTCCATTCCTGGAGGGCTGATCTGTGTCAGGATGGAGCAGGGAAGGGAAGAGGCTTGAGGGGAGAGGAATGGGTGGGCAAATTATCCTTCCCTTCTCTTCGTGGGGCGTGAGGCAAAGCAGCCACTTTGTAACTCCCTACCTACATTTAGCACCTCTCCCTCTCTTGATGCCGGTGGAACCATCGCACAGAGCTGTGGAAGACCTTTCCAGGCATTCTGCAAAGGCAGGAGGGACCCCTGAGGCCTTGGTCTGAGCCCCCTGAATGCTCACCACTCCTTGGACATCCCTTCCAACAGGCCAGACCCCAGGAGAGGCCCCAGTTTTCCTGCTGGGCTCCACAGAATCACAGCATGGAATCTCCTCAGCTGGGAGGGACCCCAAGCATCATCAGTCCAGCCCCTGCACAGACACCCCAACAATCCCACCCTGTGCCTCAGAGCACTGTCCAAATGCTCCTGGAGCTCTTGGGGCTGTGCACATTCAGTGCCCCACCAGCCTTTCCTGGTATCCAGCCCGAACCTCCCCTTTTCACCACCAAAGCCTCAGCAGCTCTCAGGAGGTGAGAGGCTCCAGCTGCCCTATCTTTGCCTGCCCCTAATGACCTTCCTCAATTAAGCCCTCCAATTACTGCCCGGGCAGTCTGTGAGCGCCACGGTTTCGTTACTGGAATCAGGGCGCTGATAAGCCAGGGCAGCTTTGATCACTCCATGGAAAATCGCTTTTATGGTTGGTTTTAAAGTGAGTCATGAGTCCAGCCACAGCAGCAGGGCTCCAGCTCCACTTCCAAATGCTCCCAGCACCTTCATTCCTGCAGGAAAAGCTCTGGGCAGGCACAGGCTTCCCCCTCTGGCTGAGCCACCTGCCTGATGCCAGTGCTCAGGCTGGTGGCATCTCCTCTCTGGGCAAATCAGTCCCCAGCCCCAAAACGGGCCAGAACAACCACTTGAGACTCTCCTGGGGGGAAGAGAAGGGTTGCTCTAACACCCAATAGCCCTCCCAATTAAAAGTGAACCCTACATCTCTAATTTCTGTCCTTTGGATGTTTGGGATCTGTCATCAGGAGCCATTTCCCCACGGGGATTAATAATTCTGTGTCTCACTTTTGCTGTTTATCCCCTGCACTAGTGACAGAGGAAAACCCCCCAACACCATCTTTCTCTGCATCTCCACAGGCACAGAACTCCACTCTGGTTTCTGCCTTTTGGGAGGAATAAAAATCTCTGCTCAGCCTCCCTGAGCAGCTTCTGGGGTGCTGGAGCTGGTGGGCGAGGAAGCTGCTGGTTCCCAACCTGTGGGTGGAGCAGAGCTGGATCCAAAGGAGCTGGGCACATTAAACCCAGCCCGTGGCTCTGCTCCAGCAGTGCTCCCAAATCAGCCTGAACCCTTTTCCCTCCCGGCCTCCCTCCTCCCGGGGGGAAGGAGGCAGAGTTTGGGCTGATCGATCCTCCCGTGCCATTCTCAAGGGTGATTCACAAGGCTCCTGTGAATCAGAGGGCAGGAAAGAGGGCAAGCATGGAGTTTGTCCCCAGGCTGAGAAGGGAACAGCAGAGATGCAGAGATAGCTCCTCCCTGCATGCAAAGCCCTGCTCAGGAAAAGCTCTGGGATCCCAGGAATCCCCTCAAACCTGGCTGTACACCCACCCTGGCAGGATTTTCCATGGGCTGAGAGATGGGAGCACCAGGGGCCACCAGGTCCCAGCAGCACTGGCAGTGTGAGCCAAAAGCCTCTGGGCCGGTGGATGCTCCTCGGGCTCTGCAGGATGTGGGCTGGAGAGCTGGGATGCACTCGGGGCTGGCTGTCCCCCGGGTGTCCCCAAGGCTGGCCCTGGTGGCAGCGTAGCAGCGGGAGGTGGGGTCACACAGAGGGACAGGCTGGCATGTCCCCCCCCCAGAACAGGAGGTCCCAGTTGTCTGCCCCTAAAATCATCTCCCTGAACCCCGGCAGGGCGGGTGGAGCAGGGCTGGCGCTGTCACTGTTGGGGGACACAGGCAGAGGGCGGGTGTCCCACCCCGGAGCTGGTGGGATCCCTGCTGGCAGCCAGCGTCCCCACCCTGCTCCCCTTCAGTTAAAAACATCCCGGATCCAGGGGAGCGGGGGAGCGCCCTGAAATGAGGCTGTCCTCCGCACCCAGGGGGTTTGGGGTTGGCATGGGGGAAGAGGCGCCCCGAGAGGCGGGACTGGGATGGAGGGAGCGGGATCCCAGCTCACTGAAGCTGTCCCCGAACGCCCTCCGGTGGCACCTGTGACACAGCTCCGCCGGTGGCACCGAGGAGCGCCGGGCTCTCCCGCTCACGGGACACTTTTTGCCAAGAGGGACATTCGGGGAGGGGGATCCGCCGGAGACGAACCCCCCCTGCAGAGCATCCCGCATCCCCCAGAGCCCCCGGAGCGCTGGGAGCCGCAGAACCGGCCGAACCAAACCCCGCTCCCTCCGGGGCTTTGCCGGCCGGAGGGTGAATTCTGCAGGCTGGAATGAGCCGGGAGCTGTCGCGCTGGCTTTACTCGGCTGCTCGCAGCCACCGGCCGCGCTGTCTCGTACATCCCGGCAGGATCGCTTCCCTTTCCCTGCCCGCCCCTCGCATCCCGCCCTCGGACGCTGCGAGCTCCACAAGGAGCCCATCCAACCAGCCAGGGATGCAGAGCCACGGGGCAGGCGATTTCCCAGCCTTCGCTCGGCCGGGATTTCACCCTCAGTTCCTCCTTTATTTTCTGTTTCCCTTTATTTTCTGTTTCCCTTATTTTCAGTTTTCCTTATTTTCTGTTTCCCGATCCCAGCCGGCTGAAGGGCCCCCTCTCCTTGAGATGGAGATGGAGATGGAGATGAGATGGAGATGGAGATAGACATGGAGATGGATGGAGATGGAGATTGGATGGAGATGGAGATGGAGATGATGGAGATGATGGAGATGAGATGGAGATGGAGATAGACATGGAGATGGATGGAGATGGAGATTGGATGGAGATGGAGATGGAGATGATGGAGATGATGGAGATGGAGATGGAGATGGAGATGGAGATGGAGATGGAGATGATGGAGATGATGGAGATGGAGATGGAGATGGAGATGGAGATGGAGATGATGGAGATGGAGATGGAGATGGAGATGGAGATGGAGATGATGTCCATCCCAGCCTCGCTGCCCGTGAATCCATCCTTCCCTTCCAACCAGGGCATCATCCACCCTCAAACCCAGACCCTTCCAGGGAAAAATTCCAGCCGGGACTGGAATCCTGAAGGGCTCCGGAGGGGACTGAGCCCATCCGAGGTGGCCCCAGCCTCGGGGAAGAAGAGGGGCTTTGTCTGCTCCATCCACTCTCTGCACCTGGAACCTGGGCTGAGCAGGAGCCAGGAGGGACAAGGACCCAGCTGGGACCCCTGTGGCCACCACGGTGGTGGCATCTCCTGCATGGAGGAGCCAGGAGGGACCAGCACCCTCCGTGTCTCCCCACACGGACCAGCCCCAGCCCGATCCCCACACCAGCCCTGGGGATGCTGAGGCTCTTGGGACTTGCGGGGCAAGAAGAAACCTCGATGCCAAAGTATTTATTTCCCTGTTCCTCGGTTGGATGGACCGGGAACACCCGGGGCTGGGCACCATTCCCCACCGAGCTGGGTTCGTGCCGGGTTTTCCCTCATGGGGAGGGGGCTCCAGGCTCCAGCGGTGCCAGGATGAGGATTTTTGGTGGAATTCTGGTTCCCAGCCACCCCAAACAGGCCGAGACCGTGCAGGGCAGGGCAGAACCGGGCGGGTGCGGGGCAGAACCGGGGCGGGGTGCGTGGCTCGGCGACCGCGGGTGCATTTCTGGTGCACTTTCAGCTGCTTTCAGCTGCTCCCAGAAGGAGCCTGGGTGAGGATGGGGCCCCTTCCACACCTCCCCGAGGCCAGAGGAACATTCCAGACGCCGGGGGAACTCGGGCTGACCCCAGTAACGCGCCCCTGGATCTTTCCTGCGCGCTGTTGGAGCAAGGATGTGCTCCCTAAAGATGGGCTGGGCTTTGCATCCCGCTCCCGTGGCTGCTGGCACCTCCCTGGTGCTGCACCCCGACTTTCCCTGTCCCCTGAGGTCCCTTTGTCCCCATGGAATCAGGGAATGGGTTGGGTTGGAAGGTACCTTAAAGATCACCTATTCATTCTATTAATTTATTATATATTATGATGTCGTATCATGTCGTTATATGATATTGTATTATGTTACACTCTCTGGTATGTTTATGTGATGTCATGCTATATATGATTAGTTATTTGAGCAATTTTATTCCATTATTGTTATTATTAATAACAATAATTCTACATATAATATCCCCTAGGACCACAGAATCAGGGAATGGGCTAGGTTGGAAGGGACCTTAAAGATATTATTATATTATGTTTATATTATATTATATTATATTATGTTATGTTATTATATTATGTTATGTTAGGTTATATTATGTTATGTTATGTTATGTTATGTTATATTATATTATATTATATTATATTATATTATATTATATTATATTATATTATATTATATTATATTATATTATATTTTCATTGTCATTTGGCCATTTTAACGTTCTTTATTGTAGACTTTGCAACACTTTTTATTCTTTCACTGCCATTTTAGCATCATTTCAGTGCTACTTTGCACCCATGTGAGCACACGCCGGGCAGGAACCGAGGGGTCGGTCCCGGTCCCCGTGCTGCTCCTGGTGCGGGTCCCGTTCCCAGTGCGGATCCCGGTGCCGGTGTTGCTCCGGTGCAGGTGCGGGTCCCTTTACCGGTCCCCGTGCGGGAGCCGGCGGCAGTCCTGTTGCCGGTGCGGGTCCCGCTCCCGGTGCAGTTCCCGCTCCCATTGCCGGTGCGGCTCCCGTTGCCGCTGCCTGTTCCATTCCCGGCCGCGGTGCGGGTCCCGCTCCCGTTCCCCTTCCCGGTGCGGGAGCCGTTCTCATTGCCGGTGCAGGTCCCACTACCCGATTCCGGTCCCGGTGCCTGAGGGGATGCCAGTACCGGTGCGGGTCTCAGTGCTGCTGCTGTTCCAGGTGCGTGTCCCGTCCGCGGTGCGGGTCCCTCTGTCTCCGCTGTCCCTGCTGTTCCCGCTCTCGTTCCCGCTGTCGGTCCTGCTGAGCCTGTTGTCCCCGCCATCCCCGCTGTCGATCCCGCTGTCGGTCCCGCTGTCCCCGCTGTCGGTCCCTCTGTCCCCGCCATCCCCGCTGTCGGTCCCTCTGTCCCCGCTGTCGGTCCCGCTGTCCCCGCTGTCGGTCCCTCTGTCCCCGCCATCCCCGCTGTCGGTCCCTCTGTCCCCCTGTGTCGGTCCCGCTGTCCCTGCTGTCGGTCCCTCTGTCCCCGCTGTCGGTCCCTCTGTCCCCGCTGTCCCCGGTTTGTGGCGCTGCCGGCGGTGACCGCCAGGTGGCGCCGCGCCCCTCCCGCTGCCCCCGCCCCGCCGCCGGCGCGGTGCTCGCGGCGCATGCGCGCTGCGCTCGGGGCGCTCCGGTTCCGGGCGCCGCTCCCTCCGTCCCTCCTTCCTTCCCTCCCTCCCTCGGTCCGTCCCTCCGGCCCCGCCGCCCCGGGACCCCCCGCGCCCCGCCCGCCCTGCCCCCGCGCCCGCCGCGCTGGGCCCCGCCGCGCTCCGCCGGCGGCGGCGGCTCCGGCTTCCCCGCCCCTTCCGCCCCCCCCGCGCCCCCCCGCCGGCCCAGCCGAGCCCGGAGGCCCCGGCGGCGCCGCATGGAGCAGCCGGCGGCGGGCTGAGCCCCTGCCCGCGCGGAGGTGAGTGACTGACGGCGGCACCGGGAGCGGGCGGCCGGCGGGGCGCGGACAATGGGCCGGGGCGGGCGCGGGTCCGGCCCCGCCTGACCCCCGGTGACCCCGCACGGCCGCTCCCGCCCCGCCGCAGTCCCCGGGGATCCCGCGCCCCATTGCCGTCCCGCGGGGCAGCGGAGAGCGACCCCCGGCGCAGCGAGGGATGCCGCGGGGTCCGAGCCCCGCCGGGGGTACCGCCGCTGCATCCCCATCCCGTACAAAGGCCCGCGGGCTCAGCCCGGCTGCTCGCAGGGCTTGGCGGCGCCTTGTTGGGTTGAATGTTTGAAAATCTGGGGCTTCTTGTTGTTGTTGTTGTTGTTTTTGTTGGGTTTTGGGGGTTGTTTTTTTTTTTTTTTTTTTTTGGGCAATAAGGCGGCGGCGGGTTATTTATAGCCGCGGCTGTTGCTCTTGGTTTTGCGAGAGCGAAAGGGGTTGTGCCATCGGGCGGAAAAAAAAAAAAAAAAAAGTCCCCCCGAAAAATCAAAAAGTCCCCAAAAAAATTTAAAAAGGCGAATGATGGGAGCTGTGAGGGCAGGGGAGAGGGAGGAGGAGGATGGCAGCCTGCCTCCCGGGACAGGGGTTTGTTCCCACTGGACCCACGCAGGAGCACGGCCCCATCCTGGCGAGGCAGCGAGTGTCCCCAGAGGTCCCCGGAGGGATGCGGGAGGTTTTGGGAGCATCCCCATCCTCCCTCGTGAGAGTGCTGGAGCCGTGGGGTAAACCCTGCAAAGGCAGGGAGTTTTGGGGAGTTTTGGGGGAGTTTTGGGGTGCCTCTTTGCCCTTTGCTGCCTGCCCCCAGCTTTTCGGTTTTGAGCGGGCGTTTGCCAAAAAAACCCTTGCGTGCCCCACTCCACGTCCTGTCCCTGTCCCCAGGTGACAGCGCCTGGGAAGGGGACACTGGGGTGATTTCTGGTGGAAAGTCACCCTGGTGAGGTTTTTGTAGGGTAAAGGAGGAGCAGGAAATCCTCTTTGCAATGTGGGGCTGGGAGCAGCTTCTCTCCAGGCCTCCTCCACCTGTCCCACGGGTGCCCCCAGCTCTCTGACCAGCAGCATCCTCTCTTTCTCTTCTAAAAGAATTTTAAAAACCCCTGAAAAAGAAGCTCCTTCCCCCCTTTTTTGCAGCAGGGCACCCGGCCGGGGCTGGTTTGGGGGAGCAGCTCTGAAACGCTGCGAGCTGGCGGGCGAGATGAAGGAGGAACATTTTTCTTTCGATTAGAGTAATCGTAGGTGTTCGTTGTAATAACAGCAGATAACATCTTTCAGAGGCAGGGAGGATGTTGTCTGGTTTGGGGTGGCTTTGGGATTTTTTTTCTTTGCTTGTTTTTTGAAGTTTAAAGGACTTCATTGGGAGGTGGATGCGCGGGAGGGGGTGGGTGTGGGTGATGCCCACACACCTGTTCCCGTTGGGAATGAGGCTTCTGTGCCATCAAACTTGATTCCAACAGAGTCATCCTGGTGCTGGGCAGGTGCTGCCCCCTCCCCTGCTTGGGTTTGACGCTGAGGTGCAGCATCCTTCACCCTGCCCACCCCGTGGTGATGGTGCTCCTGTGGAGGTCCCAGACTCCTCTCCCAACCTGCCCGTGGGTCTGGCACGACTGCATTTTATTTGGATTAATGAGAGGAACGCTGTCCCCAGCTCATTTCCCAGTGCCCTTTGGATTCTCAGAGGTGTTGGCTGTACCTGCCCTGCCAGGCCGGCCTTCCCATGGGGAAATGCAGGAGCAGGGCTGTGGGGATGAGATCCACCCCTGGGGGATGAGATCCACCCCTGAGGGATGAGATCCATCCCTGGGAGATGAGATCCATCCTGGGAGATGAGATCCATCCCTGGGAGATGAGATCCATCCTGGGGGATGAGATCCACCCCTGGGGGATGAGATCCATCCTGGGAGATGAGATCCATCCTGGGAGATGAGATCCATCCCTGGGAGATGAGATCCATCCTGGGAGATGAGATCCATCCCTGGGAGATGAGATCCATCCCTGGGAGATGAGATCCACCCCTGGGGGATGAGATCCATCCCTGGGAGATGAGATCCATCCTGGGAGATGAGATCCACCCCTGGGGGATGAGATCCATCCTGGGGGATGAGATCCATCCTGGGGGATGAGATCCATCCCTGGGGGATGAGATCCACCCCTGGGGGATGAGATCCACCCCTGGGAGATGAGATCCACCCCTGGGGGACGAGATCCATCCTGGGGGATGAGATCCACCCCTGGGGGATGAGATCCATCCTGGGGGATGAGATCCACCCCTGGGAGATGAGATCCATCCTGGGAGATGAGATCCATCCTGGGGGATGAGATCCATCCCTGGGGGATGAGATCCACCCCTGGGGAATGAGATCCACCCCTGGGGAATGAGATCCACCCCTGGGGGATGAGATCCATCCTGGGGGATGAGATCCACCCCTGGGGGATGAGATCCATCCTGGGGGATGAGATCCATCCTGGGGGATGAGATCCACCCCTGGGGGATGAGATCCATCCTGGGGGATGAGATCCATCCTGGGGGATGAGATCCATCCCTGGGGGATGAGATCCATCCTGGGAGATGAGATCCATCCCTGGGGGATGAGATCCACCCCTGGGAGATGAGATCCACCCCTGGGAGATGAGATCCACCCCTGGGAGATGAGATCCATCCCTGGGGGATGAGATCCATCCTGGGAGATGAGATCCATCCCTGGGGCTCCTGCACCCAGGATGCTCCGCTGGGCGAACAAGGGAGCTGGGTTTTGGTTTGTCTGAGCACATCAGTTTGGGAGCTTGCAAAGGAACAAACCCTGGCCTGGCAGGGCTGGGAACAGCCAAACCCAGCACTGGGCTCTGCCCAATCAGGCTGCTCCCTGGCTAATTTTTTTTAATGATTATTAATTTCTTTCATGTGCTGCTGCACATCCTGCTGGAGGAGAGCAGGGGCGATGCCCGTGGTTTCCCGGCAGGCACAGGATGCTGCTTTGAAGCTGTGCGTCCCCTCGGGCAGCATCTCCAGGTCCCTCTCCCAGCCCAGCATCCCGAGGGATGCGCGGGGCCGGGGCTGGCCCGGGTGACAGCGCTGGCTGTCCCATGGGGCCTTCGGGGGGCTGCTTTGGCAGCTGCCCCGTGTGTCTTCCTCCTCCTCTTCCTCGGAAAGTCTCGGCTCTGAGGCAGAAATCAGGTGACGATTAAGAAGAGGATGAGGCTCAGAGGAGGAAGGCCTGTGTGGGGCTGAGGGGCAGCCCCTGCTGTTGGAACCACCTCCCTGTTTAAAGCTGAAAGGCGGATTTATTGTGTGTAATTATAACAATGCCACGGTCCTGTGCCATGAATATCCACGATCTGGGGAGATAAAAAAGCCTGGGCTGGCTGCAGCGTGTTCTTGGTGGGGTTTGCTCAGGCAGTTTCCTCTTTAGCTGGGAAAAAAAATTCTCTTTATGAAGGCAGGCTGTGAATTTTGTATCCTCGCTGCATTTATCAAATATAAATGCTGGTGAAATCCGTGAGCTGAAAGCCCAAACAAAGCCTCTGGGACTGGCAGGATTCAGCTCCTGCACAGGGTGGGAGATGTGGGGTGAACCTTCGGGCATCCCTTGCACCGGCTCCAGGGTTTTCCAGCTGGTGGAAACCTCCATCCTGCTGAATTTGGGGCTGTTTGGAAACAAGGCCTGGCCGGTGGGAAGCGCTGACTCAGGGCTTTGGGCTGGAGCTCTCCTTGAGCAACAGCCTGTGCTCGCTGTCCCACGGGACCCTGCCTGCATGGGGAACAGGGCTGAGAGCCCCAGCCACGGGAAATCCCCTCCTTAAACCTCCTTCCAGGCTTCAGCTAAATCCCTGCACGGCCTAGAGAGTGGGGTTTGATCCCTGCATTTCTGGTGCTGTGGTTCAGACCGGTGGGATCCAGACCCCTGGCTGAAATTTGTGTTCCATGCCAGGTGTAAATCCAAAATTTAAGCAAAAATCAGCTTGGAACGGCAGGGGGTTGGAGCTGGGAACGTTCTGGGGGGCTGTGTTCGCAGTTGTGGATCCCAGCTGGTGCTCCCCAGCCCAGAACTGTCGTGCTCTGCCCTGCCCTGGATCCTGGCCCTCCTGGCAGTGTCCCCAGGGTGCCACCAGGCTGCGTTTGGGTGCCATCTCCAGCTTTCCCCGGGCTGGCTGGCAAAGCAACCCACCCAGCACTGTGGTGATGGAATCCCACAGGTCCCCAGACTCTGGTTTTGGGGCGAACACCCCAGCCTCCATTTCTGCCAAAAACAAAAAAGCGTCCCCGCGCTGGGGAAGGTGACAGAGGTGCAGGGGGGCAGCGTGACGCCTTTTCCGGAAGGCTGCGGGCACGTGGTGGAAACAGGGCCATGTTCTCACCGAGCTCTTCCTCCCGCAGCTCTGCCCCTTATCTCCTTCCTCCTCCTTGCCCCTCGTTTCACTTCCTCCTTCCCAAAATACTCCCAGCCCTGACTGACGCCGCGGCAGCGCTGCCGGCGGTGACCCCAGGGGAGGGGACGAGTTCAGCAATGTTGGGGTGGGGTTTTGGGGGTTTGCCCTGTCTGTGTCCCCCCTTGTGCCCCCCAGCCTGGCACGACCCCGGTGCCCCAGCCCAAGAAAGCCTGGTTTGATTGTGGGGCCGGTGACTTCATCCCGTGCCGGGGGCTGGAGCGGCAGGAATAAAGCTGGGTTTGTTCCCCTCCCTCCCACACAGCCGTCCCAGAGCACAGCACCCCCGGGCAGCACATCCCCCTGGGCTTCTGGAGCTGCACGTTCCACAGCCCCAGTGGTTTTCATGCTGCAGGGAGCGGGTTTGGTTTATTTCTTTTGGATCCCAGGCCTGGGAAGCTCTCAGGGCTGGATGTTTCCATGTGTGGGTCACCAGAGAGAGCAGGGCTCTGGCTGTGTAGCCTGGGAGAGGAGTGGGATGGACTTCTGGAGGTCGTCTCTGTTCCCTTCCCTTCTCTGGGCATCTCCATGCTGCGCTGGACTTTTCCTTGGTGCAGATGCTGCGCTCAAAAACTCAGTTCTTGAGCAGCTGGATGCCGTGCAAATGCCTCCTAATCCGGGTGAGCAGCTGCTCCCACCCCAGCTGCAGGGGCTGAGCAGGCCTGGAGCTCCTGCTTCCACCTCAGTTTGGGGATATTTTGGATGCAGGACCTGTTCTTGGAGGGAGGAGGGATGCTCACCTGGCCTGAGAGCATCCTTTGGGGGGTGCTGCATCCTCCTCTCACCTCATTCCTGCCGTGTCCCGTTCTCAGCTGTCCTTTCCCCCCATGCAGGTCTCATGGTACCAAGTGACGTGTCCCCCCTGTGAGAGTCGCTCCCCCAACCTCCTGAGAAGATGTCAGGGATGCAGGTAAGCTCTGCGTGAGGAGAGGAGGGCATGGAGCCGTCCATGAGGCTGGCTCGTCCATCCATGGAGCCATCCGGAGGCGGCCCCCGCGCTCGGGAGGGACGTGGGGACACTTGGTTTGAATAGAGCCTGTTTGGGTTTGTTCCCATCTGCGAGGGGGTCCCCGAGGGTCGGGGGGTGCCAGGGGTGGGTGGCACGCTCGGGCAGGGCTCTGATGGCACTCCCTGCTCCTGCCAGGCCGTGTGGCCATCCGGTACAGAATGTATCGCCAAGTACAACTTCCACGGTACCGCCGAGCAGGACCTGCCCTTCAGCAAAGGAGACGTCCTCACCATCGTCGCTGTCACCAAGGTGAGGTGTCCCCTTCCCCTGTCCCTGCACGCCCTGACACGTGCCAGTGGCAGCCCCCGGTCCTGCCGGTCCCGCTGCTGGGTGTGAATCTGGCCAGGAGCTTGGTTAATTAATTCATGGCCTTGTTAGTTAAGGTTTCTCCCTCCCGGGAGGTGGAGGAGGGATGGGAGAGGCAGCGGTGCTGGGCTCCTCTCCGGGGAAGGAAAAGAGGGGCTCTGGGTTTGGGGGGCTCTGGGATCACAGTGAGCCCTGTAGGGCCGCCAGCACCGGGGCTTGGTGGTCCCAGCACCAACCCCAATGCCCTGCTGATCCCATCCTTCCTGCAGGAGCAAGGGGAACCCCCAGAGGGCTCCTCGGGTGGCATGCAGGGGCCACGGGCTCGTTGTGACATCCTGCTGTCCCCACAGGATCCCAACTGGTACAAGGCGAAGAACAAGGTGGGCAGGGAGGGCATCATTCCTGCTAACTACGTCCAGAAGCGGGAAGGGGTCAAAGCTGGCATCAAGCTCAGCCTCATGCCGTGAGTACCCAGCCAGGGCTCTGGGGCTGCAGCATCCCTGTGTCCCAACAGAGGGACATTCCTCACAGGGCACAGTGTGGATTTGGGATCGGGATTTGCTGCTGGGGAGAGCTCTGGGTGTTTTGAGAGCTGCCTGCATGGCTCGGAAGGTGACTCAATGGTTGGGTTGTGTTTTAAATTGGTTTTTTGGGGTTTTTTTACCCAAAGCTGGGGTTAGGGTTAGGCTAACTAACCTAGGGTTAGGTTTACCTAGGGTTACCTAACCTAGGGTTTGGTAAGGGCTGCTGGGAAGAGGAGGGAAGGCTGGAATGGGGTCTGAAGAGGAGGGATAGGGAGACAGGCAGGTTTGATGTTCCTGCTGCATCCCAGAACTGCCAGTGACTCCCAGGCTGGAGGAGGAACCTCCTGGGAGTGTGCAGAGGGACAGAATCCCAGCTGGGGCCAGCAGGATGGGGGATCAGAGCACCATGGAGGGAGCTGTGTCCCGGGCTGGGTGGGGACAGCGAGGAGCAGCGTGCCGTGACAGCGAGGAGCGCCGTGCCCATGCAGGCAGGGCCAATGCTGCTGCACACCCAAGCGCGGCCCCACAGGGGCGAGGAGAGCCCTGAGCCTGCCCTGCGTGGCCCTGCAGGTGGTTCCACGGGAAGATCACGCGGGAGCAGGCGGAGAGGCTGCTGTACCCCCCCGAGACGGGGCTGTTCCTGGTGCGGGAGAGCACCAACTACCCCGGGGACTACACGCTGTGCGTCAGCTGCGAGGGCAAGGTGGAGCACTACCGCATCATCTACTCCTCCAGCAAGCTCAGCATCGACGAGGAGGTCTACTTTGAGAACCTCATGCAGCTGGTGGAGGTGAGGCCACGGCTGGAATGCCTTGTGGGGACATCAGAGCTTGTGGGGTTGCAGGGCTGGGGGGCGGTGGGTGCGCTTCCTTTCTTCTGGGGTGGGGATGCTGGGGACAGAGGAGGAGGAGGAGGAGGAGGGGACAAGGCTCTCGGCCGGCACCAGGCCTGTCCGTGGCCTCGTGCTGCCACCTGGTGGGA
The DNA here is from genome assembly GCA_024865655.1 of Emberiza elegans. NCBI lineage: Eukaryota > Metazoa > Chordata > Aves > Passeriformes > Fringillidae > Emberiza > Emberiza elegans. The sequence continues at coordinate 3,519,545 of JALJVW010002397.1, forward strand.
CCGCAGAGCCCGGCACCACTGGGTGTCACCCCGCCACCGTGCCAGGGTGTCACGCACGCCCCGCTGTGTCCCCCCAGCATTACACCACGGACGCAGACGGGCTCTGCACCCGCCTCATCAAACCCAAGCTGATGGAGGGCACGGTGGCAGCACAGGACGAGTTCTCCCGCAGTGAGTGGCCGCGGTGCCCCCTCCCCTGCCCCTGGGCACCCCCCAGCACCCCCTCACTCCCCCTTCTCCCCCCGTGCAGGCGGCTGGGCCCTCAACATGAAGGACCTCAAGTTGCTACAGATCATTGGCAAAGGGGAATTCGGAGGTGAGCCCGCTGTCCCCAGCCCGTGGTGGCCCTGAATGTTGGGGGGCGGTGGGGGGGCTCCTCTGGTGCTGTGGGGCCCCAGGAGACTGGGATGCTTCCCAGTGCCCCCTGTGCCTGTCTCTCCTGGCCTGCAGACGTGATGCTGGGGGATTACCGGGGGAACAAAGTCGCCGTGAAGTGCATTAAAAACGACGCCACAGCGCAGGCCTTCCTGGCAGAGGCGTCCGTCATGACGTGAGTGTCACCCTCGCTGCGGGGACAGCGGGAGGGAGGGGGCGCCTCTGTCCCTGCCAGCAGCGCTGGGTGGCCCCTGACACCCCTGTTGTCCCCAAACCCCTGCCCTGAGCCCTCCTGTGCCGTGCAGGCAGCTCCGACACAGCAACCTGGTGCAGCTGCTGGGGGTGATTGTGGAGGAGAAGAGTGGCCTTTACATCGTCACCGAGTACATGGCCAAGGTGAGATGCCCCCACCTGGTCACCTGCCCTGTCCCCTTGTGCCCCCCATGCTCCTGGGGCATTGCCCTGGCACGGCTGGGTGACGCCAGCTTGGGCTGCATCTCGCTGGGGACACAGGGCGGGCTGCAGGTGGCGTGTCCCTTGTCCCACTGCTGGCTCCCAGGGGGGGTGGCATCCCCAGATCTGCCCCTTGAGGAAGGGACATTATCCTTGTGTCCTGCCCCTCGTTTAAAGGACATCTCCCGTGGGTCCTGCCCCATCTTGAAGGGACATCATCTCTTGGTCCTGTGCCATGAGGGAGGGACTTCATCCCTGGGTTCTGCCCCATAAGGGAGGGAGATCTTCCCTGGTCCTGCCCCATCCTGAAGGGACATCTTCCCTGGTCCTGCCCTATCTTAAAGGGACATTCTCCCTGGGTCCTGCCCTGTGGTGGAGGGACATCATCCCTGGGTTTTGCCCCATGAGGGAGGGACATCATCCCTGGGTCCTGCCCCATCCTAAAGGGACATCATCTCCAGGTCCTTCCCCATAAGAGAGGGACATCCTCCCCTGGTCCTGCCCCACAAGGGAGGGGCAGCAGGTGGGCTGCTGGCCCTGCTGACCCCCTCTCTGTGTCCATCCTGCCTCCAGGGCAGCCTAGTAGATTACCTGCGGTCGCGCGGGCGGTCGGTGCTCGGGGCAGACTGTCTGCTCAAGTTCTCCTTGTAAGTACCAGGCGAGGCCGTGCCCGCCCCCCTGACCCGCCCCACCCGCGCTCTGGGGACACCCTGCCAACCCCCTTGTGCCTCCCACCGCTCCCAGAGATGTCTGTGAAGCCATGGAGTACCTGGAAGCCAACAACTTCGTGCACCGGGACCTGGCGGCCAGGAACGTGCTGGTCTCGGAGGACAACATCGCCAAGGTCAGCGACTTTGGCCTCACCAAGGAAGCCTCCTCCACACAGGACACAGGCAAGCTGCCTGTCAAGTGGACAGCACCAGAAGCACTTAGAGAAAAGGTGGGTGAGCAGAGCAGAGGGGGGGCTTGGGTGTGGTGGAAGCTGCAGGAAGGGGGAACGTTCCAGGCTGTCCCAGAGATGGTGCTGGAGTGCCACTTGGCACTGTCTGACCCCCAAAGCAGCTGCCCTGAGGGTGGGGAAGATCTTTTGCCACCCTTGGTCCTGTGATGTGTGCTGGGATAGCAGGCCAAGCCCTGGAAAAACATTCCACCGGGTAATTGGAAGGAAATAGTAAATGCAGATTGAATTAAAGAAGTATAGTTGCACCATGAGGTCTGATTTTCAAACATGCTGTGAAAGGGAGTAACATCTTTAGCTAAAGATCCATCTTTTTTTGTATAATTAAATTTGACCCAATAGGTCATGTACATAGAGCCAAGGATCTCTAATTCTTGAGGCTCAGAAGGTGAGGAGCCCACTCTTCCCATGCATCCAAAAATTATTTGGGGATGGTCCCATAAATGTGCCTGATACAGCTTTTTGAATATCTTTTGGGATTGGCCAAACATCTACTGGCACACCAACCAAACAGGTGGGAAATGGTTTCTTGGGGGCCACGTCGGACAAACATATGGTATCGAAACCTGAAACATTAGCTAAAGTCACCCAAACATTTGTTTTAGGTTGGCAAATCTGCATGGCTAAAAGCAAGGAAAGCAAAAAGGCAGAAGCATAGCTTTTGATTGAGCTCCATATTTTTTTTAAACTCTTATCCAACAAGAGAATTCTCCAGCACTACTGATTCCCACACCCAAAGTCCACAATGTTCTGTGGAGCTCTAGATCCCACACCCCTGCCCGAGCCTGCTTCTCTCCCTGCAGAAATTCTCCACCAAGTCGGACGTGTGGAGCTTCGGGATCCTCCTCTGGGAAATCTACTCCTTCGGGCGAGTGCCTTATCCGAGAATTGTGAGTGATGGGCGCCCCCAGGGGCTGCATTGTGGGGTGGGGAGGGGGAGCTGAGCCCAGCTTTTTGGGGAGAGCCCCTCCCTGACGCCCCGAATTCCCCACAGCCCCTGAAGGATGTGGTGCCCCGCGTGGAGAAGGGCTACAAGATGGATGCTCCGGACGGGTGTCCGGCCGTCGTCTACGAGGTGATGAAGAAGTGCTGGACGCTGGACCCCGGCCACCGGCCGTCCTTCCACCAGCTCCGTGAACAGCTAGTGCATATCAAAGAGAAGGAGCTCTACCTGTGAGGGGGGGCTCTGCCGCCCCGCAGCCGCAGGGGACCCGCGCTGAGGGGGGACCGGGGTGTGCTCAGCCCCCCTGCCCCACCACGGCACCAGGAGGGAGCCCCGGGGGTGTGGTGCCCCCCTCCAATTCCCCCTCCGGTTGCTTCCAAACTTCCAAATCTGTCAGTTTGTTTTTTTTATTTTCCAGGTTTGGGTTTTTTGATTTCATTTTTGTCTCCCACGCTGTTGTTTTTTTTATTTTATTTTTTGTGGGGTATTTTTGTTATTTTCTCAGTTTTGGGGGGAGCGTTTATTGTTTTGGGTTTCTTTTGTTGTTTTTTTTTTTTTTGTCGTCGTTTTTTTATTATTTCGAGCAAGGGCCCAGCTGAGCGTTGGGCATTTTACTAAAGTACGAATCTTATTTTTTAATGTAATTAAAAGAAAAAAAAAAAAAAAAAGGAAAAAAAAAAAGAGAGAAGAAGGTTGTTAAAAGGAGAATAATAATAAATGAACCAATGAAACAGACACACGAAAAGGAAACCCCCAGCGACAGAAGTGATGGTTGACGGGGAGACGCTGGACTCGCCGCCCGGTCGGGAGAGCGCAGCCGCGTCCCCGCCTGACGCTTTTTCTTTTTTGGGTTGTTTTGCTTTAAACTCGTTGCAATGTTTGCATGCTGTCTCCAGAGGCCTTTTTTTCCAGTCCTGTCCAGTGCTTTATTCTCATGTAATGCTACCGACTGTGAGATTAAAAACTGTAATAAAAAACCATTCCATACGGACGCGGCACACCCTGCCTCGGCCCCCCTCTGTTGCCAGCGGGTTTGTCCCCCCTGGCAGGGGAAAAAGTGGGGGTGGCCCCCCCCATCTCCTCTGCAGATCAGTGAGGATGAGCAGCGTGGGAAGGAGCTGGCTCCGTCCTGCCTGTGAGAGCTGGCCGTGACAGGGATGAAGCGATGCCAAAGCTCCCCTTTAGTCCAGGCTTTACTTTTTCCTTTCTGATGCTCTGGGGGAGCGGTTTGGGGCCGATTGCCGAACCTCGCTGCCTTCCCTGCTTATCCCACGTGCGCAGGTGAGAGCCCCGTGTCCCGGGCCCCGTTCCCCCGTGGAGGTGGCGTCTGGCAGGTTTAGAATAGTTCCGCTCCTCCGCAGGGAATTATTCAGCGTTAAACGCCGGCTGCCGGCTTGGCGAGCCCCGGGCGGGAGCTCTGCGCCTGCTTCGGGCCGGGATCGGGACCGAAATTCCTCTTGGAGCGGGGTTACAGGGGGAAAAGGAGTGGTGGGACACGGGCACAGCTCAGGGATGCGGGATGGAGCGTGCAGAGGGGAGACGTGCTGCTCACCCCGTTCCCTGGGACCTCGGGGTGTCACAAGGGCATGGGATGGGGATGAGGGGGTGATGGAGCTGCTCTGTGTGGGGTTTCCTCTCCCCTGGACTGACCCCCCTCCTCTTGTCCGCATCCCCCCCGTTCCTGCCAGTGCTCCAGCAGGGCCCAGCCCGATAAGCAGCTTTACTTTTTGGGCTTATGAAGATTAAAGTCATTTACAGGCAAAGCCTGCAAGAAACGGCTTTGGGAATGGAGAGAAATACCCAGAACCTTCACGTGATGGGGGACAGCAGCGAGGGCTCTGCTGCTGTCCCCCACCGTGTCCCCTCCTGTCCCCTTGCCCTGGGTTACTGTCAAAAAAGGGGAAAACTCACCCCAAAATTATTGGGATCTTGGATTGTTTGGATTTTTGATTTTCCTCCAAATGGCACCACACTTCCCGTGTGGTCTCAGGGGTGGTGTTTGGTGCCTCAGCATCCTCGGGGGTGTAGCTGAAGGGTGCTGAGAGATCTGCTGGAAGAAATTGTGTTCTTCACTACAAATCAGGGAATTTCACCCTGATTTGCCAGGGTCCTGCCACCCCGTGCCTCAGTTTCCCCACATGGAGTCTCTGGGGCTCTCTCACTCCGGGCCTGCAGCTGGATTTGTCCCAAGGGATTTTGGTCCTGGATCCCTGCAGGGATTTGTCCCGAGGGATTTTGGGGCTCTGTCCATCCGCAGCAGAGGGGACAGGCTGGGTGACACCCCGAGTGCTGCCTCGCGTCACGTCCCCTTCCTCCTGCTCCTCCTCCTCCTCCTCCCTCGGGCGCCGAGTCGGGCACTGGGCCCGGCTGTGTCAGCTCCCATCCTGCCTCAAATTCCCGTGAATCATCTCCGTGCAGGGCCTTATTCCCAGGAGGGAACACGGCACAGGGAACAGGAACACGGCGTTTAAAAAAGCTCCGGGAAATCCAGCTGGAAAATCTCCTCTCCACCCCACTCAGTGCAATCCCAGCTGGACGGAGCTGGGCTTTGCTTGGGGTGTGGAAAGGGCCATCTGCAAAGTCACACATCCTTTGCTTTCCCATCCCTACCCATCACCTGCACCCTGCACGGGCTCCTGAGCCCAATTATCCTTTCCTGGCTCCCCCCTCTCCCTGCAGATCCTTTCTGTTCTCCATTATGGAATATTTACTATGGAATATTTAATATGCACATTACAGCTCCTTCCAGGAGCTTTGGCACTTCCCTGTGTCCCCACACCCTGCCTGCCTTCTCCCCGTTACCCACAGAGCTGCACAGAGCCTTCCTCACCCTAAACACCCACAAATCCATCCAAATGACCCCAATTCCAGCTGCACAGAGCCTTCCTCACCCTAAACACCAAAAATCCATCCACAACCCACAATTCCAGCTGCAGAGAGCCTTCCTCGCCCTAAACACCCCCAAAATCCCTCCACAAATCCCAATTCCAGCTGCAGAGAGCCTTCCTCACTCTAAACACACAAAAATCCTTCCACAAGCCTTCCTCACCCTAAACACCCAAAAATCCTTCAAATTACCCCAATTCCAGCTGCACAGAGCCTTCCTCACCCTAAACACACAAAAATCCATCCACAACCCACAATTCCAGCTGCAGAGAGCCTTCCTCACCCTAAACACACAAAAATCCATCCAAACCCCCCAAAAGCCTTCCCCCTAAACCAAAAATCCTTCAAAGGACCCCCCAGCTTCCAGCCTTCCTCACCCTAAACACCCAAAAATCCTTCAAATGACCCCAATTCCAGCTGCACAGAGCCTTCCTCACCCTAAACACCCAAAAATCCTTCAAAGGACCCCAATTCCAGCTGCAAAGAGCCTTCCTCACCCTAAACACCCCAAAATCCCCCCCAAGGACCCCAATTCCAGCCTTCCTCACCCTAAACACCCCAAAATCCCCCCCAAGGACCCCAATTCCAGCCTTCCTCACCCTAAACACCCCAAATCCCCCCAACGGACCCCAATTCCAGCTGGCTCCTCGCTCCCCTGGGTGGCAAAGGGGGGATGCAAGGGAAGTCTTTGGTTTCGCTCCATCCCGAGCAGAGGGGGTGCAATGAACCCCCCATAAGCGACTCTCTCAGTGCTGCTTGGGGCTAATTAGCAGCTCTAATTAGGGCCCTTCCTCTCCATCCTCGGAGCACGGGCTTCCCAAGCCCTGGCATCCCTCCTCCCCCTCCGCGATCGACTTTATCACCAGGACTATTTTTAGCGTGATGTACAAAGCCATTCCCATCACCGTTCCGTGCCGTTCACCTCTCCCTCTCTCTCTCTCTCTCTTTTTGTGTTTTTAGTGTTTTTTTTTTCTTCTGGGCACTCCAGGAATGCAGGCAAGGCTGGGAAGATCCCCCGTGGGAATGCTGCGTGTGTGCGCCAGTGCCTTTGCTCGGGGCTCGCTCTCCACCAGCGGCGCGGAGCAGCACATGCGCTCCCCATGTGCCTGTTTACATGCTCTGTATGTCTGTCCGGCCGCATTTGTGTCACGGCTCGGCTGCAGACACCGCCGTGGGAGCCCCCCCGCCGCCCCCAGCACCTCCCTCCTCTTCCTCACCTCGCACAGCCCTCCTCCTCCTCCTCTTCCCGGCGGGAATTGCAGCCGCTGCTCCGCCGCTGGGAGCTGCTGCCCCTCCTCCTCTGCCAAAGCACTCGGGGCACCCCTAAACTTCCCTGTGCCCTGGGGAGGGGCGGTGTGTCCCCTGGGACAGGACAGTTCCCACCCCAATCCCCATCCCTGGGGATGGTGGCTCTTTGTCTATGACCACCCCAAATCCACATCCCTGGGGATGGTGGTCCTTTGTCTATGACCATTCCCACCCCAAACCCCATCCCTTGGGATGGATGTTTTGGATGACAGGACCATTCCCACCCCAAATCCCCATCCCTTGGGACCAGGGGCTCTGTGTCCTGTGTGACCATTCCCACCCCAATTCCCATCCCTTGGGATGGATGTTCTGGATGACAGGACCATTCCCACCCCAATCCCAATCCTTCAGGAGGGATGTTCTGGATGACAGGGCCATTCCCACCCCAATCCCCATCCCTTGGGACCAGGGCTCTTTGTCCTCTATGACCATTCCCACCCCAAATCCCCATTCCTTGGGATGGTGGTTCTTTGTCTATGACCATTCCCACCCCAAGTCCCCGTCCCTTGGGACCAGGGGCTCTGTGTCCTGTGTGACCATTCCCACCCCAATCCCCATCCCTGGGGACAGGGCTTTGTCCTCTATGACCATTCCCACCCCAAATCCCTGTCCCTCAGGATGGGTGTTCTGGATGACAGCACCATTTCCACCCCAAATCCCTGTCCCTCAGGATGGGTGTTCTGGATGACAGGACCATTCCCACCCCAAATCCCCATCCCTTGGGGTGGATATTCCGAATTATAAAACCATTCCCACCCCAAATCCCTGTCCCTCAGGATGGATGCTCTGGATGACAGGACCATTCCCATCCCAAACCCCACGATGGTGACTCTGGGCAGCCCCGTGCTCAGTGACACAAAGACGAGAACAGGGAATTCTGAGGGAACTGGGGGGACACCCCCATTCCTGGCTTCCCTTCCCAGTAGCACTCAGGGGCTCCCAGGGGCTCTCCCAGGGCAAGGATGATTTTTTTCATCCTGTGGAGATGATGTCAGGCTTTGGGAACTCAGAGGCTTGGTTCTATAGGAGTGGGGATGCTTTCCATGGGAATGCCTCCCTAGGTCAGGGAAATCTTTGGTTTCTCTTCCATGACAAGCTGAGCTGCAGTCCCTCTTCCTCAGCCAAGGCAAATTATGGAGTTCAAGTAAATGACAGAAACAATTTCATTTGGTGATTTACCACACCCTTCTCCTAAAGTTTCTTTATTCCCTCTGTCAGTGGCATGGCAGCGCTTCGATCCCCCAAAGGATCTCCCAGCAGGGATCACACTGAAGGCATGTTTTTCTCCAGACCTTCAGGACATTTCCCCTCAAACTCCTGCGAGCTGGTGGTCCCTAACAGCAGCGGGACTCTCTGGATTGATGTCCCATGCCCGAGGGGCACAGCAGGGTGTCCCTGTCCCCATCCCAGGTGGCAGAGCGAAGGTGACCCTGCCCTGCGCCCGGGGTCAGAGCGAGCACGGCGGCTCCTGAGGTGGCGGTGCCTGTCCCCATCAGCAGAAGTGACAATCGGCTGCCAAGCGCCGGCCTGACTTCCCCGGCGGCAGCAGCAGCAGCAGCAGCAGCAGCAGCAGCAGCAGCAGCAGCAGCAGCAGCAGCAGCAGCAGCAGCAGCAGCAGCAGAGGGCTGCCTGCCTGCTGTGTAAACTCCTTCTCGTTTCCCTCCCGTGGCGGCTCTGCCGCGCACACGTGGCTTTCCAGGATTCCCTCACCTACTCCTGTGGGGTCTCCAAAGGTTCAAAGGCTCATGTTCTCTGGGTTTCAGGCCAACAAGGATCAGGCCTTCTGATGGCCTTATTGCCATGGCCCCGCAGGTCGAGGTCACCGAGCCTTCCCCTCTACAATCCACTGAACCAGCCACTCCTGGGCCATTCGTAGACCTCTGGAGCATCCTCTGGAGCCCGGGCTGTGGTAACTGTGCCTTTGGAGCCAGTTACCTGGAAAGAAGAGCTGGAATGATCCCTCTCAGCATGGCAGAGGGAGCTGCTTGCTTCCAATTTAAATCAGGTGTCAACGCCGAGAGAGGATCCTCTTAACTTCCACCGTCTTGTCTGCGGCTGCGGCGGGGGGACGTCTCATCTCGCTGCCGTCTAATCCGTGGAGATGTGTGATATAGCATAAGCTAATATAATGGGTCATGCAAGGATTTACATCTCATTACGGCAGGTTAGAGTCCTGGCAGGAAGGATGACTCATCCTCACTTGAATATATTTCAGGGATGAGGAACGGTTCAGCTGCCCGAGGAAAGGCAAATGGGGAAATCAACCACCTCGGAGCATCATTTCCCAGCTCGCTGCACCCTCTGATTGTGCCCCCGGCTCTGCCTCCAGGTGGGCCACCGGCCTCTCCAGGAAAAGCTGAGGGGATGGGAGAGCTGCAGAACATCTCTGGAGGTCTTTGCCTTTGCCTTTTGCTCCTTCCCTGTAAAACCCGGGCTGCAAGAGGCTGCAGAGCCCGAGCTGAGCGAGCATCCCCGCCACGAGGGGCGGGATCCGAGGCGCTGCCCGGCTTGTTCTCACCTACTCGCCTTGGCCCGGCGGTTCTGCTCGTCAGGAGCTGTTTGCTCTTAGTTCCTCAGACAGGGAGGCTCCGTGGGAGCTGACCCATCTAACCCAGCTGGAAAAAATCGGTCCTGACTTCCAGTCTCTTATGGTTAATGGATGCTCGCAGCGAAATCCGGAGTGAGCGGAGCTCCCAGGACCAGCCACATCTGAAATCTGCTCTGAGCCCACACGAGGCTCGGGCCAGCACCCGGGGACACAACCAGGGCTGCTGGTCCTTCTCCCTGCCCCTCTTTCCAGCCAGACTGACGGCCAGAACGTGACCACGCTGCTGGCAATGGCACATCTGCAGGGTGCCCGGGGCTCCCAGCCTGTTTCTCAGCAAGGCTGTGCCAGCTCATTGTGGGTTAAAATTAATTTTCCACGGGTTCTCCATGGGAAAGCGCTTAGGAGGGCCTGCAGATCGGTGTGAAAAGCAAAAATCATCACTTCAAAAAGCTGTTGAGGCTCCTGAGCTGCCAGCTCGGGGTGAGCAGCAGGAGCAGGGGCACCTGCCTGGTGGGGGATGCTGAGGGTGACACGGGAGTTGTGCCAAACAGAGGGACCTCCCTCGTCCCAGCATCAGTTTGCACGTTTGGGTGGACTCCAGGGAACTGCTGGCATCGATCGGGGGCTCTGCTCTGCCAGGAGAGCCCTCAGCAGGACAAATCCCCCGTTGTCACCTCCACGAGCGTGTCCCAATCCCTAAGAGCAGCGCACTGCCAAGCTGCTGGCCAGATGATTACCCTAGAAAAACGCATTATTTAAAATGCATTATTTTTTAGTCTGTTTTCCTCTTAAGACATAATTTTACCTTGGGCGGGGGGATGGGAGGAGATGGGCCGATTCCCCCTCCCTCTGTCACTTTGTTCCGTCGCTTCACAGCTGTTCCATCATTTTAATCTGCAGAGATTGTCTTTATATTTCGGGAATGAAATGATTTCCCACAAGCCGGGATTGGGGTTTGGATCCGCGCTCGTTTTTCAGGAGCAGAGAAGAAAAAAGGGAGGAATGTCTGTTAAAGCCAGGCTGGCCATCTGGAAGGGAGGTGCGTTGCTGATGCCATTAATTGCTCACTCCCCAAGGCCTGGAATGAGGCTGCAGTCAAAGGGAAGAGCAGGAGTGGGAGTGGGGCTGGAGAGAGCCAGGGAATGATGCAACACAATCAATGCCTGCTCCGTCCTCCTCATTTAGGTGATCAATGAACGCCTTCGTGCCTGTGTTCTGGGGGCTGAGAGCAGCTTCAGGATTAATTAATATCATAAAATCACAGGATCACAGAATGGCTGGAGCCAGAAGGAACCATAAAGCTCCTCCAAGCTCCAAGCCCTGCCATGGGCATAGACACCTTCCACTACCCCGGGCTGCTCCAATCCCTATCCAGCCTGGCCTCAGGCACTTCCAGAGATGGGAATAATTCCAGGGATATCATTAATAGGATAAAGGGGAGGGAACTCTTGGGCACCAGCCTTGGATGGATGAGCAAACAACAGTTGTGTCTGGTGCTGCTACATATGGCTTGTTCCCAGTGTCAAGCCCGGCTTTCTCTCCTGCCGGACCCCACGGACGGGGAACAGAGCGGGAGAAAGGGCGCTGGGGTGGGTTTGCTCCTCGGTGGGATGGGGCAGCCGGGAATCACGGAGGGAAGGGTGTTCGGGGGGCTCCCCATAGCCCCCACCGTGCCTCCATCCACCCCGGTGTCCCCGGGGAGCTCTGGGGCTCCTGCTTCTTCCCGCGGGGGGGTGGCGTCGCTCAGGTGCCCCGGGCGGGTCGGGGACGGCGGCGGCTCCGCCCGGCGGAGGGCGGCGGGGCCGGGGGAGGCGGCGGGGCCGGGGGAGGCGGTGCCGCCGCCGCCGTGCGGGGACACACACACCGGAGCTGTGCGAGCCCTGGTGCTGCAGCGCCCGCCCTGCCCGCTCCCGGCCGGGACCGCTCCGCCATGGGCGGCCGGGCAGCGCGGCCCTGCTGACCCCGCACACTCCGGCATCCCGGTACTCCGACATCCCGGTGCTCCCGGCATCCCGGCAACTCCGCTCTGCTGACCCCTGGCCCCTGGAGCCCGGACCCGCGTCCCGGGAACTCTACTCCTGTTGAGCCCAGTTCCTCCATCTCTCAGCACTCCAGCATCCAGGAACTCCGTGCTCCACCCGTGCCGGGACCATTCCCACCCCAATCCCCATCCCCCTTGGGATTGGTGGTCCCTGGATGACCTTTGGACCATTCCCCCAAACCCCATCCCTCAGGATGGATGTTTTGATGACCCATTCCCCTTAAATCCCCATCCCTTGGGACCAGGGCTCTTTGTCCCTATGACCATTCCCACCCCAAATGACAGGACCCCCAATCCTTGGGATGGTGACCCCAATCCCCTCCCTTGGATGACAGCTATGACCATTGAGCCCCCCAAGGAATTCCCCAATCCCTTGGGACCAGGGGCTCTGTGTCCTCTGTGACCATTCCCACCCCAATCCCCCCATCCCTGGGACAGGGGCTCTTTGTCTATGACCATTCCCACCCCAATCCCTGTCCTCAGGACAGGTGTTTGGATGACAGCACCATTTCCACCCCAAACCCCCTGTCCCTCAGGATGGGTGTTCTGGATGACAGGACCATTCCCACCCCAAATCCCCATCCCTTGGGGTGGATATTCCAATTATAAAACCATTCCCACCCCAAATCCCTGTCCCTCAGGATGGATGCTCTGGATGACAGGACCATTCCCATCCCAAACCCCACGATGGTGACTCTGGGCAGCCCCATGCTCAGTGACACAAAGATGACCCATCTTGGGATGAGAACAGGGAATTCTGAGGAACTGGGGACACCCCCATTCCTGGCTTCCCTTCCCAGCAGCACTCAGGGGCTCCCAGGGGCTCTCCCAGGGCAAGGATGATTTTTTCATCCTGTGGAGATGATGTCAGGCTTTGGGAACTCAGAGGCTTGGTTCCATAGGAGTGGGGATGCTTTCCATAGGAATGCCTCCCTAGGTCAGGGAAATCTTTGGTTTCTCTTCCATGACAAGCTGAGCTGCAGTCCCTCTTCCTCAGCCAAGGCAAATTATGGAGTTCAAGTAAATGACAGAAATAATTTCATTTGGTGATTTACCACACCCTTCTCCTAAAGTTTCTTTATTCCCTCTGTCAGTGGCATGGCAGCGCTTCGATCCCCTAAAGGATCTCCCAGCGGGGATCCCACTGAAGGCATGTTTTTCTCCAGACCTTCAGGACATTTCCCCTCAAACTCCTGCGAGCTGGTGGTCCCTAACAGCAGCGGGACTCTCTGGATTGATGTCCCATGCCCGAGGGGCACAGCAGGGTGTCCCTGTCCCCATCCCAGGTGGCAGAGCGAAGGTGACCCTGCCCTGCGCCCGGGGTCAGAGCGAGCACGGCGGCTCCTGAGGTGGCGGTGCCTGTCCCCATCAGCAGAAGTGACAATCGGCTGCCAAGCGCCGGCCTGACTTCCCCGGCGGCAGCAGCAGCAGCAGCAGCAGCAGCAGCAGCAGCAGCAGCAGCAGCAGCAGCAGCAGCAGCAGCAGCAGCAGCAGCAGCAGCAGCAGAGGGCTGCCTGCCTGCTGTGGAAACCTTCTCGTTTCCCTCCTGTGGCGGATTCCTGGCGCGCACACTAAACTCTTTTTCCAGGATTCCCTCACCTACTCCTGTGGGGTCTCCAAAGGTTCAAAGGCTCATATTTCTGGGTTTCAGGCCAACAAGGATCAGGCCTCTGATGGCCTTATTGCCATGGCCCCCGCAGGTCGAGGTCACCGAGCCTTCCTAATACAGTCCACTGAACCAGCCACTCCTGGGCCATTCAGAGACCTCTGGAGCATCCTCTGAGCCCGGGCTGTGGTAACTGTGCCTTTGGAGCCAGTTACCTGGAAAGAAGAGCTGGAATGATCCCTCTCTCAGCATGGCAGAGGAGCTGCTTGCTTCCAATTTAAATCAGGTGTCAACGCCGAGAGAGGATCCTCTTAACTTCCACCGCCTTGTCTGCGGCTGCGGGCGGGGGACGCCCCATCTCGCTGCCGTCTAATCCGTGGAGATGTGTGATATAGCATAAGCTAATATAATGGGTCATGCAAGGATTTACATCTCATTACGGCAGGTTAGAGTCCTGGCAGGAAGGATGACTCATCCTCACTTGAATATATTTCAGGGATGAGGAACGGTTCAGCTGCCCGAGGAAAGGCAAATGGGGAAATCAACCACCCGGAGCATCATTTCCCAGCCTGCTGCACCCTCTGATTGTGCCCCGGCTCTGCCTCCAGGTGGGCCACCGGCCTCCAGGAAAAGCTGAGGGGATGGGAGAGCTGCAGAACATCTCTGGAGGTCTTTGCCTTTGCCTTTTGCTCCTTCCCTGTAAAACCCGGGCTGCAAGAGGCTGCAGAGCCCGAGCTGAGCGAGCATCCCCGCCACGAGGGGCGGGATCCGAGGCGCTGCCCGGCTTGTTCTCACCTACTCGCCTTGGCCCGGCGGTTCTGCTCGTCAGAGCTGTTTGCCTTAGTTCCTCAGACAGGGAGGCTCCGTGCGAGCTGACCCATCTAACCCAGCTGGAAAAAATCGGTCCTGACTTCCAGTCTCTTATGGTTAATGGATGCTCGCAGCGAAATCCGGAGTGAGCGGAGCTCCCAGGACCAGCCACATCTGAAATCTGCTCTGAGCCCACACGAGGCTCGGCCAGCACCCGGGGACACAACCAGGGCTGCTGGTCCTTCTCCTGCCCCTCTTTCCAGCTAGACTGACGGCCAGAACGTGACCACGCCGCTGGCAATGGCACATCTGCAGGGTGCCTGGGGCCCCAGCCTGTTTCTCAGCAAGGCTGTGCCAGCTCATTGTGGGTTAAAATTAATTTTCCACGGGTTCTCCATGGGAAAGCGCTTAGGAGGGCCTGCAGATTGGTGTGAAAAGCAAAAATCATCACTTCAAAAAGCTGTTGAGGCTCCTGAGCTGCCAGCTCGGGGTGAGCAGCAGGAGCAGGGGCACCTGCCTGGTGGGGGATGCTGAGGGTGACACGGGAGTTGTGCCAAACAGAGGGACCTCCCTCGTCCCAGCATCAGTTTGCACGTTTGGGTGGACTCCAGGGAACTGCTGGCATCGATCGGGGGCTCTGCTCTGCCAGGAGAGCCCTCAGCAGGACAAATCCCCCGTTGTCACCTCCATGAGCGTGTCCCAATCCCTAAGAACAGCGCACTGCCAAGCTGCTGGCCAGATGATTACCCTAGAAAAACGCATTATTTAAAATGCATTATTTTTTAGTCTGTTTTCCTCTTAAGACATAATTTTACCTTGGGGGGGGATGGAGGAGATGGGCGATTCCCCCTCCTCTGTCACTTTGTTCCGTCGCCTTCACAGCTGTTCCATCATTTTAATCTGCAGAGATTGTCTTTATATTTCGGGAATGAAATGATTTCCCACAAGCCGGGATTGGGGTTTGGATCCGCTCGTTTTTCAGGAGCAGAGAAGAAGAAAAAAGGAGGAATGTCTGTTAAAGCCAGGCTGGCCATCTGGAAGGGAGGTGCGTTGTTGATGCCATTAATTGCTCACTCCCCAAGGCCTGGAATGAGGCTGCAGTCAAAGGGAAGAGCAGGAGGGGGGTGGGGCTGAGAGAGCCAGGGAATGATGCAACACAATCAATGCCTGCTCCGGCCCTCTCCTCATTTAGGTGATCAATGAACGCCTTCGTGCCTGTGTTCTGGGGGCTGAGAGCAGCTTCAGGATTAATTAATATCATAAAATCACAGGATCACAGAATGGCTGGAGCCAGAAGGAACCATAAAGCTCCTCCAAGCTCCAAACCCTGCCATGGGCATAGACACCTTCCACTACCCCGGGCTGCTCCAATCCCTGTCCAGCCTGGCCTCAGGCACTTCCAGAGATGGGAATACTTCCAGGGATATCATTAATAGGATAAAGTGGGGGGAACTTTTGGGCACCAGCCTTGGATGGATGAGCAAACAACAGTTGTGTCTGGTGCTGCTACATATGGCTTGTTCCCAGTGTCAAGCCCGGCTTTCCCTCCTGCCGGACCCCACGGATGGGGAGCAGAGCGGGAGAAAGGGCGCTGGGGTGGGTTTGCTCCTCGGTGGGATGGGGCAGCCGGGAATCACGGAGGGAAGGATGTTCGGGGGGCTCCCCATAGCCCCCACCGTGCCTCCATCCACCCCGGTGTCCCCGGGGAGCTCTGGGGCTCCTGCTTCTTCCCGCGGGGGTGGCGTCGCTCGCGGTGCCCCGGGGCGGGTCGGGACGGCGGCGGCTCCGCCCGGCGGAGGGCGGCGGGGCCGGGGGAGGCGGCGGGGCCGGGGGGAGGCGGTGCCGCCGCCGCCGTGCGGGGACACACACACCGGAGCTGTGCGAGCCCCGGTGCTGCAGCGCCCGCCCCGCTCCGCTCCCGGCCGGGACCGCTCCGCCATGGGCGGCCGGGCAGCGCGGCCCCGCTGACCCCGCACACTCCGGCATCCCAGACTCCGACATCCCGGTGCTCCCGGCATCCTGGCAACTCCGCTCTGCTGACCCCGGCTCCCCTGGAGCTCCGGACTCCGCCGTCCCGGGAACTCTACTCCGTTGAGCCCAGTTCCTCCATCTCTCAGCACTCCAGCATCCCGGGAACTCCGTGCTCCACCGTGCCGGGAACTCCGCTGCGCTGACCGCTGGTCCCGGCTCCTCGGGAATTCGGTACTCTGTCATCTCGGGAATTCATCTCCGCGGACCCCATCTCCTCCACAACCCCGTGCCCCAGCTCCCCGGGAACCCATCTCCCCGTCCCTGGCTCCTCCACCTCCCGGCACCCAGCACCCCGGGCACTCCGCTCTCCGCATCCCGGGAATTCATCCCCGCTGAGCCCCTCTCCTCCGTGACCCCGGGGACTCAGCTCTGCTGAGCCCGGCTCCTCAGGAATTCGGTACTGGGTGAGCTCGGCTCTGCTGATCCCGCGTCCTCCATAACCCCAATCCCCGCTCCCCGCTCTCCGCTGACCGCTGCTCCTCCCCGGGATCTCATCGCCCCTGTCCCCACCTCCTCCTGACCCGGTGCCCCGCTCTCCGGGAGCCCAGCTGCGCTCATCGCGGCCCATCCACCGCCCGGTGCCCCGGCTCCCCGGGCTCCCAGTGCTCCAGCTGTCCCAGAGCTCATCCCGGTGCCCCAGCTCCCCGGGCTCCAGCTGCCCTGGAGCTCATCCCGGTGTCCCAGCTCCCCGGGCTCTCAGCGCTCCAGCTGCCCCGCAGCTCATCCCGGTGTCCCCAGCTGCTCCCTAACCCGGCGCTCCGGTTCTCCAGGAGCTCCCATCCACAGCATCCCGCTGAAATTCCCTGTCCCGGCTCTCCAGGAGCTCCCATCCACAGCATCCCGCTGAAATTCCCTATCCCGGCACCCCAGCACCGACCACTTCTGGGCTCCCTGGCGCTCCGGCTCACCCTTAGCCCCGTTCCTCGGGGGGGTCCCCACGTCCCACCGCCCATCCTGCCCGGAGCCCCCCGGTGACCGCGGCTGTCCCGGCTGCAGAGCCGCGCTGCCCCCCGGCCCCCGGGCCCCCCGGAGGCGCGGCCATGGCGTTCATGGTGAAGAGCATGGTGGGCGGGCAGCTGAAGAACCTCACGGGCGGCCTGGGCGGCGAGGAGAAGAGCGAGGGCGAGAAGTCTCCGGCCGAGGCGCAGGGCATGACCCGCGAGGAGTATGAGGAGTACCAGCGGCAGCTGGTGGAGGAGAAGTGAGTGCGGGCGGCACCGGCACCGGCACCGGCAGCGGCACGGGCTGAGCCCCGGGGTCCCCGCGGGAAGGGGGTGCTCCCGCTGCGCTCCCACATCCCGTGCATGGGAGATGGGGGAGCCGGCGCTGGGGACAGCAGGACCGTGAGGGGGTTTGATGAGTCCCCTAATCCCTTAATCCGCTTCCTCGCCCGGGAGATGGGATTGTTTTCTCCTTCCAGGCTGCGCTGGGGGGGAGGAAATTGTGGGGAAACGGGACTTTTCAGAGAAAATGGGGGGTGCTGAGGCTGGGGGGAAGCGCAAACCCCGGGATGGGGGGCACGGGCTGTTGGTGAGTGCCCCGTGTGCTTCGCAGGATGGAGAGAGATGCTCAGTTTGCCCAGCGCAAGGCCGAGAGAGCCACGGTCAGGTCCCACTTCCGAGACAAGTACAGGCTGCCCAAGGTACGGAACGGGGCCACGAGGGGAGCCCAGCTCCAGATGGAGCTCTGGAGGGACGGGAAGGGACAAGGGCTCCCTTGGCTGGCTAGGGTTTGAGCCTCAAAGCCCAAACACAAATAAATTCCCCTCAAAACCAGCCTTCTTCCCAAACTTTGGCCACTTTCCTTCCCCCTGAGCACCACAGCCCACCAGCCCGGACATTGGGACTCCCAGCCTTGCTTGATCCCCCTCTCCCTGGCTTTTGCCCCCTAAATCCAGCTGGGTGAGGGAAAACCACCTTCACCCCGGGCTCCCTGGAGCCGGGAGTGCAGCCAGGGTTGCACCTTCCTGGCTGGATTAGCCAGCTCAGCTCCTCTCCCCGGATTATTTGGCGCACATCTCCCACCTAAACTCCGATTTTGGAATTTCCGCACGATGAACCATTCACTGACAACAATTTAATCAAGGGATAATTCAGCCTTTCTTGGAATTGTCACAAGCTCCTCTCCCTCCAAACCCACCCTGTATTCAGGAAGAGTCGCTCAGTGGTGAATACCCCAAATTGGAGCCGGGCTAATATTAGTTCCGAAGGGTCAGCTAAGCCAAGTGAGATTGCTCTGATTGTTCGGTGTTGTTCAGCCAGCCTGGATTCACCCCCCTGCTTCCCACCCCCCTCTTACATCCAGGAAACAGCTGGAGAATTTCTTTTACCCCCTGCCAAAAGCCAGAAAAAGCAGAAAAAGAAGAGCTGGAGATTTTTTTAAATTCTCTAGGGGAAATTGGGATTTGTTTGGATCTGGCCCCACCATCCTTTCACTGCCTTCTTGTGCTTTAGATGTCCCTTCTCATCTTTTGACAAGCTTCTTCTGCTCATTACTGATCCCACTTGGCAGCCAGGCTGCCTCATCCCGAGTGTCCCCGTGGCTCCGGGCTCGGAGCTGATCCCGACCGCCGCTGGGAGCAGTCGTTAAGCATAAGCCCAGCTTAATTAGGTGCCTAACCCCCCGCAGTGCGAGCTGGAAACCAGTCTGTACTGGTGCTGCGCGTGGGTTTCCATCTCGCCTCTCGCTGGGGGTGCCCAGGCTCTCCTCAGGCTGCATCGGCATCCCCAGGGACCTTCCCACATGGTCCTGTCGGTGGGAACACGGCCCAAAGCCCCTCCTGTGGTGCTTCCAGGAGCCCCCTTCCCTCTGTGCCATCCCCCCGCCCTGACTCTCTCCCGGCCCCTTCCAGAACGAGACTGATGACAACCAGATCCAGCTGGTGGGAGGCGACGTGGAGCTGCCCAAGGAGCTGGCCAAGATGATCGAGCAGGACAACGAGGAGGAGGAGGAGAAGAACTCGGTGATCGGCCAGCTCAGTAACATCCAGAACCTGGACCTTGATTCCTTGAAGGACAAAGCCTCGGCCACGCTAGAGGACCTGAAGCAATCGGCGGAGAAGTGCTCCGTGATGTGATGGGGCTGAGCAGGGAGGGGACGCAGCGCGGGCTCTGGCGGGGGCTGCGCCCGCAGCGGGGACCCCAGCCACGTTGTCACCCTTGCCGTGTGTCACCCGGCTGCCCCTGAGCCGCGTGGCCCCTCGAGCCCCTGACCCAGATGTCCCTGATGTGTGGCTTTCGTTCCGTTCTCCGGGCTGAGGTTAGAGCCAGGAGCCAGCATGTCCCCCTCATACCCCATGTGCCCGGGCAGGGGGTGTCTGCAGCCAGAGCCGGGGAGGTGGCAGGAAGGAGAGTGACCTTGGAGAGTGAGTGACTCGGAATGTGATTGACCTTTCAGTGTGACTGACCTGGGAGAGTGACTGACCTTGGGGTGTGAGTGACCTTGGGATGTGAGGACCTTGGGGTGTGACACTGGGGCTCCCAGCCTTACTTGATCCCCCTCTCCATCACTTTTGCCCCCTAAATCCAGCTGGGTGAGGGAAAACCACCTTCACCCCAGAGTAAGCCTAACCCATACTGACCTTGCAGTGTGACAGACCTCGGGGTGTGACAGACCTTGAGGTATGACTGACCTTGGGTTGTGACTGCCCTTGGAGAGTGACTGACCTCGGGGTGTGATTGACCTTGTGGTATGACTGACCTTGCAGTGTGACTGTCCTTGCAGTGTGACATTGACTTTTCAGTGTGACAGACCTTGGGGTGTAACTGACCTTCCAGTGTGACAGACCTTGCAGTGTGACTGTCCTTGGAGAGTGACAGACCTTGGAGAGTGACAGACCTTGGAGAGTGACAGACCTCACAGTGATGGTCCCACGCTGTGGCTCTGCCTCCACATTCCCACTCAGCCTCCCAGGAACGAGCGGGAGGCTCGGATTTGCCTCGCAAGGACGAGGCAGGGTGTGGAACACCCCTCCCTGCATCCCCTCCCCATCACCCGGGAAGCAGCATCCCATCCCTGCCAGGAACGCCAGCCCTGTGCCCTTGAGGGCCCCTCTGGAGGAGCCAGCCGGGAAGGACCTGCCATACGATCTCTGTGGGAAGGGGGGTGCTGGAGCCTGAACTGACACCAGAGAGGAACAAAAGCCCTCCCTGGTGCTGAGCTGAGCCCGCAGCAGCCCTTCCCCGGAGCAGTGGCGTCCCTCTCCTGGGATGGGATCCTGCCCTTGTTCCTTCCAGGAGAAGAACAAAGCCATGAGGGAAATCTCCCCGTCCTCCCGCTCGTCGTGCTGTAGTCGTGCCGTGCTCGGTTGAGTGTCCCTCCCCTCCTGTGCTGTCCCCGTGCCATGGTACTGTTATAACCGGTGGAATAAATACCAGGAGATGTCTATGCATTTACTTTTCTCCCCCAGCTCTGTTTTCCTGGGCAAATTTTCCCATTTTCCTGGTTTTGGGGAAAAAAAATATTCCTATTTTCCCAGCAGCAGAATCCCAAAGAAAGCTCCTCTCCTGGTTGTGCTCACATTTGGGACCAAGGGGATGCTGCGAGCAGCTCGTCGGCAGCAGCCAGGTTTAAAGCAAACAAAATTCCCATTTTCCTGCAGGCTTTTTTGGCCATTTTAATACAAACCCCTCAGAACTCTCAGTCTCAGGGGCACTGCAGGATGCCCAGTGGAGGCACTGCTCCAAGCAAGGACACTCTGCAGGGATGAGCCCGAGCTCGTGCAGGTGTGACCCAGCCCTGGCTGCATCCCGGCAGGCATGGGGGCTCCTGTGGCGAGGCTTCCTGGAAAAACTTGGCATGGGCTGGGAATTTATCGCTCCAAATCCCGTGGGAGCTGATTAGCTTCAGTTTGGTTTTGCAAGGAAGGATGGGTCATCCAGGAAAACACAGGAGAGGGCGCTGGGAAACTGATTTTATTTTTATTATTATTATTGGTGTTGGATCAAGCCATGCTGCACCAAGAGATTCCTTTCTGTCCCCAGCCCCCTGATAACGCTGTGCCAGGGCCAGGTAGTTCTGGGAAACCCCTGACGTCCATTCCCGAGAGGACAGACAGACGGACAGAGGCAGTTCAGGCACGGACACACATCCTCCCAGCCCTCCAGCCCCCAGGGGACTCCAGCAGCTCCAGGGACGTGTGCTCCCATCAGATCCACAGCCCAGCGCTGGGAGCAGCCAGAGGGGAGAGTGGCAGGAGCAGCTTCAGCTCCGCAAGGGGATCATACCTGATGAGGATCAGCCCGAGCTGCTCTAATCCCCCAGCAGGAAAGGGATAGCAGGGAGCAGGCACGGCCCCAAATCCCAGCCCCAGGGCTCAGCCCGAGGGAGAGAGCGGGATCCGAACCGGGGCGGGGACCACGGGGCTGGGATGGAGGGGGGAGAGGCTGGGATGGGGATGAGAGGTCGGGATGGAGGGAGAGAAGTTGAGATGGAGGAAAGAGAGATCAGGATGGAGGAATGAGGCTGGGATGGAGGGAGGAGAGGCTGGGATGGAGGGAGGACAGGCTGGAATGGAGGGATGAGGCTGGGATAGGGGCACGCTCCCCCTCCTGCCTTTTCCCTGCCCACCAAGGATGCATCGATGCCCACCCCACGGGAGAGCAGGATCCCAACCGGAGCAGGGAACCACGGAGCGGGGGATGCAGCCCCGCGGTTCATCCCCCCCCAGAACCATCCAGGATCCTCTCCCGCACCTTTCCCTGCCCTGCCCCCCGTGCCCGACCCCCGGGCTGTGCTCGGCGCTCTCCCGGCCCACGTGAGCCGCGCAAAGGCCGCGTGAAGCTCGGCGGGTTTATTTTAGGAGGCTCCATGACCCCCGGGCATGTGAACAGCCAGGCAGGCAGCCCCCGCTGCCCCCGCCCCGCTCCCGCCGTGTGTTAAAGCCGCAGCAGAGCGATCCCGGCAGAGCCGGGGATGCTGCTGTGCCTGGTGTCCCTGGTGTCCCTGGTGTCCCTGGTGTCCCTGCTGCCCCTGCTGTCCTTGGTGTCCCTGGTGCCCCTGGTGCCCCTGCTGCCACCGCTGGGTCACAGCCTGCACTGGGGAGGAGAGGCTGGGATGGAGAGATGGGAGGTCAGGATGGAGGCAGAGAGGCTGGGATGGAGGAAAGAGAGATCAGGATGGAGGGAGGAGTGGCTGGGATGGGGGATGAGTCTGGGATAGAGGATGAGAGGCTGGGATGGAGGGAAGAGGTGTCGGGATGGAGGGATGGGAGGCTGGAATGGAGGGATGGGAGGCTGGGATGGAGGGAGGAGAGGCTGGGATGGAGAGATGGGAGGCTGGGATGGAGAGAGGAGAGATTGGGAAGTAGGGATGAGGCTGGGATGGAGGGATGAGGCTGGGATGGAGGGAGGAGAGGCTGGGAAGTAGGGATGAGTCTGGGATTCGGGGGAGAGGCTGGGATGGAGGGGCAGGCAGCCCCTCCTGCCTTTTCCCTGCCCACCAAGGGATGCATCCAGTTCCCAGCAGTTCCTGCTGCTGTATCCCGAGCATCCCTGCAGCCTCCACGCCATGCGACTGCTCCGGGCATCAACACACAGACTGAACATCTTAAAGCAAAGAATAAGTGTGGATTATAGCAGAAAATGTTGTTTTTCTCTCTTTATTTTACAGGTCTTATATCATTCCCTCACCTATGGGGTTGGGATTGGGATAGGTTTGTCCAAGCAAGCCCTTGCTTGTTGCTGGAAGACGCTGGAAGTAACAAATTCTGTCAATAAAATAAAATTAAATAAAATAACCTTTATTGATCAAATAACATAAATTTTATTGACAGAACTCCTGCCCTCCTGCACCAGCCCATTGCTCAGCTGGCTGCAGGATCTTCCTCCTTCCCAGTGGCGAGTGTGGGACGAGTGAGTGGTTTCCCCAGTGGATAAAGCATTAAATGAGCAATTGTTAAAGTGCTGAAACAAATGAGCTGCCACGGAAGGCTGGGGAATCTCCCTGCTCCTTTTTGCCGGCAATTAAACTTCCCTGAGAGTGGCTGTGGGAAGGGATGGCCCATCCATCCCCCCACTGCTGGGCCAGCACCCAGGATTAACGCAGATCACAGAGCCCTGGGGAAGGCCCAGGCTGGCTCCACAGCCCGCCCCAGCTCTCGCCAGCCCATCGTGGGCCTGACCTCGCGTCACCCACGCGTGGCACCGCCAGGGTGACAACACAGCCGCCGCTGCCCACCTCTCTGGGTGACAGTCCGGCCCCAAGAGCCACCCTGTGAGAGCCTTGGCAAGGGCCTGGGTGGTGGCATGGATGGGACTGGACAGGAGCAGCTCCTCCCTGAGCAGCAGAGGGACAGAG
This sequence comes from Emberiza elegans, assembly GCA_024865655.1. Classification (NCBI taxonomy): domain Eukaryota; kingdom Metazoa; phylum Chordata; class Aves; order Passeriformes; family Fringillidae; genus Emberiza; species Emberiza elegans. Next base: position 3,542,800 of record JALJVW010002397.1, read on the forward strand.
GCCACGCTGCCGGGCCGGGCACGGCTCGCTTTGTGCCATCTTCCTGTGGGAAATCCAGGACTCTTGGACAGCTAATCAATATATTATAATCAACGTATTATAATCAATATATATACTATATAAATATATATATTATATATATAATATATTGATATATAATATCAATATCAAAATATATCAATATATTATAATCAATATATCAATATATTATAATCAATATATTATAATCAATATATAATTATATATATAATTATATATAAAATCAATATAAGTAGAATCCATTTATTGTTTACATTATGCATTTATTTATACATTTTAACTCTGCTGCACACCCTGATCACACATTTCTTATTGGTGTCTTTGCTTGTCCACGTGTTCTGCATGCACTTCTCAGAATGTGATTGGTTACAGTCCAGGTGGCTCACAGCTCTCTGTTACCTCTTTCTTGTACTCTTGGAACTCAGTTTCTTTTCTTCTTTCTTATTTTAGCACAGTTTATGCCTTAGTAACATTGATGAATTCTAGAGAGCCCCGAGATAACCCTGGTAAGAGCAGTTACGAGCGAAACAACCGGGGCACCCTGTTGTCACAGACATCTTTTATGGAAAATCCTTTCCTTAGGATTTTTCCTCCTGAGAAGCTGAGAGGCCTCAGGAACAAAATGTAAACAATGGTTATCTGCTGCTGTGGGATGCAACAGGTGAATCTGTGATTGGTTCATGTTAGTTTGTTTGTAATTAATGGCCAATCACAGTCAGCTGGCTCGGACTCTCTCTCTGAGACACAAACCTTTGTTGTCATTCTTTCCTTTCTATTCTTAGCCAGCCTTCTGATGAAACCTTTTCTTCTATTCTTTTAGTATAGTTTTAATGTAGTATATATATATCATAAAATAATAAATCAAGCCTTCTGGAACATGGAGCCAGATCCTCATCTCTTCCCTCATCCTGGAACCCCTGTGAACACCGTCACACCCTGTCACTGCTCAGACTCATCGCTCACCTTCCCTCGGTGACACCTGGGCAGCCAAAAACCCCGGTGCAGGGGACACCGACATCCACCCGGACTCCGTCAGCCCCAGGGGAGCACCCGGAGCCTGGTCCTGCTCCCAGGGCTGGGCTGGGCTGGGCCGTGCTGGCGGCCGAGCGTGAAGGCAGATGCGATTATCCGCGCCGGCTGCCGCAGCCGCCACGGGCCGGGGGAGGACACGGGCTGGGAAAGCACTTGAAAGCCTCAGGGTATAATCTCTGCTCTGAATAATAATGATAATAAGAGTAAAAAGAGATAAAAAAGAGTAAAAAAAGATACAGAAGTGCCTCGTCGCATCTGCCCGGGAAGCTCCGCGCCGGTTTGAGCACGGAGCAGCCGGCACTGGGGAGGGATGTGGGGGGAGGCTGTCTTGGGAAGAGGTCATGGCTCAGAATAGCTGTGGGACACCCCAAAAATCCCTCTGTTACTCGCCTCAGCCCTTCTGCTTTCCCTCATGGCCCAGCCCGGCCCTTCCTCACCCGCCACAACAGTCTATTGGAGAAAACAGGATTTTACGTAATGGTTCGTGTTATTCTGCTCCGTGTTTTCCACACACACACACATGAAAATAAAAAGATGGGAAGTGAAAACAAGGTCAAACCTTGCTTTGGCTGCCTCGTGTCCCTGGGGAGCACAGGAAGGGAGAGCACTGCTGGAGCAGAGGAGGGCACACCCCAGCTCTGCTCCTGGGGGAACAGGGACCAGGGTCCCCTGCCCACCCCGATGGCTCCAGGACCCCAGGCTGCCTCTGGGCCCTGGCCTTGCCTGGGGACCCCTCTTAGGCTTAAATCGCAAACCCGAGCGCAGAGGAGGTGGAGAAATCAAAATTAAAGTTTATTAAAGACAATAAATTACATTCCCTTGAGATACAGTAGATTTTGAGACAAGTAGCTTGTTTTGCAGGACAGGCAATATCAGCACCCCGTAACAGTGACTCCTGGGAGCATGATTTGGATGTTGGGGGTGCCAGGGCCCTGAGGAGTGGAGCAGGGCAGGCAGGATGCTGAGAGTGTCCCCCTGAAGGTGACTGACTGCTGCTTGTGCCCGACTCAATCGGTCCCCGCTGAGCACTGCTCACGGTCGTGACACTGATGATGCAGCCAGTGCCTGTCAGGCTCCGGGCTCAGGAAGGAAAAGCCTCATTCCCGGTGCTCCAGCAGTGAGAGGCAGGGAGGTATGGCCGGGCTGGGCCAGTGCAGCGGCTGCTGGATGGAGGCTGGACGAGCAGCAGTGGATGCAGAGGTAGATGCTGGGCGAGGAAGGCACAGCGGAGCATCCCTGCCCACCCTCAGCTCCCGGCCGGATTTGTGGGCTCCCCCAGAATTTGGGAGGTGGAAGAACCACCCAGCTGAAAAAGCAGGGGGGATGTCCTGCCAGAGCCCAGTGCCAGGATAAAAATACCCTTCCCGTGGAGCCAGCGGAGGGAATTAGAGTGGAATAACCCGCCCGCTGTGCCAGGGGAGGCTGCGGCAGCAGACGGCCGAGGCAGGGCTGGCAGGGAGCTGAGCCAGCGCCTGCAGAGGGGCAGATGGCCCTGCTGACCCCCCCGGGGCTGTCACCCCTGGGGGTGGCGGGCATGGAAGCCAAAGCCTTCCCTTGGTGTCTCCTGGCAGGGCAGCGAGCAGCGTCCCGCGGGGCAGCTCCGGGGGTCACTGCAAGGTACAGGCTGTGCCGGGGCACAGGGGGCACTCACCGGGCTGTCCCTGCCCCTGCCATCCCCGGGAGGGCTCCCGGGGCACAGGGGTTGGGATCAGCCTCGGGCTGGGGAATGTTCCCCAGTCCCCGTGGCAAAGGGCACTCACCGCTCCGCACGGACTCTGCCAGCGCCTCTTTGCCCATGGATTGTGCCTCCCGCATCTGCCAGGGGAGAGGGGGATTTTCCAGCCTTCATCCTCCCCCAGCACGCTCCAGAGCCCCCCCAGACATCCTACCTTGATCTGATCCTTCAGGTACTCGGCTCGGGCCATCAGGGTCTGGATCTGGTGGGGAGATAGAGAGGACACAGTCCCTCAGGGCCAGGCCAGCGGGGACAGCAGTGTCCCAGGGCCGGCACTCACCTCTGCATGGAGCAGCTCCCGCCGCCGTCCCGCCGGCTCCGCTGCAGGAAAACGTGCCAGGGCATGAGGGATGGGAGCAGGACCCATGCTCACCCTAAAGGCCCGGCCTCAGTCCCAACTCACCGGCCAGGAGCAGCAGCAGCTCCCCCAGGCTCTGCTGGTACAGCTCCAGGGCGTCACTGTCATCCCTGCCCTCCTCCTCCTGCAAGAGGCCCGGGGCTGGCTGTGGCTGGTGGGGTCCAGCAGCCCCCTCCCCACCAGGTCTGCACCTTCCCCTTCCCTCGAGGGGTGAGGGGACCCCCAGGGCCACCCCTCACCTTGGCAATGGCAGCTGAGGCCACTTCCAGCGCCGCGCAGAGCCGAGGTTTGTCCTTGGCCATCTCTGCAAGGGGACACATTGGGATTGCCCAAAACCTTCACCCTTCGGCCCAAAACCCCACCACGGCCCCTCTGCCAGCTCTGACACCAGGGGATGGGCAAAAATCACTCGTTACCTTTAAGGAGCTCTCTGGCCGGGTTTCCTTTCTCCAGGAGGTTCTTGTTGCTGGAGGTGACCAACACCTTCAGCTCCTCTGCTCGGGAGATGTACTGCCTCACCTGTGCACATTTTGGGGGTGAGGAGACCCCTGATATGGGGTGCAGAGGAGGGGGGTGCTGCCCCCACCCCCCCGGGGGTTTTGGCTCACCTTGGCCCGGATGGCCTCTTTGCGCCGCACGTCGCTCTCATCTAAGGGGGAGAAGGACCAAACACAGGGGTGAGCAGGCTAAAAACTGGCCTCCCCCGGGGTGCTGCCCCCCAGAAATACACCCAGAGCCCACACAAGCCCCAGGGGGGACTCACAGTGCAGCGCTGGCACGAAATACTCCAGGGCTTTGCGGTAGAGGGAGAAGGCGGCAGCGGCGTCTCCCTCCTGATCCTTCCTCACCGCCTCCACCACCAGGTCGGTCTGGGGGACACGGGGGGGGTCTCAGGGCTTGGAACACCCCCACTGCCAGGCAGCAGCCCCCAGCCCCGCTCACCGCCTTGCCCAGGCTCTCGGGGCCGGGCACGTGCTCCATGTCCACGAAGGGGTGGGCAAAGAAGCACTCGAAGGAGATGCGCTTGCGAGGGTCCCTCTCCAGCAGCTGCCCCAAGAGATCCCGGCATTCCAGAGACAGCTGGGGCCGGCTGGGAAGCTGGGGAGGGAAGGGGCTGAGCCCACTGAGGGCTGTGAGACCCTGCCCCAGCCCCATCCCACCCCAGCCCACGTTACCTCCACAGCCCGGTCGCTGCGGATCTTCTCCTCCAGCTCGGCAAAGGAGCGGGAAGCGAAGGGCGGCTTCCCGAAAAGTGCTTCTGTGGGGGGGAAAGGAGAGGTGGGGGGAGATGGAGAGGGGGAACCAGCCCTGAGTAGAGCCCCCTGGGGCAATAAAAGCCAAACCCACCATAGAGGATGACTCCCACGGACCAGAGGTCGACGCGGGCGTCGTAGTGCTGCCGACACACCATCTCAGGGGCCATGTAGAGCGGGGAGCCGCGCAGCACGTGCTTCTCATCCCACGGGGACATGTACTGGGCAAAGCCGAAATCTGCCGGGCAGAGAGCTCATGGGGACACAGGGAGAAGGGATCTGCCCCCTGCCAGCCCCTGCCAGGGGCTGCCCTGACCTGCCAGCTTCAGCTGGGGGTTCTCCGGGGCGCTCAGGAGGATGTTCTGCGGCTTCAGGTCCAGGTGGGAGATGTTGTGGTCGTGGAGGAACTTCAGGGCGCAGGCTGGGCGGGTGGATGGGCACGTGAGAGCACAGCCCTGCACCCCAAAACCCTGGGGGAGGGTCCCCAGCAGAGGCAGGGTGGGAGCCAGGCGGGGTGTCCTCACCGAGCTGCTGCAGGAAGACCCGTGCCACCTTCTCGGGGAGCATCCGGCGCATCCGGATGAAGCGGGACAGGTCCCCCCCGGCACAGAACTCCATGATCAGGTAGATGTGGTCACTGTCCCACTGCGAGGCAATGAGACCCCGCCGTGCCACCCCAGCCAGTCCCACCCACACAGCTTCACCCGGACCAGTTTGCCCAGTTGCTGGCACCAAACCCCACGGACACACCCGTGGGAAGTGGGGATGGATCCAAGCTGGAGCAGCTCCAGCTCAGAGCCCCCTGGGAAGCTCCCAGCCCACCTGGAAGTCCTTGAGCTCCACAATGTTGGGATGGCGGATGGTCTTGAGGATCTCGATCTCTGTCAGCAGGTTCTCCACCGATGCCCGGTTCAGGCTCCTCTTGTTGACGCACTTGATGGCCACCACCTCACGCGTGTCCCTCTGGCAGGAGGGGGGCAACGCTGGACCCCCACCCAAACAGTGGGGGGTGGGCAGGGAAGGGAAGGAACCCCTGCAAGGGGGCGGCAGGTGCCAGGCGAGGGCTAGAGAGGTGGTACCCCATGTGCAGGGCTGGAAAACAGGGGTGGTACCCCGCGTGGAAGGCTGGAAATCGGGGGTGGTAGCACATGTGGAGGGCTGGAAATCGGGGGTGGTACCACATGTGGAGGGCTGGAAATCGGGGGTGGTAGCACATGTGGAGGGCTGGAAATCGGGGTGGTAGCACATGTGGTACCCCATGTGGAGGGCTGGAAATCGGGGGTGGTACCCCATGTGGAGGGCTGGAAATCGGGGGTGGTAGCCCGTGTGGAGGGCTGGAAATCGGGGGTCCCACGGGAGTGGGGGGGCAGATTCCGGAGCAAAAAGGCGACCCCCGCGGCGGGCTCGGCCCTACCTTCCTGTAGGCCTTGTAGACGGTGGCGTAGGTGCCGGAGCCGAGGGGCTCGGTGAGGATGAACTCGTCGAGGCGCGGCGGGGCCCAGCCGGGCCCGGCCATGGCCCCTCCGGAGCCCCGGTCCCGGCACTCGGGGCCCGGGAGCCGCTTCCGCCTTCCCGGCGCGCCGCGGCGCAGGCCACGCCCACAGAGCTCACTAACCACGCCCCCAGCAGCCATGACCACGCCCACATTTCCCGTCCCCGTTACAACCCACGTCCCTAGCTCCACCCCGTTGGTATTGGCCACGCCCCCAAACGCCAATCACAACAGGCCACGGCCCCGCCGCCGCACGGGCACCGTGTCTGGACCACATGAACAATTTTTTATTAATAATTTTTTAAACATTAAAAGATCAGACGCGAGGGGGAAAAAAAAATCCAGTAATACAGAAGGAAAAGGATGTAAAAATACCGATTTCTGTATCCCAGCGCCCCCCGCCGCCCCTCACCGGCACAGGAGGGGGGTCTGATACAACCCCAGCCCGCTAAGGGGGCACCGCCAAGCCAAATCTGCATTGAATTCCCCTCCCCCGACACCCAAACCACAGGGCTGAGGGAGGGAGAGGTGGGAACCTGCCCCCATCCGCCCCTCCGCGTCCCAAGGGACATCCCATCTCGGGATGCAGCTGAACACACATGGAAACAGTTCCTTCCCAGCTAAAAAAGAAATTAAACTCGTCAGGAGGAAGGCAGGGAGGAGCCTTCCCTGGAGAAAGACTCATTCAAGCTTAGCTGGAGAAGGGCATCACAGGCACTGCGTGACCCGGCATCCTCAGCTGCCCCAAGCCCGAGCCCGGAGCCAAACCAAAATCCCTTTTGCCCTCCCTCTCCTGGTCTCAAGCCACCGAGAAGACTCAGCCTCCACTGATCCCTTCTCCCCCTCTCCGTGCCCAGGGCTGGCACCTGCAGGATCCTCCTGGAAGCAAGGGATGCGCCCTGGGGGCACCAGGGGAAATACATCCCCCCCCAAACTCCCAGATTTTCCTTCGTGGCTCTCAGGAAGCCCAGCAGTTATGAGGTCAAAGTACAGCGTCGTGTGAGTGTAATAAACCAAAAGTACAGTTTCTGTTCTTAAAATTAACGACATCAACTACATGCACATTACAAAACCCTCCCCAAACAGCAGATAATCAAATTCTTCATAGCAAAGGCCAAGAGAAGAGAGAGTAAAATCAAAAACCTGCTTCCCCTCATCTTCCTGCTACAGACAGAGTGAGGGGAGGAAGAGACAAACACCTGGAAGGTCCTGGAGAGAGGAATATTTGCCTCAGAGAATGTCTTCCCCCATCTCCCCACACCCTAAAACAAGACAGGGAAAAGGAATCATCATCCAAACCGTAGCTCAGCTGAAGCCAAAAAAAAAAAACCCTCTTCTCATCAGGAGTGTTGGCATCACAGAGCTCACATGGTACCCCCCAAAAAAGTGCATTTTCAGAAAAAAAAAAAAAAAAAACAAAAATAAAAATAGAATGTTGGGGAGATGAGGGCAGAGGAAGCGAGAGGGAGGCAGCCCAGGAAGAAGGGCTGGATTTCCCAGGAAGAAGGGCTGGATTTGCTGGGCAGGGTTAGTTTCCTCTGAAAGCACTCTGTGCAGCTGAGGAGGCTGCCCCAGCTGCTGCGTTCTGGAAGCTCCTGTTGGTGAGGATGCCTTGGGAAAACTCCTCCTGGGCCCTCTGGAAGCTGGCTCCTGTGCGCCGGTACAGGGAATGCACCTGGGGAAGAGAGGGGAGGGAAAGAGGGATTGAGATCAGCCTGAGGGATTGCTGCACACACCCAGCTTGTCCTTGGCTAAGCAGCTCCCTGGACAGCTGCAGAGCACGGGCTGCAGCCAGGGGCTCCATGGCAGATTTCAGGGAGAGCTTCATTTGCTGAAAAATGTGGAGCTCTCAGCAAAATTAGTGGTTTCAGACCCAAAATTCCCCACACTGTGATGGCTCAGGCTTAACCCAGTACTGACTGCAGGGCAGGACCTGAAGGTGCCAACAGCATCAGGTATTTCCTTCAAGATAAAGGCAGGAGAAAAGAAGGAAGTACCAACAGAAAGAGGATCGGTCCAGCCTGTCCTTGGCTTCCCCGAGCTCCGTTTCTGCTGCTCCTGCAGAAATCCAGCCCTGCTGCAGGCAGGAGGAGGGAGGAGGGCTGGGTTTAGAACCAGGGGAAAGGCACTCCCTGGGAGCCCACCAGGCTTTGGAAAGCCCCACAAGGCTGTGGGAGCAGTGACTGAAAATCCCTGGGTGCTGAACAGAGCCACGGCCGCCTCTGCTCTGCCAGCTCCAGGCATGGCAAGGGGAAATGGTTTTAAACTGCCAGAGGGCAGGGTTACATGGGATATCAGGAAAAAAATCCTTCTCTGTGAGGGTGGGGAGGCCCTGGCACAGGTTGCCCAGAGCAGCTGTGGCTGCCCCAGGATCCCTGGAAATGTTCCAGGCCAGGTTGGACAGGGCTTGGAGCACCTGGGATAGGGAAAAGTGTCCCTGTCCTTGGCAGGAGGTAAGATGAGCTCTAAGATCCCTTCCCAAATCATTTGATGATTCTATGACTCCAAAGGAGGCTACTTCCCACTTCAAGACTGTCCAAAAAACCTGGCATCGCTGCAGCAAGCACAAGCAAAACCACTTTAATTAAAACCTCCTGACCCACCAGTGCCCCCATCCCACCATCATTCCCAGGTGGGTGAAGGGTGGCATCAAACCCAGGAGCCCTGGGGGCAGCCTGAGCTCTGCTGGCCCCCGAGGCACTCACCTGCTTGAGGAGGAAGAGGGAGAGCACGGCGCAGAGCGTGAAGAAGGCTGCCACCACCATCATGATCACCACCACGGCCACGTTGCTGTGCACCTCCGACAGCGCCGCGATCCAGCCGCTGCCAGGGACAGGAGAGACAGGGGCTGGGCATGGACAGCATTCCAGCACAGCTGGAGCACAGCTGGGAGCACAGCCGTGCTGCAGGGGAAGGTTACAGGGCAGCACAAAACCAAGCAGCTGTGGAAACGGGAGCCTGGAGCTCATCCAGGCCTTTGTTTTGGGGATAGAGTTTCCATTAGCATTTTTAGAGGAGGACTGTGCTCATCCCACCCACATTCCAGCCCTGTGCCCTCCCCTCAGGCAGCAAAATCAATACCCTTGGCGCCAACAGTGACTTCCATGGGCACCTTCTCAAAATTCAGCCAAGTGGGGTAAAGATAGGCTGGAACAGCTGAACTGGGAGAGATCAGCTGGCAGGTGTGGAGCCTGGACCTGAGTGTCACCCTGACAGGGATGAAAGGGTCAGGAGCAGGAGGGACAGGCAGGAAGGGATGGGGGTGGTGAAACCCTGGCACAGGCTGGGTTCAGCTGGCACAGAGCAGCTGTGGCTGTTCCATCCCTGGAAGTGTCCCAGGCCAGGCTGGGTGGGGATTGGAGCTACCTGGGATAGTGGAAGGTGTCCCTGCCCATGGTCCCTTCCAACCCAAAGCATTCTGTGATTCCACCATTCTAAGTTCCAGACACTGGGAATTTTTGAAGGAAAGGGGCAGGGAGAATTCACAGAGTTACCAGCACTTGGCTGTGGCTGAAAATACCAAGACACCTCGCTCAGAACGCCTTCCTGGGTGCTGGAGAAAGGAACCTTTCCAAGTGCTCCACCAGCACGCCGTGTGCCAGCAGCAGCAGGAGGGATGGGTCCCATCCCATGTGTGGCACTGCTCCTGGCAGCACAGGGAAGCAGAAAGGCACACCACACACTGCAGCCAAAAATATCCACGCTGGCTGGCAGCAGGGAATAGAGCAGAGAGCTGCAGGCAGCCTCTCCAGGCCAGGCTGAACCCCCTCCCATGCCCCGTGACTCGGGCACGGGGGAGGCAGGGACAGCGCTGCCCACGGGCCCTTCTGCAGGCACAGGGCAGAAACAGACAGCAGCTCCTGCCTGGAGGCTGCCCTGGGACAGGCACCACGGGCTGCTGACCTTCCCCGAGCTCCCTGACTCCAGAACAGGCTGCTGACCTCCCCCTGAGATCTAGGACAGGATGATAACCTTCCCCAGAGCTCCAGAACAGGCTGCCGACCTTCCCCGAGCTCCCTGACTCCAGAACAGGCTGCTGACCTCCCCCTGAGATCTAGGACAGGATGCTAACCTTCCCCTCAGCTCCAGAACAGGCTGCTGACCTTCCCTGAGCTCCCTAAATCCAGAACAGGCTGCTAACCTCACCCTGAGCTCCCTGACTCCACAATGGGCTGCTGACCTTCCCTGAGCTCCAGAACAGACTGCTAACTTCCCCTCAGCTCCCTAAATCCAGAATGGGAGCTGCTAACGTCCCCCTGAGCTCCCTGAGCTCCAGAACAGGAGCTGCAGCAGGGGCAGCAGGTGAAAGGAAAGGCTGTGCTCTCCCTGCAGGGCACAGCTGCTGACATGAGGCTGCTGGATCTGCTCCAAAAGCCCAGGCTCACCCTTCTGGACAATGTCACTGAGAAAGGGAGAGGCTAAAAGCCTCTCTGCTTATCTCAGCCCACCAAGCATATGCTCCAGAGGGATTCAGGGAGAGTTTGGGGACAGAGTCGGGGTGGTAGCAGCACTATCAGGCTGAGCAGTACCCAGATTTCAGGTCAGAGATCCCTCAGCCCCACACTGCTGTCAGAGAGGGCTCCAGTTTGAACAAGGCAGATCTGGTTCACGCCAGAGGAGCAAATATGATCTATACTAAATGAGGGAGAAGGGGCACAGAAGAGTTCTCACAGAATCACAGAATCACAGAACAGTTTGGGTCAGAAGGGGCCTCAAAACTCATCATATTCCCCCCCCTGCCATGGGCAGGGACACCTTCCACTATCCCAGGGTGCTCCAAGTCCCATCCAACCCAGCCTTGAACACTTCCAGGGATCCAGGGGCAGCTACAGATGCTCTGGGCACCTTGTGAGGGAAGGATTCCTGCCCAATATCCAGTAATTCACATACTGGATTAGGATGGGAATTACCCTTCTCATACTCCTTCACATACTGGGGTTAGGATGGGAAGAGCAGAGAAGGGAGGCAGCTGGGACCTGCCACGAGCTGAGAGAGGAAAACCACAGCAGAAAGAACAGGCAGCTGTCAGAAGCAGGCCCCAAGGCTCCTGCCAGTCACAGCCCTGGTGAGAAAAGGGATGTGTGACACGGCAGGCAGCGAAGCCAAGCTTACCTGTCTCCCCAGCCAGGAATTCCAACAGCCTGGATGATGTAGATTGCTATTTGGCAGAAGAACCTGAGCTCCCCGACTCCAGAATGGGAGCTGCTGATCTCCCCCTGAGCTCCCTGACTCCACAATGGGTGCTGCTAACCTCACCCTGAGCTCCCTGACTCCAGAATGGGCTGCTGACCTTCCCTGAGCTCCAGAACAGACTGCTAACCTTCCCCTGAGCTCCCTAAATCCAGAATGGGAGCTGCTAACCTCCCCCTGAGCTCCCTGAGCTCCAGAACAGGAGCTGCAGCAGGAGCAGCAAGGTGAAAGGAAAGGCTGTGCTCTCCCTGCAGGGCACAGCTGCTGACATGAGGCTGCTGGATCTGCTCCAAAAGCCCAGGCTCACCCTTCTGGACAATGTCACTGAGAAAGGGAGAGGCTAAAAGCCTCTCTGCTTATCTCAGCCCACCAAGCATATGCTCCAGAGGGATTCAGGGGGAGTTTGGGGACAGAGTCGGGGTGGTAGCAGCAGTATCAGGCTGAGCAGTACCCAGATTTCAGGTCAGAGATCCCTCAGCCCCACACTGCTGTCAGAGAGGGCTCCAGTTTGAACAAGGCAGATCTGGTTCATGCCAGAGGAGCAAATATGACCTGTACTAAATGAGGGAGAAGGGGCACAGAAGAGTTCCCACAGAATCACAGAACAGTTTGGGTCAGAAGGGGCCTCAAAACTCATCATATTCCCCCCCCTGCCATGGGCAGGGACAATTCCCACTATCCCAGGGTGCTCCAAGTCCCATCCAACCCAGCCTTGGACAGTTCCAGGGATCCAGAGGCAGCCACAGATGCTCTGGGCACCTTGTGAGGGAAGGATTCCTGCCCAATATCCAGTAATTCACATACTGGATTAGGATGGGAATTAGCCTTCTCGTACTCCTTCACATACTGGGATTAGGATGGGAAGAGCAGAGAAGGGAGGCAGCTGGGACCTGCCACGAGCTGAGAGAGGAAAACCACAGCAGAAAGAACAGGCAGCTGTCAGCAGCAGGCCCCAAGGCTCCTGCCAGTCACAGCCCTGGTGAGAAAAGGGATGTGTGACACGGCAGGCAGCGAAGCCAAGCTTACCTGTCTCCCCAGCCAGGAATTCCAACAGCCTGGATGATGTAGATTGCTATTTGGCAGAAGAAGATGAAAAAGAAGACGAAGAAGCTGAAGGAGCTGTCAGACCTGCAGGAGAGATGGCAACAGGAGTGAAACCTGTGATCCCTGCTCTGAGAGGAGAGGAACAGCTTCAGTGAACTCCTTTCTCCAGGGAAGAGCTGCTGAGGGGAGGAATTTGGGCACCTAAATGTGTCCACTGCAGATGCAGTGCTCTGCCCAGAGCAAGACGGGGTGAAGGCAGCTCCCTCAACAAACACAGTGTGCTCGACATCAGTGTACCAAACAGTGCCTTAGAAATTAATAAAGTGAATAAAAAACTAACTCAAAGCATCTTCTGTCTGCCTAGGCTTGGATTTCAGGATGAAAAAGGATCACCATAATTAAGTTCTATCAGACAGATCTAATATGTTTAGCAACACAGTGGTTTGGGTTTATCTAATGATGCAAAGAGCTGGAAAAATCCTGAGGGCAAAACACGATGGGAACAGATAAACCCAACGCTCCTCCCACCAAGAGATACATCCCCTGTAACAGAAAAACCAATCCAGTACTTGCCTGAAAGCCTTGTAAATTGGTCGGTACCAACAGAGAAAGGCACAAGGGGTGAATAAAATTAACCACAGAATGGAGAGCCCAAAGTCCACTCCTCTGCTGTTGTCCACTGTGAACCACGCCAGGCAAGCCAGCAGGTTTAGGAGCAGGGTGATGGAATGCACTGTTTGGGATGGGAGAGAGAGAAAAACAACATCAGCGAGCTCTAGGACACTCCAAAGCACCCCCAGTGTCTCACTGAACACAGGGAGAGCTGCAGAAATTAAGGTGACTTTGGGCCATCTAATTTCCCTGCCTCCCTTGGAAGGGAAGCAGAGCTTGACCTAAGAAGCTCATCTGATCCTGCTGCTCATGGCCAAATCTTAAATAGGTGCTCAAGCCTCCATTAAACAATTAAAATTCTGTCATGAATGAGCTATTCCCAAAGCATAAACTCGAAGTTCTTCACATTTACCTTCATAAGAAAGGAGGGAAACCTGATTTTAGCCTCACAGACAACACCAACAGCATTTACTCAGCTTTTCACACAGAACCTCCTCCAAAAGAACTCTGACTGCAGGTGAGGCCATTACTTACACATCCACAAGTAATAGAGCATCTTGCATATCCGCTGGTAGTCAGCTGGGATGTCTGCAGAGAAGTCCTGATAGAAGCAGGGCTTGATGGGACACCTCTTGGGGAGAGGAGGCCAGTTGTTCTGCCTCGCTGCGGGAGGGAGGAAGGAGCAGCTCTTCACTTGCTCTTCTCTCATTCATTCAAAGACCAATTCCCACCCCAGAATTTCCAAGCAGTTGTTCAGCTATTGTTTAATTCACGCATTAAAACCTTGGCAGAGCCCAGGGGTTGGGCAGCACAGCAGGAATGGGATAAACTGCTGGCACAGCAGCTGTGTGCAGGGGTTTTCCCTGGAGGAAAGCAGAATTCCCTGCACTGGCCAAAGGGCCATCACAGCCACCATCACTCAGCCCTGCAAGCCCAGATTCAGCCACTTCAAACCAAGATTAGAGGAAAAAGATTGGGTTCCTGTGGTTAAAAGAGCGTTGAGGCTGAGGGGAAGAGCTTTGCTGCTCTCAGTGAGAAGCCTCAGCGTGGCAGAGTCACTCACCAGCTCTGACACGGGCACAGAACAGTGCTTGAGAGCTTTTGGTGGTGAAATGCAGCTGCCTGAGGGCAGGGACCCCCCAGAGCTGGCCTCCAGCATCCCACCTGCCCATCTTGGAAGCTGTGGCATGCCGGGCACTGTCCCAGAAGGGCTGCCACAGGGAGTTTTCCTGAAATCCTGGCACACCAAGGGAGCCAGGCTGCCCTGGGCAGGAGTCAGTACTCACGGTCGATGCTGGCTGCGTGGCTCTGCAGTTCCCTTTCCTTCTTCTCCAGCTCAGCTGCCTTCCTCTCTAGCTCTGCCTGCTGCTGGAGCAGCCCCGCCTGTGCTGCTGCAGCCACGGCCTGGCGAGGGGACAAACAGCAGAGAGGTCAGCCCTGCCCTGCCCTGGGCTGTGGTGGCACCACCGGGTGCCAGGCTGGGAAGGAAGCAGGGCACAGGGTGACACGAAAGCTCAGCCCCTGACATCTTGGGCACAGGGTGACATGAAAGCTCAGCCCGAGATATCTTGGGCACAGGGTGACATGAAAGCTCAGCCCCTGACATCTTGGGCACAGGGTGACATGAAAGCTCAGCCCCTGACATCTTGGGCACAGGGTGACATGAAAGCTCAGCCCCTGACATCTTGGGCACAGGGTGATGTGAAAGCTCAGCCCCTGACATCTTGGGCACAGGGTGACATGAAAGCTCAGCCTCAGACATGTTGGGCACAGGGTGACACGAAAGCTCAGCCCCAGACATCTTGGGCACAGGGTGACATGAAAGCTCAGCTCCTCACATCTTGGGCACAGGGTGATGTGAAAGCTCAGCCCAAGATATCTTGGGCACAGGGTGATACGAAAGCTCAGCCCCTGACATATTGGGTGCAGGGTGATACGAAAGCTCAGCCCCAGACATCTTGGGCACAGGGTGACATGAAAGCTCAGCCCCAGACATCTTGGGCACAGGGTGACATGAAAGCTCAGCCCCAGACATCTTGGGCACAGGGTGACACGAAAGCTCAGCCCCTGACATCTTGGGCACAGGGTGATGTGAAAGCTCAGCCCCTGACATCTTGATTCTGCCATTGGAGGACAAAATCAAGTTAGGGCTGGCAAGAGGAGCTTATCCACAGCTTCTTCTACCTCACACTTCACCTGACTGCTCTGAGCTCATCACTCCAGAGTGGTGAGCAGGGCTCCTGGGCTTACCAGGACAATTCCCTTTCTAGCTGCCTACCACATGTCTTAAGGATCTCTTGTACCTGTTTTGTATTCTGAGAAATTATTCTTTCTCCCAGTTCTTTGGATGAGGTGGTGCTGGCAGCCGGGTACTGCATTTATTCTCCTGGCACTGAGTGTCTCTGACCAGACACCAGAACTAAGCTAAAAGCATTAGCAGGGTTCATTCCAGGATTTCCAGAGGAAGCCAGAGCCAAAAGAACACAAGGCAAAGCAAGCTCTGCCACCAGAGGGACAGGGAAGGAGATGTAAGAACTCCATGTGTGTATTCCCTACAAAGATCTGCTTCGGAAATACAAGTTGAAAAGCCCACCTGCAGCTTCCCAGTGCCCAGCCCAGGGAATGCTGTGCTCCCAGAGGCCCTGGGAGCTGGAGGAGGCTGGGAGGGCAGCAGAGAGGGGCTGTACCTGTGGCGTGGGCTCCACGGATGTCTGCAGCACAGCTGGCTGCGAGTGGCCCAAGGGCTGCGCCGCCGGTGTCGTCCGCGCCGCATTCGTCTGCAGGGAAAAACAGGGCAGGAGAAACACAAAGGGCTCTTGGTGAATTGTTTAAAGCACAAATCTCACCCTCCTGCCCTCCTTCTCCCACCTGGCTCATGGCAGCAGCCAGGGGATACGGATGAGGCTCTCCCAGCCACCCCTCAGTGGCCAGCACAGCTCAGCTCCCAGCCCAGGGAGCAAATAAATGCTGCAGTGCCCTGCCACAAACCATCTTCCCCTTCACACTTCACGGGGCTTCCCTGGGAGCCAGCAGCCAGCTGGAGAGGAGCTGTTCCACGCCAGTGGAGAGCTCCAGCTGGGAGCTCATTACTGCTCCAGTGCAGGAGCAATTTCCCTCTCCTGCACGCCATGAGCCACATCCACGGGGAAATCTAGAGTTGTGCTGTGATGGCCTCAGTGAGGGGAGAGAATGATGCATCTGACTCCACTGATATTAGAAGGTTAATTAATGATTTTATTACACTATATTATTCTATACATCTAAAACTGAATCTGCCCAGCACTCACTGCTTACCTCGCCCTGAATCTCATGACTGTCACTCAACAGTCCTGACACACACACACTCTTGGCCCTGACAGGCCAAGGAAACAAAACACCATCACTTTGGGTACAAAAATCTCTATGTTGTATTCTACTTTTGCACAAACACAGGCAGAGCAAATGATAAGAATTGTGTTTTCTTTCTCTGAGGTTCAGAGAATGTGAACCCCAGAAATACTCTTGGGAAGAATTGTGCCTTGCTTTTCTCTGTGAAGAGAAATGTGGGGCCACAGAAATCAGCTGTGAATTCCTCTTTTTTTAAGCTGCACCTATCAAGGGACCTTCTACACCACTAAAAGCACCAGCAGGCACACAGAGCACAAGGACACGTGGCACTTACCCGCTGGGAGCTCTCAGAAAAGGGGTTGAATTCATCCAAGCCACTCTGGCTGGTGTTTGTGAGCTGTGTCACCGAGGGGTCCTGCAGGGAGACAGCACAAGGAGAAATCAGCACTGGATGTGGGCTATCACCACTGACAGCACTGAATTGTTCAGTTTGGAAAAGGCCTTTAAGAACATCAAGTCCATCTTATCTGTGCAGCCTGCTTTCCATCTGCTTGTTAGCTGGGAATTGGAGGGGCTGAAACACATCCCTGCCACAGGGAGATGGCCCTGGCTGGCATGGAATTTAAATATCCAAGGAGATGACTACCAGCAAGGCACGAGTTGTCAGCAGAAACAATCTCCTGTTCAGCCAAGAGGGATGTCTGAACAACCACAACGGGCTTTTGGCACAGGAATACTTTGTGCAGGTTACTTCTGCTCACCTACAGCGAGTTATTCCTAATTTCCAGGGATTTGGATTCATCCACCCGTGGTCAGGATGTTGCTGGGACTCACAAAGCAAGCATGGAGCCACACAAAATGAGGTTTTAGACACAGCTGATCCTGGCTGAGAGAGGCTGGCAAGCTAAAATGCCAATGATTGCTCTGGATAAGTGAAACACTCAGGAAAATTGAGCTGTAGGTGTGACACCAATTATTTTAGGAGGTTTTAATTCTGCTGGCATAACAGCTCTCACTTCCACTCACAGCACCTCCCACTCGTCTTTTAAACATCCTCTGATGTTTAAAAACAGCCTCTGTGCACCTCAGAACACCTCCCTCCCCTCACCTGCAGGGTTTTTACGCAGCTGTTTTTATCTCCTCTTTTCCACCTCCTCCTTTGCATGCACAGGTTCCTCTTGGGCAGCCAGGTGCTGCCCTCTGGAGCACTCCTCTGCCCCTTATCCCAGCAACGAGGCCCTTTTGGAACTCGGAAATCCTCCTGGCCTGGCAACCTGAGAGCTGGGCGTGGCTCAGAAAATTAAAAAGCGGCTTCTCCTCCTCCCTCCCTCAGCACCTCATGTGTCCAGACCAGCCCTTCTGATCTGGTGCTCCATGGGGGGAGAAGGAACCAAGGCCACCCCAGAGTGTGTGGGGCTGCCGAAGCCGGGGCACAGAGGAAAATCCCTCTGGAGCCATTCCCGGGTGTGAAAAATGCCTTTTTTATGATTGGCTTTTTGCAAATATCAAAATGAATATTCTATGTGTTGTGTTAGAAAGTGATGCTGTATTAATTTTCTTAAGTAGTGGGTTAAATATAGTTTTAGGTTATAACATGATGTTAAAATAGAAACTATGATACGTAAGATACTTTTTTTAAAGAAAAGACTCCCAGTGAGATAGCAGCCACAGGGCACCTGAATCTTTCAGAGAAAAAGAATTTATTGCTCTGTTATCAGAAGAAACAAACTCTTCCTGCCTTGCCCAGCCCTGAGACAGCTCAGGATTAAGAGGAAAAAGCTGACACTGCCCAGACAGAATCCTGTGTTTGAATGGAATTTATGCCTCATGTGTGAGGTGTATGAATATGCAACAGGCTGTTGTTTTTAAGGGTTAATCCTCTCTAAACGTGGGTCCTTTTTCGGGCTAATGCTGCCCAGAAAAAGGTACCCAGACACCCATAACTCTTTGTTTCTATTGCCACATATTGTCCTAATTCAAACTGTCCAAAATTATTATTACTCTAATTATATCGCTATTTTTAATAACCATTTTATTACTCTGAACCTTGGAAAATTTTGAAAAGAAGCGATTGGCGTTTTTCGCACGGGGCTCTAGCGCAGCCTGGTGCTGGGCAGGAGGCACAGGGAGCAGTTAATGAGTAACTGCAGAGCTCCTGCAGGGCAGGCACTCCCCACCACCAACAGGTCCCACTCGTTTGTGAATCACCTCTCATTCTCCCATGCTGCTGCTCGGGGAAGTTCAGCTCCCCAGCGAGGAAGGGCTGCAACAAGTGGGAAGAAGCGGCAGGACTGCCAGGCTGGCGATAAAAAGTGCTTTTATTTCATTCCTGACTCCTCTGGAAGCTTCAGCTGTGCAGAGATAAGGGCTGTCAGCACAAGTTCATACTTCCCCTCACGCACGGCAGCGCTGGCCATCAGCACAAACCCTGTAGTCCAGACTAAAGTCCAGCAGAAAACAACTGCACAAGGAAGAGAAACTCCCTTCAAGATGTGGGAACTGGAAAGTGAGAGCTGCATAACTCTCCAGAGAGCCTGGGTGGCCAGGCTGGGAACAAGGAAAAATGCTATGGTACCACTATAAAATACACGTTTTACTTCCCTTGGCTCATCTGCACCCAACAGAAAGCTGGAGGCTCTCCAAGGCCAGGGAGAGCAGCACCACGGCTTCAGCTGCACCACAGTTTGATTCCCAAGGTAGACAAGCTCTCATCTTACTGCACAGCTTTAAAAAAAATCACTTAATTAGGCTGCAAGGCCAAGGCCCAGCAGCTGGGCTGAACTTGCCTGCTATTGTGCAAACGTGTCTAAAATAGGAACCCAAAGAGCAGGGAATTTGCAACAAAGCTGAATGTTTGGACACGTGCCTGGGGAGGGCAGGAAGAAAAGCAGAGGGTGAAACACAGGCAGCAGCTCCTGTGAGCCTGGAGCAGGCAGTGAGGGATGAGCGAGCACCAGGAATGCAGAGATCAGCCAGGAGCTGCCCACAAACTTCGTGTTTTACAGCTATTTTCTGCCAGCTAGCAGCAAAAGGCAGCTGAGCCTCTTGAAACAAGCCTTAGAAAGGATCAGGGGACAGGGATTTAACTCAGAACCTCTTGGAGCCACAATAAAGGTGTCCAGCCACAAGGCTCATGCTCACAGATCAACAATTGGCTCAACCTGCAGGGTGCCATGGGCAGATGCCATTTGCTGCCCTTCCAACTTCCTCGAGTGCCAGGGATGTGTGATGCTGTTTTTCACGGCTTCAGATGCCCCCAGCACAGAATAACTCCACATCTGGATCAAACTGCACTGCCAGGAATATTAAAACTATTTTCAAACGCACCTTTAATGCAAATACAAAGTTGCTGTCACGCTGCTGAAAGGTTTGGGTACAACAGGTTTGTGCAAGGAATTCTATTTTTTCTTTTCTTTCCTTTCTCTTCCCACAGATTAAAGAAACAAAATGAGAGGCCTAGATGAGATCAAGGAAAAAGAGCTCAACCTGGAATCACCTGGAAATGAACACAGTTGTCAAAATATCACAGTATTGCCCCAAATATAACCAGTCCTGCAGACTGAGGGTGCTGCCACTGCCTGGGAGATGCACTGAGAGAAATCTTGAGGATTTTGTTGTTGATATCTCTGGAAAGGATGGAACTTTCCAGCTCTGTCTGAAGCTGGAATCGAAGTTTTGGAGGCAGCTGCCACTTGCAGCAGGTTACTAGATAAAAGAAGGAAGTTAATCATCTCTCATTAACTGGTTACAATAAGTAACAGAGCAGCCAGAGAGATTTTTAACAGGACCAAAGCAGCTTATTTTACACAAAGCTTGAAGAACATCATCCACAAAGTCTCCTGAAAAGGCAGAAACCTCAGGATTTGAGGAGGATGAAGCACTGAACTGGGAGCTGCTGCAAGGAGGGACAATCCTGGTGCTGTGGCAGGAGAGATCCATGGGCTGGGAGGGTGAGGAGCGGTGTCAGTGGGACACTGTCACCCCAGCACAGAGCCAGCAGCTGGATCCAGCCCCTGGCAGGGAACAGGCTGTCCCACAGGCTGGCATTCCATTTCAAACCTGACCAACGAGGCTCCAGGAAGCAGCAGTCAAAAATTCCTCTCAACCAGCAGCTGGGGACTGGGGAATTTTTCTTGGAAAAAAAAATAAAAAAGGTAAGACAAAAACTTGCAGTTCCAAGAGGAGGGTACAGAACCTTCCACCAGGATCAGATGAGCTGCAAAGAGCTCTCACGGGGGAATCCACAGTGGGACATATGTCAATCCTTGTTAAGTGAGCCTGACATGGGAGTTACTGCCTGGAAATCACCTTCAACCTTTTTTTTTTGTTTGATCAGTGAATAAAGAGTGAACACAGCCCTGTTCTGCCAGATACCAGGACAGCTTTAATGTGCACAAAGCAGCTGAAGGGAGATGACAAGAAAGATGGAGACAGACTTTTTACAAGGGCCCAAAGTGACAGGAGAACAGAGAATGGCTTCAAACTGACAGAGATTAGATTGGATATTGGGAAACTCTTCCCTGTGAAGGTGGGGAGGCCCTGGTACAAGGTGCCCAGAGAAGCTTTGGCTATCCCTGGAAATGTTCCAGGCCAGGTTGGACGGGGCTTGGAGCAGCCTGGGACAGTGGAATTGTCCCTGCCCATGGCAGAGGGTGGGACTGGATGAGCTTTAATTTCCCTTCTAACCAAAACCACTCTGTGATTCTAGGAATATTTACTTCCTCAAAGCCAAAGCAACAAATCCCACATCCATGAACAGCAATACATTCCATCCCCCAAAATGAACATCAGAGGAACACGATCATCCCAACTCTCCCCATTCCTGAGAGTCACGGGACCTTGTCAAAATGAAAGTGAGGAAGAAGAGAAAGAATTTTTTTCACTCTGATTCCTCAAAAGACTCAGCTCTATCAACAAACAACTTCTGTTTGGCTCAACGCTGAGATCCAAGGTCAGGAAAGCACTCTTTCCTGTGCTCACAAGGCAGGCAGGCAGCCGAGGTGAGGCTGAGCTCCAGCCCCTGACTGTCACACCACTGCACAGGGCCGTGCCAGGCCAGCTCCCTGCATCAGTGACCCCAGTTTCCACAGGTTAATCCCAGAGAGGAGAACGCCAGCGAGCACACACCAAGTCCTCAGTGACCTTAACAGCAATCCTCTGCTTTGAGCCACGAAATCCACAGCTGTGCCACGGGAACTCACTCTAAAGCCGAAGGGCTTTAGAAACAAACCCAGAGAGACACAGCGAACAACCAGCCCAGCGCGCAGCACGGCCGAGAGAGCTCCAGCGATGGATTATTTTGAATAAACCCTCGGAACAGCCATTCCCAGCTGTGTGGGAGAGCCCCCCTCGAGGTGAGAGCAGCCGGGTGCGGGGACACAGCGGGAGGGACCCGGGGGTCACAGCGCTCCGGAACGGGTTCGGGACCCCCGGCCGTGGCGGCTCGGGAAGGAGCTGCAGAGAGGGGAGGAGATGGGACCGTGACCCGCGGGCGGGCGGACGGGGACGGTGAGCGGGACCCCGGGCGCGGCTCCAAGCCGCCCTCAGGGCCGGGGGTCGCGGCCGCCTCACGCCCCCCCTGGTCCCGCCCCCTCTCTCTGATTGGCCGAGGCGCGGAGGAGCGGCTCCGCCATTGGCCGGCGGCGCTTCACTCAGTGCCACGTCCCGGCGTGCGGGGCACGGGGGCCCCGGCCGGGCCGCGCCGCGCCGCGCCGGGGGAGGCGGCCCGCAACCCGCGCCCACCTGGAAGGGGTTGATGTCCACCGGGTCGGCGAACGGGTTGGTGTCGAAGCCCGACATGGGCGCGGTCCGCTCCTGCTCCGCTCCCTCCCGCCGCCGCTCCTGGCGCTTCCGGGGCACCCGCGTGACCGGGAGCCGCGTGACGTCACGGCGGCGCGCACAGCTCGCGCGGGGTTAACCCGGTGGGCGTGGCCGCGTGACGTCAGGCGCGGCGGCGGCGGCGGCGGGGGGGCGGTGAGGGAGGGGGGGGGGCAGGTCCTGCCCGGCAGAGCCATGGCGGAGATCCGCGGTGAGCGGGACACGGGCACCGGGCGCCGCCGCCCGCCCGCCCGGGGATGGGCTCCGCGATGGGACACCGGGACCCCCTCCGGGACCCCCCAGCGCGATGGGGAGCAGGGCCCGTGAGTCGCGCCCCCAGCCCGGGCACCCCCGGATCGCCGTGTGATGGTTGAAAATCGTCCCCACAGAGTGTCCCCTGCCAAGGCCGCGGTGCTCTCCCTCCCTGCCATGCTGTCACCCTGCCCCGCGGGCTCCGTGCGTGTCCGGGAGGGTTTCCGGGCTTCTTTCCGTGCCCCGCTAACACCTGACTTCCCTCCCGCAGTGTTCCCCCTGTCCTGCGTGGTGCAGAACTATTCCTGGGGGAAGGTGGGCCTGGAGAGCGAGGTGGCCAAGCTGGTGGCCAGCGGTGACCCCCTGGTGCAGATCCAGCCTGACCAGCCCTACGCTGAGGTGAGTGTGTCTCCGTGTCCGTTCTGTCCGTGTGTCCATCCGTGTGTCCATCGCGCCCCGCGGCCGTGGTGGCTCTCTCCATCCTGTGTCCTACCAGGACACGGTGCTGCCCCTCAGCTGTCCCGTGTCCCCCTGGCTTGGAGGGAAGCCCGGCATGACTCAGCCCCCGGGGGAGCTGTTAGGGATCGCATCCCTGGAAAAGCCCAAGTCATCCCGTGCTGGCTGCCCGGCTCGGGGTGCCAGCTGTGTGTGTTGGTGTCTGGCAGCTGTGGATGGGCACACACCCGCGGGGCGATGCCCTCATCCGGGATAACCGCATCCCCCAAAAGACCCTGGGCCAGTGGATCGCCGACAACCCTGCCTGCCTGGGGGCCAAGGTGAAGGACGCCTTCCAGGGACACCTGCCCTTCCTGTTCAAGGTGCTGTCGGTCAACACCGCCCTGTCCGTCCAGGCACACCCCAACAAGGTAGGGAGAGCCTGGCGTGGGCAGCCCAGGCGGGCGCCGTGTCCTGGGGAGCTTAGGCAGCTCCTGTCCCCTCTCTGCAGGAGCTGGCAGCGAAGCTCCACGCCCAGTTCCCTGAGCACTATCCCGATGCCAACCACAAGCCCGAAATGGCCATCGCCCTCACCCCCTTCGAGGGCATGTGTGGCTTCCGGCCCGTGGAGGAGATTGTCTCCTTCCTCCAGAGTAAGGGTGGAGGAGGGGGCATGGTCACACCCCAGAGTGGGGATGGTGGCCATGCTCCCTTGGGATGGGCTTTGGAGTGGGAATGGTGGCCATGCTCCCTTGGGATGGGATTTGGGATGGGGATGAGGGCCATGCTCCCTTGAGATGGCTTTGGGGTGGGGATGAGGACCATTGCTCCCTTGGGATAGGGTTTGGCGTGGGGATGGTGGCCCTGCTCCCATGGGATGGGGTTTGGAGTGGGGATGAGGACCGTTGCTCCCTTGGGATGGGCTTTGGTGTGGGGATGGTGGCCATGCTCCCTTGGGATGGGGTTTGGGGTGGGGATGAGGGCCCTGGTCCTTTGGGATAGGGTTTGGCAAGGGGATGAGGGCCATGCTCCCTTGGGATGGGGTTTGGGATGGGGATGAGGGCCGTGCTCCCTTGGGATGGAGTTCAGGGTGGGGATGAGGGCTCTGGTCCCTTGGGATGGGCTTTGGGGTGTGGATGGGGGCCGTGCTCCCTTGGCATGGAGTTCAGGTGCGGGCAGCGCTCCCAGCGATGGGATTCACTGTGGGGACGGTGACTGTGCTCTCCTGGGATGGGGGTGCTGCTCCTGGCCGGGGCTGCTCCCCCTGGCCTGGGGCCGGCTCTGAGCGGCGCTGTCCCCGCAGATGTCCCCGAGCTGCGGGCCCTGATCGGGGAGGTGGCCGCGGAGCAGCTGGAGCGCAGCGGCAGCGATGACCCGCGCGGGGTCTCGGCCGCGCTCCGCGTGTGCTTCACCCGCCTCATGAAGAGCGAGAAGAAGTTCTTCGTGGACCAGCTGAACATGCTGGTGAAGAGGATCTCCCAGGAAGGTGGGTGCTGGCTGTGACACCCCAAACCAGTTCGGGGGGCTGCGTTTGGGGAGAGGTTGAGGCTCTCCCCACACCGGGCCCGGTCTGTCCTGTGCAGCAGCGGAAGGGAAGGACACGTCGGGCAGCAACGGGGAGCTGCTGCTGCGCCTGCACTCCCAGTACCCGGGGGACATCGGCTGCTTCACCATTTATTTCCTGAACCTGGTGAGGCTGGAGCCAGGCGAGGCCATGTTCCTGGGAGCCAACGAGCCCCACGCCTACCTGCACGGAGGTGAGCGTCTGGGGGGCTCTCCTAGCCCGGCACCCTGCAAGGCCTGGCCATGGGGACAGGAGGAGGGGCTGGGCTGAGGGCTGGGCTGGGCTGGGCTGGGCTGAGGGCTGGGCTGACAGCGCTGCCCCGTCCCCACAGACTGCGTGGAGGTGATGGCGTGCTCGGACAACACGGTGCGCGCCGGGCTCACGCCCAAGTTCATCGATGTGCTCACCTTGTGTGAGATGCTCAACTACACACCAGCACCCAGCAGCTCCAAGATCCTCCCGGCAGCGCAGAGCCAGCTCGATCCCCACGTCTACCTCTACGACCCACCCGTGCCAGACTTCACCATCATGAGGATAGAGGTGAGAGGTGACAGCTCCGTGCTGGGGACACTGGGTGGGACACACCAGCGCTGGCTGGGGCTCGCTCACCTGTGTAATCATTGTCCTGGCAAGGTGGGAGGGATGTTTGGGCATAATGGGGTGTCAGTCTCTTTATCCCTCCCTGGAGCTTGTTCACCTTCTCCAGCAGCTCTGGGCAGAGGGAGAACCAGGAAGAGGTCTGGGGTGTCCTCAGCCAAGCTGAGGTCCCTGGGCTTGGGCTGCTGCAGGCACAGCAAAGGGGTGGGAACGGGGACAACCCCCTTCCAGCTCTGCAGAGAGGAGCAAAGCTGAGGGACACCCCAGCACAGTGACATTTCCCTTGGCAGATCCCTGCCTCCATCAAGCTGTACCTCATCTCTGCCATGGACTCTGCCAGCATCCTGCTGGTGATCCAAGGGACAGCCGTGGGCACCTCCACAGCTGCAGCCTCCGAGATGTCCCTGCGCCGTGGCTCCGTGCTCTTCGTGTCAGCCAACGAGAGCATCTCCCTGCACCTCTCCTCACCCGAGGGGATGCTGCTCTTCCGAGCCTGCTGCCTCCTCTGAGCAGCGCCTGGGACACTTCCACCACGACACTCCACGTTTGAGTAGATAGAAACTGCTGTGGGCAAAGTCTTCTCGCTTGAAAGGTCTCCCTCCACCCTGTTAAACCCCCAAAGCAGCCCTGAGGTACAGAAAGAGCAGCTCTGTGGATCGACTCCTTGGAGGTGGTGCAGACCACAGGCTTTCTGCTGCTTCTGGTGGGCTCTTCCCAAGCCTGGCTGATGGCAGCCAGTGTCCCCCTTCCCTGGCTGTAAAAGGGGGCTGCCTGGGGGATGATGGAGCAGGAGAGCCTCTGCTGCTGTGAATAAAGAAGTGACTTTGTCCCTGGCGAAGGGCAGCGTGGTGGAGGGAGCAGGAGGATGGACGGGGACAGAGAGGTTGGGAGCAACTCCAGCATCCCCCCCAACACTGGCTGTGATTCCCCCCTTGCTTCTAAGGCACAGAAAAAGAGTAAAATGTGATGAGAGAACACAGGAGTCCCCCTCACAGCACCAGCAGCCCTTCTGAGTAATGAGATCCAGTTTATTAAGTGCTCCCTTTTACAAGTAAGATACAAAAACAAACAAACATGCCCCCCACCCAACCAACTCATGTCTCTTGACATGAAATATTTAAATAAGGTTACTGTATAAGAAGCTGATTGTCCTCTATGTCATAGAGCAGGACCATGGTTTAAGGCAGCGTTTATGGTTTGCAGCAGGGAGGCTCTCCAGCCCCCCAAATCCAAGCCCTGTGCAGAGCTGGGATGGGGGGCCTGGGCTGTGCCTCACCTGCATCAAAGCAGCATTGAGGAGAATGGGAATAAGCCATTAGCTCCAACCCCAGGAACTCCCAAATCCTTCCCTTTATACCCCCGTGGAGGTGCCAGGCCCTGCCTGTCCTCTCTTCCCATGCCAGCCAAGTGCCAGGTCCCATGCAGGTCACCAAAGCGTCACTGTGCCACCTCCCCCTGGTATTGCTGAATGTAAGGAGAAGTCCTTTGGAGTCAGCTGGTCTCTGCCACGAGCAGCATCCTTCAGTCCTTGTGTCACCGTCCTGCCGTGGGACCCACACACCCAGCAGCCATCCCACGGGACAAAGAAAGTGCTGGATTTTGACCTGTTCTTGTGCAGCTACTGGATCACACAGGAGAGATTTTCTCCAAAACAACAGGGGCAAGAAGAGGAGGCGGCAGGTTTTGGGGGGATGAGATCCAGGTCTTCATCATCGGGGACCTCGTCGAGGTGGTACCCGTCCTGCAGCAGCTGCCGGCTCAGGTCCTGGGTCACCTGCTGCGGGGGACAGAGCAGAGCTCTGCAGGATGGACACACATCCACGCCCTGGGGGGTGATGCTTCCAGCCCCAGCCAGAGCCTCGAGGGGTCAGGGGGACGAGGGAGCCCCTGGGGACCCCAGAGTGTCACAGTCAGAGCCCCGCACTTGCCTCAGCGGAGGAGTATCCCGAGGAACACCTGGATCCTGGCTCCCCGTCACTGAGGGGAAAAGAAACAGAGCTGGCCAGGAAATGGGGGCTTTAGGGTGCAAATAAAGGGAATTTGAGGGAGAAAAGGAGCTGGCAGTACAACCCCAAGGGGTATTTGAAATCTGGGACAACAGAAGCGTTTTGCTGCCCTGAGGTGCCCAGTGCCATCAGAGATTCTCTACAAGTGACAAGGAAAATCAACCCCCCCAAAAAGCCATCTGGGAGCACCCCCACCCTCAAAATCGTGGGATATTTACCCAAGATCCTGGGCTATTCACCTGTCTGAGTCGAGGGAGACCAGGTTTTCATCAGCTGTCTGGCTGAGCGCCGTGTAGCCCTTGTTGAACTTCACAGCCCTGCCAGGAAATGCGGGAGGGAGACCAGCACAGATGTTTTATGTGCAAACACATCCATGGAGCTGACAGGTTGAGGAGCCAGGGCAGGGATCCCACTCCTTCCCACCACCAGCTAAACCCCAGGATACCCAAATAAATCCATACCACCAAATCATCCCCAAAACAGAGAGAAAAGCAGTATATTTTATTGTACTGAGTGTTCCTGGCCAAACAGAGCCAGCAGAACAAGGTCTCAACCTCTTCTTTTTAATCCTCTGAGTTTCCCAGTCTCCCCAAGAGAAGTGCAGAAGGCATTTTGAAAAGAGGAGGAGGGGATCAGACCTTTTAGGAGTTGGTTTCAGGGCAGTGGGTGCCCCCAGCAGCCCCTGCCTTCGCAGCGCTGCCTTTGCCAGCTCCCGCTGCCTCTCTGCAAGCCAAGCACAAGGACAGAGAAAAATCCCCAAATGCTCCCCAAGGGGTTCTTCTTCTTCTGGGGAATGGGTGAGGAGGGTGGTGCAGTGCAATGCTTTCCCAAAGGCATCCCTATGGGGTTTTATAAAGGTTCTATTCCACCAAGGAATAAAAGGGCTTTTGGTAACCCCAGCTCTGGGAAAGAGGTGGAAAGGACACCCAAAATCCCAGCAGAGTGCACCAAGCATCACTTACTCAGCTTGGCCTGGATGGAGGGAGGTTTGCTCATGATGTATGGACCTCTTTTCTCCACCACATCTGTCCCTTTGTTCAGCCTCTTCTTTTCAGCCCAAATCAGCTAAAAAAAGAATGGAAGAAGCATTTAGCACCTCTCCACGGGGATGAAGTAAAGCAGAGTCATCTCAGAGCATCTGATCCTTCCTGGGAGCTCAAGGTCAGCAGGGAAATGTGTCCCCAGGGACAGCTCCTCCTCCCCAGCCCAGGAGGAGGGAGAGGAAAAGGAATAAGCAGATCTGATAGCAGATGAGAGGATTATTTGGGAATGGTGATGCTAATTAAAAGCACAGGTAGTCACCATCAGTTCCTGTGCAAACCTAACTGCAGTAATACTTGGGAAAAAGTGGTGGAGGAGATTTACTGAGAGGTTAATTAAACACAAATGTAAGGATTGTGTATTTTTAATTTGGGGGTTCTCCTTTTTTCCAGCTATTGTCAAGGAGAACCAATGCTTCTAAGGGCAAGGGGAAGGAAAAACCCCCCACAAACACAAGAAGTAATGAAGAAAATAGAGGGAAAATCAGAGAGAGTTGGCACAGGAAGGACGAGGAATTAAAGGAACACTGCAGAGGACTGGGGATGGTGATTGGAGAGCACGGCCAGGATTAGCCTCAGTGTCTTAAACTGGAATTAGCAGGACAGAGCTTTATAGTGGGAATGACCAGGCAGGCAGTGCCCCCCCAGATCCCTCTGGATGTGCCATACCCCTTCCTAGCCAGCTGATGCTGTGCTGATACACCTGTGTGTGTGTGTATATATATATATATATATATATTTATTTATTTGTATATTTATACACTGCATACAGCACTGTGCCTCCCTGTCTGCAAATCTGAAAGATGAACTGTCCCACTGGATTGGTCCTATAGTGCCCCACACACCTACCCCACACTGCCCCATAGACATAGCCCAGCCCCATAACCCCTGTGCACGCACCCCACACTGCCCCATAGACATAGCCCAGCCCCATAACCCCTGTGCACACACCCCACACTGCCCCACAGATATCCCAGCCCCATAACCCCTGTGCACACACCCCACAGTGCCCTACAGACACCCCCAGCCCCAGACACCCCTGTGCACACACCCCACACTGCCCTACAGACACCCCCAGCCCCATAACCCCTGTGCACGCACCCCACACTGCCCTACAGACACCCCCAGCCCCATAACCCCCATGCACACACCCCACACTGCCCTACAGACACCCCCAGCCACATAACCCCTGTGCACACACCCCACACTGCCCCATGGACATAGCCCAGCCCCATAACCCCTGTGCACACACCCCACACTGCCCCATAGACATAGCCCAGCCCCATAACCCCTGTGCACACACCCCACACTGCCCCATAGACATAGCCCAGCCCCATAACCCCTGTGCACACACCCCACACTGCCCCATAGACATAGCCCAGCCCCATAACCCCTGTGCACGCACCCCACAGTGCCCTACAGACACCCCCAGCCCCATAACCCTGTGCACGCACCCCACAGTGCCCTACAGACACCCCAGCCCCATAACCCCTGTGCACACACCCCACACTGCCCCATGGACATACCCCAGCCCTACACCACCCCTGTTCATGTACCCCACACTGCCCCACACCTCCTCAGCCACACAGCCCCTTGCAGATACCCCACACAGCCCCATACCCACGATGCACACACCCCTCCCAGCCCCGCAGCCTCATCACGCCCGTACACCGCACTTACCCCCGGGCCCCGCCGGCCGCCGGCTCCGCTGGCAGCGACACCGGGACCGGCACCGGGACCTGGCCCGGCTCCGCCGCCGCCCGTCGCCATGGCCGCCTCTGGCCCCACCCCATGGCCCGCCCGCCAATGGCAGCGCGGGGCCGGCGGGGCTCAGCCAATGGGAGGCGGGGAATAGGCGCGCCCCTCTGCCGCGCATGCGGGGTGGGACGGGAGAGCGGGACGGGAGAGCGGGACGGGAGAGCGGGACGGGAGAGCGGGACGGGAGAGCGGGACGGGAGAGCGGGACGGGAGAGCGGGACGGGAGAGCGGGACGGGAGAGCGGGACGGGAGAGCGGGACGGGAGAGCGGGACGGGAGAGCGGGACGGGAGAGCGGGACGGGAGAGCGGGACGGGACGGGACTGCGGGATGGGACACCAGGACGGGAGACGGGTCTGCGGGACAGGACCATGGATTGAAATAGGAGTCTTTTCGAGCCAGGTCTCATAAGCTCTTGGAGGTTTATTTCACACCCAAGATAGCTCAACTACTTTTGGAGGCCTAAAATGAGCAGGATGGCTTCTGTTGCAGTGTTGGAAACAAAAATGTTTAATAAAAGGCAAAATAATAAACTCGTTACAGAGAAAAGCTGATCTAGGTGCAAGAGGTTCTTGCTCCTGGTAAAACACCTCACAAAAACAATTAGTTTCTTTGTTCTCTTCTTTTTCCAGTAAATTGCTCATGCAGGACTTTTTGTCTCCTGTCCCATCGGCTATCCTTAGGTTTGAGGTGAAGTCCCCCAGGCCTATGAGATGCCTTTTTCACATAGTCCAGGACAGAAACTTCTGAGCTTCTTTCCTTTTTACGGGGACAGGGGATAGTTTTGTCACTCCATCAACAGGGGGCACGTTCCTGTATCTCACCCTTTCCATACATCTAAAAAGAAAGAGGAGAAAGGAACAGGAACTGAGAAAGTCTTACAATGGATGAAAGAGCAGAATGGGATGGGACTGTGGGACACAACAGCAGAGCATCCTGCCCTGCACGGCTCTTGCCCTGACCTACTGTGCAGAAACAAATTCTTGTTTTCCCAAAAAATTCCCATCTTCTAGGAGGAAAATAAAAGAATTAAGGTATTTCCCTTCTCCTCCCACTTGCTTCTGCTGGTTTTTTTCTTTCTCAAACCCTTGCCTGAGCCAGAGCTGAGTGGAAACCACGGACAGTATCCTATCCAGTATCTATCCAGAACAGATCCCCTTCCTGGTGAGCACACAACCCTTGCAAACAGGAGCCCCCCAGCTCACACCTGAGGCTTTGGACAGGATTTCAGGGAAATGCCTCCTCCCCAAAGCTGTGCATTGCAGGAACCATGCTCTCCACGCAGCTCCTGCTCTTCCCCTCCCAGAGCCACGTGCTTGGGAAGGCTCTGGGCACGAGCTTTGCAGAGAAAGCAACAATTTAGAAGCTCCTACGAGCACATTTATGGTTTGTTCCTTTTTTTTCCCTACAAAAGCAACAGGAAATGACCACACGAGGCACTGGTACCACATGAGTCAAACCAGGTTTTCCTTTATTAGGCCCAACTCCATGGCACTTCCACTGTGACTCAATAAAGGAAGAAGTTATGTCAAGTAAGATTTAAAGTTTGTGTCTCCAAGTGACAGTGTACAATCTGGTAGCATCAGCAGAACGCTTGAGTGATCCACCTGGCACAGAAAATAACAGGGGAAAAATAAAAAAAGCCATTAAAGAAGCAGCCTAGAAGTTCCACAGAGTTTCCATGAGGTCCTAAATGAATTATTTCCACCCCTTTTACCTTCAAAGCCCTGTTTAACCATGCTCAGCTCAAAAATGTGGTACTGCATTCCCAGCACAGCTGATTCAGGACCCCTGGCACCAAGACATTGCATCCCAGGGCAAGGAGGAGAAAAAGGACTTAAAATACCCAGAATCAAGCACTATTTGCAGCAGTCTGACACACAGTATCTCTATTCTAAGCATAATATTTTAAAAAAGAATATGACACTGGTCATCTCCTGAGGAAACTGAGTGAAGAGGCTTCATTTCCATGAGGATTTTTATTTAGGGCTTTATTTTAGTCTGGGATTAAGGCACATTAGGTCTTGCCTATGCTGTCTTTGCCAGGGGGTTTTGTGTACAGGACTCCCATTCCAAGAGTCTGGGAAGCAACATCAAATCTTACCAACAAGGTTTATGCTTTGTCCAGGCCCAGTTCCTCTGGAGTGGAGATTCCAAGTTCACTCAAAGTTGGTCTAAGCTCCTGGATAACGTAAGGATAGATTTCCTTGTGGGGTCCTGCCTTGTCCTGAAAAAAAAAACCCCAAAAACAAAGAATGGAGTTACTTCAAAATCCACATTTCCAAAGCCTCCCTTCTGCCTGTGGCAGAGCAGAGCTCCTGGCCTCTAGGGCTGAAATAAAGTCCTGGCTTCTCTGAACTCCCTGGCCAGGCTGGATTCAGGTTTCAAGGAGCTGGTTTCAGGTGTTCCCCAAGAGAGCTTTTTGAGTTAATTCTCTCAGTCCCCCAAGAAACCAGCAAGCTTCATGCTCATCATGGAAGCACTGATGGTGGTTTCCCTTGGAGCAGGGAAAACTGCCCTGCTGGCAGGCTCTGGCAGTGGGAACAGGGCAGTCCCACCCACCTTTACAACCTCCAGGATGCGGACAGCGCTGGCAAAGTCATTTAACCGTCTGCAGGCCCTCAGAGCCGCGTCGATGATCTTGGGCTCGGGGACCAGGTCGTAGCCCACCAGTGTGTTGATGCCTGTGGAGACAAGGGAACACCAAGGGGAACTGGAAACCAGCTTGTCATCATCTCAAGAGGAGCCCCTTGCTGTCTGCTCCCTTGCTCTCTGACAGAAAAACTCAGCACCTCATCAGGCAGGTGCGGCTGGAAGGATCCCTCTGGCTGCAATTAGCTGCTATGAAATCACATTTTTAGGGCATAATTGGCTTTAAAACATGAACTGTCCCACTGGATTGGTCATGTACTGCCCCACACACCTACCCCACACTGCCCCATGGACATACCCCGGTCCTATCCCACCATGCACACACCCCACACCCCCCACCCCAGCCCCTGTGCTGTGCACCCCACACTGCCCCACAGACACCCCAGCCCCCAGCCCCATAACCCCTGTGCACACACCCACACTGCCCTACAGACACCCCCAGCCCCACAACCCCTGTGCACACACCCCACACTGCCCTACAGACATCCCCCAGCCCCATAACCCCTGTGCACACACCCCACACCCCACAGACAGTGCCCTACAGACACCCCCAGCCCCATAACCCCTGCACACACCCCACACTGCCCTACAGACACCCCCAGCCCCATAACCCCTGTGCACACACCCCACACTGCCCCCCAGACAGTGCCCCCCAGCCCCATAACCCCTGTGCACACCCCACTGCCCCACAGACCCCACACCCCCATAACCCCTGTGCACACACCCCACACTGCCCCACAGACACCCCCCAGCCCCATAACCCTGTGCACACACCCCACACTGCCCCATAGACATAGCACAGCCCCACTGCCCTACCCCTGCCCCCCTGTGCACACACCCCAGTGCACAGCCCCATAACCCCATGCACACACCCCACAGTGCCCTACAGACACCCCCAGCCCCATAACCCCTGTGCACACACCCCACAGTGCCCCTACAGACACCCCCAGCCCCACAACCCCTGTGCACACACACACTGCCCCACAGACACCCCAGCCCCACAACCCCTGTGCACACCCCCACACTGCCCTACAGACACCCCCAGCCCCATAACCCCTGTGCACACCCCACACCACAGCACACCCCACACTGCCCTACAGACGCCCCATGGACACACTGCCCCCAGACACCCCAGCCCCTACCCACCACCCCTGTTCATGTACCCCACAGTGCTGCCCCACTCCCTCAGCCCCACAGCCCCTTGCAGATACCCCCCACAGCCCCATACCCCCCTGCCCCATAACCCCCCACCGCCCCAGACACCCCCAGCCCCGCAGCCTCATCACGCCCGTACACCGCACTTACCCCCGGGCCCCGCCGGCCGCCGGCTCCGCTGCCAATGGGGACCGGCCATGGGGCTCCGCCGCCGCCCGTCGCCATGGGCCTGGCCCCACCCTGCCGCCCGCCAATGGCAGCGCAGGGGCCGGCCGCCGGGCAGCCAATGGGCGGGGCGGCCAATGGGGAGCGCGCCCTCTGGCGCATGCGGGTGGGACAGGAGGCGGGACAGGAGAGCGGGACGGGAGAGCGGGACAGGAGAGCGGGACGGGAGAGCAGGACGGGAGAGCAGGACGGGAGAGCAGGACGGGAGAGCGGGACAGGGACAGGACGGGAGAGCAGGACAGGAGGCAGGACAGGAGAGCAGGACGGGAGAGCGGGACAGGGGAGGACAGGCGGGACAGGAGGCAGGACAGGGACACCAGGACAGGAGACAGGCCTGCGGGACAGAACCATGGATTGAAATAGGGAGTCTTTTCGAGTCAGGTCTCATAAGCTCTTGGAGGTTTATTTCACACCCAAGATAGCTCAACTACTTTTGGAGGCCTAAAATGAGCAGGATGGCTTCTGTTGCAGTGTTGGAAACAAAAATGTTTTAATAAAAGGCAAAATAATAAACTCGTTACAGAGAAAAACTGAGCCAGGTGCAAGAGGTTCTTGCTCCTGGTAAAACACCTCACAAAAACAATTAGTTTCTTTGTTCTCTTCTTTTCCCAGTAAATTGCTCATGCGGGACTTTTTGTCTCCTGTCCCATCGGCTATCCTTAGGTTTGAGGTGAAGTCCCCCAGGCCTATGAGATGCCTTTTTCACATAATCCAGGACAGAAACTTCTGAGCTTCTTTCCTTTTTAAGGGGACAGGGGATAGTTTTGTCACTCCAACAGGGTGCACGTTCCCGTATCTCACCCTTTCTATACATCTAAAAAGAAAGAGGAGAAAGGAACAGGAGCTGAGAAAGTCTTAGAATGGATGAAAGAGCAGAATGGGATGGGACTGTGGGACACAACAGCAGGGCATCCTGCCCTGCACGGCTCTTGCCCTGACCTACTGTGCAGAAACAAATTCCTGTTTTCCCAAAAAATTCCCCACTTCTAGGAGGAAAATAAAAGAATTAAGGTATTTCCCTTCTCCTCCCACTTGCTTCTGCTGGTTTTTTTCTTTCTCAAACTCTTGCCTGAGCCAGAGCTGAGTGGAAAACAGGGACAGTATCCTATCCAGTATCTATCCAGAACAGATCCCCTTCCTGGTGAGCACACAACCCTTGCAAACAGGAGCCCCCCAGCTCACACCTGAGGCTTTGGACAGGATTTCAGGGAAATGCCTCCTCCCCAAAGCTGTGCATTGCAGGAACCATGTTCTCCACACCGCTCCTGCTCTTCCCCTCCAAGAGCCACATGTTTGGGAAGGCTCTGGGCACGAGCTTTGCAGAGAAAGCAACAATTTAGAAGCTCCTACGAGCACATTTATGGTTTGTTCCTTGTTTTTTCCCTACAAAAGCAACAGGAAATAACCACACGAGGCACTGGTACCACATGAGTCAAACCAGGTTTTCCTTTATTAGGCCCAACTCCATGGCACTTCCACTGTGACTCAATAAAGGAAGAAGTTATGTCAAGTAAGATTTAAAGTTTGTGTCTCCAAGTGACAGTGTACAATCTGGTAGCATCAGCAGAACGCTTGAGTGATCCACCTGGCACAGAAAATAACAGGGGAAAAATAAAAAAAGCCATTAAAGAAGCAGCCTAGAAGCTCCACAGAGTTTCCATGAGGTCCTAAATGAATTATTTCCATCCCTTTTACCTTCAAAGCCCTGTTTAACCATGCTCAGCTCAAAAATGTGGTACTGCATTCCCAGCACAGCTGATTCAGGACCCCTGGCACCAAGACATTGCATCCCAGGGCAAGGAGGAGAAAAAGGACTTAAAATACCCAGAATCAAGCACTATTTGCAGCAGTCTGACACACAGTATCTCTATTCTAAGCATAATATTTTAAAAAAGAATATGACACTGGTCATCTCCTGAGGAAACTGAGTGAAGAGGCTTCATTTCCATGAGGATTTTTATTTAGGGCTTTATTTTAGTCTGGGATTAAGGCACATTAGGTCTTGCCTATGCTGTCTTTGCCAGGGGGTTTTGTGTACAGGACTCCCAAGAGTCTGGGAAGCAACATCAAATCTTACCAACAAGGTTTATGCTTTGTCCAGGCCCAGTTCCTCTGGAGTGGAGATTCCAAGTTCACTCAAAGTTGGTCTAAGCTCCTGGATAACGTAAGGATAGATTTCCTTGTGGGGTCCTGCCTTGTCCTGAAAAAAACCCCAAAAAACAAAGAATGGAGTTACTTCAAAATCCACATTTCCAAAGCCTCCCACTTCTGCCTGTGGCAGAGCAGAGCTCCTGGCCTCTAGGGCTGAAATAAAAGTCCTGGCTTCTCTGAACTCCCTGGCCAGGCTGGATTCAGGTTTCAAGGAGCTGGTTTCAGGTGTTCCCCAAGAGAGCTTTTTGAGTTAATTCTCTCAGTCCCCCAAGAAACCAGCAAGCTTCATGCTCATCATGGAAGCACTGATGGTGGTTTCCCTTTGGAGCAGGGAAAACTGCCCTGCTGGCAGGCTCTGGCAGTGGGAACAGGGCAGTCCCACCCACCTTTACAACCTCCAGGATGCGGACAGCGCTGGCAAAGTCATTTAACCGTCTGCAGGCCCTCAGAGCCGCGTCGATGATCTTGGGCTCGGGGACCAGGTCGTAGCCCACCAGTGTGTTGATGCCTGTGGAGACAAGGGAACACCAAGGGGAACTGGGAACCAGCTTGTCATCATCTCAAGAGGAGCCCCTTGCTGTCTGCTCCCTTGCTCTCTGACAGAAAAACTCAGCACCTCATCAGGCAGATGCCGCTGGAAGGATCCCTCTGGCTGCAATTAGCTGCTGTGAAATCACATTTTTAGGGCATAATTGGCTTTAAAACATGAAAACTGGATTGAACATGCCCCACACACCCACCCCCTGGACTGCCCCATGGACATACCCGGTCCTATCACCATGCACACACCCCACATAGTGCCCACTGCCCTACAGACACCCCACCCCCACCCCTGTGCACCCACTGGACCCCCAGCCCCATAACCCTGTGCACCCCCACTGCCCTACAGACACCCCCAGCCCCACAACCCCTGTGCACACCCCACACTGCCCTACAGACACCCCCAGCCCCATAACCCTGCACACACCCCACACTGCCCTACAGACACCCCAGCCCCATAACCCCTACAGCACACCCCACAGTGCCCTACAGACACCCCCTGTGTGCACACACCCCACACTGCCCTACAGACACCCCAGCCCCACAACCCCTGTGCACACACCCCACACTGCCCTACAGACACCCCAGCCCCACAACCCCTGTGCACACCCCACAGTGCCCCACAGACACCCCAGCCCCAGCCCCCATGCACACACCCACAGTGTGACACCCCACAACCCCTGTGCACGCACCCCACACTGCCCTACAGACACCCCCAGCCCCACAACCCCTGTGCACACACCCCAAACTGCCCTACAGACCCCCACTGCCCCTGTGCACACACCCCACACTGCCCTACAGACACCCCCAGCCCCACGACCCCTGTGCACACACCCCACACTGCCCTACAGACACCCCCAGCCCCATAACCCCCATGCACACACCCCACAGTGCCCTACAGACACCCCCAGCCCCATAACCCCCATGCACACACCCCACAGTGCCCTACAGACACCCCATAACCCCTGTGCACACACCCCACACTGCCCTACAGACACCCCCAGCCCCACAACCCCTGTGCACACACCCCACACTGCCCTACAGACACCCCCAGCCCCCCCTGTGCACACACCCCACATACAGAACCCCCAGCCCCACAACCCCTGTGCACACACCCCACACTGCCCTACAGACACCCCCAGCCCCATAACCCTGTGCACCCCACAGTGCCCTACAGACACCCCCAGCCCCATAACCCCTGTGCACACACCCCACAGTGCCCTACAGACACCCCCAGCCCCACAACCCTGTGCACGCACCCCACCCCATAACCCCTGTGCACACACCCCACAGTGCCCTACAGACACCCCCAGCCCCATAACCCCTGTGCACACACCCCACACTGCCCTACAGACACCCCCAGCCCCATAACCCCTGTGCACACACCCCACACTGCCCTACAGACACCCCCAGCCCCACAACCCCTGTGCACACACCCCACACTGCCCTACAGACACCCCCAGCCCTATACCACCCCAAAAAATGGAGTAAGCTTAATAAAACTTGGCAACTCTACAGCAAAAAAGAACTGGAGACAGCCACACAAGAAGTCTGCAGGGAGTTATGGCCAAGCCATTAGCCAAAGTCCAAAGAAAAATAAGCATAGTGAAGCTCAAAAACACTGTCCTTGGAGCAAATGCCACTGTCCCTCCCATCCAGGTGTTAAAATCATAAAATCATGGAATGGTTTGGGTTGGAAGGACCTCAGAGATCATCTAGTTCACCATTCTATTCATGGGCAGGTGTCACGGATAAATTTTATGAAAAATCCTTTTGCTAATTTTTTTCTCCTGAGAAGCTGAGAGGCCTCAGAAAGGTAAATAATTATCTGCTGCTGTGGAATGCAACAGGTGCATCTGTGATTGGTCTCATGTGGTTGTTTTTAATTAATGACCAATCACAGTCCAGCTGGCTCGGACTCTCTGGTTAGTCACAGGATTTTATTATCATTCCATTCTATTCCTTCAATTTCTTTCCTTTCCAACTTTCTGATGAAATCCTTTCTTCTATTCTTTTAGTATATAATTTTCTTTTAATATAATATCTATCATAAAATAATAAATCATCCTTCTGAAACATAAAGTCAAAATTCTCATCTCTTCCCTCATCCTAAGACCCCTACAAACACCACCACAGGCAGGGACACCTTCCACTACACCAGGTTACTCCAAGCCCTGGCCTTGGACACTTCCAGGGATGAGGAGTCCACAAAATGCCAACTAAAGTTGTTATTTCTGGTCAGAAAACTTCTATTTACTCCAGGTTATGCTTCCCTGGTCTCCAACTTACCTTTCCTGAGCTCCCAGGCATCGATATCTGGCTTGTTGAAATACGTCACCCAGCGAGCATCGAATTCTTCATCTGACTCTTGTGACCCGTGAGAGTAGCAGCGGGCAGGAAGCACAGCTGAGTGCAGGAAAAAAGGAACAAACTTGGAGCAAAAGGAACATAACACTGCTTCAGTCCTGACCAAGAGGCCAGAAGCCATAAAATATGGATTGCCCTTGTTACAGTCAGTGCTGGACGAGGTGGATGTAATTTATTAAATATCGTGGTTTATGTTGTAGCAAAGTGTCTGCTTTTTTCCATATCAGACTCCCAAAGTGTTCCCAGAGCACAGCAAAGACACACAAAAACCTACTCTGGAGATGTTTTCTGGCATTCCTTTTTCTGTAAAATACAGGAATTCTTCCTCTTCCCACAGCCAAGTGAGACTGAGAAGCTTTAAAATGCACATTCCTCACCAACAAAATTCCATGCAATTCCTAGAGAGGCTCTCAAAAGCAAAGGGATGAGAGATATTCCTTCCAACAGAAGGGCTGGAGGAGAAAAAAATCGATCACAAAATATCTATCCAAGAGAAAAACTCCTGGATCTCAAGGTTGCAATTGCATTAATATTTGATAACTAATCACAAAAGCAGATTGTATGCTAACACACAATTTAGTCTGACAGGATCATTGTTCCTTCACTCAGCACTATCACAAATTTCGTTTTTTTGGATGAACCTGTCATTTTTTACCCCACAAAGGTTGGGGCAGTTTTCTAAGGGAACTGAACTGAAGGACCACAAGCCTGGTGCTTCCTTTCCCCACTGCTAATCTCACTCCACTAATATTTGCAGAGAGGTCACACACCAGATACGACCTTGGAGCTCAAAGCTCTGCTTCACACAAGTCAAATTTAGCTCCTGACTTTTTCTTTCTTAACCCAGCATGAACCACTCATAGTGATCAACTACAGGGTTTTATTTAAAAACAAAACAAAAAAACCCAACACCACAACTGGGCTGTATTTTTGCTGATCTACTTCTCTTTGGTTTCATTAATGGCAGCCTAATTAGCAGGCAATTTGCTTTTTTAGCAAAACTTAACTTGGTCCAACATTTCAGCTGCAACACTGGTTTATGCAATGGAAGCATGAAAATAGCTTTATTTATTTTAGCCATGGAAAAGTAAACAACAGGCCAAGACAGAATTAAAATGCTCTTTTGGTTCCTCGTAGGGAATTTCCCCCTCCTCTCCCCAGCTCCAAAGCAGACCTTTGACCCTGCTCTTTGGCACAAATCACCTGCACAGCTGAGCTCAGAGCAAGAGCAGGGCTCTGGAAATGCTCCTGCTCCCAGGACACTGCTGAAAACCCTCCAGGGTTCAGCTGGCTGAAGGAAAATCCTTATTTTTCTTAACACAGAAAAAAAAAAAGAAATCCTGCAGAAAACCAGCAAATCTCAGCTGGAGAAAAGCCTAAATTGAAGTGCTCAAATACCACCTTCAAGTCAAAATTGGAAGTCTTTCCTCAACAAAACCATTCCCTGGACCCAGGAGGCAAATACAGACCACAAGAATTAAAGCTCTGCCTTTCCAGGATGTGTTTCTCAATTGCTGCTATGTTTCTTTTCAACATTAATGTTTATTTCTGCACCTGCAGAGCCCCTGTGGCCTGAGTTTCAGCAGGGTCCATCAAGGTCACTGTCACACACATGACGTGTGTGTGACAGCCAACCTATCCAGGCAGAGATTCCCGGCTCAAGGAAGAATCAAAGGGCAAGCACCTTTGCTTTAAAGCGAACTTAACAGGAATTAAGCCTAAAATCACCTAATATCACACAAAAACATGCTCAAGCTTCTCCGTGAGGGCCAGAATTGGGCCGTTTTCTGCAGTAATGAGCACAGAAGAAAAGCACGTGTGAAGAAAAACGTTAATTTACTGGAAATCTGAGAACGAGGAGCCCAGGGGAGGTTTCGCAGCCACAGAACTCCCCTGCAAAAGGGGTGGCAGCAGTGTTAAGTGGGGTGTTTGAGACACAGGACCTTGGAAAAGAAGACCACAGAGCCTCCTGGAAACAAGGCCCAGGAGCAGCTGGGGCTCAGCGGCTCAAAGGAGCAGCGAGCAAAGATTGTAGTGGATTTAAAATAACAAAAGATCAAAGGTGTTGAGCGGCACCTAAGAAATCCTGGGCATATTATTTAAAAAGACGCAGTGACAGGCTCCCTAAGGCAGCTGTTGAACTCACACGTGCCGCAGCAGAGGCACACACAAGTCTCCCAGCATTATAAGTGTCTGTTAATTAGGTATTAATTGCGATGCAGAAGTTAATTAGCTATAAATTGCGATGCACAGGCAGTACATTCTCTGCAGCCTCCGTCCTCCAGCCCTGCCACCCTGGCCACCATCACAGAACGCTGCCTGGGGCTGGTCCTCCTACTCTCCTTATTAACTGGGGCGTTAATATAATAAATATAATTAATTGGGGTGTTAATTGGAGGGTGAGGGCTGGCGCGGAGCTGCAGCGGAGCCGGGGCTGGCCGGCGCCCCGGTGCTGCGGAGGTCACCGCCGCCCTCCATCAATGTCACCTTGGCGGGGAGCGCAGGGAAAGCGCCGCCAGCCCTCGCCGCAGCCCCCGGGCGGTGCCCGGTGCCCGCTGAGGCGGTGCCGGCGGAGGGGTCCCGGTGGCGGCGGCCCGAGCGGCGGGGGCGGCCCGAGCTAGGCCGCGGGGTCACCGCAAGGACGCGCCGGGCCCCGCGGCCTCGCTCCCCGCCGCGCCGGGAACCCGGGCGCCAACCGCGGCGGGAGGGACGGAGACGAGTGCGGCCGCTCACCTGCTGGGCCGGCGGGCCGGCGGACGGCGGCGTGGAGGCCGGAGACGGCGCAGCGGCGGAGGAGAGAGGCGCTGGCGGCCAGCATGGCGGCGGACTGTGAAGGGGGGAGACAGCACCGGCAACCGGGGGCGCGCGCCGCTGGCTCCCGCACCGCACCGGGAAGGAGGGACGGAGGTGAGGGCCGGGGGGGGCCGCTGACACGGGTACGGCGGCGCGGCGGGGACGGAGCGGGAGCGTGGAAGGGCGGGAGGCCGCAGGGACGGGCTGGGGGCGCGGCGGGGACGGACAGGAGGCGCGGGAGGGCGGGACCACCGCCATCTTGGGGCGGGGCCGGCCGCCATTTTGTGCGTGAGGGGAGCGGTCATGGGGGTTCCTCAGGGCATCGAGGCGGTTTTTAGGAGTGTTTGAGCTCGTTTATGAGGGGTGCGGGCTGCTGCTGCCCCCATTTAGCCGAGCCCGCGCAGCCCCAGCGCAGTCTCCCCGTCCCTGTCAATGGACAGCCGCTGCACTCGGTCCCTGTGAGGGGAATGGGCTCAGACCGGCTCATCTGCCAGCTCCAGTTCTCTGAGTGTCTCTGTCCCCTCACCGGGGGCCGCCATCGCACCGGCCTGGGCACGAAATCGCTCCAAAACTCGTCCCTGGGGCTGTGCCTTAGCAGTGCAGCACGAAACCACAAAACCATCGTGATTTTTCCACTCACCATGTCCCTCGGTATCATCATCCTGTTTTAATTTTTTTTTTCAGTCATTTTTTTTTATTTTCTCATGCAGGAAGGCATCAGCCAGCAAAGCAATGAGGGTAAGATCCCCAGTGCTGCTTCTGTGATTGGAAACTACCTGCCTGTGAAATCCATTAAAAACATCTTGCGAATTAACAAAATAAGGAGTAATAGGTGGTTTTTATTCTTTTTTTCCCTTGCTCAGAGAAACATGACATGGCAGCAGTGGAGGTGAAGGGCTGTTAGTGTTTAACTGTGTGGGTCTCACAGTCTTCAGGCTCTGATCAGGGTGTTTATAGAGGGATTTATTAATTACAGGGTTTTAATTAATTTTATTAGTGATTTTTGATGCATTTGGGTAGGTGCCTGTACCCAGTGCTACTGTATGTGGTGGAGGGTTGATCTTGGATGGGGTCTGCACTGGAGAAAAGAACTGTGAAGAACTAGCTGGGACAGAGCCCAAAGCTTTACCATCCCCAAACCCACCAAAAATTATCATTAACATTAAAAAACAGTTAGAAATTAATGTTCGAGTGAGGGGAATCAATCTGCAGTAGGACAGATAAGCACGAGCCTCTGGCCTGAGGAGCAGCTGCCTGCTGAGGGAGATAACAAGGTCACTGCCTCACAAAACAGACCCTGCTTCCTCCTCTTCCTCCTCCTCTCCTTTCATTCCCGCTCCCAGCCAAGCAAGCCCTTGACAAAGAGAGAATGCTGACTGTCCCTGTAGAGCGGGAGTGAGGCAGGGAGATAAGGCAGCTGCAGCCAGAGAATCCCTCACACGTGGATTTTGGGAAGGGTTTGCTCTTAATACCGATTAATTCATCCTGCAGTGCTGCTGGGTGCTGGGCAGAGGGAACCAGGTGGATCAGGGCTTGGCATCTCATAACCTGTCCCCCAAATCTTCCCTGTCCCTGCTGGAAGTGGGGCTTTGCCAGGTGCTGCTGTGCTGGCACAGGAGACCCCAATCCCATTCTTCCAAGGGACAGAGTTTGGCTGGGATCCCCTGGTTGTGAGCTGGCAGCAGCCTTCACTGTGCTCATCCATGCCACAGCCAGCAGCCAAGATGTTCCCCTCATTTTCCCATGGACATATCTCAACTATTTCTAAAGGGCTTTTATTTTCCATTCATTTCTCTTTACCCCCTGCAAGTAGCAGGAATTTTGCTCCGAAGCACTCAGCAGCCAAGGCATGACCCCAAAACCTCCTCATCCCGTGCTGGGCACTGCATTCAGTCAAATAACCCCCCACCCAAGCCTTCCACTGCCCCCAGCTCCCCACACCGTGGTTTCCCCCCACTCCAGACCAGAGTATCCGGTGTGGGTTGTTTTATTTCCTTGTGCTGTCCCACAGGCAGGCAGCACAGGGCAGTGCTTGGCTCTGAGGGTGCCGGTGGGAGCACCCCCTGTGCTTGTATTTTTTGGGATGAATCACGGTCTCACAGGATGCTGAGCCTGGCATTAATAACTCCAACAGCTCCTCAGCAGCGGGTTTGATAATGAAGGTTTTATTCCAACAAGCTTGGGGCAAACTCATCTCTCCTGATGGATGAGGTGTTGCAGTGGGGAGCGGTGGGGGTGGTCCAGGCACCCCTGGCCTGCTCTGGCTCCCTGGGAGTCACTGCAGGATGTGGCTGGTGGTCACAGTGTCCCTAGGTGGCTGAATTAGAGGTCACCAGCTCCCCCCCCACATGCTCACCTGCTTCAATTCATGGTGGGTTTAACCCTCGCGCCAAATCTGGGGTCCCCCATCCACAGGGGTCAAGGAGCAGCAAGTGGGGACAGGTCAGGGGGAGCCTGCAGCCCACCAGTGACCCCGGAATGAGAGGATATTCCTGCCTCCATACCTGGCAGGTGGGGTGGGAGGCACTGGGGTCAGTGGTCCTGCTGGCCAGCGGTGGTCCCCGTGCCCCTGGGGCTGTCAGACACCTGTACCTGCAGCTTCTTGGGCAGCATCTCCTCGCAGGGAGGCGGC
The DNA here is from genome assembly GCA_024865655.1 of Emberiza elegans. NCBI lineage: Eukaryota > Metazoa > Chordata > Aves > Passeriformes > Fringillidae > Emberiza > Emberiza elegans. The sequence goes on from JALJVW010002397.1 coordinate 3,586,864, forward strand.
AGCGGCCGCTTCAGCCCCTTGCTGGAGGATCCCAATGTGTCTTCTCCCGCCTCGTGCCGAGGCTCGGGGGGCTGGTATCCCGTCTGGTTGGGATCCAGGGGGTCCCGGGAGAGCAGGATGCAGATGGAGGGGACATTCTTGTGGACAGTCAGGTTCTGTGCGGGGCCGTGGGGCGGCGGGTCCTGGCTCTCCCAGACCTCCAGCACGGTTTTGTAGCGTACCTTGGTGACCTGGTGGAGCCCTCCCAGCTTGCGCTTCATGATCTCCACGCAGGTGATGGTCTTGGTGACCGCCCTGCCGCAGCCGCTGAACACGATCTGCCGCCTGCCCTTCAGCTCCATCTGGGCCATGGCGAAGTTCATCAGGTTCCTGATCTTGCTGCCCTCCTTCACTTTCATCTCCACCACGTCCGGGGGCAGGTCTGGGAAGGGTAATGGCATCTCCTCCTCCGAGGTCCTCACCTTTCGGAAGTTCTCCATCCTGGACTGGGCAAGGGGCTTGGCTCTCCCTCCATCAGCAGCCATCCTTCAGCTCTTCCCGGTGGATACACGCAGGCTCCTAGCCCCCCGCAACCATAGCAGGGCTGACCTCGCTGCCCTCCAGCCCAGCCCTGCGTGCTGCAACCACCAGCCCCTTCTCGGCTCTCCAGGGGCTGGCAGTGGGCTCGGTGGCAGTGCCAGAGGCTGTCTCCTATGGGAGACAGGGCTGCAGGATCCCCTGGGTGCTCCCAGTTGTTCCCAGCAGGGATAACAGCCGGCTCCAGCTCTCGGTGATGCTTGGGCTCCTCCGCTCCCACTGCAGCACTCGCTTCTGCTGCTCTTTGCTTCATTCTGGACTTCAGCAGCCCCCAGAGCTGTTCTGTGTAATTAGCAGATCCTCCCTCTCTCCCTCCCCTTCCTCCCCTCCTCCTCCTCCTCCTCCTCCCCTGCTCAGCTGCCCATCCCAGCACCCAGCTCCTGCCTTCATCCCTGCCAGGCAAAGAGAAGGGCAGGGGAACCCGGCTCTCTGTCCCGGAACAGAGAAGGGAAGGAGGGGAGGGTGGAAGGCAGAGGGAGAAGCTCACTCTTGCCTTCATAATGTTCCCAAAGTCCTGCCCCCTTAAAGAGAACCTGGTCCCTTCTCTCGGCGCTCGCTCCTCTCAAGGACACCCTCTGCTAACTGCAAATGTCACCCTGCCTGCCCTGCAGCATTCCCAGAGGGATGCGGAATCCCAGCCACGCTGTGTCCAGGGATGGCACAAAGATGCAGCAGGTACTTTGGGAAGTACTTTGGAGTCTGAGCTCGACCCTTATAAGCCATGAGAGAAGCCACTGGAACCCGCAGCCAGGAGAAAGCCTGGCAGATGGCATTGAGTGTGAATCGAGTGTGCCAGGGCTCTGCTCCCCCCAGCACCCTGCAGCCTCAGCCCCGGCTCTGCCGGCAGGGAAACCTCTCCATTCCCAAAGCTCCAAGGAGCAGATGCCATGGCAGAGCTGGTTTTCACGGGCAATTTCTCTCCCTCTCCCCTGCTCCTCCTCCTCCTCCTTCCCCATCCCTCTCCCCGCTGCTCTCCCAGTCCCTGTCCCTCATTCACCTCCCAATGTGGAGCTGCCCACTCTGGGCTCACCATTACATGTACTGGCAACAAATCCCAGAAAAATCCCTGTTGCAGTCCAGGAGATGTCCCCTTCCTGCCCCCAATCCCTTCCCGGAGCAGAGGCGACGTCCCTGCCCCAGGCTGGCCCTCTGCCCGCCCCTGTCACCTGCCTGTCCCCTCCCGCCCCGCTGGCCGGGGGATCATTGCACAGTGGAAAGACATGTGAGTATTGACTTGCAGTCAAATCTTATCGGCCTCTGGAGGCCCCTGGATTGGTTTCACTCCTAGCAGGGCTTGAAAAAATACATAAATAAATAAATAAATAAATCGATCTCCCATGTCTGTGGAGGTGAAGCCAGGATGTGGCTGTCACCTCCTAAGCAGGGAGGATGCCACATCCCTGTGGTCCCCAAAGCAGCTTTCTGTGGATCCCACTGCCTAAATGGGGGTGGATTTTGGACACCCCCCCAATTCAAACCCTGGGTTGGGGTCTGGGTGGGTCTGTGGGATGGGATGGGATGGGTCCTCCATCCACAAGCAGTGTGTGGAAAACCCCTGTAGATGCAGAGCATTGTTTCCCAATCTGTCTAACCCTCCCTGAGGCTCCTTGGGCACACAGAGGGAAACTGAGGCAGGGCAGGCAATGCTCCCAGGCTCACCCCCAGCACCAGATCCAGGCTTTGAGCATTCCCAACTCCCTTCTGGTTCTCTGCAGTAGTGAGCAAACCTACTCCCTGTGCTCCCACCGTGAATTCCTCACTGCTATGAGACAAAACAATGACATTTCTCCATCTTTCCATTTGACAACAATTCATGGAATCTGTGCAGAAGGCATTTGGTTCCTTCCTTGGGCAAGCAGGGATGAATTAAACCCATCAGGGAAAGCCCTGCCTTCAAAATGTGCTAAACCCCTGAGGAAATAATGGGGAAGGATTTCAGAGACTGAGAAATCCCTCGGGGTCATTATCCAGGTAGCCTGGGAGGGTTACATGCACACGGAGGGCTGACAGCTCCAGGGCTCTGGGCAAGCCATGTGAGTCTCTGGTGCTGGCTGAAGCATCCAGCCCTTCTTTCCTGGCCCAGAACCAGCTCCTGCCTCCCGTGGCCCATTTTCCATGGCATTGTGGTGCTTCCCCACCATTGGATGATGGAAGCAGCAGCAGCTTCTCCCCCCTCCATCACTAATTGCTGCTTAATGAACTCTGCCTATCACAGCCTCCGAAATGGAGGCAGGAGAGGTGCAATCACAGAAAGGCTTCCAGAGGGTGCAATCCCCCCAAGGCCAAGGCTGTGCTGGGAGCAGGGAGGGCATTAATGACAGGGGCTTATTTTCCCTCTGCAGCGCTTAAAATGTAAATGAAATTCATTATTAGCAACTCCGTTGCTAATTACCATCTGAAGCTATTCATTAGCCTGTCAGCTTATTTGTTGGAGGACAACAGAGTGGATGGGTTACTCCAAGCCAAGGAATAGCTGAAATGAGCTCAGTGGGGTGGGAGAGGAAAAGCAGGAATGGGGGGACAAAGGCACAGACAGCTCCAGCCATGGGGGGTCAGGGAAACAAAAGCTAGAAAAGAGAATGAGGAGTCCTTTTTAAAATGGAGAAGAAGCAAATGGGAAAGGCAGGAGTGATTAAAAAATAAGTGTAAAGGAATTACACACTGAGTATTGTCCATCTGTCATTCTTGAGCAGCCACTGTGGTTACAGTAGGACCCACACCAAGGGAGTGGTTTCTGCTTCCCCTTTCCCATTACAGTTTCTCTCTGAACATTCCTGTGCCATCCCAACCCCATGCCAGAGGACTTCCAAATCCCTGTGGGACCCTCTTGCCTGGTCCCTACCCCACAGGAGGTGTGAGCTTGGAAGAGCTGCTTGGGACAGAAGCCAAGAGGAGAGCTGGTGGTGGCAAGAATGGAGAGGGCTGCTGGACACAGCACGGAGCCCAGACAAACCTGGGAAAATGGGGAAAAACCCCAGAAACATATTCCTGACAGAGATCAGGGCACCTGGAGAGGAGCAGTAACCCGAGCCCCTGTCCTCCACCTGCCCTCTCCATATTTTCTTTCATGCAAGGTGGCCCTGCTTGGGAAGAGGACGGAAAGTGGGAGCATCCGATACAAGGAAAGTCTGGGTGCCATCGCCCATCTCTGCGTCACATCGGCGCGGCTCAGGTCTCAGCCTCTCATCACGTTGCACTCAGCAGCAGGCTGATGCCAGCGTGGATTGTAACCCTGGCAAAAGGGGTGCAGAGGGACCTCCAGGATGCCACAGCTGCAGGGATCCCCTGTCCCCATCCCAATCACAATCCTGGAGCTGCTGCTTCCCAGGAGCAGCCCCCTGAGGATGCAGCCCAGGGTGTAGAGGCTGTGCCAAGATGCCAGAGGAACCCTTGGAGCACCCTGGGGTGGCACCAGCTCTCTGCTGTCTTATCCCTACCGTAAGCAGAAAATTACAGAGCTCAAGATAATCCTCATTTTGAATAGCCCGACAGTAAAAGAAAAGGGAAAAATCCCTTTCATAAGACAAATCCCTTTGCAGAGCTCCAGCACGATAAGCAGAGGGATGTTGTAAGGACCCTGAGGGCATTAATAAACCTGAATGTTCCTCACCAACCCCACCTGGGACCCCAATTCCCCCCAACCCATGGCCCAGGAGCTCTTTTGAAGCTCAACCCAGGGCTCTCAGTCCTAGTCTGAGCTATGTCAGGACTGGTATCTGGGTCAGCTGCAGCTGGTCTGGACTCCAACCGACAGAGTGACCCTAAACTGGACCTGTGGATTAATTTCCTTGGTTTTGAACCTGTTTTCTTGCTGGAATTTGCTTCTTGATCCAGCCTTTTCTATGGCCCTGCCCTTCCTCCCCAGCCTCCCCTGCCTAGGGAGTGTGGGATGGGCAGGGAGGCTCTTCCCCCTGTTATCCTTTGGCTCTCCAGGCATTCCCTGGCAAGGAGGGGGGCACACATCCATTTGATTCCTGAATATCCCTGACTGGAAAATCTGCAGGCAGACAGGAATGTGGTAGTGCCGAGGGCAAGGATCAGTTCTGTAGGTGACCATTCCCAAAGCTTCAGTGGCATGGGAAGGTGCTGAGGCAGCAGAGGTGCAGGTGGGGAGGAAATTTAGGTGTGAGAAAGCTTGGAGAGAAAGAAATAAATGACAAGAATCCAGCCCCAAATCTCCAGTGTGCTCAGTGCCCACAGGCAGAGCCAGAGCAGCTCTCCAAGGCACTGAGCATCCCCAGTGCTTGGCAGGAGTTGGAATCCACGGTCCCATCCCTGCCCCTCCTTTCCTTCCCTGCTGCTGGGCAGGGCATGGAGCTGGGCGTGCAGGGGTCCCTGCTCTCTGGGGATCAGCTCAGGCTCCAAGACCCAGAGAGGGTCAGAGTGGACAGCAGGGCCCCCTGCTATAGGGTCATCTGTGGCACGCTGGTTTTCCTGCTTCCCTCCATTTCACCATCTGTGAAGCAGGCATTTTCCCTGATTCTGCCAGGTTTCCTTCCTTGCATCCCCACAGCAACGCTGTTCCCCTGCTGAAGAGGTTTGGCCACCAGGGCTCACTGGTGTAAAGAGATTTTGCTGCTTCCTTGCCCAGCTGTTCTCATCTTCCCCTGGTGGGATGTTGTCCTTGCTGCCCCTCCGTGACCCTTGAGGCCGGATCCCGGGAAGGGAGGATGAGTTAGCTGTCAAATAATGTAATTTTCACAACATTTCGCTGATATTCTCGCAAGCTCTAAGGCAGGAGGTCCAAGTGGTGTGCACTGAGAACAAGGGACACAGCCTATGGAGCTCTCAAGCTGATTTGGGATTTATAACCCTGTCCTGTCTGTAAATCAGTCCAGTCCCTTCCCCTGCCCTCCACATCCCAACCTTGGCATCACTGGCAAAAGCAATGAACATGCAAGCCATTCATTAATTACTGCTGCCAGAATGAAGCACATCAGGGTATGGACATGGAATACCCCAAATTTGGCCCTGCTGGTGGGGAGCTGCTGGTTTCCCATTGCCTCCTGGATAGGGGGAGCCTGTGTGCCCTGCCAGGGGCTGTCCCCAAGAGTCCCTGCCCCTCTGATGGCGGCATTCTACCCACACAGTGCTTGCCATACCCTGGGTAGGGGTCACTGCACCCCTGCCCCACAGAGCCCCCATTCCTATAAAGCCCCCTGAAGCCCCATAGACCACTCCCAGCCCTATAAAGCCCCCATTCCTATAAAGCCCCTGAAGCCCCATAGAACACTCCCAGCCCTACAGAGATCCCATTCCTCTAAAGCTTCCCGGGCCCCATAGAACACTCCCAGCCCTATAAAATCCCCTAAGCTCCACAGAGCACTCCCAGCCCCATGGAGCCCCCCAAATCCCACAGAGTACTCCCAGCCCCATGGAGCCCTGAGCCCTATAGAGCCCCTGAAGCCCCATAGAGCACTCCCAGCCCCATGGAGCCCCGAGCCCTATAGAGCCCCTGAAGCCCCATAGAGCACTCCCAGCCCCATGGAGCCCCTAGCCCTATAGAGCCCCTGAAGCCCCATAGAGCACTCCCAGCCCCATGGAACCCCCAGCCCTATAGAGCCCCCCATAAAGGCCCCGCCCCTTACCTCGGCTCCGCCCTTTCCCATGGCCCCGCCCCTCCATCCGGCGGCATCAGGACCCTGGACAGCGGCGGGCGCTCTCGCGAGATCCCGGCGCTGCCCATAGCCCGGGTGGCGGCGGCGCCGCAGTCTCGCGAGAGCGCGGTCGCTGCGGCAGGAGCAGCACCGGGCGGGCGGGCGGCCGCCGCCACCCGCCGGGGACCGGAGGGGACGGGAAGGATCGCGCCACGTGGTGAGTCCCGGGAATGTGGAGAGGGGAAACGCCTCGGCGTGAGGGCGCTGGATGCTCCCCCCGAGGGGGCTGATCGCCCTTTGCACCGACCTCCCGCTCTACATCCGCTTGCGGGGGGGGGGATGCGCGGCGTGGGGACAGCCGCGGTGACCCTGCACACGCGTGGGTGCACCGGGGACCGAGCGGGGCTCGGGCCGCCCTTCTCCCCGATCCAGGCCGCTGCTGGGAGGCTGCGCCGGCTTTGAGGTGGGGATGCGTGGGGCACGCAGCCCTTCACGCGTGGAAACGCAGGGGCAGCGATGCCGAGCCCTGCCTGCCCTCCCCAAACGCACCCCGCGCACCAGAGCGGTTCCTTCTCGGTGCCATCACCTGTGCCATCCCCCGTCCTTTTCCCATCCACTCCACCATATTCCGAATTTTGCAAAAAAAAAAACCCCACCCGAATGTATCGCTGTGCCGGTGCTTTCCCCCGCGGTGGTGGGGCCGGGGGGTGGCGGGCCGTGTGTCCCCGCTCCCGGCACACGTGGGTAGGGGCGGCCGGGCGGACGTCACCGCGCCCGAGGAGCTCGTATTTATAGCACCGGCGGGATGGATGGAAGCATCCGGGGGCTGCCGGCGGATGTCGGGCACGGCGAGCCCTGGGGGGTGCGAATAGACCCCTAGAGAGAGCCCCCCAAATCCTCTCGGGAGCTCCAGGCACAAACAGCCGGGACCCCGTGTCCTGGGAAATGTGTTGGCCGCTGCCTGAATAGCTGGGAAAGGGCAAAACCTGCAGGCAGGTTATGAAATACGCCATCTTCACGCTTCTGTTTAAAACCTCAGGTATTTATTTTTTACCGTAGTTTTCACATCTGGCACAGAGCTGAGCATGGGATAGTCCTGGAATGCCGAGCTCCCCCCCTTTCCCACCTGCATGCTCTGGAATGAGGTGCCAAATGACATGAGTAATTGTTAAGCCAGGCACTCAAGTGACTCATTAGTGACAATCGCCACTGATTTTTTTTTTTTTCCAGCTGATTTATCTGCTCTGATTTTCTGCTCCCTTTCTGGCCTTGTTTTTGGCTTGGGCTTGCAGAGATGGCAGCTACAAGGCAGCCAGGTAGTCCCCTGTGCTGGAATTCAGCAAAAAACAACAATAATACATTTTTAAAAATAATTACTTTGGGGCCAGGTAATGAACTTTAAGGTTTCAAACTGCCCACAACCACCTCCTTTCCCTGCTGCCCTACCTGGCCCTCTCCTGGATGTAGGTCAGTTGGGAGTGGGAGGCCCCACATCACTGGATCCTCTCGTAATCTTCTGCCTTAACTGGCACATAAGCCTGAGCCAGAGGAGCCAGGATTTATCACACTGCCAGCCAGGTGCCAGCCTGGATGTGTGATAGTCCAGAGTGTCACAGAAGTGAAGCCAGCTGCTGTCCTTGAGTTGTTTGGGAATGGGGGGGAAGGTGAAGGCTTTTGCAGACGTCCCTGACCACTTCAATCAACCTTTTTTTCTCTGGTTCTCCTCCAGCTTTGCTAAAGCTCCCACGTTTTTCCCAAGTATTTTTCCCGAGGAGCAAAGAGGACTGAGCGTGTGCCAACATGGCAGGTACGGGGGGCTCTGGAGATCATTGTGGGCTCTACTGGCCATAATGTCACCTTGTTAGTCACCAGTGGGGGGGTGGTGGGTGTCCATGGCTGCAGGATCTGTGTGGCCAGTGAGGGCTGAATTTGATCCTTTTGGATGGATTGGTGGCAGTTTCCATAGGAAATCCTTAACTCCTGTGTAAAATCTGACTATTCTTGGGGTTATTTAGGAAGCCTCTTGGTTTTTGTTCAGCCTGACACCAGTGAAACTTTTCCTTGCAGAAAAGGTGAACAACTTCCCTCCCCTGCCCAAGTTCATCCCCCTGAAGCCATGTTTCTACCAGGACTTCGATGCGGAGATCCCGCCGCAGCACCGGACCATGGCCAAGCGGCTTTACTACCTCTGGATGCGTGAGTGGCCACGTGGAAATGGCCCCAGTGGGATCTGTTTGCCTCTCCAAAGGCTGCTCCTCTGGGAGCTGCCAGCTGAAAGGGCAGGGCAAGGTCAGGGGAAGCCCTTCTCCCCCTCCAAGCCTTGGTGTCTCCTGTTAAAAGTCAGGAATGAGAGGTGGGCTGCAGCATCCCATGGATCCCAGCCCTTCCAGCTTCCAGGATGGAGCTGTGCAGCTGGCTCAGTGTCCCAGGGTCACTGGGGGTGCTGTTGATGTCCTGCTGTAAAGAGGAGACAGCTCAGACTGGAGGGCTGGTGTGCCTGCCCCCAAAAGCGTGGAGCTTGAGGCTTCCCGGAGCTTGCCTGTTCCTCTTGCATGCCTCTGTGTGCCGTGCTGTGCTAACAGAGCTGTCACCAGCTTCCAGCTCTTCCAACTATCCTGGATCTCTTTTCTTCACCCAACATGGCCAGGGAACAGAGCCAGAGGGACAGGTCACACCCCGGCATAGGTGGAAATGTGCACAGCTCAGGGCAAGTTGGCACCAGCATTTCGTTTCCTTCTAGAAGAACTCAGTTCCTTATCAGGCATTTCCCCTGAACTTTGGAAGCATCAGTGCCCAGGGAGTGCCCTGTGCTTTAGGGGCAGGTTAGGAAGAGCTAACACCACAGCAGTTGGGGTGTGTTTCTGCTTTTGCTATGGCACCAGGCTGGCATCCCTGGGGCTGTGTCCCCTCAGGAGGATGACCCTGGGGTGGCTTCATCACATCAGGAGGGTTTGCTTGTTTAAGGCATGGGAGGAAAAAAGCTGTGCTTCCCTGGGGAAGCTCTCTTGGGGTTGTTCAGTTCCCTCCCCATCCCAAACAGGATGTTCTTCCTCTTAATGTAGTAGACCTTGGTCCTTGCTCCTCAGCACCAGCACCAGCTCTTAGAGCCAGTTGCTGTCCCTTGGGTTTTGCCTCTGGAGCTCCTCTCTGGGTCGTTTTCTCCCCAGCAGCCCCTCAGACACCCAGCACAGAGTGGCTGGAAGGTCCCTCATGTCCTTTAGGGCAGCTGAGCTCCTTGCCTTGCCAGCTGCAGCTCTCAGGCAGGCGGTGGTGGGAGGGCTCTCGTTCTCGTCGAAATAATGAATCATTCTCCGAACTCGGAGGCGTCAGAATGCAGCTGAGCCTTCTCTGCTTTGTCCTGTGTCTGCTGAGCTGGGACTCATAGTCAGAGCCCTTGTGTGGCCTGATCCCAAGCAGGGGTGGGCGAGGGAAATGTGTCACCCCCTGAACTGGCGAGGCGGGGTCAGGAGTTCGGGATTTTGGCTCTCAGTGGCACTCGGGGAGCTCCTGCACAAGCTCCTCCAGCAGAGATGTATCTGGAGCAAGCAAAAAACTTCACCACAATTCCTCCAGTTTCCTTCTGTTAGTGGAAATGTGTCCTGGCTCGATAGGAGCGGGAGGATACGACTCCTGCCAATCTTCAGAGCCCAGGAACTGCTTAGGGAATTAACTCTGAGTGATACATTGATTTTCCTGCTGTTACACTCAGCTGAGGCCTGACCCCCTTCGGCCCAGCCAGCCCGGGAATGTGCTCCCAGCTTAATTGAAGGGAAATCCAGCTAGGGCAGGACTCTGAGGCCATGTCCCTGGGGTTGGGGTCCTTGGTGTCTCAGTGCCACCCTTGCATCCGTGCTACTCTGCTCTGTGTGTGTGTGTGTGTTTGCAGTGAACAGCATCACCTTGGCGGTGAATCTCGTGGGCTGCCTCGCGTGGCTCATTGGAGGCGGCGGAGCTGTAAATTTTGGACTGGCAATTCTCTGGCTCATTCTCTTTACACCCTGCTCCTATGTCTGCTGGTTTAGACCTATTTACAAAGCTTTCAAGTAAGTGGTTGCACCTGAGCCTGGCTTCTTTCTGCCTTGTTTTCCTTCCTAAACGGTCAGTGTTTAGCTTGGGGCATTGCCTGACTAATTGGGGGATTTCCTTTCTGTGCAGCCCTTTAGCTTTAGTTTCTAACCTTCAAAACCAGAGTGTTTGGGATTTTCTGGGGACCAAACCCCTCATCAGGCGATGTAAGGACACTTTCCTTGTGCCTCTGTGCAGTGGTGGGGGACAGTGGTGAGGATGCAGCTGGGGTGCCACTTTCCCTCTCATCCCTCAGGCATCTCTTATATTTTTCCACAAATCCTTGAGGTGTTTGTACAGATTACCCATGGTGCTGAGGTCAGTCCCCAAATCTGGAGAACTAGGGGTGTATTTATTCCCCATGTGGGGCAGTGTGAGCTGAGAGCTGTGACCCAACACAGATGTCCTCAAGCCGTGTCCCAACACAGATGTTCTCCAGCTGTGTCCCAACACAGATGTTCTCAAACCCATCTGACTGAGCCATTGGGAGGGTCTGGTGCCCCGTGGCTTTCCCAGGTGCCCCTTGACCACCTCCAGCCTCTTGCAAGTTTCTCCTTTGCCTTTTTCTTTCCATCACCCTCCTGCTAAACCATGGCCAGGTCTGATACATGGGAGCATCTCCCTTCCCTTGGAGTGCAGCAGGGATGGAGGTGCAGGAGTGACTGAACCTTCTCTTGCAGGACAGACAGTTCCTTCAGCTTCATGGCCTTCTTCTTCACCTTCATGGCCCAGCTGGTGATCAGCATTATCCAGGCAGTGGGGATCCCTGGATGGGGGGTCTGGTAAGGAAAATGCTGCTCTGTTGGGTACAAGGGTGGTCACTGTGGTGTTTTAGCTTCCTTACTGGTTCTCTCCTTGGTGAAGATGGTTTGAGGAGCTGGGAGGGCTCCTGGCAGTCTGGGAGAGCTGGTGAATGAACCAGTTGTTTCCATCTCCTTGCAGTGGCTGGATTGCAGCGATTTCCTTCTTTGGGACCAACGTGGGCTCGGCTGTGGTGATGCTGATCCCCACCGTGCTCTTCACAGCCATGGCAGTCTTCTCCTTCATCGCTCTCACCATGGTATGGCAGGAAGAACAGGGGTTCCACGTGGCTTTGGGTGGCCCTCCTGCCCCACCAGGAGCTCAGCCCCTGTGGATTTTCCCTGCAGGTGCACAAGTTTTACCGGGGCAGCGGCGGGAGCTTCAGCAAAGCGCAGGAGGAGTGGACCACGGGGGCCTGGAAGAACCCCCACGTGCAGCAGGCGGCGCAGAACGCGGCCATGGGGGCGGCGCAGGGCGCCATGATGCAGCACGAGACGCAGTACTCGGCCACCCCCAACTACACCTACTCCAACGAGATGTGAGCAGCAGCGGGACTCTGTCCTGGGGAGGAAGAGCTGGGGGGGAAAAAAGGGAGGAGGAAGCCTGAGCCGAGTTTCTGCAGCTGTCTCAGAAAGTCAGAGTGTACCATAATGGTGGTTCTTTTCCCGTCTTTGTAACGAGATCTTTTGGGTTTTTTTTCCTTTTTTTTTTTTTTTTTTTTTTTTTGTTTTTCTTGTCTTGAGCTCTTCTTTTCTCCTTTCTTTTTCATTCTGAAGAGGCCGTGAGTTGACCTGCAGGGCTCTTGTTGTGCGTGGTAGTCAGTGTCCGTTCACGTGTCTTCTTTTTCCCTGTGGAATAGTGTATGGTGGTGGTTTTTTAATTACAGTGGTGATAGGTGTACGTTAGAACCTCATCAGCCAAAAGCCCCCCCCATGCCCCCAAAAAGGGAAAAAGATCAACCAGCACCCATCTTCCCTCTTGGAATAAGTCCTGAACCTTGGGTTTTTGATGTGAGTTTTCTCTTTCAGTTGGTAGTGTCCAGCCACTTGCCACTGTCTCAGCAAGGGCAAGCAATCCTGGGAATTCTCCTTTTTTCTTTTGCTTTTTAACTAGCAGGTGGCTGGCTGATTTAGGATTAAAAAAAAAAAAAAAGGGAAAAAATATAAGAAACCCTCAATCCTGCTGTTGATATGCTGGAAGCCAAGAGATTCCTAATCTACACCCTGGCTCAGGATCTACAACTTCTCTCAGTGTGTGGTGTTGTGAGTAGTTTACACTTCAACGTGGAGGACCAGTGTGTGTGTGTGCACGTGTGTGTGTGTGTTGGGGAGCAAGGACAGGTTTTCCCTGTGGGATACAACCATCCCATTCCAGATTCTGCATCCTGAGTCTGCTCTTTTTAAAGGCTTCTGTTCTGGAAAGCAGCTGTAAAAGCCACAGAGTGTTCCTCAGAGGACCTGTGCTTGGGCAAGGCTGCGGGTCAAATCTTGCCACCCCGAATCCCAGCACATCCAAGCAGTCTCCCTGCTCATGGAAATAGCCAGGCCAAGGTTTGTCCCCGTTAGCTTTGGAGGTTTGTGCTAATTTAAGTCTCTTAAGGAAACCTCCAGGCTGGAGGGAAGGACTCCTGCTCACTTGCACTCCTGAAAAGTGTGGTGAGATGTGGCCCTGTGTTTTCCTGGTGCAGAAATCCTTGTCAGGCCCAAACCCCTGCCCAATTTGGGGATGTTTGACATTAAATAATGATCCTGCACCCTAGCAGGAGGCAGCTGAGCTCAGACCAACATTTCTTGGGGAAGGTGACTGGCACAGCTGGGAAAAGATTATGAGTGGGAGCATAAATGGGATGGATGCTGCAGGGCAGGAGTAGGGAAAGCTACTTCTCTGAGATGCTTTTCAACTCTAAATGCACTTTAAATAAGCCAAATTTTTCTCCAAGTCCTCGAAAAGCAGCCCAAACAGAATCCAATCCAGCCCTGTGGCTCCAGTATCTCCTGCCTGGCACAGGGAAGGAGCTCAGTGTGCCACCAGCCAGGACTGTGCGAGTCCCCAGCCCCGTATCTGTCCCCTCCAGCCCTCCAGTGATGCTTGGATGTGACCCCTACCCCTGAGAATCACCCCAAAAAGGACCTTCTCTTCTCCAGCAAAGCACACCAAGACAAGTTTCCTTTTTAAGGGTGTCACTCCAGTCATTCTGCAATAGGCAGTCGTCTCTTGACCAGACTAAAATGCAGCTACTGATAAAATGCCTGTCTCTGTGTGTGTGTGTGTATATTTATGTATAAAATGTCAGGAGAAAAGTAATCCTTTGCTAAGCCTATTATGTACTTAATCAGGTTTAAATATTGTGCAATCCATTTCTAGCTCGCCTAAAACTTACTCTGCCAAACCACGTGCTCTGTCATCCGTGTCTGAGAAATGATGGATTAAGTGACTTCACCTCTTGCATTGACAATAAGATACATCAATAATAACTGTAACGAGCTGTAACTAACAGACATTGATTGCTTCAGCACTTAACCCTCCTCTCCGATGTGTCTCCTGAGTGTGTGAGCGCTGAAACGCTGCCCCCCGTGGCTCCAGCCAGGTGGGAAACTCGACCCCTCATTCTCACCTTGGTTATTTGTAAGCTGTCCCTGCTCCAGGTGGGGCTGATGTGGGTGTGATCAAAGCGTGGTGCTCCTGAAGCCCACAGGGTGGGAGAGATGGGCTGTTCTGCTGCTGGGCAAGAGGCCTCTCACAGAACACACCTGGGCTTCTCCTGAGGTGTCCCTGTCACCTTCTACATCCTGCAGTCAGCAGGGCACAGCTCTCTCTGCCTCTTGTTGTCCTTGCTGCTTGTTTGTAGCCAATATCAGAGGGATGTCCAAATAACTGCTGCTTTTGAGCTGGATCTGCACAGGGCTGGGCACCACGGGCTGCCCCAAGTCTCTCATGCCCACATAATCATGGGATGGTTTGGGTGGGAAGGGACCTTACAGCTCCTCCAGCAGGAACACCTTCCACTGTCCCAGGCTGCTCCAAGCCCCATCCAACCTGGCCCTGGACACTTCCAGGAATCCAGGGGCAGCCACAGGGGACCCTGTGCCAGGGCACAATTCCTTCCCAGTATCCCAGCTCACCCTGCCCTCTGACATGGGAAGCCATTCCCCTCATCCTGTCTGGGCCTCAGACAATGAATACTCGGTCCTTTAATCCACTTTCCCCTGCCAGCTCTGTGTGGCTGCCCTGAATCCCATAGGAAAGGTTTCACTCCCAATCTCTAGCACTTTCCAAGCTCAGATATCACCCCTGTCACTTGAGGGGCCCTCAGATCCTCTCCTCTACCCCGTTCCCCATATGCCTCTACACCGAGTTTCTTTGGCTTTTGTTACATTCCAAAACCTTGCCACGAGCCACAACCCCAGTCAAGACTGCTTCCTGAGCAGCCTGAAGCCACCCGCTTGCCCTTAGCGAGATCCCTTGCGTGGGCACGACTGGGGCACAGGCGGGTACAGAACCCTCCCGGGTGGCAGCACTGCCGCCATAACCGGGAGGGGCCGTGAGGGGCCGCCATGACACCCCTTCCTCCCGCTGACCGCGCGCGCTGCTCGCACCAATCAGCGACGAGGGCGGGAGCAGCGCGCACCCATCAGCGACGAGGGCGGGAGCAGCGCGCACCAATCAGCGCTGAGGGCGGGAGCAGCGCTCACCAATCAGCGCCGTGCGTGCGCCCGTTCCCGGCACCCCGCAGTTCCGGTCGGGCCGCGGCCCCGCTCCCCTCACGGCGCTCCCGGCCCTGCCCGGAGCGGTGTCGGGGCGCTGTTTGTCACCTTCTGGGGGCCCCTGCGGCTTCTCGGTGCTGCTGTGCGGCCTTTTGGAGCCGTTTTCAGCGCCGCTACCGCATTTAAAGTCGATTTAATTAACCCTTAAGGGCCTGTAAATTGCTTGTTTGCTGGTGGCTGCTTCCCCACAGGTGTGTTTGGGTAAGAGGAAAGCGCGGCCCAGCACTTTTTTTATCGTTATGTTACATATATTATTATACATACAGCTTTTACTATAATATTTTGCCGTTATTTTATATTTTTACCACTATTTTGATATTTTTGCTGTTATTTTTGCATTTGTACCATTTAAAAATTTCACCTTTTTACCATTGTTTTACCGTCTTTATTATTATTTTACCATTTTAATAATTGTTTTACAATGTTATCATTTTTATTCTTTTTATCATTACTTTATAAGCAGTTTGAAAGTTTCCTACTTAAAAATTTACTTTTTAATACTCAGGCTTTAATTTGTGGATGCTTTGGTGGAATTAATTAGAAACATCCTAAG
Source organism: Emberiza elegans (assembly GCA_024865655.1). Taxonomy (NCBI): domain Eukaryota; kingdom Metazoa; phylum Chordata; class Aves; order Passeriformes; family Fringillidae; genus Emberiza; species Emberiza elegans. The sequence continues at coordinate 3,602,220 of JALJVW010002397.1, forward strand.
GGTGCTTTAAGTAGATAATAATTTTAATTATTTATAAATAATCATAATAATAATCTGATTTTAATTAGATATGGATAAATATGCAAAGCACGGTGGTAGCATTAAAATCTCTCAGCCAATGTCCTGCTGCATTTCCTCACCTCTTAATTACCTTTGCTAATCAGCAAAGCTGAAATTGGGTTTTTAATGGAAAGTGTCCCTGCCCATGGCAGGGGGTGGGGTTTGGTCACTTTAATTTCCTTTCCAACCCAAACCAGGTTGTGAAATTCCTCTCTCCACCCTCCAAGTTGTTCCCCAAAATCAGGACAGCCTGTGTCCATCTTCTTATTTCCACCCAAAATGATTCCAAACAGTTTGAACAACAAAGACATCACAAAAATGCAACAGACTTTACTGGATGCAGCGATTTTTCAAGAACTGAATTTGCTCTTTGCTGCTTAATCATGAATTGATTATATTTGAGATACTTGTGTCAGTTTCCTCACCAAAACATTAATTTCTGCTTTTTAGCAGCGTGGCAGCAGCATAGGGAAGGCAGGAGGAAGCATCAGAACTGAATTAGAGCTGCTAGGGAATTATTTCTAATATTGCTGTTAATATTTAGGGACACAGTGAGAAACAAGATGGTTGTACATGCAGTGAGGCCCCACATTTTTAATTATTAAGACATCTCTGTGCATTTATTAATCACCAGAGAGCACAGAGGGAAGACATCTCAGCAGGGGTTTGTTTGCCTTTAGAGAACTTGGTGTAAAATTTTATCCCAAATTGATTTATTTATCTGCCCTAAATTCTGGACCACGTTCAACATGTGGGAGTCTTAATTTTGGAGGGCATGAACTTTACCAGGGCACTTTTGTGGCTTCTCTGCTCAAGTTTTAGGAGTATTTTTCCCAGTATCTGAGAGAAAAATGTAATTACACACCGAGCTGCCCTTAAAGTTCTGTAATCCCTGTGGGGATGGGTGACATTTGGGGATGACCCAGAGCCATCCCATCTTTCTGCAGGGTCCAGGTGAGATTCCCCCTCTGTTGGGAATGTGTTGGGGTTGGAGGCTCTGTTAGCCCTGTGTCTTTGTTTCCCTGTGCCTGCACAGCTGGATTGGAGCATGGAGCCCATCTCCCTGCCAGAGCCAGGCATTCCTGCAGGAAACAGCTCGTCTGTGGCACAGGAAAAATTCCATGTGCTGCTGGGAGTGACTGGAAGCGTGGCTGCCCTCAAGCTGCCCCTGCTGGTGGCAGAATTGCTGAAAATCCCTGGGGTGAGTGAAGCTCTCGGTGGGGCTTGGTGAACTTGGAGTTACCCTGGTTTTGGGGAGTGATCAAGTGCCTTCTGCTGAAATAACAAGTTCCTCCTTGGGGGTCACTTAGTTCAAAAATGTCTATGAGGAGAATTCCACCTGTTTTTAAATTTTTTTTTGTTCTTTTTTATCATTTCATACTTTGAAAAGATCTTTGCTTTGGGTATTTTTTTTTCTGGAGTTTGTCCTTGTCGGTCAAGTTATCAAACATGGTTGCAGACAGAAGTGATGCTTCTGAAATTTGAAATCTCCAGGATATTGCAGTTTTCCATGGGTGGGATATGGCTTTTCCAAATGTGATCCAGAAAGGGAAAACAGACCTTGTAAAAGCAGAAATGGAGAACACAAGCTGCTATATGTGTTTGTGCAGTATGTTTTTTTGTTGTCTGGAGTAACAGAGGTGCCCAGCAGGGGCCACTGGTGCCTGATCAGGGAGGTAAGTGTGCTAGTTTTTGCTGTAGGTTGAAGTTAAACATAGAAAACTTTTAGCTTTTTAGAAAAGGAAGAAATATTTTGGAGCAGTGAAAGAAAAAAGTGGCAGGGGCAAGAGGGTGCACTGAACTCTGCAGATTTATTGATGAGATTGCTGCATGAATTTCCTTTGGGATGCCTTGGGAGGCTGTACCTCATGGGTACGTTTAGTAGAAGCAGAGGAGGCGCTGGTTGATCTGGTTGGTGTTGTCACCCAAGCTGGGAAGGGAGCTGGAGGTGAGGCAAAGGGAGGCCTCAGTTAATTTATGACTTGGCCTGATGGGATTAGTGAGGTCAAAGGTCCCAGCCTGAAATAAGGACAAAAAAAATTACATTAAGGAATGGGGTGACCAGCCCAGAGCCAGAGATAGAGATCTTCTAATCCTCTCCCTCTTGGATTAACTTGGCCATTGTCCATTTTCTTTTGCTCCTGGAGCTTGGGACATCCTTCTATGCAGGTGACAGGCAGAATGCAAATGACCCGTGGTAGGAAGGTGGCTCAAACCCTTTGCTTCTCTCTGAGTGTTTGTTTCATAATTAAAAGCTGCAGACAGCTGGACTCAAACTCTCTGTGCAGCCCCAGAGGTCTGTGACATCCAGTGCTGACTAGTGGCCCCTGGTTTCAGGGCAGAAAAAGCAAAAGTGAGACATCCAGGAGTTTATAAAAGCTTATTAATCAAAGTTATTTACTCCTTTCTGCTGTGATTTCAAGGCCTGCTGAATCAATGTAACCTTCCCATGGCATTTATTGATGCTGCACCAAGCTTTTGCATCAATTCCTTTACTGCTGGAGCAGAACTTTGCAAAGCAGGCAGGGCAGGAGCAGAATATGGCTTTGATACCAGAGGAGATGTGGTCACAGGCTTGCAACCAGAGTGGTTAGTTTGAATGGATGTTTTGCCTGAAATGGTCTGTGGTGAACGACTTGGCAAAGTGATTTTGCTGCTCATTAAACTTTAACACCTCCTCCAAGGGTGCCAGTGGATGTGACAGCTCACTGCCTTTTGCTTGAATTGTCCTTGACTTGTCCTGGCAGTGTCCAAGGCCAGGTTGGACGGGGCTTGGAGCTCCCTGGGAGAGTGGAAGGTGTCCCTGCAGGGCAGGGGGTGGCACTGGAGCACCTTTAATTTCCTTTCCAATCCAAACCAGCCTGTGATCCTAGGTTAAAGAAAGGCAAGGACAGACTTCTTGGTGGGCAAAATGTTTTGCTCTTGAAGCTCCAGGATGTCACCTGGTATTCAGGTTTAAATCACACCCTGTCACTTCATTGTGCAGCTGCCAGGCAGCCTCTGCTTCAGCCTGTAGGTGCCTTTTAACGGAGGAGCTCATGTGCTCAGGCTGTCTGGAAAGATTTTGCTGTCAGACCTGAGAAAGCCATTAAAAAATAAAATAACCACGTGCACCTCCTTCCCCTGAGTACAAAGGGCTGTGCCAGGAGAATCCTCTATCAGAGACCAGCAGTGTTGCCTGAACACGGGCTTTGTGGTAAAGTTTGTTTTGGAGATTTGGCTAAAGACCTTTAACTAATCTAAACTGTCTCCTGTTGTAGTTAACATATTTCATAAGTCCAATAGTATATTAGATAAGTCCCATGTTGTTAAAGCTATTATATTTCATAAGTCCTGTACCTCTCATTGTTGTCTTGTGGGCGGCAGATCTTCACAGCACAGGATCAAGATCTTCCTTAGTCAGAGCTCCTTCGAGGTTCTGCCTGACTAAGTAGCCCACTCCCCTTTTATCCTAGTTACCTTGACAAGCCACAGCTGCAGCCCAATGAAGAACATCACAGCTGCAGCCCATCAAGGATAACTAGGACTAGTCAGGGTAAAGATATTCAAGTACAGATATATATATATATGTATTTAAAGCCTCGTCCATTTATAACACACATATATTCACATCCTCCTACAGTCTCCAGTGAGGGAGTTTGAGTGTGGCCAAACTGCCTTTGCTGTTGAAGATATCCACAGGCAAACAGAGGGTGTGCCAGGTAAACAGAATAAACTATGCAGGCTGAGGTAATCCTGAGAACACTGGGCTCTTCCCAGTCTAGCTGGAGGGACTTGCTGAGAACAAGGGAACCAGGAGCCCACCCCAGCAGAAAACCTTCATGAGGGAGAATATTTAACTCACAGAAGAACTTTCTTGGGGGCTGGTGGGATTTCAGCCACCAGCACTCAGACTCCTTGAATATCCCTCTAGAACGTTCTAGCCTGGAATGGTTGAATGCAGTGCTCGACAGGCCAGAACTCTTCCCTAGTCCTGGGCTTATGCTTGGAAGAAATAAATATTTTTTTCAATGTCAGCATTTCAGAGAGCAGCCATCTCCTTCAAACTGCACAGTGGCCTTCAAACCCCCCAGATAAATAAATAAATAAATAATTTTTTTGCAGACTGAGGTTAACACCTTGCCCGAAGCCTGCGGCACAGCAGAACGGCGATAGCGCCTTTGTGGGTGTCGCTGCTTGGCTCGAGCAGCTTCCTGTGGGGTGAGGTTAGCATGGAAATAATACAGTTAGCTAATGCCTGGGAGTGTGATCTTCATGCTCAAAAACACTATGAACACCTGTCATTCCCAGTCAGAGGTGTTTCTAGAAAAACAGACATTTACAAGAGGCAGAAAAGCAAATATACGGTACCAAAAATGTGTCGTGCAGCTGTATTATCCTGTCACTTTTCCTTCAGAAATTGGGGGAAATTACCAGTGGGCACAATATGCTGAGGCTGGGATTTTCCACTGCTCCCAGCTGTTATCCTAGTCTCATAGGATGAAAGCAAACACTGCCTTGTTCCCAGTGGAATAAATGGTGCTGGGAGCTGGATTCATCTGCTCTGTCACATCACTGCTGCTGTTGAGAGAATTTCTTGGAGCTTGGAGGTTTCCAGCAGTTGATTGTAGCAAGGAGTGCACACACCAAGTGTCTCTTCAGTTTCCTACCTCAAGGCACTGCTTTCCAGCAGGAGGGAGATGCTGGTGGGGCTGATTTCTCCCCATTTCACTGTCAGATCAACAGAACCATGCAGTGGGTTCTGGGACTTGCTGGAAGGAGCAGGTAGTGGCCAATACCATGGAAAAGGGGTATTTTTCACTGTAATCAGCAGCCTGAGATTCATCTTCCTCATTACCAGTCTTCAGAGTGCTCCATCCATGTGTTTTGATGTTGACCAGTTTAAGGAACACCTTTGGGAGGAATTGCAGCTGGAAATCCAGCTCCATGTCCCATATGGGCTGTCAGGGCATGCAGAGCTGACACTGGCTGACCCTGGTATGTGGAGGCCACCTCTGGTTCACTGCCTGTGGCAGGAGCTGTTGGCAACGTTTATCAGAGCTGCAGGACACATAGAAAACAGGGGAAAGGCCCTTTTTCCTCTTGGGAAGATTTCTGCAGGAGGAAACAAGAGGTTCACCTTAGCACCTTTTGTAAGGGTGTGCCAGATAAACACCTGGAGGATGGGATAGGCTTTCCCCAATAAATGAGGGTCCCAGTGGCTTTGCAGGTTTATCTGAGATTTCAGAGAGAACCCTCCTGTGCTCACCCAGTCTCTCTTTGTGGAAGCCACTGGTTTGCTACACAGAAACCCTGTGCTATGGACACAGCACAGAAATTTTCCCTGCCTGTTTTAGGTAGACATGAAATGAGTTTCTGGTTCCTGCAGATGCCTGTGGTGGCCTGGCCTTTCAGCTGTGAATGGGGGAGGTTCTCTGAGAAGCCACAAAACTTTAAAAATTGTCCTCAAGTCTAACCAGTGATCTTTTTTCTTTCTGCTTAGCTCGAAGTGAAGGTGGTCACTACTGAGAGAGCAAAACATTTCTACAATGCCCAGGAGATTCCTGTGACCCTCTATGGTGATGAAGAGGAGTGGCAGGTGAGTTGTCCTTGCAAATAGAAGCATTCCTCTTACGTTTTCTTGCAAGAAACCACACTTAGTTCTTTTTCTAAACCTGAGTCAAGATTCACTCCTTGGTCTAGTAATATATATTTGGAATGTGGCTTTTGAAGAACGTGCTGTAAAGGAGGAGGAAGAGAGAGGCTGCCCTGATGCAGTGCAGGATTTTGTCCTGCAGCAGGCAGGGAGGGCAGAGTGGTCTCTCTCCACCCTGGGCTCAGCTGCTCTGATGTCAGGAAATGTCAAGACAGCCACTGCAGAGCCACGGTGAGCAAGTTTGGTGCTTGTCATGAGTCATACTTGTCACGCAGGCAGCAGCTTCATTCTCCTTAGCTCAGCTGTCAGGGCTGTGAACATCTCTGCTCCCTGTGAAACGGCTTTTTCTCCTGACTGCAGTTTTACTGACACACTTTGAGACTCCTTGAGTATGAAGAGGTTCGTTGTACAAGCATCAGGATTTGTTTTGCCATACATTTCATCCCTGCTTTGCAGTGCTGATCTGAGCACAAGGTGCTCTCTCCTTACCCCTATTCCTGCTCACACATGAGCATCACTTTTAAGAGGACAGACACACACCAATGGCAATGGCCAGGAAACTGTCTGGCTGGTCTGAGGGATTGGTGGATACCTACTGGATCCCAAGGTGCTACAGCCTCGGGTAGTTATTTCTGAGGAGCCCTCAGTGGGGTGATAGAAGAGCTGCAGGTCAAACTTTGAGGTCTGCTGGCACATTGGAGGGCAGGCACGGAGCCCTTGTGGTGGGAAATAATCACAGAATGGTTTGGGTTGGAAGGGACCTCAAACTCATCCAATTCTACCCTCTGCCATGGGCAGGGACACCTTCCACTATGCCAGGTTGCTCCAAGCCCCATCCAACATGGTCTGGAACATTTCCAGGGATGGGGCAGCTGCAGATTCTCTGGGCAACCTGTGCCAGGTCCTCAGCACCCTCGCAGGGAGCAATTTCTTCCAATATCCCATCTAACCCTGCCCTCTGGCAGCTGGAAGCCATTTCCCCTTGTCCTGTTGCTCCAGGTCCTTGTAAATAGCCTCCCTCCATCTTGCTGGCTCTTTCAGGCACTGGAAGGACACAATTAGGTCATCCCAAAGCCTTCCTTCTCTTCTCCAGGTTCAGTGTGACAGCCTGTTCAGCATCTCTTTGTGAGATCCTTCTCTCTGACAATAATATGGCCAGAAAGAACAGAAGTGAGTGGAGGAGGTAGAAAGGTGTTCAGGAAGCCCCGGCTTTTCGGGTGCTGCCTTTTTGTTGTGGCTTCCCATGACTCAGAGGAGGAGCAGTTTGTGGCCCTGACACAGCCCGTGCTGGCCTGTGGTTGGGTCTCCTCTGGGGAATAAGCACCTGATGCTGTTTGCTGCTTCTCAGGACTCTTTCCTAGTTAACTGAGCTCTTAAAACCAGCGTGCTCTTGAGCAATTCAGAGCTTTAGAGAAAACAGAAATAATCACTCAAGAGTGTGTCAAGGAGAAGCTGTGGCTGCCCCATCCCTGGAAGTATTCAGGGGTGGGATGAGCCTTGGAGCAACCTGGTCAAGTGGAAGGTGTCCCTGTCCATGGGACAAGGTGAGCTTTAAGGTCCCTCCCTGCCCAAACCATTCTGTGATTCAGAGAGCCAAGAGAGGGGATAAGTGCCAAACTGGATATACCTCATCCATCATGGAGAAAGGCAACAGGACACTGTTTCCTGCAGTACTTAGGAGGGTTCTCTTTGCTGCTTTGAGTATGAGTAGGGTTGTGCATCCTAATTAAAAGTGACATGTTCAGTTAGGGGTCTGTACCTCATGAGAAGCCAGTGGGCAACTTCACATCAATGTGAAACTTATAAATTACATGAGTTCCCCAGGAAATGTACTCTGGGGCTTGCCTGGCTCGGCTGGCTGAGGGATGGAGCTCTTAGGAATAATTACAAAGCTAAGGGATGCTGTGGGTGGGGACAGCTCTTTGCTGTGAGGTGAAACCTGTGGTTGTCAGATGTGGGAATTGTCTTGTAGGGACAGGATCCCCCCATCCTCTGATCCGCTGCCATCCCTTAAATTCCATAAGCATAATCCCATAGGGATAGGACAATGGAATCCCCATTCAGGAATTGTGGTTCCTGGGTGGGATGGATGAGGTGTGTGAGGGTTTGGTGCTGCCCACCTCGTGTCCCCCACAGCTGTGGCAGGGCCGCTCGGACCCCGTCCTGCACATTGAGCTCCGGCGCTGGGCTGACCTCATGGTGGTGGCACCTCTGGATGCCAACACGCTGGCAAAGGTCGCCAATGGCATCTGTGACAACCTGCTGGTGAGTACCCAGGCTCTGCCTGCCACTGCTGCCACCCCTCAGCACTGCCTGACCTTGCCTCCATGGAACCTTGGTGCTCCTGCAGCATCACCAACAGTGAGATTTGCACGTTCTGCTCCCCTGTCATCTGCTTGTCTCTCTTCCCCAGCATGGTTCCCCTGCTCCTTCTCCTTCCTTCCCTGAAATCTGTTCCCACTGCTCAATTCTCTGTCTCTCGTCTCATTTCCCAGTCCCTGCTTTGTGTTCCCTGCTTTTTCTGGAGGGTGGTATTTCTTTGTGCCTCTGTCCTCTCTCTCTCTGTCACACACACACACAAACACACACTCACTCTCTTTTGAGTTTGTCTGCATTTTTTTCAATGCAATCTGGAAAGACACCTGTGAGATCAGATAAAACTGTTTACTTCCTGCTACTTCACCACCTCCCTCACCTAACATAGCACAGACTTTCAAACATGTTTGTGCCCACTTACCTCCCAGCCTCAGCTACAGAGGATTTTGCTTGTTCAGGCTTGTTTTTTGGTATTTAAAGGGCTCTTGAGGCTCTTCAGCCTAATCAGAAAGTGTATTTAAAGGGAGTATGCTTCTTTGTTGGGTGCTGGGGACCTTCAGTGGGGCTGAATGTTTTGTGGCCAGGCATTAACCACACAAAAGATCTCAGGAAGCTGCAGATCTGCATGACCTACAGCCTTTTGGGTAAGAAGTGCATATAAATGAACAAAATCCACCCAGAGCAGATCACTGGGGATCTGAGAGAAGGCAGAAAGAGCTGTGGGAGGGACAAGCAATGTCTTGTCCTTCTGGGTCCCTTGTGGGTGTGCTGAGGGAAGAGCTTGGGATGGATGTCAGGGATGTGTGGCTTCACAGGCTCTTGCCAATCTTTGGAAGCTTTGTGAATGGAAGAGGCAGCTCCAGGAAAAGGAAATGAGTGCTGGAGGTGCTGGTTGGCAGTTCAGAACAGATTCCATCAGATTTCCTTGTGTTGGGAAGGGTTCAAGTCACAGGGTATAAAAAAGGATGGGCAGGGTTCCTGTAAGGACTCTGTGATCAGAGCTGCTCCCTTGGAAGCTCCTTTGTTTGAAATGCTGCAAGGGCTGGGGAATCCAATGGACATTGCACTAAGAACAACCAGCATTATCTTTCCAAGGGGATGAGGTGTTCCTGGGTTTTCTGGAAGTGCTGAGGAGTCAGATTTGATTACCTGTAGCACACAGGAGCTGCCAGATGCCTTGTAATCTGCCAGCATCTCCTGCAGCAGCCCGTATGTGCTCTCATGCTCTCCTCTGTTGTATCCTGGAAGCAGCACTGCTTCCCTTACAGGGAGTTATGGATCCAGCTGGCATTTCGTGTCAGAAAGACTCATTGCCAACTTTCAGTGTTCAGCTTTGTTATCTGAAGTGTTGCCCCGGGGGTGTCTTTGTAGTCAGTAAGATCTGTGGCCACCTCTCAGCTCCTCTGTATCCCACACAATCTGTACACATCCTCTTCCAGCTTGGTTTGCTCCAGCCTGGGCTGCTGGCTGCAGCAGAGTGGGATTTATCCTCTGCCTTGCCTCCCTCATCTTTCCTGCCCATCAGAGATGAGCTTGGCTGGAATGTGCTACAAATTCATCTCAGCCCATGGGTTAGTCCAGCTGTGCTGACAAAACAACAGGCAGGCTGGAAAGGTGCAGCAGAGGGATGGAAAGGAGTGAGGAGATCCCAGCCCTGCCATGGCTTCTCCTGCAGACGTGTGTGATCCGCGCGTGGGACCTGAGCAAGCCCCTGCTCTTCTGCCCAGCCATGAACACGGCCATGTGGGAGCATCCCATCACAGCTCGCCACGTGGAGCAGCTCAAGGCCTTTGGCTACACGGAGATCCCCTGTGTGGTGAAGAAACTGGTGTGTGGAGATGAAGGTCAGTCCTTTTCCTGGCTCCTGCCCCTTTTCCTCCCCTGTCCTGGAGGGATGTGCTGCCTTTTGCTGTGTGGCCACAGAGATGTTGAGCTGCCACGGTTTGTACAAACAAGCTGGAGCTTTGCCCCATGCTATCCATCGTCATTCATTTTTAAATAGCCTTAAGAGCTTCCAGCTGAGCCTGATACTGAAGAGAGATGCTCATTCAGGAGGAGAGGAGATCAAAGAGAAGGAAGGTCCTGTGGCAAGATTTACCAGCCTGGGATTTGGGTGTCCTGACTTTGCCCTCTGTTGGGACTGGGGGCTGTTTTCATTGTGCCTCAGTTCCTCAGTGTGGCTGCATTTGCAGGGGTCCCAGGATGAGGGAAGAGATGGGAATCTTGACTCCATGTTTCAGAAGGCTGATTTATTATTTTATTATATATATTATATTAAAAGAAAATTATATATTAGAATTATACTAAAAGAATGGAAGAAAGGATTCATCAGAAGGCTAGCAAGGAATAGAAAGGAATGGAATGATAATAAAATCCTGTGACTGACCAGAGTCTGAGACAGCTGGACTGTGATTGGCCATTAATTAAAAACAACTGCATGAGATCAATCAAAGATGCACCTGTTGCATTCCACAGCAGCAGCAAATTATTGTTTACATTTCAGGCCTCTCAGCTTCTCAGGAGAAAAAGATCCTAGCAAAAGGATTTTTCATGAAATAATGTCCGTGACCTCAGCTCCATCATTGGGATTAAATCTTGTCCCTGAGTGCAGACAGTGAGAAAAGCCCTTTGCAGATGTGGCTGGGGGTGTAGCTGGACACACATTTAACATTTGTTGTTGTTGTTGCCTGGGTTACTTTTTAGCCTCCCAAACAAGCTGTGATTTGGGGTTTTGACACCAGAGTTCTGTGGAGTGAAAGAGGGGTGTGGAGGAAGTGCAGACTGAATACATTTAGCTTGCAGTGCTAAGAAATAATGGTCTCATTTGAGTTTTAGTAGCTTGCTTTAAATTAAGGTATTTTGACTTTTGGTAAGGGTTTTGATACAAACCACTTGGATAAATGGATTTGCTTTTTTTTTTTTTAATTTCATTGGGCAAATCTCTTTAAAACGTGCCTTAGTTCCAGCCACAGCCTGCACCTACTTCTTTCTGTGTAACAGCCCTGGCTCCAGCAGGATTTTAACCACCCTGTCAGTCCAATAAACAGTCTGTGACAAAGACAGGATGTTAAAATGTCCCTTGTGGTTAAATTCTAGGCCGGCTTGGTTTTGGAATCCTTAGGTAGGTGCAATGCCTCCATGGATTTGTACTTTTGGAACTGAAAACTGAAAAATATTTACAGTTAGGTAAGTGTAGTCAAGTAACTGAGACATCAGTTGAAATATCCTAGATGATTAGCCTTCCACTGGGATTTTAGACATGATGACATCAAATTTCTTCATGTCCAGCTCAGCTGTCTCAGCTGTGAGAGGAGACTCCTGAAGGAGCTTGGAGGAGAGGGATGCAGGGATGGCAGGAGCAGCCTCCTCTGACTGGACTCCACTTGTGCTCTCCTGAGTCAATTCCCAGCAAGATCTTTCTGATGGCAAACACCAGCACTTCTGGCAGCCTGTAGGAGATTATGGCAGGGCATTAATGGATTCCATCTCTCTGAAGACCAAACTTGTCTCCACAACTGACTTTTTTTTCACCCCTTCCCCTTTTCTCAGGCCTTTCACCCCACAGCCTCTTCCACACTCATTTTGGTTTTGTGGCTTCCATCCATGCAGGGGTTTCCCTGGTTTTCACACAAGCAGCACTTAGCAAAGCCCACACATGTGGTGCAGGAGAGACTCAGTTTGCACCAGTTTTGTCTGTTGATGTTGTGGTTTGTTTTGCTCTAGGAGGTTTCTCTTCCTCACCCCATGTGGTTGGGTCTCACCTGAAGTGCACCAGATCCTTACTGCCCCCGAGTTTTATCTGATGAATTTTTCTCCTTTAGTAACGTGTGGGTTTAGGCAGAAAGTCCAGCTAAAAGAGTTAGAATACCAGACTGAGTTTCTTGACTGGATAGTTTCCACACTGCCATTGTCTTCATCATCCTTGGCTGGATTTCTAGAGCCTGGCACACTGGCAGATTTCCACCTGTAGGCCTGAGCTGTGCTGTAAGAGTTTGCTTTGCTAAACCTCAAAATCCAGCACTGAATTGCCAGAGGTGTTGGAGTAGTGGATGGTGGAGGAAGAAGGCAGCCCTTGGAAGTGTTCTGGAAGGGTGTAGCTCTGCCAAACCTTGCAGAGGGAGTGTCTCTTGTCAGATGCAGCTCTTGTCCCTGAGCTTAGGACAGCAGAAGGGTCCAAATCTGCCTGCAGCTTGTCCAGACATCCTGGGATTTATAGGTCTGAAAAAGATGAAAACAACATTTCCCAGAACTAATTTCTGCTGAGCAGTAAGTTATGAGATCAATTAGCCAGCAGGATAATACCAAGAGAGACTCCTTTTCAGTCTTCCAAGAGACAAATACCTGTGGGAGAAGCATCTTTCCTCAGCTCCAGGCAAATTAGAAGAGTGAGTGGCCTCAGTTCCCAGTGCTGAGTTGAGCACACAAGGTTACACAAAGTGATTTAATATTCTCAGGCTTTAAAATTCTGAACCTGAATTTAAAACTGCTTCAAAGGAAAGCAGCAGCAGAACATAGATTAAATGTTCATCCGGCAGATAACCAGGCCCAAAGGAAAAGCCTTTCCATTTTGTTCTGTCCAGCACTCAGCCTTCTCCAAGAGTTGCTCCCAGGATTCAGGCTGGTGGGAATCCACAACAGCTTTCTCTAATGGTGGTCCTTTCTCTCAGCAGAGTCATGGGAATGGTATGGATTTGTCAAGTCCTTTGTGTAGGCAAAAACTATTTCAGAAAGATTCTGAAACCTCACAATTCTGAATGGAAATAAACCCTGGAGAAAGGAGGTGAGATAGGGAATTTTGCTCCACACACTTTCTTTAGGTTACCCCCACCCTGGATTTCACCATGTGGTTTTGCTCTTGCCCTGCAGGCCGAGGTGCTATGGCAGAAGTGTGGACCATCGTGGAAAGAGTTAAAAGGATCCTTGAAGAACGGGATGTGCCAAGGCAGAGCTGATGTTTTGGCATGTAAATGGTGGTTTTGTGCCTTCCTGATGGTTTGGAGATAAAGCCAGCAGGAAGCTGGGCTCAGCTGCCCTGCTACCATGGCATGCATACCTTTAGCTGCTCTCCAACAGAAGGAGCCAACGGTTGTCTTCCAGCTGGTGCCAAACTGAAATGTGGTACCTCACCACAGACTTTCAAAAACCAGAGCCAAGAATGTGCTGCTTTAGTGTGGAAAACCCTGTGGTATTTTGGGAGTAACTGTTCCTGAGGCTGCTCAGCCCCCAGTGCTTCACACCTGCTCTGTTCTGGGCAGGCTGCAGAAGGTGTTTGAGCTCCTGTGGTTCTAAAGAGGAAAAGGCCCTGCAAATTCTGGTGCAGGGTAATTGCAGTCCCTTCCAGCAAGTGTCTCCTGGACCATTCCTGCTCTCCAAAGCTTGGTCCATAGCTGTGCTGGCTGCATGTTCCTCCCAGCAGGAGTCACTGTCCAAAAAGATTTTCACTCTGGGAACTTAATAAAAAAGAGTTTTTAATCCTTCCCCTGATGAGTTGCCTCTTGTAACTGCTTTGGCCAGTATCTTTGCTAAGTTGTGTCTGCTTAGGGCTTTTTGTCAGAGAAAAAAATTGACTGAAAGGAGCTCTGCAGTCCTTTTGCCCTTTTGTAGCTGCTGTCTGGAGAGGGATGCAGGTATCAGCCTCATTCCAAAGTGCCTCCTGCCCATCTGGGTGCCCCAGTCAGGAAACAAGCAGGCCAGGCCCTCATGGAAAGCCAATGCTGCGTGTTTCCCATGGGAATGAAGTGAAACTTCACCTTTGATGACCTTTTCAGCTTGAAAATTTACTGCCTGGCATGAATAAGTTGGGAAATCCTGTGGCCTTGTGGGCCAGACCAGGCAGGGCTCCCCAGTGCAGCCTTTCCTTGGGAACATGATCTTGCTCCTGAGGAGACTGGCAGCTGTGGAACACACTGCTCCAGCAGAGCACTGCTGACCTACAGAGTTCATTTTTGACTAAATGCAAACAAATTTGAGGCCTTGGGTACAGCATGTGCATCCTGCCAGTGAGGGAAACTTCCAACCTGCTGTGCATGAGGGAAGAGGTCACTAGGTTATGTTTGCTTAACTTACCCATCCCGCACAAATAAAACCTCTGAACCTTCCCTGTTTTGGCTCTTCCACTGACAGAAATCCACATAGTCACAATTTCTGAGAAGGATCTTGGTGTGAGCAGAACTTGTGGCTCACACAGAAGGCTGGAGTGGGGTTGTGGCTGTGACTTCAGCATTTTGCCAGGATTTATGGAGTGACCTGCATCATTTGCTCATGTTCTCAGCCTCTCAGAGGAGGCTTAAGCCTTAAGTGAGCTCCCTTAAGCTCACTGACAGTAGCAGACGTGTTTCTGGCTTCCATGACTTTTGATGTGAATGGTGTTTCTTCTGCTCACAGGACAATGTATGTTTTGGCTGCTACAACTGGCACTTGTCCTTGGGATCTGTCATAGCTATCTCCTGTGCCTGGAATTGTTTATCCCTCCTCCTGCTCCCTGACTTGGCAGCACAGAAAATGCAGCAGAGATTCCTCTATCCCAGGGCAAAACACCACGTTCCTGATAAGAGCCTTCCTCTCTTCCAAGCCTGCTTTGCTGCCTTGAGCTGCTCCAGAAATGCTGACAAGTGATTTTCGGCACAATTGCTGTGATTTTTCATTGGCAGCAGGTTGTGATAGCTTTCCAGGCTGGGATAAACCTGTGCCCAAACCACGTTTCCTTCAGGGCAAGTAGAAGAAATAGTTAAGCTCCTTCTGGGAGGCAGGAGCAGCTTCCAGCCTGGCACAGGTACAGGTCCCCACACAGGGCCAGGGAGATGCAGCAGCCTGTGGGCAGGGGCTGCTCCCTGTGGAAAAGGAGCAGGAATAGAGCTGGGGAAAGCCCTGTCTGCTTGAGGATGTGACTTTGGGACTGTTTTTGTAGGATGAGGCTTGGGTGGTGATGAAGGACCTGATTCCAAACCAGGGCTCTGTGCCAGCTTGGGCAATAGGCACTGCCAGGCTCTCCTTTAGTCAGTGAGGTCACCAAGAGGTGTTGAGGGATGGATCCCTCAGGGCATTCAGGCTTCCACCTCCATCCCTCACAGCTCTGTGTGTGACCCAGGTTCACAGGGCAGGCCCGAGACACTTCCCATGAGCTTTTTCTTTTCCTTCAGCTCTTCTTTTTGAGCCACATGCTGATTTTTTGTTTCACTTTCCCATGAAACTGTCTGATGACTGAGGCAGCACTCCCATGAATCCTGCTGTGTTGCAATTTCATTCATCCTGCTTAAAACTGTTTCTCGCAGCATGGCTTGGGAGTAATAAAGAGCGAGGACAAAAGCTGAGCAAAGGCAGCCGCCCACCTCCTTTCCTGGGCTTGCACATGCCTCTCATCCCTGGCTCTGGCCGCTTCCCTCGTCCCAAACTCCATGAGATCCCTTTGCTGCTTGGATTTGGGGAGCACCAGTGGAGGATGGAGATGCCGTGGTGCTGTTTTGGTCTGGCTTTGATCAGGAGTTGACTCCCCAGCCTGACTTGGGATGGGAATTGCATCATCTCACCTGTCTGTTCCATCCCACTCCTCCATCTTGGGAGCCTACAGCAGGAAAAGAACATCTGAAAAAAGTGACAAAACCTCCCAATATTTAGATTTTGAGCAGTGGTGTCTCCGTGGTGCACCTGGTGCAGTGGCTTTGCACCCCAGGGCTCCGGATTTGACACCTCTTCCCCCCTGGGCACAGGGATGCCACCCACTGCAGATCCCCAAAGCACGTGAGGTGGCAGGAAGTGGCTTTGTCCCCAACCACGGCCCAGCCAGGCACTGAGGGAGGCCAGGGGTTGCCACAGGGTGACAGAGCAGCGGTGGCAAGTGAGAACAGGAGGTGTTGGGAGGTTTTTTCCTTTCCTTGCTCTGGCAGGGTTCAAAACACCATGAGACACAAATCTTCTCCTGTAAGAGGAGTGACAGCAGAAAAGGGAGATGATCCAAAGGGATAGTGGTGGTTCCAACCTCTGCCCTCGTGTTTTGCTTTTCCATGTGCTTAATTTCTTTGTCTGGCCAGCCCTCCTGACTTGGGAGATGCTGGGAAGCAGCTGCATGACCCTGGCTGGTGATAAGGTGGTTGCCAAAAGACCAGCAGGGCTGGGCACAGACTCCTTGGCACCAGCAACACAGATAGCTTAACTTTGGTGGGGCAAGCTCCCAATTAAAACTTGCAGGTGCAGGGTTCTTCCCCTGGCCACCTGCCTCCGTGGGGGCTTGAAAAATTGTTTCCAGGAGTAATTGAGCTTAATTGGAGCTTGAATTCCCTGGAGCTGGGATGCTCAGAGATGCACAGGGGACTGAAATAATCTGATGGGGCAGTTCCCTGCTAGGTCTCACCCTGTCTGAGGTTTTATTCATGGGATCTCATGTTGTCCTTTAGATGGAGATGGAGTTTTTTCTCTGGGAATGCTGGCTTTGGTGTTGTACCTCACTTTTCTGACTCTCTGGGAAAATGGGATAAAGGGGATGGAATGACCAAAAAAGCCTTTGTGCTGCCTAGGGAGATGAGGAATAAAGGTCACTTTAGTCATCACAGTGAAGATAAAATGAATATACTCTTGACCACAGGCTGCTGGTATTCTAAAGGGAAATGGGCTCTGCATGGAGACTCCTAAAATGAGGCTTAAAATCGGACTCCAGCAAGTGTGATTGCAAAGACCCCTCAGTCTAATATCAAGGAGTGCCTGGGTGCTCCCAATCCCTGTCCCATTGCATTCAGCTCCTGGCAGGTCATCATTGGCCACTGCCAGCTGTTGGGGAGAGCACCCCAGTGACCCTTTGTCCCTCTGGTCCCACAGGAGTATCCAGAAAATTCCCCCTCCGTCCTTCTTCCAGCACTGGGTGAGCCTGCCAGGAGAGGCAGTGCCAAAACAAGCTGGGGGAGGGCCAGCACAGCGATAAAAGCTTTATAAAAGGGATTTATTCCTCCATGGCTCCTTGGATGGCTGGAAGAGCCTTTCCCCAGGAGAGCTGTACCCCCAAGAGCAGCCTGAGCCCCCAGGCCTGGCTCTGCTCTGTCTCGCTTGATTTCCACGGGGTGCTTGGGTGGTTTATAGTTTAGGAGAAATATGATTCATGAACTCCAGCGTGATAAGGATGAGGGAGGAAAGAAAAGCCACGTCAACCTGAAGGAATGTGGCTGGTAGAGAGCCCAGCCTGTGGCTGGCAAAAGCCCTGGGAGAGAGGATCAGGCGTAAAAAGGGACAAGATGAGAACCTGTGCCTGAAAAAATAGCTCAAAGCTTCCCATCCCTGCTTCAGGGGCTCTTGTCCCCCCAAATGCACTGCAGCCTGAGGCCAAGGGATGGCTCCAGATAAACTCCATGGACATGGGTCAGCCAGACTTCCTAACTGGGGTTAATTGATGGCCCAAGCTGCTGTGTTTGCACTGGGCTGACTGTGCTCCCAAAGCTCCAGGGCACTGCTCTGCTTCCCTGAGGATCAGGAACCAGTGTAAGGTCTGGGAGCCATGCCAGCCATCCCAAAGCAAGCTCCTTAGGGGAGCATTGTCCCTTTGTCACCCTGCTCTGCTGAGCAGCTCCGTGTGCCTGCTGGGCACATGGCTTGGGCAGCCAATGCCATGCCGAGATTTCCTTCACCAGTGGGAATGAGGGTGGCGGGGAAAGCCCTGACCTGGTTCTTGCTGCCCCCTGTGCAAACACACCACGTTTGCCACCCTGGCAAGCACAGCTCCTTTCTAAAGGCAGCAAAATTTGGCTGTGATGAGAAAGCACGGTCATTATCAGAAAGAATTCCAGCTCTGGGATGTGCCAAGGCACACACAGGCAGACCTCTGCCCTCTGTTCCCATCCAGAATATCCTTCCTGAGGGCGGGGAGCTCCTGCTCTCCCAGCAGCATCCCCAGGGAGTCTGCATCCTGCATCCCCTCGGGTTGAGCCTGCTCTGAGATGTTCAGGGTGGATGTTATTTACAGCAGCAGTTTTCATTGATAGCAGGTCGCTCTTGGTGCCGGGAAGAAGCTGCTGAGGTGCTGGCAGGGTGCGGGCAGGGTGCAGCCGGAGCACCCAAATGCCTGCAGCCCGTGAACCCCGCCAGTTGCCTCGGCACAAAGTCAATATTGACCCTTGCACGCAGCGGCACTCCCGCTGCCAAAGCAGAACAAAGCCCAGCGCGTCCCTCCAGCACCGCCTCTCTGGGCCGGCTCTTTAAAAGTAATCAGCATTAAATTGTTGGGTCTGCTGGGGCTTTGTTGGAAGTCAAATACCTGGGAAAAGCCGTGGTGAAAGAGAGCTCCAGCTGCTCTGCTTCTTATTCCTCACCCTTCTCTCCCTCCCCTGACCCAGCATCCATCCTCTCCCAGAGCACCCGTCCAAGCTGGATCACTGCAGGGAAGAAACATCACTTCACATCCCTGTCACATCCCCAGCTCCTCGGAGGGCACTGTCGTGCCAGAGCCGGGATATGGGAACTGGCAGCACCCCAGGGAAATAAAAGCTGAAGTGCTTTGAAGGCTTGGCCTCCGAAGGGGGAGGGTGATGGGGGAGCGGAGAGGAACCAAAACCCAGCAGCGGAGGAACAGGCGGAGGGTGAAGGGGAAGTGAAAGCAGCTGTGATTACTGAAAGCTCAGATGTGAAAGAGTGGGAGCTCTATCTTTGGGGCTCTCACTTCCCTGTCTGTGCAGGTTTTCTTGGCTTCGGGCTATTTTTAATCCCGTTCCTGTCTTTGCTCATAAATTCCACCCTGGGGTGGGTGGGGAGGTGAGTGCCACATGTGCCACCAGATTTTGGAGTTTGGGGACTGCTGAGCATCCCTGGATGGTGGGCTTTGGGGGGATCACCCAGCATCTCTGTGTGGTGGGGTTTGGGGGGATCACCCAGCATCTCTCCATGGTGGGCTCTGGGGAGTCACCCAGCACCTCTTCATGATGGGGCTTGTGGGGATCACCCAGCATCCCCCAACATCTCTCACCCGTGGCATGGTGGGTTTGGGGAGCACCCCATTCCTGCATTCATCTCTGCATGATGGGGTTTGGGGGGTCACCCGGCATCTCTGTGTGGTGGGGTTTGGGGGGATAACCCACATCTGCATGGTGGGGTTTGGGGGATCACCCAGCACCTCTGCATGGTGGGCTTTGGAGGGTCACCCAGCATCTCTGCATGGGGGGTTTGGGGTCACCCAGCATTCCTGCATGGTGGGCTTTGGGGGGATCACCCAGCATTCCTGCATGGTGGGGTTGGAGGGATAACCCACATCTCTTCATGGTGGGCTTTGGTGGGGTTATCCAGCATCTCTGCATGGGGTTTGGGGGGGCACCTTTGGTGGGGGGTCACCCAGCCCTGCATGGTGGGGGTTTGAGGGTCACCCAGCATTCCTGGTGGGCTGAGTCACCCAGCATTTTGGGGACTGTCTCCATGGTGGGCTTTGGGGGGTCACCCAGCATTCCAGGGAGTTTTGCAGATATATCCAGGGAGCAGATATATCACCATCACCTCTCCATCCCCTTTCCATGCCATGGCACCTGGGCTGTATCTGCATGTTTGGCCTCCAGATGAGGAGGTATTTTAGTCTTTTAAGCAGACTCACAAATATGTGGTCCCTGTCCCCAAATATTTTCTGCAGGACTGAGCACCTGGTGGTGGGGCAGAGTGGGGTGTTTGGGTACATCAAGCACCTCAGTAAAAGCCTTTCTAACGTGGAACGCCATCACCAAGGGTTGAAAGAGCTCCTAGTCTGGTATCAAGCAAGGGCTTTCTTTATCAAAATCCTAGTAAGTGATGCTTCCTCTAAATGGTCCTTATCCCTGCAACCTCCACACTTAGTTTTGGTTAACAAAATTCTGCAGGGGTGTGGATTTTAGCAATTTAACAGCACTAATTAAAACCGTACACACGTCCACACCCACACACACCCCATTCCTGCCCCATCCCTGGAAAGAGTCAGCATAACTCAGCGGTGACCTCGGCTGGGCTGTGTGACTACTGTCCTCTGCAGGACCCCAAACCTGGGCTTAAAGTTAAGCCTGGGATTAGAGGCTGTGCTGAAGCCAGCAGGGTGAGTCCCTCGCTGTCCTGAATCAGCAGTGGCTGCACAGGGAAGCCCCAGAGCAGGCAGGAGGGAGTCTGGCAGCTCATGGGGTGGTTGGATGCTCCAAGGAGGGAGCTGGCCGAGGGTCCCCTGAGCTGCAGGGGACAGAAACCCCAGTGAAATTAACACCACTGCAACTTGGTTTGTGCCTTGTCCTGTTGTGGAAGAAGCATCCTCATTCTCCTCCAGAATTCTCCCAGGGCTGTCTGTCTTCCTTTTAAAGCGTGTTTTTTCTCTTCCCTCTGGTCTTTTAATGTTGCTGGATCGATTTACCCCAGTTTAAGGACGGTATAGTTTCCTCTATACCGTCCCTAAATTCCATCATTAACAGGTCAATGCAGTCAGTCCTGTTCCAGGGATGGGGAGGGAGGCAGCTCCTGCTCCATGCTGAGGAGGGGATGCAGAAGTGTTAAAAACGGGACCACACTCCCGATACTAAAGTGATTTCAGCATTTATTATAATAAAAGAAAGGCCTAAAAGCGGAGGTGCCCGTGGGCCGAGCAGGAGCATTCCCGTCGGGGCTGCTCAGCAGCGATGGCCCCGGTGTTCCAGGTAGAGCAGCACAAATTCAGTGGGTCAGATGCCCCTTTTTATCCTGTTTTTTGTCCGTTTGGATTGGGTTTTTTTTGGATCCTTCATATGCATGAAGGTTTAAGGTGCTTGATTGGCCCATTACAGTTCTGTCCAGGCTGGCTCGTTTCACTGGGGGGTGATGCATTTTACTCAGGTGTACTTATAGTACCGGATTTCTTATAACTACCCTTTGTAACCCTTTTTACAATATAAAAACCAAATTAACAGTACATGTTTAACAATTATCAACTATTTTACACCAGTTTCTAACCTGTTTTTAACAGAAGAAAACATCTGGGGACTTGCCCTTTGAAATAAACCAACACAAGAAAGAAAGGATAATATAATTAGGTGAGGGGAGAGGCAGAAGAAAAGTCACTCCCTGAAACCCAGCCCCTTTCATCCCACAGGCGAAGCTGGGTCAGATGTGCTGGAACACTTCCAGGCCTGGAGTGTTTAAACAGAAAGGTTATGTACTTGGGAGATTCATTTCATCTCTTAATTGGTTGTTTGTTTGTTTACATGACTCGGGAGCTCTTTTGTCGTGTTTGCTTTGCTGGCTCACTCAGCTGCTGAAAATCCCGGCCGGCCGCGTCCGCACCCGGCCAGTGCCGAGCACGGGGCTGTCCGTCGGTCCGGCTCCTCCCCATGACCCCTTCCCATGCCCCCGGAGCCAGCGGCCCTCCCGTGGCACCCAGGTGTGCTGCTGGAATGCTCCAGCTGAGGCTCCACCGTGCCAGCATCTCCTCTTCCCTTGTGGAAATCAGGAGATGGCGGGGATGGACCCCTTTGAGCCAGGATTTGAAGCTCTCCCTCTCCCGAACATCCTCTCACGCCCAGCAGAGGACGAGATGCAAAACGCCACGGGTTTGGGTTTGATTTTCCCCCTGGTCTTGGTTTTCTGCTGGATTCAGCCTGCACAAAATTTTGGAGCAAAATCACTTTCTCCTACCATGGCTCTGGAGAGGAATTTTAGAAATACCTGGAGAAGTGCAACAGCTCCTCTCTCACCCTCCTCTCTTGGCTGTATATACATTTTATGCTAATTTTCTCTTGGTTTTATCTGGGTTTATGTTAATTTTCCCGTTGCCCAGACAATGGGCACGAGGTGCCCTGGGGCTCATTGGCCCAGAGGGTGTCTTGATGGCAGATTGTCCCCTCCACCTCGTGCTTGGATGGGAGAACCTCTTTCCATCCCCCTTCCTGGAGCCGGTGGATTTTTATCTCAGCCTGGCATCCATCCCTGGAGGGCAGGCTCCTGGTTGGGCAGATAAGGAGCAGCCACCCAGATGGATCAGTGGGATGACCTTGGGAGGAGCAGCCTCGGGGCGATGGGGAAGCCGAAGATAAAGGAGGGCATCGTGCCCAAGATGAGCTGGCACCACCACCCTCGAAATGAGGGAAGTGTTTCCAAAACAGGCGGGTTGGCCCCAAAACACCTCCCAGCTCCTACGGCTCTCCTGGAACTGATGTCAGCAGTGGCCACGTGTGTTTGGGAGGAGCTGATGGGCGTCAGTGCAGGAATGTGAGGATCTGGGGCTTTTTTTCCCATGAGTTTTTGGGTTGCAAATGTGTTAACATCTGGGTTTTTTTATTCTTTCCAAAATCAATCCCTTTCTCAATCTTTGCTGGATGCAGAGGAATACACATTGCTAAGAGCTAAATCAGAGCCTCTGCTCCTCCTTCTTCTCCTCCTCCTCCTCTCTCCTTCCTCCCTTTGAAGTCTGCATCAACACTGATAATTAAAACCACATTGGGAGAAGTTTATTGATTTATCCTCTGGAATTTCTTTTTCCTCCTGGACTTTTGAAATGCTGTCATGGAACAGGATTTCTCCATGTGCTGCCCACACGTTTTTGTGGGGATATGATGGAGACTATAGGGAAGGCACTGTGAAAAATGCCATTCGCTTTTGTTAAAATTTTAGAAGTTTAATAGTAATGAAAATAGTAATAACAATTAGGATGATAAGAGACAATAAAAAGCAAAGAATTGAGGACATAGGATGCCTGGCACTGCCACAAAGCACACTTTGCTAACAAAGGATTACCCCTTAAAAGCAATAGCCTATTGCATATTTATAGATCTCATACATGATTCAAACATTCCTTTCTAACTAGGGGGTTTCTGCTTAATTTCAGCTTCCCCCCCCATCTTGTAAATCCACCTTCTTGGTTCCTCGAAGTCTGAGCTGTCCTGATAAGGAGGCAGTAATTCTTCTCTTGGGATCTTGGTGTCTGTTGCTGTTATCTCTATACACGTAGGATAATGTGAAGAATTTCTTGATTATTATCTTTTCCATTCCTTGAGCTAGGAATGGAAAAGTATACAAAGTAATACAAAAAGTATCTTACATCACATAGTTTCTATTTTAATATTATGCTATAGCCTAAAAACCATATTTACCACACTACTTGAAAGAGATTCATACAGCACCACTTAAAAGAGATTAATACAGCATAACTTTCCAACATAACACATCTAGTATTCATTTCAATATTTGCAAAGAGCCAATCACATCATTTGCATTTTTCACAGCACCAACTTACAACCATCCCAGGCTGTGATGGTGTCTCCAAGCTTTGAGGCTGTGAGAGCATCCTGTGCTGCCTCCCCAGTCTGTCTCCAATCCCTTGGGGTCAAATCCAGCAGGACACAGCCCCAGGCCATCCACTGAGCCCCCTGCAGCAACCCAGCCCCAGGCCATCCACTGAGCCCCGTGAGATGTTTGGAGCAGCAAGGAGGTCAGGAAAGCAGGAAGCCTCCAAGCTGGTGCTGGCTTGAGTTGGTGGGATGAGAGGACCAAAGGCTCTGGGGGATTTTTCCCTTTTGCTGCAGGTGTTGGGGAAAAAATGTATCAGGATGTGGTGATGGGATTACCCAGCCAGGGCCACGCTGGGTAATGGAGCCTTCTCCAAAAATTCATTTTTGTTTGGGGCTGAAAAGTCCTGCTGGGGCTAGAGGGCCCAAGCTGGAACTGTGAGCTGGGAATCACCTTCTGGAGAGCAGATGGGACACTGCCCTGAGCACAGTTCTTCTGCTGGTGCTGAGCTTTGATGGGAAAGTGCTCAGTGGGTTTTGGGACTGTGGAGAACAGCAAAGGCTCATCCAGGATTTTCCTGGGCTGGGATTTATGTATGCCACTGGCCAGCTGATGAAAAGTCTGGAAAACCCAGGACCTGCCATGTCTTGCAGAGCCAGTGGCTTGGCGTAAGCAAAGCCCAAGCCACTAATTACCTGCCTGAGGACAAAAAACTAGTGGATTTGTGTTTTTTTAGTGTCTGATCCAAGGAGGTCCCCATCCAAGTGGCACCAAGAGTGCCCCAGGGAGATCTGGCGTCCTTCTGGAGAACATGCAAAGCAGGAAAAGCTTTGAAAGCCAAGAGAAGGAGGAGGAGATCCCTGAGTGTCACTGAGCATCTCCTCCAGGCCTGGCTGATGCAATGTGAGCCCTTCCAAGGGCTGGGAAGCCCTGGGAAGTCCCCAGGAACTTTGGTGGCATCGAGGCCAGCTGCCAACTGGGGCTGGGGAGTCCCCAGCCCAGGGGCAGGTGCTGAACTGGAGCCAAGCTGTGGTTCCCTGTGGGAAGGGCTGATCCAGCTGCTGTGGATCAGATGGCATCAGATATCCCTGAGGGAGGGTCAGCCAGGGGCAAACCTCCTTCTAACAGGTTTCCATGAGCTGCAAGATGATGGGGACAGAGTTGGGTTGGGGAAGAGAAAGGCAGGGGGTCGTTGCAGCCCTAACCCTGAGCAGCCATTCCTCCTCTCCCTGGCATGATAAAGCCATCCCTGAACTGGCAGTGGGGTTTATCCACCACCTCCTCATTCCCAACCCTCTTTCCTGAGGGTTTCCCCAATAAAAACCCTGCTGAGGGAACTGGGGTCAGCCCCAACATCAGTGTCCCAGTAACAGAGGGATGGAAAAGGACAGATTGTGCATCCAAGCAGTCAGCTGGGGATGTCCTGTCCCACACTGGGCTGGAGAAGGTCCTGCAGCCCCATCCAGGGATGCTGCAGCAGGCACAGCCAAGAGCCTCATTCATTTATTGTTATTTTCTTTTCCTTTGCAGGCACTGAAAATTGCTGCGTGGGAAGAGAGGTGTCTGAAGGTGATGAATGGCTTTGCTATGTTTGCCAAGGAGATGTTTTCCTTTGATGGGCACCAAAACACCTGGGCTTGCCCTTCCTGGCTGGAAGAGTGAAATTCCCTAAAACAGCTCACAAATACAGACCAAATCAGTAGTTTCAGGAGAAAAAGAGGAAGGCTGGGGGTGCCATTGCAGAGGAGGGGAGAGGCCAGGCTCAGCAGTCTGAGGTATGTGATGTCCATGTGCTGCTTCTGTCCCAGCCAAGGGGATTTTCCAGTGACCTGGAAGTGAGCAGGGCACATTCTGTCCCTCCCACCATCCTGGCTCGGGGGAACTGGGTTAGATAAGCATCCCTGAGCCTGGAGGAGGAGAACCAGACTGGGATGGAGGCCCCCAGGTCCCAGGGATGCAGTACCCCAACCTCAGCTCCTTGGTTTGCGTGTTGAAGTCGGGGTTTTCCCATAACAGGAAGATTGTGGTGTTGCCTCTTCTTCCTTGGAGGAGCAGCATGTGGGCTGTGAATCATGCCTTGGACAGCAGAAGGGAGATCTTCAGGGCTTGCTCCCTGCTTCTCTAACCATCCATCCATCCATCCATCCATCCATCCATCCATCCATCCATCCATCCATCCATCCATCCATCCATCCATCCATCCATCCATCGCCATCCCACCAAACCCAGGTGCTCCCTGTCATCCCAAGCTCTCTGCCACTGCTGCTTTCCTCCCTGAGGGTGGGATCACAGGGATTTGGGACTCTGGATGTTGGTGCACATCATTTATCCTGGTTTATCTGCTCTGTTTGGGATGTATTTGTATTTTCTCATGGTACTTCTGAGGAGCAGAACCCAGACAGCTGTTGGGCTGCAAAAACTTCAGTTTTTGCATGGATGGATCTCTTCAGAGAAATATTTTTAACCAGGGGGAAAAAAAGGGCTCATATTTATAATATTTATTTATTTTTAATAGCTTTCTTTTTGTTTTTTTAAACTTCTTGCTGGTTCTTCAAGGCATTCCAGGCCCCAGCAGCATCCCGTGGGGAGAAGTTCCCTGGATGAGCACACAGCCTTAGCTCACCTCTGCCAGGGCAGGGACCTGGCACTGGAGCATCACCAGTAATTTTCCACCCGTTTCCATGCTGTGGAAATACACCCAGGCATGGAAAAAGCCTGGAAGGGAATAAAGGAGACACTTGGCCAGTAGAGCTTGGCCAGCTCCCAGCTCAAGGAACAGCTTCAGGTTCATCCCCAGCTCTCCAGTGCTTGGCAGGCTTGGCTGTCTCAGCTCCTACAAACGGGACAGGCCAGCAGCATTCCTGCCAAAAGCCCGGGTGCTCCTGCTCCAACAGCTCCCTGCACCCACGGGTTAGCTGCAAGACAAAAAGGGGGGAAAGTGGCCTTTTTGTGGGGTTTGGTTGGGATTTTTTCCTTCTCACCGCAGAGAAAAGGAGAAGGAAATACTTGGCACGGAGGGCGGAGCGGAGCGAGGGGGAGCTTGGGGACAGCGGGGATGTGGCAGCGGGAGGCGAGTGGGCCCTTTATGAGGCTCTAATTGCTCCAGCCAAAACCCACATTAGCCTGATGAGTGAAAAGAGGTTTTTACGAGGGCAATAAGGTGTCCCAGCCTGCCGGGGTGGTGATTGCCAGCCCGTGGCCTCGGGCACTCTGAGGAGCCGCTGGTGCTCCTGCTGCAATTCGACTCCAGCTCGGCAAGAGGGTCCGGCCGTTTCCCAACCTCGCGGTGCTAAATCCCTCTTACCTCAGTGGTGCAGCAATAACCCCGGAGTCACCACCACCTCCCACTGCCGGCGGCTGCAGAGCACACCGTGTTCCTAGACAAGGTTCCTCACACCCTGCACAGCCCCGGCAAACAAGGGCGGCTTCCCAAATCCCACGAGCATCCTTCCCCCAGCAGCTTTCCTTGGAAAACACCCTCGAAAAGTCACTGTCCCCAGCCCACTTCCTTGAAAGCTCAGGTTGCTGTGAAAACGGTGGTGAAACAGGCTGGGAAGGGGGCACCAAGGGCAGAGTGACCAAGGTCTGTGACATCCTCATGAGTCCAGAGAAGATAAGTGATGAGAGGGTGATGATTCACTGCCTCTTGTGCAAAACCCAGCACCATCCAGTGCATCCAGCATGTCTGAAGATGTTTCTCCATGGGATTTCTCCTGACAGGGGAGGATGAGGGTGGCTTCAAAAAGCAATTCCTGGAAGAGGAAGCCACCCAGGACACCAAGACCACTCGCTCTGCTGAGGTGCTGAGGTCTCATGTTTTCCTGGGATCCTCTGCTTCAGCTGATGGTTATGGAGGAAGGAAACCCATCAGCAAGGGTTGCTCCCACATCCAAGGGACAGGGAGTTCCTGGGGACAGGCTGGCCAAGCTGCAGTGTCAGGAGGGGGTTATTTGGTAGAGGTAGTTATGAAGGAAACAAGATATCTCCTTTCCCAAGGTGCCTGGAGGGAGCTGAAGACACCAGGATTTAGCCCCTGGGAAGAATGAGTCAGTCACAGGGGTGACCACAAGGAGTTGTTATCGAAAGGATCTGTTATCAGTGGAAAATCTGTCTCATGAGGGCATCAAAGCAGCTCCTTGTGTGCCAAAAGGAAGGGGGAAGGGGAGGAAAAGAGGACAAAGATCCTCAGTGCCAGGCAAGGAGAGTTCTGTGTCACCTAGCCCCTCTGGGATGGTGCAGGAGGGGGTTCAAAGCCCTGTGTCCTTCCATTTGAGAGCCTCTTCAGCCCATCCTGGCAGCCCAGGGGCTGGGGGAGCTGGGGCGGGAAGGTCTCACTCTGACAGCACCAGGGAGCCAGAGCTGGGCCCAGCGTGTGTTACTCACCTTGAAACTATGTGAGTAAACAGAGAAGGCTCCTCTTCCTGGTCCCACCTGCAATTAGGCTGCAGACTGGAGCACAGGAGCCTGAATCCACCCTGGCAGATCATGGGGATGCTCTGCTCTCTGCTCTGCTGAATCCTCAGGCCAAGCCACCCAGGAGAGGAGGATGATGAAGCTCCAGTTGGCCTCCTGGACCATCCCCTCCTATATGGAGCTTCTTGGAGATGTCCCACCAGGAGGAAAACACCCCTTTCCCATCACTTCTGGTGTTTTTATATGGGAATAAATCACATGGGACTCAAATTTTCTTCATGGTGGAAAAAGCCCTTTATTCACATAACTCCTTTTTATACAGTTTCACAGACCTCATGTGTGACTCCAGTGGGTTAGTAGCTTTCCTGTCAATTATTGGTTAGTAACAAGTTGTTATTCTGTATTGATTAGTCACTTGAACCCCCGGGAGTGCATGCAGGAAAGCTGTTTGTGAGAGATACTTTTCATTTTTCTATCTAATGGTGTAAAAACAGTTTATACAGGTGCCAGTTGTTTTTCAGCCAGGAATAGATTGTGATGCTAACAAACTGCTCACACCAGGATTGCTTTCACATGGGAACTTGCAAAGTGCCGTAGAAGAAATGACAGGTTAGCCAGAGCAGGCCTGATTTTATGAAGCCTTTCTTTATTATTTTTCTACCTTACTGCAATATTTTTATAACCTGTATCACCATTTTTTGTTACTGAGCAGCAGCTACACTCATGGCTCCCTGTTGACATGGGGGAAGTGGAGCCAACTGGGAAGAACCCAGTTGAGAGACTCAGCACCAGCTGGGAGGAAGAAGAGGTGATCCCACAGGAAAGGGATCTCCCTGCTGGCCCAGCAAAAGCCTCTGAGCTCCAGGGGTTTGGTGGCCACCGCTGCAATCATGAGTCCCACTGCATCCTGACACCTTCCACTTTGGTCCTTGGGGTTCCCAGAGGGGCTTGGCTCTTCTCTGTGGAAAACCTTCATCCATCTTGGTGTCCTCTTCCCCACCAGTGCCTAGAGGAAGAGGAGAGACCACCCTGGACCATCCCCTAGAGGGAAGAGAGCAGCCTGCAGAGCAGCACTAGAGCCAGCCCAGGGCCAGGGAGTCTTGCAGAAGACTGAAGGGTTTCCAGGATTGACAGTGGTTTCTGCAGGCAGAAGAGGGAATAAAATGGTCAAATTGCTCACAATTCCATGCCTGTCCTCCCACACAGAGTAAAGGAATGCAGGAGATACCGCAGCAATGCCATGCAAACACTCTGGAGAGGTGAACCTCCTCCTGACCCCAGCTAGGAGAGAACAAAAACTGTTTTTAAGACTTTTGGAGCATCTTGATGCATCCATGGGAGGCTTGTGGGCACTGGGTGTGTGGGAAGCAGCTGATGGGTCGATAGCCTGCAGGAACACCAAACACATGGATATCAGAGATAACTGGTGGAGACAGAGTCCAGAGATGTTACAGAGACCTGTAGCCATTCCCACACTGGGAATCATGTAGAAATAAATTAATTAATCATTCCAGACTTTAGGTACAGGCAGCAGCATCTGTGCTGGCACAGACTCAGGGATTCTCATTGGGAATAAGGCCACAGATGGGAAGAGAAGGGGAAGAAGGTGCATGTGTTGCTGAGGTTCAGACTGGGTGACCTTAACCAGAGCAGAAACAAAGGGAGGGGAAAAAAAACAAGGTAAGAAATGACAGCTTCCTCAGGCTGATCCCTTGCAAGACTTACTCAGAGTTACATCATGGTGCTTATTAGGATGCAGATCCCTGAGAGCCACGGCTCCAGAGCCTCTGGAAGGATCCCTGGGGATGTGGGGATCCCTGCCAGCAGCCAGGGCAGTAGGGATGGCACCCCAATCCCAGCTGTGCCACTGAGGCCAGCTTCCCAAACACGGGCACTGCTGCTGTCCCCACAGAAGGGACTCAGCTTCGTTTGGGAGCCCAGGGAGGTGAGGGGTGTTTGGGCACGGGGCTGCCTCCTCTCGGTGCTCCTCCCTCCTCCCGGTGTTCTGTGACAGGGACTGCGCAGCTGCTGCTGGCCAGAGCTTCCCTGAGTCGGCTGTCACCACACCCAAGGCTTTCCCAAGACCACAGGGCTATTCCTCAGCACACAGCACTGAGCACGGTGGTTTCCCTGCCCTGGCTGCTCTCCTCCTCTGAACCAGGAATGCTGGAGTGTCCCTGGAGGTGGCCAGGGAACAAACCTGGGTGGGGGGGCTGCTTCCCCGTGGAAGGGCAGGATGTGGAGGTGGGGCTCATAGGGGAATCCCAGCTCAGGAATCTCTGCTCCTGGGTGTGAGATTCCTCCTGAAGGTCTTCTCTCATGCCCCAGGATGCCCGTGAGAAACTGTGCCGTGGGACTGGCCTGGATGTTCCATGGGTATCCATCCTTGGCTTTGGGGGTGTTTCCTTCCTGCAGGCCAGGAGCAGGTGAGCCACCCCAGTGCCTGCATCCTCTCTGCTGAGAGAGCAGGGAGCATATCAGGAGCATCCCCAGTGCTGCCACCATGCCAGAACTTCCCACAGAGGAGCATCCAAACGTGCCAAGCTCAGCAAGTCCAGCCAGGAATTCAGCGCTGGAGCCGAATGTCCCGATGCACAAGTGGCTTTCCTCAGCTTTGGATGGGTTCCATCAGCCTGCAGGCTGCTCCAAGGAGCTTCTCCCTCCCTGCATCCTCCCCCAGGGTTTTGCAGGATTTCACGTCCCGTACTGGGAAACAAAAGCAAAAAGAAACAGCACGGCTTTTTGATAATGAAGTGCAGGAACGGCGTGTGAATGTCCGGGCAGTAATTCAAGTGGGAACATGGAGCTGGAAAGCTTTCAGCTCCCAAACTCAACCCAAGCCTCAGCACTTGGCTTTGTGCTGCTCATTCATCCATAGGGTTATTTTTGGATTCCTCCTCCTGGGAGAACAGGATTAGTTTTGTTTTCAGTGTTCCTTGGAGAGCCGCTTGCTGAGGGAATGACTTAGCAGAGAAAAACCCTCTTGGCTGGTAGGGTCTGCTTGATTCCATGATTCTGGCTGGGAATGTGATGATCTGTCATGTCCCTTGGGGATTTATTCCCACTCTGCTCTTGCTTGGGGCTTGGGTATCTCATTACCTACGGATAATTATCTAGAGATAATGAGGTACCTGCATCTCTGGGTTGCTGGGCCTTGTCTTTATTGCTTTCCTGGGGCAGCAAGCAGAGTAAGTTGGGATTTTTATTTATTTACCAATAACTGCAGGCCCTGGCAGGATCCAAATTAAAGTTTTGAAGGAGATAAAGCTGGAAAAATGTTGGATGAGCAACTAGACTTGCCCATGCCATATTTTCTTAGAATCATAGAATGGCTTTGGTTGTAAGGGACTTTAAAAATCATCCAGTTCCAGACTTAATTTTCTCCTAGTTCAACCTAAAAGGGGATTTTAGAAGAAGAGGAGAGAATAGAGGAATATCTCCCATAGAAGGAGATACAGTGCAAAGAGGGGTGGGAGAAGCTGTAAAGACCCACCCCAAAAAATTCTTAAGAGTGTGGGATCTGACTTCCAGGACAGGGAAAGATGTGGGAGTGGGTATTTCAGAGGATATTTGGGTCTCCTTTTCTCACTGCCAGCAGTCATTTGGAGGTTTGGAAGGAGCTGGCAGCTTGCAAGGCTTCAACTCCTTCTTGGCTCCAGAAGAAATGAGTGGGACGAGGAAACCTGGATCCCTCTCTTCACAATAATTGTACTTTAAATTTAACCACAATGGCAGCTGTTGGGAGCCCTCCCTATAATCCTCCTTAATCTTCCCCCTACCTCTCCATCCCTTCATCCCTGTTTTCCTCTGTCCCTCTGCTGCAGCAGGCCGTGCATTGGGACTGTCTGTACAGCTCTCTTATTCCAATTAGCTCGCTAATTAGAGCCTCATCAGGGGTGCTGCTGCCACCAAGGATGTCTCCAAGGCAAGAGCTGCTAACGAGGCTGGGAAGTCCCTGGCAGGAGCCCTGAGAATGGTGGGGTGGGATAAAGCTCCCTCTTGTCCTCTTGGACAGAGCAACAGATGCTGGTGTCCAAAATTCCTTGTGGTGGGATGGAATTTTGGGATTTTTTTGAGGACCAAGGGGATTAGCCTTCATTCCTTTTATGGGACGTGTTTCAGCTGTAGAGGAGGGCCCCATCCATCTCCCACTCCCTTCCAAATGGCTCCTGAGCCAAAGAAACCATCTCTGTTTTGGCTCTGTTGGATAATTTGGGGGATTGCCCAATGATTTGAGGTGTGGAGAGGGGTTCTCTGGTCCCTAGGAGCAAACCCAAGGTCGTTTTGGAAGGCTGCTGTGTTTGAAACCAGGGAAGCTGCGGGGTTTGTGGCAGCAGGTGACCTTTAAATGCCACCTCTCCCTGTCACCAGGGGATCAGTTGTGTAACTCATCTCTCCTGAACCTAAAGCATGACTTTATGGGGAAGCAAATCAAGGAGAAGAGAGGAAAAAAAGAGGGAAAAGAAATGAAGGTAGATGTTCCTGGACAGATCTGCCACAGGCCTGTGAGCTGGGGACCACCCACCTTTCTCCATCACTTGAGCTCCAGGCCAGCATCACTCTGGGTTCTGCCCTCCTAGAGGGGGTTAAATCCTTCTGGGGGGCTGAATTACCCCAGGACAAATTGGGAAGCAAAAGCTGGGACAAGAACCGACCCTTTTTGGGGTATGGGAGAAGTGGTGTGGCTGGGGAGCAGCAATGAACTCTAAGTGCTGCTTGGAAGCCCATAATCCCACCTGGAGCCCCCACATCCCTGTGTCTGCCAGGGTGAACCCCAGGATGGGTGTCCCACAGGGACATGGAGTCTGGGGACCCTGCAGGCAGTGACAATGTGAAGCCTGAAGGTTTCCTGAGCACTTATGGGGAGCCACAGCCCAGAAAACAACAGATTGAACAGAGATGCTGAGAAGCCTCAAAAAGAGAATTGAAAACCACACGGCCAAAATTTGACTGAATCAGTCAAATCCTCACCTCCCCAGCAAGCCTGTGGGGATTCTGGGGCTGCTCCCATCACTGGGTACCAAACAGAGAGGGTGCTGATGGCTGGAGGGTCAAGAAAGATGTGGGAGTGGGTATTTCAGAGGATATTTGGGTCTCCTTTTCTCACTGCCAGCAGTCATTTGGAGGTTTGGAAGGAGCTGGCAGCTTGCAAGGCTTCAACTCCTTCTTGGCTCCAGAAGAAATGAGTGGGACGAGGAAACCTGGATCCCTCTCTTCACAATAATTGTACTTTAAATTTAACCACAATGGCAGCTGTTGGGAGCCCTCCCTATAATCCTCCTTAATCTTCCCCCTACCTCTCCATCCCTTCATCCCTGTTTTCCTCTGTCCCTCTGCTGCAGCAGGCCGTGCATTGGGACTGTCTGTACAGCTCTCTTATTCCAATTAGCTCGCTAATTAGAGCCTCATCAGGGGTGCTGCTGCCACCAAGGATGTCTCCAAGGCAAGAGCTGCTAACAAGGCTGGGAAGTCCCTGGCAGGAGCCCTAGGAATGGTGGGGTGGGATAAAGCTCCCTCTTGTCCTCTTGGACAGAGCAACAGATGCTGGTGTCCAAAATTCCTTGTGGTGGGATGGAATTTTGGGATTTTTTTGGGGACCAAGGGGATTAGCCTTCATTCCTTTTATGGGATGTGTTTCAGCTGTAGAGGAGGGCCCCATCCATCTCCCACTCCCTTCCAAATGGCTCCTGAGCCAAAGAAACCATCTCTGTTTTGGCTCTGTTGGATAATTTGGGGGATTGCCCAATGATTTGAGGGGGTTCTCTGGTCCCTAGGAGCAAACCCAAGGTCATTTTGGAAGGCTGCTGTGTTTGAAACCAGGGAAGCTGCGGGGTTTGTGGCAGCAGGTGACCTTTAAATGCCACCTCTCCCTGTCACCAGGGGATCAATTGTGTAACTCATCTCTCCTGAACCTAAAGCATGACTTTATGGGGAAGCAAATCAAGGAGAAGAGAGGAAAAAAAGAGGGAAAAGAAATGAAGGTAGATGTTCCTGGACAGATCTGCCACAGGCCTGTGAGCTGGGGACCACCCACCTTTCTCCATCACTTGAGCTCCAGGCCAGCATCACTCTGGGTTCTGCCCTCCTAGAGGGGGTTAGATCCTTCTGGGGGGCTGAATTACCCCAGGACAAATTGGGAAGCAAAAGCTGGGACAAGAACCGACCCTTTTTGGGGTATGGGAGAAGTGGTGTGGCTGGGGAGCAGCAATGAACTCTAAGTGCTGCTTGGAAGCCCATAATCCCACCTGGAGCCCCCACATCCCTGTGTCTGCCAGGGTGAACCCCAGGATGGGTGTCCCACAGGGACATGGAGTCTGGGGACCCTGCAGGCAGTGACAATGTGAAGCCTGAAGGTTTCCTGAGCACTTATGGGGAGCCACAGCCCAGAAAACAACAGATTGAACAGAGATGCTGAGAAGCCTCAAAAAGAGAATTGAAAACCACACGGCCAAAATTTGACTGAATCAGTCAAATCCTCACCTCCCCAGCAAGCCTGTGGGGATTCTGGGGCTGCTCCCATCACTGGGTACCAAACAGAGAGGGTGCTGATGGCTGGAGGGGCAAAAAGAGTGGGAATGGTCATGCCCTGAGTGGGAATCAACACCCACCTTTCCCCCAAAGACACACTCCCAAGTCTTTAAAAATTAATATAAAAATTAAAACAAAGTTAAATAATGAGGATTTTTTTGGAAGTTGCTGTCTCCTGTTCCAGCAGGTTTGGTGCCTCAGCAAGGAGCAGCTCAGATCATCTGAGCCGCCAAGGCAGAGATGAACCACACAGGGAGCTGAGAGAAGGAAATTCACAGGAGAAAGAACAAACCAGCAGGTATTTGCTGAGACAGCAGGTAGAAACTCCCCTCTCTGTTCTCTTCTTACAGAGAAATGTAAGATTGAGAAAATGTTGTTGAAATTTAGCTTTCAGAGTCCAGCTGGATGCCTGGCAGCAGGGATGTGGCCAAACCAGTATGAGGAAAGGTGTTTCTTGAGTAAAGTTATGTAAATGTATGAGCCACGTCAAGCTTAAAGGGATTATCTGCCATTTTGAGGGAATTGTGATTCTGTTCAGTCAGGTCAAAATTAACACTGATAGTTTTAATGCCCATACCTCTAAATAACAACCTGTATTATCCACCCATTTGCTTGTTTTAATATATATTAACTATTCTGTGTTGCACACTAATATATAACATTTCATAATTGAATGCAATAACTATTCTCCAATTGCATTACCATTTGACCAAAGAGAATATTAATGGCAGCACCTGATCGATGAGCTCCAGACAAAGCAGTGTGTGTA
Source organism: Emberiza elegans (assembly GCA_024865655.1). Lineage (NCBI taxonomy): Eukaryota > Metazoa > Chordata > Aves > Passeriformes > Fringillidae > Emberiza > Emberiza elegans. Next base: position 3,637,112 of record JALJVW010002397.1, read on the forward strand.
AACTTCGGAGCCAAGGGACTGGGAATTCCACGCCTGCTCCTCCCAGATCCTTGTTTTCTTTGCTGCTGCCACAAAACTGCTATAAATTAAAGCTGCAAGTGGAAAATAATGCTTGTGAGGCCAAGGAAAGGAGAATTTAAACCCTGCTCTCTCGGTCTTTGTTCAATGGAGCAGTGAAAAGGGGAATTATTTCTTTTTCACTTAGAAATCTTTAATTCTCACTGCCTGAGGGAGCTGAGCTTCTGCCACTGCTTCACTCCACGGCCTTGGGCAACACACTTAATCTCCCAGCATCTGTGTCACTGGGTTAATCATATTTACGTGCCTTTTATGAGGGTTAATGATTAGTCTGGGAATGTTTGCATGGACTTTTCCAGACGCGACTCCTTAGATAAACGCTCCGTGTTAATGCTTGGGGCTGGCAGGGGTTAAAAGCAGGAGGAGGGGCTCTGCTTTGGGGCGGGGAGTGACTCTGAGGGGGCTCAGAAGCCATCCCCAGCCCACCCCAGACTGTCCGCGGATCGCTGGCTCTGCAGACGGAATGGGAAAGCGATTTTTTGTGGGCACAGGGAGTTGCGTCCGGCCAGAGCCGGACCTCCGGCCGCATCCCGGGAAGGCTCCTCTGTGCTCTCTCTGTAAAGGAGGCGCTCCTGTTTCACAGGAACCCCCACAATGCATGGGCTGCAATGGGGGATTCTCTTCATGGGGACTGCCGGTGTCACCGGAATTAGGAAATAAAACTCCTTAACACCGGTGGAGGTCTAAGAAGCACACGCTATTACCCACCCGGATACAGGGCGGGTGACTCCGCCTAAGGTGCACTCATGGCTCAAGATGATACACGCCTTGATTAAGCTGCGCCAATTCATCAGAAAATGTTACATATGAAGTTCTTTGCTGTCCGGGTGAGCTGTGCACGTGTTTTTGAGCCATTTGTTACTCAGGCAGCCGTGGAGCCCCTAAACTGGATTGGGCGGCACTGAGTTATTACCGATCCCTCGATGTCCCACAGCCGCATCGCCTCCCGTGAGCCGGGACTTCCTCGTCAAAACCTGCACCGAGGGTCCCCTCCATGGGGCTCCTCTCTTATGGGGGTGCCTGTAACTGGGGGCACCTCCCTAATGGGCACTGCCTGTAAGTGAGGGGTCCTTCAGGGGTCCCTCCCTAATGGGGTTGCCCCTTAGTGGGAGCGTAGTTCCTAATGGGGACTGCCTGAAATGGTGGCCCCTTCACTGAGGGCTCCACAAAATGGGGGTCCCCTTAATGAGAGTCACCGTAAAATGAGGGCTGCTCTTAATACCATTCCCCTGCACACCGTGGGCTCCCCATGCGGCGCCTCCTCTAGAATGGGGGGCTCTCTGTAACGGGGACCGCTCCGTACAGCGGCTCCCGGGCTGCGGGTGTCCCCGTAAGGCGGGGGGATGTTCCCGTCCCGGGAGACGCCGCTCCGAGCGCAGGGGCACAGCCCGGATCAGCTCAGCGCACATGTGGCTGGGCCGTCCTCTGCTGTCCCGTCCCGTCCCCTCCCCTCCTCCGGCCGGCCCACACGCACACCCAGCCCTCCTCCTCCTCCTCCTTCTCCACCTCCTCCTCCCACTTCCTCCGCACAGCGCGGGCTGCCGGCCGAGGAGGGGCAGCGGCCCCCCCGTTCCCCCGTCCGCGCCGAGCCCCCAGCCGAGCCCGTAGCGATGCGCCGGGGGAGGCACCGCGCCGCAGCCGCAGGTGAGTGCGGGCCCGGAGGGATGCGCGTCCCGCAGGAGCCGCGGGGCAGCGGAGCGATGCGGGGGCAGCGGGGCGGGGGGACCCCCAGCCAGCGCCGCGCCTGCCCTGGGCTCCCTCGGCCGCTGAAACCCTCGGGCAGGGGGGGAGCCCTGCACGCCTTCCTCGGGATCGGCTGCTTCTCCTCGGGCCGTGCGAGGAAAAACGGGCTGCGGGCTCCGCATCCCGGGATTTTACCCATTTATGGACACTTTGGATCATGCGGCTGAATCGCAGCGTGAGTGCGCTCAAGCTCCTGCCAGAGGTTTCTCTGGGGCTCGCCGGAGTGTTGCCCACCCTGATGCGGTGGCCGTGGCTGTGCGGAGGGGACAGAAGGACGGCCACGGCCACCCAGCCCTGCCACATCCACACCTCGTGTCCTGGCAAGGGCCTGCCAGCAGCGAGGGGGTCCCAGCCGTGACCGTGGCCAGCCTTGGATGTGGGTGACATCGATGGGCCGGGATGGGATCGATGCCTTTTGGAGGGGTTTTAATTCCCCAAGCAGAAGGGGACGCAGTCACTGAGCCCTTCTGGTGGCTGCTCATTGCCCCGTGAAGTTTTGGGGTTTTTAAATAAAAGTGAGCATTCCTTGGGGGAGAGGGGAGATACCAGCTTAAATCGCAGACCAGCCGTGGCTTGGTGCATGCATTCCAGAGGGATACGGCCTTAAAAAGCAGCGGGCTTGGTCCACAGGAAGGCTCCGCCTGAGCTTTTGCCCGCCTGGGAGAAGCTGGGGAGCTGCAAACTTTGTGGAAAAGGGACAAGATGTGAAATGAGGGAGCTGGGACCGCTGAGGCCACTTGCTTGTTCCCCCAAATGCCCGAAGTTTGGGGGCGCGATGCCGGTGAGCTCATCCGAACCCGCCGGCCATGGGAATGGTGACCTCCCGGGCAGGATCCCAAAGTCCCCGAGGTTGTGAAACCAGGATTGCAGCCGGCCGGGGGAATCCGCCTCCTTCCCGCTGGAGTGCGGGGAGAGCCCGGGACCCCCCCTTGCCGCAGCACCTCGGGGAGCTGGGCTTGCCGGGTGCCGGCGGCTCTAGGAGCTTTTATTGCTCGATTCCTGCGCGTTGGCCGGGAGCTGGCGGCTGCTTTTGGCATCACGTGGCGGTGGAGGAGGCGGGAGAGTGCGGAGAGAGGCTCCCGCTCCGGGCATCGCATCCCGGGGAGGAAATTCCGGGCCGCCGGCGTGCCCCGCTGATAACACCCAGGGGCGCATTGCTGGCAGCTCCTGTCGGGGCAAAAAGAGATGTGTGAGGTGTTCCCCACGGCCTTGGCAGGCCGGGGAGGAGCAGGAGCCCTCCCGTGTCCTTTGGACACCCAAAACGCGGCAGATAAGGCTCCCGCGGGAGCTTATCAGGGAGGTTTCGCTGCTGCGGGCACGTGTTCCCTCTGAGCTTGGTTTTACTTTTACTCCCTCCCGGCCCCGTGTGGGAAAAAGCCCTGAGATGAGGGAAGGGGGGGAAAAAGGGAAAAGAACATTAAAAAAGAGGAATAAGGGGTTGTGTTTATTCCACCCGCTGCTTTTCTCAGCTGTAGGGTTTCGGAATTACTGGCTGCATGTGTTGGGGTTCTTGCAAGCATCGCCCGCCCACCCAGCGCTGATTCCCACGTGTCCCTCTCCTCCCCCCTGGCTGGGACAATCCCCGAGGGAAAAGGCTGATGGTGGCACCAAAAGCAGAGCAGTTTTCCTGGCCTGGCACAGGTGTGGGGATGGCACCGGTTGGGCAAAGTCCCTGTGGCTCATGGAGAGAGGGAGTCCCTGTCCCGAATTTGGTTCTTGAGCTCAGCCCTATCAGACAATCCCTGTGCCCGGCTCGGGCCCTGCACTGGGATCACTCCTCCAGCCAGAATTTAACGGGGAGCTGGGTGAAACAGGGCGACTGCATCGTGCCCCGTGGCGTCACCCGATCCCGTGGTGACATCAGGGCCGGTGTCACAATGTCCTCACGGAGGGGAGTTGCAGATCCCCGGGGCTTTGGGAAGGGGAAGCAGCAGTGGGGAAACATCGGCACTCACAAGATCCTGGATTTCTGTCCCAGCTTGTCCTCCCCTAACCTTGTCCCGGCTGGGAAGGGATCCCATGCCTGCATGGCCCTCCCAAGCAGCATCTCCCAGGGAGATGGATTTAAACACCACCCTCCCAAGAGATGCCTTTTGGAAGGAAAAGAACCCAGCCTGGGCTTTTCTTCAAGCTTGCTTCCATTTGAAGGGAGCTGTTTTCCCTGGATCTAAGTGCTGGAAATTGAATTGGCACTGCACATCTTGGGAATGACCCCAGGGACTTATCCTGAGGATAAAACTGTTGGAAATGGTGTGGGGGAGCTGCTGCCAAGGGTGCGAGCAGGGAGGGAAGCAGCGAGGCTCCCGTGGGGGTTTCCAGGGGATCCCAGGGCAGCAGTGTCCTTCCTGGGAAGAGATCAATTGTTGGAGCTTGCAGGAGAATCCCACCAGGAGGGCTCAGTGAGGGATGCAGCCTCAGCTGTGCTGTTCTGGGCTGAGCTGGGGAGCTCTGGTTCCCTCCTGGCAAAGCTGCAGCAGCACCAGTGGCTCTCTCCCTTATCTCCCCCACAAGTCTCCCTCCATATCTGCCCTGTTTCCCCTGCTGTTGATGTGGCTTTTATCTTATCTCCACGTGCTCTTCCTCCATTTCCTCCTTGGCTTCTCTGCTAACGCTGCCACAAAAGGAAAAAAACACCCCAAAATGGAGGAGATCCTACTGCAGGGAGTCCATCCCTGGGCTTGGGGGTGCTGGGCCGTGCTGGGTGACACGGGGTGACATTTGGCCGTGCTGGGAGAGTGCTGATGGAGGCTCAGGTTTGTCCGGGGGCTGCTTGGGTGATGTGCAGGATGCTCAGGTGATGCTGGGGGATGCTGGCTGGTGGTCCAGTGGTGCTCTTGGGGCTCAGCTGATGGGCAGGTGTCTAGGTGGGATGCTCAGGGAGACGCTGGGTGATGCTCAGAGAACACTTGGGCTTCTCGGGATGCAGGGCTGTGCTGGGACAGGCTGCCAGCTCCACCTGCTGGCACCCACCTCCTGTCACTGCGGGCCAGCCCCACCCTGTAGCAGCCCCAAATCCCCTGAGGGAGAGGCTGAGCTGCTGCCTGGGGTAAAAACCTCACATTACTTTACAAGGTGATGCCGGGGATGGGAATTTTGGGCACTCTGTGTCTGCTGGCTCCTCACCCGAGCTGACCCAGCTTTGGCCCCCACTGCCTGCAACAGATGCTCCTTGAGCTGTGGAATCAAAGCAGCCAGAGCTTTCCAGGGCTTTTCCAAGGAGATGGATGGAGAAATGCCCCAGCAGCCTCCCAGGACTGCCCCCACGGGCGGGCAGGAGGGCCGGATCCTGTGGAAAGGGGAGATCCCTGCACAATTAAAGCCCTCACGACTAGCCACTCTGTAGAATTGTACAGCAGACTGTGCATCTCCAATTCATGCTGCACACACAGGTATTGGACCTGCAGTGACATTCCCCTGTGGAAATGGACTCAGATGTGCAGAGATTCCCTGTCTTGATCTGAGGCCTGCCTGATGCACTAAAAGTTTGTGTTATGATTATCAGACATTATTATATTTATAGTTGTTTTATTTGTGTTTTCATCAAAAGTAACTCATTTAGAGACCAAATATTAGTCAAACAACTTTTATACATTGTTAGTTTCATTTTTGGTAAGTTTATTTACTCTTTTTACTTGAGAAAAAATGTGGTAAAAGTTGATTTTATTACAGAAGTATAATTTTGTTCCAGCCAAAGTTAGGCTCAGAGTTCGTGCAAGGATTTATTCATATTTGGGACAAAAAGATATGTACTAACCTTCCATGTTCTGCCTTAGAAGGCTTGGTATTTATGATGGTGAGGCTACACTTTTCAGAGATATTAACAGGAGAACTGATCAATCTGGACAAAGTAATAGAAGAAAATGTCACATGACGTGTCCCATTATATTGAACACCACAACGGTGTGCGATTTGGAGCCAGCAGCAGCAGAAGAGAACTGATGGAATGTTTGAGTCGGGGGTGGTGTGTGAGGCTGGAATGTTCGCGGTTAATGCCTCAAACAATGGAACATTTGCAGCAACTGCCCAAATGCAGAGGGGCACACCCCCAGCCCAGGCTGCAGTTACCTGTTGGACAAGATAAGGGAAGAGGCTGATAAGAGACAAATCCTGCCAAGTGCCACGGTTAGCCTGTATTCATCCCCTCTGATGGGCCATAATTGGCCTCTCAACTGCACTTACAAGCCGTTGTGTCCCAGGCAAACAAATACACAGAGAGGTGTCCCGTGATCCACAGCCTTACATCATCCAGAGTAAAACTCCCTGCCCCAGGGGAGGTACCTGGCTGTTCCCACTGAGCCTGAACATTTTATTAACCCCTGGAACTTTGTGCTTCCTGCTCTTCCCTCACCCCAGGTCGATCATCACCGTGCAATTGCAACCTCCCAGTCATGTTGGAAGATCCATGGGTGATGGGATCTTTCTACTCTTACCTTTCCTTCCCTTTCTTTTCCTTAGGCATTTTTGAAGTATTATTTTTTGTGGTTTTATATTGCTTTATTACAGTAGATATTAACCAAAACAGCACCACTGCAACCAAATTGTTCTAAAATAAACCCGATATTTCTATATATGTATATATATATTTATAAACACCATTTAATTAGCATTGTTTCACTCTAATCAGCCCCAAGGGATCAATTAACAAGAACCTGGGTTACCCTCATGTAGTAGCTGAGACTGACACCTGGCACGACACTCGAGGTTCATGTGGCAACAAGATTTTTTTTTTAATTGCAGTTCCCTTTATGCATTTTCAGAAAGCCCACGCATTTGGGTCCGATTGGCTGAATTTAGTTACCACCCAGCTTACTGGCTAATAACTGTCTGCATCCCTAATGGCCTGCACTGGTTCCCCAATGGCCTAGAGTGTCGAGTTATAATTGGGGTTATCTGTGACTGTGAGGCCTCCAGGCCAGCTGTTAGCCACCACAGTTCCCCCTTTCTGTTTTTGAAATACAAAGGCAGTGTTTGTTGTCTCCCGCAGGGCCCTTTGCAGACAGGATGACAAACACTGCACAATGTCCAAAATAATTGACACAAATAATAAGCTTGGGTCAGAGGAGGCTCTGTATCCATCTCGACAAGTCTAGCCTTACCAGTTGTTGTGTATCCCACGTACCATAAAAAAGGATTTTTCAGGCATGTCCAAGAGCCATCAAGCACGACTTCTCAGGGTGGTATGCTGCACACTATACACATTCATAATTACACAAATAAGGAAAATTGCATTTGACTTGCTTACAAACTGTCAAACTGTTAAACTTTAAAAACTATCATGCTTTTGCTGTCCCCAGTGGGTTAGACTTACAAGGACAGTTTGCTTTCACACGACCATAACACCGGTGTGTTAACAGCAGCTACAAAAGAATGTCTTAGATTGCAAAGCAAGATGTCACCAAAAGTTTGTATTCTGTCACCACCTGTTAAAACCAGGTGGGGCAGTGTTCTTTATCTCTTCCAAGACCCATCCTCCCTCTGGGGAGATATCTCCTGTTAATGGGCCATTGAGTGCCACTGCCTGACAGATAAAATTACATCATCCCATTGGGAGATGCTCCAGAAGGACTGCAGCCACTGGTTAGTCGAACTGCACCCTGACCCACAGGGTGTCAGCTTCTGTTCTGACTCTGTCAGTGGGGTTTTTTTGTACTGCTGCATTTTATTTTAATTTTCCTATTAAATTGTAGGGTTTTTTAAAAATTTATACATACCAGTAAAGAACTGTTATTCCTATTCTCATATCTTTGCCTGAGAGCCCCTCAAATTCTAAACTGTAATAATTTGGAGGGAGGGGGTTTACATTTTCCATTTCAAGGGAGGCTCCTGCCTTCATTAGCAGACTCCTGTCTTTCAAACCAAGACAGAATCAGCTAACAAAGCAAAACTATCTGATTCTGTCCCAACTTTAGCACATGTATAAATTAATTTATTTAAGGATGGATTTTCCTTTGGTAACAAATCTAGCCCTTTTGCAGTCCTCATTTCCATTATCCTATGCCAATTTTCAATTAACTGATTTCTCGCATCATTATTTATTATTTGCTTTTCCATGGCATCTTGTGTCCTCTCTATGAATTGCATGTATAGTTCCTTGTGGCCCTGTTTGATCATGGAATCCCTCTGGGTCAGTGTTGCCATGTGTGTAACCTTCAGCAGGGCTTGTATCCCCAACTCTTTTGCCTGTACTAATATTCAAGGATGTAGGTGTGCCTGTAACTGAGGATTGTCAACAGGATGCAGTCCCATAAGCTGAGAAATCCTAGCCCCAAAGTGTGGATCTTGCTGTGGTGCCTCTAAATTGCATGGCCCTTGATCCTCTGCATATCGCTGCCAGGTGTACTCAAACATCATAAGGCGGGGGCACAAAGCAGCTTCACTGTCTGTTAAATATCAGAAGGTGTCATCTCATTGGCAGTAAGAGACAGTGACATCCTTGCTACTGCCAGAGACCACAGTGCATGTCTGGTGGCTGGCTGGCACAGTGCAGAGAGGCCCTGCCATTTGAGGGAAACATACTTGTCAGCTGTGGTCCAGTCACGTCTCAGCACTGGGAAAGCCCGTCCATAGGCTTTGAGCCAGCCTGTGGCAGTGGGGCCATGGGCACAGAGATCTTTTCCGCACCTTTGAGATTCCTGTGGCGGTGTTCACAGGGGTCTTAGGATGAGGGGAGAGACAAAAATCTGACTCCATGTTTCAGAAGGCTTGATTTATTATTTTATGATATATATTAAAACCATACTAAAAGAATAGAAGAAAGGATTTCATCAGAAGGCTAGCTAAGAATAGAATAGCAAAGAATGATATTAAAGGTTTGTGGCTCGGCTCTCTGCCCGAGATAGCTGGGCTGTGATTGGCCATTAATTACAAACATCCAACATGGGCCAATCAAAGATCCACCTGTTGCATTCCACAGCAGCAGATAACCATTGCTTACATTTTGTTCCTGAGGCCTCTCAGCTTCTCAGGAGGAAAAATCCTAAGGAAAGGATTTTTCATAAAAGATGTCTGCGACAAGATTCCCATCCACAATGGCAATCAGCTTTACCTGCCTCCAGAAGCTGACTGGATCGTAGGTAGAGATGGTGACCGATACTGGTAGTGCAGCAGAAGCATCCCCTTCTGAGTTGGCAAGAGTGTGATAGCTTGGGTTCCCCCATTAGGATGTTTGAGTTTAATAATGAAAAGCTTCCCTTGGGCATCCCAAGCCCTGGCTGTGTATGTGGCAGGGTATGATGTGCCATGGTCCTGGGCACCGGCAACCTCCCGCCAGCGCTTCCGACACTGGCTGCTGCTTGACTTCTGGGCTCTGCTCGTGTGCCGATCCTGTTGGTGGCTGTGCCAGGCCGTGTCCGGGCTCCCCACTCAGCTGCTGGCAGGAGTGTGCTGAGCACGTGAATGGCAACACAGAGCGCGGAGCACAGCGATGGCTCCAGTGGCCAAGGCGCGGGTGGGCTCAGGTGCTCCACAAACGCGTCCATTGCTGCCAGTGGCGGGGGTACGGTGACGGCGCTGCAGGGACGGGGGCTCTGGCAAGAGCCACTCCCCTGTCGGTTTCTTGCCCATTCTCTCTGCCTGTATGCTCGAGGTGGCACTCACTCCTGCCCTGGATTCCCCCTGCCCTCCATCCTCTGGTGGGTGGTGCCCACAGTGCCTCAGCTGTGGCTTTCGCACTCCGCTCAGCTTTTATCTGTTTTAAATTGTCCAGTACCAAACACCTGGTCATTTAAAGGTCTTGAGTTGTTTTGTCACCTCGTGAGGCTGAGTCAAATACCAGATCCCCAGCCCGCTCCCATGTTTGTACACTGTTATATTTGCCCAATTATCCCATCATCAAAAAAACAAACAATATTAAAGGGAGCAGCAATTTTAATTGAATAGCCTAAAATATCTAAAATTGGATACACTTGAAATATTGACAATATAATTTGGTTAAAATAAGGGATAATTTGGTTCCAATAATAGCACATAAGCAAAAAAAAAAAACCAACGTGCGGGGTATGGAGTGCAGCTTGGACCCCTGCCACCTCATGTACAAGCTTGTCAAGTGAAAATTCCCCCTTTTATGCCATATGTCAGTGCCATCTCCTCCCATTTTCGATTCATCACACTTCTACCTCTGCCCTCATCACCACCTTTACCCCACATGCTCCACCACTCTTTTAGGGGGTTGCACCACTCTTTGGGGGTTGTCACTGATGAAGGCCTCTCCTCTTCCTCGATGTCCTTTAATTCACCTTTGGGTTACACATGCACACCAAGCTAGTATAATGTGGGCCAAAATTAACATAATATAAGATAATATTATATTTAAGCATCAAAGCAATAAATCTCATATAATTAATATTTTCCTGGGATCCAACCAGATTGATTTTCCTTTCTTTCTGTTAAATTTTAGTAACTGTTATCTCTTGCTTTTTCCTGCCTTGAACATCTGCAGGAAAGGGGGGGCAGGGGGTGGAACCCCTCCTCTCACTTTTTTTCTTGGCATTACACCTTTTAACTGTTTTATTATTTCCAAATATTAATTACTGTATCAATATTGATTACTGTTTCACTTTTGTCACCATGAATCATACCTATTTACCACATACACTATAAGCAGCTTCCGTGGTTGTGCCCAGTCCATGCCTCTTACACCATGACAGCGAGGCTTGTAGAGCCTGTTCATAATATTTTATCCCTGTTTGCATGGAAAGAGGGTCCATACCTATACAATAGCCTTCTCCTCCAATGAGCCTTGCATCCCCATGTTCCAAGTGGACAGTTTTTCTATTTACAATGGTCTGGACTCTGCAGCTCTACTCACTCCTGGCAGCTCACCTGGCTGCCTCTCCACTGGGCTCTGTCTCCCAGCTCTCAGTGCTGCAGGCTGCTGCCATCACATTGGGTACCACCACCTCTTGCAGTCAAGATGGACATATGACACTCGAGGTTCACGTGGCAACAGCAAATTTTTGTTGCATGCAGTTCCATTTTGTAAGAGACGATCTGAAGTTTCCCTCATTTGCCTCACGACCCTCACAAGGACAGAGGTGTCAGGTTGGGTTCTGACTCTGTCCTGTCAGTGTTGTTCTAGTGTACTGCATTGTTTATTTTATCTTTTTTTTTTTCTTTTCCCTATTAAAGAACTGTTATTTCCTGCTCCCATACTTTTGCCTGAGAGCCCCTTAATTTAAAATTTATAGCAATTCAGTGGGGTGGGGAGGGTTTACATTCTGCATTTCAGGGGAGGCTCCTGCCTTAGCAGACTCCTGTCTTTCCAAATTAAGACAACCATCATGACCCCTGCTTGTACTAGTTGATCCTGACACCTTTATGTAGTTTCAGAAAGCCTGCGTGGTTGGGCCTGATTGGCTGAGTTCAGTTACCACCCAGCTCCCTGGCCAATAGCTGTGTGCCTCCCTAACGGTCTAGACTGGTTCCCAACGGCCTGGACTGGTCAAGTTATGATTGGGGTTATCTATGGCTGAGGCCTCCAGACCAGCTGTTAGCCACCACCCTTTCACCTTCTGGGATGGCTTGTAACCCTCTGTCACCCTGTGCCATCACAGGCTGCTGGCTGTGGGGATTTGCTTTGCTCATGGCTCATTCTCTCTCTTTTCCAGGCAGGCCAGCTCACCTCTCCCGTGGGGACAGCGGCGCCAAGGTATAAATGGCCTCCAAACGGTACTCGCAGTCTGCAGGCCCCGTGATTCTCAAGAAGCTGCCTCGTCTGGCGCCCGCCCCCAGCTTCCTGCCCAGCAAAATCCCAGGCACCCCCAGCCCCGTGCCCCACCCTGGCTCTGGAAACCATTTCAACTACAAGGGCTCCTACTTTGCCTGCCCGCTGCAGAGCCCCGAGGGCCCCGAGCAGCCCCCAGCTGGCTGGAGCCCCACGACCCCCTACTTGCACTACAGCCCCTGGGCCTGTGAGCCAGCCCGTGCCAGCCGAGGGGCCGCTGCTGGGCTTCCTGCTGTACCCACCAGAGAGCCTGGGCACCAGGCTGCAGCCCCCAGACACCCAGAAGAGCAAGGACGGCCTGAGCCAGGAGCAGCTTATGGCCAGAAAGAAGCTGGACAGTCCCAGGTGCCCCTTGCCGGTGAAGAAGCCAGTAGTGGTGAAGAAGGCAGCTCCTCTAGCAGTCCCCAAGCCTGTGTACGGAGCCCCCGCCTCCTTCCTGGCTCCCAGGATGGCTCTGCTACTGGGAACACAAGCAGAGAGCCTGCAGCAGCGACCAGGGGAAGCAAACTGGGCCCTGCCCCCTGCCACCCACCCTCTGCACCCCAGCGAGCCCCACAAGAGTGGTCCTGGTGCTGACCACAGCCTCCTGCCGCTGCCCTCCAGCCTGGCCCTGCCTTCCAGGGAGCAGCTGAGCTCCCCCGCTGCCTTACCCCACTACTGCATCACCTTTGATAAGTATGGGCCATCCCCCAGCACCCCGTTCCTGGAAGCAAGTTGTTCCTCTGCCCAGAGCCAGAAGAAGGTGCCGGAGGTCCCCAGCCTCGGCCTGGACCCCTGGCCCAAGCTCCAGCCACCTGACGGCAGCCCAGTGATCCAGGAGAGGTCAGCAATGTGCTTCCCACCTCCCCCCTACCCGCTGGCACCGCACAGATCTGGCCCCCTCTACCACGCCCCAGCTCCCAGTGTGGGAGAGCCCAGTGCCCTGCCCAGCTTTGGCTACGTGGGGAGCAGGGAGCCCTTTCCCAGTGCCTACCTCAAGGCCCAGGAGCCCAGGAGTTACTTTCCCAGCCCCTTGGAGCCCTACGTGCCGAGGACAGCGGGTGCCAGGCTGGGGGTGGCACTCGGGGATGCTGAGGCAGCCAGGGATGCCGAGGTGCCCAGGAACAGCGGGTACCCAGGCTTTGCCCTCAGCCCGGGCGATGCATCCGTGTTCCACGGCTCCTTTCCCGGCACGGAGCCGGGCTGTGAGCGGCACAGGGCGGGCAGCCCGCAGTGGGGAGCAGCGCCGAGGCACAGCAGCGCTTTCCAGCCTGTCTGCGCCCCAGAGAAGCTTTCTGGGGGCTCCGCTGGGCTCACTGAGACATTTCCTGAGAGAGGAGGGAGCTGGGAGAAACCCAGGCAAGGGGAGGAGGAGCCCCTGTACCCAGGGAGGAGGAACAGCAGCCCAGCCCCTCAGGACACCCCCCATGGGGGACCAGGACAAGGAAATGCCTGCAAGGTCACGGATCCAGCCAAGGAGCTCATCTGCCCTTCTCTGTCCGTGACCCCCATCAAAGGGCTGGAGGACCTGAGGGACACCAAGGCTTTGTCATCCTCCCCACCAATGCCTGTGATCCACAACGTCTTCAGCCTGGCACCTTACCAGGAGTACCTGGAGAAGGCCAAGGGCACAGAGCCCATCCTGTTCTGCAGGAAGCATCTGTGGGAGGACTCCTCACCCCAAAACACGGGTGGCTGCCAGGAGCCTGCTGCCCTCAGAGACGTCTCGGTGGTGCCCAGCCTGAGGTCAGGCAGTGATGCCGTGCAGAGCCAAGGGGAAAGCTGTTACAGGAGCATCCCTAAAAAGCCAAAGCCTGTGCCCCAAGAGCTGGAGTCTCAGGAGGGCAGCCCTGACAGGGTGGGCAGCAAGGAGTCACCACCCCCTAAGGACATGGTGCTGGACCTTAGCTTCAAGAAGAGACTGGTAGAAGCTGGGGGCACGCAGAGACCCCCTGGCTGTGGGGAGGGGACACTGGACCGAGAGGATAGGGAGGAGAAAGAAGCTGCAGGAGGGAAGGTGGGGTTGGGAGAGGGGGCGCAGCCCCAGGTGCCTGAGGCAGACTCGGGGGACAGGAGCAGCTTCCAGAGCTCAGCCAACTTCATGTTCCAAAAATACAAGCTGCTGCCCCCCCTCCCGGGCAGCACTGAGCCCCCCCAGCAGGATGGCAGCTCTCAAGCCCCCCAGCCCAGCCCCCCCAGCAGCACCCCCACTCCAGCTCCCCCAGCCTCCTCTCCATCCAGCAACCCCCCGTTCCCACCGCCCAGCCCCCAGCTCAGCATCGTCCTAGCCCCAAACCCTCCCCAGACCATGCTTCCCAAAGCCCCCCCCACTCCAGAGGAGGAGAAGGTGCTGGTGGTCAAGAAGGTTGGTATCCCCTCAGGGTCCCCCTCGGGACAGTACTTCAGCTCCCTGCACACCTTGCTCTGTGACACCATCTCGGGCTCCGTGTCCCGCTCCTCCCCGGAGCTCCTGCGGCAGTGGCTGAAGAAGGCTGAGCTGGCAGAAGAGCTGGGAGAGATGCCCAAATCCCTGCCCAGCCCCAAAGAGGGCTCCAAGGCTCCCAGTGCTCAGAAGCCCAGCAATGGCAAGGAGATCTGGCTGGCTTTCCAGGACGTGGCCACGCTCCTCACCAAGCTGCTCTCCCAGCTGAAGACCTTCATGTCCGCTTGCCCTTTCCCGCATGTGGTCCGGGCAGGAGCCATCTTCATCCCCATCCATGTGGTGAAGGAGAAGCTCTTCCCAAAGCTGCCCGGGAGCTTCGTGGACCAAGTGCTGCAGAAGCACAAGGTGGAGCTGCGTCCCACCACCCTCTCGGAGGAGAGGCACCTGAGGGACCTGGAGCTGAAGAGCTGCACCTCCCGCATGCTGAAGCTCCTGGCGATCAAGTGGCTTCCTGAAATCTACCCCGACCTGCTCAACCTCCACTGGCACAGCTCCATCCAGCAGCAGCTCGGTAGGTAGCCTGGCATCTCCTGGGGGTGGGTCCCTGGGGCTGTCCCAGGGATGTTCCAGCTGCACCTGCCCTCCAGGTGCTGCTGTTCTTGGGGAGCATCCAAAGGTGCCTGAGCATCCCTCTCCTACTGAGGGTTCTGCCTAGCTTTTCCTCCGTGGGTTGTGGAAGGGGGAAAGTTTGAGCTGGAAGGGAGAAAACTCCTCCTGGGCATGTCAAGGAGGTTTCAGACAGTTCCAGGCCACCTCTGCCCATCCAAGGGCACAGTGTCAGACCTGTCACCCATGGCTGTCCCATCCAGCTGATGACTTCACTGCTGTGTCCGGATAACCTTTGGTCACTGCTCAAGGCCATTAACAGCACCTTTATTTCTTCCAGATTCAAGCTCAGAGACTGGCCAGCAGCCTTCCAAGTAAGTAACTCCTCTTCCAAAGTGGTTTTTAGGAATTGATGGGATTTGTTTGTCATTTTGTTGAGGGGTATGCGTGTGGATTTCATGTGATGATGAGCAGCTGGAGCTGGCTGGGGAGGCTCTGCTCCTGGGGCTGGGCTGGAGCTGGGAATATTCAGCATGTGGACATGTGCCTTCCCTAACCACTCCTTCCTCTCCCAGGTAGCCCTGGCCTGGAGGCACTGATGGCAAAGCAACAACCACAGAGAGATCAAGGAAAAGGAGGCACTGAGGAATGTGCCAAGGGCAGCAGCCAAATGATGACAGGAATGGGAAGGTCCTGAGTCCCCAGAGCCGAGGATGCCGACACCACCAGCGGCCCTGCAGGCAGGTGCTCAGGTCCCACCGGCATCAGGATCGTCCAGGGCGCTGATACCTTGGCAGGGACCCTCTGGGATGCTGCTCAGGGTGGACAACAGCTCAGGGGTGCTCCAGGGACACACGCAGGGATGCTGCTGGCAGGTTATCCGGGCCTGTGGGCGTGGGCTGGAGCCCCTCACGGCAGCTGGAGCTGCTTTTCTTTGAATGCACCATCTTTCAGTGCATCTCCCACCTCCATCCGTGGCTGCCCTGGTGAGCTGAGAGGGAATGGCTGGAGTTCCAGTGGAGCTGGAGCAAGAGGAGCATGGAAATGGCCACAGCCACCATCCCCAGCCTTGGAAAAAGGGACTGCAGGGATGACATCCCACCTCCTCCTCTCTCCTCTGAATCCCCCTCCTGCTTTATCCCTGCCTTTCCCAATAAACATCCCTTTCCTCTGTGGTTTTCACCTTTAAAGTACCACCAAGACCTGGCACAACAGCAAGGGCAAGGGAATCGTGACTTCCGTAGTCCCAGGACTAAGTTGGTTTTGTCATAAGTGAAGACATTTTACAAATGTTCTGGATTAACCTTTATAAGGAGCTGCTGCCTTCAGGTCATGTGTTCTGGGTTGGTTTTTCCTTGAAATACAGTAATTTATACATGTCTTTTTATTTAAACTAAGAGGCTGCAAGAAACTCTTAAAGAGACTGTTAAAGAAAAGAAAACCAAATCACTTCATGTCCCACATCCTGTCCCAAAGGAGAACGTGGGAGATGCACATTTAGGGACCACCTTGGTGGAGACTGAAGGGGCACAGAGGGGAATGATGCTGCCAGACCTTGGAAGGAGGGATCCTTTCATCTCAAAGGGTTATGGGCATGCCAGGAGGGATGTGGGCATGCCAGGACTAATGGACAGCCCCTCACCCTGGGGGCTGCACAGGGTACACAGCAGAGGCCTTAAAAACTCATCACTCAGGTGTTCTTCAAGCTGCTGCAGGGCACAGAGGAAAACAAAACAAGGGTTATTCTAATTTTTTATTTCACTACAGGGAATATTTATTTTGGGGTGGGTAGAAATGACCCTATCCAGACTGTACTTATCTTAGCCAAAAGGTGTGTTTGCTACTAGGGGATTTCTGTGGGTGCCTTCCTGGTTTTCCGTGGGGATGGGGTGGCTGCTATTCTCCTCACTCCCCCCCGCCACCACTCCAAGCCTGTGCACAGTGATTTGGAAAGCAGTGTTTGTTAATAATGTTGGTTTTGTACATATATAAGGCTCCAGGGAAGAAAGTTCCTTCCCTTTATTTAATTTCTTTTTTGTAAGAACATGAAGAGTTGCCTCACCTGGTTTAAATGAGTTTGGCTTGTTTCCAGACATGCCCTGCTTCTGTCTCTGCTTCCCAGCTTGGGCACAACAGGACCTTCCTGGGGCTGGAGGGTCCCCAGGTCCCCCACGCCATGCACTTGCTCTCTCCTGCCTGCAGCAAGCCACAAGTGCTGTGCCCAGCCCCTCTGTGCCATCCCTGGGGGCTGGATCCAGTGTCCAGGATGCCACCACTGGAGCACATCCCAGCCTCCACAAACCCCACGGGTGACAGCCTGGGAAGAGGCTGCTGGTGCATGTCTGAGCACCAGAAACTGGGCAGGAGAGTCTGGGGTGCTCAGGGATGGAGCCTGGGCTGACCCCTGAGAGCCCCAGCCCCCCTTGTGAGCCTCCATCAGGCACAGAATCTGCCTGATCCCAAAGGCCAAGTGCTGCAACCCACATTTGTCAGCCCCAGCTGGTGAACACTGCCACAGCCCCATAAATGGAGTTTTGGGAGCATCAGCAGGGTTTGGGGATTATCTTGCCTGGAGGGACAGGACACCCCTCCTTGTGCTGCTGCTGAGTGCTCCATGAAGGGCAGAGGGAAGCTGAGACCCCTCCAGCTTCACCTGGGGGAGCTCAGATGAGTTTGTGTGTTAATTGGGCGCAGCTGGGACAGAGCCACATCCTCCCCTGGGAAAGCAGATAAAAGCCAGGGCTTGGCTGCGGCTTGGTGCTCTCTCCTCCTGGGCTGCTGCCAGGTGAGGGGTTCTGCTGGGCCTGGCCTCCTTGGGGAGGTGCCTGGGGGTGAGGTGGGTGTTTGGGGGGGGGAAGGAATGTCTGAGCCCCAGGCTGTTACAACCCTGGGAGCTTCCCAGGAGGTGCTGAGGCTTGGCACAGCCTTTCCTGAGCTGGGAGCATGCTGGGGACAAGGGAGGGTTTTAATGAGGAGCTGAGGGATGGGAAGCTTGGGAATGGGCCAGGCACTGGGATGCGGGGGCTGCAGAGACTCAGCCTGAATCTCCTGCTGTCCCTCTCCACAGCTGAGCTCTCGCCGTGGCCCCTGCCGAGAGGAGCCGAGGGGTTGGAGCACCGAGAGCCCCGGGTGCCGCCGGTGCCCTGCAGCAGGAACGATGCTCCGTGCTGCGAGGGCAGGGGCCGCGGGCACAGCGCCGTGTCCTGCTGCCCGCAGCCTGTGCTGCAGAGCCCTCCTGCTGCTGGCCGTGTGTGTGTGTGCCCCTGCTGTCCCCTACGGCCTGGCTGCTGTCACCTGGGCTCCCCCGGGCTCACCAGCCTCCCAGCCAGGGGTGGGTGACACTCTGGGGACAGCCTGTGGGGACCTGCTCTCCTCAGGCTGCATCCAAGGGCTCCAGGGAGTTGTGAGCCCTGGGGGACAGAGCCTGGGGACACGGACTGCGGCCACACGGACATCTGGGACCTCCCTGCAGGGGCAGCCTGGCTCTGGGGACAGGGAGGGGCGCAGGCTGGGCACAGCAATGGCTGTCACGCTGTCCCCCACACCGTGGCCTGGCAAAAGGATGCCTGCTGCCTCAGCTCGGCCCCTCCAGCCTGAGGGTGTCCCCAGCCCTGGCTCCTGGCATCACCTTGCTCGGGGTGGCCCCCACAGAGCAGGAGCAGGTGGTGCCACACAGATGCCAGCAGTGACTGCAGCTGGTGGCCTGGGGCAGCCAGCGGGCACAGCAGAGCCCCACAGCCCACAGAGGGGCTCTGAGGCCACCCCCAGAGCTGGGAGTGAGCCAGCTGCTGGGCTCCCTGCCACCTCCCAGCTATGGCTGCACCCTCCTGCCCTCCCCACAGCTGCTGCTGGCCCCTCTGCAGGGGCTGCAGTGACACAGCTGCCACCCAACCAACTGGTGCCACTCCGAGGGGCAGCTGTGGGGTCTCAGGTGCCACCCGATGTCCCTGCATGGGCACTGGTGGGTGCTGGCTCCTGGAGCCCCAGCCCAGCAGAGCAGGTGGTGGCCTCTGCTCTGCCAGCACAGGGGACACCCAGCTGGGCCCAGCTGAGCGCTGGCACGCTGGGGGTGTCCCCTGCCCTGGCACCAGAGGGCGCTCTGGGGCACTGCCCTGCCTGGGGCAGCTGCTCCAGGAACTGGGTCTGGACTCCTGGACGCTGACCTGGCATCACTTCCTGCCACTGCAACAGCTCCTGCTGCCCACCATCAGCACCTGCTGGCTTCTTCCCTTCCCACGCTGGCCTCTGGGGCTCCTGCTGTCACCCTGGGGATGCAGAGTGAGTGGCTTTGTCCCCCTGCACAGCCCATGTGCACAGGAGCCTCTCCAGCAGGGCCCAGGGCTCCCAGCCCTGCAGGTCCCACCGTGACTGGGATGGGCTCCCCAGCCCCTGGTGTCACCCCAGAGCTTGGACAGACGTTTGTGGCGGATGAGTCCAGGCACAGCCAGCCCGGGACAGCATCAGTGGGAGCCGTTCCCACTCCAGCAGGAGCTCCAGGGCCCAGCCCTGCCAGCCCAGGCCCTGTGCCCGCCCCCTGCTCCACAGAGCCAGCTCTGCGGCGTGGCTCTGAGCCCGGGCACCTCACTGCCACCCGCAGCAGTGTGACCTCTCCATCCGGCCTGCCGCCCTCTCCTGGGGCTGGGTGTGCAGCCAGCCCCCTGCCCAGCTCCCAGAGCCTGGCTGTGCCCTCAGCACTGACCCTCCGTGCCCACGCCGTGCCCAGTGGTTCCAGCGCTTCCCAGAACTCCTCCACAGCCACGGAGCGGCTCCCTGCAGCCACCAGAGCGGCCTCCAGCCCAGCTGAGCTGATGACAAAGGGCAGACCTGGCTCCACAGGGACAAACCGCGCTGCATCTCACCCCTCCAGCCTGCTCTTGCCCACCCAGCCTGTGCATGTGCTGCCCCTGCAATTCCGGCTGCTGGGCATCGCCTACACCCCAGCTCTGGGCAGCAGGAATTCCCTGAGCTACCGGCGGCTGGAGGGAGATGTGACACTCATGGTGGGTACTGCAGGTGCCTGGCACACGTTTGGCACTTTGGGGTGTGGGGTGGTGCCAGGCCCTGCTGGGGGGAGCAGCCTGAGTGTTTCACCAGCCCTTGGCTGGTTGGGTGCCCACCTGAGCACTGTGGTGGTGGGCAAACCCCTGGCACTGCTCCACTGGAGCTTGGTTTGAGCTGGGACTGGGCTCCCCTCAGCCCTGGCAGCCAGCAGGGCCCTGGCACAGGGCATTATTGCTGGGGTGTTCCCTCCCAGGATGGGGGTGGCTGCTCTGGGTATCCCAGCTCATGCCCAGGCATTCCCAAGGGCTGGCACTCCCTGGGGTGCCAGTGTGCCCTCTCCTGGGCAGCCTAAGCTGACTTCCCTCTATTGCCCACCTGCTCCTGCATTTCCCCTTCATGTGGGGGAGCTTGGAAAACCTCCTCAATTAATTACCAGGTGTCTCTTCCTTCCAGCTCAACCAGATGCTGTCCAGCTACGAGAGCTTCCTGAAGGCGAATGTCCTCGAGTTCATGTGAGTGTGCAGCTGCTCTGCAGGGCTGGGCCTTGCTGCAGTGGCCTGAGGTGGCCACCCTGGCCTTAAGGAGAGTCCTGAGTAGAAGAGCAACTGGTTGCACTGATAGAGACTCTGTTCCCTTGGGAAAGGTGCATTCCAGAGGAATGGCTGCAGCCATAAACACCACTGTGAATGCTTTTCCTTTGCCTCCCAGAAGGCTGGGAGGTGGATGTTGGAGTGAGTGGCTGATAAGGGCAGAAACCTTGTGTGCTTTAATGAATGTTTGGTGGTGGAGGCTGTTTTGGATTTCCTCTTACATGTTCCTGAGACTTACTTCAATCTTTCCCGTGCTAGAAACATAAATATTGGTGTGTGTGCAATAAAGATGGACCCTGCTGGAAGAAGCAGTGGTCTCTATTTGTTTTTTCCAAGCTGCTGCAGGTTTGGCTTGGAGGGAAGGGTTTGCCCAGAAAATGCTCCAGACAGGAGCATTGAGGGGCTTCACTCCCTCCCTGGTGTCATCATCCCAAGGGATCCCTGTCTGAATTCCTGGATAAATGCACCTGGAAAAAATAAAGCAGTAGATGTTCTATCCACTGTGCCCTGTCCCTCCAGGAATGGCTCCGTGGTGGTGAGAGGGGAGGTTCTGTTCCGGGGGGATGCTCCTGCTCCCACCAACTCCCACCTGATCCGCACAGTGGTCACAGAGGCAAGCAAGGGGAGGAGCATCTTCAGCTGGCAGCTGGAGCCCCAGTCCGTCCAGTCTGCTGGTAAGTGCTGAACATCTTCCCACAGCAGGGCTGCTGCTGCTCCCAAATGCCCTCCTTGTGCCTCTCTCCAAGCCAAAACCTGTGCAGTTTGGGTTCCAGGCTGTTCCTTCACTGAACATCCCTGTGTAAAGCCGTTCTAAGGATGTGGAGGGCACATCTGTAGCAGCTGGACCTGTGTGGGCCATGGCTTCTGCTCAGCTCCCTGGCCTCCCCTGTTTGCCCCAGCTCTGCTGGGCTGGGGAATGGCACATCCTGGCCCCTTCCCACATCCAAAGGGATCCCTCCTCACTCAGCTGCCCTGCTGCTTTCTGCTCTTGCTGTGTGGCCATGGATGAGCTCTGGGCTGAGCCCCATCTCCCAAGGAAGCTGCAGGAACAGGTCTGAGTGTAACTCTTCCCAACTCCCTTAGGTTTCAGCCTGGAGAACCTGGACCCAGAGAAGCTGTCCATCTCCCTCATTGGCTCCCAGCTTGGGGTGGACAGGACGGATCTTCTGGAGAAGCTGGTCAGAGAGGTATGCCAAGCCTTGGGGGCTCTTCCAAAGGGCAATGCTGGGGGAATGGGCACAGCCTGGGTGCTGGATTAACCTGTGCTAAACAGGGGAAGATGTGACCTGTTGTCTTCTCCCTGCCCAGATAACTGAATCTGTCAGTGGCCTCTACAATGTGAGGAACTTCACTATCTCCCAGCTCAGGTATGGGATGCAGCTACTCCTCTGCCAAACTCTTAATTTCATTCCCTTCACTCTCTCCTGTGCCCTCTGCAGCTAACCAGCTGTGCTGCAAGGATGGAGGGGATGGGAGAAGC
Source organism: Emberiza elegans (assembly GCA_024865655.1). Lineage (NCBI taxonomy): Eukaryota > Metazoa > Chordata > Aves > Passeriformes > Fringillidae > Emberiza > Emberiza elegans. The sequence continues at coordinate 3,658,693 of JALJVW010002397.1, forward strand.
TGGGAGGGGATGTGCAGCTGGAGCAAACTGGAATTGAGCCCCTTCTGTGGGGGTCTCAGGAGAACACCTCCAGTAAAGGTGCTGGGGCTGGGTCCCAACCCTCCTGCCTTGCTCAGAGCTCTTCTCTCCCCTCAGGAAGCTGGGTGCGAACACAGAGATCACTGGAGACCTCTACCTAGACACAGTTGTCCATGCTGACATTGAGGAGGTTCTGGAAGCCCTGACTGCACTCTCAAGCCTCTCCATGGACCTGAGCTCCCTCTCGGTGGAGGGTAAGGACGGTCCCCGTGTGTGCTGTGGGCAGGGTCGCTGCCAAAGGTGCTCAGCCAGCATTTGTTTCCTGCTCCTGCAGGGCCCAAGCTGGGTCTGCTCGTGTACCCTCTGTCCTTCATCGTCACCAACAGACCCTTCAGCCCGAAGCTTCAGGATCCTCTCTCTGCAGAGCACCACAATCTCTCCAGGGACCTTGGTGATGTGGTAGGGATGGGGCTGGTGGGAGGGGGTTGAGGTCCTCCCAGTGGGTTGAGAAGGGAGGGAGAGGAGCTGCTTTGGGGTGTCCAAAGTGCCCCAAAAGCTGGCAGGGAGCTGAGCACAGCCTTTCTTCCAGGTGGCCAGAGCCCTGAGGGATTACCCATCCTTCCTGACAGCCATCATCAAAGAATTCCTGTGAGTGGGAGCAGGGGTTCTGCTGGCCAGGGCTGCACAGGGGCAGGGAGGGCTCCCTTCACACACCAGCCAGCAGGTCGTGGCTGACAGCTGCACGTTTTTGGCTACAGAAGGATCTGCAGGGGAAGCTGAGGTCAAGCATTAAGCCACTGTAGCATTGGTGACTTGCTGGACCTCCAGGGATGTCCCTTCCCTCCCAGGGCTCCCTGAGTGCAGAGATCTCTTCCTGCTGAGCAAAACCCTCTGGGAGGAGGCTGGGAGTGCCCACCCATCCCACTGTGGGGTCATGGTGGGGCTGGCAGCTGCTGGAGCTCTTCCCAACCCTGTCTGCAGGCCTGGCTCCTTGATCTGCCATGGGAACATGATCTTCCGCCACCCTGCTCCAACCAGCGTGCAGGTGCTGAGGACCCTCGTGCGCTCGGTGGGGCCAAACCAGGCTCTGGCTGGCTCTGACATCCACGTGGATCCATTCTCTTTTGCTGTGGGAGGTAAGCTCCCCTCTGGCACCTGGGTACCTGAGCTCCGCGCAGGCCCCACACCTGCACTGTGGACAGAGCGGATCCACAGCTGACCCCGTCCTGATCCCCTGTGTGAAGAGAGGGTCCTGGCTGCTGGGGTGAGCAGGCAGTGACATTTAGTGACAGATGTGCCCTTTGCCTCTGCATGGCCTGGGGCATTGGGGTTTGGGACCTTCTGCTGCAGGCTGGTGTGGGGTGGGAGGAGAAGGCATGGAGGGAGTGGAACAGGAGTTCATAAATCCCCTGTGCCTGTCCTGGGGCCGTGGGTGGCTGGCACCCTGTGGGGCAGAGCAGCTGCTCCAGGCTCTCAGTGCTCTGCTCTGCTCCAGAGGACACCCTGGAGCCTCCCAGGCCCCAGCCTGGCTTCCCAGCCTATGGAGTGGTCTTGGTGGTCATCGGTGGCCTCTGCATCGTGGCTGCGCCCGTCGTGCTTGTGGTGAGCGCCAGTTCTGCCTGCTGGGCTGGGCCAGCAGCCCCTGGCTGGGCTGGGCTGAGGGGCTCTGTGGGGCCAGCTGGGGCTGCAGTGCCTGTGCTCTCCTCCCCAGTGCCTGGGCACCAAGAGGCTGGGCTGGCAGGCTGCAGGAGCCCTTTGGGACAGAGAAGACCTTGAAGTGGGGGTCCAGACGTTGGAAATGGATGACCAGGGCCTCTGGACAGAGGTGAGGGGTCTTTGCATCCCTTGGATTACCTTCTGTGCCCGGGAGCTGGTGTTTCTGCAGCTCACAGGGTTTCCTGTTAGCTGGTGAGGGTCTCTGGGGCTGAATACACCTGTGCGGGGAGCTGGAGGGCAGGGTCCCTCACCCCTGCCTTCACTGGGGGTGTTTCAAGTGACTTCTTCTCTCTCCCCTGCAGGACCCTGAGGATGGTCACTTTGAGTGGCAAAGCACTTCTGCCTGAGGACAGCAGCAGAAGCAGCAGCTGGGGGGAGCCTGGAGAGGGGCTGTGTGTGGGAAGGAGATGCTGAGAAGCTCTCCCTGACCCTGTGGCAGCAGCTGCCAGGTGCTCCCTGGGCAGAATGCAGACTCAGGTGTGTAAAGGAATCATTTTGTGAATTTTGTATCTTAAATAAACTGTTTCTAGACCGTGAAACCCAGTAGTGACGGATGTGTGTCTGCTGTGGGGGTGGTGTTGAACCGACCTCCCTCCTGGGCTCCCAGTACTGCCCCAGCCATGTGCAGCTGCTCTAACTGGTGCTGCGAGCTGGGCTTGGTCCTCTGCAGCTCTGGGATGACAACCCTCATGCTGGGGAGTTAAAAAAGCAAATTTTTAACCCATCCATCTCCCCTCCAGATGGCTCCTGAGACCAAGAAACCATCTTTGTTTTGGCTCTGTTGGATAATTTGGGGGATTGCCCAATGATTTGAGGTGTGGAGAGGGGTTCTCTGGTCCCTAGGAGCAAACCCAAGGTCATTTTGGAAGGCTGCTGTGTTTGAAACCAGGGAAGCTGCGGGGTTTGTGGCAGCAGGTGACCTTTAAATGCCACCTCTCCCTGTCACCAGGGGATCAGTTGTGTAGCTCATCTCTCCTGAACCTAAAGCATGACTTTATGGGGAAGCAAATCAAAGAGAAGAGGTCGTATGTGAGGTCATTTTGTTGTCCCTGTCTCCAACCAAACTCAAAGATCTGTACAACAAGAGTGATACTTAATTATGCAAGATTCTTTATATAGTGGGTTTGAAACTCCTTTGAAAAAGGAGTTTTAAATCAGTTTTAAACAGCTCATTGATTGGGATCTCTCTCTGACCACATCTCAGGCCAGTGGTGCTTCTGCATCTAGGCTTGAACTGGCTTGGCTGAGGGTCCCCTGTACAGGTTTGAATTGAACTATCCAGAGACCTGTTTATCATTTTTCTGGAATGAACCAGGCCAGCTGAATTGGATTTATGTTACCTTGTCCAGTTACAGGTTGGCTGTAATGTGGCAATTCCTCCTTTCCTTTTTATTAAAAACTGCAAAATGTTCTCTGTTGTCCTGCCTGCAAGGGCCCTTTGCAGACAGGGTGACAGAAGACAGCAGGGTCTGATTTAAATGAGGCCTTTTACAGAATTTGACAGACTTATCTCCCCTCATGTTCCACTGGAGTTGTAGCACTCACTTCCAGGGGCTGATAGGCAGGATCACAATCTCTCAGGCTAAGGTGCCACAGGTTAACTACTTAGAGTTACAAGTTACAACTTAACACTAAAAAAAGAAACCATTGAACCATTAGAACTGTTAGGAAAAAAAACCCAACTATTAGGAGAACATTTTGTAAACAGAAAAACAATTTGTAAAGAAATGAGTCCTCAAGTGAACTGTCACTTCAATAGTCCCAGATGTCCATGAGGTGGGTGAACAAGTTTCCATCACTGCTCCACATGTGTGTCCTCCTCGTCTGTTGAGGAGCTCTCAGGTGATGCTGCTTGTGGTCCCAGGGCAGGAGGGACACATCTGGCAGGTACCCAGGGTGTGCCAGTGTCTGTTGGAACACACACATATCCCTCCCCAGGCAATGAGATTCCATGGGCCTCCCCACCCATTGGTGGTAAGGTCTCGCACCATTCCCTTGGGTTTGGGTGGCTGGTGGTCACTGGATGGATGATTGGAGTGACAGAAAGTGATTTATTTAAATGACTGGGTTCTGGGACTTTTCTAATACTCTCAGATGATTTAGTGTATAGACAGCTTTAGCTGTGGGGATTCACTGCACATTCTCCCTTTTGTCCATCAACAGTGAGAATGAACGCAGTGATACGTGAATGAACACCTCTGGGCATATTCAGGGGACTTCTCTGTGATAGCTTGCTCTACTGTTTTGAGAGCAGCTTTTGCCTCTGGGGTTAATTTTCTGGGGGAAGGTAACTCAGGATCACCTTTTAGGAGGTCAGATAAACGTGTTAATTGTGAGCTGGTCAATCCTAGGTAAGGTGTGACCCAGTTGATGGTGCCCAAAAGTTTTTGTGCATCATTTAGAGTTTAGATTTTGGTTGAAAATGAATTGTGAGTTTGTGGCTCTACTATCTGGTTCATTATTTTGAGTCCCAAATATTTCCAGGGTGCTTGCTGCTGCACCTTCTCTGGTGCTGCCTGCAGCCCAAATGATTTTAATGTTTGCAATGGGCTTGGCTGAATCTCTGAGAGTTCCTCTTTCATTTGGGTTGTATTGGCATGAATCGTGCAAGTCCATTTTCTTCATGCAGGAAAAAACCCATTCTATATTCACACAACTCATTTTTATACAGTTTTCATGGACCTTGTGTCTGACTCCAACTGCTTAGTAGCTTTCTTGCCAATTACTTTATTGGTTAGTAGAAGGTATTTTACTTGTCCATCAAATCTCTCTATTCTTAAATTGTTTAGATATTTTTTCACTGATTCTCGTGGATAGTTCTATTGTTTATGCAGGTGCCACTTATTTTTCCCCCCAAAATAGATTGCTGTGACTACGCACAACAACAGATTGTTGAATGCAGATTCTCAAGATATTTTCACATGGGAACCTAGCTAGCTGCTTAGCTGTACTTAGAAGAAGTGAAAGGCTAGCTGGTAATTTAGAGAGCAAGACCTGGTTTTATGAGGTTTTTCTTTTATAATTCTTTTACCTATCCCAACAGGGTTGCAATCCAAATGTCATCCATGTAGTGATAACTATGAGTAGGCCCTGGGAATTGTTTTCTCAGTGCTGAGAGTGCCCGTGCAATGCACCAGTGACAGATTGCAGGGCTGTTTTTCATGCCTTGGGGAAGAACTTGCCATTGGTAATGTTGCTGGTGCTGGTTAATTAACAGATGGAACTGCAAAAGCAAACTTTGGGCTATCATTGGGTGCAATGGAAGAGTGAATAAACAATCTTTCAGGTCCACAATCAGGCCAGGCCACTACCCAGGCTCCAACTGGGAGGGAATTCCCTAAACACATTTTCAAACGAGGCTCCTAAGCATAGCAGCTATGAGTAAAGACCTTGGGGTTAAAGATTAATCAAAGCATCTAGTAGTTGGATTCACTCTGAAGTTTCCTTCAGCATAGAGATGCTTCAAACATGGCAAACTGCTGGAATGCTTCTGTAATAATAACTGGGAAAAACCACAAGACTAGCAGTTTGGAGGAGACTTTCAAAAAGATCAGATGTCTTTTCTTGGAACTCTGAAAAATACTTAGAATTATGAGACAGCATTGGGTCACACCATAGAGCCAGAGCAGGGACCAGCCAGAGAGCTAACCTGGTCTAAGAGATGCATAAACAGCTAGAGAACAAAGAAGGATCTTGAAATAACACGTGTCTTTTAGATAATTACACAAAGAGATGTTAAAGCATAGAAGAAGCTGGCTATAAATACACTAATAGCATCTTATGAATAATGCCTATTATTAAATCAGTCAATTCCCCTCATGTAGTCAATATACCAGCGATAAACCTCTCAGGAAGCTAACGCCTTTCTAAACAGTCATATACCTATGGCAGGAAAATAAAACAAAGGAAAACACTAAAACAGCTTACAATCAATAACAGCCATATTATAAAATCATCACTGACTCTTATTGTGCTATCTATGGAAGAAAAAACAGCAATTGGAACAAAGATTGTAACGAGCAGTAGAATCTTTGACAAAATCAAGGGTGAGCACACTGTATGTTCTTTATCCACAAACAGGTGTTTATCAGTGTTTCATCACGGCTGTTTTAATTGGATTTGTCTTACCTCTTAGAAGAAAACAACTATATATCTTACAATGTAGAAAATATTTAACTGTCTTAGATTGCAATGCAAGATGTAACCAAAAGTATGTATTCTGTCACCATCTGTTAAAACCAGGTGGGGTAGTGTTCTTTATCTCTTCCATGACCCATCCTCCCTCCTGGAGATATCTTCTCTTAATGGGCCATTAATCATTATCTTCTGTTAATGGGCCACTGAGTGTCACTGTGTGACTGATAAAATTCCATCATCCCACTGGGAGATGCTCCACCCAGGGGGAGGAGCCAAGCATTCCTACCTGGATATAATCTGAGACTTCAAACACCACAAGCAACCTTTACCCACTGCATTCCCAGAGGAGCAACTTTCCTCTCCCACTGGATTCCCAGAGGAAGACCAGACTCTTCTACTTCACCAGCGGACCTTCAGAGCAAAACTCCCCGATTCTGCAGGACCACTGCTTACACAGAACCACAGCTGGCACTGCAGGAGGGCTGCAGCCAGCATTGAATGGGACTGTGCTACCACACAGTGTCAGGTTATATTCTGACTTTGTCTGCTTGAGCAGTATAAATTTTTTTGTGAGCTAATAATTTCAAAACTTTCAAGAACTGCTGCAGATAAAATTCAAGGTTATAGGACTTAGTTAAGAACTTAAAACAAATTGCTGCAAATAATCTTGGGAGAAGTGGAGAGCTGCGGGCTGGGCGTGGGGCAGAGTGGACGGCATACGTGGTCAAGATGGCACTCACCAGTTTTTTGCCAGCTCCAACCCAGCTGTCCCAGGATCAGCTAGAACTAGAAGAAAGAGCAGGAGCTCAGAGATCCGGGCAGACTGCTCTGGTCTCCTCACAAAGGGAACCTCCTGGCTATGGTTACCGGAAAGGATGGATACCACGGGCGCTAGAGGATTTTGGAGATGGGGGGCCTTCCCAGAAATTCATGTGGCCCAATATCCATTGGATATGGGCCAAAAGAAGAAAATTTCCAATGCTTTGGCTCTTCAGGGGGATGCAGAAGGAAAAATAAAATATGATGCAATTGCTCGACAAGGACAGTCAAAGGACAAGGTTATTTACAGCAAGTACACAGACCTTGTGCCAAAAGAGATAATGAATGTGGATCATCCTGAACTGCAAAGACGAGATGAGAATGCAGTTAGAGAGGTAACAAAGAGGACAAGAGCAGCCTTGGAGAAATTAGTCTCCCAAAAAGTGGCAGCAGCCATGCCGGTTCGAGCTGCTGAGAAGGCAGCTCCTGCACAGTACATTCGGTACACGCCATCTCAGCAAGGAGCTGCATTCAACTCTGGAGCAAGGCAGAGAGTGATTCGGTTGGTGGAAATGCACAAGGACCCTCTGGAGCCTTCAAGGTTCAAAAGCAACAAGAAGATTCCATGAGGACCACCATCTCCTCCAGCACCTGTAATGCACTCTCCAAGTAGAAAGATGACTGTGAAAGAGCAGCAAGAGTGGAAAATCCCTCCGTGCATTTCAAACTGGAAAAATGCAAAGGGTTACACTGTTCCCTTGGATAAGCGTCTGGCTGCAGATGGCAGAGGATTGCAGACTGTTCATATTAATGAGAATTTTACCAAACTTGCTGAGGCGCTCTATATTGCTGACAGAAAGGCTCGTGAGGCAGTAGAGATGCGTGCCCAGGTGGAGAGGAAGATGGCTCAGAAAGAAAAGGAGAAACATGAGGAAAAGCTCTGAGAAATGGCCCAGAAAGCTAGGGAGAGAAGAGCAGGGATCAAAACCTGTGTTGAAAAAGAGGATGGAGAAGTTCGAGCAAGAGACGAGATCAGACATGACCGGCGCAAAGAGAGACAGCACGACAGAAATCTTTCCCGGGCAGCTCCTGATAAAAGGTCAAAGCTGCAAAGAAATGAGAACAGAGATATCAGTGAAGTTATTGCCCTGGGGGTACCCAACCGCAGGCCATCCAATGAAACCCAATATGACCAGAGGCTGTTCAACCAGAGCAAGGGGATGGACAGTGGCTTTGCTGGAGGAGAGGATGACATTTATAATGTTTATGATCAGCCATGGAGAAGTGGCAAGGATATGGCCCATAACATCTACAGGCCAAGTAAAAATATGGATAAGGACATGTATGGAGATGATCTAGAGGCTCGAATAAAGACCAACAGGTTTGTTCCTGACAAAGTGTTTTCCAACTTGGATCGTAACAGCAGTGGCAGGAGCAGAGACGGACCAGTTCAATTTGAGGAGGATCCATTTGGTTTGGACAAGTTTCTGGAAGAAGCCAAGCAACATGGCGGTTCTAAACGGCCATCAGACAGCAGCTGCCCTAAGGAACACGAGCTCCAGAACAAAAAGAGGAGGAAGGACTGAATGTGCTCCTTGAGAGGTAGGGAAGTGGACTGCAAACTTGGATTTCATCAAAAAGGATGTTTGATATTGGGTGTACAGGAGAATGGTGTTGTAACACAGCAGTTCACACCTCTAGTATGCACACACTAATTCTTCTACATAGGACAGCTAGCCAGGGAGAGAGAAGACATGGAGACCACTTGGAAGCATTTCATAAGGGAATTAATTCTTCTTTAGAAAGTTCTCTGATTTTGCTAATTTCCCATTGCCCAGTATCTAAGGGTAAGAATGTAGCCACCCCTCCTACAGCTTCAGTTTTTGCAGGTACCTCAAGCTTGATCTGTTAAAAGCTTTCCTGCTGTATATAATGATTGTCTTAAGCTGTAACAGATGCTGGGGTGTTCATGATTCAGTGTTTTAGTGTGGCTATACAGTTTATTTGAACAGGGGAGGGGAAACAGCTGGATTCTGGTTTAAAACAAACACTCATTCATAGCTCCTCAGTAATCCTTGCTTTAGTTTCTTTACGTTTAGTGAAATAAAGCCTCCTTCTGTGGTAGCAGCTCCCTGACCAGAGAGAGAGAAGCTAGATAAGTTTTCCCAGAATCAGCCTGGGAAGCTTTAGGGACTGGAGAGAAAGAATTTGAAACATTCATATCTTGCTGCACCTGATGTTGTGAACATGTGGAATGTTGTTATGGAGGCTCGTTTGCCAAAGGGTGGTTTCTTAATTAGCTGATGGTGATGGTGTTTTAATTAAAGGACCAATTAGGTGCACTTGTATTGAAATAGGGTGTAAAAAGCATGGGTTCCTTAATAAAGATTATTAACCTTCTGTGAATATCTTGAGAGTCTTTGTCACTTATTACCCAGTCCTGGCTCACTGCACCTATATCCTTCCACCACTCAAAAAAAGGAACAGAGCTGCAGCGGCCAAGCTGCACCAGGGCAGGGTGGGGGGAGGTCCACATGCGGCCCCATATCTACATCAGATCTCTTAGATGAACAGCAATTAAATGTAGATCAGCTGGTTCCAAGTAATGGGCAGGTGCCACCCCAAAAGTGGGGGGCTGAGCTGCCCTGCACTGCCACTGCAGCCAACAAGGGAATGGAAAACTCCGTGGCACCATCCTGTGGCTGTGAACCAAGCCTGCTGTACCATATCGCATCCATAGGGATTAGATTCTTAACTCTGGCATGACTGGCCAGCGGTGGCCATGGAAGCCCTTACAGATGTGTCGTGGCATCACCCTGCACCTCTGCAGCTCTGTTCTCCCCAAAATACACTTGTGGTTGAAAAAGAGGAGGGGAAAAGCAATAAACCAAATGCTAAAAACTGCATACCAACATGAAGTTGGCTGAGCTCTGGAAGCTGCTCCTGTCCCCCGAGTCTGCCTCAGGCACCTGGGGCTGCGCCCCCTCTCCCAGCCCCACCTTCCCTCCTGCAGCTTCTTTCTCCTCCTTATCCTCTCGGTCCAGTGTCCCCTCCCCACAGCCAGGGGGTCTCTGCGTGCCCCCAGCTTCTACCAGTCTCTTCTTGAAGCTAAGGTCCAGCACCATGTCCTTAGGGGGTGGTGACTCCTTGGTGCCCACCCTGTCAGGGCTGCCCTCCTGAGACTCCAGCTCTTGGGGCACAGGCTTTGGCTTTTTAGGGATGCTCCTGTAACAGCTTTCCCCTTGGCTCTGCACGGCATCACTGCCTGACCTCAGGCTGGGCACCACCGAGACGTCTCTGAGGGCAGCAGGCTCCTGGCTGCCACCCGTGTTTTGGGGTGAGGAGTCCTCCCACAGATGCTTCCTGCAGAACAGGATGGGCTCTGTGCCCTTGGCCTTCTCCAGGTACTCCTGGTAAGGTGCCAGGCTGAAGACGTTGTGGATCACAGGCATTGGTGGGGAGGATGACAAAGCCTTGGTGTCCCTCAGGTCCTCCAGCCCTTTGATGGGGGTCACGGACAGAGAAGGGCAGATGAGCTCCTTGGCTGGATCCGTGACCTTGCAGGCATTTCCTTGTCCTGGTCCCCCATGGGGGGTGTCCTGAGGGGCTGGGCTGCTGTTCCTCCTCCCTGGGTACAGAAGTGTGACTGCTATAGCTGGTCTAAAACTACACAGATAATTTGGCCTAACAGACACCAACTCGACTAGCCTAGCTCATTAGAAGATAGGATTAAACAAATTCCCAAATGTATTAATGATAGGCTGGACTTCAGTTTAAATGGGGGACCTCTGCCAATTGTTTTGAATCATGGATGCTCTCCTATCCTTGGCTAGTGAGCTGGACTGAGTTAAGATCTTTAGCCAACCGTGTTTATATGAACGAGGGTTTTGAAACCCCTATAAAAAGACCATTCAGACAATAAACCTTGGCTGTTGCTGCATGAGCACAGTGTGTGCCTGTAGCATTCCTGTTTCCAACACCCGAGATACATTTGGTGCCCTGCCCTGTGTGAGGATAACAAGCTGCTTCAGTGTTGCAGAGAGACAGGGCAGTGGAGATTGCTGCCAGGCACCTGGGTGGGCTGTGAGAAGCTGTGGGCAGTGGAAAGAGCTGCTGGCAGCTGAAGGACTGCAGGCAGCAGAGAGCTGTGGGCAGTAGAGAAAGCCGTGGGCAGCAGCGACCTTGTCTTAGATTGCAATGCAAGATGTAACCATTCTATTACCATCTGTTAAAACCAGGTGGAGCAGTGTTCTTTATCTCTTCCACAACTGATCCCCTAGTCCTGGAGATATCTTCCGTTAATGGGCCATTGAGTGTCACTGCATGACTGATAAAATTCCATCTTCCCATTGTGAGATGCTCCACCCAGGGGGAGGAGCCAAGCATTCCTACCTGGATATAATCTGAGACTTCAAACACCACAGGCAGCCTTTTCCACTGGATTCTCAGAGGAAGACCAGGCTCTTCTACTTCACCAGTGGACCTTCAGAGGAAAACTCCCCTCTTGTGCAGGATCCTGCCTTCTGGAAGCAGACACTAGTCTTTCAAGCCAAGACAGAACAGCGGGCAGCAGAGGAAGCTACGGGCAGGCAGAGAACCCTGTGGGCAACCGATTGCTCTGCCTGAAGTGGAGAGTGTGGAAAGGAACAGCAGGGAAAGCCACGTGGATCCAAACACCTTTGTGATTTACAGACACCACTGGGATAAATGGGAGCGTGGGCATCAGTGCCAGAAGACCCTACACTCCAGGTATGGACTCTTATTTTAACAAGAAGAGGGATTAAACATGATAAACAGGCTTTACTAGCCTTAATAAAGTGGTGTGGGAGCCACGGACTGGACGTGTCCAAAGAGGCAGCCTTGGACTCAAACACATGGGATTGGGCTGGCAGATATATACTTGCAGCAGCTGCCACAGCTGATGAAACTGCCATCAGTGTCATCAAACCCTGGAGGCTCATCCTGGACCTGATCAAACAGTTGGAGAGCAAGCGAGACATGAGGCTGCTGCAGGGGATGGCACTGGGTGAGCAGGGGAGGAGAACGGGCACAGCATCCCCCACGTGGGGCTGTGGAGCCTCCCTGCGAGGGGGTGACCTGTCTGCAGAGTGTCCTGCGGCTGCACGGGACCGTGCCACTGCCCAGGGCAGGGACAATGGGCCAGCCAATCATCCCACCATGGCACGGAGCCGTGGAGCCAGCCCGCTCAGGGATGAGATGCTGGTAGAGCACACCGTCACTGAACAAAGCGGCGGAGACACCCCGCACTCCCGAGCTGAGTTACACAGGCGTCCTGCAGCAACCCTGGCTCCTGCCTCCTCTCTGTGCCCTGCTGCGCCAGCCCTTGGAGCCACGACAAGCTGCCCTGCCTTTCCTCTGTGTCCTGCTGCTTCAGCCAAGACCACCGAGACCACGACCGCCCGCTGTGAAATGGCAAGCTGCTGTGGAGCCTCCTCTGCCTGCTGCCAGGCAATGCTCGGCCACTGCAGGACAACTGGCTGCTGTGGAGCGCATGGCTACTGCAGAGGGCTGTCTGCCACCGAGCCTGGCTGTGCCACAATGGCAAATGAGCACTCTGTGACCAAGCCTAGCTATGCTGGCTCTGCTGCTGTGCTGCAGGGGCACCCAGCTCTCGCAGAGACAAAGCACCTTACAGCTGTTCCAGTTATGCCTGTGCAGCCATTCCAACAGCCTGCACCAGGGACACCTACATGCCCTGATACAGGACACACACCAGTACTGCCTCCTCCCAGAGCCCATTGGTCTGGCTCTGAGACTGCACCTTCTGCCCGGGCTCCGCGGAGTAGATCCAGCTGTCGCTGCAACTCAGGGGCGGGCCGGGAAATACATCACCAGAAATCCCTGGAAAAAACAGCAGATCAGGAAATCCCTCATCAGTTGCTGCTGTGACTGCACTGCCACCATCGGAGCAGAAGTTTGCTTTGGATTGTCTACCAGCAAACGTCGTGAGAGAGAACCAGAGCCATCATCCCTCAGTGGAGCCACAAAATATGGTTACCATTGCCACAGTGCCGACAGCCCAGCCCAATCCTGTTGGGCAAAAGGAAAATTATCATCTTAGTCTCCTGGAAATAAATCAAGAAGTTGCTCCAGCTGTTCTGTCATCTAAAATTGCAAAAGTTGAAGGCTGCATTCAGATGTATGAAGAGATGCACAGGCTGAGAGCCAGGGAGAGGCTGAGACAGCGGCAGGAGGAGCTGGAGCAGATGGTGAGGGCAGCCTATGTCCAGGCCAGTGAGCAACTGAAGCGCTTTGATGAACTGAGGGAGCTGAAGCGACATCAGGAATTCCAAGAGCTGCAAGAAGTAATGGAGAAGATCTCAAAGGAGGCTCAGAGGCAGCAAGAGAAGTTGAAGGAAGAACACCGACACAGAGAAAAAATATTGAACCTAAAATTGCATGAGGTAGAGCAGCAGAGGCAACGCCAGGAAGAGCTGGAGCTTTTGCGCAAGAAAGAGGGCCAGGAGAGGCTGTGTTGCCTTTATTCCATCCAGGAGGAACTGCTGCAGCTGAACCAGCAGATTGATCCCAACAACAGGCACAAAGATTTGCCCAGAATCGATCTGGCTGCGTACAGCAGTCGTGCCAACCAGATCTGTGCACTGGTGTCAGGGCTCATCCGCACCGCGAGCGAGAGAGGGTTCCCAGCTCCAGCAGATGTGGCCAGCTCTGAACAAGCCCTGCAGGAGATGCGAGGGTTGATATCCAGCGCGCAGCGGGAAATTGCTGCAGCTCTAGAAGAAAAAAAGAGGAAAGATGAAGAGGAAAAGAAACAAAAGCAGAAAGAGTTAGAGAAAAGAGAGCAGATGATGTGTCAAACTTTTTTCCCTGCACAGCAGTTGTGGGGAAAGCAGCAGAAGGAAGGACTTCAAGTTGAAACAGAAGAAAGTATCATGCAATGGTACCAGCAGCTTCAGGATGCTGCTGAGCAATGTGTTGCTGCTTTCAGTGAAATTGGAAACTGCAAAGACAACACTGAGGTGAAGAAGATAAAGACAAACTTGCAGAAAGCAGCTACAATCCCTGTGAGCCAGATCTCTAGCATATCAGGCTCTAAGCTGAGAGAGGTGTTTGATAAGATCAATAACCTGCTGTCTGGGAAGCCTGTTCAGACTGAAGGCCAAACGGTGTTGGTGACTCAGCATCCACAGGGGCTGGAGTTTGTTTGTTACAAACTTGCAGAGAAGTTTGTGAGACACGGGGAAAGAGAAGTATCTTTTCACCATGATTCAGCTTTCCCAATTGCTGCTGTGCTCTCAGGAATCTGGGAATTACACCCTCGAGTTGGAGACATCTTTTTAGCTCATCTGCATAAAAAGTGCCCATATTCTGTGCCATTTTACCCTGCTCGGAAAGAAGGGACTTCTACGGAAGAGTATCAGAGGACGCTTGGATATGAAGTCCATGATTCTGAAGTGGAAGAACCAGATCATTTTCTTAAAAGGATGTCAGGAATGATTCGTCTCTATGCTGCCATCATGCAGCTCCGCTGGCCTTATGGAAGCAGACAAGGGGCTCATCCTCACGGTCTGAGCTATGGATGGCGCTGGCTTGCACAGATGTTGAATCTGGAGCCTCTGGCAGATGTGACAGCTGTGCTGCTTCTGGATTTCCTGGAGGTTTGTGGCAATGCTCTGATGAGGCAGTATGGGATTCAGTTCTGGGAAACAATGCTCTTTATCCAGAAATCCTATATCCCAAGAATTGAAGCTGTGAGCAGCTCGGGCCAGAGGGGCTGTTTGTCACGTTTGAAGACTTTTGTGCAGAAATGTCTACAGGCAAAGGAAATTCCATTACCAAAGGGCATTCTGACACCTTCTTTTTGGAGAACATAAATAAGTCTGCATTTCCTTTCCCCTTAATGTTTAATTTAAGATTTATTTGTTACACTTAGAAGCTAATCTTTGCATTAGATCTTTATAAGTTTTTGTATAGTTATTTTGTATAAGTTTTATATAGTAAATTACTGAAACTTCAAGACTTTTCCTTCACATGTTTAATTGTGGAGGCTGGTAAACTGTCTGAGGAGAAGCTTACCACACTCCCTTGGAGGGTCAACCCTTAAGCAACAACCTCCCTAGACATGGTGAGGAAAAAAGATTCCCTCGGAATGCATTGTTTCATGTTGGTTCTATGTATCCCATTGACCCTTCCCCTTTGTGCCACCCCTGTGCCCTCATCTAATTCATTCTGATGTTCTGCCCTGCCCCTCATTATCCCGTTATAAACCCCTGCTCTCATTGCCTGGGAGAGCTCTTAATCCCTGGGCCCCTTTGAGGTAGGAGCTCAATAAAGACCCTCTGTGGAACACCATACAAAGACTCTCTCCTTTCCTTCTGTGTTGCTCGTGGCTGAAATCACCCAAGAGCTGAAATCACTGGGCGAGAGAGAGAGACGTGCCTGTGCACCCAGGACGTGTTTTTAAAGACGCTTCTCTGGGATGGTCACAGCACTCTACCACCTCTGCCTGCTATAACATTTAATCATGCAGAAAATGCTTTAAATCCATTATCCTGATGGCTCCAGAGATTAAGGACTCTTGGACTGAAAAGTTGCACAGTGCAATGCAAGTTCCACTGTGCAGTTCATCTCATGGAAGTGAAAATACCCACAGAGCAGAGTAGCAAAAGCTGTTTACACACTGAATCACTTAACAGGACCAGAACAATCCCAAAACCCAGTTATCTTAACCCATTTCCTACCATTACAGTCGTCAGGTGATGCCCAATCACTTAAACCAATGACAAAAGACATTCTCACAAACAGGAGGGAAGGTCCATGGGACCCCATTCCGTGGGGACGTGGGTATGGGTGCGTTTCCACAGGCACCAGAACAGGATGGACACCAGCCAGGTGGGTCTGCCCTGCCCTACGTCCTGCTGGGGACCAGAGACAGCACCCTCCTGATGCTCCCTCAGCAGATATCATGGACCAGTGATTTTAACAACTTCCACACCTCTTACATGGAGATCTGGGACCTTCTGAAGCGACAGTTTGCTTAAGGATTTTACCGATTCAAACGACACAAAGATTTTATAATATGAAGTCTTGAGTATTTTATCTATTTAAGATTCAAAACTTGAACTTGACAAGTTATTTTCCATGTTACCTTGTCACAGTTCTAAAGTTAAATGTTTCCAGTTCATAGAGTCAAGTTATAAGTTTGTAACCTCCCAGTTATAAGCCTGTGGCATGCCAATTTGAAAGCTTGTATTGTTGTTGATCCCACCTGACAGCTCCTGGGAATGAATGTTACAACTTTAATGGTACAGGGGATACATCGCTGGCTGAGAGATGCTGGGCTTGTTGAGTTGGGCAGAATCATCTGTGTCACCATGAGGTCCTGTCATCCTGTTTGCAAAGGGCCCTTGCAGAGGGATGACAGAGAACACCTTGCATGTTTTAGAACAGAAAGGGGGGGACTGGGACAGCTACAGCTGGCCTAGAGCTGCACAGAAAATTTGGCCTAACAGACACCAACTCAGCCAGCCTAACTCGTTAGAAGAGAGAAGTAAACAAGTCCCCAGTGACAGGCTGGATTTAAGTTCAAGCAAGGGACTGTCACTGATGGTGGAGACAGGAATGTGACATACACACACCGAGGTTCATGCAGCAACAGCCAACATCTGCTGAAGTGCACCCCCTTTCATAGGGGCTTTGAATGTCCTGCTCTTACAGACATGACTGGATAAAGGTCACAACTCTGCCCAGCTCACTGGTCAGTGATATGGGTGCGTTCTCAGTTCAAAGGGATTGCCTGGCGTCCCCTTGTTTGAGCTTGAACCCAGCCTATCATTCTCATACCTGGGGACTTGATTACTTCTACTGCCTAACGAGCCAGGCTGGTTGTGTCTGTTATGCCAAATTATCTGTGCAGCTATAGACCACCCATAGCTACCACAGGGATCTCAGCCAATCCCTTTGGATCATGGTTGCACTCCTATCACTGCCCAGTGAGCTGGGCAGAGTGAAGATCTTCAGCCAATCACATCTATATGAGGGGATGTCCTCGGGTGACATTATGGTGCTTGTATCCCCAGTTGTGTGTTCTGTTTATGCTGGATATTATGTTCTGTGCCTTCAAGACTGGCTCTGAAGAGCAAAGTTTTGTTTTGTTATCAGTCTGCTCACCCCCCCCACAGTCAGTGGGACAACAGAGGTGGGGCAGTACACAGTAGTGCTTTTGCTTTTTGCTTTTGCTTTCTGCTTTTTCCTCCTGCTTTTTTGCTCTTGCTTTTTGCTCCTGCTCATTAGTTAGTTTAGCTAGGCAGTCTGAATGTTCCCTGGACTGTTTTTCTTTCCCTTTTCTTGGAATTATTTGAACCTGCTCTGGACTGGGACCTGGGAACACCGAGAGTTTGCACCTTGTGGCTGCAGCAGCCATCCCCACTGCCAGAGGGACTGATAACAGCGCGACCACCCCCAGGAGAGACTTTCTGAATTTGTCATCTTTTTCAGATCAGTGAAAGAGTTTTGTCATCCGGTATTGGTCATTTTGTGTGCTGGGGGTGCTGTGCTGTTAAATAAACAGGTTCCTTCCACTTCTCTCCAAGGAATCCTTCCCAAACCTGTTAGGGGGAAGGGGCTGTGTGGGTTCGCTTTCTGGAGGGGCCCCCTTTCGAGGTTTTCTCCCAAATTTGCCCTAAACTGGGACAGTGGAGGATTTGAAACCCCTATAAAAAGACCTGTCAGACAATAAACCTTGGCTGTTGCTGCATGAGCACAGTGTGTGCTTGTCGCATTCCTGTCTCCAGCACCCAAGCAACACGGAGGTGTCCCCTTGCCTGGGTTTCTCCCAGCTCCCTCCTCTCTCAGGAAATGTCTCAGCGAGCCCAGCGGAGCCCCCAGAAAGCTTCTCTGGGGCGCAGACAGGCTGGAAAGCGCTGCTGTGCCTCGGCGCTGCTCCCCACTGCGGGCTGCCCGCCCTGTGCCGCTCACAGCCCGGCTCCGTGCCGGGAAAGGAGCCGTGGAACACGGATGCATCGCCCGGGCTGAGGGCAAAGCCTGGGTACCCGCTGTTCCTGGGCACCTCGGCATCCCTGGCTGCCTCAGCATCCCCGAGTGCCACCCCCAGCCTGGCACCCGCTGTCCTCGGCACGTAGGGCTCCAAGGGGCTGGGAAAGTAACTCCTGGGCTCCTGGGCCTTGAGGTAGGCGCTGGGAAAGGGCTCCCTGCTCCCCACATAGCCAAAGCTGGGCAGGGCACTGGGCTCTCCCACACTGGGAGCTGGGGCGTGGTAGAGGGGGCCAGATCTGTGCGGTGCCAGAGGGTAGGGGGGAGGTGGGAAGCACATTGCTGACCTCTCCTGGATCACTGGGCTGCCGTCAGGTGGCTGGAGCTTGGGCCAGGGGTCCAGGCCGAGGCTGGGGACCTCCGGCACCTTCTTCTGGCTCTGGGCAGAGGAACAACTTGCTTCCAGGACCGGGGTGCTGGGTGGTGATCTGTACTTATCAGGCCGTCCTTGCTGTTCTGGGTGTCCAGGGGCTGCAGCCTGGTGCCCAGGCTCTCCGCTGGGTACAGCAGAAAGCCCAGCAGTGGCCCCCCTTTTATAAGCACCTCAATGAGATCCCAGCTCTGCAGTGCTTCCAGCTCCACTCTCACAAACCTTTATTTCGCGCCAGCTCTGCCTCCTCCCCCTGCGGCCAGGTGCACACCTGCTCATGCACAAGAACACGATCTTTATTTCAGGTCGAGGCCTGTGAAGCTTCAGACCCGGCTCCGAACGCCACATTTCCGCTCCGGCCCTGTGGCCGCGGGTGCGAACGTGAGTGCGGCGGGGCTGAGGCGGCGCCTCCGCTGCCCTCAGGGCTGCGTGAGACGCCGGGCTGCGCGGGACTGCGCCTGCGCTGCCTGAGCTGGGCGGGACCGCGCCCGGACCGAGAGGGCGGCGATGATTGGACAGAGCAGAAAAAGGCGGGCCGGGATTGGCGGCTGTGATTGGACAGAGCGGGGATTGGAGGGCGGGGCGCTGTGAGGCGCGGCCCGTGGGAGCGCGAGGTGCTCGGTGGGGCGGAGCCCGCGCTGCTGGACGGGCCGGGGGAGCCTCGGGTGCCGCTCCGGGACCCCGGTCCCCTCCTCCGGCTGCTCTCCTCCCCGGGTCTCGGCCAAAAGGCCCAGCCGAGCCCCTACCGGAGCGCTCCACCGGGGCAGGGGGCGGGGAGGGGCGTAGCGGGCAGCGGCCCGGGAGTGGTTCCGGGTCGCAAAGGAGGACTCTGCCGTAGCGGCGCGGACCGGGGAGCAGCGGCGACGACATGGTGGGGAGGGGTTCGGCGGCGGGGAGCGGGCAGGGCGTGCGGAGCCCGCTGCCGGCTCTGACCGCCTGTTCTCCCTCAGCGGTTCCGCTTCTGCGGGGACCTGGACTGCCCCGACTGGGTGCTGGCCGAGATCAGCACCCTGGCCAAAATAGTTAAGTGTCCCCCGTGTGTCCCCCGCCCGCGCCCCGCCTGCTGCGGGCCCGCCGCTCACCTCGCTTCTCCCCCGCAGTCCTCGGTGAAGCTGAAGCTGATCTGCGCCCAGGTGCTGCGGGACCTGCTGGGGGAGGCCATCGAGGTAAGTGTGGGGCTGCCGCAGTGAAGGCCAACGCTGCAATGGCATAATCAACAACGTTAATTAATCGCGTGTTCTTCATGTAAGCCTCAGCGTTAAGAACGCTACCGGCCTCTACTAGTAGTACTAATATGCATAGTAAGTGTTATTAGTATTAATGTTTAGGTAAGAATTGTCAGTGTTAACACTGGTAGTGAGTGTGTTAGCTGGGGCTCACCGTGATGCTCTGCTCTCTCACAGTATGACAAGATCCTGAAGCTGACCTCAGATGCAAAGTTAGGTGAGCACTGCTGTCCTTACCAGGATCCCCCGATGGAGCCATGCTCCAGGGATGGGCAGCAATGGATCTGGGGATGCCTTCCCAAGGTGACAGAGCTCACCACCCTCCCTCCCGTCTGCAGAGTCAGGGGATGTGAAGGCGACCATTGCTGTCCTCAGCTTCATCCTCTCCAGTGCAGCCAAGCACAATGTAGACAGTGAGTCTCTGTCAAGCGAGCTGCAGCAGCTGGGACTGCCCAAAGGTAGGGGAAACCCTCGGGGTGGCACCATGAGCCGGACTCGGTGGGATGTTGCTGGCAGTTCCCACCGAGATGGAGGGCAGGCTGGCTGCTGTGCTGTCCTCCATCACCTCCCTTCTGTGCCGTCAGTCCCTGGGGTGCTTTGGTGGGGTTTGGCAGCTGCAGGTCTGGTGTGAGCAGAGGGGTTCTTCTCTTGTGTCCCCTGACGAGCAGAGCATGCCAGCGGGCTGTGCCGTTCCTATGAGGAGAAGCAGAGCCCCCTCCAGGACAGGCTCAGGGCCTGCAGCCTGCGATGTGAGTGGGTGCTGGGGCTCACTGGGGGTTTGGGGTCACCCTGCTGGAGAGAGCCGGGGTGCTGACACCGTCCCACTGCCCACCCTAGTGAGCCAGCTGGGCTCAGTGCACTGGCGGGTGGATTACACGCTCAGCTCCAGCGAGCTGCAGGAGGTCAATGAGCCCGTGGTGCACCTCACCTTCAACGTGCGGGACAGGGAGTGTGAGAAGATGACGGCTGTCCCTGTGACGCTCTCGGCCAACAAGTTCTGGGTGCTGCTGGCAGGTGAGGCACCAGGAGGGTGGCAGTGGGGACCTCCGTGGGGGATTCTGCGGGGGGAATTGCTGTGGGAGGCACGCTGGGAATGGGATGCTGGAAGGGATGCTGCAATACCAGCAGCTCCCCCACATCTCCACATTTCTCTGCAGAGCTGAAGCAGGCCCAGGCCCTGATGAACACCCTTCTCTGAGGAGCCAGGAAAGGAGCCCGGCCACGTTGGGAGGCTGCAACACTGAGCTGGGGGTCCAGATTGGTGCACCTGGCTGGGGAGGAGGACGTGTCCCTTCTCTCGGGTTCCCGGGGCTCCTGGGGTAGCTCCAATAAAGTCTCGGTGACAAAGCTGAGCCGTGTCCCGCTGTGTCGCCCCGCGTTGTGCAACCTCCACCCGCGGCGGGACCGCCCCGGCAGGGCACCGACCTCCGGGATCAGCGCGCGGCCAATGGGAGCGCGCACCGCCCGCGCCGCAGCCAAATGGGAGCGCTCCCCGCGCCCCGCGCAGCCAATGGGGGCGGGGCGGGCCGTGCCGCCGGCGGTGGCGGCGGGCTCGGGCCGTGCCGTGCGGCCGCCACCATGCCCGAGTGCCCGGAGCTGCACCTGGCCGGGCGCTTCATCAACGGAGCCTGCGGAGCGCTGGTGTTCGCGGGCGGCGTGGAGCGCTCGGCCGTGGGCCGCGGCCCCGAGGTGCCCTTCCGCAGCGAGGCCTACGGCATCTCGGCCGTCGCCCGGGGCAAGGAGCTGCGGCTGACGCTGAGCGCGCTGGACCCCGCTGCCGGTCCCCCCGCGCAGGACCTGGTGTTCCGCTTCGGCATGTCGGGCTCGTTCCGGCTGTGCCCCGCCGCCGAGCTGCCCCGCCATGCCCACCTGCGCTTCCTGACCCGGGAGAGCCCCCCCCGCGCCCTCTGCTTCGTCGACCCCCGGCGCTTCGGGTCCTGGCGCCTGGGGGACGCGTGGCAGCCGGAGCGCGGGCCCTGCGTGGTGTCCGAGTACCAGGCGTTCAGGTGAGCGCCCCCAGGAGCGCCCCCTGCTCGGGTTGGGCCGCTTGCCCTGCGCAGAGACGTCCAGGGGACTCTTCTTGATGGCCCGTGCTCGCTTGCAGGGAGAATGTGCTGAAGAACCTGGAGGACAGGGCTTTTGACAAGCCCATCTGTGAGGTGCTCTTAAACCAGAAGTATTTTAATGGAATTGGGAATTACCTGCGTGCTGAGATCCTGTACAGGTAAGGTGGGTTGAGCACCCACTACATAGTACTATGTAGTTTTGGGGTTTATAGTCTAATTCATAGAAACTGTGTAAGTTCTATTAGACAATCTGCTCCTTATGAAAATTTGTTTACCACTCTTGTCTTTTAATTAAAACATGCCTCAACTCTATGTCATGCTGTAGTTGTGTGAGAAGGACTAAGTTTCCCACTCCTGAGTGTAGGAAGTAAAATGTAGCTAGAGTTAGAAATATCCGTCAGGGCAAAGAACCAGGAAACTGCAGTAGAGGGGTACAGGAAGTGGGTGGGAGTTGAGGGAATGCATTTTTCCTAAAATGTGGAATTGAAATGAAATATACCAACTAGACATTGAAACCTACCGTGAAAATGTGTCCCTCAAAATAACAGATTGTTATGGACAGCTTCTACTACTGTTGCTTACGTTGTTTTCTTCTGTTGAAGAAAACAATATAAGTAACAGCAGTAGAAGCTGAGCACCTGCTGACCTGCCTCAGAGGCTTGGGCTCTGAGGGTTTGCAGCTCCCTGGCTAAGCCGCCGTGCCTCCTCAGCTGGCAGACACTGGGAGAGGCAGAAGCCAGGCTAAGGCTGCTCTGTAACCCTCTCAGGTTGAAGATCCCTCCCTTTGAAAAAGCTCGGACCGTGCTGGAGGCCCTGAAGGAGCAGGAGCAGGAGAGGAGGAAGAAGGTGGGGGAGTACCAGGTGCTTCCACAGGCTCAGAAAGCAGCAGGTTTCCAGGTTTCCCCCAAAGGCAGGGGTTTGGTTGCCCGTGGCCCTTTGTGATGAGCTCTGCCAGTCTCCTGCCCTAAGGAGGTCTACAAGTGTTTGTGGGGTGGGTGGAGAGGAAGAGGTGAGGGAAACAAACACCTTGCAAGGTTAAAATCTCCAAGGGGAAGGCTGCAGTAAAGCCCAAGGCTGATCTTGTGGCCTCATGGGAGAGGAAGTGGCTATTTTAAGCCTGAAAACTACACTACACGACCTGCTGCTGGTGTTTTTGTGTGTTAGCCCTCTTCCATGGCTTTGTAGCTAAGCTGGAAGGCTCCTGTGTGGTGGGCTCAGGGCTGTCAGGTGTGGAGAGCTCATCCTCTGGAGGGCAGGAGATGGGGAAGGGGATGGGAGGAGAGAAGCCGAGGAAGCAGAGGCAGCTGGCAGGTGACTTCTGTGCCCTTCTCCACGCCTGCAGGATCCTTCCCTGACACTGAGCAAGAAGGTGAAGCTGAGGCAGGAGAACCCAGACCTGCTGGAGCTGTGCCACAGCGTGCCCATGGAGGTGATCACGGCAGGTGAGGGAACGGGGCTGGCAGGGCTTTGCATTCTCAGCATCAGGAGGTTTGGGGGGCCACCTGACACGCTGATCACAGCTCTGATTGTGTCCTTTCCCTGTCTCCCCTCCCAGAGAAGCAGCTCCTGGACCCCGAGCACCCGGATAATTACTCCAGCTTTAAGAACTGGCTGCGGTGTTACTTGGTGCCTGGCATGAGCTCCCTGCGGGACCGCAGTGGCAGGACCATATGGTTCCAGGTAGGAGCCTGGGGCTGGGGAGCCCCCAAACCACTCCTCCAAGGGGACACTGGCCTCTTTTCTGCTTGCTGAGACTCCCATTGCTCTGTGGGGCTGGGGGTCTCCCTCTCCATCCAGCTCCTGGCATGGGGGTGACAAGGACCTCCTTTGTGGTGGGCAGCCAGCTAATGGATGGTGCAGCAGATGGAGGGAAGAGGGGGTGTTTGGGTGCTCTGGCAGCCCTGTTCTTCCCTCCTGGGCCCTGTGTTTGGGGCCTTGCAGGTACAGGGAACGATGGCAGAGTCCCCAAGGCAAAGGGCAGGCAGAGCAAGCCCAACTCCCCTGTCTTCCCAGGGAAATGTGGCTGTTTCCCTATCACTGCAGTGGCCGGAGGATGGAGAAGGGGCAGGGATTCTGCTGCTGCTGCCTGCAGAATGACTGCACCCCAGTCAATGCTCTGTCCCTTCCTTACAGGGAGAGCCTGGCCCCATGGCTCCCAAAGGTGAGTTTCCTCTCCCCTTCCTGTGGGACCCACTCTTGCTCCAGGAGGGCTCCTAGGAAAGCCTGTTCTTGCTGTGCAGCACAGGGGCACAGGCAGGAGCAAAGCCATTCTCTCTGGGGTGCTGACAGGCCTGTGACAGTCACTGGCACCAGGGGACAGAAGCCATTTGTCCCCAAGGCTTCTTACCAGCATTCAACCTGCCTGGGTGCAGCTGGTTTTTCACCCTCACTCAGAACAGCATCCTTGCAAGTGGGATGCTGCTCCATGTGCCATGGGCTGTCCCTTGGGGGTGCAGGCTCTGCCTCACCCTCTCCTCACCCCACATCCTCTGGTGCAGGGCAGAGACCCCACAAGGCGCCCCGCAAGAAGAGCCCTGAGCTGCAGGCAGAGCCCGAGGCACCGAGCCCCAAGGTGAGCAGCTTTGTGGCTGTGTCTGTCCGTCCTGCTGCCCCTGCCCTGTTCATGGTGATGATCCCGCATGGAGTTCCCCACCTTGGTAATCTCCAGCTCTGATGCCCACCCAGGTCAGCCCCCGTGCCTCGAAGCAGCGCCGTGCAGCGAAACTCCTGAAGGTGGAAGTGAAGGAAGAGCAGGAAGTGAAGGAAGTGAAGGAAGAGCTGGAAGTGAAGGAAGTGAAGGACGAGCAGGCTGTCAGGCCAAGGAAGGGACGTGCTGGTGGGAGGAGGACAGTGAGTGCAGCCCCAGCCTCGCCCGAGGTGCCTCAGAGTGTCAGGAGAAGCCGCCGCACATCTGCTCGCAGGGGCACAGGTGAGCCTGGCAGTGCCTGTGGCTTTGTGCACCCCTGGGGGCTCCGGGAGAGCTCCCTGGTGGTAAAGGGACAGAGGGGAAGGAGAGGAGCCCATGGGGCAGAGCTGGATCCCCCCTTGCCCTCTGACTCCTTGTTTCCCTCTTTGTTCTGCAGGTGCAGCCCCTGCCGTGTGAGTGTCACCTGCTGCCACCTCCTGAGGGGCATTTTAGGGGCCAAGAGGGGCTCAGGCAGGGCCTGGCCACGGACCAGGGTTAGTGCTAGTGCAAATGGAGCTGCTCCCTACCTGTGCTCACGCTTATTTGCTGCTGTGGCATCCTGCCAGTGTGGGAGGGAGAAGCTGAGCCTGGTGATGGGGCTTTTTCCTGCAGTCCACAGGCATTTCAGGGGAAAAAGGGCCAGGTCCACATGTTGTACTGGACTCTGACTCTTCCCTCTCCCTCCTCCCTTTCTGGCTGCTGATCAAATCACTGTTTTTAGCTGACTAATAAAGTATTTTGTGTAGAAATCACCATGCATGCCTTTTCATGCAAAGGATAAATCCCTCTGTGCCCAGCCTCTTCTCCACAGGGGCTGGAGCAGACTTCCCCTCCGCCTCATCCCCCCAAAATAAAGGTAAGTTCAGCCTCCCCAGTGCCAGGAGTGAGGTCCTGCTCAGGCAGACACTAAAAGAGCAACTACAGCAAACACCTGGCGGAGGCAGGTCAGTGCAGTTACCTGAAACAGGTTAAGAAAACAGGCTGGAGCTTGTTTTTATGTAATTCTCTTGATTTTATTTCTTTTTTTTGTGTTTCCTCTTCTGCATGGGCAGTGCAAGGGGCAGGCAGGGGGAGAAGGGAAGGAGTGGAGTGTGTTTTTACACACACTGCTGGACAAGATGAAGGCTGTGACACAGGAGCCACTGTAGAAGCTGCTGGTCCCCAGACCTCTACAGCAGGAGCAGGGGCCACCAGCCTGTCTGCACCTTTGTCCACACTTCAGTGAGCTCAGAAGTCACTCCAGACCACCTACCCTGGTCTGCAGCGGGCAGCTGCCCTCCTTCCCTGAGGAGCAGGGTTGTTCAAGTGCTGCTCGCCGACCCTTGGGTGCAGGGCAGAGGGACAGTGCCCTTCCCTGGAACTGCTGCCCTGCTCAGCTCTTGGGATGGGGAACAGCTCGGTCTGTGATTTGAGCTCCCAGGGCGGTGCAGCCCCAGCAAGGGGCGATGTCTGGTGTCAGCGGCTCCAGAGCAGGAGCACGGAGAGCACACGGAAGGGAGTGAAGGAAAGCCTCAGGCCCTGCTGCTCCAGGGGCAGGTGGCCCTGCGCAAGGGGACGCTCCAGGAGGTCACAGCTGGGGGCAAAGCACAAGGCTGAAGGACTGATCTCCATCCCCAGCCACCCCCAGCCCCTCTGCATTCTGCATGCACTCACAGCATGGCCTCCTTCACGGGGAGGCAGGTCTGGAGCCAGGCGGTGACCGTGCTGCCGTGGGCCTCGTAGAGACGAACCACCACAGCCTCAGGTCTGTCCTCAGCCTTGGGGGAGTTCAGACAGGTGAGTTCAGACAGGTGAGACAGGCACAGCCCCTCCAACACAGGCTGCTGTGCTCAGCTGAGCCTGACCACCACTCGCTGTGGGTGAAAGAGCAAACTGCTCCACACGAGCTCCTCAGCCCCTCTGCCTCCCCTCCTCTGCCCCAGCACCTGCCTGCTTGACAGCCTCCAGCACGACGGCAGGGGAGCTGACAGAGAAGGCACTCCAGGCTGGGCACTGGGCACGGCTGGCTGGGACCACGTGGAGGGGGAAATTCAAGTTGTAGGCTTGCTGAATCACACCGGCCTCCTGGAAGGAGCCTGCAGCACAAGAACCTCTCTCTGGTCAGCATCTCTACACACACAGCCAGAGGCACGCTCACCCCAAGGCTCACTGGAGCAGCTCCCACCCTGCATGTCCCCACAGGCCACTGCTCTGTCACTCACCCCTGTGAGGCATCACAGCGTAGGTGAACTGGTGGTGCCCAATGTCTGCCGTGGCATCAGGGGATTTGGGTGCTCTCAGCCTGAGGCAAGGTGAGGTTAGTGAGACTGGTGCCTTGGCAGCAGCCACTGTCACCCAGAGCACTGTGACAAGACAGCTGCTTCCCGCGCTACCTCGAGGCTGGGCCCTGACGTGGAAGCAAACATGCAAGAGCAAAGAGCTGACAGTTCAGACAGTTTGAACGTGAAGAACTACCTCGAGGCTGGGCCCTGACGTGGAAGCAAACATGCAAGAGCAAAGAGACCCTGGACAGTTCTAGAAGCTAAAGAACTGGGGTGTCAGCCGTGAAAGCTGCAGCTGATGGAGTCAAACTGAAACAGGCAGCTTGTTTTAGCTTTGTATGCACCCATAACATTAACACTCCTGTTCCTTTCCTCTCCTTAAGCCTCCCTTCCTGGTTAGCAACAGAAAAGCTACCTGCTACAAATATGAGTCTGATCTCTCCTGAATTATCTTTGAGCACAGTTCACAGGAATTAGTTCTAACTGACTAACATAATGTAAATCACCAAATTCTCAGAAAACAGTCACCCACCAGACAATTTCCTCGTTATAACTGAGGTCATTTAGGAGCAGGTGTTGCCTTGCCTTCCAAGGGACGGAAGAGTGGCACGGCCGCCCCCCTCACCCATCCCTCACTCACAGGGAGAGGCTGAGCACGTTCCTGTGGGCCGATGCTCCGTACTTGCAGTCGTTCAGCAGGGCCACCCCAAAGCCGTGCTCGGAGAGATCCAGCCACTTGTGAGCCCACACCTGCGGCAGGGATGTGCTGAGCACACGAGGCGCTGCCCGGGGCAGGAGCAGCCCCAGGAGCAGAGCAGCTCCCTCTCACCTCGAAGCGAGCCCAGTCCCAGGACGTGTTCCAGTGCGTCGGCCGCTGCAGGTGCCCAAACTGGATCTCGTAGGTGGCGTTTGCGCTCCGCACCTGCACGGGGAACTCCACCTTCAGGAACTTGTGAGCCTCCTTCCACTCCACCTAAACGTGGCAGCAGAAGGATGTCACCATGGGGGACTGACTGCATTTCTCGTGCCCTGGTGGGCAGCAGCCAGTGCACGCCAGCGACAACAAAAACACACCAGAGTCTCAACACGGATGAACTGCTGGGTCCCACCTCCACCCCTGGCCCTCAGGACCCCAGCCTTGGGCTGCTTGCTGCAGAGGAGCACAGGCAGCAGGGGACTCCAGGGAAGAAAACAGGGAGGGGGGATATAATTGAGGCCCAAGGTTCAGCTCCCCAGCTCCCAGGTGCACAGGACGTCAGTGTCACGCAGCAGCCACGGGCCAAACCTGGGTCAGGAAGCGGAGGTAGGGGCACATGGCATCCAGGATGATCTCCTGGGTTAAGGTGCTGCTTTTCCCCACCTGCAGGGAGAAGCTCACGCTTCCCCGCAGGCCCCCAGCCAGGGTGATTTCCAGAGGCTTCAGCAGTGTGGTCACTGGCTTCCTAGAGAAAGGAATGAAGGCAGAGATAGTCTCAGCCTGGTAGATCCAAATCCCAATGCAGCCACCCACACAGCAGGCACTCACTTCTGCAGACTGAATGCTCTCCCACAGCTAGGACTGACAGGGAGGCAGGAATCTCAGGGCAAACCCCAAATCCAAGTGCTGCATGCATCCTCTACCTGGTTTCCAAGTGATAATCCATCACATCCCAGGCATCCCAGTAGAGGGGAACATCATCAAAGAGTGCAAACTGGTTGGCATAGCAGCCATCTGGGACTGACTCTCTGCAAGAAAGTGGAGCAGGGGAACAGCAGCATCAGAAGGATTGGCAGTGGAGAAAGGTGCACAGTGAGAAGTCCTGGGAGAGGTTTGATGAGCTCAGGGCCAGGAACTGGTGACACAGACCTCCCCGAGTCCAGCAGCTGAAGCGAGGTCAGGCGCCCCATCGTGTCCAGGCAGACAGCAATTATCCCATTCTCCATGGTAATGGAGCCATCCTCCTTGGGAAAAGGCCAGAAACAGCGTCACAGACCCACACCTGTGGGAGCTGAGTGCCTCCAATGCAAATTTAACATGTGGATTCCTTAGATTTCTCCTCCTTTCAACCCATATGCTGATTTCTCCTCAAACAACCTCTGATGTGGGGAACACAGACCTGAGGAAATCTGCCTTGTGCTTACCTGTTTCCTCACTGCCACAGGCTGAGGAGGCACAAATGGCTCCTGCACCAGGGCATAGCCCATGCTGGGGACTGTCACCAGAGCTGGAAATAAAAAAGGTTCTGTGTGACGGTGTTCACAGGGGTCTCAGGTTGAGGGAAGAAATGAGGATTTCACTCCATGTTTCAGAAGGCTGATTTACTATTTTATTATATATATATTATAATAATTATTATTTTTTAAATTTTTATTATTTTAGTTTATTATTTATTATTATTATAATAATTATTATAACTATTTTATATTATATCTATTATATTTAAACTATACTAAAAGAATAGAAGAAAGGATTTCCTCAGAAGGCTGGCTAAGAATAGAATAGGAAGGAATGATAACAAAGGCTCTGTCTCAGACTCTCTGTCTGAGACAGCCAGACTGTGATTGGCCATTAATTAGAAACAACCAACATGGGCCAATCACAGGCCCACCTGTTGCATCCCACAGCAGCAGATAACCATTGTTTACATTTTGTTCCTGAGGCCTCTCAGCTTCTCAGGAGGAAAAATCCTAAGGAAAGGATTTTTCAGAAAAGATGTCTGTGACAGTTCTGCTCCAACACTTGTCCCAGACTGAACCCTAAGTGACACGACTGCTGCCCTGCTGCTGTCATGTCAGATCTACCGCCTCCTCCCATACCCTCCTCTTCCCCATGCACACTTCAGAGGGCTTCATCCCCTTTCAAGTTGTCAGTCAATAAAACCCTTCCCCTGTTAGGAGCTCTGATACAAGAGCTACTGCCAGGTCAGACATACCCAAAGTCTCAGCTCCGTCCGGCCCGGGGCTGGCGATCACCTCGGTGCGCTCCCAGGACAAGGTGTTCAACACGAGGGTGCCGCGGGTGCTGCAGGCCTGGGGCTGCAGCAGATCCCTGCACAGGGCCTGCACAGCCTCCTCCTGCAGCTCAGCACCAGCCCTGCGGATCTCTGGGCAACAAAAGGGCCTGGGTTGGCTCTGAGAGAGCTTCTGGCACTCCCCGTGCAAATATACACACACTTCATCTCCTTCCAAGCTACAATTGCTAATTATCATTAATTATTATTATCTATCAGGGATTCAAGTGTGTAATTGTCCCGAACTTTGTTGTTACAAGATCACAATGAGCCGTGCCAGCTCAGCTGGAAAATTCTGGTTACTGAAGCTCCTGCAAGCACCCCTCGGCAGGCAGAAACAAACCTTGCTGGGAGCCTATCCTGGCATGCCAGCAGCAAGCAGAAAAGCCAATAAATGGGATGGTTTTCAATCCCTTGGCTGCCCTGCTAATCTGACACTATTTCAGACATGCCTGCTGAGCTGGCCCTGGCAGCCCAGGGCTGGAACCTCCCCAGCCCCACCAGGCAGGCGCTGCTCCCACAGGTGAGCGCCCTCCTGGCCCAACTCCCTGCTCACCTGCGTAGTACTGCAGGGCATCCTCAACCACCAGCTGGATGCAGCTGCCTGGCAGGACATCGTGGAACTGGTTGAGCAGCAGCAACCTAAAACAGAGAGCAGAAACCAGGGAAGAAAGTGGTGGAGAGCAGCAGATTTGTGCTGGCTTAGAACAAGCTCTTCTCTCAAACAAGAGCCCTGTTTGCAAGACAGACAAACTTAATAACTGTTCCTCATTCCCCCATTACCCAGCACTTGAGAGAAAAGGATTTTTCTGCAGCATCCTCTAAATCCCTTCATGTTAGGGCCTGTCAGCTGTCACTAAACCACAACCAGGGGCAGTAAGAGCTATTTGTTTTTACCCCTCAGGGCTACGAGATACCTTGTTGCACAAGCTCAAACAAGCCAGAAATGGGGAGGAGGAAGCTTTGGTAGGAAATGAAGCAGAGCAGTGAGGGGCTGGAGTTATCTTTCAGCAGACAAATCAAGCAAAGCAGCACATTCCTTCCAGGCAGATTCCTGATCAGTTTGCGGCAGGGGCTGTGCACACACAGTGCTGCAGCACCGAGCTCTGCCCCAGCACCAGCAGTGCCCCTGCCCTCCCTCACCTCCAGAGCTGCTGGAGCTGGCTGGCAGGGTACTGGAACGCTGTGTCCCGAGCCACAGCCAGGCTGCTGAGCACTTCCACGTCATGGAGAATCCGCTCGCATTCCCGATTGCCCTTCTTTATCTGGTGCCAGGTGAGGACAGAAGGAAGATGCTCAGGAAATGGGGAGCTGGGAGTGGATCTCTCACACCAGCAGCAGAATCCCAGCTCCAGTGCAGGAGGGTTGGCTGCTTGCAGGTGTTGTGAGTTTGCTTGGTCCCCTTGCCTGGGATGGGACCCTGACCTGGGCCTGCGTGGTGTAGGTGCCATTGTGCAGCTCGAGGAAGAGCTCTCCCACCCAGGTGCACAGCTGGGACGATTCCTTCTCCAAGACAGAAAAGAGCTGGTCAGGGGTGGACATCTGCACCCTGTGGGACAGACACACGGACAGTGATGAGCTGGGGAGAAGCCTGTGACACGGCCAAGGGTGCATCTGGGATGGAAAGGTGTCAGGCCTCAAAATCTGCAACACAACCATACAAAGTACTCCCCTCTCCCTTCTCCTACCCCTCTCCTGTGACATTCCCCAGGCACTGCTGCTGTGCTGGCCATTCACCCCACAGCTCTCCTGAGGGGTCACAAGCATCCATGGCTCTTGATGATGGAGAGATTCCATCCCCTGAGAATCCTTCCCAGCCTTCTGCATGCCCTTCTCCCTTTCTTTTGGCACTGCTGAAAGCCAGGCCTGGCTCAAAGCAAATGCCCCTGCCAGGAGAGAGGGTGGGAGCTCTCCTCTCACCTGGGCAGCCCATCTGTGTCTCTCATTCTCTTCATCCTGTCCAGCATCTTCTGCGTGGGGCCCCCTCCTCCATCCCCAAAGCCGAAGAGGAACGCGCTGTGGTTCACACGGCCTTTGTCCTTGTTGTTCTTCACTGTTTTCAGCATCTGGAGGGATTTTTGGGCAGCTGCAATCCCCTGGCACCCAGCCCCAGCTCCCACAGCTCCATACAAGAAAGCCAGGTCAGTCTTTAGGGTGCAAAGCCCAGTCTTGCTCTTCTTCCCCAGCCCAAAGTGCCTAAATCAGGCACGGGCACAACAGCCTTTGTCCAACAATGCTGCCAGATATCCTGCTCCCCTCCCAGGCAGGGCCCTCTCCCAGGAGCCCACAGCTGGCCGCAGGGGGCTGGCACTGCCCTTCTCATGCAGGTCTGGCAACCCCACTCACCTCTGCCACTCGCCCCTGCATCCCATAGGAGTCACCAGGGGGGAAATGGGTCAGGACCTGGGAACCGTCAATGCCTTCCCAGAAAAAGGTGTGGTGCTGGAGGGGAGAGAAAGGAAAAAGTGGCCCACAAGGGCATGACAGAGCCTCTTCAGGGTTCAAACTGGGCCTTCACTTTCTCTCCAGGATGCCCTGATGGATCAGCTCAAGGAGAGGACAAGAACAGGGAATGCCACCAGGGCAGGGGCTGGATTTCTATCTGTTGGACCTGCACACAAATCACAGCTTCCCATCTGGAAGCAGAAGGAATATCCAGGTCAGGGGCCTGGCTGGGATCTCTAATCACATCCTTCCCCTCTCCTAAAGCCTGACAGGGCATCACTGCCACCAAAACCTAGTGGCTCCTGGAAGCAGAGCCTGTGTTAGCTGAACTGAAGAGCTGTGGGACCAACAGGTCCAGCCCTGCAGAAGACTCCAGCAGCCCCAGTCCATCCCCCGGGAGAAGGCAGCAGGGCTCACCGGGAAGGAGTTCACCAGGTTCCAGCTGAGCTTCTGCGTGAGGAAGCGCTGGATCCCAGAGCCACGCATCAGCTGGGGCAGCTGGGCTGAGTACCCAAACGTGTCCGGCAGCCAGAACTGGGGCACAGGAGCACAGGGAGAGGGACACACAGGTCAGCCCAACCTCACAAAGAGCAAGGAGATGGTGGGCGAGGAAGGTGTGATGGAAAAGAACAAGTACCTCCGAGCAGATCCGGCCAAACTGCTCCTGGAAGAACCTCTGGCCCTGGAGAAACTGCCTCACCATGGACTCCCCGCTGGGCAGGTTCCCATCCTGGGGAAGGCACAGGGAAGGAGAGATCCTGTAAGACCCCCATTCCCACCCACCTGACCTGGCAGATGGTGGGGAGAACCTCAGCAGGGCTCAGCAGAGGGGAAAAGGAGGAACACACGAGGGAGTCCAAAGCTCCTTTCTCAGGGAATGATTAGGGAGCATTGCACTTTTGCCAGGCTGGACACTGCAGACAGCTGCTGTTCCTAGGCCGTGAGACCATCACCGACCAGACAGGCTCAGCAAAGGCTCTGCTCTCCCCTGGTCCCGGAGGGTGGCACAAGGAGGGTGCGGCGAGCCAGGCTCACCATGCTACTCACCATTTCCACCCAGGTGCCTCCCACGGGGATGAACTGTCCCTTGGCCACCAGGTCCCGAATGCGCGCGAAGAGCCCGGGGTAGCGGCTGCGCACCCACTGGAACTGCTGCGCCTGCCAGGGCACTGGGATCAGCCCCAGCTCCCCACAGCCCGCCCTGCCCCCTGCAGCACTGCTGCCTCCTCACGGGCTGCAATGAGAGCCTCTCTGAGCTCCTCAGAGACACACGTGAATGCAGCGGTTGAATTAAAGCCTTCGGAGAAATTAAGATATATTAAGCCACATAGATACGAAGGAGAAGTGTAGGTTTGAGTTTTAAGTAAGTGCAAGTGCAAGTTACAGTTTTAAGAAAGCAGAAATACATTTTAAGTACTTTAAGAAACTGTGTTAGCTAGTAAAGGCCCTAGTTTAAAGTTCAGTAGATTAGCTCCAGACATATCAAAAACACAGCAGAACTTTGACTGCATCTCTAGAACAGACAGAACTATGTGTGTAAATAGACAGAAGTATTCATGTAAATACATCAACTCATACACATAAATTTTAAGTAAGAAAACAGACAGTATATTTGTGTATATAGATAATATTATATACCTAGTTTTTTAGATAAGAACTGACACTGTTTTCATACTACTTTTGCAGATTAGAATTAAGTTTAGATTGGTTTAGAAAGAATGTTTTAGAATCGTGCTTTTAGCTTAGATTGGTAGTTTTGTCTATAAAAATCCCCCTGTATTAAAAGGAACAAGGAGAAGAAGACAAGAAGAAAGAAGAAAGAAGAAAGAAGAAAGAAGAAGAAGAAAGAAGAAAGAATAAAGAAGAAAGAAGAAAGAAGGCTGTGGTCCCTGCTGCTGCTGTTCCTGCACGAAGCCTGGGACTTCCCTACACCAGGGATCAGTTGTTGCAGCTGTAGTTCTTGCCTGAGACTCTATGCCAGAAAGCTTTTAGCATGGATTTTAATACTTTTGCATGGACTTTTAACACCTTGAACTCTTTGCCTTTGAGACTGATGTATTCATGCAATAAACAACTTCATATCCACTAACAACCGCCCTTGCCTCCTTGAAGACCCCAGACCCAAACCAGTCTCAACCCAGTTATATCCCCCATTCCCTTTTGCTGGAGAAGCAACATGCCAGGAGCAGAGGAGAGGTGTCCAGAGGGAGATCCCTCACCTGGGAGCAGGCAAAGGTGAGCTCTGGATTGTGCTCCATCAGTTGGACCACGGTGACCCAGCTCCGGGCGCACTTACGGATGGTCTCCTCATAGGGCCACAGCCAGGCTGCAGGGACAGGCAGCCATGGTTATTACCTAACACAAGCTCTTCACGGAGCTGGAACCTCCCTGAAACCCCTCCTGGGATGGGAAATGGAGGGGTGAAGCCCAGCAGGTGGCAGACAGCAGACTGTAATTCATCCCTCATCCCCAGTCCCATCAGTGCTCCAAAGGGCACAGCCAGGCACACCCACTCCCAACTGCCCCAGTGACAAACCAGCAATGTGGCAGCACAGAGGGCCCATTCCCTCCTCCCAAGGTGTGCCTGCAGCCCGAGGGCAGCCTGTTCTCCCCTTGGGCAGCACACCCTGGCCTCCAGGTGAGAGGAGAGGGAGCGCTGTGCTGCTCTCACCAGAGTCAATGTGGCAGTGTCCCACGGCATGGATGGTGTGCTGGCTCTCGCCGTTCCTCTGGCTGAAGATGGCTGCAGCCAGGGCACGCGCAGCAGGGAAGGTGGAGGGGTCTGTAACATCACACACGTTGACCATCTGGTTGGCAGTGTAGAGTGCCTGGAAACTCCTCTGGTTTTCCTCCCCGAGGAGCTGGGGTTGAGAGGGATAAAAGTATGACTCTGGCCACTGTATCAGCTCAGACGTTACCTGCCTCCAGGAGAACCTGCTACCTTCTTTCAACATCTATCTCAGGCAGCCATAACAGGTAAACACCATGTCTCTGCTTCACAAACACGGCCTTCTGCCTTTTCTCACATGCCTTCCAAATCCAGGTTCCATGTATGCCCATTCCAGGGGACCATGGTTAACATATCCTGCTTTGGAGCAGAAAGTGGATGAAAAAACACCTGTGGCTTCTCTCAATTCAGTTTTCTCCTACTCTAGAATATGCTGAGTTGGAAGGGACCCACAAGGATCATCAAGCCCAGGCAGTGTCAATTGGGCTAAAGCAGAAAACATTTTCTCCTTCAAGGTCTCAGGCCACAGAACAGCAAGAGGAGAAGATGCAGTGAAGCTGAGGAAAAGGTGAAAGAAGGGAAGAGGAGCTCCCAGACCTGAGCCATGTCCAGCAGTATTTCCAGATCCACCAGCAGTTCATAGACATCTCTGTTGAAGACAACCAGCTCAGCCTTGCTCAGGGTAACCCTCCTGTCTGGGTCTGGAGGGGCGATCATGCTGCCCTGGCCAGCTCCAAAGAGCCCATTGCAGGCCAGCTCCACGTACAGTGTCAGGCTGTGGGGACAAGAGGAGACCCTCAGGGAGCAGTCACGAGCACCAGGACACAGACAAGGACGTGTGTGTGTGTCCTCAGCCTCTTGGCTTCCAACAACACCAAGGTCCCTCAGCAGTGGGGGGCTCTGGCTTGCCTGACCACCCACCTGTGGGGCTCTGACTCTTTCAGGCTTCTTGTCAGGATGTAGCTGGTCTTCTCACCTTCCTTGGTCAAACCCTGCACGGGAAGATTCAGCACGTGTCAGCAGAGGTCCATGACAGCAGGCTGGATGGGCAGGATAAGATACCCCAAAGTCCAGCTGCACAGAGGGGCTGGTCCCACACACCGTGGGATAATTGTTGGCACAAGAGCAGGAACAGAGTCCTGCACAAACCACGGCAGGGGTTCCAAAGGTCAGCCCTGTGTACACAGCAGGGCACCTGGCACACCCCTGATCCGTGTCTCCATACCTGGACGGGCTGGGCATCGCGCCACACCATGCCCTCCCCATCGCTCTCCCAGACGAAGTGCACCTCCCGCCCTGCCCACGCCGGGGGGATGCTCAGCTCCACCTTAAACCAGCATGTCTCCCACCTGGAAGAGAGCAGGCAGCCACCTCAGTCCACTGTGTGACCTTCACCCGAGGGACAGCACGCTCCCTCAGAGCCCTCCGTGGAAAAACCAGAGTGGGGACAGTTTGAGGGGATTCACACACAAAGGATGCTGCCTGTCCATACACACACCTGATTTCACCTGTGCCCTTCTGGAACCCCAGAGAAACCAGCAGTGGCACTCTGTCTGACCACTGCTGGGTTAACAATCTCCTCCCGACCTTGACAAGCAAACACATCCCCCCCAGAACCATCAGAGACACAACCACGGTCCCAAGGAGCTCTCAGCAAATACCAGCAAGAAACTTGTCCCTTCCCTCATGAAATCTCCCTCAGGGTTTCTGAGCAGCCACCTCCAAGCACTCAGCAGGGGAAGATCAACTCATGCCTTCACCAGGGAGAGCTTCTGAGCGCTCACCCACACAAATACCTCTGAGACACGAGCTCCGAGCCCACCAGGGGCACAGCCCCACCGAAGCCTGCTACTCACGTGGGCCCGAAAGCCTCTCCCACTTGAGCCGGCCCGAACTCCTGCGCGACAGCCTCCTCGTACGGGATGCGCCGCGGAGTCTGGAAGCAGGAGAGCGATGCCGCCGGACAGCGATCCCCAAAAAGCCTGCGGTGGGAGACGGTCACATGGACAAGAGCAGACCCGCACGGACTAGCCCGGGACGGCACACAGAGCTTTCACAGCACGCCTGAATCGCCCTGCCACCACCCATCACCCTCAATAATATTAACAGCGAATAAATATTAATTTATTTATTCGCTGAGGAATAAAGGGCTCGGGTGGCCGGGGGGCAGGGGGCTGAGGGGCCGTGCCGTGGAGCCCCGGGGCAGCGCTGCATGCCCTCTAAGAAGAGTGCGTGTGTGAGATTTGTGCCCTCAGCGTGAGCCCCCGAGCCCCCGCACGCACGGCCGGCAGCGCCCGGGCAGCGTCCCCAGCCCGAGGGGACACAGCGGAGCGCCCCGGGGGTGTCCCGGAGAGTCCCCCCGCCGCCCACCTGCCCCGCAGGTTGCAGTCGGTGAAGTAGGTGTCGGACAGGAACTTCTCCACCCGCTCCAGGGCCGTCCGCCGGTGCTTGATCGCGGCCATGGCTCCGGCCGAGCCCCCGCCCCGCCCGGCGCGGCGCAGGCGCGGCCGAGCCCCGGAGCCCGCCCGAGCCCGCCCGGAGCCCGCCCGGAGCCCGCCCGAGCCCGCCCGGAGCCCGCCCGGAGCCCGCCCGGAGCCCGCCCGGAGCCCGCCCGGAGCCCGCCCGGAGCCCGCCCGGAGCCCGCCCGGAGCGCCCGCCCGGAGCCCGCCCGGAGCGCCCGCCCGGAGCCCGCCCGGAGCGCCCGCCCGGAGCCATGGCCGCGATCAAGCACCGGCGGACGGCCCTGGAGCGGGTGGAGAAGTTCCTGTCCGACACCTACTTCACCGACTGCAACCTGCGGGGCAGGTGGGCGGCGGGGGGACTCTCCGGGACACCCCCGGGGCGCTTCGCTGTGTCCCCTCGGGCTGGGGACGCTGCCCGGGCGCTGCCGGCCGTGCGTGCGGGGGCTCGGGGGGCTCACGCTGAGGGCACAAATCTCACACACGGACTCTTCTTAGAGGGCATGGAGCGCTGCCCCGGGGCTCCACGGCACGGTCCCTCAGCCCCCTGCCCCCCCAGCCACCCGAGCCCTTTATTCCTCAGCGAATAAATAAATTAATATTTATTCGCTGTTAATATTATTGAGGGTGATGGGTGGTGGCAGGGCGATTCAGGCGTGCTGTGAAAGCTCTGTGTGCCGTCCCGGGCTAGTCCGTGCGGGTCTGCTCTTGTCCATGTGACCGTCTCCCACCGCAGGCTTTTTGGGGATCGCTGTCCGGCGGCATCGCCTCCTGCTTCCAGACCCGCGGCGCATCCTGTACGAGGAGGCTGTCGCGCAGGAGTTCGGGCCGGCTCAAGTGGGAGAGGCTTCGGGCCCACGTGAGTAGCAGGCTCGGTGGGGCTGTGCCCCTGGTGGGCCTGGAGCCTGTGTCTCAGAGGTATTTGTGTGGGTGAGCGCTCACAAGCTCTCCCTGGTGAAGGCATGAGTTGATCTTCCCTGCTGAGTGCTTGGAGGTGGCTGCGCAGAAACCCTGAGGGAGATTTCATGAGGGAAGGGACAAGTTTCTTGCTGGTATTTGCTGAGAGCTCCTTGGGACCGTGGTTGTGTCTCTGATGGTTCTGGGGGGGATGTGTTTGCTTGTCAAGGTCGGGAGGAGATTGTTAACCCACCCTGAGCACTTCCTGGGTGAGGAGAAGGCAGAACCCCCCTCACTGCTGTCCCTCAGCCTAAGCAGTCCTGCACCCCCTCTCCATCTCCTGGTTTGCCTCCAAATCGTCCCAAAATTTCATTATCATCAGGAGGGAGGGAAGAATCTGTACACAATGCTCAGCCCTGATGTTTTAATGGAAATACTGTGCTACAGTCAAGTTCATGACATTGGTATAGAAATCACATGTGTTGTGGGCTGAGAACCACGTTACAGAATACAAAAAGCAAAATCAAATAAAAAGAAAATTAGAAAAAAAGCAAACCTCTGCTATTGTACAGGCTGGAAGCAGAGCTGGGGTGTCAGATGGAGCCCCAGAGGCAGAGGTTCCCCACGGTGTGTCCCAGGGACCTGCACCAGCCCCCTTGGCTCAATGATGTGCAGGCACAGGACCCTCCTGGCGTGGAACCCACCAAGCAGCAGCAGCTGGTACTTCCAAGCTGGCCAGAAGTCTAAACACCAAAGATTTTCCCTTCCACGTCACCTTGAGCATACACCAGAATAAAAAAGGGGGGAAATAATAAGGGAGCGTGCATGACACCTTTGGAATGGAAGAGGACACATGAGAGCCTGCTCCTGCCTGGTTACAGCAGAGGAGGAGAAAGGAGACAGGTGATTTATTGCTAGCAAAGTGTGAAAAGCCCCTGCTGGGCTCTTCCTTCTCTCCCCCTCTTCTCCACAGGAGCTCCCATTCCAGACCTGCCTGCTGGGCGTGGGCTGCCCATCACTCGTGGTCCCTCGGGGCTGTGGCTCCCACCCCGGCTCCAGGTCCCCCTCCAGGCCTGTGCCCGGCAGGGAAGGAGCTGTGGTGGCAGGAGGAGAGAACCTGGACCCAGATGATATTTAAGGTCCCTTCCAATGCAGGCCCTTCTGTGATTCTGTGAACCTGCTGTCTCAAAACAGTCCAGGGACAATGGAAGCCACTCCAGGTGTGCAGCACTGGCAGCAGGGATTTTTGCTAGGAAAGCCACCTCCTTTTGAGGAGACACGGTGCAGTGGTGGCTGTCATGGCTTACAAAGTCTGTGCTGACTTCTTTATTTTTAAATTCAGAATCTTCCCCTGCGTTTTAAATATCTGCCAGCGTTAAGTTTCTCTGCTTACAAAAATATATATATCCCGTATGTGGATTTCTGGAGTGAAATGCACCGAGCACCCCGCCCCAGTCCCTCCTCCTTCTCTTGCCCACACACACACACACACACACACACAGAGCAGCTCTGTCGAATACTGGCTTGGTATTTCCCATGATGTTTTCTCCAAGACAGAAAGGGAAAAAATACATCAGCACAATCAGCCCCAGCTGAGTTGCTCAGCAACACTTCCCAAAAGCGAAGATCCTTGGAGCTGGAAGACAAGGTGGATAAAAATTACCCACCAGGAAAAAAGCCAAACATTAAAAAAAAAAATTAAAATTATATACTCTATATTTATATTTCTTTCAGGCTGCTTATACCTCAGTTGTTTAGCCCTCAAATGCACAGGCTGTCTCTGCTGTTTTCCTCTTGCCAGCCTTAGAAAAGGGGTTGGATTACACCTCCCTCTCCCCCCATCCCACCCCAAAACCTGCATGCTGCAACAGTGCCTCAGACCAGGAACACGGCTGTGGGTGAGCGAGTGTCTTCCTCCAGTTAAGAACAAAGACATTATTTTTTTTATTTACAAAAAAAGGAGAAAAAAGTTTCCACACAAAAGCACTACAATGATAACTCCCTTTGGTAAAAAGTGTAATAAATGTCTCCATCGGTCTGTCTGTCGGTACTAATTCTGAAGCCACCTGGTACTATGGTACACAAGAAGCTAGTACAGTTATGCTAGCACATCAAGCATAATTCCTTTAATTAAAAAAAAAAAAACAAAACAAAAAGAAAAAAAACCAAAAAAATTGACAATTTGTACATTTATTTACAAAAAAGGAGGGGAACATGTTAAAATCGTGTTGTTCTCTGCTGTGTGTGTGTACGTACATGTGTGTGAAAAGCTGGTGCATGGCACTAGGAGAGACTAGTAAACAAGCAGGTACAAAAAAAAAAAAAAAAAAAAAAAAAAAACCAAAACAAAAAAAACAAAACACCAAAAACCCAAAATAAAAATAAAACAGTTCCACTGGCACTAGAAAGGACAGACCGATCTGCACAGGGTGAGTCCAGCCTGGGAGGGAGGGGAGGGAGCGAGAGGAACCCGGGCTGCGCTGCCCCGGCCCCACGCCAGAGCCCGCTGGGAGAGCGGAACCCGGTGGTGACAGGCACCTGGGGACCTCGGGGACACATCCCAGCAGTCCAGGCACCTGGGCACCTCGGGGACACATCCCAGCAGTCCAGGCACCTGGGCACCTCGGGGACACATCCCAGCAGTCCAGGCACCTGGGCACCTCGGGGACACATCCCAGCGGGCAGGTGGTGGAGAGCATCCTGTTCCCCTCCCTCGCCGCTCGGGCCCTCCGGGGAGTCAAAGCCTCAACGCTGCTGGTGTGTACGAGCTCGTGGTGTTTCTCTGGGATGGCTCAGTTCAGAGAAGGGTCCTTCCTGCCCAGAAAGGGCCGGCAGCCCACGGCCCCGGGCAGAGATCCACATCCCCATGGGGAATCCCGCCAGGACACAGGCTGCACCAGCCACGCACGAGTCAAGTGGCCACGTGACGGAGATACACAGTGAGGGGAGAAAGGCATCTCCCTCCTTCCCTGGCTGCGCGCACACACACACATCCCCCGGGCTCTTCCTCGCCCCGGGGCACTCCTTCCTAGGGTGTCTTGAATATCGTGCCGTATTTGACGCGGTACTTGTTGATGCTGACAAAGTGCAGGGTCTCTGTGTCACAGGTGGTGGTGCAGGGCACCAAGCCCTCCAAGCCTTCACCCATGAGCCACTTGTTTGTCTCGGCTGCCATTTCGCGGGGCACGTGCTCCTTGGTCCATTTGTCCACCCAGGCCTGGAATCGCTGGTGCAGCCGCTTGCTCACCCTTTCGTGGGACTGCAGAGACAGGGAGAGGTGTTAGGAAAAGGCAGCTCTGGCCCCCAAACTGCAGATTACACCAAGCTTGGCTACTGGGTGACACAGGCAA
Organism: Emberiza elegans; assembly: GCA_024865655.1. Taxonomy (NCBI): domain Eukaryota; kingdom Metazoa; phylum Chordata; class Aves; order Passeriformes; family Fringillidae; genus Emberiza; species Emberiza elegans. Next base: position 3,699,835 of record JALJVW010002397.1, read on the forward strand.
GGGGATCAAACCCACAGGGAATTTGTAATGCAGGCACTGGACTAACGACAGAGGGAAAGCTCTCAAGAAGATCCCCCTGGGGGTCTCCTCTCCAAAAAAAATGTGGCAAAATGAGCTCAGAAATATTAAAAAGTTGATGCCCTTAGTTTAATACAGTACTGCATGGGCTGAGGACACAGAACATATCCAGTGGGAGCCTGAAAGTTGCATGCTCAGCTCAGAGCGAGTCCCTTCTGCATTACCCTCCTCTGCTAGCACCCAGGACCAGCAAGTCCTGCTCTTCCCAGCCCTCAGAGTCTGTCCCCAGCCCCCTGAGAGGGCCACAGTCCCAAGAAAGAGCAAGTTCAGCATGTGTTACACATACTGGGGACACAATTGCTACAGAAAATTAAGACCCAGGCCAGGTCGAACAGGCTCAAGAAGTTCTGACTTAACAGAAACATCAGGAGAGGAAGAACTGTGCACTTTTTGTGTAAAAGCATCTGCCTAAGGAATGTAAAATGCAGGACAGATGGTATAAAGCCATGGCTACAGTCATAATTAAAAACAGCCAATAAATTAAACCTCCAGATAAAACTTACAGATTTTATTATTTGTTTGTTCTTCTCCCAGAGACTGAACTACTTTGGGGTGTTAACTGCTAAATCCAATAGATTTGTTTCCAAAATCCAATGTAGCTTCTACAGCTCCCTCAGTGTATTCCAGTAACCAAGGGCTAAGCTGCACACTATATATTTAACACTTCAAGAATTTATGCTCAGATTCTCTGCTGGCACACAGTATCCTGCTTATAAGCTTACATTTCCTTGAGGTTTGTGCCAGTTGAATGAGATAGACAGAATTCAATCAAAATCCTCAGTATCAGCATTTCAAAGAGTCACTATGCTGCAATAAAATGCTTTCTTACTGATGTGGATGCAAACTTTAAGAGAATTACTTTACAACTAATGAACTAAAGCTACTATCTATATCTCATCAGCAAGAAACATGGTAAGTAGTTGTTTTATAAACCTAAATACATGCTAGAAGTGGATGGAAATATTCCCATAAGGTGAGAAAAGGAGAGTGTCAAAGCATCCAGATGACCAGATCAGTTTCCTCCAGTGCAATGCTCCTAAATTTCACCCGTCTGGAGTCACAAGCTGTTTTCATTTTGAATAAACCCAAACCTTTACAGCTCCCCAAACAGCTGGAAAGGCAATGCCTCCTTCCTTCCCCTGGCTCCCAGGAAACACCAGCAGCCCACCCCGGTCTCTGGCTGGCTCCTACCTGCTGAGCTCGCAGCAGCGCGGTCCTCCTGTACATGTAATCCTCCGATTTGATCACGTACACCATCTTATAGGAGTTCAGCTTGAATTTACACTCCATCTTGTCCAGGCTCTCTATGTTCTCCATGGACTTCTTACTGTTTCCCTCCTTCCCTTCCTTCTCCTGCTGCTCCCGACCACGCTGACACTTGCGGATCCGCCTCAGATTCCTGCAAAGCAGAGAACCCCTCTTGGGATTAGCACCCACGCCTGGGTGTAAGCTCAGTTTAGGCCAGGTTGGACAGGGTCTGTGGGGGGTGTCTCTGCACACGGCAGGGGGTGGAATGAGATGAGCACCAAGGGCCTTTCCCAGCACAGCCTGGCCACTCACCTGGGCAGGAAGACGGGTTTCTGGGCCAGGTGCTCGCGGAGCTCAGGGGAGGTAGAGTCAGAGTTGACGTACCGCTCCACGTAGTCACACCAGCGCTGGAAGCAAGCACAGAGCACACATCAGCCACTGCCCTCCCACCAAACAACGGCAGGGCTTGAGGAGGCTAAGCTGGAAGTCATGCAGAAGAAGAACACAACATGCCTTCTGAAGGCTCTGTGCATCTTATGCCCAAAAAGGCAGGTACAATGGTTCTTTATGTGGTTTTCAGTATTTTCTATTATGAAATAAACCAAGAAGGATTTGCCTGCTCACATCAGTGGAAGCTTTATGGCACATCCTTGATGTTTCTTTGTCTTGTGCCAGCGGACCATGCCACCACTCAGCTGGACACTCAACCTTGACCACCACAGTCAGCTCTCTGGACAAGCTGCCCTTACCTCTGCTTCCACAGGGTCATCTGAGTTTTCCTCTTCTGTGTCCAGCAGCTCAATGGTTAACTGAACTTGACCTCTGCTCTGAATGAACATCAGCTACAAAGAAAAAGCAGAAGGAACTTCAGCAAGAGGAGGTTTGAAATGGAAACGAACACCTTCACTTCTCACTGGGACAAAGAAGCAAGTTGGCAGTTTTGGGGCATGGGAAGAGATACTATACACTCAGACTTTTATCCAAAGTACTTCTCTGGCTCAGAAAGGGCCTGACCACTTCCTGCCTCCTCAGCAAAGGAAGTATGGATTTGATTAGCACAGGTTTATTAGCAATGTATGCAGGCAGCAGTGATTTAATGCCCAGTGAGTAGTGGCAGATCTCCCAACAATCTACAAAACTGAGGCACCAGAGAAACGGGAGACTTTGAGCTAACAAATCAAAGCAACGGCAGCCAAGCAGTCAGCATGATACAGCCCAAAGCTGCTGTAAAGCACAGGGGATATTCCTGGCTGTTCCAGGAAATAGATTCCTCCTTGAAACTTCATTTCTGAGGGGCCCTTACAGAGGCATTAACCTGTTCTAAAAGCCGGCAGCACGTGTGCTGGTTTTGGCTGGGACAGAGTTAATTTTCTTCATTTTTGGGTGCTTAAGCAAGGCTCTTTTTCAAAGGACCATTGTCTCTCCCTTCTCCAAAGGCACCCCCTCATCTCTTGCTGGTTTTCCACTGCATTCAGAGCCTGGCTTTACCTTGAAGCAGTTCTCCTCGGACATGAGCTGCTCGGCTTTGCGCTGGTAGGCGGCCTCCAGGAGCGTGCGGGAGGACTGGGACGCCAGGAGCCCTCCGGTGGCCCCGTTGCTGTTCTCTGACAGGTACAGGTCTGTCACCTGCACACAGATCTCATCACTCACGATGTGCTGCAGCTGCAAACAGGAGCAACAGGGACAAGGGGTTTGTCAGGGAGGCTGCTACACCCCCATCAGAATAGAATGAAGTAAGGGTGCGACAATGGGATTGAGCTCAAGCAAAAAAAATCCCTTAGCTTCTTCCACTTGCAGATGATCTCTGCTGCTATGTGAAAAGCCTACAAGATCTTTAGAAAAATTAGCAGGTGACAAAGCACAAGTACTCAGAGAAAAACTACACACAGAGAACATTGTGATCAGCAGCAGGGGAGGAAGGGCCAGAGCTCCTGACACAGCGTGTCCTCTCCTCACCAAGGGGCTGCTGCTGTGTCTGAGGAGAGGGGTGGGAGGTTTAAGATCAAATCCATATTTTGTGTAAGTTTAAAAATCAAAAGTCTCCCAACTGTCTTCTGAATTCAGTTAATCTCTGGACTGAAGGGCTTCTGAAGAGCAGCTCTACCCTTCTGAAAGAGGAAAGCCCTTTCAAGCTATTCCACTTCCAGCCCCTTGTGTCTGTTTTTGTTCTTTATGCTACAAAAAGGCACAAGAATTTTTCCTTTGCTCACGCATTCTTCCTACCAACCCAATAAAAGGACTGGAGTTTAACAGCCAAAATGAGCTACTCCAGCAGCCAGATAAAAGAGACAAAAGGTTTTCAGAAAAAGCACGCACTCCTACAGCACTGATGGAAAGGAAAGGAACTATTTAGATGTAATTTCTTTAGTTTGGTTTTTTTTCAAAGCTAAAGCAAGATTAGTTCTGGACATGCTTTGAATACTTACATCCCAAAACACATGGAAAACTTTGTAGAGAATATTCTCAATAATTCAAACAGATCAAAAATCACTGTCATTTCTTTACTATGAGGGTTAGAGAGCTGGGTGAAGAAACACCCTGAATTTACCTTTTTACCCCTGAAATCCCCCATGAGGGCATACAACACAGCCTCCAATTCGAGCCTGGAGCAAACAGCCTGCCTGCTGTCTCTGCCCCGCCCCACCCAGCCCCCAGGCCGTGCTGCAGGCACCTGTCTGACGATGCTCTGGATCAGCTTGTCCATGGTGAAGGCGATGTAGGCGTGGATGGTGAACATCTCGCGCAGCGAGTCCTCGTACTGCGACGAGTCCATGTTCCCGTCCAGCAGGTTGCGCACCATGTCCAGGAAGGCCGGGTAATAATCCTCAACGTCGATGTCCACTGCAGCAGGAGAGAAGGGGACACATGGGCACACCACCCCCAGGAAGGGCTGCTGGGAGTTTTGGTCCTCAGGTGACCCACATAAGCTGAAGAGTTAGTTAAACTTGTCCTTTATGGACATAAATCTTTGTGTATAAAATCATACCTTTTAAGGCCAAAGGTGTTTTCATAATCCTTTGCTTTCTAGCTCTAGCCTCCTCCATAAGCAATTTATTTCTGAAAGGTTTTACTTAGGGAACTTGAGAATACACAAGTGTACAACAAAAGCTCTTATGAAATAACTGCTGTGTATTATCCTTCTGCTAGTGCAAGTTCTCCACATCTTCCCATCTCCCCAGGGATAATAAAAAAGAGCCCATCTTTAAGGCTCACTGCTGCCACGTGCCTGAAGACACCAAACACCCTGTCAGCACACTACAAACAGAAACACCATTTTCCCTCAGCCTCCCAGCAGAAGTCACTCACTGGGCTCCTTGAGTCGCAGCTGGATGGCAGGACTGTCACTCTTGTCTCGCTTTATGCCCAGCACTTCCCTCTCCCACTCCCGTTCCCGCGTCTCCTCCTCGATCTGCCGCTCGGCCTGGGTGCAGATCCGCAGCAGCCGCAAGCACAGGATCTGGTGCAGCCTCATGAAGATGTACCAGTTGCTGTTCACGTAGAAGAGGTTGTAGACCTCATCCATGCCCCGCAGCTTCTGGGCTGTCGTGTTGTTGAACATCAGCTTGGTTTTGGGAGGACTGCCCCCAACACCGTTGTGCTTTTTTGCAGCCCCTGTGGCTTCGTCCACATCCATTTCCTCCTCTTCTTCCTCCTCCACATCTGAGAGTTCACCTCGCTGAGCAAACAGCAGGTCTGGAATGAAGTGATACATGATCTGCTTGATTTTGTACTTGTCCTCTTTCTGGATTCCCGTCTGCCGCTTCACATGGTGGATGATGAGAGAGGCAGCATCTTCCAGGATCTGCTTGTCTTCATAGGCTAGTGAGAGGTGTGGGCCTGTGGGGACTCCAGCATTGTCTTCTGAAGCCTGTTCTTGCCTCTACAAAGGAGAAAAAGCATAAAAATCAGCCTAAACAATCCCTCTCCACCACCCAAGAGCCTGCTAGAAACAGATTTCCTCCCTCATCAAGCTGTGAGGAAGAGGAACCGAAACTGCATGAGCAAAGTTCATAAGCTTGAGGGAAGGAAACTATTGGTGACCATCTTACCTCATCATAGATGCTTTCAATCTCATTGAGGAGACTCTTTGACCTTAGGACCTTGGTATCATTCTGCTTGAAGTTGATGCCTTGGTGGTCCAAGGATTTCAGGTAATACTTCTCATTCTGCTCTCGCCAGACTTTATTAAATCCTCTCTGGGCTTCTCGCCACTCTTCCTCTTTCATCTTTAACCTTGGATCAAGAAAACAAAGGTGAGCTAAGAGGTGAGCATATAAGAAAAACCTCAGCCCATGGTTCTTAGTGAGTGTTGACAAGAGCTGAACTCCCAATGAAATGGGCATGGATCAAAGATCCCACAGAAAGGAGCTTTCCTGGAGGTGCCCCCTGGACACACCCTTCGAGAGAAACCATTCTGGGTTTCTTTCACATTTAGGTAAAACCATGCAGGAACAAAGCAGCCCTAGGAGAGGGAATAAAAGGACAGGGAAGGCAAAAAAGCTGGCCCTGGTCTCTCAGAAATCCCCAGAAAGCTCCACCTATGGAACAGGGGCAGCTTAGTTTGGACAACTGAACAAAGCATGGACACCTGAGTATCCTGGGAATGCACTCCTGAACCTTGACCCAGCATGCCAAGCAAAGCACCCCTGATTCAGCTGAAGAAGGGCAGGGAAACTGGGACCTTGCAGGTATCCTGGGAAGGCTGCTCTGCCCAGCTCCACAACTCCAAAACACAGGACCAAGAGCCCCACAGAGCTAAAACAGCATGTGCTGCTTACAAATCCCCTCGACCTTCCCCAGGGAGTTGCAGCATCCACTCCCTTTTAACTGAGGAAGTGGAGGCTGACAACAGAAACTGGACTGGGAATCTGAGGATAGCAGAGACACCAGGATCTGGGGACACAGACCCACAGGATTTGGAAAGGGATCACAGTTAGCCCTGGGACAACAGTTCCCTTATCTTACACACAGTGCTGACACCAGGGAAGAAAAAAGTTTAAGAGGAGACAACAAAAGCTCCATATCCTTCCAGCTGAGCTATAAGGATTTTGTTACAGGAGGGCAGTTCCCTCTAGGTGATTATTATGGAATACACCAACTGTCCAGAATATAAATGAATTTTTTAGTTTCACACAATAATAGCATCGTGGAATGGCATGGTTCGGAAGGGACCTTGCAGATCATCCTGTTCCACCCCCTGCCATGGACAGGGGCACTTCCCACTGGACCATGTTGCTCCAAGCCCTGCCTGGCCTTGAACGCTTCCAGGGGTTGGGCAGCCACAACCTGTCACAGACAACTTTTATGGAAAATCCTTTCCTTAGGATTTTTCCTCCTGAGAAGCTGAGAGGCCTCGGGAACAAAATGTAAACAATGGTTATCTGCTGCTGTGGAATGCAACAGGTGCATCGGTGATTGGTCTCATAGAGTTGTTTCTAATTAATGGCCAATCACAGTCAGCTGGCTTGGACTCTCTGTCCAAGACAGAAGCTTTTTTTATCATTCTCTCCGATTCTATTCTTAGCTAGCCTTCTGATAAAATCCTTTTCTTCTATTCTTTTAGTATAGTTTTAATGTAATATATATATCATAAAATAATAAACCAAGCCTTCTGAAACATGGAGTCAGATCCTCGTCTCTTCCCTCATCCAAGAACCCCTGTGAACACCGTCACAACCACCTTTTGGGGTAAATTCACAGCCTTGTGGAGGGCACACTCAGCCACATGTCCATAAATTTGGAGGGCACAGAGTGCATCACCCTTGGGAAGGGACCCAGGGGCAGGGTGCTGGGGCAGTCAGTACCTTTTGAGCACGATGGGCACAGCCACAGAGGGGTTCTTGCGCAGCCCATCGATGATGTCGGCTGCTTTGTCCGCGTATATCCTCTGCAGAGCCTTGCGGTGGATCACCTCCGAGGTGCCCCCCAGGGTGTTGTCCAGCCGGAATTTGGCCTGCTCCTCCGCAGACAAGCGTGACAGCTTCTTCTGGATTGCCTCGAGAACGCGGATGGTTGCCAGGTTGGTCTCCAAGACAACATCCAGCTGGAGAGAGCAGTGCATTAGCCGTTTGAATAGACAAAACATGATACTTCACGGAGGCAAACATTCAAGTGACACGAAACAAGAAGCTGTGCCTGTTTAACAAGGTGTACTCGAGCACTTTGGTGTTCAGCTGCTCTAAAATAATCCAATTACATTTCATCTGCTACCTAAATAATACTGTGGAAGAATTTAAAGGCTACCAGAATGATACTGTTAGGAAATTACATCTTCCAGCTGGGAATAGAACACAATTGACAGTTACTCTACAAAAGGACGTGCCAAATCTGTGCAGATTCAGGTAATTGCCCAGCTAACTTCCATTTCCAGTCAAAATGCCAGTCATTTAAAATCCTGAACATATTGCTTTGCAGATGATTACAGGGGAATGCATGTTCTCATGCACTATGTGGGCAGGAAGAACAGAAAAGATGCAACAATTCCATGCTTGGCCATTCAACACCTTCATGTGGAGGGGGGTGAACTAAATACTCCACACAAAAGGTGAGGGGCAGGGGTGGCAGCTTAGTGGTTATGCAGCCACTGCTTCTTGCATGAAGAGAAAACCAGCTTTTATGCCAAAAACCAGGTGGCAGACACAATAAAAGATTGAGAATTAAAGGTGTCGTTACATCAAACTCATTAAATGTTCACAGAACAGAGCTTTCTGAGACATGAACCAAGGAAAAGCAATTTACCTCAAAACGCTCGTCCTCACACCTGTAGATGTGCTCTTCATATTGGGTCTTCTTGGAGCTCACAAATGTGGAATCTTCAGACCAGGATGGGAAGGAGACCCAGGTGTCATTCAAAACCTTTGAGGGAGGCAGAGAGAGAACAAGAGTTGTGGTCAGTGTTCAAGGGGATCACATCTGGCCAGCTTCAAGAGCAGTCTTCTGATGGGGCAATCTAATTTCCAGCTGGAAAAAGTGCGTGTGCCTTCCAAAGCCCAGCATTCACAGGGCAACCCCAAACAGCCAGAGCCCAAACAGCCAGGCAGCCTGAAAAATTCATAGGCTGGAGCTGTGAGGAAAAACCTTATGGAAAAGAGGAAAATAAACTTTTTCTGCTACTTTGGATTAGTCAGCTGCAACCAGCTGGTTCCCCATGTGTGATTCACCATCAACACTGTATGGTGACCACAGCAGATCTGACTGTTAGACAGGACACAGTTGCTGCCTCCAAATAAGGCTAATTAGAAGTATAAAACCATACCCCAGCATCACCTTTCCTGACAAAACAGCTCAGCACCTGCAGCTTTCAATATAGCAGCAGAACATTAAAAACAAACAAACAAACAGCCCAACAACCACCTCAAAGAGGCCAAAGGCAAAGAAACAGTGATTTTGGCAGGTAGTCTTGAAAACCAGGTCCAGTTTCCATAAAGCCAAAGCCTGAACAACTGAGTCATTAGAGGAAAGTTTGTAACTGCATCACACAAGAAGCTTTTGAGAGACGTGTCAAGACATGGATTAAAAATTCAGCATTTCAGGGAGAAAGAAAGATGCATCTGAGGGAATACGTGGGAGAATCTGTCTACAGAAAACATGATTTTCTTTTAAAGTTGGCCTAGAGACAACTCTGAAAGCAGACTAAGTGAGAATTTAGGTAAAAAGGTAGCAATAATCCTGAATTACATACTACCTTGTAAAGGACCTCTGAGATTACATTAAGACCACACAGAAAACCAGTTCTGTCATCTCCTACTAAGGTTTGCAATCTTAATGCTCCTTTCACAGGTGATACCACATAACACATCATAAATAAGATGCAGGAGCATTAGGTATGTCAGTAATTAACCATCATAACTATTCAGTAGGTTTTTCTCCAGCTGCCTCCCAACACTCTATGCAAACCTTTCACAAACTTCTGCAGAAGAGCTGATGCCAACCATCAAAGCCACGTGGGTACCACAACTCCCAGCCAGCTCCCAGCATAACCCAGTTCCTAGACTGACACCTCACCCTGTGCAATAACTTCTGGCTATGATCCAGATGTTTATGGGAGTGCCACCAGGAATTCCTGAGCTGTGCTCCCCTGGGGCTGCCACACGCGCTGCGGCGATCCCGAGCCAGGATGGTGTGCCCACACACGCCTGGCTGCAGGAGCAGCATGGAGCAGGGCTGGGCAGGGAGCTGCCTGGCCCCAGCCCCATGCCCATCACCACCAGCCGTGCCCTGACACCCCCAGGAACCTTTCCAACATGGGGATACAAACAAAATCCCCCATCCTGCTCCGTTTTGCTCTGATGTTTTTTAAAGCCTTGCTGTGTGGCACAGCCCCTGCCTTACCTCTTTACACAGTGGAGTCCTCCCCGTGCACTTGGGCTGCTGGTAGCTCTTGGGCAAGGCTCTGTAGCTGGAGCCCAGCCTCTTGCAGGAGGCATAGTCAATCTCCATGGCAATCCCCTCAGTAGCCCGTTCCTTGGGATACGTCTCCATGTGAACAGACTCCTTATATCCCAGAAAGTTTTTAAACCAAGTGAACAGTTCTGGGAATTTCCTAAAATAAAAGGAACAAAGTGAAAAGTGAGCTAAACAGAATGCAAACAGTACTGAACTGTGATGCTGAGGCTGGAACTGATTATTACAGACAATGTTCTAAATTATCAACCTGGTGAGAAGACCCTCTCTGCTCAACCCCATTCCCACAGAGCCTGACCAAATGAGAAACAAGAACCTGCTGTTGATCAGGTGGGGACTGCTCTCCTGGTGCAATTAAGGTGCTTTAGGATTAGTGACCAGCAAGGAGCAGTTGTCAAAGCTTTTGCTACAGGGACAGCACTTGTGGCACAGTCCCATCTGGGTCTGCCCAAACCACCCTGGTACTGAACTCAGGCCAGGTTCCTCATTGCTTGCCAATGGTTTGAACCTTAAACCAGACCTTTCCTTTCCAGAGGCAGCAAGAAGAAACCAAAAGGCAATGCTGTAACTACACAAAAGGTTTCAGTGCCAAGCAATTGCTTCAAAGAAACTTCACAGAGCAGCATGAATCACAGAGAAACCTTTGCCTGCAAGGCCCAAGTTTGCCTGTTTGCAGAATTTCCTGAAAAATTTATTTCTCTAAAATACAACATTTGTTCTCATCCTCTTATTTCATGCAAAGCTGCAGCAACAGGATGAACTGAACCTGTTACTAATTAAATCACTAGTTATTAATTGCTTTTTTGTTATATGGCAAAAGTCAATGTCCAACTCCAGAATTAAAAAAAACCCTGTATTTTATCTTTCCCTATGGTTAGGAGCACAGGCAGTAGATGAGGAAAAGTACAGAATTTTTTTGTCAAATACTGCACCTCTTTTACCTAAAGTCAGGCATCTTGCTGATGCCTGGCTAATTCCAGTGGACCTACAGGGCAAGTGGAAGTTCCTTAGGGCAGTTTCTCTGCACAGCAGCCACTGTAATGGGGTCCTGAACCAATTTATGGTGCTACTGCCTTCTCCCCTGGAACCAGCAATCCAGTGCCCAGGCAAAAGAAACACTGAAATCCTGCTGCCCAAAGTAGATGAGAGGATATCTGCTGGTTTTAACCAATTAATAGAGCTGTTCTGTACACTGCTGACAATCATGGAAGTAATAAATTCCTATTTAAAGTACAGAGTTCTTTAACATTTTTGGCTTTGTGACAGAATTCAGCTGCTTTTTGGAAACTTTAGTGAGTTTATATCAGTATTCTGTTTTTTGGGGAACACTTCCTGTATAATTAGACATTGATCTTTTCTCAAATGACATAATTTGAGAATGATTCCAGAGCAAGAAACTGAAATAAAACAGGCTGCTAATAATTTTGTTTGCCCTACTGGGAAGGAAAGACACACAGCATGCAACACCTGTACTGCTCCTGCACAGTGCCTGTCAGGACACAGCTGGGAATCTCTCTGGATAAGGAATAGGAGAGGGCAGTGCAGAAGACCATGAAGGTGAGTGTTTCTTTCCTGGCTCCACAAGAGAAACAGACCAGGAAAGGGGCTGCACTTACCCCAGGAAGGGGGAGACCAGCTGCACGAGCTCAGCCCTGGAGATCACCTCCTGGTTGAAGATCACCAGGCAGCGCAGGAAGTTCTCGTACGCCTCGGTGCTGCGCAGAGCTTTGCGCACCTGAGCCGGAGCAGACAAGAGAAGAGGAGCTGTCAGGGTGCCACTCAGCAGGGAGGTCCAGGAGACCTGGGTTTGACACTGCGTTTCCCACCGAGGCACACCAATCTTTGAGTTGAACAGAGAGAACTTGCCCTGTACACAGGGCCAGACAAACTGGTACTGCTGGGATCCCCTGCAATGTCAGCACTGGGGCATTACTCTAAGAAAGGAGCTGCAAGTGAAGAACTAAATCCTTCAGAGAACCCTGTAACAGCTGGATTACAAAGCACTGGAATCATGGACAACATCAGTTACAACTGCAGCACCACAAACCCATGCAGGCTGCTTTAAAACTTCAGGGAGTATTTCAAGTAGGGAGGGGGTATGGACCCTTGCCCTGGGTAACACCTCTCCAGCCTCTGCCTGCTTCCAGCTTGGATTGCCACAGACAATCCTCCTTTTGTGACCTCTGTAAACCTCCTTCTGTAACCCTGATCTTCACAAAATGAAAAAGCCAAACTATTCATCCCAACACCACTACCCTTCCCACAAGAACAGCAGGATCTACACATCAGACTGAGATCTATCACTGTTAAGTTATTCATCATTATGGTTATAACTCCACAGCAGGGATTTCTAGGTTTACTCATGTTAACACCTACACATCCTCCAAGCAATAAATTGGTTCCCAGTTACCATTAGCTGGTTCCCATCACGCTGCAGAATTCACCAGATCAGCAGGGAGCAACCAAGACTGTCATCAGTGCGTGAATATTGCTTAAAAGATGGTTTTAACTTCATCCCATACTCCCCTCTGAGCTATAAGGCACTGTATGGACATCTCAGAGAAGACACCAAGGTACCCCTTGGAAACATCCCATATCTCCTTTCACTTGATCTGTGTGCTAAACCAGCAACAGGTAACAACTGTGCAATTAATTAGATTAATCTCTGAGGGGAAATAAAAAAAAAACCAAACAACAGCCCAATGTAAATATGAATCAGGTGCTTTGTAAACTGAGCTCCCCCCCTGCAGCCAGCTGGCTGTAGATGGGTACAAGCTGTGCCAACACAGCAAGACACGCCACGCACATCATCAGCTGTAGGGGATCTTATGAAGGGGAAAACCACTTGGAGTGTGGGTTACAGGAAAAAAATCCCATTCCCTCAAACAAATTGCAGCAGCAGCACCAGGTGGAAAGCTGGAGAAGGAGCTTTGGGGAAAAGACTGGTGTAAAAAATATCACCAATTTTAAAAAAAATTCAATGTATCTGACTTAGGGGACGCCGGATACATCTGAGGTTAAGCTGAGAAATGTTATCAGGGTGGTGTAAATCTCACACTTCACTGTGATAAAAATCCAGATGTGTATACAGGAAGGACATACATCAAGGACATGCAACATCTGCATCCTGCCTCTCACCTTCTCGAAGAAGAGAGATTCTGTCCCCACACCGTGTTTGCTGGCTTCTGCCAAAGACTGGTCTTTCAAACCAAGCAGCTTTGGTTTCTTCTGTTATCAAAAAAAAAAAAAAAAAGAAAGGCAATTAAAAAGAAAAGGTGTGTTCAGCAAGTTGGGATAATTTGATTATCTATCACAGGTGAGTGCCAGCTCTCTGACCCCACCATGTGCTTCCCGTTAAAGGAAAGGTGGCTTTTTCAAGAAGAAAAGTCTAATGTTAATAAGTAGCATGCCACTCCAAATATCTGAAATACATTGTTTCACCCTTTCCTGTAACTAGCTGATTGTTTCAATCACACCACAGCGTACATTACTTTGATAACTAGTTTGGAAAACTGCCAGAACAGATGATTTTCCTATCACTCATCCAGTTCTGCAAGTCTTACACCTCCCCAGCATGACAATTTTTTTCTCTCTTGCATTCTACTGACAGATACTTTATTTTCCCCATCCTCAGAAAGGCTGAAAGGTGCCTCCAAAACGTGCTTTATTTTGGTACCCTCAATTTGAAGAGGAGGAGAAAGGGCAGAAGGGGACTTAAATGGTATAATTATGCCTGCTAATGCTTCTCATGACAAAGGAAGATATACTGGCTTCAAAAAAAGCAGGCAAAGTTATCCCTCATGCACAAACACGAGGCCACCTGGCCACAGGACAATTTTTGTTGCACTACAAAGCCACACTGCTCTCACAAATCATGTGTCATTTGAAAAGGGCAAACTCTGCTGAGAGAATAATCATTTATCATTGTATTAAAAGCTTCATCACAGGAAAGATGAGCAAACATGATTCTACTGCATCTGCTCCAAGTTCTACTACAACAAAGCTTTCACAGGCACACCTTTTCAGCTCATCTTTTCCTACGTGCCTTAGGAACATTTGCTACAAATATTGGGCAAATTTATTCTGTGGCATTACTGAGGCTTTTGTCTCCATACTCCATAACTCCCCCTCATTAAACACTGCTAATAAAACTACATCTTTATTAGAAAGTGATGAAAACTCTGTTTCCCCAAGCCATTAAAGTACCTATGTCCCACCCTCAGGAACAGATACCGCCATCAGTTCGCAAAAATCAGAGGCAAACACTTGTGCTTGGAAACAAGGACTTCTGAAAGGTTTAAAGACAAAACACTATTTTCCATGTTCTCAAGCTGCAGCCCATGCCACAAAAACCACAAGGACTTGGACGATACATCCTGAAGGAGCAGCCCAGGCTCTTACCTTCACCGGAGGGGTGGCTCCGGTGCCCGAGTGCCGTCGGATCTGGCAGCCATTCTGGTTGGGTCTCTGCTGCTTGTTGTTGAGCTGTGGCTTCTTCACTGTGCCCCCGTGGTCATTCCTGACTGATTCCACCTTCTCTGCAGTTGTCTTGCTCAACAGCTTGTTCAGAGACAAACCCATAAGACCATTAGGGCTGCGTTCCACACAAAATGTCACCAAATGGATTGGGTTGGAAGGGACCTTTAAGGTCATTCAGTTCCAATGCCATGCCATGGTCAGGGACACCTCTCACTATTCCAAGTTGCTCAGAGTTCCATTCGACCTGCCCTTGAACACCTCCAGGGATGGGGCAGCCACAGCTCCTCAGGGTAGCCTATGGCAGTGTCTCACCACCCTCACAGGGAAGAATTTTATTCTATTATCTAATCTAAACCGACTCTCTTTCAGTCTGAAGCCATTCCCCCTTGTCCTGCCACTCCACGCCCTTGTAAAGAGTTTCTCTCCATCTTTTTTTGAGGCTCTCTTCAGATACTGGAAGGCCACAATTAGGTGACCCCTGAGCCTTCTCTTTTCCAGGCAGAACAATCCTAATTCTCTCAGTCTTTCCTCACAGGAGATGTGCTTCATCCCTCTGATCATTTTGGTGGCCTCTGGACTTGCTCTGACAGATCCATGTCCTTCCTGTGCTGGGGACCCCAAAGTTCCTAGCTCTAGATGATCAATGGATTTTACTGCAGTTACAGCCCTAACTTAGAACAACCCTCTTAGGCAAAGGAATTGCATTTAAAATAAAAGTTATTTAAGAGACAAGTTGTAGCCAGGAAACACAGTCTACCCCCCTGACCTCCCTCCTACACCCCAGGAAAGTTAGAGCAAAAGCACACTTTTGTGCACACTTGCTTCATACAGAACAGTCTGCACTAGGTATTTCACCCTATCTCCAAGGGCTCACCACAGAGCTGTTGGCATCAGGCAGGAACTGCCCAAATTCCGAGAGCAGATCCTCCTGGTTCTTGAAGAGGCGAGCCACCTGGGCATAGACCTCCTGCTCTGTCAGGGCTGGTGTGTAGTTCCCTCCTGCCTCCTTGGCGTTCCGCTGCTCTTTCTGCCAGAGGAAAGAGGAGAGGTGTCAGAAGAAAGGATGCACAAACTATTCAAGTGACAAAGAAAAAACAAACAAATTTTCAGTGATAGGAATAATGGAACAGCAAAGATCTCAGCTTCTTAAGTAAAGCATCATACTATATTAATAGTATGACTCTCATATATTCTAAATATTTATACTTATATATACACTATAAATACATCCTAAATGCCCAACTGGCCCTGGAACAGTAAAACATTGACCAAGGAAGTGGTTTTTTTTGCTTTTAACATAGAGCTACAGCCACATTGCCTCATCCTGACACGTGCTCATAGAAAAACGCCAAACCCAGTTTTTAAACAAGCACTGCAGAGACTTCCAAATAAAGATGATGGATTGAGATCTATTACTTCATCCTGCTATGTATCTTTTTAACTTGCCAGACTTCTGCTTAGCTCAAGCAGAATTCAAGACCAGGCTGGACAGAGCTTGGAGCAACCTGACCTCGCGGAAGGTGCCCCTGCCCATGGCAAAGGGCTGGACTAGATGACCTTTAAAGCCCTTTCCAATCCAAACCAGTCCACGATTACCTGCTGGCCACTGCTAGTACAGCAGAAGACCCAAATGCAACTTTTGGCCACCACTCCCAAAGCAAAGCAAGAGAAATACCCATACACGGGCACAAATTCACATTTCTGACACTCGGATACCTGATACGTATGGAGAATCTCCAGGAAGGCTTTGTAGATGTCCGGCTGCCCCTGGAACCGGTTTTTGATCTTGTTGACGTAGTTGATGGCGTGGTTGAACTCCACGGGCTGATTGTTCTGCAGGGATGGTGTGGTGCCCAGGGAGATTGTCACGGGCGTGTGCGGCTGCACCGGCGGCGAGCGCGGCGACGCGTACGGCGGGATCGGGGGCGTCTGCTGGCTGGCAGGAGTGTGAGCCTGCAGCTGCGATGGCTGAGGGGAACACAGGCTCTGTTAGGAAGCAGCAGACCCCCCTCATGGTCAGGATAGAGGCACTTTGAATCCACTTAGGGATAAACAAATAACTAAATAAATATTTAGTGGGCCAGCAGAGACTAAACCGCATCACGGAGACAAAATACCTGGGCCGTTCAAGCAGTAGTTATTAAGATTATTTTCCTTGCTAATTTGGACTGAAACCCGACAAGAGATACAAAATATCTCAAAAACTTCAGAGCCAAAATGCATAGATATGGCTGGCTCCCACACAGCCAGTCACTTTGGCACTAGTCAACAATTGTGGGATGAAAGGAGGCAATAGCAAGGGAAAACATGAGTTTCTTCAGACAAAAAACAGGCAGTGAGTAATTATTTTGAATACTTTCAATGGACATTGAACAGCCAGGTGAAAATTTAGTTTTGAGGTGGCATTTTAAATGGAAGTACTTGTTCCCCTCACGTTTTACATTTCTAAACTCATATTAAACAGAGTTTTCAGGACTGAGAATTTAAATAACTGTCTTAGGACGGGCATAAATATCCAGTTACAATATCCTGTCCTGCCTTTACCTGCCTGGTAGGGAAATCTTACTTCATTGTCTAGCCTGTCCCTCAGGCTCATTTTAAACCTTCAGCAAGGGTAGTTCAACACTTTGCAGGTGTGATACGGAGAAAACCACTTATCCCATGGTGTTATGAAGGAGACTGCTACATCTTTACTGAGAGCATGTATCTCCTCAGAAAAAATCCCTGAAACCTAGCACAGGCAAGTTCATTCTGGAATGATCTGCAGTGTCCAGCTTGGCAAATCTTTTAGCAAATCTTTCAGCATGTTTTTGTTTGCCATTTCTGAGCAGGAAGTTGCATGTCCCAACAATGTTTGCCCAGAGATCAGCTAACCGCCACATTTTAAATCCTGCTGCTTTTTAACTGCACGTTACCTTTTCCTTTAGCTTTTCCAGGCAATTGTTATCTAACAGTTTAGGGATTAACCCTTGAAACTTTGGAGATCCCCTCCCTAAGGCTCTGAAATATTTTTGCACTTTGAGGCTAAAATACACAAAATTTCATCTGGAGTAATCTCCTTGAATGTCTATTATCCTGCTCTGTTTCACATAAAATACATCTTCTGGACAGTAGAATCTGGATTATATCTAAACCAGAGTCAAATTTCCTTTCTTACTCAAAGGTCTCTGTTTTGGGCACACACAACCAATACCTACAGGCAACACCACGGTCATTCTGCTAAACTCTTGCACTTTAGATGTTGCCAATAACTCCTGAACCCTTCCAGCTGACAGCTGAACCAGACCCCTCTACAAAAACCATTCAATCTGAAAACAAGACTTCAAGCAATGTAAAGGCCACCAAATAACAAATGAAGGTTTCCTAAAGGCTTAATTGCCTCAAGCATTTGAAATTACTCACACTTCCACACCAAAGGGAACATCTTCATCACAACCTCTGTTTTATGGGCAATTTCTTGGGACTTTAGGTCAAAGACAATATATACAAAAGCAGGCAGATAGTGTGTGCCCAGTGCTTTAACTAGAAACCTTTTCCCTAGGTTGCTGGATCATTCCTTGAATAATGTGTGTGCCATTTACCAGATGCTCTGACTGTCTTTCAGTTCCCCACTGCCAGCAACATGGCTTTTCCAAACCCTTGATGTTTTGGAAAGCTTATTTGAATTGCTGTCAAATTAACTATGACTGCATCTTCAAGTTTGAAAATGAGAAACGAATCCAGCAGCAGAAGGGGAACACGTGAAGGTTCACGAATACTGTGGGAAAGCAGTGTGGAAGTTAATTTTTCACCCTGTAGCTGCACACCAGCTTCAGCTGGAGGCAGGAGGATCTCTGTGCTCTCAGCGCAGGTCACCCAGAGCCCCTCACCTTGCTGATTTTGGCAGGTGTGGGCTGTGGTGCCGGCTGTGCTGGTGTCGGGGTCGACTGCGCCGAAGGCTGCGACGGATGCGGCGGCTGCGGCTGCGGCTGGGGCTGCAGCCCGTGCGTGGGGATCTGGTGAACCTGCCCCGGGGTGGTCACGTTCACCATGTCATTGGTCTGCACCTCAATCTTGTAGCCAGGTGGCAGGAAGGTGTTGAAGCCCATGATCAGGTCTGGGTGGCCCTTGAAGAGCTGCGACACACGGCTGATCACCCCCGGAGTGTCGATGCTGCGGAAGGAGTAAGATCACAATGTCACCATCCCTTGGCACCTTGCACTGGGACAAGGTTCTCCACACAGCAATCTTCCAGTGCACTTTTTTTTCCCCCCTTATCACCTCTGACATATGAAACAATACAAAACCGAGTCTTATAAACAGACTGCTGAACGCAAGAGTGACATTAGCATTATTTTATCAGCCCAGACAGGGCTTTATATCCATGAGATCCAGTCCCAAGTCTGACCATTATTAATGGGCAGACAACCAGATGAATCAGCTGTCAAGGCTGAACTTGTGAACTCCCACTCTAGGCAGAGATTTAGTATAAACGAAGGGATGCATTTAATTTTCACAGAATAAAGCACATAACTGCTTTTACATCATTGTCCAGGTGTATTATTCTGTATACAAAGGACAGAATTCAGCTCCTGCCCTGTGCTCCCATGTCCACACACACTCTTTCTAACCTGGAAGGAAGAAGCAAATGCAGTTGTTACCTTTGAGATTTAAATTCCTTCATAATATCCAAGAAGTCATTGTAGACCTGTGGCTGACTACCAAACTGTAGCTTCACCTGGTCAAGGTAAGACAATGCATCCTCCACCTGGAGACAGAGCAGACAGGTCATATTAGCAGAGAAGATTTGATTTCACCTCCCATTGTTCTGTAAAACCTTCAGCATTCGAAAACACAGCTGTTAGCTCTGAGCCTGGGCAAGGAATTAAGGAGCAAAAAGCTCATGAGCCTGGTTTGTGTACTACCAGCACTGTTTGAGTAAGAAGTACTCACTCCCCACTCCTGGCCCACAAGACAAAACTGTACAAAAAAAAAAAAAAGACAAAAAGGAAAAAAGAAACCCCCAAAAAAAGCAACACAGATCAGCAGAATTACTCAGAATGAAAAAAACCACGAAAACCCAACATGCTCCAAATCTACCATCACTGAAGTAACTGCTAGGATAAACAGAACTAGACTGAGTATTTTTCCTGCACTCATATGTGGAAATTATTATGGAAGTCTAAGAATAAGCAGAAAGTGGAAATGACATATTCCGTGTAGTAGATGTCTGCCAGGTACACGCTTGTACTTCTCTCAAAAAACCAGACATTTCAGTTCAACATAGAAGGGCTTCAAAAATGGCAACCGCAGGCAGCAAATTGTTTTACACCTCAAACAGCAAGAGGTTCATGATTTGTGTACCAACAGCCAATTTTCAGAGGTGCAGGAAGAACAGCCATGGCCCAAAGTGGGAGCTCTGGGTCCCTGAGCCTCCAGCGGCCCGGCCAAGCACTCAGCAGCTGCAAGAGCTGCACACGGGACCCCTCTTTGGTCTGAAATTAAACAACAGCAATGGAAGAAAGACTCAGGTACAGCCCCAACCTTGCACCAGCAAAGGACTTTCCACAGATTTCACTGTGAGGAAGAAGCACTCTTTCTGAAAACTGTTTTCAGGTTTGTAGACATGCAGTTTCCCACATTCAGCAAAAGGAAAGGGCAGTGGTTTCCACCAAAACTGGAAAAGACTCACACCGTATTTGGAAGAAGCTGAAACAGGCATCAATTTGTATGTATGTGCCTTCTCCAAATGTAGCAACTTAAAGGGGCTATTTTTGGTGGACTTTTCTCTTTGTTTAAGGGTTTTACAGCACATAATCTGAGAATAGAGCCTTACTTACTCCCAAATTACTCCCACACAACCACCCACATATGCCATGTGTTCAGAAAAGCACCAAATGTTTTGGTAATTTAACCCATTCATCCAAATACTCTAAGCAATACATTCCTCCCTTCCCTCCCTGCCACAAATCTTTTCCTGGTCAGTCCAATTTCTTTTTATTATGGTTATGTGAAACAACAGGGCTTCAGCAGAAAGAGAAGTCCATTTCTGCATTCAATAGACTCCCAAACATGAGAAGCATCAAATCCCTGGGGGAAAGGGAAGGGGGGAACAGGAAGGGGGTTAAAAATGGTCAGAAAAAGGGACCTGGCCGCAGAAGGAATTTTGGGAGAGGATGGTTGACATCAGGCAGCTGCTGACGTTACCTTGAGCCTCTGGAACTGCTGCTGGCCCTGCACGGGCACGGCCGGGGGCGTGGGGTGTGTGTGGCTCTGCACCACCTGGCTGCCGTGGGGCTGCACGGGCGCGGGGTGGTGGTGGCCGCTGTGCACGGCGGCGATGGCCGGCCCGTGGCTGCCCGAGCTCTGCGGCACGGCCGACACCTGCCAAGGCAAACAGCACGTCAGGCACGGCCTCGTGGAGAGAGCAGAGCCTCCCAGCTCCCCAGACACAGCAACACAGTCAAAGAAGCAGAAAATAGCTGGTTTGAGCTTTAACCATGACTGCTAACAGCTTTGCTCGACCAGCTCCGGACAACTCTCATCCCACCCTCCAAATACAGGAAAGCCATCCCTGCAGACACGTGCCAAACACAGGTTGTCCCCAGCCTGCACACTCACTGGCTGTCCAGTATGTTCCCTGACATAAACACCTGGAAAAGGAGGGTAAAATGGAATTTTTCACCTGGCAAGAGTCAAGGTTCTTTCCTTTCCCTATATGTCACAAGTAATAATCTGAATGAATGAATCAGCATTCTTGATAATTCAGTTTGGGTACTAAAAGTCAAATTGTGGCTCTCTGGCATCAGTAGGCTCAGGGGAAAACCCAGCTTGGTATTTCCCCTAGAAAACCAGGGAAAGAACAGAAAGCATGAACTTCTGGGAATTCTTCATACCATAAACCAGGAAAGTTTCAATTTAGAAAATCATTTTCACAAACCCAGTTTTCCATTCAAGTCTCTTTTAGATGGGACATACTTAATTTAATCCTCATGAACAAAATAAGGTTTGCTTGCTGGTCCATCTAAGTTCTTTTTAGGAAGGACTGCCAGTATCAACACACCCTCTTACAAAGGGTCTGCCTGCAGCTCTTCAGCTCTGAGGCTGCCACTATCAGTGTGAATATCCTTTCTGCAGAAGCAAGGATGAAGCTGTGTGTAAAATCAGGCACTAGACAGGGAGAGCAGCTCACCAGCAACACAAGTGTGGAAGGTTGAACATACCAGAAATGTGGCAGAGACAAATACGCCACAAATAGCCTTTCCCCGCTCTTTCACTGACAGCTATCTCCAGTGTACTCTTAAAAATTTTTTTTCCCTGTTCCCAACTGCCAGCTCCTTGTAAAGGAGGCAAGAGAGGGAAGAGTGCCACCTAATGACTCTGGGGTAATGTTTTACGAAACAGTTCAATTTTCCTGAAAGTCTTCAATCTAAATGCTGATCTAGTCTGTTAAGCTTAAGATCACCCAAGACACCATATGTCTTTTACAACAGCAAACCTTTTCCTGCTGAAAAACAGAAAAATGGAGGAAAAATCCTCCACAAACCTGACTCTGTGATTCAGAGACCACGGTCTGAGAGAATCATTAGAAGAATCATGTTCAAGAAAGCCAAGTCACACTGTGTTGGCTGGTGACGTACATTGTCCATTTTTTAAGGGAAATCCCGGTTACCAAAACAAAACTTTGTGTCAAAGACGGAACCCTACGGTGCCACAGTAGAGTGGTGGCTGGCCAGGGAGCTAAGGGCTGAGCACACACACCTGGTAGCTGGGAGTTACAGAGTACTGGATGCCCGTGGCTGACTGCATGGTCTCGGACACCGCCTCATAGACCGGCGGGGCCGGGGCGAGCACGCGGTGCTGGTGCGGGAAAGCCTCGGTGCTGCTGGTGATACGTCTCTGCTGCGACGCATACACGGGAGACTCCTGCTCATCCAATCGCCGCTTCATGCTGAACTCATGCTCGGGAAGCACCTCAAAACCTGGGGAAAGCACACTGGTTAGCACAGGGAAATTGGTCCAGCGACTCCTGTCCTGCAGAGATCACCGTGAGCAGGCACGGCGAGTTTCCGTCCGTTCCGGCGCTGGTATCTTGTAAAGGGAAAGTGGAATTCAAGATTTAGCTTTCAGCATAAAACATGCAACCATATCCCAGCACAAAAAGTACAGCCTTATTGTTGTAGGAACTTGAAAGTAAAGGATTTCTTCAGTCTCACCTAAAGGATGTTGCTAACACACAGATCCCGAGCGATGCAGAGCTCGTGAATGCAGCGTTCGAACACAAGAGGCTGGGGAAGGAAGGATGTGTTACCTACACACTGTTTGTACTGACAACAGAAAAAAAATGACAGTCCAGGTACACAGAGAGGCACACAGATCCCAAGTGGGGAAGGAAGGATGCAGTGTTGAACACAACACACTGTTTGTACTGACAACAGAAAAAAAACCCTGTTGGACAGTCCAGGTAGGATGAGAGCTGTGAGAGATCCTAAAGGATGTTGCTAACACACAGATCCCAAGTGATGCAGAGCTCGTGAATGCAGTGCTTGAACACAACAGGCTGGGGGGGAAGGCTGTGTTATCTACACACCATTTATACTGACAATAGGGAAAAAAAATCCTCTTGGACAGTCCAGGTAGGATGACAGCTGAGAGAGATGCTGTGAGAGATCCTAAAGGATGTTGCTAACACACAGAACCCTGAGCGATGCAAAGCTCGTGAATGCAGTGTTTGAACACAACAGACTGGGGAAGGAAGGATGGGTTATCTACACACCATTTACACTGACAATAGGAAAAAAAACCCTCTTGGACAGTCCAGGTAGGATGGGAGTTGTGAGAGATCCTAAAGGATGTTGCTAACACACAGACCCTGAGCAATGCAGAGCTTGTGAACGCAATGCTTGAACACAACAGGCTGGGGAAGGAAGGCTGTGTTACACTGTTAATAATGACAACACAAAAAAACCCTGTTGGATAGTCCAGGTAGGATGGGAGTTGTGAGAGATCCTAAAGGGTGTTGCTAGCACACAGACCCTGAGCAATGCAGAGCTGGTGAACGCAGTGCTTGAACACAACAGGCTGGGGGGGAAAGCTGTGTTATCTACACACCATTTATACAACAATAGGAAAAAAAAATCCTCTTGGACAGTCCAGGTAGGATGACAGCTGAGAGAGATGCTTTAAAACATGGGAAAAAAGCAGGATGCAGAATCAGAGTTTGAAGTCACTTACAAAGCCCCAAAGCATTTAATACGTGTGCATTAAACACATTTCACATGTAACTTTAGGGGAGTTAACTATACTGGGAGTATTTTGGGTACCACATGCCACACCTGTGGTGCTGCCAGCATCCCGGCCCCACTCAGAAGCTGGATTCCTGCCTGCCTGCCAGGGAGCACAGGTCAGCAGCTCCCTCACTTACTCCCCTGTATTTCTTTTCATGTTGCTGCCCAACCTCAAGGTGCTTTTCTGCAACTTGATTTCACTTCAAATCCAACAGGTCATTCTGCCACTGTCCCACTCCAAAAGGAGCCATGAATTCCTGGCTCTGTTGGATTGAACCAGTCACCCCAGTACTCTTCACTGCAAGCAAATTCCAGCGCTGTTTTCTGTCCATTGATAGTCACTGCCATCCTTGAGACATTATCTGCTGTTTATCAAAAGCACAGGCAGCCTGTTAAGATGCTGGGAGGACAGAAAACAGTGAAACCACCCTCTTTTGCTTCAGGATCTCTCCAAAGCAACTCTTCAGTGCAGTTAAGACACACTCATTGCTAAGGCAAGCACATGGATAAATGAGAGGGAACAACATTCCCCCAGAATAATGGTAACAGCCAACTGAGCCAATCCCCATCTACCAAGTCAGGACAGCTCTGCACAGTCTAAATCTGTCATTAATCAAATAACCCAAAGACCATTCACTGATATCTCACATCAAATATGGAATCAGCAGGATAAACGTGCAAATTTTTCTCTCCATGACATAAAACATAGAAAAGATTTGGAAAACTTTGTTTTGGAAGGGAACTTAGAGATCATCTCATTCCACTCCCTGCCATGGGTAGGGACACCTTCCACTACCCAAGGGTGCTCCAAGCCCTGTCCAACCCAGCCTTGGACATTTCCAGGGATGAAGGAGCCACAACTGCTCTGGGCACCCTGTGCCAGGGCCTGCCCACCCTCGGTAGGAAAAAAAATTTCTTCCCCATATCCAATACAAACTCTCCCTATTAGTGCCTCCTTTCACTTGGAGGGGGTAGGACAACAAGGAAGATGACCTAATCTTCCCCAAATCACCTGGCAGGTCATAGACAGGAAGCAGAGGAGGACTCCTTGTTCAAAGCAAAGGGGAAAAGCTCATCAACTGCCTCTTAATTGCAAGTTACAAACACTAAGTAAGCCTGACCCTCCACACACACTCAGCAAGCAGAGGAACACACTCCAGGAGCTCACTTCTCTAATGGTGCTGCACTGGTTGTCTTTTCAACCAGTCTCTGCTGATAAATGAAGAGCCAGGAAGGTTAACATGGAGCTACTCCCCTCATGGAGCTACTTCTCTCAGGCACAGGCCACATTTTGCTTTGCAAAAACAGAATTTTATGCTAATACGGCTGGGACTAAACTGAGTAAATCTGGCCTCACCCCATCCACCCACAGCAGAGCTGGCCAGGATTTTGCATGACAATGGCTGAGTGCATGACTAAAGTCTGGGCAAAGCCTTGGTGGCAGCTATTTACAAGCTACTCATCTACTTGGATACCCTTCTGCTCTGAACCCGGCTCCCTCAGCCAGCCCTGCCACTCACCCCTGACCTCCCAGGCTGGTTGTCCCCTCATCCTTCCAATTTTGTGTGCAGATCCACGGGTGTGGTGGCTGCTCAGTGTCCCACCCCTGGGTCTCATTTCCCAGAGCATCACTCCACACTCCCAAGCCCCTGAAGCAGAGGCTGTTTGAGGGCAGAAGATGGCTGGAAGGCTAACGTGCCCTCATGAGGATTAGAATGCCACCTCAGGCTGTCTGAGAAACTTTTCCCTGTGAAGACACCACAATTCTTGGCGTGTGAGGCCACAGGAGTCATGACAGCACCAAGGATCCATCACCACACACACACCAGCAGCGTGAACATCAGTTTTTGAAGCTCCCAATTCTTGCAGGCCAAGTGTACAATCTTCCAAAAATCTAGTTTGCTGTATGGTTGAAACTTCTGTAATTTAATTGTAAGTTAATTGAAACTTCTGTAAAGCAAAAATTAAAGCTCATGTATGTTCACCTTCCTTCTGAATTCCCCTCACCTTCACCAAATGAGCTTGGACTCTGCTTTTATCCAAGCAGTGGAGCTGCTTCAGCTGTGAAATTCTGTATTGTATAAGGGGGTGTATATAGCTATATATGTAGTCAATATATAGGTAATAGTCAATAGCAGCAGTCAATTTTCCCAGGTAACACCACACTAACTCCCACCAAGGGTCTGCAACCCACTGTGTAAGAGTGTCCCACAGCAAACCAGCCCTTAATGAAGGCTGCTAATTGACAGGCCTTATTAATCCCAGCAGAGAGATGGTCTCTGAGCTCTGCTGTACCCAGACAGAGACAAGTGATGGTGACTCTGCACCCACCACCACCCAAACTCCAGAGAGAGGGGAAAGCAGACCAGCACCACAACAGCGGCTGGTCTGCATCCTGCAGGAGGAGATACGGTGCTGAATGGTCCCAAAGTGCATTCATTTCCCCCTGAAGTCCTGCTAATCCTAACCTGGCATCTCCTACCAATCTCCTCTGTTCAAAAGCTGGAGAGATCTGTCCTGCAGAAAGTCCCTCCCTTCCTACAACCCACCAAAAAAAGCTGAGGAAGGAACAATGAGATGAAACCCAGGATGAGACATGTCATTTTGAACTGATTTAGCCAAAGCATGCTGCTCAAAGGGGCAATTCCACCCACTTCCACTCTCAGTAACAACTGATTTCTCCTTAATGATGGCAAAGCCCAGCTAAGGGAAAGATGTTTTGAGAATAAGCACACAACATCAAAGACTTGTACCAAGAGTTTTCCCTCCACATTACAAACAATACTATGCTTATGCATCATCTCAGAAATGCAGCACACATCTCTGGCATCCCCTCATGGACTTTGAAGTGCAGATTGAGAGAGCCCCAATTCAAACTGCAACATCTGTAACCTTAATTTGAGGGTTGAAAAGCCCTCAAAATACAGCAGGGACTGAAAGTAAGGCACAAAATTCAGGTACTTTCCTTTGTTAAAAGCATTAACAGGATGCATGCAGGAGATCTTAGCTCTACCTGAGCAGACCAAGTCAAGAATTGAATTGCCCAGCAGCATTTCTACCCAAACTCCCTTTTAACTCCTTAAAAGGAGCACACTTCATTCTGTCTAGGGGAGGATGAAAACTATTTGGTTATTTTTTCCCATGAGGTTTTTAGTTTTTTAGGCTTTTTGAGGGCTTTTTTGCAGGAAAAGGGGGCTGCATGGGAACACACCTCTGGATCTTCCCACCTGTGCCACCTCCCAGCTCCGTGCCACAGGTAGGATGCATCATGCAGACACACACACGGGATCTTAAGCTGGAAAAGCAAAGGAAAAATTAAGAAAAGCTATGTTGCATCTCAGTAACAACACCAGAATTATGGAATTTTACCTCACCAGCTTCATCAGAAGGTTTCCCCATCCATCTGCCCCACACGAGCTGGTGGGACAGAAACAGGCAAGTGGAGCACATCCCTTTCCCTCTACTGAGGAAAGCAAAGGAGTGGCAGTACTGACACAGAAGGAGAAGGAACAAAGAGGGGACAAGGCTGGATTCAGCTGGAGGAGCACTGCAGGGCTCTCCTCCTGCCTGCTCACTGCTCCATGGCAGCAACAGAGGCACCAGAGCCCAGGTGCTCTCCTCTTCCATCACAAAACCGCCTCACTGGTGGCAGCTCTGCTCCCCAGCTTTTTACCACATAATATCCCAAAAATCCCCATTATTTCTACTGCAGGTTTTCCCATCGGATAAGCAGGGTCTTCAGGCATTGGAGATCAGCTGGTAAAGTGAAAAGAAAAAGCCAAATAGAGACTAGGAAGAAAGCAAATCGTGAAGGTGCAGTGCCTCAACACCTGTTGGAAACCCAGCACACCTGTGGATAAACACCACCTCCACCACCGAGCTGTAAAAACCCACTGCAGAGGATTTTGATCCCTCTGAAAAACTGCAGGGAAATTGCAGAGCTGCAGAGGATTTGTTTAACACATGTGAGGGCTTTTTAAAAGGTTTTCTTTTGAGGGAGAGAGGACTCCAAACTTGGGAGCAGCAAGCGTAAGTGTCAGCTCTGCTCCCGGAACAGTCACGGATGTCCTGCAGGACACATCCCACACAGGATTATGGAGGAGTGCACAGCAGTGCCTGCTGAAAGGAGCCAGCTCAGGTTCCAGCAGTGCTGCTAACCCAGCCACACGACTTCCAGAACATGACCCAGCTTGTTCAGCAGTCACTGCTACACTTTGTTTTCACGGTGCCACACAGCCCTGCAGCACGGGGATAACCCCTTGGCCACGCTACAGAAAGGCACGTCTGGGA
Organism: Emberiza elegans; assembly: GCA_024865655.1. Taxonomy (NCBI): domain Eukaryota; kingdom Metazoa; phylum Chordata; class Aves; order Passeriformes; family Fringillidae; genus Emberiza; species Emberiza elegans. The sequence goes on from JALJVW010002397.1 coordinate 3,727,599, forward strand.
TCAGAGCATCATTCCAAAACAAAATGAGAAGCATCCTTAGAAAAAGGTGCTGGAAAAGCACAACCTGAAGCTTTGGGAGCAGTTGGGAGAGTTTTCTGCAGGGTGACATCGTGCCAGCACCCACCAAGAGGCAGATGGGACACAAACAAACCCCACTTGTCCAGATGGGGAACAAACTGGTGAGGTATTGATCCCTGCTTTGCCAAAAAGTGGCCCAGGTGCAAAACCCCACCACAGACACGATCCAAAACACAGTCAGCAGAGCTCAGAGCATTGTTCTGCCCTGTTTCCTAACTGCACCTACCCCATGCACAGAGGGAATGATCAGAATCCTGTTATTTAACCAAATGAAAAATGACAAGACCCCAGCAGGGTTGGAAAAAAAAAGTAGCCTAGTCCCAAAAGCACAGCCCAGGCTGAAGTGACAGCTATTATGGGGCTCTTTTCTGCTCCAGCTCCAACAGCCATAAAAGCTTTCCAACGCTGGAGAAGTCCAGAACAGCAATCTGGACAGAAAACGATTCATAAATCCTGGAAACGTAAATGATCCACCTGCCAATTCCAACACGATGCTCCCACACGTGCCAGGAGCCTGAGCTGAGGGCTCCCCCAGCAACCCAGGCTGGGGCCAGGGGAGAGCATCCCCCTTCCCCAAACTGCTCACAAAACCAGCCTGACTTTCCCCAAACTTGAGCAAAGTAGTGCTGGTTTTTTGGATGAACGACTACATTGCAGCATCTCAAACTAATTCATGCTGAGACCATGTGTCTTCAGCAGAAGCAGAAGGTGGGAGGGATGAGGAGAAGATACTCTGGGGGGAAGAAAGCACGATTTCCTTTTGCAAAGAGTGTACCCATGCGAAAAACCGCTAACTTCACCTCAGCAGGGGAAAAAAAAAGACCCTAAAAAGTGGTTTTCTACTCTTGGAGATCCAGCACCAGGCTGCCAAGGCACTTTATGGGATGAAGGAAGTTTTACAGATGCTTTAAAATTAGTGTATTAAAATAAAATGCCATTTTAATTTAAAATACTGCACTATACAGTTAATCCTATATAGCAATGCTTACTTTTCTGAAACTGTATTTTTTAAAATTAATTACGAGTCAGGAGCGGCAAATGGCCAGTACAGATACAGCTGTACTGAATTACGTTGGGCATTTCCCACTTGTTTACTGAGCCTGCACCTTTTAGCACAACTAATAGCGGCAAGTTAAAAGAAACATGAGGTGTTATGTCAGCCTTAAGCTACACTTTAACACACAGACCAGGTTTGGGTTCCTCTGGACAGCGTGGGAGACTGAAAATCCATGCACAGCTGGAGATGCCTTTGATAATGAGTTTAAAATAGAGCTGACACAACTTATTTTGCCCCATTTCAGTGGTCCAAATGAATACGTTTCTTCAGGGATGCAATTTGTATCTGAGCACATGCGCTATTCACATAAATAATGACTGTTAAAATTCAGAATGGGTCTGAACCCAGGCCAGGAAGAGGCAGAAAAACCAGGATTTAGTTAAGCAGACACAAAGCACAGTCATACTTTTAAAGCTACCTGAACTCCACCAGCCTCCTGCTATCAAAAAGATCCAGCCCTAAAGTAGTTTCTAGGGATGCACAACAGCCTGAAGAATTTTTAAAAAACGGATGAAATACCAATGTAAGCATCTGCCAAGTTCAGAGCACGGGAGGACGCGCAGAGGGCTCCGGTTCGCTAGCGAAATCGCAGCGAAATTAACGGGAGCCCGAGGAGCTCTCGGGTTTCCGTGCCGGTGCCGCTCCAACAGGTCCTTGCGGAGAGCCGCGCTGCGGAGCGGGAGAGCTGCGGGAGCCCCGGGGGAGCCCCGGCCAGCCCGGAGCCCCGGCGGAGCGCCCGTGCCGCGGGGACCGGCACCGGCACAGCGCCTTCATGGCAACTCCGCCGGCAAGTTGGGCGAACACCGGCACCGGGGAGCGCCGCGCCGCCCCCCCGGCTCTCGGAACGCCCCCCGGGCGGGCGGGAGCCCCGGCGCGCGGTGCGGCCGGTACCGGGGCCGTGCAATGCGGGCGAGCGCTGCCGGGGGCGGTCCCGCCGCAGCCCGGGAGCGGCACCGGGCGGAGGGCGGGCGGAGGGGCGGGGGGAGGAGGCGGCGCCCGGCTCGCAGCGCGCCCAGCGGCCGCCGCACGCCCGCCCGCCGCTCCCGCCATGCCGGGGCCGGGACACCCCGGCGGGGCGGGGCGGGCGGGAGGACGCGCGGCCGCCCGCGCGGGCCGGGGCTCCCCGGGAGCCGCGCCGCGGGCACCGACCGCCCCCCCCCCGCAACCCCGCGCCGCCGCACCGGCGCCGGGCCCCGCCCCCTACGGATCGCCGGAGGGGGCCGGCCCCGGGCCCGGTGGCCTCCCGTCCCCGCCGTCCCGCTCTTCCTTACCTCGAAGCGGCTCCTGGCAGCGGCCGGGTCTCCCTCAGGGTCCGGGGGTGGCGGGCACCTCCCGGGCGGGCGGCGGGGGCGGGCTGTCCCCGGCGCAGTGAGAACGGGGTGTCCCCGCGCCCCTCCTCCCGGAGGGGGGGGGCGGGCGGGGGCGGCGCCGGTGCCCCGGCGGGGGCGGGGGGCTCGGCGGGGGGGGTAAGATGGAGTAACCGTCTGTCGGCCGCCGCGGCGGAGCGCTGCCCGCTTCTCTGTTCCCCGGGAAATCCCGCCCCTCCTCGCGCAGGGGGGGAGCCCCGAGCGCCCGTTGGCTGAGACGCGCGCCCGTCACCGTCTCGGCCAATGGGAGCGCTGGCCCCGCCCACCAGGCCCTCCCCTATTGGCCGCGGCCCCCAGGAAGGGGATGTGGAGAGGAAGGGAGGGAGGAGAGGAGGGGGGGAGCGACCGCCGAAGAAAAATGTCCGTATAAGCAGCGCGCCCCGCCCCCGTCCCGCCTTCCCCGCCGCCCTATTGGCTGCGATACCAAAGCGCCGGCCAATTGGCGAGCGGGGCCGCACCGCCGTCACGGCGAGAAGCCCACCCACGCGGCGAATTGGCCCCGCCCGCCACCGGCGAGACCACGCCCCCCTCTCTGGGGAGCCCTTTTGTGGAATGTTTACATCGCGGCCGCGGCCCGCGCCAGCGGCTCCCCCCGTCGTCCTCCCCCCGGCCCCGGGCTCCGGTGCCAACCGGTTCGGAGGCGGGAGGGGAAGGGGGAGGGGGCTTGGCGGCGGGGCCCTAGCCCGGGGGCGGCGCGGCGCTGCCTTTTGTCCCCGACCCCTTCACTTCCGGGATGGCGGCGCCCCACGTGGGGCGGGTCGGTTACACGTGCGGGCGGGGGGCACAGGGCGCACACACACACTCGCTCCCGCACACGCCCCGCACACTCGCACACGCTCACACTCACGCACGCACGCACCGAGGAGGAGGAGGAGGGGGGGGCCGTGGGCGGTGCGCGCCGCGGGGGGCGGCGCCCTCAGCCGCTGCAGCCAATGGCGTGCCAGGAAGGGGGCGTGGCCGACGCGGCAATGGCCCTAGCCCACTCCCTCCCCCCGCACACACACACTCAGTCACTCGCCTCCCCCCCCCCCTCCCGTCGCGCGCTTCCCGCCGGCGGGATCCGGAGCGCGCGCGCGCTTCCCTCCCCCCCCCCCTCCCCTTTTCCCTCAGGTTCCCGCCCGGCCGCCCGCCCGGCCCTTGGGAAGCGATTCCCGTGAAGGGGGGCGAAACTGGGAAAGTGCGTGTGGGGGAAGCAGCTGTTACCTACCCTCAACGCGCAGGCGAGCAGCCCTGAATGGAGGGGGAACTCCCCCCGGGGCGGATTGGCCCCGCCGTGGCGATCGTCACGGCCGCACCGCCCACGGCGGGAGGGAGGGGGGCCGCGAGCGAGGGGGTGTGAGGGAAAGGCCTCTCCCGGCGGCCGAGGGCGGGAGGGAGTCGGGAGAGACGGTGCCCCCGCTGCGGCAGCCGGCCTTCCCCTCCGCTAGAACACGAGCTGGACGTGGGGGTTGATGCCTGCAGTCACCGTGTTCGTCTCCCTTTGGAAAGTTGTGGAGTGGGCTGCTGGGCTCCCCTGACGGAGGCTGCAGCAGCCAGGCCTGGCCGCCCCTTAGCGCTCGTCTGTGCATCTAAAACCTGCTCGGGAAAGGGTGAAATACAAACACACATGTTCCACGCTTGTGTTAAAATGTGTGTTTCAAGAACCTTCACTCAAACAAGGTCCAAATCTCCTAGTTGTATTTTTTTTTCTTTGCAGCTGGTCTTCCCTTTCTCAGAGCGGGAGAGCGTTGCAGGCGCAGGCAGTGGGGTGGTGCTGGGACAAGCAGAGGAGGCTCTCTCCTCTCTCTCTCTCTGTAGCTGGGAGCTGCAGCTCAGTTTAACCCCTGGAAGGGCTCTCGACACGGGGGTTTGAGCCTGCACGGGCTGCGGTGCCACTGGAGATCGAGCCTGAGCCTTGGAAACCGGAGGCAAGGAAGCAGAAGGGCTGGGAAATGAAGCGCTCTGGAGCAAGGCTCTTTCCAAACTCCCAGGGTACAAAATTACAAGCACTAAAGTAATCGTCATTAGCGAGGCATGCACGCAGCCAAGAAAGCCAAATGAGACAGGTGGGCACAGCGATGGCAGCGCCGCTTTAGGATTGCCCTGCAATGCCTTCAAATTGTTTCCAAACTCCAGTGGAACTTTGGATTTCGTTCTGTGTTGTTACTTTTGCCTGTGGTGGCTGATCCCCATCTCTGGGCCACTCCAGGGAAGGGGAGATCCTCCAGGCATCAGGCTGCTTGCATTCAACAGCCCGTTTTTCCCACCGCTCTCCAAACAATACGAAGTTTTTCTTTCCAGTAACTTTTGGCTGTCTTAGTGAAGTGACCATTTCCAGAGAAATCCTTGTTTCTACTTCTGAGTAGGACCTGCTGGCACAGAAGGAATGGATGGAACAAAACATCGTGTTGTGCAAGAGGACTGAAAATGCTGGCTTTGAGAAGAAACGCAGCCCTGGAAATAGTAAGGGAGGGTGAATGTTTGGGTTGTTTTCCCATGGAAAAGGTTTACAACCTTTTTCTCCGCCTCCAGCACAGATGGGCTCTTCATCCCTCCTCGAAGGGAGCAGCATATCCGAGCTGTTCCCATTCAGAGCCAGAGTTGGTTATCTCCCTCCCTCTCCTCTGGTTTTTCCTATCAGACACCCAGCACATGAGTCTTGGCAATGTTTTGGTTCTCTGTGCCCACATCCTGTGGGATTGAGCTAGAAGGCACAACCACCTTTACCGTGTGCACAGAGCGGGCTTGGTTGGGATTTCACAGCCAGTGGAAGAGAGACACGGGCTGGGCACATTCGTGGTGGGGCCACGTGGGACACTTGGCATCACCTGCAGCTTTCTGATCTGGAGCCAACACTTCGCCAAAAGCCCTGCTGAGCCACAGAGAGCTGCTGCTGACAGCACAGGATTAACAGTGAACTGCCAACACTCCCCTCCTGCATGTGTGCCGAGAAGAAAGCCCAGCTGGGTGAAAAAGTTTGGCAGTGAGGACATAGGGCCCCAGGAGCCTTCCTTCAGAGCATGAGAGCTCTCTCAGAGGAGCCACCCTGCAATGGGTGCCTGGAGGGAAACTCTGGGGCAGCCTGAGCCGGAGGAGCAGATCACACTGCCTGGGCTGATGCTGCTCCAGGAGACAGCTGGGTGGAAAATGGTACCTGGAAGGATGGGATACTGCAGCTGAACCAGAACCACTCTCAGGCAGGATGTGCACAGCTCCAGGGGTGCTCCCAACACCCACAGTGCACTATGCCCGGGCACATGCAGACCAGACAGATTCCCTGCTGCCTCTGGTTCTTTTCCAGCCTTCCAGTGCGTGTGTCTGACCTCAGTTTGGCACAGCCACACCAGTCCACCCCCAGAGCACAGGGGAAAGCTTCTCCCTGTGCTACTCCTAGAAAGACACTGGCATCCCTCACTGTTTTAGGCTCCAGCTGAACAAACACAGGTGCTGCTCTTCACACCCGCCAGCTGCCCTGCTCTGGGGCACGAGCTCTCTCGCTGGCTCTAGGGCTTCATTTGCACAAGCTGCCTTTTTTATTCCCCATCCCTAAGCCTCAGGCTGCTGCTGCTGCTCTGGGACTGGCATTGCTTGCACCTGAAGGCACTGGGGCTGCCTGACAGCCCAGGAGCTCCCCCTAATTTTTGTGCCTTACATGCCAGCTCAGAGGGGATCCAGAAGCACAGAGGCAAATGCCTGCACCCCCAAATCCTGCAGCAAAAGGCAGCAGCAGGCAGATACCATGGCCAGACAGGAGCCTGATATCCTGAGGCTTGTCAAGGCCCTGGGAAAAGAGGCAGGAGCTTGGAGCAGGGTGGCTTGTGTCCCCCTGGCTACACCAGCTCATTGTGTTGCCTTCCCTCCTGACACTATCCTGCCTGCCCAGGAAAGCTTCCTGCAGCCTGGTTATCTCTGCCTCAGCCTCACCCAGGCCAGAAGAAGCCCTAAGCACGGCCCTGTGCTCCTCAAAGTCCACGTGTAGCCAGGGATGAGGCCAGCTGGTTTTCAGAGATCACAGCCCATGCAAAGCCCTGAATTCCCTCCTTCTGTCCTGCCCAATGCCCCCACGACAGCAAAGAGGACTGGTCACTGGTGGTATATTTATATATCAATACAAATAAAAACAAAACAACTCCCAAAAAAGTAACAACAAAAAGGTTTCTCTGAGAGCAAAATAGGAACATTTACAAATACTTCTGGCTCTGGCTTGGATCAAGTTAATGTTAAATAAAAAAAAAAAAAAAGAAACAAACACAAAAAAACACCCAAAAGAAAACAAAGCAAAACCTCCCGAACCCTGCACCCCCTCCCCAAGATTATAAAAAAATAAGAATATACACATTCAAAGAGCTTATTACAGTATAAAGTTGGGGAGGCCCAGGCAGTGGCGGGGGCTGGGGCAGAGGCTCGTTGCCTCTCCAGGGTTTGGGGTTTACTCTTGCTCAGCGCTTTCCCAGCCCATGACTCAGCTTGGCAGGGCTGGGCCTGCGGGTTCCCAGGGGCAGCTTGGGAAAGCCGGGCAACCTGGAGAGCCGGTCGGTCCCCACGGCCCCGTCACCCTGTCACCTCGTACCTAGTGACTCCCTCAGCGGCACCCAAGGGCAGGGGATGCCTGCCAGCTCAGCACCCCCAGACAGACAACGCAATCCTCCAGGTCCTCCCCGGAGCACTGCTGCTATCTCTCTCCGTGGGGAGGATGAGACAAAGAAACAGGGGGGCTACCATCAGGTATCCTTGTGCCTCCAGCACGATGGGCACAGGAGTGGGTACCGGGTCCCAGCGCTGCCCATGAGGGGAAATAAGGCAAGGGGGAAGACAAGACAGAGCCAGACCAAACTCACCGCTCCAGAGATCACAGCAGTGAGGTGGCAGGACAGCGGGGACCTTTGGGGGCTGCTAAAGGGGAGGTTGTATATATGTATCTATATAATAGCCGGGGGGTCACAGCGGGGGTATATTATATACACACATACATACAGACACACACATGGAGCGTCAGGTGAGACCGAAGCACGTGCCTCTTCCTCAGCCCCAGGACTGGGAATACATTTCCTAGGACTTTGCAAAGCCCCTCTCTAGGTACATCTTAGGTGGTCCCAACAACAACAAAAAAAACGAAAACAAAATAAAAAAACCTCAACAACTCGAAGAGAAGACAAACCACCTCCCCAACCATCCAAACCCAACCGAAACACGACGGGGAGGAGTCAGAGCCCCTTCCCGTGCCGGCAAAGTGGCAGCCACCGTTTGGGTTGAATAAGGCACAGTTCCATAGCAGTGCTGACAGCCGAGGTGCTCCGGCCCTGCTGAGTCCCAAGGCGGCGCGGGCAGCCCCCGAGGATGGGCAGCGGCGTCCGAGGGAGGCGGAGGGTCTCAGTGCCCCGGCGAGCTCTTCTCCTGCGCGGCCCGGCTGTGGTTGGTGAGCAGCAGCCCCTCGCGCTGGGCGTGCTCCAGGATGGCGGTGTAGCAGAAGTAATACTGCTCGGGGGTCTGGATGCTGAAGGCGCGCTGGCTCCGCATGCGCAGCACTGTCTGGTAGATGTTCAGCGTGCCCACGTCCTGCAGCTGTGACAGGCAGATGTCCAGCGCGCAGAAGGTACCTAGGGACAGCAACGGGATGGCATCAGACACTGAATGGCACCATCACAGCCCCTTGTGAGAAATGGAGTGCTGGTGCTCAGCCCCCACTGATCTCCTAAGGGCATCTGGGGACTTCTCCCAGGTCTGATGGTTGTGGGAAGTCCTGAGGATGTGTCTCAGCTTGCAAACACACCCTGGGTTGTTGTAGTAGTGTGTTTTATACTTTGCAATACTTTGAAGTAGTTTTGTTTTGTATCCCCGTATTTTTCCCAAATGGTTTATCCCAGACTGTACCCCCTGCCTTTACCTGTGTTATCTCTCTCCCTGGCTGAGATCATCCCCAAACCCCTACCCTGGCTCTCTGTCAATCACTCAGCATCCCATCCCTCCATCTAGAAGCTTCGGTCCAGGTCGTTGAGTGATTAACCAGAGGCAAGGGTCAGCCCCCCAAGCCTTGCCCCATACACTGTCCTAAATGTCTATCCCCAGTATCCATCCCTTAGGGTCACTTATTGGTTAGAAAAATGTTATCCACTAGGAAAATGTTATCTACTTTTGGTTTCCACCTCCCTTTAAATGTAACCTTGGCACATCTCCTGGGGCTCTCGGCAGGAGGCCCCCTAAGGCGCAGGAGCACCCCAGAGCCCCTGAATAAAACCTTGGATTAACCCCTGCTAAGAGCTGGCCCTTTATCTTCTACCCATGTCTCTGGTGTCTCTCCTGCTGCAAAGGCGCCCAGCCCAGGTGCCCTCAGTACCCTCGGGGCACGGGAGAGTGTCTCCCCGCTGTTGGCCGTGTTGGTGTGTTGGGGTTGCCCCCCTGGTGTCTGCCGACTCGGGACTGGCTGAGGGTCCCTGAGAGGCTCCCCAGAGAGACAGAGACAGTGGGTGCCCAGGATGGAAATGCCCCAGGGAAGCTGGACTTGTCACCCCACCATCCCCAATCCTCCCCACACCCATTACCTGTCCTGCCAATGCCAGCGCTGCAGTGCACCACGACTGGGGGTCCCCCAGGGTGGCCCTTGAAGCGAGGTCCCAGGGCACTGACAGCCACTCTCTGCTGCTGCTTCACGGCCCCCAAAAAGTCAATGAGAGTGGCGGCGGAAGAGGGGACGCCATAATCCGGCCAGCTCAGGTACTGGAAGTGGGACACCAGCCGCCGCTCCCTGGTCTGGAGAAAGCAGGGGGTTTAGACTCTCTTTCCTCCCCTGATCCCTGGTGCCCCCATGCCATTCCTCCACCAGGCAGTTGTGCCCACGCACCTCTGAGCTGTGGATCTCCAGGATGGTTTTCTTGTAATGGTTGAGGTTCTCTACGCCCAGGTTGGTGATGGTCAGGGCCCCAAAGCAAACCTGGAAATCCTTTTCCAGCGGCCAGTACTGGCCGCACTTCCTCCTGCCTCCCTCCTCCAGCCTGGGAGCATGACAATGACAAGCTGGTAATGTCCTCCTTGTCCTGCCTGAGACATCTCCCATGCCACCCAGCCCTGGTCCTTTGGGGATCCCACAGGGACCAAACAGTCTGTCCTTGACCCAATGTCCCACCTCTGTGGTGCTCTGGCTGGCACCACTGCTGCAGGATCACTGCCCCAAGCCCAGCATTGCTTATCCTGCACCAAAAATGCTTATTTGGCACAGAAAAAGAGGGCTGTGTCCCTCCATGAGTGCTCACCGGGTTGTCATCACGATCACCAGGACATTCTGCTCCCACACCATGCGCCAGAAGTCACCATAGGTGTTTTCCAGAGGCCCTGCAGGGACAACCACCCATCAGCCCAAAACCTCATGGATCTGGGCAACCCCCTGCCCAGCTGCATCCAGCAGCCCCCCATCACCCCCGCCAGGGAACCACAGTCCCTTCCTGTAGGGGCTGAGCCAGGTGTGGCTCCATGAACACAGCCTGGAGCTGTCACTGACTGTCCCTATGGCTCAGCACTGATCCCACCTCTCTGCTCATCCCTGGGCATATGGGGCAAATCCAGAGCTGGGATAGGGGCAGGGAGAGGGCTGCTATCATGGATGAAGATGAATCCCCTTGCTCTCTTCCAGGAAAAACTTCAGTCCACTAGCTGGAAACTGAGAGGGGAATAAATACACCCAGGGAGGAGTAAATACACCCTGGGAGAAGGGGGACCTGCTGGGCAGCGCCCAGCTCCTGGGATGTCCCCATGGCCAGGGGCTGACACCGGGCAGAGAGGCGGAACCCACGGGTGCATCAGGAGCAGAACACCCCCTTGTTGGCTCAGCCATACCCTGAGTGCCAATGTAAGCATTCCTCTGCTTGTAGCCATCCATGAAGCTCGCGTTGATGTAGTCAGTCAGCTGCAGGGAGAAAAGCATGGGTGAGAGAAGGCCTCCAGACCCCTGGGACGGCTGTGCCAGCTTCCCACAGGACTGTGGGGCTCCCTCCTGGGCTGGCTCACCTCCGGGCGGCTGTATGGCTTTGCCAGCTTGACACGGGTTTGGTCCAGGCAGGGCACGTCCCCGTACCGGTTCTTGTCCTGGTTGTAGGGTGCCCTGGGTGAGAGGCACGGGAAAGGGAAGCAGGGATGTATTCCAGGCAAGGCAAAGGCAGCATCCCTCCCTCTGTGCAAGCCTCTGGGGCCTACAGCCTGGGCTCTGCTGCCATCACCTGGCCAAAGCCTCGGGAAGCAGAGTCCCGGCCAGGTCCTGGTCCCTGCTGACCTCTGCAGCTCCCCCTTATTCCCAGAGGCTGCAGGACCCACAAAGGGGGCTCCCACCATCCCTAGGCCGCGGTTCTCTGCTGCTAACCCCAAGCCCCACACCATGAAGAGGCTGATGGCCTCCACCCAGCAGCAGAAGCCTGGGGGGGGGACACACAGCTTTTTGGGGTGAGAGGGGCCCCTGGCTCCCTCCCACAACTCACAAAGAGCAGGCGAACGTGCCGGCTGGGCTCCTGCGCCGAATGTCTTCGTACTCCTCATAGATGCCACGTTTCTGCTTGTGGCTGACATGATCCAGCAGCTCCTGGAGGGTGACAGACTTGGGCCCGGGGACGTGGACGGAGCCGTTATCTTTGGGGGCCGCCAGCGGCACCAGGATGAGCTCGTCCAGGGGGTCGGGGTGCCCGTTCTGCTGCGGCAGGAACCGGCAGTTCCAGCTCAGAGGGTCCAGCTTGAGGGACCCTCCGAGGTACTCAGGGAGGCATTCCCGGGGCAGGTGATCCTTCAGCTCCGACATCTTCACCATCTGCACCTGTGAGAGGAAGGGGAAAGGCAGGGGTGACTCCAAGAAGGTTGGAGAGGATTCGCCGGGGATGGGGACAGGGATGCCAAAGGTCTGGTGCTCGGCAGCTTCCAGCAGATGGGGCTGAATGGCACAAGCTGCTTCCACCACCCTGGCACGAAGGGAAAGCAGCCTCAGCCCTGCCTGCTGAGAGGCTCCTGTGCCAGGAGAGTCCCATGCCAGGAGGGTCCCCACTCACCCGCTCCCGCAGCTTCTCCTTCAGCAGCAGGCTGATGATGGAGTAGGGCACGCGGAACCACATGGGTGCTCCCACGATGAAAACCTTCTTGAGCCGAGCTGGGAAGGCACCCTGTGGGCATGAGGAGGGGGTCAGACCCACTCTGCTGTGGCAGGGGACATATCCCAGCAGAGGTGACAGCCAGCACAGGGAACCCATGAGGGCAATGCCCCATCTGAAGTGTGCCTCGCACGCTCACAGCTGTGCTTGCTTTTATGACTTGATAAGGAACCAAATTACTTCCTTGGAATTAGGTAAGCAGAGGGTTTGGCTCCACAGGGAGAGGTGAAGACTGGGAACCGGGATTATGCAAAGAACACACCCTGGCCAGTATTTACTCTTATTGATTTTTTTTCCGGAGAAGGGAGGAGGCACCAAATGCCAGCATGATTAAAAAATAATTTGCATCTGTTTTCCCAAAAGTGCTGCCAGCAGCTGTGAGAGGAATCCAGCCCGGGGACAGCTGATCCCTCCCGCCCGCGCCACACCGCAGCCACAGCCGGGTCCAGCCTGGCAAGCTCCCAGTGCCTCCCCGAGGTCCTGCGGGGCTGCAGCTGGTGCTGCTGGCTGAGACGTGGTCAGCGTGGTTGGGGGGCAAACTGATGCCAAAACCACAGGACTTTGGGTTCTTGGTGAGTGAGTGGCCCACATGCTGTCCTCAAATATCAATTAACCCCCAGGTACCACCTTGAGCAGGTTGAGGATCTTCTTGCTGAGGTCCAGCTCGAAGTTGGTGTACTGTGACCCTGCCATGTCGTAGATGAATACCAGCCCGTTCCTTTGTGTCTCAAAGCTGAGAGGAGGAAAAGAACAACATCAATCCCACAACATGCAACCAACTGGCTCCTGCATCAGCAGCTCTGCCCCACACTGACTCCCAAAAATCCCTTCCCATGCTTCCCAAAGGACTCATAGACCCAAACCTTGCTTCTGCACTTCCCAGCTGCTTCACCATCTCTTCCTACAACCCTCATTTAAGCCTGACTCGTGCCTTAAGCCTGCCTCAGCAGCATCACTCGTGATGGGTAAAGTCAAAAACAGAAAGAGCCCAACAGGATAAATGGCAGGGGAATGTCCTGGGTTTATATTTTTGGCAGGGCTCACATTACATCTGGCTGATGGTGGGGCTGCCTCCTCCCCAGGCAGAGCCTGCAGGAATCTGGGACTTTGCTAAACTGAACCCAGGGCGTGGACAGGGCAAGGCTGCAAAGAGCCTGGCTCAGGGCTTGGGAGATTTTGCTCCCCTGCTGAACAGCTCCATGAGGAGGACTGGCTGGAGCTCAAAGCAGGGAATTTCAAGCCATGAGGAGCAGTGATCTCCCTGGGAGGGAACATGCTCCCTGGGGACCCTCCAGTGTGAGACAGGGTAGCCCTGCAGAGGCAGGCTCACCTCTCCACAGCTCGGTCCAGCAGGTAGAAGAGTGCCTGGAGCACCACGTGCTGCACGCTCTTGCTGGGGTGGTGCAGCTTGGCTGTGAACAGGGCGATGGAGGCTCCCGAGGGGTCCCGCACGCTCTGCCGAGGAAACGGGGTCAGGCTCCTGAGCACCCCCGTGGAACAGGGCTGGGACAAGCCACCCAGCCGGGGGAACCCCACCTACCAGGATGGTGAACTTCCCGCTGAGCAGCTCCGAGCGCAGCGGCTCCTCGTGCGGCTTCAGCTTCACAATCCCCTCCTTCAGCCGCGTCTCCTGTGGCACAGAGGGCAGTGACAGGGGGCACAGGGGACACAGGGGGCACAGGTACAGCCACCTCTGCCCCACGGGGCACCCAGCTGTCCCAGGGAACCTCTGCTCCATGGGATCATCTTCCAGCACACCCCCAGTAACAGAAGGAGCAGCTTTGCAACACCAGGTTGGAAAAGGCAATCATGGATGTATATCTTTAACATATAGGGAAATGCTCTGTGGGCAGCACACACCAGCCAGGAGGGCACCCCATGAGCTGCTCCCAGAGCACGGGAAGGGATTGGGATCGGTGAGATCTCCATGGCAACCCGCCTTGGCTGAAAAAGGATTTTCCAGCTGGATAAAACTTGTAAGGGAGAGAGAGAAAGAAAAAGGAGGAGGGGGAGGGTGGTCCCAGGGAGCAGGAAGCCCTCAGATTGGGGGTTCCCATCTCACTTACCCGGTAGGAGTGGAAGAGCTCGATGGCCCGCAGGACGTCGAACTTGCGGGCCATGAGGAACTTGACAGCCACATTCCAGGAGAGCGGGGACACATTGTACTGGCCTGTCCACTTGTTGATCTCCTCCAGGAACTGCTTAGTTGCCTGTGGGAGAGATCAGGGGCATGCAGTGAGACAGGGCGAGAGGAAGAGGAGAAGGAGGAGGAGGAGGGGTGCCCCAGGAGCATCCCTGGTTATTGTTGGAGCTACAATCCTCAACAGACCCAGCAGTTTCTCGGGGTGAAGCAGGGAGCTCCACAACCAAAGGGGTAAGGGCAGTGGCAGAAAGGGAGCAAGGAATGAGAAAAATGGCCTGGAGGCTCGGGGACACTTATGGAAAGGAGAGGGGAGCTAAAAGGAGGATTTCACAGGCAACAAACTCCCATTCAGACACAGCATCCCCAGCACAGCCCCATCAGCTGGCAGTGGCTCCTGGGGCTGCAGCTCCACCATGGGGCAGTGAACTTGGCTGTGGGAACACAGGCAGTGACATTGAAGGGCTGACACTTTGCCTGCTACAGGACATGGACCAGCTCGCCCAGTAACACCAGTTTCACACATCCATGGAACACCAGGAGGGTCCCAGGACGCAGCTTTACCTTCTGCCGTGGATTGACCCCCTGTCCCACACAGGAGCCCCAGGGGAGACAGGGCAGTGCAGCCCAGTCTTCCACTGCATCCTGCTCGAAGGCGAAGGATGCAGGCAGCATGGAGGGAGACACCAAAATGCCTTCCTCCCACCCAGGCACACGCCAAATCAAACAGCTTCCAGGCTCCCAGAGCGGAGGATGGTGAGCAAGGAGGTGGAGGAGGGAGGGGAGCGCTGAAGGCTGGCTCCGGGAGGGAGGCAGCCAGGCGGCGGTGTAGGATGTCAGGCGCGGACTTACTGGGAACTATTCAGAGTTACTGGGAGCTATTGAGCCAGAAAAGCTTGTCGGCGTTAATGACTTCCGACAGGAGGAAGCAAAGGGCCGGGGTTTATCGGCGGCGCGAGGCTCGGCAGGGACAGGGAGCCCCTCTCATGGCATGGGCCAAAGGAGCATGGCTCACCCCGGGGTCTCTCCCAGCACTCTGCAGCCAGGAGCTCCCTAACTTGGTCCCAGAGTCGCACAAAGCAGCCAGGCAAGCACCGCAGGAAAATAAATGGGACAATACAGGAACCATCATGTGTGCCTTAACATAGCACACATCCACACATCCAGGAATATATTCGATCTGTAAACATATCCTGTCGATATATCCTGGGCACACGTCTGCTTTGCCAGGGCATCCCCCGTGGCACCCAGTTGCTCAAAATCCAGGGCTGCAGATGCAAACCCAAAATAAGTGAAGAAGATCCTTTGCCAGCACGTGCAGGACAGCCAAGGTATGGGAGTGAGAGCCAGGTACAAATCCCACTTCTCTTGGACAAAGACCAGAGCTGACACCACAGCCTGAGCTGGCAATGACACCCCAAGATAACGGGAAGGGAGTCCCCAGATGACGGGAAGAGGGGCCCAAAGGGCATGATGGCAATGAGGAGAGGATGCAGCCTGTGGTTCAGGTCTGCTTCCTCAACGTCTAACCCGGCACACTTCACACAATCCCATTTCCAGCAGCTGTCACAAGGGATGATGGGCTTTTTGCAAGGGAAGATGCACAAGAACAAGCACTATCTTTGCAGGGCAGTTCAGCCATGAATTCCAGCTTTCCCTGGGAACAAAACCAAATTCCAAACTTACCAGTGCTGCCATTCAACAGCAGGGAGCCAGGCATTACAGAGCTGAGCATCAATGCCAGCCACAGCTCTGCCCCCTTTGTGCTCCACTGGGTCTCATCATCATTCCTAGCCCCAATCCCAAGTGGATCTATACACATGTCAATCCCAGCGGAGCAGGGATCGCTCCACGTGCCAAAAACAAAGCCTGTGACCCAGAGCTGCAGCAAGAAGTCCTGTTTCTGCAGCACTGGGAGTGAAACTGTCCATGGCCAGGCGTTTGGAACAATGCTGGTCTTTGGAGTGCTGGCGTCATCCCCGTCCCCGCTGCGCTGGAGCAGGGTGGTGACAAAGCCACTGCTGCCGGAATCCAGGGGTTCTCCCTGCCCTCCTCCCCCAGGCAGCAAACCTGCCCTCCTTCTTCAGCGTGGGGAAGTGGGGGATAAATCTGTGGAAACTGCAGCTGGGCTGAAAACCTTCAAGGAAAATTGGTTTGGCTCCTCGGAGATAGGCTAGGGAGGAGCTGCAGAGAGCCAGCAGAAGAGATGTCCCAAGGCCGGCCTAAGAGGAGAAGGGTGAATTTCCCTCTGGCTTGCTGTTGGTAACAGAGGAGAGTGGAGGAAATCTTGATGGTCCCAAGATGGATGAAGGGATGGCAGGAAGGGCATGTTCCAGCCCAAACCACCACTTACCCACGAAAAGAAGGAAACTTCTGTTATTTTGGCTTCCAAGCCACCGAGGGCAGCACGAAAGGCAGCCTTCCCCACACCAAGCTGATGACCCAAACCTGGAGCCATTATTGCAAACATCTCTTCACCTTCTCCATCCAATATTCCCAAACAAACCAGACATCTCAGATCCCTCTCCTGGGATGCTGCTCTCACTGCAAACCAGCCTTCCCTGCCAGTGCAGGATCTCCAAAACCTCTATTTCTGGAAGCTTTGCCCCCTCCGTGACACAGGAGAAACGCAAATCTCAGGCACCTGTGGCGACAGAGGACACTCCCTCCTTGGACACTCCAAGGACACTCCCCATTCCTTGGGATTTTCTCCCCCTGGAGAGAGCAGTGCTGCTCCCAGGAGGAAAGAGCCTGGTAGCTCTGCATTTGCTGAGCACCACCGCAGGCTGCAGGAGGGGCTCTTCCATGGAGGTTTTGGAACTCGGCATCTCCATCCCAGCCCTCCTAAACCTCCCTGTAGAAACGAAGGATTTTTAAAGGAGAAAACCAACCAGCCAACCAACTGGAAAACCGACCATTTTGGAAGGAAAATGGGACTTTTTTGCCTTGGCTCTGCAGTCCCCAGCGCCACCAACGTGGCCAATGTGACAGCCCGAGGGGGCAGAGGGATCCCGGCAGCTCGCCCAGTCCCGCTCCCAGGCTCCACATCCCCATCCCCGGGGCAGCCCAGCGGCCGCGGGTGGGCAAGCCTGGGGAAGAGGACAAAGGAGGGGACAGGCAGGGATTGCTGCGGCCACCCGAGGCGGCCCGGCCGGCTCCAGGGCCCCGTTCCCCGAGCCCAGCAACATCCTCCCGGTGACGCAAGGCCGGCGGAGGAAGCCGGGACGTCACGGGAGGCCTGGGGCGTGGGAAGCGCGTGCACACGCATCCATCCATCCCCACGCACCATCCCCACGCGCCATCCCCACCGCAGGGAGCCTTGCCAGCGGGGCCACGCTGCTCTGGGGATGCGGGACCCACGCCCCAGCACCCACGGCAGGGGCCTTGCGAGGGCTCCCGGGGAGCGGGAAGGCTGGGGGGGTGCGTGGATGGGGGCTCTAGGGTGGGCGCTGCGTGGGCTGGGAGGCTGCGGCTTTGGCGGCTGCATGGATGGGGGGCTGCGCGGGGGTGGGGGTGCTTCCCATAGGGAGAATCGCCTGGCTGCCTGGCTGGGGAAAAAACCAGCCTGGCAACCCGGGCTAGCCAAATAACCATGGGAAAGGAGCGGTGTGGGGAAGGAGCCCCCGCGGTGCTGCCCAGCCCGACCCGGGGAAGAGGAGCCCGACGGGACCTACCTGCTCCTCCTCGGCGCTGAGCTCCGCGGCCATGCTGCGCGCCGCGCCGCGCCGGGCCGGGCCGGGCCGGGCCGAGCCGAGCCGGGCTGCTCTAGGCGGAGGACGCCCCGGCGGAGCCCATCCCCGGCGCTGCGGGCACCGGCCCCTCCCGGCGGCGAGGGCGGCTCCGCCCCGGGGGCCCCGCCGAAAGTGCCGAGAAAATTAAAATAAAACGGGGAAAAAAAATTAAATTAAATATCTATGTATGCGTGTGCGTGTGTTGGTGTGAGCCCCCCGGGAAGTTTGGCTCGGCCCGGGAGCGCCGCTCGGCTGGGCCGGGCCGAGCCGAGCTCCCGCCCCGCTCTGCCCCGGCGGGGGCGGCGGCAGGAAGCGCCCGCAGCCCCCGGTCCCTCCTCCCCGTCCCCTCCCCGCGGCTCGGCCGACCCCGCAGGGCGGGCGGGGGACAGGAAGCGCTCCCCGGCGGGGGGGCGAGCGGGGGACAGCAGCCGGGATGGGGCCGGAGGGGCCCGGTGCCCCCCGGCTCCGCGGCGGCTCCCCCAGCCCCGGTTCCGGCCGCGGCAGGCGGGAGCGCCGCCGCTAAAATGGTGGCAGCATCCTCCTCCCTTTGCTGGTGCTGGATAAAATTCCCGGCAGCCGCATCCTCCCTTGCTGTTACTGGATAAAATTCCCGGCACAGCTTTCTCCCTTGCCGGGATTCCAGCAGCGCAGCCTTCCCCCCACGAGCAGGAGTCCGGGGTTTCCAGGCGTCTCTTTCCACTCCCTCCTCTACGGTGCCTAAATTGCATTTCCCAGCCGAGCGCAGGTGTCAGCGCCTGGATGGAGAGTCCCGAAGCTCCTCCGGGAAAGAGCGGGGATCCCGGGAAGCGCAGCAGCGGTCGCTCCAAAAAGCCAGGCCCTGGGACAAGGGGACATTTTGTTCAGCCGAGGAGCACTGTGCTGGCAGCGTGCCTACAGCCGGAGCCTCTGCACCTAACTGGGAGAAAATGGAAGTAGGGCAGAGGGAAGGGGCTGAGAGCCCCGGCTGGATGAGGGCTCCAGGCTGGCTCTGTCCCCCAGCGCCCCAGGCCACATCTCCCGGTCGAGCTGCCTGCTCAGCTCTCCCGCCCCAGGCCAAATTTCAGCCTCCGGTGGGGTGACCCCTCCAGTGGAGCTGCTGCCTGTTCCTGCTGGGAGTGGGATCGCACCCAGCAAACAGAATAGTCACGGCACCAAACTGTGCTGGCCCCTGCGACTTCCGTTTGACACCCTCCCTCCAAAAACAGCCTTTCGTTCCCAACAGGAATTGTAACGCAAATATTTATTTCTCCAGCCCAGCTCGTGCTTTTGAAAGGGAAACTATGAGGCATCATCTGGAGCCGGCGGGAAGCTGCAGTCGCTTCCCTCTTGCTCTCCTCCATCGGCGCACACAGCCCCTCTTCGGCTGTATTTCCTCTCCTTCCCTCCTGGAGGACCTTGGAAAGCTGCTGGAGGGCAGTAACCTGAGCTGCAGCTTTCTCTGCCCTAAGGGATGCACAAATCTTCCATCCAGATGCCCACCTCCGGGTTGAATTGCCTGATGGAAGGAAAACTGTGCTGACAGGAGGCTGGATGCGGTATCCTGCTCAGCGCTCTCCCTGCAGACGTCTGCCAAGCAGGGAGGCTGAAGGTGGGAACCTTTGAGGGATGGGGAGGTTAAGGCAGTCCAGGTGCTCATCCTCTTTCCCTGGGTCAGCTGCTTCATATGTTAAAAAAATAACACCGAAACCAGTAACTTAAGCAGCTGTCAGAAAGCGACAGCTCTAACACTGTGGGGCCAGGGTGCCACTTCCCTGGCGGGGAAGGGGAGGGGAGGGCAGCCCCCTCCCACAGCCAGGCCAGTTCCTGCTGCCCGCTGCTATCATCAATAGCGCTGCACGGCCAGATGGTCGCACACAGCCCACACGCTTGGCACAGAAACCAGGCTCTTTCTGGGAAAAACGGGGGGTGCAAGGGCAGGATACAAGTGCCCCGCTATCTGCAGGTGGCCATCCCCACTCTCAGTATCTCCTCCAGGGGAATCTTCATAGAGAGCTGGGAGGAGAGTCCCCAGCGCTGCTGAGAGTTTGGTATTTCATCTCCCTCCTTTTCCTCTCTCTCTGGAAACCAACCCGGGGACAGTGAGAACGATCATTTCATCCCCCCAAAACCAGGGAGGTGGAGCAGCCGGTGCTTAAAAGGTGGGGTTGGGCTGGGATGAGAAAGACAGGACAAGAGACTGAAGTACCTCGATGTGCAGAGAATTAAACGCACACAAGCGTTTCCTCTGCTCCAGTCAGCACTGGAACCAATTTTTCAATCCCTGTTTGGGAGGCACGGCACGCATCCACCCTTAGGTAGCAGGAAGACGCTCAAGAATTTGTCTTTCTGAGAAACCTTTTATTTGGCACGATCAATGGTAGCGTTTTTCAGAGAGAACCCATTCCTTCCTCCCCCCACTGGGGAGAAAAGCCTTGCGGAGAGAGAGGCTTCTGCCGTGCTCACCCCGCACAAAGCCCTGCTCCAAGGCAGGTCCTGCTGCAACGCAGGGAAATTCAGATTTTCCCAAGAACGCGTGGCTGTGGAAAGTCCAGCCTTTGCATTTACAGCAGACCACTGCAAACTTTTTGTTAGTAACAACTTTCATTGGAAAGGCCTCAGAAAACAGCTGGATCAAAGGCTGAGAAGCCCCGATTTCCAGGGCTGGGAAGGCGGGGCTGCTGCAAGGGTCACAAGCAGCAGCTGCACCTCAGAGGTCCAAGCACTGTTCCTATGCTGGAGTTTTGCCAAGACTCTAACAGAAGCGAGGTCAGGAGCTGAACTGTATCCCTGCGCTATGGGGACAGATAATTTCCTAACACACGACTGCTTTAGTGAAGAACCAGACTGTTAAGGCCTCACAGAAGTCCTGGCAAGGAGTATATAGTTATATAGTAACAACAAGTACAAAAAATCCAGCAGCACCTGGGGCAAGATATTCCACTGTCATGCCCTTTAAACAAAGCCATCCTATCATCATAACTCTGCCTCCTCAGGAGCATGAGGCACAGTGAGGAGCAGGGAGCCTTTTCCCTGCTCTCTGCCCAGCTGGGCTGTCCCAGCAGCTCAACTCTCCATCTGGCTCACTGCTCCATCCCGGCCCCCCGGAGACTTTTCTGGCTGAGGGGTGGACAAGTGCTCCAGCTCGTAGTGTCCGTTCCTCGTGGCTGCCTGGCCCTTTTCCCCCGCCAGCTTTTTGCTCCTCTTGCTCTCGATGATCTGCTGGAGCTGCCGCCCGGCGTAGTCGGGCTTGGCTGTGAGCTCGGTGGTGGGCACGGCGAGCCCCAGGATCTCAGGCACCATGTAGGGCCGCAGCCAGCCCACCAGCGGGGTGCTGCCCGGGGTGTAGTGCGTCTGCTTGTGGTAGAAGAGCAGCCCGTCGACCTGCAGGCAGGAGAGAGAATGAATGGAAGGGCAGAGCTGAGGCTCCTGCAGGTGAATGACCAGGCACCAGACAACGGCTCTGCTCTCTGTTTGCAGGCCAAAACCACCAGCTGGATCGTTTTTCCTCAAGCAGTGCAATAAATAGCGGAAGGGAAAGGAGAAACCTGCAGAGCTGTTGCCCTGAAAGATCAGCGACTCCCAGATGGCTTTAAATTGTCAAAGGCAAATGAGTCCAGCCTGGTGTCAGCACAGAGCAACGTCCTCTGGATGCTTTCATCCCATTCTGCAGACAAGCCAGAGAGACTCTGAATAAGGCAGCCCACTTTACTGGATTAGGGCTATTTTAAATAATACATTTGGAAAGTAATTAGCCCGAGCGTGTGACGCCAAGGAGCCCCGATTCCTAACAGCTCTTTCAGCTGGCTTATGCCAAAAAAATTCTTAACGTTTCCCAGGAGAGAAGTTCTCCTAGCAATCAGTGACAGTTAAGGGCACTCAGGACTTTAAAGGTTTAGGCTCTAACTCTTGTGCTACTATTTCCACACTCTGCAGTGCTGCAGCTGGCTGATGTTTTCCCCACTTCCCCACCGTGCTCAGGGATTCTCATCCCCCCCCTCTTCCCACGCTTCCCAGGGGTGTGCTCTGCGAGGTTGGATCCTGCTGTCAGGCTGACTAATGCTGGAGGTGGTGCTCCTCTTAGCTCAGCTTCACAAGCTCTTAAAAGGCCATTTGGCTACGAGGAAGAGTGGCTGAGTGGGCAGGAAAGAGGAGAACAAGAGCCCACCTCAGGATGAACTGCTCCCAGGCCCCTCCCTGATCCTACAGACTCCAGAACAGAAACACTGGCTGAGCACAAAGCAGCATATGTCCACTTCTGCTCCACAGATGCTAACCTCTGGCAGAGAGGGTAAAGCTTCTGGCGCTATTCTGTCCATAATTTTCAGTCACTGTTAACATCTTGCAAAATAATCCCAGAAAAAGGGGGATTTCTGTGCTAGGAAAACATAAAACCAGAACAGTAAACATCATGATGAGCTTGTGCAACCCCTCTGGACATATAAAGTGAAAAGCTTTTCCCCCACCCTGCCTCCTGGCAAGAATCAGATTCTGCAGCACTCCAGTGCATCCAGCCCATTCCTGTGGGTGCGTGGCACTCGATGAGCAATGGGGATTCTCCAGTACCCACAGGAATGTTTCAGTACAGATCAGAGCCTGGAAGGCCTTCCAGATCACTCCAAGTACCTTCCCCAAGCTGGAAAATTCAAAGGAGTTCAGCCTGGTGGAGACAGGTCAGGTTCCCCATTCCCTGATTTCAGTGACTCCTATATTCCTTCCCATTTATTTAATTTGTTGGCCGGGTCCCTACCCCGAGTCACCACAGTGACAGTGGCCACATCAGAACAAGGACTGACGCTGTCCCTGAAGGCCTGAACCTGAGCAGAGACTGGCCTGGCAGGATTTAACATTCCAAAGCCATGCTTTCCAGATTTTAGGTGCTTAACAGTCCTCCCATTCCTAAACATCAGGGTTTCTCAGAGGCTTTGGCTCCCCTGCCTTCGTGGAAAGCATGGTTTTACTCAGATTTGTGAGAGGGACAGTAGCTCTTAAGATCCACACCAAAAAACACTTGAAATTCAGAGCCAGTCAACTGATCCAAAGTCTACTGAATTCCAGGGAATAAGAGTCCACTGAATAGAGTGGATCAGGCCCTAGCTCTGAGGTTACAGATTAACTCCGAAGAAGACCCAGATGTGAAAGCACTGACCTCCTCTGTGGCCACTGCACACACAGGATCCCTGTCAGCATCAAAAGATGCTGGGTCCATACCTAAGACCACCTCTGTCACCCTCCACCCATAGTCAGGATGTATTTTGCCTCCTGCAAAGTTTACTCTGTTCCGTGCTGGTGGTAGAAGGTGTTATTGGGGATTTTTGGGCTCCCTCTTGTGGCACACCACACAGACCCACAGCTCCCTTCTTCCTGGAAAAAGCACCATGGTTCCTGTGGTGTTGGGGCTGCTTTGAGCCAACATACACCACGTTTTGCTTCTTGGGGTCACACCCTGATACAGCAGAGGGCCTGGGGGGGCAAATCACAGCTGGATTACACAGCTGGAGCCTGTTCAGCTCCATCTCCTGCTCCAGAGTTTCGCAATGGCCTCCTTTGTAGCCCAGAAGTTTGCTGCTCTGACTGCAGCGGGCAAACACTCCTCAGCCTTTCCTCACGGGAGCAGATGCCTCAGAAAGGGATGAAGACTTTACTCAGGAAAGCCAGGAATGACTGTTTCTACAGAGGCACTTGGAGCATTCATTATTGAGCAAGCCAGCTGAAAGAAAGCTGGGAAGCCTCTTCAATCCATGTTCAGAGCAGGGTCTGGCAAGACCAGCGAGGGACTGGGACTTTCCAACTTGCTCTGATGACTGTCCTGGCTTTCACAAGCAGAAAGCAAAGTCATCCCTCACAGCCAAGTGAGTGCCCTTAACTTAAACCTACACCTATTTTAATGGCTAACTCAGGATGGCAGACCATGAGAGATGCTGTCACATCAACGTGGCTCTTGGCTTTGTGGGACAAGAAATCTCTGTGGAAGCTGTTCCTGACATAGGGCTGAGACTGGGCACTCCCAGGAACAGCTGCAGCCACTGGAGGAGGTTCTGGCTCACAGATGTTGTCACTGTCAGCGGGTCAGAATGCCACTGCCCCCTGCATCCCCTGCCCTTGCAGTGACAAGTCAGCCAGGGCAGGCAAAAGCAGCCAGAGCTGATTCCACAAGGGGCTGAGACTCAGTGCTCACAAGCACACGGAACTGAGCTGGGTGGCACGTGGCTGTCCCTGTCCTGCCCTTCCCTGGAGGTCAGAACAGCACAACAGCTGTGGCAGGGGAAGTTTAGAGTGGATATAGGAAATACCTTCCCCCAGGGGATGGTCAGGCACTGGAATAGGCTCCCCAGAGCAGCAGCCATTAGCCCCAGGCTTGCCAGAGCTCAGGAGCCTTTGGACAACGCTCTCAGGCCCAGGGTGGGATTCATGGAGCTGTCCTGTGCAGGGCCAGAGCTGGAATTTGAGGCTACTAGCAGGTCCCTTTCCACTCAATATTGTGGTGGTTCTACTTTAAAGCTGATGAAGCAAACACAGGTGTCCTGCTCTGTAAACAACACTGCTCAGTGATTTCTGTCACAGCCAACTGCCCCCAGCTCCAGTACACCTCAGGCACCCATCATGAACACCTAAACCCCCCAGAAACATTGGGATCTTACCACCACCCTTCTCCTTCCTCCCCACAAAACAGCCAGCTGCCTTGTTGGAAGCACCAACACCAAAGAAACGCACACAACCCCACCCAGGGTAGTGGTCAGTACCAGTTTAGGCCCTAAAAAAGTCAGCTGTCCATCACACTGCTATGTGAACCTGAGCTGTGCTGCTGTGGAGGCAGCCTGAGTGTCCTCTCATCCCAAGAGGCTCTTTCAGACACAGCCAACTGCAGCAAGGGCAGCACAAACCCAGGGAGTGCTGTGGTTTAACTCTTGCCCGTTTGTGTGGTTGGATGAGGTGTGTGACAAGGCAACAGATCAAACATAGAGGCATCCATCTCACACCCAGCAAACAGCAACTTGGCAAGCTTTCTGCAGCCTCAGGAGGGCAAATTCCCAAGGAGAAGGGATGCACCTCTCTCCCAGCACTGGCAGAGCTGTTGCTGCAGCTGGGGTCCAGGCCCCCACCTGAGTGTTCTCACCTCAAAGGGAAAGTCTGTAGCCAGCAGCTCACACAGGCTGTCCGAGGAGCAGGGGAAGTTCTGCAGGCCCACAAATTTGTACTGGAAGAGTAAGAGAGGGTTAGAAGGGCAACTCTCAAGTCTACAGGAGAACAAGCTGCTGAATCCAGCACTGGTGTGTAGGCAGCTAAAGAGGAAGGATTCCTCTGGTGCAGGATGTGGCATAAGAGGGAAAGGGTGAGGAACAGCTCCCACATACTCCTGATACCTTTTTTCCCAAGCACCTAAGGCTGCAGGAAGGACTTTTCAGGAGACCTGACCCAGAGATGCTCTTCTAACCAAAATAGAAAATTATGACCTCCGGGCAGGATGCAAAGCAGACAGACGTCTGCTCCAGGCTGCTGCCTCAGCCAAGCCAATCTTTCCACCCAGGAAATGAAAGCTGAAACGATTCCCCCCTCCATTAGGTAGTTATCTTCTGGATATTCCTGTTGGGAGTCAGGACAGGATGTTCTCTGAACACAGACACCCTCACTGCAGTCAGCTCCATTTATCACCGAGATGCTCAGCTCACAGGAGCTGCCCTGCTTGGCCACGTCTGAGCAGACAAATCTCTCATGTCTGTACCCAAAATTCGTGTTCCAAGCTGCTGTAGACTCTAGGCTTACCCTCATGTGTAAGCCTTCAAAGGAAGACTTTTTATTCTGGCTCAGCAGGGACTCTGAGTGGCAAGCCAGCATTCATCCTGACAACTTCAATGATCAGTTTAAACAGAGGGAAGGCTTAAAGCTTTACAAACCCACAAGACTGCCAGAATAAACCCCATTGTAGTCAGGCTGCCAACCAACACTGCTCCTGAAGAAACCACACTGGCTTTCCATTCCATTACAAGGGAAAGCTAAAAACAGCATGGAAGTTAGCTGATACCCTGCAGTGTGATCTCCCTCAGCACTTTGGATGGGGAGAAAACCCCACTAAACTCATTTACAATATGCAGTAGTTCTATTTACATCCTGACCACGGCATCCCATTTCATCAGATCTACACTTTGAAGCCTGATCCATAAGGGGAAAGGAAAAAAAGAAAAAAAAAGCTTCCACTTGTGAAAGAAACTGCTGAAGCCTGCTGAACAGGAGAGCTTACCCCCACCAGCCTCCTCCTCAGTACAAAAGGACTTACTGGATTAATCCTGCTTTTCTCCCCTAGCCCTTCCTCCTCTTGGATTTTTGAGGACAGCCAGAAGAATCTGAAGTCAGTCTGTGAAAGGAGGCACAGTTAGTGACCATTCACCACACATCACCTGGCAGCACCTGCTGAGCACATTTGTTCCTCTGCCCTCACCTGGGAGATTTACAAACTCGACTTCATTGGCAGAAACAGCATCCCAAATCCTGCTGCTCCCCCCCAAAACATGTACACACTTCTCCAGCAGCTCTAAAGCTGTGCTTAGGAGAAATATCTGCCTTTTGCAGAGTGAGCTTCCTGCAGTGCTGCAGCAAAGCAGCTCAGGGAACAGCAGGGAGGGCAGGGTCAGTACCTGGCAGTCATAAACAGGGTGTCCTCTCCAGCACATCACGTCCAGGATGTAGTAGGTCTGCTTGGCCTCGTTGTAGATGCAGTCCAGGATGCTGTACACTGCACACACAAACACAGGGAGGTCCAGACCTGCTCCTGGCACCGCCCAAGCCAGCTGGCAAACACCAGGTCCCAGCTCTCTGACACGAATCCTGCCCTGATGTGGGACTGTGGCGTGCAGAGGGATGCCCTCCTGCCAACACAAACTGCAGCCCCAAAAAGCCTCGAGCTTGAGGAGTCCCACGAGGCTGCAAAGGGACCACTCAGAGGCATGACAAGCAAGGGCATGTTTCAAAAAATGGCATTTGCCCGACAATAAGCCTCTCTTTTTGGGGCAAAAAAAAAAGAATTCCAAGACATATTAAGGAAGATGACACCATACAAAGGTGTCTGTTAGAGGACAGAGAGGATGTCAAGTTTAAGAGTGTCAGTCAAACAGGAAGTTTATTAAAAGATGTCGCAGGACATGAGGCAATGGTTTTAAACTGGAAAGGGGCAATTTCAGATTAGATGTTAGGAAGAAATTCTTTCCTGTGCAGGTGCTGAGTCCCTGGGCACAGGTTGCCCAGAGCAGCTGTGGCTGCCCCATCCCTGGAAGTGTCCAAGGCCAGGTTGGGCAGGGTTTGGAGCACCCTGTTTTAGAGGAAGGTTCCCTGTCCTTGGCAGAGCAGTGGAACAAGATGAGCTTTAAGGTCTATTCCAACCCAAACCATTCAGGGATTCTATGTGCTTATAAAGGCATCTGATCCTGCTCCCATCTAGTTATCTCCAGAGATACAGAAACTGGCCTGAAGCTGACCACCCCCAGCACAAAAAAAGGGGCACAGCTGTGGGCCTGGGGGAGCTGGAGGAGCAGCACTGGGCCTGTGAGCACACACAAACTCCCAGGCAGTTTTCCTCTCTCCATCCCAGACCCTCCTCACACCTGTACCTTTGTCACTGGTTGAGTTGTGCCGGTTTCCCCCCGGCAGCAGGGATGGGAACCTGTTGACACAGAAGCCACTCTTGGTGTAAGCTGCTGTTGTGCCCTGTGAGGAAAAAATGAGAGGAAAAAACCCAATCAAGCCAGTTTTGTGTTGGCTGTGGATGGGTAGACATCCTATAGCAGCTGGTGGAAGCCCACTTACCCTGGAGGCCACGACAAGAGCCCTCTTCCCGACGGGACACACCACCACAACCCACTCCTGCTCCAGATCTGAGGGGACATCCACCAGCCACTCCGACAGCATCAGCTACAGGGAGCCCAGGGAGAAGAACCAGTCAGTAACAGCTCTCCTCAAGTTATGGACAACAAACAGCTCAAGGGTAAAGCAAGGAGGTTTTGACTTTGCTTTGACACTGGGTGTTTTAAGGGCAGCTGGCACTGCTTGTCACCCCCGAAAGGGCTCCTTCCCTCCCCTCTAATGAAGTCCAACCTGTCTAACGCATTCTTCCCCAAGTCTTCCTTCCCAGCTGCTGACTGAGCTTCAGACCACAGCACAGGGCTCACACTGCGAGCCCCACCTTGGTCCCCACTCCAGCACTTTATTTTTAAAAACACAGCAGGGCTTAGAGATTCCAAAATGTCAGGAGTAAAGAGCCTGGACAAGCTGACCCCTTCAGAGGTTGCCTAGGTGGCTGTGTGTTATCTAGAACCAATATAGCACCCAAGCTGATAAAACCCAGCTGAGTTTGCCCTTTTATCCTTTCCAAACACAGGGAAACAGAAATCTTTAGCTGAATACTGCCTAACAGGGTACTCATGCTGCTGGCTGAGCTGAAATCTCCTAAAGTGGGGAACACAATGATGCAGAATTAATGTCTGGAATCACTGTGATTCAGTTTTCGACCTAAGTGATTCGAAACCACATCCCATCTCCACGTGTTTTGGAGGTGAACTAAGCACAGTTTCTCTGCGAGCACCATGCCGGGCAGGGCACACTCCTCTGAGCCCCGCAATGGCCATCACTGTGGCCTCAAAGCACCCCACATCCCTGCCCCAGTGCCACACCTCGCCACGGGGACACAGCTGGCTCCTCACCTGATTGGCGTAACGCTTGGGCAGCTTTTTACCAGCATCCACGTCCATCGCCTCTTCCTCCGCATCTTCCCCTTCCCTGTCCTCGTCCTCGCTCTCCACCCCTGCCCAGTCGTCCTCCGCCAGCCTCCTGGCATGGTTCACGTAGTCCAGCCGCCTCCTGGGGTCGAGCAAACAACCCGCCGGGGTGTCAGTCCCGCACGGCACACGCGGCCCGCGCCGCTCCCCTCAGGCAGCTCCGGGCCGGCCCAGCGCGCCCCGCGCTCCCCTCCCGGCAGCTCCCATCCCGCCCGCCGCCGCGCTCACTCTTTCTGGATGCGGAGGAGGCGCTGCCGGCGCTCGGCCTGCCCGGGGCCGCCGCGGGGCTTGTAGGCAGCCAGCCGGGGGTGCGGTGCGGCCGGGCTGCAGGGCCCGGCCAGCCCCACGCCCGCCGCCAGCGCCGCGCTCAGCTCCTCCATGGCAACCCCGCGGCCCGCCCGCCGCGCTTCCGCCCGCGCCGTCCGCAGCGCCCCCGCCTGGCGCGGAGGCCCCGCGCCCCCCTCAGCCCGCTCGTCCCGTGCCTCAGTTTCCCCCGCGCCCGGGCACCGGCACGGGGCACTGCGGGCCGGCACCGGCCACGGGCGAGGGGCACGACCCGGCGGGGACGCGGGAGCAGCCGCAGCCCCCGCGGGCGGGGACTCGTGCCCCCGGGGCCGGCTGCCTGCAGAGGGCAGCGTGCGGCTGGCCGGGCCGGGCCGGGCCGCTCCCCGCCGCGAACCGGGCGGCGGAGCGGGGAGCGCTGCCCTGCGTCACGGGAGGCTGGCGGCCGGCTCCGCCACCCCTTCGGCAACGGGAGCGGCCCCGGCGCTGCCCCGTCATAGCCGGTGGCGGCAGGAGCGGCCCCGACACCGACACGGGCACCACCGCCGGCGCCGCCTCCGTCCTGCGTGAGATTTACGGATTTCAGGGAAAAACCAGACCCCACCAACCATCGGGAAAGTCGGCCCGGAAAGGAATTGCAAAATCCCGGGATCACCGGGAGGTTGGGCAGGGTTTGGGGTCGTGCACGGCGCTCTCCCAGCGCCCACCGACGGGAAATTTAGGGTGTTTTACCCACAGGAGCCCCGAGAAAAATCGCTTTGGATTTATTTCCTCGTTGGCAGCCAGGGGTTTTCCTCTCGGAGAGTGAAAGCTCGGGATCAGCCTCCCAGAGAGATAAACCCTGCGCGGACATGGCAGAGCCCGGCTCTCGGGCCGGTCGGGATCCACATCCCGGAGGAGCCAGGGGAACGCCGCTCGCGTGACTGGGAATCTTGTTTTTATCCAGGGAATGCCGTTTTTAAACGGGGAATGTTCTTTTTAACCGGGGCGCCGGGATCGCGGGGGGTCACTTGGACATAGGGACATTGGCGTCACCTCGTAAGGGATTTCTTCTCCACCTTTTTTTTTAAAATTATTTTTTTTTTTATTATTATTATTATTTTCCTGGGAAAGCGGCCAAGCCATTTCCCACAGCGCGTGGTGGTGATCCCGGAGCCGCGCTAGCCCGCGGTATTGCCGGGATTGGGGGGGTGTTTTGGCCGGGGGGGTTGCGTTCCTCTGGCTCTCCCCCCTTCCCGACCCGGGACCGGCCATGGCGTTGAAAGCCAGAGCGCTTTACAACTTCCAGAGCGAAAACAAAGAGGAGATCAGCATCCAGGAGAACGAGGAGCTCGTCATCTTCAGCGAGAACTCCCTGGACGGGTGGTTACAGGGCCAAAACAGCCGTGGGGAGACCGGCCTCTTCCCCGCTTCCTACGTCGAGATCCTCCGCTCCCGCTCGGGCTCCAACTACACGGACTATTCCAGCAGCCCGGTCGGCTCCCCCGGGCACGATTCCTCCTTGTACTCGGCATCCCCCAACCCCGGCATCTCCTACCAGGGCAGCTTTGAGGATGATGATGATGACGACTGGGATGACTGGGACGACGCGTGCACGGTGGTGGAGGAGCCGCGGAGCGCGCCGGGCACCAACGGGCACCCCTCGCCCAGCCTGCCGTGCCCGGCAGCCTACGGCCACCACCAGCACGCCGGCTACCGGCCCAAGCCGGCGCTGGAGAGGCAGGACAGCATGGGCTCCTCCAAGAGGGGCAGCGTGGTGGGCAGGAACCTCAACCGCTTCTCCTGTTTCGTCCGCTCCGGGGTGGAAGCCTTCATCCTGGGCGACGTGCCCCTGATGTCCAAGATTGCCGAGACCTACTGCATCGAGATGGGCTCCAGAGGCCCGCAGTGGAGGGCCAACCCCCACCCGTTCATCTGCTCCGTGGAGGACCCCACCAAGCAAACCAAGTTCAAGGGCATCAAGAGCTACATCTCCTACAAGCTGACGCCCAGCAACTTCAACTCTCCTGTGTACCGGCGCTACAAGCACTTCGACTGGCTCTACAACCGCCTGCTGCACAAGTTCACGGTGATCTCGGTGCCGCACCTGCCCGAGAAGCAGGCCACCGGCCGCTTCGAGGAGGACTTCATCGAGAAGCGCAAGCGGCGGCTGATCCTCTGGATGGAGCACATGACCAGCCACCCCGTCCTCTCCCAGTACGAGGGCTTCCAGCACTTCCTCTGCTGCCGCGACGAGAAGCAGTGGAAGCTGGGCAAACGCCGGGCGGAGAAGGACGAGATGGTGGGCGCCAGCTTCCTCCTCACCATCCAGATTCCCACCGAGCACCAGGACCTGCAGGATGTGGAGGACCGCGTGGATGCCTTCAAGGCCTTCAGCAAGAAGATGGATGACAGCGTCCTGCAGCTGACCAACGTGGCGTCGGAGCTGGTGCGCAAGCACGTGGGGGGCTTCCGGAAGGAGTTCCAGAAGCTGGGCAATGCCTTCCAAGCCATCAGCCACTCCTTCCACATGGACCCTCCCTACAGCTTGGATGCCCTCAACAATGCCATCTCCCACACGGGCAAGACCTACGAGACTGTGGGGGAGATGTTCGCTGAGCAACCCAAGAACGACCTGTTCCTCATGCTGGACACTCTCTCCTTGTACCAAGGGCTCCTCTCCAACTTCCCAGACATCATCCACCTGCAGAAAGGTAAGGAGGCATTCTTCTCCCCAGGAATGGCCCGGTGTGAGTGGGAATGGTGCTGCAAGTGGGATGGGGATGCAATGAGGAAATCCTTCATTGGGCCTTGAAGGGAATGGGGAATGAGGATGGGAATGGGGATGGGAACCTCTGCCTATGCCTCTTAGGGGCACGGTGTGGTCCCTGCTGGCACAGCCCTCCAGTCAGCCCAGCCTGGCAGAGTCTGCTAGGGCTGTTGGGTCCAGAGTCTGCCCCAGTGATCCCGTGGACTCTGTAACTGCTGCTGGTGCTACCCAAAGCACTGCTGGGGTGGTCAGCATGGATGTCACTTCCACCAGATCGTGAGCAGGAGCCAGCACTGCTGCTGTTGGGTCTGGGGTGACCTGCCTTGCACCTCCTGTGCATCCCCACCCACTGCCACTTGTCCCTCCTCATCCTCCCTTCCTGCCAAGGCAGAGAATGGGTGGCCAGCAGGAATACCAGAGCTTGGTCCCCCAGGGCTGGGACATGGCTGGACATGGCCTTGGGTCTGTCAGAGGGGCTGAGGGGCAGGGCAGTGGGATAGGGGACACACTGAACCTCTGGGGACAACCAGGGTTGTACTTTTCAAGAGTATGTCTCTGCGCCTCCAAGCCCAGCAGGAGGGAGTTAGCATCCCCCGGGCATCAGTGCTGCCCATGTCCCATTTGTCCTGGTTCCCTGGATTTGGTGGGATCGGAGGGAGGGAGAAGTGTCAGCTGTTCTCTCCCTGGGGCAGGCAGCAGGCAGGCAGGGCTCGGTGTCCCTTTGCACCCAGGCAGCCAGCAGTGTGGGTGTGGGACCAAAGTCCACACGCACTCCTCCCCGCCCAGCTGCCCGCAGCAGGGAGGGGACACCCACACCAGTGTCCCCAGAGTGTGAGGACAGGTTTTCCCCAGGGTGAAGCCAGGGCTGTTTGTGTCCAACATGCAGGGATGTCTGTGCATCACTCTGCATCCCTGGGGGAGGCTGGGAAGGCAAAGGGCGCAGGGAGGATTCAATCCTGCCCGGGCAGCTTCCCTGCCTTTCCTCTGAGTGTTGTTTACCCATGGAGAGGGGCTGGATCCTGTCCGGAAGCGAGGCCGCGTGGGCAGAGCGGAAGGCAGGATTTGGCCTCCAAACTTTTCTTCCTCCTCCTCCTCCTCCTCCTCCTCCTCCCCTCTGGGAGCAGGGCTGGCGCAGCGGGAGCGCTGTAACCCCGGGTCTGGTGCTCCCGGCAAGGGGCAGGGAGAAGGGAAGAGAGCCCAGCACAGGCCAGATCCTGTTTTTAGTTTTTTAGCCTCTGTGCTAATGAGGGGGAGGAATGCAGGGCTGGAGCCAGGCAGGATTCTTTCGAAACCGAGCTGTAAAAAAACATGGAAGGAGAGGGAAAAACTGGTGTCAGAGCATCAGCTGCCTCTGGGAGTGGGAGATGCTTTCCCAGCTGAGCTCCAGACAGTACCACGTGCCCTTGCCACATCCTGGTTCACTGCTTCCTTGGGCTGGGGTCTCCCAGGGCTGCTCCTCACCCCTATGCATGGAATGGCATGGAGTATTTGGAGGGCAGGCTTGGCTGGGGTGCTTCCCTGTGCTAACACTGCCCCACGTCAGCTTTGCACCCCAAGCCTTGAGTCACAGCACTCAGGAGCCCAGAACCCCAAAACCAGCTGCACATGAGGCTGACTGCCCAGGATGGAAAAGGAGCAGGGGATGCCAGAGTCCAGAGGGAAAATGCTCCCTGTCTGGAGGAGAGGGAAGGGTTCGATGGGCAGGGAGAGATGCAGGCAGGTCCCTCCCTGCCATGGGGCAGGTCTGTGCCTCTCCTTTGGGGCCAGGCCGGTGCCCCGGCACGGGGGGCCATGGGCTCAAGCAGGGCTGCCCAGGGAAGGGGCCCGAGGGTCGCGCCCATGCCCTGATGCTGCTCCTGCCCCGGCAGGCGCCTTCGCCAAGGTGAAGGAGAGCCAGCGGATGAGCGACGAGGGCAGGATGGACCAGGAGGAGGCGGACGGGATCCGCAAGCGCTGCCGCGTGGTGGGCTTCGCCCTGCAGGCCGAGATGAACCACTTCCACGAGCGCCGCGTGGCCGACTTCAAGAGGATGATGCAGTCCTACCTGAGGCAGCAGATCGTCTTCTACCAGCGCGTCAGCCAGCAGCTGGAGAAGACGCTGCGCATGTACGACAACCTCTAACCCTCATCGTGCTCTGCCCGCAGCCCCCGGGGCTCCTCGCACGGGCTGGAACTCACCACGCTAGTGACCAAATGACTCTGGGCTTCGTCCCCCTTCCCGGGCTGGCAGGGAAGGGCTCGCCCGCGGGCTGGCCGTGCCACCTCTTCCTGTCTTTCCCCGGGGACCTCCCACCCTGCCACGGGTCTGGCGGGAGCGTGGGGGATCACAAGAGGGACAGGGGGGAGGTAACGGTGCTGGGGTCTATGCCCAGTGATTTTTAGCTTTCTGAAAACCCACTCTCCTGGAGCAGGGGTGGGTGCATCCCAGCCCGCTGGGAGGAGAAATCCAAGCGGTCGACATTTTGCACACTAAAAGCTTTTCTGATGGAAAAAAAAAAAAAAAGAAGAAAAGAGATCTTTATTTGGAAGAGATTTTTTTTTTGTTTGTTGTCACAAGATGTTTTCAATATTTTCCATTTTTCTGCAGCATTTTTACTGATCAGTTTTTAACTAGATGCACAGAGGCAAAGAGAAATCTCTTTCTCAAGTATGGCTGCTGACTGGGAAAAGGGAGAAAAAGGAAAAAAAAAAAGGGAAAAAAAATAGCCCCACAGCCTTTTCAATAAAATCATTGGTAGAAAAACCACCCACCTTCTTCCCAGAGATGTCTGTGGAAAACAGAGCTGCTCCAGGATCCCGGGGAAGGTTCTGCCTGAGTATCTCCTGGCTTCCAGCCAGTTCTAAACATCCCCATGCTGTGGGGGAATGACCCTAGGAGGGGTTCCCACAGCAACCCCCCTCCTGCTCTCAAAACAGCCCCCCAAGGGGCAGATCCTGCCCCGCTCTGCCCTGGCTGGGACAGTGTGCTGCTGCCTGGAGACAGCAGGGCTGGCACGGGGGCCTTGTTTTTGAAGGGAAATGGCTGGGATAAATCACAGCGAGGAAAGTTAGGGCTGCCTTGGCCTGGCTCCAAGGATAAAATTAGCCCCGGCATGCAGGCCAGCGGGGTATTGTTAAACTAACAGCGACGCTGGGAATGCTGCGGGCTGTGCTCCATCCTCCCGAGCCCTCCCCGGCCCCAGGCTGCAGGACGAGCACTCTGAGGTACAGCCCTGCTCACAGCCTCCATCCAGGCAGGACGTGCTTCCTCCTGCACCCCACAGCCAGGGCAGGCCCCTTCACCGTGGCCCCATCCCACCCTGGGTCCATCCCACACCACTCCCATCCTTGCCCAGCCTCATCCCACCCTCACCACATCCTGCCTTGGCTCCATTCTGCCCCATTCCCAGCATGCTCTGGTACCATTCCACCCCAACCCCATCCCAATCCCATCCCAATCCCATCCCACCTCAATCCCACCCCAACCCCATCCCATCCCAATCCCAGCCCAACCCCATCCCATCCCATCCCATCCCA
Source organism: Emberiza elegans (assembly GCA_024865655.1). Classification (NCBI taxonomy): domain Eukaryota; kingdom Metazoa; phylum Chordata; class Aves; order Passeriformes; family Fringillidae; genus Emberiza; species Emberiza elegans. The sequence continues at coordinate 3,762,359 of JALJVW010002397.1, forward strand.
TCCCATCCCATCCCATCCCATCCCATCCCATCCCATCCCATCCCATCCCAACCCTGTTCCATCCTGGCCACATCCTAGCCTGGCCCTGTCCCACCCTGGTCCCATCCTGCCCCAGCCCAGCCTCATCCTCACCTGACCAGATCCTCCCTTGGCACCATCTCACCCCATTCCCTCTCATCCCAGCCCCATCCCAGCTCAGCAGCCGTGGGAATGGTGTCTGACCCTGTGCTAATCCTGCAGGAGTGGTGGGTCCCCATCCCTGCTGGCCCTGCTCTGGCTGACCATGGTGGCCTTGGCCCCACGCTGAGGCCACAGCGTGTCCCTTCCCCCAGCCCCGCTCCCTCGGCAGCACAATGGGCACTGGGGCTGAGCCTGCCACCGCCGTCCCCGGGCTGGCAGCCAGCCTCTGGCACTGCAGGCAGCCTCCAGAGCTGAGCCAACATCCCAGCGGCCCTGGACTGCCTGGGCAAGGGCATCCCCTGCCTGGGGTGCCCCGTGGGAGCTCGGTCCCTGGGATGTCCTGAAGCTGGGCTGTGCAGCTGGAGCACAGAGATGTCCCAGTGCCCCAGGAGTTCATCCTCTGCTCTGGTGTCCTGGCATGGGCACAGGGATGGGCTAAAGTCCCTGTGGGCTGCATGCACCCCTTTGGAAGGCAGTGCCTCAGTTTCCCCAAAGGTGCTCTCTGTGGTCCTTCAGCATCCATGAAGATCTCCCTGCTCCACCATCCACCCCCTCTGTACCCTCACGTCTGGACCACACTCCCAGGACACAGCAAATCCATTGGCTAGAACCTGTATCCCATTAGCATTCCTGCCTTTTCCCACCTGGCAGTAGGCAGCTGGGCCTTCACTGCCCGTGGGTGGGCATTTCAGAGTCTGCCTTGGCCAGATGGGGGGCTTGAGCATCCTGCTGCAGCCCCCCACACCTCCGACAGCAGCCTGCAAACGTGCCCAGGCTTGGAGGATAGACCCAGCCCCGAGCATTTCGGTGGCTGTCCCAGGGTGCAGGATGGTGGTGGGGAGGAGTCTGGGGCTGTACACAGTGCTACACATGGCCCAGCTGTGTCTGTCACTGCCTCTGTTATCTGTGACACTGGCTGTTCCCTGCTCTCACCAGAGAAAAAAAACAGGGCATAGAGGGTTGAGAGGAAGCCCCGGGAACATGGAGCGGATCCGTTTCCTCCTCCCACTTCCCAAGGCTGCTCCTGCATGGGAAAGCCGAGGCTGAGGCCCTGTGTGAGTCCCCTCAGTGCTGACAGCAGGGCTGGGAGGTGGCTGTAGCCGTGGTGGCTGGAGCATCCTCCCTGGAGAGCACTGCAGGCAGCACCAGAGAGCCCGTGCCTGCCTCCCTTCCTGCGTGAGGCTTCCCGGAGCTCTTGTCTTGCTGCTTCTCTTTGGGCCTCCCTCCACCATGGGAAGGAAACCTGGCATCCTCGTTCTGAGCTCTGTGAGACCAGGGTTTGTGCGTGGGCCAGGCTATCAGGCTGTCGGACCCTCCTGTGCACGTATCCCGAGCCCAGCAAGATGCTCCAGGGTGGGCAGAATCAGCCGGGGTCCCGCAGGGACCGGCCAAACAGCTGGAGGGCAGAGGATGGGAACGCTGGGACAAGCAGAGCTGCTGATCAGAGCCCTGTCAGCCACACGGACCCACCCAGCGGTGCTCAAGGATTCGGGATCAGCGGCCAAGGGAGCGCGGTGACCCAGCCCAGCTCCTCCCAGCGAGGGGAGCGCAGGGTGCAGCAGCTGCCGGGGCGGGCAGGACGGGGCTTGCTGGGCACACCGCGCTGCCACGGCGCTGGAGGGGCACAGCTGCCAACGGGGAGCAGGGAGCAGCCCCGGGGCAGCGGGGAGAAGCCCTGCCTGCCCGTTAGGGTCAGCGGCAGCTCGGGGCACGGAGCCAGGTGGAGTTTCAGCGCCACCCCCACCGTGGAGGGTGGATGAGTGTGTGCCCGCCCAGAGGAGTGATGCCGGGCGGATGCAGGTGGGTGGACACAGGCATGGATGAGGGCAGAGGGAGACAGCTCAGCCTGCCAGCTCCAATCTTTTAATTGCTGTGCTTCTCAAATATTTCCGAAGCGTGACCCTGAGTTGGCTCCTCCAGGCAAAAATACAAGCACCAGCTGGTTGCTTTGAGCACCCCTGTATTCCCTTGGCTGTGGATATAAATGGAGCTCCCTCCTGCTCACAGCCCAGGGAAATGATGGTGGATCAATGGTATCTTTTTTAGGGAATAAGCTGGAAAACAGCTCTAGTGGGGGTGTGACCCAACGCAGCTCCTCCCATGAGTGTGAGCCTCAGGTTCCCCCTGCTAGGCACAGCCAGGTCAGGTGAGGTCAGACCCTGTCCCAGCTCTCTGTGCCAGCCCGGATTCCCTCTCTGCAGTCCTGGGAAGGTGCTGAGCGTGGGGAAGTGGGTCCTGCACTGCCAGGGAGCTGTGTCTCTGGGTGTGTTGTTTGTGCAGGAGGGGTGGGGAGCCCAGGCTCTGGGCTGTGGTTATCCCTCCGTCATTGTCTGTCTGCCTTGCAGTTGCTGGGTGTGGAAACAGAGGTCAGGCTCAATTTGTCTGAAATTTAAATCATAGCTGGCCTGAGGAGCCGTGGCAGGCACGGGGATGCCTTCTGGTGGCTGGGTCCTCATTCCCTGGGAGCTGGGGATCTCCTGTGGCCCTGCAGTGTCAATCCGTGTGCTTTATCTCCCGTGGGCAGGTGGTGGGACAGATGCCAGGCTCCCGGGGCCAGCACCGGCCCCGTGTGGGTTTGTTTGAGGTGCTCCCAGGGTGACGTTCCAGCTCTTCCCCCGGGCTCCATCCCGTCGTGCCGGGCTGGCTGCCAGCCGAGCCTGTTCTGCCGGCTGTGGGCACGGCTGGCCCCGATCAGACAGGCACGTAGCAGGGAGGGAGGGCTCCCGGCATCCCGGGGCACTGGGCTTGGCTTGCAGCCCGGTGGAGGTACTGAGCCCTGCCACAGCAGGCAGCTGTCAGCCTCGGCTCTGGCTCTGATCTTTCCTCATGAAACAGCTCCTAGGAGGACCTGACCCCTCCTCGCCTGCCTTGGTGTCCTCCTGCCCTCCCAGGAGACTCCTCTTCATCACCTGCCATCAGGCAGCGTGGCCTGTGCTCCCTGAGGGGACACCAGGATGCTGCTCCTGGTAAAATCCAGAGCATCTCCTGCGGCTGGTGAGAGCTGCCGGGGAGGTTTTGGGATTGGGACAGGGAGGCTGGAGCCCTGGGACCATGCCTCCCCAAAACAGAGTGGGGTTGTTGTGAGCTCAGGGGGCTCCTGTGCTCACTCCCAGGAGTGTGGACAATGCTGCTCCAATGTCCTGCAGCTGCTGCGGTCCAGAGCAGTGGGGATTTTGGAGGCACACGATGTCTCTGTGGGTCCCAGTGTCCTGAAGCCCGGCTGGGAATGGAGTCCCACCTTTGTTGAACCCCTGCATTTGCATGTCTAAAGCTCCCCGGAGGGGTTTCAAAGCCAAAGGATCCATCCTGCCCCGGGTGAATTCTTTGTTTGCATTTGAATGGGTGCCTGGAAACTGGTTCAGTCACCCGAGCTGTGACAGCCTCCCCTTGTGTCCATCCCTACCTGTGAGCCCCAGTGCCTCCAGCTCCTGCTGAAACCTGACCTGAGACCAGCTGCTGGTGTTACTCACCCAGCTGAGGTGTTGGACCCAGCCTCTCACAGGTGGGATGGCCCTGGGGTTATGGTCCCCTTCCTTCTTCCCAAGACGCTCTCCCAGGACTCTGGGGACAGGATGGGAGCGCTGGGGGTGTGCACCTGGAGAGGAGAAGGCTCCAGGGAGATCTTAGAGCCCTTCCAAAGGCCAAAACAGGCCCCAAGGGACCTGCAGAGGGACTTTGGACAAGGGCCTGGAGTGACAGCACAGGGGGTGAATGGCTGCTTCCAGCTGCCAGAGGGCAGGGTTAGATGGAATATTGGGAAGAAATTGTTCCCTGTGAGGGTGCTGAGGACCTGGCACAGGGTGCCCAGAGAATCTGTGGCTGCTCCATCCCTGGAAATGTTCAGGCCAGGTTAAATGAGGCTTGGAGCAACCTGGGACAGTGGAAGGTGTCCCTGCCCATGGAAGGAGGGTGGAACAAGTTGACCTTTAAGGCCCCTTCCAACCCAAACCATGCCATGATCTTCCCTGAACCTCTGCTAGCTCTATAGCCAGCTTGGCAGGGCCTGGCCAGGAAACTTCTGAGACTGATTGGGCTGTGGTTTGGGTTTCATGTCCAGGCAGGAGCCCTCCTGGGCCCTCAGCCCTTCCTCAGGTGGTGGGGTGGCAGCACAGAAGCTGCATCTGATCCTGCAAACCTGGGATAACCCAGTCCTTCAGTTCTGAGGATTTAAACTCTGCCAGCAGAGCTTGGCCCTGGAGAGCTGCTGTCCTTTTTCCAGGTTACTGCCTGTCCTCCCCTGACCTCAGGAAGGGGATGTTTCCCAGCAGCAGGAATACAACCACAAGCCTTAAAAATAACCTGGTTTGCTTTCAGTGTTCCTTACAAAATAGGCCACGTTCCTTCTGTTTAATCCCTGGGCACGAGGCGAGAATCGCTGGGAAGGAAAACACAGCCCTCGGTGGATGGAGGTGGATGCAGTCCCCATCCCTCACTGGGAGGATGTAAACAGTGAAGAGAATAAAAATGTGTGTTTGAATGAGACGGGGAGGTGCAGAGCTGTGATCTGGAGTCAATGGCAGTTGTCCCAACCCTTGGAAGCAGCAGGGCCCTGGCAATCCCTCAGGGATGGCGTGGGCAGCACGGTCACGCTGACCCCATTTCACAGAGGGGAGAGGGTGTAATTTGCCTCTGAGCAGAAGGAAACCTCATTTTTCCCTCTAGATGAGGCAGGAGAGGGGTTTGGAGGTGGGGAGCACACGTCCATCAGCCTCCCCCTTGGGCCAAACAGGCTCAGAGGTGCCAGGTGTCCACCGTGCCCTGTCCTGTGGGGCGTGGGGACATGGGGTGCCTGCCTGCACCCTGATGGCTTTGGGTGCCCACCAGATGTGCCAGCTGAAGCAGGGCAGGTGTGATTTACTGCTCAGCAAAGGTCTGGCACCATAAACCCAGCCAGGAAAACTGCTGGCATGATCCAGGCAAACACCCAGCTCTGCTGCAGCCTTGGAGCGGGACCACACAGGGTCACTGTTTAGGGAGGGACCACGTGCTGGATTTTGCCTTGGGTGAGAGGGGTGCAAGGGGTTCCCCGTGGTCCCTGGGGGCTCATGTTAGCTTCCCACCAGACGTGTGAGCAGGATGTGCCCTGTGATGAGATTCCCAGCTGGAGCAGCACAGGGTATTATTGTTGGGTCCCATCCTGAGCTCAGCGCTCAGTTTTTCCTCTGCCCTCCCTCAGACAGTTTCTATTTAAGTTTTTAGGACTCCAGGCTGGGGAAAATTTGAGCAAGAGCCCAGAATATGCTCCATTACCTCCAAATGTTGCTCAGCAGCTTAAAACAGGCCTGGCAGGGGAGACAGCTTAGGAAAACAGTGATGCACCTCGGAAAAGGCACTTTATTCTGTTTACTTCTGCCATACTGGAGTATACAGTGGAAAACCGTGCTGGCTCCGCTTCTCTGCTCTCCTCTCTGGTTTCACACTGCCCAGGTGAGCTCCAGCCATCCCTCCCTGCCAAGTCCTACCTGTTGTGCAACCCCCCCAGGGCTCGGTGCAATTGGCTTCATGCAGCACACGGCAAGTAGAGAAAGAGCAAAGTGGGTGTTTTTCCAAGTGGGCAGGGACTCCTAAATTCCCCTGGCATTGGCCACAGAATATTTTCTGAGCCTCTGCTCCAGTGTCTCAGTGTCTCAGTGTCTCGCCTAGCCCTGGGGAATTTGGGCAGCTTCATCCCCAGCCTGACTCAGCGCAAGCTGCTCCTCATCCTCCCTCTCTTACCAAGAGCTGTGAAAAGCACCCCTGTGGTGACTGTGCTGCCTTCAGGAGGAGCCACCACTGGACCAGCCTGGGTGGCTCTTTGGGGACCAGTGTCATCAGGTGCCCCCCAGCACCATGGCCTCCATCAGGGTGGCCCAAATGAGCACCCAAAGTCAGCAATTCCCAGCAAAGCTCAGGAATTTTGCCTGTCCCCAGTTGCTTATGCAGTGCCCCCCTCCCCTGCCCAAAGGAGATGTGGGGCTACAAGGTGGGCTGGAGCAGCAGCCCCTGTATCCCCAGGGCCCTCCTGCACCTGTGGGATGCCAGCTCCCAGGGAGGAGGAGGAGGAGAGCCGGGAGGGGGTGGCTGGTGGTGCTGCAGGAGGGGCTGGGTGCCCCGGTGGTCGCAGCTGAGCCCTTCACACCCAGTACTGGTTGTTTTTCAGGGGGGGGTTGGAAGTCCGGCAGTACTGCAGGAGCTCGGGGTCTGGAGGTGCCCCAGAGCCCGTGCCTGGGGCGGGGGCCCCGTGCCCTTGCCCTCCAGGGTGGTGACAGTCGTTAGGGGGATGCTTTGGCCGGGCTCTGTCCTCCGGAAGGTCTCGTGGTCTGGCACGGCCCCGTTCTTGGCCTTGGCGCTGGGGGTGCCCTGGACGTGGTGCTTCCCCGTCTTGTTGCGCTTGTGCAGGTAGAAGAAAAGGGGCAGGATGAGGGCCAGCAGGAGGAAAATGAGGCAAATGGGGATGATGATGCTGAACATGTTGGCCTCAATGAAGCTGAGGAAGGTGCCTCCCGCCCCAGGGCTGGGGCTAGTGGTGGCACTGGGGGCCAGCCAGGGAGTGGGGGACATGCCCAGCTCGCTGGCATTGGGGCTGCTCCGTGCTGTGCCACGGGGCACTGGGGTGAGGGTGCCAGTGGGACTGTCAGCAGGGTGACACTGTAGGACTTGGAGGCATTGTAGGGCTCGATGCCATACTCCAGGGATGCCAGCGCCGGTGGCACGCCATCAGCCACCAGCTCGAAGACAAAGCTGTCCCTCTGCAGGGGTTGTTGGGTGTCCCCAGCATCCAGCACCTCCAGCCCCACCAGCCCCTGCTCCAGCTCGCTCTGGCTGAAGGTTTCCGTGGGGGATGCGGGCTGTCCTGGATCCCTGGATACCCTCACAAGACGGCTGGCACGGGGTGCCCTGCGGACCTTGAAGACTGGCACGCTCTTGGTGTGGTTGGCCAGCTCACTGGCATCAAGGACACTGGTGTCCAGGAGGGCTGTGGTGCCTTGGGGCCACAGGCTGCCCGCTCGGGTCTTCACCGCAGCTCGGACGGTCACGTTCACCACCCCAGTCCTGTTTCCTGCCCGCGAAATGGCAACGAACTGGAAGTCATCCTGAGGCGACCTGAGGTCACTGAAGGTGAATGTCACCTCCCCACGATCCAGCTGCTTCTGTGAGAAGCCCCGTGATGGCTTTTGGTTGACTTGCACCTGTCCAAACCTGGGCTCCCTGGTGATCCTGTACAGGACATTGCCTGCCCCTCGCGGTGCGGCACCCAGCAGGTGATGCTGGGACACGGGGGCCCTGTTCAGGTCTTGGGGCACCTCCAGCAGTGCTGGGCTGGCAGTGGTGCTCAGGACAGGCAGCACCTCGATCTCCACTGAGGTCTGGATGGGTGGGTGGTGGCCACTAGAGAGGCTCAGGGCTAAGGAGCCCGGGGCACGGCTCCCAGTGGCAACAAACACCACGCGGCCGGCGTTGACATCCGCCTGGGTGAAGCGGCCGATGGGCTCCCCTGGGTTGTGGGCGCTGGCCACGTGGCCAGAGAGGGGTCTCTGGAGGACACTGTACACCATCTCCTGCGGGGACACCAGCAGGTCTGCCACATCCAGGTATTCCTGTGACAAGGTGACCACGGAGCCTGGTGGCACCTGCAGCACTCCTTGCCGTTTCACCACCCGCGGTGCCACGGTGCTGCCGGTCACTGTTATGTTGAATGCTTCAGAGATGACCACCCCATCCTGTGGAGGACGGACAGACTGCTGTTCCTGGGGCTGGAGCCATGCCCTGAAACTGAAGTGGTCTTTGGAGGCGCTGTCCCCACCATGGGTGTACGTCAAACGCCTCGCTGCCAGGTCTGACTGCAGGAAGAATGGCCGGGACTGCTCCAGGGGCACACCGGCCACCAGGAGCTGTCCATGAGCTGGTGGCTCTGTCACCAGGAAAACAACATCATATCCAGCCCTCTCAGGGACCAGGATTCGGCTCAGGAGGTTGGAGGCATCCAACACCGAGGTGTCAATCTCAGCCTGCTGAGCCCTTGTGAGCTGCAGACCTGTCGAGAAAAGGAGTAAGAATCAACTAATGAAAGTTGGGCAGAGTTTGTTGCAGTGATGGAAGAAGGAATTGGATGCAGTTTTAGATGTCTGATGTAATATATCAGCCATGGAAAACAGCACATTTGTCTTCTTCAGACAAACAAGCCCTCCTGAAGAGCTGGTTTGTCCCATGCTTCTCCATCCTACCCTTACCTGTGTTTTTCCAAAGCTGAGTCAAGCGCTGGGGACAATTTTCCTCGAAGGAGATCAGGACAAGGAGGATGAAAGAATCTGAGATGGTCGTGGGAGTGACCACACGGAAGCGGATGGCATCTTGGGCCAGCCAGAAGGGCTGGCCTGGCATCTCGTGCTGGTAGAAAATCAGCTTGCTGTCCACCTGAAAATTAAAAAATCCCCTTGATCAGCTCCTGTCTTGACTCTGGGATGGAGAAACCAAGCTGTAATTAGGTAAGAAATGGGGATTTTCACTAGCCATGGCACAGTAGTGACCATGGACAGCTCATGGTGTTTCTTGACCAGGATGTGAAATTGTGGCTGCCCCATCCCTGGAAGTGTTCAAGGCTGGGTTGGACGGGGCTTGGAGCAACCTGGCTTAGTAAAAGGTGTCTCTGTCCATGGGGGGGAACAAGGTGACCTTCAATCTCCCTTCCAACCCAAACTGTTCTGTGACTCTGTGATGTTTCTCCCAGCAATTAGGAGAACTGAGGCTCAGAGGAATGGCTGAGCTTGCTCAGCATCCTCTGAGGGTGATCATAGCACAGAGGAGCTTCCAGGGAGGGTAAACCTATGTGTCTCCGAGTGATGGAATAAAATAAGACCCTTGCTGGGCCCTGCAAAATTTGGCCCCACAGGAGAAGGGTTTTTCCAGAGCAGGGGTGAAAAAATCATGCTTGGCTCTTCCCTTCAGCAGCAGCCAGGCTGGCTGGCTCTGCAGCAGGGAGATGGCCTAGGAAAAGGGATTATAGCTCCCTCAGCCTCCCCCAGTGCTAAATCCAAGGCTGGGGCAGCAGCTCTTAATCCCTCTTAGCAGCTGCTGGCAGAGCTGGGAAAGTCACAGCATGGCTGGAGCCTTGTGCCGCCTCCTGCCTGGGATCAGGTGCCAGTGGTGGGGCTCAGACTGGGACCCCCATGTGTGGTGGGGGGTGACGAAGGGCTGTGTTTGGGGTTCTGAGGGGCTGGAGGAATTGAAATCTCACCTGGGCTTGGGTGAAGTTCCTGATTTCCTCCCCCTGTGAGGTGGTCAGCCGGCCCAGGCGTGGGGCTTGCTCAATGCTGTAGTACAGAGTGGTGGAGCTGGTGGGGCTGTTGCTCACTGCCTGCAGGTTCTGGCTGGTGATGGGCTGCAGGGCACCTGGAAAACACATCCAGTATGGATTTCAACCACTCACCTTGTCACCCACCTGCAATCTCTGCCAGGGGCATCTCAGCAGTGCTTGGGCAAGGGCAGGAGTCCCAGGGGGGCCCCATTTGAACTGGCTGAGGATGGAGAATGTGCTGGTACCCACCTGGGCAGACAGTGAGGCTCTGCTTCCTGGCCAGGCTGATGACAGGCTCTCTCTGGGCCCTGATGAGGAAGAAGTGCCCAGGAGATAGGTTCTCACCATCCCACAGATCGAAGGCGAAGCCGCCATCCAGGGGTCCTGTGGAAAGCACAGACCTGGGCATTTGTGGGGCCAGAGGAGATGCAGCTCCCCATTAACCTGTCAGGGTTTTTTGGGATGGGGTTGGCACCCCCTGTGGTGGCACAGTGTCCCCAGCACCCTGGGGTGGTGCAGGGGCCTGGGGCACCTCAGTGCTGCCCTACCTTGGTGCACGAAGAGGACGAGGCCGTTGTCTATCTGGGCCTGAGTGAACCTCTGGAGCTCAGTGCCGGGCGCTGACCTCAGCACGACCTTGCCGTTGGCCGGGGGCTGGATGGAGTAGGTCACCTCCTCTGCTGGGGAGTCCTCATCCTCAGCACTCAGCATGTGGGGGCTGAGAACAGCCGTGGCCCCTTCCCGCAGCTGGGGGACAGGGAGAGGCTGAGATCCCCTTGCCACACCCCCGGCACCTCTCCCCTTCTCCCCATCCCAGCTCAGAGCACTCTGCTGGGAGCCAGAGCACATCCCAGCCCAACAAGGGCGCCTTGTCTGCGTCCTGGGGATGCCTCCATCTTCTGGCCTCTTCCCAGCCCTGCGTCACCGCTGCCGTGTTTGCCAGCACGTGCCACACAGCTGGGTCTGCTGCAGGGCAAGCGTGCCTCAGTTTCCCCGCTTCCTGGAAATGGAAGAGGGCACGGTGCCCTGGGGCAGGGGCTGTGCCTCTGGGACCTTGCTTTGCAGGGAAGGGGCTTCAGCGGGGTGCACAAGCTGCTGCTGGGCACACAGTGACCACAAGCAGCCCTGTCTCTCCCTGGCTGGGTGTTTCTCCTCGCTCCTGCTCCCGTCCCAGTTCCCGTCCCACTGCCCCCTCACAAGGCTGCAGCAAGGCCCGCTGTCCCAGCAAACCCTCCAGGAATGACAAATATGTGGCTGAGTTCAGAGCCACTGAGGAATTTCCCAGGACCACTTCCTCCCATCCAGTGGTGCTGACCCTCCCGTGGGAACATTGCCACCCCAAAGCCTTGGCATCTCCCATCTCCAGCTGGAGGCAACAGTTTTCCCTGCTCGTGACCCTGTGCCACATGCCCATCTTGGCAGACCACAGGGATGAATGCTGCGCTGCCAAACAGGTTCTGCCCACACAGCCCAGAGCTGCCCTTTGCCCTCAGGATGCCTGGAAATCATGGGGTGCATGGATGGAGCTGTGCCAGGGCTCGTGTGGGGCGGAGGGGTGGGATGTGCAGCATCCCACAGCATCATGAGGCTGGGACCTTGGAAATCTGCATCTTGGGAATCTGCAGGACAACACCCAGGCAGGCGCTGGAGGAGGTGCTCTGCTGGATGAGCTCTTTTCTGCTGCTTTCAGCTGGCCTAACCCAAAACATTGCTTGAGTGGGTGTGGGTGCCGACAGAGAAATTAAATCCCTCAGCAGTCCCCACGGGATGGCAGAGGCAGGCTGGAAAACACAGCTTTGGAGAGGCAGGGTGGGGGAAGTGCTGCTGGACACACAGCTGAGACAGGAGCTCCACTGAGTTCTTTGGGCTGCTTCCTCTGCCCAGCACCCTCAGCAGTCGGAATTGCAGTCACACTGGGGGCTTGGAGCCACAACAAAGTCCCTGTGAGCAAAGCAGGAGGGATGGCAGCCCTGGGGCACCGCTGTCCCCTGGGAAGGGACAGTCAGGCCGGCTGGAGCAGCTCTGCTCCCAGCCCTGAGCCCGCGCTGCAGGGGCTGACCCATTTCTCCCTGCTCCTAGTCCTCTCTGAATTATTAAAGCCTTCCCCTGGCTCTGTGCGCGCTCGCTGGGCTCTTTGTGTTTGCTCAGCCTCCGTGTCGCCTCCGCTGCCGGGGACAGCGCGCGGGAGCGTGGCCGGGTGCTCCAGGGTGGTGGAAACCTCCGCCTCGGTGGCACCCAGCCATCCTTCCTGCAGATCCAGCCCAAAACTGCTGCTCCTTCCCAAGGGACTCCACTTTGGGGTTTAGACCCAGCCTGTTGTCCCTCGGCATCCCTGGAAACCTTTGTGCAATCCCTCTCCCGGGCCTGGCCTGACCTTTAAACACTGAAGTCATCCCTCACCAGAGCACAAACACGGCAGGGCCGGGCCTCTCCCATCATTCCCGTTGGGGGCAGGAAGCTTTTCCCTGCTCCAGAGCTCCTCTGGGCAGCTGTGCTCACTCTTCCCAGGGCGCTGAGGGATTCCCATGGAAAGGCAGACGAGTTGCTGCCTCAGAGTTTAATTTTAGGAGGTTTTTCTGTATTTTCCCCCCTTATTCTTAGCATGATGGCTGGGGGGGAAGGGAAGGCCATGCTTACACTGGATGTTTGGAGTGGGGAAAAGGGGCTGGCATGGGCCCAGCAGCTGAGGGGTCAACTTCTCCCTGAACTTTGGCCCAGGTGAGGCAGGTCTACAAAAGGGATTTGGTCAGAAGCTTCCTGGGCTGGAGGGGGAAAACTGGGGCAGGCACAGAGCTGGGGCTGGGGATACCTCCCAAACCTTGCTGGTATCCCTCAAAACGGCTGTCTCTGGGGCCAGGCGGGTCAGCCCCTTCCCCTTGGGCATCTTCTGCAGAGTCCAGGCTCCCAGAACCCTTCCCAAGGCAACTGTGTGATGATCCCCATGGAGTAGATTGCTTTCCAGCTGCCAGTCTGGGAAATCCCAGATCTGGGATAGTGAAAATAGGTGCAGGGGGGTGGGCGAGGCATGATTGTGCTTCTGTGTTTCCCACTAAATTATTTGCTGGAATTTTGCATTAGTGACCCCGACTGGGACAGGGAGGGGCTGGAAGCAGAAGGTGGGAGTTCAGCAGCAGGTGAGACCTCTTCCCTTCTGCCGTTTTCTGGGATGGACGTAAAGAGAGGTGTGAAAGCTGCCCGGATGATTGAGTAATTCCAGCCTGTGCTGGTGAAAGGCGGGCAGGCTGCTCCGGGAGCTGCCGGGGATTATCCCGCGGGCGGGCAGGGCTGCGGAGGCGCTGCCGGTGCCGCCGTGGCAGCGCTCGGAGCGCGGGGCGATGCTCCCACCTCGCGGCCGCTCCCCGCACCAGCGGCGGGCGGGACGGGCTGGGGCGAGCACCGCTCGCTCTCCGCCCCCTCCACAGCCTCGCCCCGGCGGCAGACGCTCCTCCCTCCCATTCCCATTCCCATTCCCCGCGGTCCGCCTCTGGGCGGCAGCCCGGCTCCGCCGAGCGCAGCTCCCCGGGGCGGGTGAGGGTGAGCGCGAGTGCGGGGGGATCCCCGCGCCGGTTCCCTCCCCGCGGCCTCCCAGCCTCACCTGCAAACCGGCGTTGACCTTCAGCCGCGGCGCCTTGGTGCTGCGGGGCAGGATGGTGATGAACAGAGTCCGGGCATGGCTCTGCCGGGATACCTCGGAGGCGTTGGCCAGGATGGTGAAACTGTCGCTGAGGGATCGGCGACCATCCTGCCTGTACTGGATCTGCTGGTTCTCCACCTGCGGGGCAAGGGCCAGGTGACCCTCCACGGAGGACACAGGCCACCGGCCCCTCTGGGGAGGTGACCCTGAACCGTCCCGGGAGGATGATGGCAACCCACCACAAGCCCAGGGGCAGCCCTGCAGATTCTCTGTGGGAAGCAGACCTGGAGCCCAGCATGGGTGCTCTGCCTGCATCCCCATCCTGTATCCCTGATCCCGTATCTGGGGCTGCAGAGCAAACCCACCACCCCAAATACCTCCATCCCTTCCAATGGGGAGAGGATTACTGCCACCTTCCCCAGCCTCCCACTGTGGCTGGGGGCTGGAGACCACCCCGGGCTCTCCCCAAACCCTCGGGAAATCCAGCCTGGGGGCAGGTGGGTGCTGTACCTCGCTCCAGGTGAAGCTGTGCAGCCCGCCCTGCTCGGGCCGCTGGCTGCTCAGGAGGGTGCCAAACCGGGGGGGCTCGAGCACCCTGAACTCCAGGCCGAGAGCTGGGTAGTGGGCGTTGGGAATGCGGAGGATGCTCGAGGAGATGGTGGCAGAGCCACCTCCTGGCACCGTGATGTTGTGGACATCCAGGGGGACGGTAATGGGCAGCACAACCAGGCTGACCACCACCCCCTCCAGAGGGTCTGCACCGTGGGCAGTGATGTCCAGGACAAACTGGTCATGCTCCTCGTTGGGCTTGGAGTGGAGGTAGAGGACTCTGCCGTTGTTGATGTCCTCCTGGGTGAAGGACTGGATGGGGTCCAGGCTGGGCTGCTCGTTCATGTCCTGGCTGCGCTGAAGCATTGCCAGGAAGCCGGAGGCTGGGGGGCTGCTCACCAGGTAGACTATGTCTGGGGAAGGTATCTCTTCGTGGGTCACCTGGGAGTGTGGGGGAGATGAGGCATGAGTGGGAGGGCTGGTAACTGAGGCTGGGCTGCCCCACAGCCCACCTGCTGTGCAATCCATCCCTCAAAGCTTTGCTGAGGGATGGACTGCAAGAACCACCTTACTGAGGCCATGCCTGAAGCCCTCTCTCTTTGCTCCCTGGGCAAAGCCTGACAAAGGCCTTGGCTCTGAGCAGGGGGGAGTAAAATGGAGTCCCATGGGTGGCCATCCTGGTTTGGTGGCCAGGGAAGTCATACAGGCATGGGGAATGACTAGAGAAGGGCATACTCACCATTAAGTCCTCCTCCTTGATCCCAGATGCTTCCCCCTGGAAAACATAGATCTCCTTGTGGTTAACTATGCTCAGGGGGCTGGGATGGGTGTCCAAGAACACACTGATGGCCAGTGTGTCCTCCACTGCCACCTCATTTGCTTCTACAGTGAACTGGAGCTCATCCCGGGTGTTCCTGCTCCCGTTGTGGTGGTAGGAGATCTCTCCTGCCAGTAGGTCCCTCTGGGAGAAGGCCATGACTGGCTGCTCCCCTCTCAGCACAGTCCCCCACCTTGGCGGGGTGGTTACTAGGTACCGTATCTCTTCATCTGACCTGATGTCCATGTTGGTTTCCAGGCTGAGGACAGAGGAGTCAATGCTCCCCTGGGTGCCCTGGTGGATGACCAGACCAGTGTTGTTGACTATTTTGATGTAGGGGTCAGATGCCTGCACTTCCAGGAGGGCTGTGGTTTGGTGGAGTCCATCCGAGACCTGCAGCTGGATCCAGCCCCGGTCAGCCCCGGAATGGACAAAGAGGATCTTCTTCTTCCTCAAGTCATCCTGTGTGAATCGATAGACCTGGTGGCGCCTGTCATCGACAGACACAATGCTGCCAAACAAGATGTCCTTCCTGGTCAGCACCAGCTGCGCGTCGGAGAAGCCGGAGTCCTTGTCAGTGAAGGCGATGTGGTCAGTGGTCAGCAGGTGCTGCCCATTGCGCACCACGTTGAAGACTCTGTTCACTGCCCGGACAGGGCTGTGGTCATTGACGGGCTGGATGGAGACCCTGAAAACGCCCCTCACCTCCTCGGCCTCAGAGCCGGCGCTGCCCTCGCCCTGCCTGATGGCTACGAAGGGGATGTCATCCTCCAGCGTCTCGGAGTCATCGTGCTGGTACAGCAGCCGGCGCTGCAGGATGTCGTCGTTGGTGAACTCGGTGATCTCCTCCAGGGAGGCCCAGCCGTGGGACGCAGCCCAGGCCAGCCTCCCGTGCGCTGGCCCCTCAATCACCTCATAGACGTAGTCCATGCTGTTCACGCTCTGCACAAACAAGTGATCCTTGGAGATGACAGCCTGTCCGCCTTCCGGCACGGTCAGGAGCACGTTGGTCAAATTTGGTGCATCGGGGTCCCCACCAATGCTGATTCTGTAGGTGTAGACGGGCGAGTGCTGCTCACCAGCGTGGACGCGGAACTGGAAGAAGTCCTCAGCTTGCTGGGAGTTCCTGATGGTCACGCTGTAGCTCAGGCGGTTGTCTTGCAGGTCCTCTTCAGTAAATCCAAAGCCTTCAGTCAGCCTGTTGCCAAGTAGCTCCAGGTTTCCCTTTTTGGGAGCCTGGACGATCATGTAGTGGAAGGGAACAGGGGCAGAGTTTGGATCTTCCAGCATTGCCTCCAGCTCCTTGCTGGTGATATTTCTGTGCCGCTTATTCTTCATCTGGAGGGGAGACATGGTCCTCATCTTAATGGTGGCTCTTTTAATCCTTATGAGGAAGGTGTTGTTTGGCAAGACCTTCTGCCCCACCTGGACTTTGAATCTCACCTCCTCCACGCTGTCTTCCAGACGGTGCTCCGGGTCTGTGCTAAAATACTGGATGCGCCCTTGCTCCAGGTCTTGTTGGTGGAAAGACTCGACTTTTTTCCATTCCCCTCCCATGCTCCCTTGCTTCTGGACCTCACCATACTTCAGAGGCTCCGTGAGGATGTACAGGATGGAGACCCGTTGTTCCACGGCGTTGGTCTCCACAGACAGGTTGGCTGTGGTGATGCGTGCAGCCCCTCCTTGGGAGAGGGAGAGGCCGGTGTTATTGAGCAGGCGGATCTCAGGATCAATGGCCAGGATCCTCAGGGTGGCAATGGGGCTCGGCACGGCGCCATCACTCACCTGCAAGGTGAGCTGTAAGTTTGTCCCACCCTGGTGCACATAGACTACGTTGCCAGCTTCCAGGTCCCTGCAGGAGAATTCTTCAATGGGCACTCCAGGGTGGAAGTCCAGCTCCACGTAGCCCTCCTCCATCTGCTGACTGTGCAGCTGGAACTCGAGGTCATCGCAGGAGGAGTCATCATCCAGGACCTGCAGGATGTCAGTGGTCAGGTGTTTCCGTGTGTGCTTCAGGATTGTCATGTGGTTCCCACGGGGAAGATCACCTGTGGGGCATCGTTGACAGGGTTGATCATGATGGGCAGCAGGTACACCTGCCCCTGCCGCAGGCACTCTGGGACCCCTTGCTGGGTGGTCACTGTCACCTCCAGCATCAGCTGGTCCATGGGCCCTTCAGAGCCATCGTGGATGTACCTGACTTTCCGATTCACAATGTCTAACAAGGTGAACTTCCTTCTGCTCCTGGACCCGGGAATGTCCAGCTCCAGTTGGCCGTGCCTGGGGTCACTGGTGATGCTGAAGAGGATTTGGGACTGACGGATGTTGGCCAGGCTCAAGTCTACCGTAGGCTGGGCGTGTTTCCATTCCAGGTAGGCCATGCCCCCTTCAGAGACGATGAGGGGGCTGACGTGCAGCAGCCTGCTGATGTTGGCAAAGGCGGGTGGGAAGCTGCTGTCGGGCCGGCACGGTTCCACCACCAGGCCCGGTGCTCCGGAAAAACCAGTTGGAGGCGGGGAAGTGGATGCCTCATCCTGCTCATACACCTCCTCATAGTCCCAGTAGTGGTCCTGCTTCCCACAGCCTACTGTGATGTCCTTTGTGATCACCGCATCCTGCAGGCTCCTCCTCTGCAGGTTTATCCGGAGGTCCTCCAAGCAGCCAACAAATGAGTGGTTGGTCATGGTCCACAACGAGATGAAAGAAAGATGGTGCTCCCTCAGCCTCTGCAAAGCTTTTTCATCCATACCTCCAATGAAGAGGTTTCCCTGAAGGTCCAGGTAGTTGTTGATGCCCCGGTTGGATGTGGATGAAGCATAGTAATCGATTAGTATCTCAAACTTGTGGATGTCTGTGTGGACCTTGACGTAGTGCTGCTGCTCGTCGCTGATGAAGACATTGTTGTGCAGGACGATGACACCATTCCCCTTCTCCACAAACCCTCGCAGGCGCCCGTTGGAGATCTCCAGGTAGAAGAAGTCATTCTCCAGCCCTGCGTGGTAGATGAGGTGCCTGGGTGATGCTCGTCGTTATCACAAACTCAATGGTCGCTTCCTGCCTTGCGTCCCAGGTGGGGAAAGCAATGTAGGAGTGTGGCCCCGGGAACCCGAATGGGTCCTCAGGCTCTGCCGAGAACTGTGTGCTGCACCCTTCCTGGACACGGTGGAAGGTCTTGGAGCTGCCATCAGCAGACAGATGGGAGAGGACATCCAGGCCGTTGAATGTCACCAAGTGAAGGCACCCCCTGAAGGGAGGGCTGGCCTGGGCAAGGTACGGCAGCTCCAGCATGCCCGTCCCGCCGGCATAGAGGCCGTACTGGATGTCCAGCTCCCTTGCTGGCCCTGCGATGTCTGCGGAGCTGTTGAAGAGGCCATCGATGGTCAGTGTCATCCTGCCATCTTCCACCAGCAGCTCCACGTCGTGCACTGCCAGGTTATCGAGCTGCAGCCCTGCTGGGGACTGCAAGGTCACCTCCTCCAAGCCCAACTGCAGCCTGGCCTGCAGGGAAAGACACAAAATCCTCAGCTCAAGCAGGACCTCTCCACCTTCCAGTAGCACCTGCATGGACCCACACCCCGGTGCTCACAAGGGTTTTGGTCCCTTGGTTCAGTCCTCCACCTCTGGATGTGCTCCTCCTTCATCCTCCCCATGGGCCTGCCCTCTTTGTCCTGCTCTCTGAATTTCTCTCCTTTTTCACTCATTCTCAGCAAACCCTAGTCTCAGGGCTGGGGTCCTCCATCTCCCAGTCCCACAGCCAGGCTTTTCCTCTCCCCTCACAGAGCAGTCCTGCCAGATGCTGGCTCCTCCTTCCCTGCCCTGTCTTGCCCACTGCCCTCCATTCTTGCAACCTGGGCTGCTTCCAGCCCTTTCCCTGGGAACTGGCAGGGGAAATAGCAGGCTTTGCTCCTCGTGGGCAGCAGCCTGGAGCCTGCCTAAGTAGAGGGTTAGCTGGTGACACACATGGTCTCATTAGGGACACCTCTGGCCAGTGGCTCTCTTGCTCTTTTGCTTTGGTTTAATGTGGTTGGTAGCCCGGCCCAGGCTGCAGGAGAGGCAGGATGTGTGCCTCGGATGATCCCTGCTCTTTTTCCTTCATGGTGGATGCCAACGCCATAACCACAACAGGGAATTTTATTGCTCTGTCTTGATTGCTTCCTGTGTTCCAGATGGGACAAGGGAGATCTCTTTTTTCCCTGGATCCTCTGTGTCTCATCTCCTCACACCGAGGGTGCTGCGCACTGTGTCTGACCCCTGCAATGCACATGGGGTGCCAGTGTCGGGGTGTCCCCGTGACCACTCCAGCATCACCCAGGCAGGGGGTGAGCAGCTTCCACAGATGGAGCCTGGTTCTCTGTATTTAACCAAATCTTCCAAGCCTATGTCCACTCTCCTCCTGGAGCTCCCTGTCAGGGGTCCTGGCAGCTGGGCTGCCCCTTTTTCACTCATTCTCAGCAAACCCTAGTCTCAGGGCTGGGGTCCTCCATCTCCCAGTCCCACAGCCGGGCTTTTCCTCTCCCCTCACAGAGCAGCCCTGCCAGATGCTGGCCCTCCTTCCCTGCCCTGTCTTGCCCACTGCCCTCCATCCTTGCAACCTGGGCTGCTTCCAGGCTCTCACTGGATGAAGTGAGGAGGACACAGTCTCAAGCTACATCAGGGAAGATACAGGTTGGATATTAGGAAAAAAAATTCACCAAAAGAATAATAAAGTACTGGAATGCTCTTCCCAGGGAGGTGGTAGAATCACCATCTCTGGATGTGTTTAAAAAAAGACTGGACATGGCACTTGGTGCTATAGTCTAGTTGAGGTGTTAGGGCATAAGTTAGACTCGATTGTAGAGGTCTCTTCAACCTCATAATTCTGTGATTCTGTGAAATCACACTCCCATATATCTACACGTTAAGCCATGGCACAGAGCCCCCAGCCGGGGGAGAGGAGGGGTGCTGACCTGCAGGCGGCCGGCTTGCAGCTGGAGCAGGAGGTGGTCGGGCTGGCCAGCAGCCAGGAAGAGCAGCCCGTTGCCCTGGCTGGTGAACAGCTGCAGCCGCAGCCGCACCGTGCGCGAGGCGTCCGCCAGCGGCATCTCCACGAAGCTGTCCCCAAAGAAAGAGGCTGGAGAGAGAAGGGAGAAAGGTCAGGCAGGGAAGGACACCTCCTGCAAGCCCCATCCGGGTGGGTGCTGTGGTTATGGAGCCCATCCATCAGCCCTTCCCTTATTTGCCATCTGACAGGTTGCTGGAGTCCAGCGGCCTAAAAAGACCCTTGGTGGAGTCTGTTTTTCTGATTTTCCTAAAGAAATCCTAGAATGGGCTTGGGCTGGAAGGGAACTTAAAGCTCATCTAGTCCAAGTCCCCTGCTATGGCCTGTGACATTTCCCTTTCACAAGGGACCTGCAGCTTCTCACCTCTATCTCCCCTCTTTCTTGCCCTCCGCTTTGGAAAAGACACAGAAATTTTCCACTATCCCAGGTTGCTCCAAGCCCTGTCCAACCTGGCCTTGGACACCTCCAGGGATGGGGCAGCCAGAGCTTCTCTGGACAACCTGTGGCCGGGCCTCAGTACCTTCTGATTAAAGGAATTGTGTTTCTCCTCAGTGCAGGAGGAATAAACAGGAGTGCCAGTGATCCATAGGAGGATGTGAGAGTGGATGGAAACCCCGGCTCAAAGTGGGCGCCTGGAGATGCAGCTGGAACACATTCAACACCCAGTATGCATCAGCCCTGGAGGACTCAGCTCAATGGCATGTGGTCATGAAATGACAGACTGTGTCACAGGGCAGAGGCAGGAGAGTGCAGGATTAAGAGTACAGGGAGCAGCCAGGCTTAATTTTAGAGCGCTTTTAGTTTTTAGCTGACTCAATGCATGCATGTGCATCTCACACATGTTAAATGTGTGTGGCTGGGGCCTGCAGCCACCCATCCTGCTTGGCTCCAGCTCAGCCTGTGGCAAAACTCTGTGCTTAAGCATAAACACTGCAGCCCTGTAAGCTGGAAATGTTTGGGGAGGATATGTCAGGGACGGGGGCAAATGCACATTTTCAGTCCATATGTAGTCACAGGCTCTGCTGGAGTTTATATGTGTGAAGCTTTCCGGCTGTGCTTTACTGGAGCACTTATCAGACCCACCCAGTGGGCGAACTACACTTAGGTTTGGGGTCCCAGATCTGTCTTGCTGAACTAGGATAGGAATTTGGTTTTCAGGGTCCCAGCCCCTGATCTTTTTTGGAGGAGGCAGGGATGGATGTTGGATGCCGGGGTGACACCAATCTTCTGCACAGCGAGGTCTGGGTATAAACAGCCACATCTGCTCTTACATTTGCTTCCCTGGATGCATTTTCCTCTTACCCAAGTTTCTGTGGGATGACCAGGCTGGGAATGGGCAATGCAGGCTTTGCTCACAGGGTGGTGCACTATGTGAAAACCCAACCCTGCAGGACAGCCACAGTCACTGCACACCGAGCCATGTGGAAGGGAACCATCTGTAGAGGTGATGGCAAAAGTTGGCATGGCAGGGACAGAGTTGGAGCACTCTGATTTAACTTTTCCCATTTTCTTCAGAGCTGAGCCCTGCAGTGCCTGGGGGAAGCTTTCCTGAGCCCTTTGGGAATGGGGAGACCTCCTTGTCCGGGACACCACAAAAATCATTTCCTGCCACTGGCAGCAGAAGAAAGTGCCTCAGTTTTGCATCAGCCCTGGAGGACTCAGCTCAATGGCATGTGGTCATGAAATGACAGACTGTGTCACAGGGCAGAGGCAGGAGAGTGCAGGATTAAGAGTACAGGGAGCAGCCAGGCTTAATTTTAGAGCGCTTTTAGTTTTTAGCTGACTCAATGCATGCATGTGCATCTCACACATGTTAAATGTGTGTGGCTGGGGCCTGCAGCCACCCATCCTGCTTGGCTTCAGCTCAGCCTGTGGCAAAACTCTGTGCTTAAGCATAAACACTGCAGCCCTGTAAGCTGGAAATGTTTGGGGAGGATATGTCAGGGACGGGGGCAAATGCACATTTTCAGTCCATATGTAGTCACAGGCTCTGCTGGAGTTTATATGTGTGAAGCTTTCCGGCTGTGCTTTACTGGAGCGCTTATCAGACCCACCCAGTGGGCGAACTACACTTAGGTTTGGGGTCCCAGATCTGTCTTGCTGAACTAGAATAGGAATTTGGTTTTCAGGGTCCCAGCCCCTGATCTTTTTTGGAGGAGGCAGGGATGGATGTTGGATGCCGGAGTGACACCAATCTTCTGCACAGCAAGGTCTGGGTATAAACAGCCACATCTGCTCTTACATTTGCTTCCCTGGATGCATTTTCCTCTTACCCAAGTTTCTGTGGGATGACCAGGCTGGGAATGGGCAATGCAGGCTTTGCTCACAGGGTGGTGCACTAAGTGAAAACCCAACCCTGCAGGACAGCCACAGTCACTGCACACTGAGCCATGTGGAAGGGAACCATCTGTAGAGGTGATGGCAAAAGTTGGCATGGCAGGGACAGAGTTGGAGCACTCTGATTTAACTTTTCCCATTTTCTTCAGAGCTGAGCCCTGCAGTGCCTGGGGGAAGCTTTCCTGAGCCCTTTGGGAATGGGGAGACCTCCTTGTCCGGGACACCACAAAAAATCATTTCCTGCCACTGGCAGCAGAAGAAAGTGCCTCAGTTTTCCCCTGTGGTCTGGGAGGATGACGTGGGTGTTGCAAAGGACCATCACCCCACCCGTTCTGGACAGGGAGGAAATGGCACCATGGAAATATTTGGCCTTTGCTGTAAGACCGAGCCCTTTGCCCAGCCCAGGGCAAGGCTGTCAGGGTGCCTGCTGCTGGCATGGGGCACTTTGGCTTCCTTGTCCTCTCCAGCCCAGCCAGTGACTCAGAAGAGCTGTTCTGTTCTCTGCAGGGCTCTGTCCTTCCCTGACCCGCTCCCTCCTTCCCATGGTCCCAGCAAAACCAGCCTTGCCCAGTGGCCAGGGGTGGTGGTGGGTGCTGGGGCTCTCAGCACTGCCTTCTCCTGGGGCTTGGTGAGCAGGAGTGACGTGGCCCAGTGGAAAAGGGAATGTTCCTGTCCCTCCTTGCACAACCACAGGCACACGTGGTCCCCAGAGACATCCATGGACGTTATGTGCTGGCTCCCAACGAGCTTCCCTATGCATGCTCCATGCTCCAGCTCCCACTGGGATTTTGCTACATTTTAGTGGCTTTCCCTAATTCAAAAATGTTTTTCAGATGGGTACTGAGTGGCTGCTCTCACGGGGAGGGAAAGCTTAGCTGGGCTGGACCCATCAGCAGCTCCCATGCCTGCCCAGGGGCTGGGCAGTGTCTCGCTGTGGGTGCTGGGGATGAGGGTTTGGGGCTGCTCCAGCAAGACCAGCTTGTTTTCCAGTGTGCCAGGGGGCACCAGCTCCTGCAGCCAGCACATTTTGTCCTGCCTGCACTCTACCAAAGCTGCCAGAAATGTTTTCCTTCTTCTCTCATAAAATACTAATAATAAAAAGCTCCCAGAGGTGCGGATGCCTAGGGGAGTGGTGCTGTTTGTTGGGGAGGAGGAAGGACCCTTGCCTGGATCCAGGAGGCACTGGAATTTTTCTCCGGCAGCAGAGGCAGTTACTGTTGTTTGTCCTCCCAAATTCCTGCTTTATTTCAGGGCCACTCTCCTCCTCCCTCATCAGCCCAGCCAGGATGTGAAACCACTCGGCTGTGACATTTCACTTTCCCAAGGGACCTGCAGCTTCTCACCTCTATCTCCCCTGTTCCTTGCCCTCCTCTTTGGAAAAGACACAGAAAACATGGATTTTGGGGGTTTTTTTCAAATGCATTTTGCTCTGAAGGAGCCTCCATGGGACATGGTGCCCCATCCTGGTCCATCACTTGGAGCAAGGAGGGACTTCCAGGCACCCATCCCCACCTTGGGCAGGCTCAGGTGAGCTCCTGGGATGATCCCATGAGGATGAGTTCCCATGCCCCCAAAAGCACCTACCTCAAGTGATCTAAGGCTGCCATGATCATACCACAGGAGTGTTGTGCCCCTCATCCCTGGATGCAGATGCCCAAGGGGGCCCCTCCTCTCCTGCCATGGGGAGCAAGAGTTCCCCAAATCCTGGCCATGGGTTGGAGTGGACACCCCGGATGTCCCACTCACCCCGGATAAACACAATTGACATTCCCATCTTGCTGCGTCCCACAGGAAATCACCATCCCTGCCTTGCCAAGCCGATTGAAAGGCGTTGACGAGGCCAGAGGAGCCTCCTCCGTCACAGTTTCCGAGCAGCCAGCCAGCAGCCAGCAGATTATAGACTGCAGTGTCACTTGGGTTTGGGGTTGTTTTTTTTCTTTTTGCATTGAATAAAAAACAAGGAGATGAGCCAAGAGCTCTAAGGAGGGCTCTGGGAGCGAGGCCCCTGCTCCTGGGCCTGCAAACAGCGAGGGCTCCGTGCGAGCCGGGCCTGCCCCAGCAGCCGCCGGCCACGCGCCGGCCCCGGGAGCTCTGGCCCTCTTCCCCTGCTCCTCCGGCTGAAAACACGGCTGGTCTGGCCTCTCCAGCGGCTGCTTTCTTGGTGTTCAGGGAATTTTCTGCCCGGGGGAGCAGGAGCAGAGCCTGGGGAGGATCCCCATCCGCTCAGGGGGCTCTACGAGTGTTTGGGGCTCAGCGAGGCTGTTTTGGGCTCTCCTCTGTGTTTTTAACACGCATCTCAGCACAGAAACTTCTCCCAGCTCCTTCCCTGCACGTAGGAGGCTGAAGGAGCCAAGTCCAGGCCCAGGCAAGGGGAAGTGCTGGGAAAGCCCAGCGCAGAGGGGACCGGCCCTGGGCACGAAGGGTTTGTGCAGCAGGCACAGCCCTGGGCGTGTGGGAGGGCGCGGGGGCTGGTGAGGGGCTGCTGCCCTCCCAGGGCTCCCAGCCCAGCCTGGGGCACCCCCAGCCCTGCCGCAGGACAGCCCGCTGCGTTCTGGGGGCAAGAGGAGCAGCTCGGGGTACAGCCGAGCCCCTGAGGGGCTGCAGCGGCCCCATCGCTCCGGCCACGGCAGGACGCGAGGCTGGGCAGGAAGGAGCGGAGCAAAGCCTGCCCGGGGACCGGGGCGTGGAGCCGGGGAGGGGCTGGATGCTCAACAAGGCTCCATTCAGGCTGCGGTGGGGCAGGTGGGGGCCAGGGCCGGCTGTGTTTGCAGGGAGGGGACTGGAATTCATTAAAGCAGCTCTTTAATGAGAGCAGCGGTGCCAGGAGAGCCCCGTGCAGACACACGCGCCCCCCTGAAAGGCTCCCTGTGTTCGCAGCCGCTTCCCATCCCGGCCACACCGCTTTTCCAACGGTGGAAAAACAGCCGGGCAGTGAAAGCTCCTTGTTGCCCGAACAGCCCCGGGCTTGTGCGGCCGCTGGTGCAGCCCAGCCCGCCGGCTGCCCTCCTTCCTGCCATCCCCTGTGCCAACAGGCGGCCCCTGGGCTGTGCCCGCTGCTGGCCTGCCACAGGGCAGCCTGCTGCCATCCTTCTCCACAGACCCAACCAGGAGCTGGTTTGGAGGCCTTCTGAGTTGTTCAGGGATGGTTTTTTTAATTTGTGAAACTTTTAAGGTAGTGAGGTCACCCCCGTGTCCAGCCTCATTGTGCTGCACCCCCAGCCACTGTGCAAAGGGTGGAGGGGCTGGGGGATGTGAACACCGGAGAGATTTGGGGATGTGAACATGGGAGAGATTCGGGGATGTGAACATGGGAGAGATTTGGGGGATGTGGACACCGGAGAGATTTGGGGATGTGAACACTGGAGAGATTTGGGGGATGTGAACATGGGAGAGATTTGGGGATGTGAACACTGGAGAGATTTGGGGATGTGAACATGGGAGAGATTTGGGGATGTGAACACTGGAGAGATTTGGGGATGTGAACACGAGAGATTTGGGGGATGTGAACACGGGAGAGATTTGAGGATGTGAACATTGGAAAGATTTGGGGGATGTGAACACTGGAGAGATTTGGGGGATGTGAACATGGGAGAGATTCGGGGATGTGAACACTGGAGAGATTCGGGGATGTGAACCCCGGAGAGATTCGGGGATGTGAACACCAGAGAGATTCGGGGATGTGAACATGGGACGGGTTCGGGGGGTGAAAATATCCCAGGGGTTCAGGGCAATGCCAACAGGAGAGGGGCTGGGCCATGTGTACAACACTGGAGAGGCTCAGGGGTGGCTGCCCAGCGCTGGGGATGCTGCTCAGCAGCTCGGTCCCCTCCTGTTCCCCCCAGTGGGAGCTCAAGGCTCCCGTCCCACTGGGTGGGCAGGACCAGCGCCGTGGGTGGTCCTGGGGGCTCAGCTCCCTTGTCCCCATCCTGGAGCTCTGATGCCCAATGGGACCTGTAGCCCCCCAGAGCTGGAGCTGGGCTGTGCCCCCGTCCCCACACGGGGTGGAGGGGCCACGGGAGGAAGGGATCCAACGGGCTTTTGGAAAAAGGCTTCATTATGTTCCACATTCCCTATGTTTTATGGTGTGGTTTTATTTATGGCCAGGGAAGGAAATGAGCAGCCTGCGAGGAGGTTAAGGCAAACACCGTAGCCCTCGGTTTTGGCTGGGGCTCTGCTGGGGGGACAAATGGGGGCTGCTGCCTTCAGACATGGCCTGAGACCCGAGCTGAGCACCCACCTGGGTCTCCAGAGCAAAGAAACCCCAGCGCAATGGAGATCACCTGGGTTTAGTCTGCAGCAAGGGCATTCAAACCCAGCGGGGATCACACCACAGTCCCCTTGTGCCTGCCCCAGGAAAGCCTGGGGGTTCTGCCTCAAGATTTATGGGATGGGGTATCACAGGCACAGATCCATCCCTGCTGGGATAGCTCCTGGCACAAAGAAGGACTTTTCCTTTTATCCCCAGTCCCAGTGATTCCAGGGAGTGCTGCTCCCACACCCTGAGCCAGGGCTGTGCGTGCTTTTCCAGCCCCAGCAATGGGAATCAGTGCTCTGGTTCTCGCCGCCCCCTCCCTCTGGCCCTCCCTCCCGGCGGGGCTCCCAGGGGCCGCCGCTTTCCAGGAGCGCTGGCCAGCGGAGATTGCTGGAAAGCAGCACCCACAAAACCACCGGGAAAGCCATGGCTGGTCACCTTCCCAGCTCTGGCCACCTTCCCAGGGCTGCCGACCACCACGAGTGCCATCCCCCTTGTTTTGGGCGTGGGAGGGCAGTCCTGGCCTGGGGTGCTTTGCTTCGCCCCCATCCCACCCGGGTGGCCTCTGGCTGCACCACGCTGCTTTGAACCCCTCCTCCTGTGTTTATTCCTTCAGTTCCTCTCCCCTGTTCCCCGGCCAGCTGCTCTGCGCTCGCCTTCCCCAGCCTGACAGCTTTGGGGAAAAACAGCCTTTTACAGCCCACGGACTCTGGGGTCAGGGGAAAACATGAAACCATGAAAACATGCCCCCTGCTAATTCTGTGCTGTCTGGGAGGGGCTGGTTGTACCCTCCCGTGTCCTGCCAGCCCCCAACCCCTGCCCAGCGCCTGTGCCTGCTCCTGCCTGCCTTCCCCGTCCTTAGGAGCTGTGATACAGCAGGGAGGCCATAAAGCAGGGTCCAGGAGGCTTGGCGAGAGCTCCAGAGCTCCATCGCTTATCCAGCATGGTTTTACGATGATTCAAGCACAGCCCTAAAGCTGATGGTATTTCCTGAGCTCTCCTGCTCAGCCAGATGCAGAGCCATGGAGCTGGGAGCCAGCCTGAAACCCCCCACAAAGGTCACAGTGCTTTTGGGAAGAGCTGTGCCCCCAAAGCCTGGCGGGAGCAGAGCAGGGATGCAGAGCGTTTAACAACGTGTGGCTCAATGGCTCCGGAGGGACTGAAGGAATAAGCCCAGGCTGGAAGCAGAATTTGGAGTGTTTGCCCTGGGAAGTGAAGCGGGGGGAGAAAGTGGGAGGATTTGGGGAAGCAGGAGGCTCAATGGGGCTTTTGTGCCGTCCCCTGCAGCGTGACTCAGGCTCACTCAGGCTCCCGCTGCCAGGAGGAGCTGGCCTGGAAATACTGTATCAGCCCCCAGAGGACGTGGTTTCCAAACCATTCGAAGTCGGGTTTTGTTCTATTTTTTTCTGTCTTTTTCTCTCTCCCAAGCCCTCTTCCCCTGCCTCGCAGGCTGGCAGGTTTTCCAGCTCCACCCTGCCCATCCTGGCACCCGCTGCCACTGTGTTCCCTACCCCAGCTGCTTCCCACCCAGCCAAGGAGAAGCTTGCAGAGCTGAGGGAAGGGCATGTGGTGGCACAGGAGGGGACAATCCTCCTGGACAGCCAGCCCCGTGCTGGAGGATCTCAGAGGAGAGGGGCACCTGGTGCACATCCCACCTGAATCCCCAGCAGAATTCTGATTCCTGCCCAGCAGAGCCAGTGCCTGTTCCCAAGCTCATCCCCAGCCGCAGTAGGGGAAGGAGCCGGTGGGGGGCTGCAGGAGCCGGGCCAGGGGATGCTCGCAGACAGCCTGGAGCGGCTCGGTGTTACCGGAGAGATCCTGCCTGCTGTCAACAAACAGCCCGCCGCAGAGGGGCCGGCTCCAGCCGCCCGGGCTCTGATGGTTCCCAGCCCCGCCGGTGTCAAGTGGCTCCCGACGTGCCAGGATGGGGGGAGTGATCAGCCAAACTGTGGGGGAAGAATGAGCACGAGCAGGAGCGTTGGAACCCTGCCAGAAGATACCTGCTTGCCTTAATTGCAGCATCCAGGGGTGGGGAAATGTATCAGCAGGGACGGCAAAACGCACAACTGCGGTGTAAAATGTGTAAATTTGGGTCATTCCGCTTTAGCTGTGCTGGTAAGGCAGCACCCACAGCACCCTGCACCCCACAGGGCACCAAGGACCACGGCCAGGATGAGCTTTTGGTGATGCTGAGTGCTGTGAGGGGCAAAGTGTCTCCACAGACAGAGATGGGAGTTTGCAGTGTGGATGGGGGAAAGAGAGGACATTTTTTGCTCCTCTGGGGCTGACATGCTAAACTGTCTGCAAAGAAAATTAGTATTTTCTTTTTCCCGCTCCTTCTAGAGCTGAAAGCTCTAGAAAATTAGTATTTTCTTTTTCCCGCTCCTTCTAGAGCTGAAAGCTCTGTCCTCTCCTCTTCCCCCATCCTTCCAGAGGTCCCCCTCCCCACTCCTGCTATCCCTGATTTTTCCATCCATGAGAAACACCCATGGGGTGATGTTTATAGAGAAAATAAATGCCTGCTCTATTTGTAGCCCCGGGGGGAGGCCTGGCTGGGGGGGCTGTGGGGGTGTGGAGGCCGGTGCTCACATCCCCTCCCAGGGCTGCAGGGCTTTCTCAGCCACATCCACCTCGGGCCAAGACTTCCCTCTCTTCTCCCAAGCTCCCAGAGGAAATGACCCTGGTGGGCTCAGAAATTTCTGTGGGATGGGATGCTGAAAACCTTGCAGCCCTTCTAAAGCTCAGCCAGAGGCTGGGAAAGGGAATGGGAAATTCCTGCTGGCGTGTGAGATGGTCGAGGATGGGGAGCACCCATCAACATGGCTGGGGATGGCACCACCAGCACTTGGTGGCTCCAAAAACCCCCATGCCTCGCCTGCCTGCAGCAAAGAGGAAAAACAACTTCCAGAAAGCCAAGACTTGGGCAGAAGTAGCAGCAGGGATTCACAGGGCCATCCCCAGCTGACTCACAGCTCCTTCCCCAGCCAGTGAGTCATGGTGATGGATCCGTGTTGCTTCTCTGTCTCCTTGTCTGGGAGGCACGTGATGGGCCTGGCCACCTCCAAACCATGTTTGCCCCATCACTCTCTCCACTCCCAGCAGTTTTTGGAACCCTTCTCAGGGCTGTCAGGCAGCCAGGGCAGTCCCTGGGCACAGGGCAGCTCCCAGAGGCACTGCCTGGAGCCATGGGCGGCACACCCGGGGAACAGCGATGGAAAATGGGCATCACCCATTTATCACCCCCCTGCATCCACAGCCCAGGGCACAAACAGCTCCCACCCCACCCTGATGCCAGCTCAGAGGCCCTGTTTGGTCTGTCCTGAGGGTAGAGGACTGGCAGTGGGTGACAAATCAGGCAGTAAATGCATGTTCCCTGTCCTGGGGTTGGGAAGAGCGGCATCAGCCCTGCTCCCATGGATTTTAGCCTGGCTTTCAAGATCCCAGTGCTGCCCCTGCTTTGCAAAAGGCTTTGGGAAAGGTTCTCTGACTTCACAGCACGTATTTGGGATATGCTTCATGGAATATATTAATATTCTGTCAATACAACAGACTAAAAATTATCCTCATATAACAATACCTAACAATATTCTGCTATATTGGTCAATATATTATATTGGTAATATATTTTTTAATATATATATATATATATTATATATATTATATATATTACCAATATATTATATTGGTAAATTCGACCTCCCTTTTTTTGGTCTATTTACCTCAGGAAAGGTCTGAGGGGTTTCCCATCCCAGTGCAGCATGGCAATGTCCTACCAAACACAGGGCACGATGGAGACAGCTCAGGAAGGGCTGGTTTGGGAATGAGGGAGCTCTGGTGGGCACCACCCTCCTCTCTCTGCGTCTCAGGGGTTTGGAGATGCAGAGTGCTGAAGGGACTGGTGGTAAACCAGGCTTGGGATGTGCAGGTGAGAGCTGGGAAGGGCACAGGAACTCCTGGGAGTCTCCCAGCTGAAGGCTGGGGGCGATGCTCACACTCAGGCTTCCCAAAAAGGAGACAGAGCGAGCCCAGCACCTGGAAAGGGCCAGGGAGCAGCCCCGGGGAGCCGAGGCAGGGCTGGGCCAAGCCCTGCTGCGAACAGTCTGTGCTTGGAGCTTTATTTAGGCACGCAGGCTTCCGCCTCCCAGGCCCTGTTCCTGTCCAGCCTTCAACCTGACGTGAGCTCCTCGGGGTGAGCTTAACCCTGTCCTGCAATCCTGTAGGAATGCACTCATTATTTTTGCCCACAGCTCTCTGTTGCTAAATATAAGAGTGAGACAAGAATATTCCTCCCCGATTCCCACGATACCAGTTTGTGTTCTCCCCCCTTTTCAGCATTTTTCCTGTTCTTTCCCATCAGCTGGAAACTTTTCCAGCTGCTTTGAGCTATGACCTTAAAACATGTGGCGCGACCATAAAAAAGAAAGTTTGAATAAATCAGTCAGATTTCCAAAAGTGGAGGAAAGGAAGAGCTGAGGTGGCTCCGTGGAGCTGAGGAAGCTGGGGAGAGCAGAAGGGATCCTGGATGGACAGCCCAGGGTGCCCCAGACACTGCTCCCTGTCCATGGGCAGGATCCTGGACATGCCAGGATCCCACCTTCCTCCCCAGGAGCCCGTCACTGCCTCAGGGTCTGCCCAAACTTTGGAGGGTGTCACATCTGTGGCACCCACCTGCTGAAATCTGGGGGTGAACGCTGCTCACGGGGTGTCCACACATCCGATTCTCTCCTCTCCCCTCACTCCAAACCTCCACTAACAGGGATTTTGGGCAAGGGGGAGCCCAGCCTGTGGGTGACCTCACTGGGAACCAGAGGGGAGCCAGGCTGTCGAAAAACAGTTTATAAAGCTTCACACTCTGATGTCAAGAGGACAAGTTTTATGAGTGTTTTTTCTTTTTGGTATAATCCTGTGTTTGATGAAGTGCATGATGACTTTTCCCATGCTGGGCTGGGCAGGAAGGCCCGGGTTCCTGAACCTGAGCTTGGAGGGAACACAGAACACAGGCTGCACCCCCAAAACCTCAGCCCCGTGCTCAGCACGCTGCTCATGGCTCTCCCTGATGGGCACACGGCATGTCCCATGGCGGGCCGCCCATGGGAACAGCTGGCATGAGCGCTGCTGGGCTCAGCAGGGATGTTCTCAGCTGCAGGGGGCTGGTGGGAAGCTGCTGCCCAGGCCCAGGGTCACAGCTGGCATTCCAGCCCAGTGCAGAAACAGTCACCAGCACTGGAAAATGGGAGTGAGCCCCCCAGGGAGGTGCCCACTGATCCCCAGAGCCATAGCGGGAGTCACCTGGGATGAGTCTGGGCGTGTCAGTGAAAGCCATGGGGGTTTGGGGGTTTTTTTTGGGGTTTCTCCAGCCCCTTCACATGAAAGAATTTGGGACTGCCAGGACAGCCCTCAGACCCATCCTGGACACTGCACAATCAACAGATCCATGTGGGGAAATCCCATCCCGGGATGGAAAGGTCAGGGCTGGGAGGAGGGAGACCACTCTGTTCATTAACAAAAGGGATTCTTTTTCCACTCAGCTTGCCAGGCACCCTCCTATTTTGGTGCATGACAAAAAATAGAAAGAACAAGGCCTAAGGTAATGAAAGGAGCATGTCCCAGAGGCCAGCTGCTCTCTGGGAGGGAACAGGGACAGCAGGAGACCAACAGCAGCCCTGCAGGTGCTGAGGGCCACAAGGCTGGGCTCTGGGACCATCCTCCTCGCACTGCCACAGGCTGGGATGCAGAACATGGTTAGGAAGCAAAAGGCTGGAGGTTTTCAGTAATTCCTTTGGGAACTGCCGGGAGCAAGCTCCTGCCTCTCTGCTGGTCAGAGTCCTGCTCCCTGGGGGGAAGTGTGGGGAAGAGACACTGCTCAGTGAAATGATATATTATTTTTGGGGTGAGTTAGGGACGTGAAAGTGCTTTTTAAACGCCCTTCACGTTCAAAGCTGCAGATGCTGCTGATGCAGTGCCCAGTCAGAGCCCAGGCACAGCTTGGAGGGTCAGACCCAGTGGGACAGAGCCTGCTGAGGCAGGGAGGGAGCAGGGCTGTGGGACGGCTGGCAGCATGCTCAGTCTGGACACACGGCCGTGACAAGAGCTGGGTGTGCAAACCTGGCTGCTCCATGGGGAAATCTGGGTATCAATCCTGCACCGCTGTCCCGCCGGAGCTGCCAGCCCTGTGCCACCACGGGGGCACCCTCAGCCCCAGCCCTGTCCCCCCGGGGGTGGCCCCACAGCCCTTCTGGGGCTGTGCTGATGGGAGAGGTGAGACACTGACCCACTCCTCGCCCCGGGGCGGACAGCCCGGGCGGGGACACAGCCGCTGCCGGGCTGCAGAGGGGCTGCCCTCGCAGGCGGCTCCCGTGGCAGGGCCAAACATGGGCACGGAGGGCTGGCGAGCTCCCTCCCCGTGGCGCCGGGCTTGGCGGGGCAGCCTCGGTGCCTTTGCCCGGCCGGCTGCCCCTGGCGCCGAGCGAGGCCGCTCCGAGCCGCGTCCCACACGGAGCCCGGAGCACACACACACCGTGCGGCGCCGAGCGAGGCCGCTCCGAGCCGTGTCCCACACGGGGCACGGAGCACACACATCCTGCACGGAGCAGGGGCACACACACATCCCACACGGAGCACACACACACCATGCGGCTCCGAGCCGCGTCCCACACGGAGCAGGGGCACACACACATCCCGCACGGAGCACGGAGCACACGCACATCCCACACGGAGCACGGAGCACGCACACACACCGTGCGCCCTGCGGGAAGCGCCCAGAGAGGCTCCCACCGCCCTGCGAGCCGCCTCTCCCCAGCCTCCGCTTCCCGCACACGCCCTGCCCCAAAACACAGCGCTCCTGCCAGCCTGGCGACAGCACCCGCCACCCGAGAGGGACAGCCCGCATGGGGCGCCCGTGACCGCTGCCTGCCCGGCTCTCCCAGGAGCGGGATTATCCCCAAGGATTTGTCACTCTCGGGCTGGGGACGGGACTCACCTCCGGCCGGGGGTCCCGCGCTGAGGGGCCGGGGGGGTGGCCAGCAGCAGCAGCAGCAGCAGCAGCAGCAGCGCGGGGGTGGCGATGCCACCGCGGGCACCCATCGCTCTGTCCCCGGGGCTCCGGGACGGCACCGCCTCGGCCGGCGCCTGCTCCAGCGCAGGCTCCCGCTACTACTATATTTAATAAAGCGGAGCGAGGGAGGGACCTGTAACTTCTCCCGCCTGTCAGAAAGGAGAAGTTCGCTCAGATTACAACCCCAATTTTCCCCTCTTAAAGAGCTAGAGGCCCTCGCCACCCACACCCGCTCCTGAAAGCAGCCTTGTTCCCGCCGGCCAGGGAGGGAGGAGCGGGGACAGAGCCCGACGTGGGGTGCGAGGGGCGGCTCCGGAGGCACCGCCTGCTCCGGGCTGAGCAGGATGTCACAGTCCCAAAATACTCTGGGCTGGAAGCGACCCACGAGGATCATCGAATCCGACTGTGAAGCGAGCGGCCCGTGCGGGGATCAAAGCCTGGTGCTATTAGCACCGTGCTCTAACATACTGGGATAATCTCCACAGATCCCTTGGCACTTGTGGGGGAGCAAAGCCAGGTCCTGGTGTGCACACAGACCCAGATCAGTGACTGTCCCAGAGCTGCTGTTACCCACCCCTGGCCTATTCCTGCAAACCTCACACCTCTCTCAGCTGGCAGTCAGGGTGACCTTCGGCCCTCAGGGCTCACAGCACTCCAGCTGTGTTAGCACAGCACCAGGGAAAGAACTTTCCAGCTTCTCCTCCTGTTGCAAAGCTGATTCAGGACAAGGCCACCACCCTTTGGGCACCCAGCATCCCACCCAGCCTGGCTCCCTGCTCCTTGCTCATGCCCCATCTTTCCAACCCTATCCAAAGGTGCTCCCATCCTCCTCCTTGGCTCTGGTGCAGCACACCCCTCCTTCCATGGATGTCTGGATTTCGGGCCCTTTTCCCCCGTGCCATGCTTGGCTGATGGATGACATGTGCCTTGTTTCCTGCTGGGTTAATTCTAACCCCTCCAGGGCCCTTGGTGTGACTTTGCCGTCTTTGGCAGCATTTGCAGCACCTTCCAGCGTACAGTCATCTGCAAACATAATTAATTTGTTGTTTACTTTTGCTTTCAGATCATTAATAAAGACATTAAATAAACCTGGGATGCGCTGTTTTTTCAGTAACTTTTTCTGAGTAATTGCCAGGGGCTCGGTAAGTTCATTAGCTAATTCTGTTTAGTCTGGGGGTTTCATATTAGCCAGGCTGGCTGATTTGTACAGATTCAATTTTGTAAAGTATTCCCTTTCCTGCTCTTTATCTTAGGGTCTGCTGAGGACTCTGGGAGGCTTTTCTCTCTGTGTGCCCTCAGCAGTCCCTCTCCTTGCCCCTCTTAGGGGCTGATGAAGGAAGAGGGGGGTGCAGGGCTTTGCCTTCAGGGTGGAGTTCGATCTCCACTGTCCCCATCACGCCATGGGCAACAGGTGGGCTGAGCACATCCATTCCCCTCCAACCCACCAGGACAATCCCCAAACCACCAGGACAATCCCCAACCCACCAGGACAATCCCCAACCCACCAGGACAATCCCCAAACCACCAGGACAACCTCCAGCCCACCAACAGGCGTCCCTGGCTCTACTTCAGGCTCTCTGTCCTCAGGTTTGCTTTGCTCACTGGGCCACTGGGAACAAACCAGCCTTTGCCAGGGGAGCATCAGGCTTGGATGAGGGCAGCAGGTACAGCTTGAGCAGGGAAATGGTTCCAAGCAACCTGAGTATCCTCCCCCTCAAGAATGTTCAGGGTCCACCCCACAGGCAGGAGGCTGGTGGGAAAATATCCAAGAGAAACCTGTCCACAGCAAGGACAGAGGACAACTTCCACTTTTTAAATTTTTATATTCAAAATATTTAAATTTTAAAATATTTACATTTTTATATTCCCCCCCCCAGCAAGGAAATCACAAGTTCTGCTTGAAACTTCCTGTGTTGCCCAGAGGAACATCCCCAGTGAGTCCTGCCTCAGGCAGCTCCTGCCACCCCCTCAGCGAGCACTGAGCCCGGCCCCGTGCCCCACATCTGGCCAGCACATTTCCATCCCTCCCTCAGCCAGGCCCGCCGGCAGCAGCAGGGGATTGGTTTTTCCCTTTCCCAGCCAACATCTGGCTGCGAGCAGAGGGGCAGGGCCAGCGTGGAGCGGTGTCTTTGCCCTCCGGGCAGGACTGGCAGCCTGGTTCTGCACGGGGACCCTCGTCCTTCTCCTGCAAGGCAGCTCCAGCCCTGGGGCACCAGTGCCAGCTCCATTTGCAGGCAGTGGGAGCTGCCCTTCCCTTTGGTGAGTGCCCACCGTGGGGGGCTGGAGGCTTGGGGGCGCTTGGAGGATGGAAAAAAAAAAAAAATTAAATTCTTTCCTTCTCCTGCAGTCCTGGGTCTGGTGTTTGAAGCAGCCACTGCTCCTGTCCCTTCTGGCTGCTCCCCTCCTCCTCCTCCTCCTGCCGGTGCTGGCTGACCCGCCGGCCTCCGGACGCAGTTATTTATCCGAGCCCAGCTTTATTTGGGATGTGTTTCCAGGGCAGCCGGTGCAGAGGGAGGTGTGGAGGGCTGCCCAGGGGGTGCACAGCTGCAGCCCTCTGCCCAGAGCCCTGCCGTGCCTGCGGGCACCCTGCTCACATGGGCACCTCTGGGGCACCCCATCTCTCACGGGACCCCACCTCACCCGCTGCCCCTAAGCCCTGTGTGGGCTGGCTGAGCTGGGAGCCCTTTCCATGGGACAGCCCTTCCCATGGACAGCCCTGTGGCCTCTGTGTTTGCTTGGCATGGGCAAAGCCATCCCTGGCAGCTATTTCCCTGGAATGCCAACCTTCACCTGCAGGGCAGAGGCTCCCTGTGCACCCTTTAATAAAGCAGAGCTCAGCTCCTCCACTTGGCTTTTCCCCCCAAAGCTACACCCTGCACCCCGGCTGGGCCTTGTGCCAGGGCCAGGCTCCCCTGTGCCACCCACCAGCAGCACAGGAGGAGCTCTGGGGGGCTCCTGGTGCTGTGAGGGGCTGCAGGAGGGGAGGCAGAGGGAGGAGAGCAGCGAGCGTGCTTGGAGTGAGCGCCTGGAAGGAATATCCCATTCCTCTCCTGGAAGGAATATCCCATTCCTCCCCTGGAAGGAATATCCCATCCGGCGCTGGCAGCAGCGAGCACATTCATGAATGCTGCTGGGATTTAGCTTCTCAGCATCTGCCTTCCCATGTGCTGCAGGGATTATAAAAGGAAAGGAAACAAAGCCCTGGGATCTGACCTGGCTGGAGCAATGCCCTGGCTGGAGGTGGCGGGTGGGGCTGGCCCGAGGCGGCAGGAGTGCAGCCCTGGCCAGGCACCCCTTCCCCCAGGAGCAGGGGGGCTTGGGGCAAAAGCAACGTGAACCTGGTGTCTGTGGTTGGGAACAGCTGGGCAGATGTGCTGGGCTCACCCAGGGGAGCAGAGCGGGATGTCACAGGGGTGTTTGGTGTTTCTGATGTGCCTGTCCTGCCTCGGGATGGTGTCAAGGAGGAAGAGGGTGCTGCAGGGAGCTGGGGATGTCAGGGGCAGCTGGGGATGCTGCAGGGAAGTTGGGAATGCTGCCTGCCTCTGCATCAGGTGTGAGAAGCACAGTCCAGAGCCTGTTTCACATCTGCAACCCCCAACAAACCCGACTTTGTACTTGTGGTGCTGTTAATTTAAGGAGACAACCAGCTGGGCAGGGGGTGCTGATTGTCCTGACAAGCTGCGCCTGGGCTCTCACCACACCCCCCACCCCGGCTGCCCTTAAATTCAGGTGCCTTCAGCCTTTGCTCCTTCTCCCCACAGCTGTTCTGTGGTTTGGGGCACGTGCTAGGCCTGGCCAGAGGGTCTGCACCCCTTCCCCAGTCTGGGGGAGTCCCTTGCCCTCAGAGGACCGGGATGGGGATGAGGCCGTGTCCCCAGCACGGTGAGTGAACCTCTCCTGTCTCTTCACTTTAGTGCTACTTTGCAGTGTTGCCGCCAGGACTGTACCTCAACAGCCTCTGGCCAGGAATGGGGTTTGAAGTCCCTGAAAAATCACCTGCTGGGGCTTGGAGCTGTGCTGGAGCATGGGACAAGCCCTCTGGAGCAGCCCCACAGCTCTGCTGCTGCTCCCCCAGACCCTGTGAAGGGGTTTGCTGTGAGGTGAGTTTTATTTACACCTGTGGGGGGTTTGGAGGGCTGTGACTGTGTGACTAATGCCTTTTGCTCTTCCTTGAGCACAGAACACATCACTCCCCAGCATTAGTTTTAAAAAGGAAATCAATACAGCCCATTTATTTTTAGCCAGGATTTAGGATGCCTTGGAAGAGGAACTGAGCTGTGATTTGGAGGCAGCAGGCTCACCATCTTCTCCAGGGCTTGTCAGACAGAGGAACCAGCTTTTAACACTGGGAAGATATTGACTGATGTGTTCTCAAGGAACTAATGCCCCTCTGTGTGAGCGAGGAATTCTGTAAGGGCTTGAGAAGGGGTTGGAGAGAGCAGTGGTGAGCTGTGCTGGCTGCTCAGGCTGATTTTGTGTATCCAGTGAGCTCTTGGGATCTAACTGGGCTGTGGCAGGGCTGGGCTTGGTCTTGGGGACCTTGTGATAGTGGAATTGTAGAGGGGTTTGGGTTGGAAGGGACTTTAAAAAGGTCATCTAGCAATAGGGGGACTTTATTTTTAAAGGGACTTTAAAAAGGCAATCTGGCAAATTTAAAGGTCATCTAGCTCCTGCCATGGGCAGGGACACCTTCCACTATCCCAGGTTGCTCCAAGCCCTGCCCAACCTGATTTTGAACTTTTCAGTGAGGCAGCCACAACTTCTCTGGACAGCCTGTGCCAGGGTCTGGCCACCCCCACAGGGAGGAATTTCTCCCTAATGTCCAATCTAACCCTGCCCCTTGTCCCATCACTCCGTGTGACAAGAACAGTGTCGGAAGAAATGCTCTTCCTCACCAAGCCAGAGCTGAAGCCCACAAAAGCCAGGGCAGGCTGTGGCAGCTGGGTTGGCAGAGCGCTGGGAGCTGAGGAAGACGCAGGTGCTGCCGGCAGGAGGAAGCTGGGGCGGCCCTGCTCGGCTGGGAGTGACAGCGAGGGTGTGCTCAGGGTGCCTCGGTGTCCCGGGGAATGTGGCTGCGGTGGATGCGGGCAGGGCAGCCCAGGAGATGGCACCAGCGCTCCGTGCTTGCCCGGCCGGCGGCAGGAGGGATGGAGGGATGGAGGGATGCTCCCGGAGTGCAGGGTAGGATGCTCCGGGGGGTTGGGACCCCGGGGGCCGTGCAGACCCCACTGCCAGCTCGGGCCGTTGTCTCTCCCGGGTCGGAGCAGGTGGGGACACGCTGGGGACTGATGCCCTGCTCCTGGTCTGGCACTCGTGCTGATTTGGGAGGGTCTTACCTTGCTGCTGTTGGCCCCTTGTTGTCCATCTCTGCTGCCCTAAACCAGCCGGGGAGGGTGTGCTGGTGCTGCCTTCCCAAACACACATTTGCAGGCACACCAGGAGCACCAGCACAGCAGCAGCTCAGAGCCCTGACCCTGGAAAGCCCTGGCTGCTGCTTCACCTGCTTCTCAGAGGAAGATGAAGGTGTTTCCTTACCTGGGAAGGTGGTGGTTGCTCCAGGTGTGCTGACCTGGCCAGGGCAGATGCTCATACTCCCTCTGTCCATCCCCAGCAAAGCTCGTGGTGCCTGAAGCCCCCAAAGCTCTTTATTCCTCCCCACCTAATGTGTGGATGAATAAGCAGAGAAAGCTGCCACGGCACCACCCCAGCACTCCCCCCTCTCACACTGCTCCAGCTTCCAGGGCTGTGGTTTCCCTCCCAGCCAGGTTTAGCCATGGGATTTCTCTCCCAGCAGAGGAACCCATCTGTCTTGGAGCAGATTAGAAAGATGTCACTGTGCAGGCACAGCCATTTATCACGGCAGCTGGGGAAATTAGCAGGGCCCGGGCAGGGAGGAGGGAAATTGGGCTTGTCCTGGAGCTCTAAGTAGAGGTTGTGGGGAATTCTAGCTGGACTATTTCTAGCCTGGCATTAGTTTGTCCTGAGAAGAAAAGCAGAGCCTTGGATTTCCACCTTCAGGTCCTGATGCGGCAGAGAGCAATAAATTCTATCAAAATTTACAGGGCAGAATAGCTGGGATCTCTCAAGCGTTGGGGTTTTATCCAAAGGCTAATATCCTCCTTCCAGTTGTTAATTGGGGTTTTATAATAACAGCACGCACTAATATCCTCCTTCCATGGAACCATCTGGACAAAAACCCATCTGTCTTGGAGCAGATTAGAAAGATGTCACTGTGCAGGCACAGCCATTTATCACGGCAAGGGGGAAATTAGCAGGGCCCGGGCTCCTTGTCCTGGAAATTCTAGCTGGACTATTTCTAGCCTGGCATTAGTTTGTCCTGAGAAAAAAGCAGAGCCTTGGATTTCCACCTTCAGGTCCAGCACAGAGAGCTGGGACAGGGCAGAATAGCTGGGATCTCTCAAGCGTTGGGGTTTTATCCAAAGGCTAATATCCTCCTTCCAGTTGTTAATTCCAGGAGCCAGGGTATAAATGAAGCCATAATAACAGCACGGCTGGGACAAACAGCATCACCCTGCTGTGGTTTGCAGGGTTACCTGCACCTCTCTCTGGGTGGGAGCAGCCCAGGGGACAGCAGTGGGACAAGGGGCCTCAGTCACTATTTGCCAGCTGGAAACATGACAAAACTCAGGAAAGGTAATAAAAAAATTTTAAAAACGTGATTTTTGCAGCCACAGCGCTGCAAACAAACGAGGAGTAAAATGCAAATTAAAACAGATAAAAATTCCTTGGCAGTGCCCCCTTTAAGCGCCATATATTTTTATCCTGCCCTGGTTTTATTTGCTGGAAAGAGAAACATAAAGAGAGAAACATTCAATTAAACCTGCTTGTCAGCTGGAACCCCCGGGCTGTGTCCCTGGGGGCTCTGGCAGGGCTCTGCTCTCCCTGTGCCCAGCAGGGAGGGCTCGGGTGCCCGGGCCATCCCTCGCCTCTCTGCTCGCCCACCGCAGCCAGCTGGTGGCACAGGGCTGTGCTTGCACGGCAGCACCAATCACCATAGTAACAGGGGCTGGTTGCTGCCAGCGCTTGTCCCCCTGGCTGCGTGGTGGCAAAGTGGGGCCGTGTCCTCCAGGGAGCAGGAGTGTCCTCAAGGACAGCCCTGGGTTCTGCCCCCCTGCTCTGTGTGACAGCAGCCTGCCCTTGCCCATCTCCTGCTGCCTTCTTGCCTGGCTCCCTGCCCTTCTCTCCCCCAGAGCACCTGGCCTGCTGCTCCAGGGACCAATAAATCCACTGAGGAGGCCCCAGAAACCCAGGGGTCAAAGCTGTGGCTTTTGGGGCAGAAACTGCCTTTTTTGGGCTTTTGGGGCAGAAACTGCCTCTTCAGCTGCATGGGCACTCGCTGGCATCCCCCTCACTAACACGGGAGGGAAGTGCTTACGGGGTGGTTTCTGCTTGGGTCACCGCCTGCTCCTTCTGGAGGGTGAAATGTTGGAGTTCCCATGAGCTGTTTCAGTCCACGAAGGTGAGCAGCAGTTTGTAGATGGCAGGAAGGAGGATGAGGGCCAGCCGTGAAGCCCAGATTGAGACATTTTCCTGTGAATACAGTACCTGTGGAAAGAGTCAGAGAGAAGGTCCTGGGGATAAGTTTCTCCCCAAACCAGGCAGGGTTTCTGTGAACATTCCCTGCCTGACCAGGCACAGCTGATTCCCAATAGGAACTGGCAATGTGGAGGATCCAGGCCATGTGCTGGTGAGAAGGAACCAGCCACTGGCTTTTTGCTGTGAGAGCACAAGGCAGTGGAGAAGATTCCTCCAGAAATAATCCCTTTGTGGGTACTTAGACTTGTCTTGGTGGGAAGGGAGTCTTCTGGCCTGGGTAGAAGGTGCTGGTTGGCATGTTGTGACACAGCAGCTGCAATGTGGACATCTGTCTCCCCATAACTAGAGTGAGACCAATGCCTTGTTCCCTTGCATGAATTCATCAGCTGGCAATGACTTTCTGTCTCCATTGACCCTGGGCTGGAGCTGAGCCAGTGACATGGAGGAAAAAGGGTCTATTTACCCATGAAAAATATCCTGAGGTGTCTGGAGCCTCTTTGAGCTCCAAACACTGGTGGGACCATGGATGTGCTGTGTGTGGGGAGGAGCTGGTGGGCCTGGAGGTGCATGGAGCCTCGCTGAGACCTCGGGTGGTGCCCGTGGGATGTGGGAGAGCTGCTCTCCAGGCATACCAAAAATGTCAGGGAGACTGGCAGCTCAGCTCCTGCAGCCCACCAGCAGCTTCACTGAGCCCCTGGAAAGCTGTCATCCACTGACGTGGCACAAATAGAGCTGTTTCACTGGAAAAACACCAGACAAACATCCTCTGTTGTGTTTCCACTTGATGTGCTCTTGGTGAACCCCCGGCTGTGTGTGCACTGGAGTGCGCCCAGGTCACACTGCAGATGGAGACAGGGAAGTGAAAATGACAGAAATGGGACAAGAGCCACCAAAGACAGACTAGTTGGAGAAGGAAATGGGGTAAAAATGCTTAAGGTGAGAGAAGAGCCCCATCCCTGAGGCATGGGTTTGCTTCAGCCATTCCATCACCTCCTCAGCCTTCTCCACTCAATGTCTCTCTTCCCCCCCTACTCCTACATCCTCTGACCCTTTCCAGCAGGCCCCATGCACGTTCCCAGCCTCTCTTACCCCCATCAGAACCCCCAGTGAAGGAGCTGTACCTGCTTCCACAAAATCATGCATCCCTCTCCTCACCCCATCTCCTTAAATGGATGAAAATTCCCCCTTGTTGCTGACTTTGCTCATTCCACAGACTCTCAGGAAGGCACATCGAATTTAATTCCTGTACAGGTAACCATTATTTTTATTTTCCAGCTGGCTAGAAGGGCCAGGGACATACCAGAAGACTTTCCTGTGAAAGCCAAGGCTGCCAGGATGTGTGTGGAGAAAGGATCAAGAAATCTCCATGTGGATGCAGATGATCCCCAGAGATCCCAGACCCTGGGAGAATTAACCACAAGAGGAAGAACTCAAGTTGGAGGAGGAAGAAAGGCTGAGGCAGCTGTAAAGAAAGGAGGAGATAGCAGGGAGGCTGTGAGGATGGATTTTTGGAGCAGCTTTGGGATGTGATTGTTGGAACTGCTCCTTTGTCAAACAGAGTGTGTGGGGAAGGTCAGGCTCTATAAATCTCCCCAGTTTGAAAGCAGGCATCCAGAAGTGCTCCAAAATGTCCATTGCTGTGATTTGTAAGCATCCAAAACACTGAAGAGTTGGTTCAAAAGACTTTTTGCTTAGGAAATGTGAGTTTGCTGTGCCACATCTAAAGACAAAAGTGAAGCAATGCCTGATGGCTGAATCCAGTCAGGATTTCTGCTGGGGTGGGTTTGGCTCCCATTCCTTCCTTGCAGCCCTTCCTGGCCACCTCTGTCTTTGCAGTGAGAACAACAGCCCTTTTGGGTGACAAAGCCCTTTCCTGTCATTTCTAGAGGAAAGTGACTGAAACCCAGGACTTTGAAATGACAATTCAGGAAACTGGAAATTCAGTCCTGTTGGAAATTCAGTCTTGCCCAAATTCTGTTTTTGGGAGTGCTGTCACTGACTCCAAACCCTGATTTTCCAGCATGGCTCCAGCCCTGGGATGTAGGGAACATCCTCAACCTGGCACTGACACAAGGTAAGTCACTGAATTTGGGCAATCTTTAAATATCCTGCGCTGGAGTGACTTTTGACTGTTATGGGGACTAATGGAAATGAAATGAGAAAGGTTCAGAAGCCTGAGAGGACTAAACTGCATTGGGAATAGGCTGTAAGAGGGAAGTGTTACCTGGAAGGTGCCTGGAGATGGGGCTGGGGATGGTTTGAGAGAACATCCTGCAGGATGCTCTGGGGGCAGGGCAGGGATGCAGGAGCAGCCCCACACCCCCTTCCCCCGGTGCCTGCCTTCCCAGAGGGGCTCAGACCTCCAAGTCTGGCTTGTGCGGTTTTGTGTTTATGCTTTTTTCATCTGGAGAAGTCTCATGGGGGCAGCTGTTGAGAGGCAAAGAAGCTGAATTGGATTTTTGTGCCCGCACGAAGCAGGCTCTGCTTACACAGTCTGAGAGAATAGGATCCTAAATTGGATTTCACTGCTCACTTGGAATGGGCTCCAGTTGTGTGGGATTATTGGGGATTTAAAGCTAACATATAGGAAATGATAATGAAACCATCACCCAGCCAAGAAGCTGGGGAGCTGCTACATTCACAAATGAGGAGGAATCTCCCAATTAACATCTGAGCCGGGAACAGAGCATTGCTTGGGATGCTGGAGTGTAAATCAAAATTTACAGGATCACAGGTGGTTATTATCTCCTCCTCTGATGTGAAACAAAGGCACATGTGCCAGCATGGCCAGCTCCATCCCACTCATTTCCTTCCCATGCCTTTGCCAGCCAGGCCCTCATGGGGGGCTTTGAGGGTTTTGCAGACCATGGATGGGTCCTGCCAGCACTCGAACATAGATCTGCAAAATCCCTGTGTTCTCTGGCAAAATCAATAATAGATTTCCTTTTGTTTTTTAAAGAGTGAAATTTGGGATGCTCTACTGGCTTTGCCTGGTGCTGAGATTTAAGGTCAGATTTGTTTCCACTCCTGTGCCTCACCTTGTTTTGGCTAAGCAATGTTTGGCCAGCTGGCAGTGTTATTTCTCCTCTTGCTTCAGCATCACCCCCCAGAGCACTGGGACTTGGGGTGGAATGTTCCAGAATTACCTGGTGCTGGTGTGGACAGCCCCAGCCCCAGTTTGGGGAGTGCTCCCACAGGATGCTCAGTAGAGACTGGGTGAGAGCTGGGGCCTTGATCACAGAATCACAGAATGATGAGGTTGGAAGAGACCTCTCAGATCATCGAGTACATCCTATGCCCTGACACCTCAACTGTAGCACCAAGTGCCTTTTCCAGGCTGTTTTTAAACACATCCAGAGATGGCGATTCTACCACCTCCCTGGGAAGAGCATTCCAGTGCTTTATTGTTCTTTTGGTGAAAATTGTTTTCCTAATATCCAACCTATCCCTTCCCTGACGAGACTGTGTCCTCTGGTTCCGTCAGTGCTGCCTGGTGGAAGATTCCAACCCCACCTGTGCACAGCCTCCCTGCAGGAAGGGATCCTGATCTGATCTTTTCATGGAGAGAGAACCCAGGTGGAGCTGCGGGAGCGCATGTGGCAAAGGTGGGGTTGTTCAGCA
Source organism: Emberiza elegans (assembly GCA_024865655.1). NCBI lineage: Eukaryota > Metazoa > Chordata > Aves > Passeriformes > Fringillidae > Emberiza > Emberiza elegans. Next base: position 3,806,673 of record JALJVW010002397.1, read on the forward strand.
GTGGGGTTTGGGGTGCGAGGCTCCCTGGGTGCCTGCACAGGGATCCTGCTCTGGGTGCCAGCAGCTGGCACTGCAGGATGTGCCACTCGGCCTCCTGGGCTGCTCCCAGATGGCTCCCCCGAGCTGGGGCTGGCCCCAGCCCTGCCCTCCATCCCTCACTGTGCCCCACAAATCCTGCTCCTCTTCCAGGTGCTCCCCAGCCTCTGCTTGGCTCTCTTTGACATGCTGGGTGTGAGGAAGGAGGCCAGAGGCCCCCTCCTGCCAGAGGGGGCTGCCCAGAGACCCCAGCCCCGGGTTTGGGGGCTCAGTTGGAAGGGGAGCAGCACGGGGAGGAGGGCTGGGAGCAGAATCCTGCAGAGGCAGTTTGTTTTCTGTCCCTTGGGTGGTAGGCTCTCACCTCTGCCTCAAATTACAAGTCATGTCACATCTTGGGAGGCTTGAAATTGTGTTTCTCAGCAATGTTCCCAAAGAGATTAGAAGCACTGAGATGGCTGAAATACCCTCTGAGCCTGGAGCAGAACAAGCCACTAAACAAGGAGTGGGATGAGGAAAGAGCTGCAGCATCCTCAGCAGAGTGGAGGGGAGGGCTGGGGGCGGCTCAGTCCTGGCCCCTCCCCAGATCCCTCCAGGCTGGGCATTGGTTTTTCAGTGCAGGTTCACCCTGGTGCTCGTGGGGTGTGGGAAGAGGCAGGGTAGCCCTCTGGCACGGGATGGAGAGCCCCAGCCACCATCCCAAATAGTCCACGGTGTCTTTCAACCCATGGAGCACAAGGTGCTGCTCCCCAAATCTTCAGGTGGAAAGGGAGGGGCTGTGATTTATGGGAATGAAGAAGGGCCAGGCAGCAGCTGGCCCTGAGCATGGCAGGGATCGGTTGGCAGCACTGAGAGGAGAAGGCAGAGATTTGCACTGGGGCACCACTAAGTGCTGGTTCTCTTTTTTTTGTTAAGGTTGGGATTGAAGTGTTTGAGATATTGATCTTTTGTGTTTAGAATTAGGTGTTTATTATTCTTATTTATGTCACAGACTTGTAAGCTGTGAGTATTGTAGTATTTTACTAATAAGGTATAAAATTATTATTTTTATAAGGTTTTTTAAGGTTAAACTATTTAATTAAGAAATTATATTTAAATTATTTTCACTTTTAACTCAATAACTAATCTTCCCTGTTTTGTAGTGTGGACATTTCTGTTTAATTATAAAACTGCTAAAACTCATGAAGAAGAAGAACTTCTTAGTTTTATATATATTACCGTATTCTAAAACTTTAAAATCTAAGCTTTCTATGTGATATTACAGACTTCTATTTAAACTACACACTCATAATATCAGTTTTAAGACAGAAGGTTTTAAGCTTAATAATGAGTATTGTGTATTGTTCATAGAAAGAAGACCAGCAAGCATTGTGTGAGGCAGGTGTGTGTGTACTTTTAGTAATTGGTTAAAACAAGTGTCTGTAAGCTTTAGCAATATGCTATGGGCTGAAAAGTTTTTAAGATGTTTAGTGACACAGAAGTCTTTGGCTGCTGCTGGCTGTACGTGAGCTTTGCCATCCTCCTGTTGTCTCAAGCATGTGATGAGGCTGATGCTGCTCAAGGAACAAACCCCAGCAGCCCTGTCCCGTTCGTGAAAGGGAAAAAGCTCCAACACAAAGGTGCCGCTGTGCTGTGCCCCTCCCTGCCATCCTCATCCCCATTCCTGGCGCTGTGCGGGGCTGCCTGGGATGTCACCGGAGCCAGTCGGTCCCAAGGTGGCGCTTGGAGGGCCCGGCTGTGACGCAGGGATTTGGGATCTCGGCTGAGCCCACACCTCACACAGCACCTGGAGACCTCCTGGAACGGGGGAGATGGAGCCTGGCAGGATGGAGCCGGGTACAAACACTGGAAGAGCTGTTAGAGATGCAAGCTTGTCATCTCCCAGAGATACCAGTGCCAGAGCAGCACACAGGGGTGATGGATGCATCCACAGCAGCAGGTCTTGTGTTTGGGAGGGGATGGAAAGATGAGCTCGAGGACAGACATGTCTGCAAATCATCCCAGTTATGGCCTGGGAAGAGCTGCAGGGTGTGAGGAATGGGAATGGATGGAAGGGGTGTCAGCAGAGTGGGACAAACCAGGGTTTGCTGCCGGACAGACCTCGGGTGTTGAAAATCCAGAGATTTGGTGAAGGAGGAGCTGGGACTGAAGGAGAAGCTCGAGTGGTTGGGTTTATTGGGGGAAGATCTGCCTCCCACTGGGATTCACTGCTCTGGACTTCACTGGCTAATTGTGCTGCCCTGTTCCTGTGCCCTGTGAGACTGAGCTGAAGCCCTGGCTCTGAGGTCAGCAGAGCCAATTGAGCTGAATGTCCTCTGAGAGCGTTTACGTGGCTCTCTTCAGAAGGGGCTTTTTCCACACCTCTGGAAAAATGCGAGCTGAAAGGGAAATGCCCTGCTGCCCCAGTCCTGGCTGAGCTGCGCCTGGGGGAAGATGTTCCTTCAGCACATGAGGAGGGAGAGCTGCAGGGTGCTGCACTCCTGGGGGGCCTAAAATTGTCCTGCTCTGGTGAGAGAACCCCAAACCTATTTTTATCTGGTTGTGCAGCCTTCTGTCTGCAATACCAATGTGCTCAGTGTGCAGAGTGAAATTAATACAGAGCCACATTTACCTTGGGAATATTTGAGCAAGTTTTGAAATGAATATTCATTGGAATTTCCGTGCTCTTACATCTTGCTTGGCCCATCATGGCTGTAAGTGGGCAGCTGGGTCAGCGCTTTCCAGGGCACTGCTTGCCCTGTCAGAAACGCTGGAAATGTCCCAAAAGACAGCTTCCACCTCTGATTTTCTCTGCAGGCAGCCTTTGAAGCTGTGGGTATGATGTGAAGCCTGCTGTTGACACCTGTAGTGTGAGAAGAGAGGAGCTGTGCCCAGGGTGCAGCTCCTGCCTCCATCCCCGTGGTGCTGGTTGGCTGGAGGAGAGGGAGTTTGCAGCCCTCACAGGGAAGGTGTCCAACACCCAGGAGCCAGGTCCGAGCTGCAGGATATGCTTGGACTCTGCACTTGTAATAAAAGTATGTGAGCTGACCTGTGGCCAGCTCCATAGAGAGCTCTCGGTGCTGCAGCTAAATGAGCTGGTGGCAGATTTGGGCAAGACTAAAATTAAACCAGGTCAGGTACAGGCAGTATCGTGGAGCCAGGAGCCAGAGTTTCAAAGCACGCTCGCTCTGAGAGAGGGAGAGAAGGAAAAAACCTTCCTGTGTATGCAGAGGACATTTCCAGAGCTCTAATCTTTTGATTATAACAGATCTTAGGAGAAACTGTGCTACTCCTTGAAGATGGGAAGGGAAAAAACCCATAACTATTCTGAACTGATGGAAGTGGAGCTGCTAATCAGGGGAGAATAATGATCTATTTATTGGATGTGAGACATTTGATAATGAAATACCAACTGTCTCCCCTGATTCCTGTGACTAATGGAGAAGGACATGGTAAAAAGTGCTGGAAGACAGACTGAGGTGGGGCAGGGGCTGTTTAGACAAGGACAAAGAGAAAACATGAACCAAGGGAGGGTGCAGGAGGGAATGGGGGTTTGCAGGCTGTATTTCAGGAGAGGGGTGTGACGGCATTCACAGGGGTCTTGGGATGAGGGAAGAGATGAGAATCTGACTCCATGATTCATACTTGATTTATTATTTTATGATATGTATTACATTAAAACTATACTAAAAGAATAGAAGAAAGGATTTCCTCAGAAGGCTGGCTAAGAATAGAATAGGAAAGAATGATAACAAAGGCTCTGTCTCAGACTCTCTGTTCGAGCCAGCTGGGCTGTGATTGGCCATTAATTACAAACATCCAACATGGGCCAATCACAGATCCACCTGTTGCATTCCACAGCAGCAGATAACCATTGCTTACATTTTGTTCCTGAGGCCTCTCAGCTTCTCAGGAGGAAAAATCCTAAGGAAAAGATTTTTCAGAAAAGATGTCTGTGACAGAGGGGAATAAAAATACACCCATGGACACAGTCAGGGGAGCTGGGGCTGTTGGAGAGCTGGTGCAGAGGCTGCAGCAGCCCAGGGGGCTGGTGGAATGATCCTGTCCTGGACTCTGGGTGGGGAGTGTGACATGGGAATGGCTTGGATGGCTCAGGGAGGTGTGAGCAGAGGATTGTGCTCCATCCCTGGAGCTGCACGTGCCTCCCCAGTGCAGTAGCAGAGCCTGTAGCTAGGTGCCACTCAGCACCAAGGCGTTGTTATTTTTTATGAGCTCAGAGAACATTCCCTAATGCGCCTCGGAACATTATCGTAAATAATTAAATCTGAGCTGCAGTTGTCACAGTAAATGAACAAAAGATTGTTCCGCTCCCCATGTGCAAAGTACAAATCACAGACTTTTAGTCTCCCTCAATTTTTACTGCCAATTTAAGGAAAATGGCAAAGAACTGATATAAAGTTCCCAGGTTGGGAGAGGATCCAAAATCCCTCCTAAAAAGCCAGCTTTTGGGCAGATCAAATCTGTTTTTCTCTCTGCAAGGGCTGAGGAGACTGGGAAGCTCATTGTGATGGCTCACATCACAGAATTTTGGATTGCCTTGGGTCGGCAGGGGCTTTAAAGATCACCCAGTTCCAATCCCCCTGCAGGGACACCTTCCCCTAGACCAGGGTGCTCAGGTTTCCTGGGATTTGCAAGTCCTACCTTAAAAGTAAAGCTCAAATCCTCCTCTGGCGAAGGAAACACTTCCCTTAAGTTCAAGGGATAGAACAGGGCACAATTAGGGGGCTATAGTTTAGCTCTTGGGCCATCACACTGCTCTGCTCCTAAACCAGCCAAGCAGAAAAGTGATGTTCCCGAAAGGTGGGATCAACAGCCTGGCATGGCCAGGAGCTAGGGAGAACAAAATACAGCCTGTGTCTGGAGAGATGGCTCCTGTGTATCACAGGGACCCCCGTGGCCAGCAGGCTGTGCTTTGGGGAGCATCTCCTGCCCCCTTCCCACACCTTCATTTAAGGCTGTCAGTGTTGAGGACACAAGGGTTTGATGATCTGTGGTACATCTCGCCCCCTAAATCTCCCTGTACAGGTCTTAATTCAGTGCAAAGTGGCCCTGCAGGTGTCACCAGGGCTGGGTGCTGGCTCAGATGGGGTCCCCAGGCCATGCCACCATCCCAGCACACAGCCCTGGCCTCCAGCAGGGGAGGGCGAGCGGCACAGCAATCACCTTCCTCTGCTCCATTCCAGGTTTATGATGCAAAACGTTTTAAAAGGGTGAATAATTAAGTGCTGCTCATAAAAAGGGTTGCTTGGCACTGCTGCCAGACTCCTCTGGCTCCAGGATCCGTGATCCAGATGGGGCTGTGCTGAGCTGAGACCCATCCTCTGCTGGGCACTGGGCTCATCCCATGGGCAGAGGGGGCACGAAACACCCCAGATTCCTCTGACAAGGGGGACAGAAACTTTCTACCTGCTGAGCAGTCCCCCCATGGCTGAATCCATCCCCAGGCTGTCCAGCCCAGGGGGTGTTTCCCTTGGCAAGTTCTAACAGTGGTAAATAACCCAGAGTTTGTGCTTGATGGATGTTCGTTCCACACCAGCCTGTCTCCTGAGAGTTATATAATTCCCTTTCCTGCAGCTCAGCTGTAAATCCAGAGTGATTCATGGCAGGCCCCTCCACCAAAAGCATTTACAGCCCTGCCACCCTTGGGCAGGCAAGAACAGGGCTGAGGGCAGGGGTGGCCTGTGCTGGGCTGGGGGATGCTGCTTGCCCAGGCACGCTGGGTGTGCATGGGCTGAAGCCCTCAGGTGGCTCTGAGTGGCATCAGCTGTCCCACGGGGATGGGACAGTCTGGTCCTCTTCCTCTGGCTGGCAGCAGCAGCCTCTCTTTCTTTTTGCTGGCGTTGTGGTGTGGGTGAACCAACCTCTGTGGCTCTGGAAAGGGTCCCATCAGCTCTGAAAGTCCCAGAGAGCAGGAGAAGCCAAATTACTGGTGGGTTTTTGGAGGGAACCATCCCTTATCCTGCTGTGCAAGCTCCTGCAGGCTCCAGGCCTGTGGGATTTATGGTCAGGCTGGGCCCTGCCCACTCCAGTGCTGCTGGAGGGGACTGTGGCACCCCAGGGATTGGGGAATGGAGAAGCAGCTCTGCAAATATTCCTGTTGCAGTGTGTTTGGTGCTCAGGGGTGATATCCCATCTGCAATATTAGCACATGTGAAACTGAGTACATCCCAGCTCCCCCCTTAAATCAGGCGGACCCCGTGGTGGAGGGAGCTGAAAAATTCCCCCGGCAGTTACAAAGGCAGGGAAATGAAATTAATTCTTATCTCTGACAGAGGCAGCAAGCAGCAGGCAGGAAAAGGGATCTTTCTGGCCTCTTCTCCGTGCTGAGGAGCTGGAGAATAAGGGAGGCTGCTGGGCTCTGCCCAGCAGAGGGGCTCCCCATTCCCACCCTGATGCCTGAGCACGGGAATCTGCTGGGAGGAAAGCAAACAGAGACCTGCCAGCCTGATGGTTTGATCCATCAAAATCCAGGCACCTAACCATGTCAAAACACTGGGACATATAAATAGCTATTTCCAGGTACTGGAAGTATGTCTAAATAAAACCAGCTCAGCTCAACTGCTCATCCCGGACAATAAACACCTGTAAATTGTGAGGTGCCTGTGACGCACTCCTGGAGCACACCCATTCCTCCTTGGAAAAATATTTTGGAGTGGTGTTTATCTCTGGTGGTTGGGAAATCATGGCAGGGCTGGATGGTGCAATGAGGGGCAGCCAAGAGCAGGGTGCTTCTGGGGAGAGGGGGGCACGTGTCTGGTGGTGGGATGGACACCCACTGACAGGGTCACCTTCTGCAGCTGGTCCAGGAGCTCCAAAGCAGCCTGGAGCATGAGGCTTTGAGCAGATGCAGGGTCAGGGGTGCTGTGCTGCAAAAGAACTGCTCCAAGCATCCCAGCTTTGCCCCAGCTGCTCACCTGCCCCTGGAAAATGCTCTTTACCTTGGGGCAGAGGTGGGGGTGGTGGGACCAGGTCTCCAGGACAAACCCCAGTGAGGGTGTGGAGCTCTGCTCTGGGCAGGAGGAAAAGGTCCCTGCCCTGTGCAGGGTGTTCAAGCTCCATCCAACTTCACCGATGCTGATCAATTCCTCAGTTTTTAATGTTCCTGTCCTCCCAAGAAGCCTGGCTTTCTTTTTTCTCCTCTTTTTCTCCCTGTCACCGGCCATTGCATTTTCATCTCATTCTGCCGATAGTTCATTTTCATTTGACGTATTAATCTATGCTTCTTTCTGTAAAATAACTCATCCCTGCCTGATGGCAGGAGTGCATAACCAGCACCACGCCAGGAATATTTTACTCCCTTTGAAAAGACGATGGAATAACAAGTAACCAGAGTTGAGCTGGCATCACCCATCCATTTTAAGAAGCCAGAGGTCCCTGGCAAGAGGCCTGGTGTGAGAGCTTTGCAGGGGTGGGATGATTTGGAACAGGAGCTGGGGGTCAGGATGCCAAGGTGGGGCTGGATGCTGGGCCCCCCTTCCCCACACACACCCTGGAACGTTGGGCTGTTGGCACTGGCTTCATTTATTTGCTGCTGTTAATCAGGCTTGTGGCTGGCTGGCAGCTTTAATGCTGTTTATTTAAGGAACGGTAGCAGTGTACAAGAGCAATTATTCCCACCAATCTGCCTGGGGGTGGGAACTGTGCTGATTCCAGCACCCCCTCCCCGACAGCAGGGGCATGGGAGGTACCACACAGGGTGGCAGATGTCACCCAGAGGACGGTTTGACAGCAAAAGCTGCCCAGCTTCCCCTGCACCCATCTGCCAAAACCACACAGCTCCAGGGATGCTCCTGGTGCTGTTCCCTTAAATGCTTAAAAGGACTCCATCTGGTTTTAATTATTCAAATGAGCTGACAGGGTAATCAATATAAATGGTTAAATGTGGCCAGGACCAGTGTCAGCTCTGCTGCAGCACCTATGCAAGCTCTGGAGAGGGGGATGAGCTGCTGGAGGGGTGCTGGGGTTCCCCTGCTCTGTGGGGACGGGGGCACAGCAGCCCAGGCTGGGGTCACGGGAAGGGTTTGTGTCCACAGCCACCCCGTCAGAGGCAGGATTTAAAGCCATAACCTGCAGTACTTCTGGCTCTGGCTGCTTTTTTATTGCTAATATACTGCTAATTGCACTCTGCTGTGTGGTGATACTAATAAAGAGAGATTTAGAAAGCAGGAGGCTGGAGAGAGTAAATCAAGGGCACGGTACAGCCTCAGCTCTCTGCATCACAATTACCCCCAGCTCCCTGGCACTGGGAAAGGGTGAGGGACCCCAGCGCCAGGACCTGCAGCTGGGGTCCCCATAGCACCCCGAGGTGCTGGTGGGTGACACATCCTGGGGTGGGAACCTCAGCTCCTCCCCGGTGCTGGAGCACTTGTGTCCCTGTGCCCTCCATGGCAACAAAGTTTATCCTGACCCCTTTCTCCTCTTGGAGCTGTGGCCCTGCTGCTTTTTTGTTGTGTTGCCATGGAAATGCTGCCTGCATCCATCCCTGGTCCTGCCTGTCTCCATCCTGCCGCGGTCCTGGCTGTGTCCTGTCTGCATCCCAGCCTGGTCCTGCAGCCCGTGAGTGCCACCAGGCTCCTCCCTCGGGGCTCCAGAGGGGTTCTCCCATCTCTGCCAATGCTGCACAAAGCATTGCTAAGAGATGGAAAGGGAGAGAGAGGGAGGAGGTGGCACCCCCGGGTCATTCACTCTGTCCCTGTCTCGGTGCAGGTGAGATTGATCACGGCAGCCCCGAAAGCAGAACAGCTGAAATTCTGCATGTGGCAGGAGGGGAACAGGGCAAAAGCTGGGGAGGAGGGGACAGTGACACCCCTGTCACCACCTCCAGCCAACCATGGGTGTTCCAGGTTTGTCCAGCCCTGGGTGAGGGCAGAGCTGAGGTTGGGCTGTTCCTGCTCCTTCTGTTCCCAAACCTTTGTTTTTACCTTGTTGGGCTGCTCCTGCTCCTTCTGTTCCCAAACCCTCGTTTTTACCTTGTTGGGCTGCTCCTGCTCCTTCTGTTCCCAAACCCTCATTTTTACCTTGTGTTATGGCATGGAAATGTTTGACTTTACAGCCTTAGTTTATATTGCCAGGAAGTAACTTAACCGTGCTCTCTAAGTGTTGAAGCTGCATTTCTTTTTGATGATTTCAAAGATTTATTAAGTTCTCCCAGGGAGAAAGAAGGAAAGGAAAGGAAAAAAAAACCAACCCAAACCACGCCAGCAAATAAGATTCAGTGGTAAGCCCAGCAAATAAACCCAAAATATATGTGCAGTGTTTAGAGATTTCGCTGGAGCATTCACTTGCTGCCAGCTCCTGTCTACAATAGGATGTAGATGTTCAGTATTATCCTTGCCTGCAGGAGCTTTGGGGATGCTGTTTTCTGGGTTCCCCCTTTATTTTCAGGGGGTGGGATGCAGGAGCTGAGCAGGGGGCAATTTAAGGTTTGCTCTTTGCTAACAGCTGGAACACGGGGAAGTGATGATCCAAAGCACTCAGCTGAAATTAAAACACAGTAAGTGCTTCCTGAGCTGGAATCTGGAGCAGTTCCTGGGCAGCCTGGGAACATGAGAGATGGGTCCAGTTCACCGCACAAGTTAGTTGCAATTAATTAATGAACTGGTTCTATTAATTTACTCCAAAATCCAATCACTGGGGGATGAGGTCACAGCTGGCAGAGACGTACCAGCAGGTTGCAGAGTTTTCTGCAAAATAAATTAGCAGCATTTAATTTCAAGAATCCAGAGGAAAAAAATTGTGTTGAGAAGTGATGGAGGCCTGGGAATCAGCTGGGGCTGCAGCCAGGAGAGGCATGGCCAGCTGGGAGGTGGGTGAGACACAGGGCCAGGCTTCTCTCCAGGGGTGTTTATGTACCTGCTCCATCAACCTACTGCTCCCAGGACTGAGCCGTGTGCCTCCAGAGGAGAAATTCCTGGGGGAAGCCAGTCTAAATTACTGTCTCCCCCAAATAGATGTGATTTGAAGCAATTTTCTGAAGTGTGGGATTATTACAGGTAAGTTATGTATTGATTTTGAAGGCTTTCAGGTGAGCAGAAACATTCTTGCCTCATCACAGAAAAGCTGAAGGGTTGGGATGGGTTTTTTTTTTTGCTTTTTTTTGAGGGAAAAAGAGGAAAATGCACCATAATAAGGCAGAAGTGAGACATAGGAAGGCAGAGATGGGTTTGAGATCTCCAAAAGAGCTCTAGCCACTGAATTATCCTCAGTGAGAGGCAAAAAGCTGTGATTTGTGGTTCTCAAGGTCCCACAGGTGTTTGCCTTCCTCCCTTTTCCCCTGCACCCAGCATCTCTCCAGCCCAGAGGGGGCTGCTTACCAGGGGGAGTGCTGAGATAAATCCCTGTTAATCTCTGCTCGCTGTACGTGAAGGGCAGTGGCTCTGCAGGTTATTTTCTCACCTGTTTGGTGAGCTGATGGAAAATCAAGTCATATTCCTCTTCCATATTCCCTGCTCTGACAGAGGCCAAGCTGCTGTGTTTGGCTGTGGGATGCTGTGGGAAGATGTACTGGTGTAATTACCCACAACACACCAGCATTCCACCTGCCTTGGGAACTGCAAAAATCACAGCTTTCCTCCATGAAAACTACTCTTTGATGGGACCTGGGCTGCCCAGATCCTCCCCAGTGCTGCTGGAAAGAGGATTGCTAACATCTAACCTGTCCCTTCCTCTCCTCCTCACATTGGAGGCAGGGAACAGCTTTCTCTCTCCCACTTTGCAGCCATCACCAGCTGCATTTGCAGACTCAGTTTTGCCCTTGACACTCTCTTCTCTGGGTTAAGCAACTCAAATTCATTCAACCTTTTGTGTTCCTCAGATCTCCTGGACTGACTTCATCGAATTCATTAGTGGGTTCTTAGGCCAGGAGGAGGGAAGGTCCTGCCTGAGCCCCCCCAGGCTCATCACTGGGGGTGAGTGTTCTTCCCCTGCCATGATGTCTTGGGGCCCTTTGGGAAGGTACAGGGGATATTTTAAGCAGTTTTGGGCACTTTTTTGCCCTTACCTCTTTTGCAGGAGGCTGGCAGCAGCACTTGCAGCTCTCAGCGTCTTTATCTAAGTGCATCAATTTGGCTTTTCCTGAACCCAGTCCTGCAGGAGCACCTCACTGCTTCTCCTCCATGTATATATTTAGGTATTTTCCCATATCCAATTAATCCAGCCCCTGCCTGGATCCATCCTGCCTTTCATCCTGCTGCAATAAAGCCTCTTTTGTTAGCAGTGCGCTGCCAGCCAGGCTGGTGTGAGCAGACCCTGCAGGACAGGGATGTTCATTACCCTCACTGCAAACCTTGGTGCTGGGAAGGGCAAGGGAAGAGCTTCATTATAGTCTGAGCTTCACCCCCCTGCATGAGAAGTAGCCAGAGGGAAGGAGAGCTCAAGTATTGCTGTGGTTAGTCAGAAAAATTCGGGGCTGTAACCCCAGGAATTGGGATGGATCTTGTCAGAGCATCATCCCAGGGTTTTTCTAGCACTATATTACGGTGGCTGCATCTCAGTTTGGCTTCCCAAACTAGGCCTGAGAGAATCTGAACCTTTTTCTCCCCATCAAAAACCCTTTGAGGTAATGGATGTTTTTTCCATGGATGACATGTTTTACTTCCATTCTCTCCTCTCCTTTCCCCTGCCAGCCCAGGGATAATGAATCCAGCCTGGCTGGAGTGTTCAGGTGCCTTCAGGGAGGGAGATGATTCTATAGGGTTCTTCCTGTACCTGGTGAGGCTGAGGGTGTCCTGCCAGTGGGATGTAATTCCCAGAGGCATAGGGAGATGCTACTTGGAAATGCAGCTCTTTCCTGGCTCCTCCTGCCAGCAGCACAGAGGTGTTTTCTGGGAAAGGTGCAACACAGAGCTGGGCATCACCTTAACTCTGCCCCATTTGAGATGTGTTCTACACAGCAGGGACATTACAGGGCATTTGGAGATGGGATAGCTTCTCCAAAGCCCTGAGGGATGCGACTCTTCTCCCTTGCCCTTTCCCAGCAGAGGCTTGTGAGCAGGTCATTGCCATCCCTCTCCTTTCCCTCCTGATGGATGCTGTGCTGTTCCAAGTTTAGCGTCAGTGGGTCTGTCAGAAAAATTAATTTTTTAATTAAAAACATTTTTTTTGGTGGTGCTTTAATGTCTGGATCTGGAGTAATTATTAGTAGCTCCAGGGAGACTGTGCTTTAGAAAAATTGTTGGTGCTACTGCAAAGGAATTTATCTGATTAACGTCAGGCTTCACACGTGGCTGTCGGGGGGGATGGATGAGGGTGGGAGTCCTGCTGCTCTCAAGCAAACTGATTAATCATGGAAAATGAGGCAGGGCTCTGCAGGTGCTGATTTTCCACCTCAGAGGTGGGCTGGGAGCATCAGCAAGGGAGATCCCCTTGCCACCCCCTCCCCTGCCCACAGGCCCTGGGATGTGGCTGGAACAATGGGAGAGGTGAGCGATGGGTTGGTCCCCAGCTGGAATAAAGAGGCAAGAAAACACCAAAAGAGAGCAGGAGCAAAACCTTGGATATTCTTGCTCCCATCCTGGGTGGGAATGGAGGGGCTGCTGCCACCCCAGGGCTGGGGGATGCTTGGTGATGTCCCCATCCAGCCCCTGCCCTGCTGTGGCTGCTTGCACCATTTTCCATGGCCAAATCCTTCCCCCAGCCTAAGAGTCCCTGAGGGAAACAGCTTTTCTCCCAGCTTTTCCTTCCCAGCTCCTTATTACAGGTTTATTCCTGTGCTGAAGTGTAAGCATTTAGATTCTTCCCAGAACTCCTGGCTCTGGAGGTTTGTGCTGGTTTAATCCCTTAGCCCTGGCTGTGCTGGTTGGTCCAGCTTTGGATTCTCTTGGCTGGGGGAGATTAACTGGGCAAAGTCCTGTGAAGGCACCTGTTTGCTCATCCATCCTCCTTCTGCAAGCACCTCCTGGTGGGATGGATGGATGGATGGATGGATGGATGGATGGATGGATGGATGGATGGATGGATGGATGGACGGATGGACGGACAAACAGGAGAGAGGGATGCAACAGGAGGTCCTGGGCTGTCCAGAAGCAGGAGGGACCAACCCCTGTCCTGCTCAGGATCCTCTTGCCCTTGCAGAACCTGTTTACCCAATTCCATCACAACATTAGCAGCTGCTTCCCTAATGGGTTCTGCAGGCTCCAGGCAGATCCTACCCTTTGTGCCCAATTAACAGGCTGTACCCTGGAGAGTGGGAGGCAATACAAATATTTTCCATGTAGTAATAGAACTTTTTAAAAATTTCCCTTTTTAAAAAATATTTTTTGGCTGTGGTGCTGTCATTATAATATTGATTTGACATCCAGGTGTCAGAAACAGCTGGATGGCAGAAAAAATGGCAACTTTAATTCATTTTGCAGGCAGGGGAGTGGGGGGAAGATTTTCCTCGAGGCTTTTCCCCCCTCACCACCTTCCCTCTGCGATGCTCCATGTTCCACCCTGACAGGAACATTTATAAACTGCCACTGTGGGGAGTATTATTAACAGCTCGATTCCTTAAAGATGCAATTAATTATTCACCTGCTTCCAAATCAGTTTAAGCAGCTTCTAAGCTGCAGTGTAAATAAAACCTTCCCAACTCTCCTCTCCTCTTTTGCACACGTATTCCTGGTATTCATAAAGTGGAGCTATTTAAATTGAGCCAAACTAGCAGTTATTGTAAATTACTGCAGCTCTATTGGCTTCCCGGGCTCTCTGCTGAGTTACACCAGCCAGGATTTTAACTCATCCTTGTGGGGATGGCAACTGTCACTATTTCCTCATTTGCCGTATTTTTAGGCTATTTTTACCTTGTTGCTAAATCCCTCCTGTTTTGTTGTGCCTGTCCCCCCCCTTAGCCCAATCTCCCTTTTACCTGTTTGCTATTCAATAAATCATCCCCTAAATGATCCCCTGACTTGAGCATCAGCTACAACGCCTTGGTGCAGGGTTTATTTATATTTTTTTCTTCCCTCTTTGGAAAGACGCTGATTAGGTCTCAGCTGACTGCTGCCTTCAAAGGAGGAAATGCCGACTGTGCTCCAGGGGGGTCTGCAAGCAAAAGGCTCATTTATTGTGGTTAAGTTTCTGGGCTGAAATTTAGGTTTGGCAAATGGTAGATATTTGGGAAGAAAACATTTTAAAAAGAGGTTTGGAGGGTTTTTTTTTTTTTCTCTCAGGGAAAGCTGAGACCTGCGGTGGATTTTAATGGGAGTGGATGGGGCAGAGCTCCTGAAATACCTTGTCATCAGCACCCAGAAATGTTGAGCCCCCAGGGCTGAAAGGACAAGGGAGCGAGCAGGAATGCCTGGGGGATGCTCACCTCCATAAATAGACTCCGAAAAAAAAAAATAAAATAATTAAATGGATAAAAATCCCCTTTCCTCCTGCAAGGTCCATCCCCAGCATGAACACAGCAGCCGCCTCCTGCGTTTCAAAGAGGCCAGGCCAAATCTTTGCACAGATTAGTCGTTAACAATGGAGTTAATAATGATAATGGCACAAACGTCCTGTAGCTGCGTGAGCTACACTTAGGAAAATCTGCCAGCACCAGGTAATCACCATGTTTCACACTGTCAATGAGATCAATCATGTCGAGAGCCCATTCATCAATCAGCTGCGCCTGGGGCTTAGCAGGCAAGGGGGGGCACAGGGAGCTCTCGATGCCTCAAACCCCAGCTCCTGCGGGAAAAGGGGTTTATGTCCCGGGATTAGAGTGAAGTGGGGAGGTCTCAAAGTCCTGCTGGGCTCCAGACCCAGCTGGGTGCAAGGGTGTTCCCCTCTCTGTGCTGGCTGGGGCTGTCGGGGCTCCTCTGCCGGAGACAGATTGTTTGTTGCTGTTTCTCCATCTGGCTGGAATCACGTCTGTCTTCCGCTGTGTTATTTGTTGCCCGATTGCCACCTGTAAGCCATCCTTTCTGCTCGGCTTCCTGGCAAGGAGATGTCCTCAGCTGCGCGGCCTCAGCACCGCCCTCAGGTCCCTTCTTCCAGTCCACCAGTGTTGGAAATCCTGCCCCAAGGAGCTTTCTGCTCTGAAAAATAGGACCTTGCCTTAAAAATCCTCCCTGAACTCGTAGTCCTGGCAGAAAGGAGCCAGCAGGCAGGGAATGGGCAGCTGTCCTGTGGCAGCTCCGCTCCAGCAAGCAGCAGGAGGTGATGGAGAGCCTGTCCCCGTCTGTGGAGCGGCCGGGGCTGGACCCTGCCCCAGGGCACTCAGCCGAGCCCAGCCTCGCCGAAGGGACAGGAACAGGCTGTAAAGAGCATGTGATGGGCAGCTTGGGGTCTGCAAACCCTGCTGGACAATGCTTTGTGGCTGCTGTGCTGTTGTGGGAGCGATGCCCTAAGGGTAATCTCAACACCTCTCAGCACCAAACCCTGTGGGACAGGGACACATCCTGCTTCTGGGTGGCTCTGGGGGGGCAGTCCTGCCCTGCCTGTGCCTGTCCTCCCTGCTGGCTGATGGGTGAGCACACTGGGAGCTGGGAAAGGGCTCCAGGTGCTGCCAGCTCAGAGCTGCCCTGTCTGGCAAGGCCGTCACTCCTGGCCTGCATGAGTCAGACAGCTGAGGGCATGGGGACATGGAGGGGACACAGCCCTGCCTGTCACTCCTCTGGCCTCTCTATCCAGCCCCAAACCGCCCTGATGCTGCCAGCTCTGCCTGCATGGACCTGCTGGTCTCCAGCCTCTGTGCTAGATGGAGATGCAGCCTGGGCACCCCCTTGGCCAAGGGGGCTTCAGGCTCACTGCCAGAGTAGCATTTTGGGCAGAGGCTCAAACCCCTTATTCTGCATCTTAGTGAGAAGGGAGCTAGCTGTCCCACCTGGCTCACCAGGTGAGTAGGAGTGGTAAACCCAGCACAGGCATTGGTGATGCCACCTCCAGGCAGCCAAGAGGGTGTCCTGAAGGACCTGGCACTCAATTTGAGCTCTGTTACCTGCATGGAGCCCTTGCTTGTACAGCACTTCTGTAATTCCTGGGGCAAACATCATTGCAGAGCACTGCCCGTGAGCCTGGGCTCAGCACCGTGCACTCCAGAGGTCGAGCTGAACTTTCCAGAAGCTGTAAACTTTCCTTGCAGGGCTGTGGCCAGCATCCTCATCTTCCTCAGTGTGGTACCCAGCTACCTCAGCATCTCTGCTGAGGATGCTGCAGATGTTGCCCAACAGGTAATGGCATCTCTCACAGCTGCACCACGAAGGGAGGGCTGGTGGTGGGGCAGAGTGAACCCCATTCGGTTCTCCCCTCCCTCTCCCTGCCTTGCCTGGCCCATTCCCCTCTTTTTCCAGCGGCAGCAGCCCTTTCTTTCTTCCTCCTTCTTTTCCCCACTTCTGGGAGGCTGCTTGATTGCCTGGCTCCCTTCATTAGCATGATACCTCCCGGAAAATTGGTAAACAGAGGCGTATGAATGAGGTGTTGATTGCAATCAGCGGGGAAGAAGGAGGGACTGAGAGCGCTGGAGAGGCCAACGATGCTTCTCAATCCCCCGGTGGTCCGGGGGGCTGCGGGAGAGGATCCGCTCCCCGGCACGACCCACGCGGGGCTGGGCACGGATCCGTGATGCTCCTTCCACCCGAGCATCCCCCGGCAGGATGGCGCTGCGTGATCCCGCTCTTGGTGTGATCCCGCTCTGGGGAGTGTGGGATGCGCTCTGCAGGAGCCCCCCTCGCTGCGGGACGGGCCGGGTGCGGGACACGCTGTCCCGGGCAGGCACAGCAGGGAAGAGCTCCCGGGACAAACCCATCACCCACCCTGGCGCTTCTGATTCACCGCGGGCCTGGGCTGCTGCCAACAGCTCACCCACAAGTGTCTGTCATTAAGCATCTATTTAGGCGTGCAGAAGTTGCCTAATTTTTCAAGGGTGCTGCAAACCCCCAATGTCCTTGAAGTCGGTTGTTGCTGGAAGTACCTGACACCTCCAAAAATGAGTCATGGGGCATGTGCATCTGATGCCCGGCAGAAATAGGTGGGTAAAGGGCCGGGCTGCGTGTGGAATGGATGTTGTTCTGTTAGCAAAGGGGGTGTCAGTGTGTATCAGAACCGTCCTGGGTGTTGGGGAGCGATCCTCTGACTGATGCCAAGGCAGACTGCAGCCCTGCATTGCTGGAGAAACGCCAAGAGTGATGGGAAACTGTGGGAACCCAGAACATCCCTCTGGCTGTCCAGGATGGCCAGGACCCCTGCCAGGGGGCTCAGAAGCCCTGGCACGGAGCCCAAAACACCTGTGGGTTTGATTATGACCCATGGAGCAAATTACCAACCTTAGATGAAGATCAGCAAGCCACAACAGTTTAAGTAGAATAATAGTGCAGTTATCATGGGGTGGAAAAGTAGATTTTAGGGTTTTTGGTATGGGGGTTCAGGAGGCAAGATGGAGGGATCTGGGGGTGTCCAGCCTTTCTCCTTCTTCTTCTTGGCTTCCATCTTCTGCTGTAATTTTGGCACTTACAGATTGGTTTAGAGCAGAAGCTCACTGTCTAACATAGGTGATAGGTATTGGGAAGTAATTGCAAACATTGTATATGTAGTTTTTAGTATAAAGACATAGCACCGCCCTGGGGGCAGGCAGAGTGCCTCTGTCTGTCCTGCTGAGTGACCTCAGCAGGACAGGAGAAAGAATTTTATAGATAAGATACAATAAACAGCCTTGAGACCGAGAAATGAAGAGCTCTGACTCCTTTGAGCACCGGGCTGGGAAAAGAGACTTTCTAACTCTTGTCGGGGTCACTCTGACAAGCCAGAGACCCTGACAGGAAACCCTGTGGGAAAGTGCCTTTCCCTGTGGAGCACCCCATTGTCGCCCAGGCCGTCTCTGCTGCCTGTCCCCAGCCCTGCTGCTCCCCAAAGGTGGCCTTGGCTCATGGGAGCCAAACTACCTGTAAAGCCCTGCCTAGAAAAGGCAGCCAAAACAGGATGCCAGAGGATTATTCCCCAGCCATCCTCAGCAGGAAATGCAACCACTGAAAGAATAAATGCAGGAATTAGAGGAGGACACCTGAAGACAGGGGCTCAGGCTGGGAGAAAGATCCCTGCAGAAGGAAGTAAAACACTGGCAGTGGTTTTTACTCCCCTGCATCTATTATTTGACCTTATAAAACTCTATTTGTGGAGGTGGTTGTTATTTTTTTGTTAAAACTTTTAATCTAAAATCCCATTAGGCTCAGTGGTGTGTTCATTTGTGAGCAGAAGCAAAACAGTTCAGTGTTTGCTCATTCCTGTACCTTCCTCACTTCAAACAGATGTAATAAAGTATTTTCTCTTTCCTTCTTGTTTTCCTTTGTGGTTTGGCTTTCTTTAGGAGCCTTCAAGGCAGTACAGCCTGGTTTTCCCCATTCCCTGCACTGCACGTCTCTTCTAGTTCTTCTGCTTTCAGGTCTGTTGAAATCAAATAAATTCACAGGATGTCCTCTGAAGCCGGGACTTTTCTTTGCCTGGCTCTCCTGCCAGTGGGGTTAAACTGGCCCATGCAGACTAAATTCTCTGACTTTAGGATAAAAGAGCATTAAAAGATACATCCAGGGTGTACTTTTGTGTGTGTGCCCATCTCTACCAGGCAGCAGCACCCTGTGGAGGGGACAGCCTGGTCCCCACACCTAGGGAGGCATCACAGTGGCCCTTTACAGTGATTTTTTCCCTCACCCCCATTTCCCTGTCATCTTTATTTCAGGAATTGCTTTAAAACCAGGCTTTGAATAATTCACTGGGAGCATACGGCAGTCCACCCTGATTGCTTCGTCACAGCTTCCCTTGGCTTCAATAATTCACTTTCCCACCAGGAGCTGATGTGCTTTCCTTGTACGTGGGTTTGCTGCTGAGCACATCCGGCTCCCAGAGCAAAGCTGGTCTTGAGGAGGAGTAAAAGGGGATTTAAGGCCAAATGCCTTTGTTTTAAGAAGTGCTACATTTCAGGCAAGGCAGAGAGTTGGCCAGGCAGCTTCTCCAGCTGTGGAAAACACCAGGTTCCCCTGGGAGCACAGGCTGCTGGTCATGCAGCCTTTTCCTTGATGGAGGCTTTGGATGCTGCACATCCAGTGGGTCAGTGTCCACTCCCCAAGAGCATCCCAGACCCCCCAGCCCCACTGCTCCAACTATCTGAAAGCTGCATCACGTCAGTCTTCTTATGAGGGCTCTAGGCTTGTATTTTCCCCCAGAAAATCAACTCAAAAGGGCCAGTTAGTTGGTGATGGCCAGGAACAGTAAATAAGAGTGGGAATGGGAACAAGCCATGGGAATTCAGCAGCCTCTACATCAAAGTCCTGCTTATTTGGGTAAATTAGGGTTTAAGTTAAAGGAAGCACAACGGCTCCCATTGCAGAGTATTGATGGGGGAAGGCATGATACACATGGGGAGTAAATATAAAATATATATTGTACAAGTGTCTTGGTTTGAAAGACAGGCAGGAACCTCCCTTGGAATGGAGAGTATCACCCCCTTCCCTCTGAATTATTGTAACTTTGGGGCTTTCGGGCAGAGCTGGCTTTACGAACGGGGAAGATGGGAACGCAAAGCTGGAGCAGCAGTGCTGGCCCTTTCTGGGCCCCTTTCCTTTCCCGGCCCTTTCCCTTTCCCTTTCCCTTTCCCTTTCCCTTTCCCTTTCCCTTTCCCTTTCCCTTTCCCTTTCCCTTTCCCTTTCCCTTTCCCTTTCCCTTTCCCTTCTTTCCCTTCTTTCCTTTCCCTTTCCCTTTCCCTTTCCCTTTCCCTTTCCCTTTCCCTTTCCCTTTCCCTTTCCCTTCTTTCCCTTTCCCTTTCCCTTTCCCTTTCCCTTTCCCTTTTCCCTTTCCCTTTCCCTTTCCTTTGCCCTTTCCTTGCCCGGCCCTTTCCGGCCCTTTCCCGGCCCTTTCCCGGCGCCCGGCCCGCCCCGCCCGCGCTGCAGTTCCCGGCACGGCCGCAGGGGGCGCTGCCGGCTCCCGGCCGGGCAGGCGGGCGGGGCTCCCCGCGCCGGCAGGGGGCGCTGTGCGCCTCTCCCTCACGCGGCGATGGCGGCGGCGGCCCGGCCGGGCCGGGCTGGGGCAAGAGCGGCGGGGCGGCGGCCGGAACGGCAGGGCGGCTCAGCCGGCAGTGAGCGAGAGGCGGCAGAAACTGGGCAGTTGTGCCGGGAGCCGCGGGGTGCCCCGGCAGGCACGGGGTGTGTCGGTTAGGGTGTAGCAAAAACCCGGAGCAGCGGCAGAGAAATGGCGAGGCCTGGCTCCCGAACACGGCCGGGAGAGGCTCCCCTGAGGGGAAAGGACCCCGGGGTTCCGGGGCTTCCCCTGAGGCACCCGAGCAGATGGTGAAGGGCCCTTTTTTCCTGGGGTCGGGTGTTGGTAAGGCCCCGGTGCAACAGCCACTTCCACAAGCACAGCTTTGCTCCTGGTGGCAAAGGCAGCAGGAGGAGACCTCACAGCCTGCATCTCCGCTGGGGCTTGGGGGGCTTCCCCTCCGAGGGGACAGGAGAGACGAGGGCTGCACAGTGCACTTCCCAGACAGATCTCGGGGGACCCAAGACTTCCCCAGACAGATCTCAGAGGATGAGTACCCAGTGCAGTTCCCCCAGACAGATCTCAGGGGATCTGCACCCAGTGCACTTCCCCAGACAGATCTCAGAGGATCTGCACCCAGTGCACTTCCCCAGACAGATCTCAGAGGATCTGCACCCAGTGCACTTCCCCAGACAGATCTCAGAGGATGAGCACCCAGTGCACTTCCCCAGACAGATCTCAGGGGATCTGCACCCAATACACTTCCCCAGACAGATCTCGCTGTTTCTCTGCCCCTCCAAGAGAAACCCCTCAGATGAGAGAGTAGCCAGCCACACTCTTCCCTCCCGTGGCAACTACTTTTGTCTCTCCTAAGTACTGGTCGTTTTGGTTTCTTAGCGACAGATGGGATGAAATTCCATGAGAGAAAGAAACACAAGGAAAAATCCTAAATCCCACCACCAAGCTCTCCGCAGTAGTGTTTCTGCTGTGGGTCTCTTTTCTTGCCATCTTGGGAGTAAGGCCGGCGAGTGATGTGCAGCCAGCAGCCGTGGGTGTGAATAACCAGCAAATTCCTGGGAGGCGAGCTGTGTACCTGATCCTGCAGATGCTGTGGGACATGTGTTTGCAGTGATGCAGGCTGAGGTAGGTGATGGTAAAGATACTCTGGTGCCTGTGTAAGAGTGTGGCATGGAGGAAAGAGCTTACACTGGTGCTAAGTGCAGTGGATTTAATTTCCTCGCAGTAGCACTTTGATATTACAAGGCGCTCCAGAAAAATCAGAGAGGGCCTGGAGCGAAATGCAGCCGAGTCAATTGAAGTTAACTTCCCTGGGCACGGGGCCAGGCCCCTCTTTAAAGGCTATTTTTCCAGAAAGGCTGCAAAAATGTATTTTGAGTTGCTTTTGATTCAGCTGCCTTGAGCCTGCTTGAGTGAACTGTATGCAGAAAGAAGCCTGAAAGCCTGGGGTTGAAGGAGGGGTGCAGACTGAGAGGAGCTGGCTTTGTATTGCCCCTGGATTCCTCAAGGAGCCCCATGAGTGTTGTAAGGGCCCTGTAAGGGCCCCCAGACCTGCCCTCTTCCAGCATCCAGCATCACCGAGGAAGGCTGGAGGGAGGTGGGGGGTGTCTTGCAGCCCGCAGGGCACGAAGAAGGGTTTGCCATCAGGCAAGGCAAAGCTCCCTCCATGCCCAGTGCTGACTGAGGGCAGATGGATCCCCAGCACCAAGAGATGCCCCGGGCTGGGAAGGGAGGCACCAGGAGAGATGAGATTTAGGGACAGAGAGCCTGGACAGATGTGCTGCAGGTCGGGGCTGAACTGAATTTGTCCTCAGGTTGTTTGTGGGGTTTGATGCTCCTTGGGGGCCTGATGAGACTGACCATCCTCTAGCTCAACTTGCAGTTTCTCTTCCTTTTCAGGCCGTGCTTCCCACACCTTGTCGTGGAGCAGGAGAGGTTTCCACAGCTTTTCTCCCCCTCCTTGCTCCCTCACATCTGCTGCTGCCACTCCCAATAGCTGCTGCCTCTCTAATTGCATTATAGCCAATGGGGGGAAAGAAAACACTGCTTTGGCTTCAAATAACGACGCCCTAACCCAGCTCATTAGCCACCTGACTGGCTCCCCAACCTCCTGTGACACTCCCGTATTTGTCACGCTGTTTTAGCACCACTAACGAGCACAGCAGCCGAGGCCCTGGCCAGCGGCTGCCCCAGCACTGGACCTGGGCTCTGGCAATAAGCTTGTGCCCAGAGCCCCAAGGGGATGCTCTGCCTCTGCCGCGCTCATCCTTCTCTTTGCCGTCATCCTTTTTATCCACAGGCGCTTCTTCTGGCCTACTTGCATTCAGTTCATCTTCCTTTGTTAAATAAAACCTGACTCTAGGCCTTATTTGGCAAATAGAGCTGGAAGAAGCTGGGCTTGCTCTTTCTTCTCCTGACAAGCCTTTCAGGATGGAGGAGATGAGATGGAAAGAAAGGCAGATGAATAGGATGCAAAAGCAGTGAAGAAAAATAAACAGGAGATAAAGGGGGTGTGGGAGAGAGAGAAAAACGAGGCAGATCTGTAGCTGGGATGGGAAGCAGAGGGAAGGCAAGAGGGAATCTGCTAAACCCCAGCCAGCCTGGCCCCTGTGCATGAAGCCAGGGACCAGGGGGGCCCCTCACACTGGTATAATATGCCCCTTCCCAGCTCCTCCTGGCCATGCTTACCTGGGGAGTTTGGGGAGGGGGACCTGCTGTGGTAGAGAAATGTCTGTGTTTCCATCCAGGAGCTGCCCTCCCCTCTCCTCCAGTATCCCCTAACAATTTCCCCCTGAGGTACAAGGCCGTTCATGGAAGCAGATGAGCACTTTAGCCTGACTCTGTCTCCAGCTGTCAAATGCTGTAAATATCTGGGAGGTGGTTAAAGCTGGGAAAACACAGAGATGCTTTAAACACAGCCCAGAGCTGAGCCCACTGCTGGTAGGGCTCATAAATATCCCCTCTGTGCTCCTGCTCTGTCAGGAGGCAGAAATAACAGGGAACAAAAGCCAAAGCCATTGTGGGGTGGCTTCAGCATTTCTGATGCCTCCTTACCCCTTCCAGGGCATGTTGAATAGCAATGAGGAGTAAAACTCAGTTAGCTGGGGGGAGATGGAGGCACAGGGGTGTCCTCTGGGCATGAGATGGTGAGGTTGGGAGCCAGTACAAGCAGCTCAGCGTGGAAGTCATTGTTTTTCCTATTATTTCCCCATTTTCAGCTGGCTGAGTAACACTGAACATCTGCCTTAAGGCAAGTCACCTGGCCCAGCTCTTGAAACCACCAGCTTCATTGGCAGCGAATGAAGTCCTTGGCTGAAGAGAGAAATTGAGGACTTAAAACTGTCTGTGCAGGAAACAGGTGAGAGTGAATGCTGTTAAACAGGGCATGAGACAGGAAACAGGTATTTGCCAGCACAGAGCAAACCCTGGGCATTGCTGGGGAAGCCAGGGAAATGTCTCTCCTTTATCAACAGGTCACATCACCCCATCAGCCCTACAAGCACAGGGCCTGCAGGGCAGCAGGACCCACTCTCAGGGAAGGTGGAAGCCTCATCTAGAGGCAGCACCGGCTACATTGCTCTGCCCCAGTTGTGATTTTTATAATAAGCTGAATTCTCGGTTGGACCCAGCAGAAAATCAATAGTGGGACTTGAGAAAGCAGTCAAAATCCATGGAGCTAAATTGGCCACCCCGCAGGCAGCCGGGCCTTCTCGGGCATTGTGATGTGCAGCCACACTGAAAGGGGAAAAAATAGGACAATTTCAAAAATCCTTTGAAATAATTGCCTAAGATTATTGAATTCTCTTGAAATACCAGGGCAAGATGCAGAAGTGCTTTTTAAAAAGTTGGCAGTGGGAGCTGGAGGAGCAAGGGAAGCCACCTTCCTGCTGCCAAAGGCATCTGGGGACAGTTGAGGTGGGTTTTTCCCTTTCCCAATTAGATCCAAAGAGTGCCTGCCATTCCACCTGTGGAGCCTTATCTGCAGAGCAGCACATCGGCTTTAGCAGAAAGCCTCTCTTTCTCCAAAGTCCCTTTAATTCCATCCTTTCAGATCTGCCTTTTCAAGCGCAGCCCCAGCGCCTTCCATCTGCCCTTACAATAGAGACGGTGTCCTGAATCATTTTATTTTTGGCAGCTCTGCCTTCGGCTCCTCGTTGGCAGGGGAGCAGGGAGCAGATATCCCCCTCACTGCAGCCTCTGAGGACGCTGTTGGATTTGGGGATGGCTATTTTGGTCCTCAGCTCCTCTCCCAGCGGTAGATGCAGGACAGACAGATGCTGTTGGGCAGCATCCCGAGGCTGTGTGAGCCTGTCCATGAATGACTCACAGCACATGGCTCTTGCTGGTTTATAGCCAGGTGACTCTAGGGACACCTGGCTGTGCCATGTGCACTCTATATCCCTCCCCACATCCACCCCATGGTAACCCAGAGCTGGGCTGGCCTTTGAACATTCCCCCCTTGGGGCTGGGGAGGACATGGGAAGCCTCAACCAGAGTTCTCCATGCTTATCAACCTCTTCCAAGCTATAGGAAAAAAGACAGGGCAGGAAAGTGAGGAAAAACATAAAGAAACAATTTTCCTCTGACATTTTTCTTTTCTTTTCCAATGTGAGCCCTTAGAGGAGGAGGTCTTTAAAATTAATAATGTTCTTTCTTTTTCTCTCTCTATTCCCCAGACTCCTGGTTTAAATTAATGAGATGTCAAATACTATTAAGTTCCAATGATGTGTTTGTGATAACGAAGGGACTGATTTTCAGCCAGCTTACAACTCTGATCCATTCTCTCACCCCCTTCTCTTGGCTCTGATTAAAACTCCCTTTATTAGATTTGCTCTTTCATGGGCTCTCTCTGATTTCTAACCTTTGTGGTCCAAGGCTGGGGAAAGCCTTTTCATTGAGCAGATTTGAAGGCTTTTTAGCATCTAGTATTTTCTTGCCATGTCTGCTCAGGAGCTGGTGGGTACTGCCAGGGATGTCACCTGGGGTGCTGCAGGGCACATCATGACTGCACCCTGCCACTGGCATGTGGCTTTCAAGGCAGCAGGGATGCCAAGCTGGGTTTTCCCTTAGGTGACTTTATCAGGACATTGTGAAAAGGGAAAAAAACCTCTGATGGCCACAAACTGCCTTGGAGAAGGCCAGACAGGGATCTCCAGAGACCCATGCACCTGAACAGCCTCTCTAGGAATTGAGACAGTCCTTGCTTCACTTGCTTCCCTGCCAAGGTCATATGGCATGGGTTGTACAGCTGATAGCATGTCTGGAGGGATGAATTAGGGAAGGATAAATAGATGGATTCACAGCTAGATGGGCCCATCCTCTAATGGATGGGCCAACAAGGTGACAAGGTGCTCTTGCCAAGGGCTTCATTAGTCACCTGCCTGCTGTGCTCCCTAGCAAACTGGAAGAGATAAAAGGGTTAATCTGTAATTTAGGACTCAACACCAAAGATACAGTTGGGAGAGAAGAAAGCCTTGTGGAAGGCTTTGGGAAATAATTTGCCTTGGCACTTTCTTATAAGAGTGAATTGATTTTTGCTGGGCTGTGTCAGGCTGAATTATGAATGGGGGAAAGTAGGACTGGTGCTCCTGGAGCTGAAGGTGTGATAATTAGAGGCACGTGCAGAGTGGGTTTGGGGGCTGCCTCCTTCCAGGATTTCCCATGTGAATCCAGGACTCAAAAGCCCTCAGAGTGCTTGGAGAGATGGGTTTGCTTCAGCCTGGACACAGAGGTGGCCCCCCAGACTGGACCAGGAGAAGCCTTTTCTGGGTCATCTGGGACCAACTCCTCTCCCTGTTCGGCAGCAGAGCAGCATATCCTTCTTGCTGGAGGGTGAAACAAAGCATCACCCTCATCCTGGGAGGAGGTGGGAGTGTGCAAGGGGTGATCCTGTCACCCTGCCCTCAGTCCTGCCCTGCCCACTGCAGTGCTGCTGGGAAAGAACTGTGTCCCCTAGCCCTGTTCCTGCCCTCAGAAACCCCTGGTGCTGTGTCACAGCCTGCATCCACCTCCATCAGTCAGCACTGAGCCTGCTGACCCTCAAGTGCATTATCATGACCTGCTCACATGCTGCTTTCCAAGGCAAAGGCGTACAATTCCTGCAGGCTGCTGGGAATTGTAGTGCAATAAAGCCAGCAGGCAGAAGTGGGGACAAAGCCGGGCTGCCAGCTGGCTGCTGGCCTGGCCCCTGCTGCTCTCCGTGGCAGAGCCAGCACTAAACCTTGCCCCTGGCCCACAGAGACCCCAGGAAACCTGCATCTGCCTCCAGCACCAGTCACCTCTCCAGAGCTCTGAGCATCCTGCCATGCAGCTTGGCTTTTGTTTGCCAGCTCAAGAGGAGTCACTGGAAAGAGAATGAGGTCTGGGCTTTTTCTTTTTTCCCCTTGCCCTTTTATTTATTCTCCTCTATTAAGAGCCAGCTCCAGCTCATCAGTAAGACCTGGGAACAGCAATTCCTGAATAAGAGAGACGCTGTAGAAAAGCCTTACCTGATCGCAGCCACTTCCCAAACAAAGGGGCTTAGACTATTCACTTCCTTCCCTGCCCCTTTTCCCAGAAAATCCACCCCAAAGAACAGCTTGTTCAATAAGCCGTCTGCTCCATAATCAGACTAACCCAGTAATAAGCACCGGGCTCATCCAGCTCAGCACAGCATCCCCCGGTTCCTGGGAGGATGGAGGTGCCCTGCTCCCCAGGGAAACAGGCAGCACTGAGAGGAGGTGGCTCTGGGAGGGGGAGAAGGGGGGGACCTATCTCTGTTGCCTCCTGGAGCCATGGTTTAGCCTTCCCCAGGTAATTGTGCATGGAAATGGATTCCCATTTCTCTGCTCAATTGTCCTGTTTGCTGTCACAGCCGAACGTTTTGCATGTGCAATTACCCGTCCCCGCACATTGCTGTGGGCACGCTCAGGTGTCGCCTGCCAGCCTCGGGCAGCACTGCGCAGCCACATCGTGCTGCATTCGGGCTCTGATAGCAGTCAAGCAGAAGCCATTTTCCATATGAAGCTGCAGGACCTATGGGATAAATAAATGGGTTGGAAAACCAGGCTGTATAATGAGTTAATTTAAAACCTGCCTTCCCTTCTTGTATATTAATTTACTTGGCATTATGTTTAATCTTTCATTTACTGGGTTGCATTGGTTTCTTTGTCTCCTTCCCCCTCTGGCAGATCCCTGGGGTGCTCTGCCTTTGGCTGGCGCAGAAAGAAGCTAAGCCAGGGCTGGAGACTCTGAACCAGACATGGACCAAGAGGAGCTGCTGTGTCCCACAGGAGCTCAGATTGCCACCTTGAAGGCTTTTGTTCTTGTGGATGCCCAGCAGATGTGGACGAGATCCCTGCAGTGGAAGGGAGACCACTGCTGGGTATCCCTGGTGTCATTCCCATGGTGCTAATTCCTTTAACCAACTGGGAGAGTGGTGCAGGGAATTAATCAGCTGTAATAAGGACAATTGGAGCTGACAAGGCAAGAGGAAGTGGAAGCAGAGGACTGGGTGCAGGAGCTGAAATTTGGCTGGGGATGATCCTGCCCAAGCATCCATCACACTGCTCCCATCCTCCAGCAGCCATGAAGCCTCAGGTGTGAGTGGATAGCACTTCACATGAGCACCTCTCTGAGGGCATGGGAGGCCAGCACAATGAATAAAAGGCTGCTGCAGCCAGGGAAGGCAGGGAAGAGCTGACAGCAGCAGCTCTGTGGTGAGGATGAGCAAGTGAACACTGGTCCGAGGCTTTGTGTCACTGTAATGAGGCTGTGATGCTGCGCTGTGCCCATGGCTGGCTGGATCCCCACCACATCGCTCACTGGTCCAGTCAAAGACAAACTTGAGGGTGGATATTGCAGGCAGGGAGAAGTGGGGAGGGAGGGAGCAGCAGGCAGGGCTTGTAAGGGCTCACCCACAACCCAGTGATGCTGCAGCAGCGAGTGCCAGAAAGTGGCAGGCATCAGGACGCCTCAGTGGGGGTATGCTCAGCCATTCCCATCATCTGTCTCTGCTGGGAATCAGCTTAAACTGTCTTTTAGAAGGACTGACTGACCATGTGAAAGAAAAAGAGACTATTGTGGAACCTATTTAAGATAGGCTGACCAGAGAAACTGTCCCTGAGACCATGCCAGAGAGAGGAAGACTGATGCAGGCCCTGGGGCTGCATCCAGCCCAGGGAGCACAGGGTCACAGGCAGGTTTGATCTATGCCTGCTGCCTCTTCCGTGCTGGGGGAGCATGGGGAGCATCACAGCAGCTGCTGCTGGGAACATCCCCTTCCCTCCCCTCTTGATAACGAACGTAGGTGAAACTTGCTGTGCCATGACTTTAATCAGCAAAGAAAACTGCAAAGCCTTTTTTTTTTCCCTTTCCCCACCTGCTGAATTCAGCACCGAATGTGAATTAGGCGGCGTTCGGGCTTGGCTGCGCGCCCGCTTCCCGTGCTAATGCAGGGAGCCAGACTCCCGCACTCGGAGCCTCCCAGGCTAATCCGAGGCAGGCGTGCCTGGATCAGCCTCTGGCATTTCACACTGTGCACGTAACCCCTGGAGCTTAAAGGCTGCTCGCTGCCTGCTCAGCCTGTGCTGGGCAGTGGGACTGGCCCTCGGCACCTGTGGGTGGCTGGGCAGGGTGACTCCAGCAAGACCGTGCCTCACCAACCTTGGGAGCCAAATGCAGCTCCGGGGAGTGTGTGGTTGTATTATCCCACAGCTGGTGTGCTCAGCAGCAATGGGCTGCCTGCCCCAGAAAGGGATGCAGGAGTGAGCATCCAGGAGCTCTGCATGTGTGTGGAGTGCTGTACCCCCAGGCTCACACCTATGGGTCCATGAGCGTGGCAGGAGTAATTTGTGGCTCCATTAGCACTAGGAGTCAGCATAGCAGCCCTGCAGTGTGTCCATTTGATAAGAGGCAAGTTCCACTGAATAATGAGCAGTAATTGGATTTCAGGGTTAACCAGCTTGCAGCAAAAATAGAAAAGAACAGAAAGCCATTGGATATTTCTGTTCTGGCTCATCAGACACTGGAAGTTTATCTCTGCTGAGAATAGCACAGGAGAGGTAAAGTTATTAGTGACCATCAGAGCATGGTGATACCATCTCTCTCTTGCGTTTAGTGGGATGAGTCTGTGCGTCCTCTGTGAGTTTCCTTTAAGGCTATGGAAGTTTATAAGCCCCTGTGGGAGAGCTCCACTGTGCACCAATGCAGTGTGGCAGAGAGCAGAGAAACCAGCTCTCCTCAGTGTACAGGAACACCTGGCCTTTCTGCTGCCAGCCTGAGGCAGAAGGCAGTGTCTCCTGCCAGTGTCACCTCCTCCAGGTGACAGTCTGGTGGGGGGAAGGCCAGCAGATGTGCAGCACCACCATGCCTGGAGCTGCTTTGGGGTGGCACCAGCGTAGCAGGATGGGCACTGGTGGCTGTGCCAAGCATTGGCAGGTGCACACAGCCATGATGGCCCATCTTGCAGCAAGATGAATTCATGCTGGGAGGGGTGCAGAATTCATGCTGGGAGAAGGGCTATTAGCATGGGGTGGAATGGAGAGCCTGTCTTGTAAGATGAAGCTGAAAGCACTTGGCTTGTTTAGCCCAGCAAAGAAAGGCAAAACAGGAATATGATTACTCTCCATAAATATATCAAGCCAGTAAACACCAGGTACAGAAAGGAACCATTTAAGCTAAAAGACTGTTGTGGCACAAGAACAAATAGGCTTAAACTGGCTAATGTAGGCTGGAAATTAGGAGACAGTTTTTAACCATGGGAAGCAGAGGAGGAAAAATACCTCGTTGCTTTTCCAAATGGAGCTGGACCACCATGTGAAGAGAGAAGAAAGCCAGCTGCTTGCAACTGCAGGGATCTATGGGGGGGAGCCAGCAGGGTCCTGGCGTGCCAGGCTCCCTCCAGGGTGACTGGGTGCATGGTGCACAGCCAGCAGCTTCAGAGGTCTCAGTGTCCCAAGGCAGGGAACACTGGTCCTGCAGACAGGACCTGCGGGCACCAGTCTGCCTCTGTTCAGGGGCTGGCAGGCACCTGGCACTTGGGACAGGCCCCAAAGTGCTCGGGGTGGAAGAGGTAATGAACCAGAGGCAGCAAACAGTGTCTACCAGCTTGGAAGATGCCACAGGAGCAAAACCTTCACTGGTCAGAGCAGGGCAGCTCAGAGCACCTGGATTAGGGCTGGGAATCTGCTGCCATCACTGCTTGGTCTGGATTTTCACTGGGAATGGCACACAGCTGAGCCACCAACTCCAGATTTTACCTCCTGCATGAAATTATTCTCAATTCCCTGCATATTCTAGGACCTGCCTAAAGGATGGGTGAAGAATCTGTTGATGAGGACTCTAATCAGTTTTGAGAGCAGGTAATTTCTCAGCTAGAGATCATCTCCAAACAGGAAATCAGATTCAGGAGATATCTGCTTTATGCAGCACATCATGGTGGACTCAAGCAAAGCTTGTGGTAATAAGCAGAGCTAGAATAAGAAGATCATTATTAACATTATGCATTAATTATTTTACAATCCTCCTACCAGGTGTGCTTCCCTATCTCACTCATCTCTAGTATTAATGGAACAGGAATAATTCTAGACCCAATCCTGGCATCTGGGCAGGTTTTTTTGGTGATGTTTCTCCTTTGTGAAACTGAAGGAAAGATGTTCCCTGCCTTCATTGTGCGTTTAGAGTTTGGCAGCATGCCTGGGATCGTAGTAAGACACAAAAGCATCTGAAGGAAGTGGCCACTGGATGGAGCCTTAAAGGTCATAACAATTGCCGGCTCTGGTACAGATGGTGCTCGCTGATGAAAAACACCAAGCGGGAAAGCAGCGAGCATCAGGGCTGTGGGATGCTGCAGAGCCCAAATCCACCGCCCTGATCCCGGCTCTAGACACCTGAGCCAGCTGCCAGCACGGCTGCCTGCTCCTGCCCCCGGTCCTGCCCTCACTGTGGGAGCTGGAGATTGCTCGGGGCAGGGAGGCACTCACAGCCCAAAATGCTCTAAAACACCTTGCTCCATTCCGGCAAGACAAATAGAGATAAGTGACTGTGTGAAGAGAATTCCAGTTTTGATTAAAACCCACAGACCTGCAAGCCTCGGCTCCCGTTTGAATAAGGATGAGGATAATATTGGCAGGAGAAAATGAAAACATCCGATGATATCTGAAGCAGAAGTGTGGCAGGGTGGCAGCTTTGGGAAAGGGGTTCACAGCTTTCTCCTGGACAGGGTCTGCTGTGCCGAGCCCTTGGTGGCTCCACTCCCTGCAGCCCCGGGAAGGGGTAAGGCAAACTCAGCCCGTGGGGTAAGAATGTTCTGGATGAGTGGACGAACACGCTCACTAAAACGGGCTCTGCAGGGGGAACGAGGGCCATCACTGGGTCCTGCTGTCGGGACTCAGCCTGATGGCACACCCAGCCGCCCAGGGAGTGATGGGGAGCTACGGGCGGTGCGGTGCATCTTGGAGGGGATGTCAAACCGCGCTCCCTCTATGCAGGCGCTCTCCCTTTAAAGCAATCCCGGGGCCGAGAGCGGGGAGGAGGAGGCGGGGGCGGGCGGGGGGCGCGGCGCCTCGGTTCGGCGGCGGCTGCTGCGGGAGGTGGCCGGCGCCGCGGCGGCGAGCGGAGCCCGGCAGTAGCCGCCAGCCCCGGGGTATGCGGGTGAGCGGGAGAGGAACGCGGAGGAAGGCGGAGAGCGGCGGGGAGCGGGGCGAGGGAGCCCGGCCGAGCCCTCCCGAGCGGCGGAGGATGCGCCGAGCCCCGGGGAGTCGAGCCCAGCTGCAGCGCGGCGCGTCCCGCCCGGCCGCCGCCCCAGCCCGCGCAGGTAACGGCGGCGGAGGGGATCGGGGGCGCTGGCATGGGGTTTGGTGGGGGGAGAACATCCATCCTCCCGGAGGGCGGGGACACACATACTCCCTGGAGACCTGCGGCTCTGCAGCGCATCACTCGGCAAGCGGGACTGGATCCCCTCGCAGCGGGGCTGAGATGAGGGAAGGGTCCCCCCGCGGAGTGAAGGGCTCTCCCGGCGCGAAGGGCTCTGTGGGGCAGGCAGAGACGGGGTCGCCGTGTTCTGGGCCCCCCAAATGCCCCGAGGGGCTGGAGGCCCAGCTCGGAGCGACGGCAGATGCTCAGTGCCAACCTCAAAACCACCCCGATCGAAGCTCGGCTTTGAGGTTGGATGCATCCAGCAACCTCAGGCAGCTGGCGCAGGAGATAGGCAGAGTGTGGTGTGAGGTGACAGATTCCCATCTTGCCGCTAGCTCCCAAAACCAGCCAACTTTGGGCTGATGCTGTGGGGCACCTGGCTCCCAGTGGTGCTTGTGGGGGCAATGGGAGCCAGTCCTTGCTCGGACTAAAGCTAGAGGAGATGCCTAGGGTGCCTGGAACATCACAGCTGGGTCCCTAGGGGCTGCTGGCTGCATGACAGATGATTCCCCAGGTTTAGCAGCAGAAGGGGTTCGATTTGATCCCAGCCAGACACTTTGTTTTCAGCTCTGTTCATCAGAGGATCGTCCCGGCTAGGGGAGCTGCCTGCGTGCTTCTGACATCTTGCTCCCCTGCTAAATTAGGGCAAATTGCCAAGCTGGCCCCCTGCTCCCTTGCCCATGTCTCTATTGAGAAACTGAGTCTCATCTCACGTTCCTTGACTTGTACAGGAGCAACCCATCACAACAGCGACTCGAGGGCCCCAGGGCTCTCCTTTTATCTGCTGCGCTGCCAGTGGAGGAGAGAGAGGTTTAATTATCCTCAAGTGTCAGTTCAAGATAGATCTGCTGGGACACAGCTCTTGGCAGGTGCAAAATAACAGGACGTTTTCATGCATGGGAGGCTGAGCTGGGAACAGTTCAGTGGTTTAATTGGAAGGGTTCATATCAGGGTACAGAAATTGGGACGGTACAGGCTCCAGCAGTGATCCCACTGCTGCAGCTGTGGGAAGGGAAGATGGATGCTGAAGGCTAAGAACTTTCTCTGGTGCATTGTTTTGTGGGCTCAGAGCAGAGAGCAGAGAGAGTGCTCCGGGCTGGTAGCACAACCTCAAATCCTGTGACCTGCGAGGTGCTGATGTGTTTTCAGTCTCACTTGGGTTCTCAGCTTTTCAGTCAGTTCCCAGGAGAGTCCTTGCAGGGCCACTGGGAGATGTGCCCTGTTTTATGGGGCATCCAAAAGCTGAGAATGGGTGAATTGCTCCTGAACCAGGGCACTCTGGGGCTGTCTCCTGGGCTGTAGCTGTCATCGCATAACCTCCTCCAGCTGTGGCATCCCACAATGGCCATATTGCTACCACAAAATGAGACCTCTTTATATCCAGACCCTGTAATCAGCCTGGTGTGGAACACTCCAGCACAAGGAAGAAGGATGCTTTATTTTATTTTATTTTATTTTATTTTATTTTATTTTATTTTATTTTATTTTATTTTATTTTTTCATTTTATTTTTTATCAAGATGCGCTGAGCTTTTCTCTGTGCTCATTCCCTGGGGACCATGGGACAGATGTTGTAAAGAAGCCATGCCCCTATCTCTTCTGGCTCCTTGGAGGGGACATGGTATCCTGATTTTCTGGTGAAGTCACAGTGTTGTGCTATTGTAGTTGGGTTCCTTGTTTTAGGGTCCAACATAATGAGTGAGGTGTACTTCATTTCAGGGCTGAGTGCAACAAGCCAGCCCTCATGCATTTCCTACAAGCACAAAACAGAAGCTGGTATTAGAAGTCTGGGGTTGCTCCTGTCTCATCTACAGCAATCATATTCTACCCCCCCTTGCTAATTGCTGGTGTCTTTTTCTGACGCTGTGAGAGGACATTCAGTAAACTTGGTGAGTTTTGTAGTTGTGCTGAGATGGTGTTTTCAGGAAGACTCAATTATTAAATGTCATTTTGGCATCATTCCCTTCATGCTTGTGCTTGGTGGATGCTGCCATTTGCTTGTAGCCATGCTCCAGTCCTGCCAGAGTCACATCCCTCCTTTGCAAATCTGCATTAGTGAAACTTGTTGGCTGTTGCTTGGGTGAAAACCTTGTGGATACTCCAGGTGCTGTGAACTGTGTGGTGCTGGCCCTGATTCAGGAGTGCTGGGTATCTGGCTATCTGTGGCTCGAGGGAGGCAGCTCTGAGAGGAGGCTTTCTGTCCTTTGTCCTAGTTAACTGTGCCTGAGTCTCTGACAAAGGCATTTTGCAGGTGAGACTGAGGAGCAGAGGCTCCTCCTCACTTCTCCTTGGAGGTCAAGCATCTGGGAGATGGGCTGGACCAAGTAAGAGCAGAACCCTCACTCATTTCAACTCCAACAATCTTTTGGTGCTGCCTGTGACAGGAACATATCTAGACTTGATATATATCCCCTGCCTTGACTTTGGGCTTTGGATCAAGGCATAAGAGCTTTTGAAGCTTGCATACACAATAAGGGGAAAAAAATTAAAACCACAATCCTCAAAATGTTTGCAAATCCAAGAGCTTATCCTCACTCTGGGTAGGAGAGACTAACCAAGGGTAGGATCAGTAAATCACAGAATCAGCCACTTTCATCATCGAACATCAGGGCTGGGACACAGCTAGCATGGAGCAGCATAACCACACTGAGTCCTTGGGAGTATGATCAGAACCTGGCACCGTGGGTTTTTCCTTTAATACCTTTACAGTGAGCAGCTTGGCAATCAGCAGGGATCCCAGCCATATGTGGATGGGGTTGGGCTTCACCTGGGTGTGATGGAGAAGCAAATCTGCTCGTGGAACAGAGGACACCCGCTGAATGAACCTCTTGCTGGGGCTCTGTGAAGGACAGTGGCTCATTCAGGACCAAATGGGCTGAGCTAATGCAAGCCCCCACCTTTGTCAAAGGGGTCTGATAACCAATAACTGAAGTGCTGAGCAAGGAGAACACCCACACTTTTAGCCCAGGGAGGAAATTTAGGCCGTCCCTGCAAAGCTGGGAACATCCTATCTACTGATCAGCACATCAGTGCCAACAGTAAGAACAGTAAAGGGGCTGGTAGTACAGCATCTCATCCTTTAGCCACTCTCCCACATCCACTTGGCACCAAAGCCCCTCTCCAGTGAGGCCAGTCCCTGCAGCTGGTGAGCAGGGGCCATCCTCTCTGTATTGGGGAGATGGGGAGGTGGATGGTGCATGGTGAGGTGTGATGGGATCAAGCTGTTCTGGCACATCAGTGGTGCATGATACCCTGAGGCAGCCACTGCTGAAGCTGCCTCCCGAAACCAGCCAACAGTGGGGAGAAGATGGGCTGGCATCTGGCCTTCAGATCTGTCCTTCTGCCACGCTGAAAGCAGACTCAGAGCCAGAAGTAAGGCAGGTGGCATCTCTGTCACTGGTGCTTGTGCTGAGCCAGGCTGGTGTGTGCTCCACGGGCAGCAGCAAGCCCAGGTTGCCCTGGGGCAATGTGCCAGTGGAGCAGGACAGCACATCTTTGGGAAAGTCAGCAGGGACTCACAAACCCAGCCCACAGGGACCACTGCAAGGCTCAAGATTTTTTCCCAGGGTGTTTGGACCTGGGATATCAGCTGGAGCGACAGCATTGTCCGAGCCTCCCAGTGGTGTCAGAGTCTGGGGTCAGGCCAGTCCATCTGGAGTTTCATGGCATTATCTCTTAAATGCCTTTAACTGCAATAGGATGGCTTGACTGATTGGATTGTGCTCTGTAATTAATTAGCTGGGTGTGCCGTATGGGAAGCAGCATCAGTGGGATGAGAGGGGGGAATCTGCTGGTAAGAGCTGTTAAGCTTCAAATGTCCATTTCTTGTTAAAGCCTTGTGCAGCATTAGTCTCTGGGCACAGGGGGTTGGTTCCAGGGTCATGGCCCTTTTCCATAAGAGGAAGTGTTGCTTTGCTGCCTGTGTCCTGAGAGCCCCAACCAACCTGCCTGGCCTTGGGGACCACTAGGAGGGAAGAGCTTGTTTGGGCTGGGATGTTTTGGTGTGGTGAGGGGATGCTCCCTCCTGCCAGGGTGACAGACCCTGCAGGATGGCTCCAGGGGTTAGGGTCTGCTGGGCATGGCTGGCAGAATTCCCATTGCTCTTCCTTCCCACACTGGAGCCCATGGGCTTCTGTCCACTCTCTTCCTGCTCCCAAACTTGCCATGCCTCTGCTCGGCTTCTTTGTCTGCTTTTACCTTCCATTTGTGCCTTTAAACAGACAGCATCCCCCTTAGGGTGGTTCTCTTCCTTTGTGTTTACTGTGGGGATTAACTGCAAGGAACAGCTCCTTGTTTATTGTTTGATTTGGGAAATGCTGCTGGGCTGGGCTCATGTTTCAGGTCTCTGCTGTTTTTTAAGGGGTACATTTTGGGAGTGCTGTGGGAAGAGGGGGTGTCCCTGTCTGCCCCCTGGGCTGGGATCTCTCCTGGGCGTGGCATCCTTCAGGGTTGCTCCCTCCCTCGCTGGGTCCTGTATGGGTGGAGGAGAGAGGGCTCTTCTCAGGGTGCCTCCCCTGCTTTCTGCTCAGGTGCCCCCACCAGTCCATCCAACACCCATGTGTCTGTCTGCAGCCCTCAGGTTCCTCCAGCACCCATTTGGAATGTGGTGAGCTGGGATGTTTGCTGCCAACAGGCACCACTGTGCTCTTGTAAAATTTCAATCTGGCTCGTGATGGGGAAGCTGAGCTTTGCCCGGTAGTGCCTGCTCAGAATAGTCCCTTCACCTCTGTTTGGGGGTCTGGGATGGGCTCTCCCACTCCTTGATGCTGCAAGGAGGTGTGGAGGAGGGCAGTGTAGGACTCCAGAGGGTTGTTGTTGCTGTCAAGCTGGAGAAGAGTTGTAATGCCCTCTGCTCCAATGGCTGATAAATCTTGGGAGGAAAAACAAAGAAAAAACAACAAAAAAAGTCATGTGCCTGCTCAGCTTAACCCTCAAAGGAAAACCACGTCATTTTAAAAAGAAAAGCTGTTAAAAATAGAAATTTTTAGCAGAGAATGACACTCAGAGGAGTCAATGAGATCCGTTTCAAGAGCTGGGAAACAAAACGCTCCAGGGGCTGTGAAAGGAAGTATTTCCTTTTCCAACTCCCTGAGTGTCAGGTGTGGCTCCTCAAGCTTGTTGTTTTCCATCTGGCTGTGCCAGATCCAGCAAGGCTGTGGTGGTCACTGGCTGCTCCCAGCTGCTCGCTGGAAGTAGGGAATTCACCATCTTGGAAGGGCACAAAGCTGTGACTCAGACTTGTGTTACATCTTGCCTTGGGTTTCCCATTCACCAGCAGGGCCGAAGGGGAAGTGGTGAGCCCCACGGAGCATCCCTTCCTTATTTATTTAATTTTTAATTGGCTAAGGAGCCCTCTCATTTGCTTTGGTTCTGACTAATGAGACGCGCCTTGCTTTGACAGCGTGTCACAAGCAATAAATTTCTCAGGAGCTTCTGGGCTGCATGGATGCCCTCATGCTCTTGCCTGGCTCACCCTCCTCCACATCACCCTGTGCTGCTGCCCCAGCCCGGCCCTTGAGCAAAGGAGAGGAGGGTCGGGATGAAGAGTGTGGAATTGGTGATCTCTTTGGGCTAGCCTCAATTGGTGATCTCAAAGCTAGGGATTTGGGGGCTTCCTATATAGTTTGTCTGGGCTGGAAATTGGAAAGTAGAAATCTGTCAAAGACCCAGACAAGCTGTTGTTTAGCAGCCATGATCTCTGTTGCATTTTCCCAAAGATCTCAGCTGTGCCTCAGGGCGTGAACATTGTGCCAGGCTCCAGCTAATCTCACCAGGGGCTTGGGCTGGCTGGCAGTGAACCAACATGCCAGTGAAGATCCTATGGAAGGCTTTCATTCCCATTAAAAATGCATTTTTTAATTGGAAGGTTTTGCAGGAGCATGTCTCCTTTGGTGAGGAAAGAAGGGGATGGTCTCCAAAGGAAAATCTAGATGGACTCATGATTTTCAAAGCATTCCCCAGGGGGCTTTACCAAAAGGGGCCTGGTTGCTGCAGAGGTGTGCAGAGATGGAATTCTTCTTCCTTGCCGTCCTGCTGAGGTCAGGATGTGGGGGGCACTCTTCCTGGGATCCTTGCTCTGGAGCATCCTTGTGTGCATTAGGAGCATATAGCACAGGTGTTGTGTTGTATAGGTGTTATGTGGTGCTGATACAGGTGAGGAGAAGGGTCGTGGGCAAGCTGAGGGCTGCCACCCTGGGGGCAGAGATGCTCAGCCACATCTGACCATAGCAGAAGGGGCTGGATGCTGCTTTGTTTGAGGGCGTGGATACCTCGGTGCTCTTTGTCACCTCTTGCTGGGTGACACTAACCTTCACTCTCCGGGAGTCGTTAAGGGACTGCT
This sequence comes from Emberiza elegans, assembly GCA_024865655.1. Taxonomy (NCBI): domain Eukaryota; kingdom Metazoa; phylum Chordata; class Aves; order Passeriformes; family Fringillidae; genus Emberiza; species Emberiza elegans. Next base: position 3,844,884 of record JALJVW010002397.1, read on the forward strand.
TGAGGTTTCAAATCATTGATGGGAAGCACTAACTATTAGCACTTCTTCTCTTTGTATTCGTGATGGATTCTTTTTAGGCGTTGCTCTTAGTGGCTCTCCACTGTTAGCTTTTGTTTTCTCCTCAATAGCTTGTCTAATAAACGCCATTATCTTGGGCACAAATCTACTTCATGTCTCAATTCCACTTGGCGAGAGTTGGTAATAACAGCTGAACAACATCCTTTGAAAAGGGACTCTGTCACCAGCAGCCCTGGATGCCACTTCTCCGCTTCCCACACTTGTCCCCAGAGCAGATAAAGACAAGGGGAAGGCGCGTGGCCAGAAAGCAAAAGGGACAGCCTCCTGATAAATTGGATGTCTGAGCAGTGCCGGCAGCAGTCAGCGCAGCAGCTCTGGGGATCAGGGCAGCTCGGGCCCTACCACCTTGGTCATTAGAGGAGATGTGCTTAGGGCCTGGGATCCTGCCTAATTCCAGCAGATTAGAGGAGAAGGATGGTGGTGAAAGGTGATGGTTTGTAGGGAAGATCAGCAGTATTTTGTACAGCTTGAAGGAGCTTCTTATCTGTGGTCAAATCAAGCTGTTGCCTCCAAGTCTGAATCTGGTTCTGAAAAGGGTTTAACTGGTAGCTGCTGGGTGCTTACTGGGTTTTGGGTCAGCCTGCAGGTCTGTGAGGGGAAGTATTAAGGCAGCTCCATGTTTTGGCTGAGGGCAGCACATTCCCAGCCCATGGAGACCTGACCCTGATGTCACTGCAGTGACTTTTGTGACTGTCCCTACTGCAGGAGCAGATGAAGCGGAGGGCGAGCAGTGTTTTAATTAGAACAAATTTTATTTATTTCTACTGGACCAGGCTGCACTCAGCTGCTGTGTTTTCAGAGGAAATCCTTCCCAAGGAAGATTTCTCATTCTCAGGAGGAAGGGGACCACAGATAGGAGCAAGCTGCCCCACCTCCTCTCAGTTGTCCCATTGCTGGGATGTTTGGCTGCTTCCAGTATCTGTCCCCTCCCTGAGTTATAAATACTTTATCTTCTCAGTGCCTACTGCATCAAATATTTTTTTTAAATGGCATTTTCTTTTTCTATTTTTTCCTGACTCGGTTCTTGTATTTCAAAACACGCCCGCCACGCGCGTAGCGCTCAGACATGCTCTCGGCTTCCCCCCAAATGTAATTGCTTTAAAACTGCAGATAGTTGGCGAAAGCAATTTTCTCTCCATTACGGAAGACTCCAGCTCCACTCATCCTTCATGCAAGTCACTCTCCCCCAGCCCTGCCTTCTCTCTGCCACTGTGCAATGCTCAGCACTGGGGCTGGTGCTACCTCTGCTTTCCCAAATGAAGCTCTCGCTTTTCTGGGCTCAGGTGGTGCACGGTGGGGATCTCTCTGCGGGGAAAAAGTGGCTTCTGCCACAGCTTCTGCTGAGCAAGGGCGATGCTCTCTGGCAGCAAAGCCCTTCCTTGGCCATGCTGATCTCCCTGGTGGGATGGGTACCTGTGCCAGGCACGTGTTCACCGCGGTTTTGCAGCTCCACCACGTGCACATTTAACATGCTCTTTCTGTCTGCAGGACGTGTTGGGCTTTCAAAGACATTAATGATGGAAAATAAATTGGAATCCGAGAGAAATAATCTTTAGGCATTCTCTGTAGGCCTTGTCTTGCCTTGCCTTCCTCAGCCATGTTGAAGGCTGTGGCTGGAGGGGAATATAAATGAGGAGGAGCCCCGGGTCTCTCTGATCTGCTGTGGTGCCTTGTGCTCAGTGGATCTCACTGCAGGGAGCCTGTCCACTTGCTGGTGCTGATAAACCAAAGCGGGGCTGGAGATGGTGGAAGTCATGAGGAGTTGCTGGACCTTCCTGGAGGGTTTAGGGTCCTGAGTTAAAGGAGGTTGAGGCACACCAGGTTTCCCAAGGGTCTGTGCCGTGCCTGGGGGGTTTTAGTGTCACTCTAGCATGGGGCAGCAGTTGTCTTTGGTTCTACACCAACCTGTCCTGGGGAACCAGGCCCTTGTGTCAGCTGCCCACACTGCAGATGGAGTTAGGTCACAGGTAAGCAAACCTGAACATGCTCCATATACACTATGGCTGCGGTGTTCCCTGCCCTGTGCTCAGACCCCCTAAGGTGCTCATCTCCTGCTTGGAGGAGAAGATGTGATCCCCCCAGCACCACCGCCCACAGCAGGTAGGGATCATGCTGGTGGTTATCACCCATGACATGTCCCTACAGAGGCCAGCAGCATCTCGAGATGCACCCAGAAATGTCTTGTCTGGGCACCCTCACAGCAAGAGGGGATGCAGTGGCTTTGTCAGCATCAAAGCTCTCGGTCCCTGGAGGAGAGCCAGTGTGCCATAAAACCTGCTCATTTCTCCTGCCCTGCTCCTGCAGAGTGAGTGCAGAGCTGGCATGGACTGGGAGCCCACAGGGAGCCATAGCTCACACTGGCCTCTGGCGAGAGGCTGTTAAAGCGCCACTGCCTATCTTAGCTGGCCCCTGGGCTACTCTTGGACATGAACCAGCCTTGTAATGAAAGCTTTCTCTAGGTCTGTTTGTTTTCTGAGCATCGGTTAAATGTCTGAAAAATCCTGTTGCAGCAGAGCCCAGAGCACTTCAAAGACACTGCAGGAGAGGAGGGGGCTCTGTAGGGACCCTGCCTATGCCAGGTGTGGAGAGAAACCTGGCCAGCCACCATAGCCAGCTTCCTGCTTCCAAGGGATTTGGCTTGGTGTGTTGAGGGAGACATTGAGCTTTGTTCCCACAGCACAGATCCATTGCTGTGAGAGCCTTGTACCTACCATGTCCTGCAGCCTTGGATATTTGGAGATGCCTATGTGAAGAACTGAGGGTTTGGGTGGGGAGGATTCATGGTCTGAAACCTGCTGTAGTTGTCACATTAGCATGTTGAGTGCTGCTTGTGCATCCCTCTCTTAGGGGATGCTGCTGGTGGCTTCCACTTCTCACTAGGCTGGAGTCAAGACTGTCTGGCTGCTCCAAGGTGCTCCACAGCTCCCCTGAATGGCACGTCTTGCAGTGGTATCCTCCCAGTCATGTAGTTCTGTGTTGTCTTAATGGTGTCAAGCTCTGAATGAGCTCGGGCAATTTGTTTTATAAAGCAATGCGCTAAATATGTCAACACTCAGCGCATGTTTTTAATATAATATTTCAGATTGTTTTGAAAGAAGCCAAGATCCTGCTTTCCCTCTTCATTAGGAACATTTTATATGAAAGAGATGAACAATAGAGAGAGTTTGCCAGAGAAAAAGCTTTCCCAAGTATTTGTTGCTGCTGAGAAATCAGCTGCTTTTTACAAAAAAACCCTCAATGCATAACTATCAGGGCAATTAAGCAGCTTGTAAGCTGCCAAGGAAGGTTGTAGAATTGGCTTTGCTGGAGATGTTGGAGGCCAGGCTTGACCGTAGCCATTGGGTGTGCTTTAGGCACAGTAAATCCCAGTTTCCAAATGGGGAATGGACTAAATAACCCACCAGTAGCCCCTGGGCTCCTGGGAGTTCCACACGGACAGTCTGAGCTGCTCTGGCATGAGCAATTCCAGGCTGACGGAGTGAGTGGGTTTGTGAATCTCATGCTGTTTCGAGCCAGAATTGATGGCTTTGGCTTTTAATTCACTTCCCAGCAGGACCAGGGTTGGTTTCTGTCCTGGTCTCCAGCTGGGAGATTTGGTCTCCTGCCATGGGAAGGGTAAGACCTTCTGCCTGCCTGGTTGCAAAGCTCTGTTCTGGCTGATGCTACTCAAAAGAAAAGAAACCCAAAAAATCCCACTGCAGTACTTTCATGAGGGAAACTGGGTTCCTGTCTGTTCTCCAAAGAGTTTCTCTTTCATCACAAGTTAGAGGAAACTTAGAGAGAGCTGAAAACTTCCCTCTTCAATGAGGACACACCTGGAGGGATGATGGGAGGAAGCTGTTTCCAAAGCCCCTGCCAGCCCTAGCTCTCTTTCCATCAGGCCTCCTCAGCTGAGGTCCCAAGAGGTGTTCTGGGATCACTTCCTTAAGGAAGGGAGGGCAGCCAAGAGCCTGGAGCCTTCCTATCATGGAAAAGCCTGTCTGAAGGGCAGGGAGCCTCAGCCTCATTAGCTGGAGTGGTTGGCACTGGGGAAGTGGACCCTGGAGAGGGATTTGAGTGAAGAGGGCAATCCTGCAGCCAGAATCAGCCCAGGAGAAATGCTCCAGAGGCAAGACCATGCAGATGTTGGCATGACAGCTGGAATGTGGGCTGTGCTGGGATGCTCTGACCCAGGGCAGGAGGGAACTGACTGGGTGGCCCTGAAGCGAGACCTGGTGTTTTGTGTGTGGGCTCACTGCACACACACACTGTTGCTGGGCCTGGGGAGAGGGTCCCTGGGGATGCTGCTGCCCTGCTGCACCCAGGACAGGCAGGATCTGGTTTTCCTTCACCTCCTGGTAATCCTGTACTCAAATATTCTTCCTGCAGATCTGGTTTTTATCTTTCTTTTTTTTTTTTTTTTTTACCACTCCTAAATGGAGTGTTTAAGCCTATTCTTTTGTTTTCTGTGAAAGGAGCAGTAAATCCTTTATCCTGCCTGGCTATTTCTGTGTGCGTATTTTCTCATTGTGCTCTAGCTTGTCAGCTGTGTCAAAGCCCAGAAACCTTGGCCTCTGTTGGACTTCAGGCTTGGATTTCTCTGTGTTTAACAACACACAGACTCCCTTGGACTAACAGTTCTTTTTTTCCCCCTTGGTGTTTTTTCTTTTTTTTTTTTCCTTTTTTTTTTTTTTTGCAAAGAATACCTGCTTAAAAAATCCCAGACAAGAGGGAGCGAGCAGAGTAGTTGTTGGGTTCATTCCCAGCACATCATGCCAGTGCTGGCAAGGAGTCACAGCCAGCATGTCCTCCTGTCCCCCCATGCCTCTGGGGTGCCAGGGCTGCCCAGGGAAGGGAAGGGGAACCCCCCTGGGTGAGAGAGCTTTCTGGAGATTAGCTCAGGCTCGGCGGGTGCCTAATGCTCAGGCAGTGGATGTGATGAGTACAAAGGCAGGATTTCGGTGGGATTAGCTGGGGAGAGGATGGATGGCTGCCTCTGTGCTGGGGCTGTGTGCCAGCTCTGCCTGCCGTGCCCACTCCTGGGAGCAAGTGTGGGGTGTCTCCCTGGGGGGATCTGACAGAGTGGCAGCCAGGCAGCCATCCCCATGGCTGCAGAGAGGAAGAATGGGCTGTGGCACTGATGGCTGCAGGAGGGATCAAGGATGGTGGCAAGTGAACTGCAGCCCACACTGTGCCCTGACAGTGGTGGCAGCAGCCTCAGGAAGCCAAGGGAGGCTGTAGAATTGGCTTTGCTGGAGATGTTGGAGGCTAGGCTTGATGATTTGGCATGCTTTAGGCACAGTAAATCCCAGTTCCCAAAGGAGGAATGGACCAAATGATTCACCAGCAGCTCCTGGGCTCCTGGAAGTTTCAGAAATGTGGTCTGAGCTGTGCTGGCATGAGGAATTCAAGGCTGTAAGAATGAGAGGGGTTGTGAATCTTGTACTATTTCAGGCCAGAATTGATGGCTTTGGCTTTTAACTCACTTTCCAGCAGGACCAGGGATGGGCTCTGTTCTGGTCTCCAGTAGTGAGCCCAGCAGCCAGTGACCCACATTTGCTGGGGTCAGCTCCACCAGCTGTGCTGGTGCTCCATGAATGCCATGGCAGCTCACCAAACCGGGCAGCATGGGCGTTTGTGCGAGAACAAAAGAATAAACAATGGAAACTGTGATTAATTAGTGCAGCTAATTAGCGATGTGCTTGGCCTGGGCTGGAACTTGGTGAGGTGCCAAAATCAGAGGCGAAGCCACAGGAGAAACTCTGATTGGAGCTGCTTTGGGGAGGGAGCAGGGAAGGGGAGAGGATGCTTTCCCAGCACCTCTTTGCAACTTGCCACACAGACGGGTCAGACTGGGGCTAGCACTGGTCTTACAGCCTGCAGGTGCTGCTGTTGCCATCCCCAGCAGCATCCTCCCATTCCCTGGTGCTGCCTTTGCTGAGACATCACTTCCTTGGCTACAATCAGCATCAGGAGCTGGGTGTAGCACCAGTGCTGCAGGTGTTAATTAATGAGCCCTCGTTAGGGTCGGTGGGGTTGCCTTCCCCATGGAATAGGATCCTGCTTGTTCATCTTCCCCTACACAGTACAGCTGCATTTTCTTTGCTCTCCATTTGCAAATTAGTCCAAGGACCACGATCAGCAAACAAATTTGCAGCGAGCTCATGGCGGGCTTGGAGATTTGGAAGAATCCTTGGCAAATATTTGCCAGCCTCCACTGCAAACCTCGTGAATACTTTTCATGACAGAGAGATGATGAGCTTAGCTGGCAACTTGGGGTAGGATGGCAGACCTCGGGTAGGGGATGGCTGCTAAAAAATACCTGAGCTAAGAGGTGTTTTTAAGTCGCTTCCACCCTTCCTGTCCCCTGCCCTCATGCTGTGCAGTGTGGAGATGGGTGGAGATGGGATACACCTGCCCCCATGCTGGATGGTGCATGTGGGTGTGAGGACCAGCCTGTGGGCACGGGGACACAGTGACACTGCATCCACAGGTCAGCACAGCTCCCACACGCTGTGGGACAGGGGAACAGGCAAGCTCCCATGTGACAGCATTCACAGGGGTTTTTGGATGAGGGAAGAGATGAGGATCTGACTCCATGTTTCATGCTTGATTTATTATTTTATGATATATATTACATTAAAACCATACTAAAAGAATAGAAGAAAGGGTTTCATCAGAAGGCTAGCTAAGAGTAGAATAGGAAAGAATGATAACAAAGGCTTGTGGCCCGGCTCTCTGTCTGAGCCAGCTGGGCTTTGATTGGCCATTAATTACAAACATTCAACATGGGCCAATCAGAGATTCACCTGTTGCATTCCACAGCAGCAGATAATCAATGTTTACATTTTGTTCCTGAGGCCTCTCAGCTTCTCAGGAGGAAGAATCCTAAGGAAAGGATTTTCCATAAAAGATGTTTGTGACAGACCCCACAGCTGCTTTTCCCTCCATGGGGTGCAGGGTGAGCGTGGGAAGGGTCCCCACGGGGCTGCGGTGGCCTTTGATGTCACTGGTGGATGGGCAGGCAGGAGATGGCAGGGATGGGTTTGGCCCTGTGGCCCAAAGTTTGGTCCTGGGTACCAATGGGCCCCTGGCACTGCGGGGGACAGTGGGGCCTGCAGGCTGAGGGGGCTCTGCCCCGCTGTGCCTGACCCGCCCCGGCGTTGTTCACCTTCCTCAAGGTGGGGTGGGCATTATTTCATTATATTTTCAGTAATACCGTCATTTGGGAGATGCGTAATAGTGCTTTTAGTAATTTTTAAGGGTCTGTTTTAATTAGGAGGCTTGGACTAGGTGACCTCCAGAGGTCCCTTTCAACCCTAGCAGTTGTGTGACTGCAGCCGTAGCAGGATCACATCATTGCCATTAAAAGGTGGCTGCACCGAAATGCCATTTGCTCAGCGAGATCTGAAGCAGTGCCCTTTGGAGTAATTGGGAAACGTGGCCCCTTCTTTGAGGACAGGACAGTCTATTTTTCAAGGTGCCATCACATTATTATTAATTTGTTAAACACTGACTGCTCAAAACTGTTTGAGATGCAGAAAGAGGATGTGAGTTCTGCCTTGGGGACCTCACCACTAAATAAATGTATGAAATCAAAAACTTGCTGGAGAGGAGAGTGCTGCGTGTGAAACTGAGGCTGGTTAGAGGATGGGTGGATGTACCACTTCCATCAGCAAAGGGTCTTGCTTCCTTTTCAGTTTTGAATTTGGGAGGAGTGATCACAGATCGGTGGGTCAAGGACCTGCTTCCTCTTAGCTTTTCCTTGGTGCCAGTGGAACCCCTTGACTTGTGAGGAATGGAGAGAGCTCCCCTTGTCTTGTGAGACAGTTTGGCTGGGCCTGTTGAGCTGGGGGGTTCCTTTCCTTGCATGTTCATGGTTGTGTGCATCAGCACAGGCCAGGGGCTGCTTGCCCAGGTGAGCTTGTGCCTTCTCTTCTTCCCCACTAGTGATGCTGGAAGCATATAACACCCTCTGGGAAAGTGTTCCCAGGAATCCCCCTGTGCCTGGGAGGAGCCCCTTGGGCTGTGCTGGACCTCTTCAGGTATCCACATCTGCTTAGTGTCCAGATCTAAGCAGATCCCACTGGTTTCCTCTCCTTGATGATGGGGAGGTGGGGAAATAAGAGCAATGCAGAAAAATACCAATATATTAAGTTCTTCACCTTCCTAACTTTCAAGTCAGCCTTTCTGTGGGGTTGGGTTTGCTTGGTGTGTGCTTGAGGCTGTGTGTTTCCAGACTGACACCTTCTGTCTCCCACCCACAGCCCCCTGTGCCCTGGAGCCATGAGCTGCCCTCAGTGCCCGCGGAGCCGCCGGAGCAGCCTCCCAGCCACAGCCCCCCAGCACTCTTAGGCTTCCCTGCTCCCCTGGAAGGTGCTGATCGCTGGCCAGGAGAACTGGCTGCACCTGCCCCCAGCCTCCTGCATCCCTCCCAGGTAAGGATGTCTGTGAAAAGCAAAGAAAACCCAATTTCACTTGGCAAATTCAAGTGCAATCAGGTTGTTGCTGTGCTGTTGCATCTCCTACCTACTCCTCTCCCCCTTGTCTTGCTGGGAGGAAAGGTGCTGGCCTGGGGATAGGAACTTCTCTTGCAATTAAAAGGTGATTTTGAAGATGAGGTAGCTGCTGGTGAAGCCTGCTCCTTGCAGACTGTATCCCACTGGAATTTGCTCATAGTTTTAGAAACTACTCTGCTGCTGCAAGGAGCCAGGCTTGGGTGGGACTGGTGCCTTGTGACTGCCTCTGCTTCCCTGATGTATCTCCTGAGGATAATTGTGTATAATTTTCCTCTTAACGATGCTCTGGAGGCTTCCCAAGCACGAGCCACCTTTCCTCCCAGCTGTAAAAGGCCTTTGGGGTATTGGAGGCTTCCTGTGATGGGAGAGTAAGGAATGGCTGGGGCAGAGCATTTGGGTGGGGGCCAAGTCCCTCTCCCAGGGAAACACTCTCACCTGCTCCTTGCAGTTGGCAATAGGGTTTTTTTAAAAGTTAAAAAAGTAGAGCTCAGCTTGTGGGGAGTGAGCAGGGGCTGAGACTGATGTGGCCCAGCTGCCCTCCTAATGGGTACAAAGTCAGTATTCATGGGAGAGGAGTGGAAATTGGGATTAGAAACCAAAACCACCATTTCTGGGGTGGTTTTGGAGTTTGATATTTTTGGGGCCTCTTGTTTTCAAGCTTCTCCATGCAAACAGAGATGTCAGCTGTATGCAGTAGCATATGAGAATAGCAGCTTCTCCATGTGTGATCCCACACATGGGCAGAGGAGCTGGGCCTGGAGGAAAATGAGGATGCTACCAGCTTGTCACAGGATGGACATGGACATGAGACTCCTGTTTTGAGAGGTCTGTGGGAAAGTCACAGTGGACCCAGAGAGCTAAAGGTACGAGTCAGAACTGTGACCTGCCTTGTCCTGGTTCACTCTGGGAGCTCCCTACCTGGGGCTGGGATCAGCTGGGATGCTCCAGCTGGGAAGCAGAGGCCAGTTAGCACTGGGAACACTGACATCCTCAGACTGTAAATATCCAGCCACCTCTAATCCTCCCAGTAGCTCCATCACTGCTGTTTTCCTAAGAGTTATTTCACTCTTTGTGTTGCACTTCTCAGACAAATGGTTTTTAAATAAAACCTCTGCTAACTCGTTAGGCCTCCTGTCCAGGTCACTTCCTGCATGGGTGATTTATAGGGCTGCTTTTAACATTTTATTAACTTTCAATCACTGGGGCCAGTCAATCAGAGCCTATCCCATTAGCTGTGGTGAGCGGCTGCCCGGGGCATCAGGCTCTCCTGCTGCCTCCTCGCTTCTGGAGAGACCAACCATGGTGAGAGATGGGAATGAACAGGAGGAGAATTTAGATAAGGAGGAATAGATCTGGGATGGATAAGTGAATGCATAAGGGTTAAGGAGATAATGGGGCCTGTGATCATATCTGGGAAGGTGGCTTATCTCCTGCTGTTGGCACGTGATTTCTTGCTGTATCTCCTGCAGCATGTGCTGAACCTGTGGTGATGGGAGAGGAGTGCCAGGGCTTGGTAAGGAGGCAGCTGCTCCACACTGATGGCAGCAAGGCATCACAGCTGGAGCATCCCTGGGTAGGATGTGCCTGTGTTAAACCCCTCCTGGGACAGTGCCAGAGACAGCCTTCCTCCTTGCTAGTCCCTTTAGCCCCTGGCATCCCATCTGATCCAGTGGGCTGCCTTGAGCCCAGTTCCCTGCTATCTCAAGCTCTCCTCTGCATCTTCTTCCCCCTTGGAGCTGAGCAGAGCCAAGCCCTGCAGCCCTGGCACAATGGTGAGTGGGGCTGAGCAAGCAGAGACCAGTCCAGCTGGGAAATCCAAAGGAGATGGAGATTGTAAGTGATGTGAGGCTGCAGCAATAGCTTTGATTATCTCTGGTTTAGTTGCTCCTCTCCTCACCATGCCCTGTCTTTGTTCCACCCGTGCTCAGAGATGTTATTCAGTGGAGTTTTCCAGCTCTTAGTAACAGGGAGAAAAAAAGCCTGAACTCCTGCACAACCAGAACTAATGAGCTCTCTCTGGAAATAAAAGCATCCTAAGGACAGCCTTGTGATACAGAACATCCCGTTCTCTGTGGCTGCTCTGGCCACTGCCTCTGAGCGATGGCCCAGCACAAGGCTGTTGGGAGCTGAGCAGAGCTGTCACCTCCCATCCTTCCCCCCAGCCATTGCTCCTGTGAGGCATTGAGAAAGCTGAGCCATGGTTTGCCCCTCTGGCAGAGCTCTGCTGTGGGGACAGGGATTTGGGAACATTTGTCCAACACTGTGATGCAGAGCCCATCACCTTGTACATCCTCTCAGGACAGGGCAAGGAGGGGTCACGTGTCCCCACAGGTCAGGACCAGCTCTTACTGGCTTGGAAAGGGATTTGGGGAACAGCCTGGCTCCCATCCCTGGCTGGAGTGGGGAGGTGTAAGAAGGTGGGTTCACTGCAGCCCCTGTGTCTGAGGGAACACAGACCTGCAGTCCCTGAGGGCTCTCGGGGTTGTCAGGCATCTGGCTGGGAGAGAATTTGTCTTGCAGCAAACCTGGCATCTGAAAACCATCGCTTCTGATGTGCCCATGATTTGATGAAACCTGTGTCTCCTTTGTCATTCTTCTGTCTCTGTCTCAAATCCCAGAGCAAAGACAGAGAACTTGCTCACAGAGACAAGCAGGTTTTTTTCCCCTCCACCTTTAAATATTTATTCTGAGCTCTCAAGATACACATGCTGTGATCTCGGGGGCCTGCCTGTGTGTTGGTAGCATCTTCTGCCTGGCAGAGCAGGGCCTTCCGTCTGGGGAGCACAGGCAGAGCCTACTCCCCCTCCTACTGCCTTGTGCTGGGTCCCAGAGGAGTGACATGAGGTGTTCACCTCTTCCTACACATGTGCTCCCATGGGAACAAACCTGAGACCCACAAAATGCTGTCCAAAGAAGGTGTGGGTTGTGAGCTGCCTTTCTAGGCTGAGACAGAGGTAAAGGCAGCCTGGTCCTTCTGGTGTGCTCTGTTCCTGGGGTGGCACATCCCAAATGGCACCCACCCCTCTGTCCCTTGCCTGACTTCCCCATCCCTGTTAGCACACAGAGCTGCCACTGGAGGCTTTCCTCTTCCTCCCTGCACCTTGTCAAGGTCGTGCAGGCAACTGGAGCAAAACTGCCAGCCTTGGCTTTACAGCCTAAACTGCGGTGCTGTGCTCAGCTGTGGTTTTCTTTCCCTTCCCTCCTTTTCTCCATTCTCGCTGTACTTCTCCAAGCCTTCCTGGTGCTGCTGCTTGGGTACACAGATTGCAGGAAGAGAAGCCCCATGCCACTGGGAGGCACGTGCCTGGCATGCCAATGAGGAGCGAGGCTGGCGCTGGCAGCTCAGCCTGGGATGTGCCAAAGCAGAGCCACACTGCAGGCACTGTCCCATGGTTCTCTTCAAAACAAGAGATGCAATCCCATCTGGCTGCAACTGCCGCCTTCCAAGCATTTTTCCTGGAAGCTGACTGTCCTGCAGAGCTGTCTCACCTTTGCTCCTGCTGTGGGGCTTTCTGCACTCAAGGGAGACGGGATTTTGCATCTGCTCATAGTAGCTGGAGTATGCTGATGTTAAACTCCTAGGAAAAAAGCCAGGAGCTGGTTTCTCAGCAGCTCTGCAAGGGATGAGAGGATGTCTGCCTTTCCAGGTGAGTACACAAATCGCTACCTCTGCCTCCAGCTGCTGCAGCCCAGGCATCCTGCTCAGCAGCTGGCACTCATCAACACAGAGACTTGTCCCCAGCTGCCCCTGGCAGTGCCAGCCACGGCCTCCCCAGGACCTGTACGGGTGTGGGCACCGATGCAGAAAGAAAATCCTTTGCAGAGGCCTAGGACTGGATGGCAGGTGCAGCTCTGCCAGGAGATGCCTTGAAACCAGCATGTAGCCAAAGGCAAGAGGAGGCAGAGCAGACAATAGCTGATGTAGTGAGATTTTTTTGTTGTTTTTGAAGAGAAATAAATTAAAGCCAGGTCAGGAAAACTGAGCTCCAGTAAGCTGCAAAGTGATGAGGTTGGGACCATGGTGGTGGTTTCCTGGGCTGCTTTTCTCACCCCTGCCTGCCCTCTGCCTGCACCCACGATGGGCTGGCAGCAGCAGCAGCCCTCTCAAATCTTGCTGAATGTCTGAACAGAATGGCCTCATTAGCAGGAAAAGTTTCCCCAAGATAAGTTAGTGCTGCTGTAAGAAGTGCAATTATCTCTTTTCTGCTCTCACAACTGTGGGCATTGAAGTTTCCTGCTCTTACACCATGTCATGGCCAAGCTCTTGTGCACAGGAGGGTGCCACCAGGAGAAAGAAATTATAACAAGGACACTTTTTTTGAAAGAAAAAGAGATTTTTTTGCATTAATGATTTGTTACTGCTTGGTTGTCTCACTGGCTCAGAGCTGCTGGGCCCATGCAGAGTGATGCCAGCTCCTGCCTCCCCATCCTGGTACCTGCCTGCATATGGCTTGGTTGGGATGGTGGCAGAGAATGTTTTTTATGGAAGGCAGAGAACCTGTGCTCCGTGTGTGTGTGTCATGTCCTGCTCTGCCTGTGCCCTGTCCTCCTCGTGGTGTCACCCCTTGCCCAGGGCTGCAACACCCCAGGGCTCTTCAGCTCCAGTGGGACTTTTCACTGAACAGTGCATTCACAGGAGCAGCCAGTGCCAGCAGTGTATCTCCAGAGTGAAAATCTGGGGCCTGAGACTTGTAGGAAATATTCCTTCAGGATTCAAGCTTTTTCAGTCATTGGTCATTTGACCATGAGCCACGGGGAAGGCGGCCAGAGCACACACAGAGGATGTTTGCAGCTGGATATTGTAACAGCTTAGTAGTGAATGATTTGGATAAGTCATATTTCATAAAACCGGCCAGGAAAAAGATTGGTGATTAATTCTTTTTAATAAACAATGGTGAGTAGTGTAGCTTGATTTGAGCCTGACTGAATTTTACAGTGATTCATGGATTTTTCCACAGGAAAAACTACCTTTATGGTGATTGCTGGTGTGTGGGGTGCCTGCTTGCCTTCATGAGTAATTCCCCCCAGCTCTGAAAGCACCAGGGTGTGGAAAAATGATGAACTTCTCTGCAGGAGCTGAGAGGGAGGAAGGGTGTGCGTGGCTCCACCACCGCAGCCAATGACTGCGTCCCTTCAAAGAGCATTGGAGGACGTGGGAGAGGGGGAATTTCACTGCCAGAAGTGCTGAAGGAGGCGAATCTTACGGAAAAACGAGTGGAGCTGAGATGTCCATGTGTGCTGTTCTGGGCTGGCCAAGTGAGGTCAGCTGGGACTGGTAATGGTCCTCTTTGCTGCCCCACTCCTCCGGCACACCAAACACACCTGAGCAGAAGTGTCCCAGCATCCCATCCCTATTAAACTGGTTTTCCGTTCTTTGCAGCCCCCCAGGCTGGAAGCTGGCCAGGCTCCGTGGCGTCGTGCGGCTGCGATTCGTGGCTCTGGGGCGGGAGCGTGCGCAGGGGGCGGGAGCGTGCGGCCGGGGGCGTCGTGCGCGTCTGTGTGATGCTGCTTTTTAAAACCCGCCGGGGTGGGATGGGGAAATGCCGGGCGAGGCACAGTCAGAGGTGTGAGCAGTGCCTGCGCCTCGCAGGCGGGCGCTGGGGGCGGAGGCAGCCCTTGCTGCGGTGTCGGGTTTGTTTTCTAGTTTGGAGATGAAGGCAAAAAAAGCTGTAGTTCTGCTGAGACGAAACTTGAAACATATTTGGTTCCTTGGTGAGGTTTTTTTTGACTCTTGGTGAAAAATATAGGTATTTGGCTAAAACTTTGAGTTTCAGAGCAAGGGAAAGGAAAGGTGGCACAATGGTGTGAGAGGTTTGTGTAGAGATGCAGCCGTGAAGGAGGAAGAAGGAGCCTGGAGGATGGTCCAGCAGCAGGCAGGCTGACACCTCCCTTGGTGCAGTATCACCCTATAGCAGTGTGACTCAGGCCACCAAATGCCCAGCCTGGTCCCCTGCCCCTTCAGTCACTCTCGATCACTACAGGGGCTGCATTTTTTGGCCAGCACCCCACTCCCTCCTCATCCTCCTTCAGCCCTCCCTCCACTGCAGTGCCCATCCCGCATTCATTACGGTGCCCATGTACTTCTCTAAGCCCAATATACTTTGAATTACTGCTCATCTATTCCTCTTGACATCCTCATGCTCATAACTAGGGAGCCTGCATTACCCGTTTGCACATCTGTCAAGCTGCGTGTTCCTTGGCCATTTCCAGAGATACATAAAATTGCCCGTGGTTATGACATTATTGACAACCCACCCCGTCTCCTTCCCCCTCCCCAAGCCCAAATGGCTGCCTGGCTTTATGAGGATTGATATTTGGGCAGTAAATATTTTAGAGCCTCATCTGATGAGTGTGTCTGTGCGGGTGAATACATTTGTGGCTGAGGACAGATGTTGGAGCTATCTTCATTGGAAATGCAGGGCCTTGTCTTTCTCCCTCCTGCCTTTGCAGCATCTCTGTCATCTCTCTGCAGCCTCTCAGTGCTGCCTGTTCCCAGTGGGAAGAAGGGAAGATTTAGGGGAAAACCAAGCAGAGGTTGACAGGAAGGACAGGAGCTGGCAGAGCTCTGTGAAGGTTGCATTGCTGCTGGGTTCCCATGCTCCATGTACAATTTCTGTGGCAAAGTGCTTTCCTTGCTTGAACCCAGGGAATCTACCAGTTCTTGCTGTGCTGGACAAGTGGCTTCAGCCCTTTTGAAAAGAAGACTACAAGTATCAGACTGTCTGTGGTTTCCAAAGGATATATTCTGACTCCTGTTCTAAAAAGCTGCTTCATCACCCAAAGTTTCAAAATGTACTTCAGTAAATACCACTAATGAGGAAACAACTTACGAATAGCACAGCCTGGGTGATCTGAACCATTTTCTTATCTTGCTGAGAAAAGCAAAAGAGCCCATTTTCAGTTCCTCAGAATGATTTGCTCTCTTTGCTTTCACAAAGAGTGATGCCTGATTCCCAGGGAAGAGAAGAAGGACACTCAGCTTCTGCAGAGTGAACTGGGGCTGGGCTGGGCTGAGGTTTTGAGAGTCACAGCTCTCCTTGGGCTGGATCTAAGCTGTGTGCATCAGGACCCAGGGAGCTTTCAAAAATAAGTCTGCACTCCAACTCTCTGGGAGTTTTGCTTCAGCTACCAAGCAGAGTTGTCCTTGTACCGGGATCCCAGCCTGAGATGGGATTCTGGTCTCTTCCCTTCAGGAAGGACAATGGCATGGGGATCTGGCATGAGCCCTCTCTACACACAGAATGGTTGGGGCACATGCAAGGCAAGTCAGCCCTGCTCCTTGATTTCTTCTTGCCATTTTGTGCTTTTTTTCCCTCTCCAAGCCTGGAGCAACTGCATCCAAATGTGTAAAAAATCAGCTGCCTGGGGGCAGCTTTGCAACCGTTCAGTCCTTGCAATCCCTCGGAGTCTTTGTCAGGAGAGCAAGAGCTTCCTGGATAGGTTCAATCCCTTGGAGTCAGGAGAGCAGGAGCTTCCTGGCTTGGTTCAATCCTTTGGAGTCAGGAGAGCAGGAGCTTCCTGGCTTGGTTCAATCCCTCGGAGTCTTTGTCAGGAGAGCAGCAGCTTCCTGGCTTGGTTCAATCCCATTGTCAGGAGAAGGGGATTTTCCTGGCTCTGCTGTGCTGGGCTGGTCCCTGCCACCCAGGGTGAGGGGCTGTGGAGACTGCTGGGCTGGCAGTCACCCGCTCCAGCACGTCACCCAGTGCCAGCTGTGCCCAGGGTGTGGGTGTCTCTTTCCTGACGGGAGTGATGTGTTTTGGGGCAGGGAGTAGGAGGGAGTGTTTCTGGTTCCTGCAGCTTGCAGTTTGAAGCTGTTGTGTAGGCAGTGGGGGTCCCCAAGAGGGCACATGGATTTCCAGGGGTGGCCCATGTGCCAGAGAATGTCACCTGCCTTCTTGGTGGCTGCTGTGCTGCTGAGTGTGGGCGGTTGAGTGGACCATGGAGTCCACTGTACCTCTTATATCCACTTTGCTCATTGAAGGAGATATCTGTGTCATCAAGGAGCTGTACAGGACAGCTTTGTGAAGGTGCTGGGAGAGTAGGAGGTGCCCAGCTCCCTTTGCAAGGGCTCGGTGTCTCCACCTCCACAAAGCCTGGCTGCAGGAGCCACGTGCCGAGGGGAGGGGTTCAGTGGCCTCATCGAACTCCCCGATGAAGGATGCTGCCCTGGCCCTGGCCAGTCTGCTCTTTTACAGCACTGTAGTATCTATTTATTTATGATTTCCGTGGGTGGTGTTTTGGATGATCTATTGAGCCAGAGTGAGATATTTTGAGGCACAGTGAGATATTTTAAAAACATCTCATCACTCTGGAAATATCCATGGTGCGATAGCTGTGTATTAGTCATTCGGAAAGGGAGTGATTTCAATGAAAGAAAAAACATTTCATCTTGTCAGAGCATTTTCACTCACTGTCTGCCAGGCAGCTCCTGTCAGTCTTCAGTCTCTGTGGCTGGTTTTACTCTTCTTAGGCTCTGCCTTTTTTATTTGGTAACAAGAAATAAAATAAACCCTCTAATGGATATTGGTACCTATGAACTCATCAATTGTTAGTGAGAAAGACCCTGTGAAAAGATCCAACAAACCCTCTTTGTACTGGATTATTTCCCATGGGATTATTTCTCTCAGGGACTATCTGCATTTGGAAGGAGAAACTCCTTCTCCGGGTATTGGACCTTGAAAAAAAACCCCTGCCCTCCAAGATTATTTATCCCCCTGAAAACTGAGAGTAACTCCAAAACCCTTGAATGTCAGCTGGAGATGCAGAATTAGGCTCACAGAGAGCAGGAGGAGAGATGGTTTTCTCCTAGGCAAAAAAAAAAAAACAAAACAACCCTGTTAGAAAACACAAATGATGAGGCCTTGTCCTGCAAGGGAGAACAGCTCAAAGCCGTTCAGCAAATGAAAAGCCAAATGAGCTGTGAAAACCTTACCACCATGGTAGGAGAGATTTTCTCTTGGAGGAAATCTGCCACAAATCACCTAATATTCAGCTTTGCACTGCCATTTGGGGAAATGCTCATCATCTTCCCCTGGTCCCTGCTGCAGCTGATGTGTGTCTGTGCATGGGGTTTCTCTTGCACAGCCTGCACGCCCAGGGGGAGGTGATTGGGCCGAGGTGCTCCGGTTCTTGGATCATTCTCTGTAATCAGGCAAAGAGAAGTTGCACTGTAGTTACACACTGAGTGCTGTTCACTGTTGCTTTGAGGGGCACAATTGCCATTGCTTCATGCAACAAGTAGATAACTGCTTCAATGACTCAAAATGATCGCTTTGTGGATAAATCACAGTGTTGATATCCCAAGTTTTTCCAGGGTACGCAATAGTAGAATTGTAAAATCAGTTTGGGTTGGAAGGAACCTCAAAGCTCATCCAGTGCCACACCCTGCCATGGGCAGGGACACCTTTCACTGTCCCACTGTCCAAGCCCTGTCCAGCCTGGCCTTGGGCACTGCCAGGGATCCAGGGGCAGCCACAGCTGCTCTGGGTACCCTGTGCCAGGGCCTCACTACCCTCAAGCACATCTAAAGGCACCTCCTTGGTGGGAATGGGGTTTTAGGGGATGTTCCTTTGCTGCTGTGGCTGCCCCTTGGCCATCTCCTTTGGTATTTGGAGTTTTGGCTGGGTTTTCTCTGCACCAGTGCTGAGCTCTGGCTGCATCCCTGTGCAGGCCCACCCCACTTCCAGCCATTGTGGCCATAGAAACTCCAGCCAGGGCTGTAAAATAGAAATTCTTAACTAAAGAGCAGGAGAGGGCAGGAGAGAAGCAGCCCTGGATGCCTTGGAGTCTTTTCCCCAGCTCTGCCAGGACTAAAGGGGCATCACTCCCCATGAAAGCAGGAACTGGTGGGATCAGGGTGCTGACTGCCCTGGAGCAAGTGCCCATAAACCCCATCTTGCTAAAATCTAGGCTTGGCAGCAGTGACCTGTAACCTTTTCAACTGTTGCCTATTTTTTCTTGGCCAAATGAAATTAAAATGGCCAACCAGCGCCATTTCTTTCCTTTCATGTCCACTTTTGACCCAAAATAATATTCTTTCTTGGTGCTTCCTTGCTTGACTCTAATTCAATTAATTCAGTTAATTAATTAACACAAGCTGACCTCTTGCATTTCTTGGCCAGGGGCAGCAGGACTTACCACCCACGTGGTGAATCCTCTGCTCTCCTGCCCTTGTGGCATGGCATCTTCTGCATCCCTTTGCTGGTGGTGAGCATGTCCTCGTCCCGTGCCCCTGAGTCAGCACTCTGCTGCTGGCGTGCTATTTCAGCTTAGGGAAAAAAAAAGAAAGAAAGTTTCAGTATTTAAAGTATTTAAGCAGATGGAAAGCCACAAACTACAGTCGGTGGAAGGAGCGTGTTTCATGACTAACAAAATATGCCAGGTAGGCCGTTCCACTTGAGATATTTTCAGGAATATATAATCACTTTCACACATCCTCATAAATTTGCCAAAGTGTTAGTTTTCCCCCATATGGATGGGGAGGATGCAGCATGTCATGACTGTTACACGGCATCTTGAATGCTGTGTCTTCGTGGCGTTTTTTTTTTTCTTTATTCCCCCCACCCTGGCTGTAATTGCAATTTTAAGTTTGATTCACCCTTCCTCATAATTAGTGTAGGCAAAAGGTCACCCTTGAACGTTGTGGTGAGAGAGCTCCTTGGACAAGGCAGGGCAGAGGAAGCAGCAATTAAATCTCTAATAATACCCCCAAAAATGGACTGGGGTTGGACTGGAGCAGTGACAGGGATGCTGTCCCAGTGGGGTACCAGCAGGTGATAAAGGGATGCTCTAGGGGAGCCCCAAAGGCTGCATCCTTCCCACTGAGCTCCTCTGAATAGATGCTCCAGTGTTGCACTGGGGTAAACAAATGCAAAATATTTTGAAGTCATTCAGTCTCAGCATTGGATTCTTTCTTTTCTTTCTAGTATCATGGCAAAATTAAATAAAAGGACCCGTTTTCTGCATGTTATTGATCTTTCACTCAAAATCTGGGCCCTTTTCCAGGAAAAATGAGCCCTTTTGTGAACAAAGAGACAGGCACCTTCCCAACAAAAGTCAGCTTTCAAATCCAATGTTCTGTGTGTTTGAAAATTCATGTTTCTGATAGGAAAATATCAATTTCACTCAAATTTGCAGAGCAGTGATGTGGTGGGGGGGAGACGGCCCTGAATGGGTTGATGAGCACTTGAAGGCCAGATTGCCAGAGGGATTTCAAAGCAAAAGAAAAAGCAACCTTGTCACTGATTTTGAGCAGCTTGTGTTGGAATCCAGAGCCAGGCTGTTGGACAGGAGCTGGCCCTGCTGTCCTTTTCTCTTGGGGACCTAGAGCTTTCACTGTACACCATGCATGTGGCAGGAGGGCTCAGCCCATTTCTCCTGACCAAATCCCAGCCTCAGTGGTTTATATACCCTTTTTTAAAAACATGCTGGTGGCTGGAGCCAGGCTCTGAGTTAGTGTGTGCTGGCCTTGCTCCGTTACCCTGGTTGGGTGCCCCACTGAGAGCTGCCTGCTGGTGTCTCAGACAAGCTGGGCTTTGCCAGCAATGTTTTACAGGTTAATTTGTCAAATCTCTGTAGCTCGATTATTTGTTGTTGGAGCCCTTGAGGATTGCTGGGGAGGAGAAGCGTTACGCTCCCTTGGACCGTGCTACCACACACACGCTCAGCTGTCAGGCAGGGCTGCTGAGCTGGGTGTCCTAAATGTTCTCATAGTGCAGCCCATGACGCTGACCCCATGGTAATGAGGGTGGCTGTGTTCCCCTGCCACTGCATCCTTCAAGAGCAAGTAAATTGGTTTTTTTCATGTGTTCTCCCTGTGCCAGCAGTGGTGCTCCATCCTCGCTGTGACGCGGGGGGGATGGAGGTAGTGCTGGCTCAAGGGCATCATTCCCAGCGCTGTCCATCATAGAATCATGGAGTGCTTTGTGTTGGAAGGGACCTTAAAGATCTCGTTTCACCCCCATAGCGTGTGCAAGGACACCTTTTGCTAGACCTGGCACCCTGCTCCTTGTCCACTGCTACATGGAAGGTTTGCCTGGTGCCTGAGCAGAGAATTTCCCCCCTGCCCCATGGGATTGCTCCCGGGGCTTTGCTCCCGGGCTGCGTGTGTAAACTTGCTTATCTTTGGAAAGGCACGGCGGCGCTGACAAGCGGTGCAGGAGATGGGGGCAGTAGGTGGATCGTTTTTAGCAGCGTGCACGCACGGAGCAGACAGCTTGGGCATGTTCCAAAACACTTCCCACGCCCCCAGGCTGAATTTTAAGAAGCTGGGGCATCTGCACGTTCAAAACGCTACGGGGTGGAAGGGAAAAAAGGAAAAAAATCCCCAAGGCAGGCAGAGCAGCCAGCGCGTGGAAGGGGCAGGCAGCACCCAAAGGCTGATGTCTTGCTGCGGAAGGGAGTTTGTTGCAAAGGCTGAGCAGCTCCAAGCCGCTCTCCGGAGGGGCAGAGCACAGGTGAGCGTGGAGCAGCGGGCGCTGGCTTGCAAGCTGGTCTCGCTCTTGGTTGAGTGGGGGGAATGGGAAGAGGAGCTTGAATTACCCAGGAACGGTGCCCGGGTGAGTGCCTGTTCTCCTGTCCAGCTGGGGTGGTGCAGCTTTTGAGGAGCCCCACACATTTGGGGGGCCCCAGAGTCTTGCAGTAAAAGGGGGGTAATGGGGGGTAGTCCTGTCTTCCTTATGGTGATGGGAATGAGTCCTGTGCTCAATCCACTTTTGGTGTTTCCAGGGGCTACCTGGGATCCTGCCCATGAATAGCAGGAGATGCCCCACTGATTTCTTTCTGTGGGGAAGCCCTGGTATGCAGGACCAGCCTCCTCCCCTTCTGCATCTCCTGGGGAAGTTGAAACAAGCAGGCAGTGGGGCAGGGATTGACGTTGGGAACACACAAGCTCTGGGCTTGCACTGGCTAGCTGAGGGCTATTTCAGCCCTACCCAGGGCTCCCTGGGGCAGGGTGGGATATCCAGCCCAAGCAGGGAACTCTGAGGGATGGGGAATAACCTGTGTGTACGGTCCAGTAGTCTTGGATCCCCTGGAGTGATGATCTGGAGTTCCTTTCTGAGTGCTGGTATAGCTTTGGATAAGTAGCTTCAGCTGTGAAGGTTGGGAGCTTTCAGTTCTGGTTCTCAGCTTACATGGTGAGAACAGTCCCAGTTCTTGCTGTTGCTGCTCCCTTGGGATCCAAGTCCCTGCTCCTGGTGGTGTGGGGCCTCAGATGTCTTGCAATGAAGCATTGGGAAGGGATGGGTGTAAATCTGGAGAGCCCAAGGTGCCGTCCGCGTTCCTCAGATCAGCGATCCGGTGTGCGCTCCGTGATCCAAGGGCTGGGAGCATGCCCGTCTGCACGTTCCATCGAGCTCCCGTTGGTGCTGCTGGTGAGGAGGATGATGGTGTGGCATCCTGGCAGCCTGAAGCCATCCTGCTAGGATGGCTGTGCTCTGACTGCTCCCTCCCATCTCGTTGGGCCAGGCACTGGGGGATGCTCCTCCCGACGCATCACGTGCACGAGGGGCATCTTCCCAGCGCTGCCCGTGGCTGCCTCCCGTGTTGTTCCTGCCTCCCGTGCCACTCCTGCCTCCCGTGCCACTCCTGCCTCCTGTGCTGCTCCTGCCTTCCATGCCATTCCTGCCTCCCGTGCCACTCCTGCCTCCCGTGCTGTTCCTGCCTCCCATGCCATTCCTGCCTCCCGTGCCACTCGCGCCTCCTGTGCCACTTCTTCCTCCCATGCCACTTCTTCCTCCTGTGCCGCTCCTGCCTTCCATGCCATTCCTGCCTCCCATGACACTTCTGCCTCCCGTGCCACTGCTGCCTCCTGTGCCATTCCTGCCTTCTGTGCCACTCCTGCTTCCCGTGCCACTCCTGCCTCCCGTGCCACTCCTGCCTCCTGTGCCATTCCTGCCTCCTGTGCCACTCCTGCCTCCCGGCGCTCACTCTGGCAGCACACAGCTCTGCCCTTCTCCTGGCAAAGCCAATGGCTTATTGAAATGTGACTTTTGCCTGGTGAGGAGACAGGGAAACTAGTGAGGAGTGAATACTAGAGAAGTCCTGGGGGAGATTTAAATGCCTCCAAAATCAGAGCTTTTTTTCCTTTCATTTTACTGCATCCTTCAAGAGCAAGTAAATTGGTTTTTTCATGTGTTCTCCCTGTGCCAGCAGTGGTGCTCCATCCTCGCTGTGACGGGGGATGGAGGTAGTGCTGGCTCAAGGGGCATCATTCCCAGCGCTGTCCATCATAGAATCATGGAGTGCTTTTTGTGTTGGAAGGGACCTTAAAGATCTCGTTTCACCCCCATAGTGTGTGCAAGGACACCTTTTGCTAGACCTGGCACCCTGCTCCTTGTCCACTGCTACATGGAAGGTTTGCCTGGTGCCTGAGCAGAGAATTTCCCCCCTGCCCCATGGGATTGCTCCCGGGGCTTTGCTCCCCGGGCTGCGTGTGTAAACTTGCTTATCTTTGGAAAGGCACGGCGGCGCCTGACAAGCGGTGCAGGAGATGGGGGCAGTAGGTGGATCGTTTTTAGCAGCGTGCACGCACGGAGCAGACAGCTTGGGCATGTTCCAAAACACTTCCCACGCCCCCAGGCTGAATTTTAAGAAGCTGGGGCATCTGCACGTTCAAAACGCTACGGGGTGGAAGGGAAAAAAGGAAAAAAATCCCCAAGGCAGGCAGAGCAGCCAGCGCGTGGAAGGGGGCAGGCAGCACCCAAAGGCCGATGTCTTGCTGCGGAAGGAGTTTGTTGCAAAGGCTGAGCAGCTCCAAGCCGCTCTCCGGAGGGGGCAGAGCACAGGTGAGCGTGGAGCAGCGGGCGCTGGCTTGCAAGCTGGTCTCGCTCTTGGTTGAGTGGGGGGAATGGGAAGAGGAGCTTGAATTACCCAGGAACGGTGCCCGGGTGAGTGCCTGTTCTCCTGTCCAGCTGGGGTGGTGCAGCTTTTGAGGAGCCCCACACATTTGGGGGGCCCCAGAGTCTTGCAGTAAAAGGGGGGGGGGTAATGGGGGGGTAGTCCTGTCTTCCTTATGGTGATGGGAATGAGTCCTGTGCTCAATCCACTTTTGGTGTTTCCAGGGGCTACCTGGGATCCTGCCCATGAATAGCAGGAGATGCCCCACTGATTTCTTTCTGTGGGGAAGCCCTGGTATGCAGGACCAGCCTCCTCCCCTTCTGCATCTCCTGGGGAAGTTGAAACAAGCAGGCAGTGGGCAGGGATTGACGTTGGGAACACACAAGCTCTGGGATTGCACTGGCTAGCTGAGGGCTATTTCAGCCCTACCCAGGGCTCCCTGGGGCAGGGTGGGATATCCAGCCCAAGCAGGGAACTCTGAGGGATGGGGAATAACCTGTGTGTACGGTCCAGCAGTCTTGGATCCCCTGGAGTGATGATCTGGAGTTCCTTTCTGAGTGCTGGTATAGCTTTGGATAAGTAGCTTCAGCTGTGAAGGTTGGGAGCTTTCAGTTCTGGTTCTCAGCTTACATGGTGAGAACAGTCCCAGTTCTTGCTGTTGCTGCTCCCTTGGGATCCAAGTCCCTGCTCCTGGTGGTGTGGGGCCTCAGATGTCTTGCACCGAAGCATTGGGAAGGGATGGGTGTAAATCTGGAGAGCCCAAGGTGCCGTCCGCGTTCCTCAGATCAGCGATCCGGTGTGCGCTCCGTGATCCAAGGGTGGGGAGCACGCCCGCCTGCACGTTCCATCGAGCTCCCGTTGGTGCTGCTGGTGAGGAGGATGATGGTGTGGCATCCTGGCAGCCTGAAGCCATCCTGCTAGGATGGCTGTGCTCTGACTGCTCCCTCCCATCTCGTTGGGCCAGGCACTGGGGGATGCTCCTCCCGACGCATCACGTGCACGAGGGGCATCTTCCCAGCGCTGCCCGTGGCTGCCTCCCGTGTTGTTTCTGCCTCCCGTGTTGTTCCTGCCTCCCGTGCCACTCCTGCCTCCTGTGCTGCTCCTGCCTTCCATGCCATTCCTGCCTCCCGTGCCACTCCTGCCTCCCGTGCTGTTCCTGCCTCCCATGCCATTCCTGCCTCCCGTGCCACTCGCGCCTCCTGTGCCACTTCTTCCTCCCGTGCCACTTCTTCCTCCCGTGCCGCTCCTGCCTTCCATGCCATTCCTGCTTCCCATGACACTCCTGCCTCCCGTGCCACTTCTGCCTCCTGTGCCATTCCTGCCTCCCATGACACTCCTGCCTCCCGTGCCACTCCCGCCTCCTGTGCCACTCCTGCCTCCTGTGCCATTCCTGCCTCCCATGCCACTCCTGCCTCCTGTGCCACTCCTGCCTCCCGGCGCTCACTCTGGCAGCACACAACTCTGCCCTTCTCCTGGCAAAGCCGATGGCTTATTGAAATGTGACTTTTGCCTGGTGAGGAGACAGGGAAACTAGTGAGGAGTGAATACTAGAGAAGTCCTGGGGGGAGATTTAAATGCCTCCAAAATCAGAGCTTTTTTCCTTTCATTTTGGGAAGAGAAGACTTCTTGGGAAGCCTCCACTTCTTAGGTATCCCCCCAGAAGAGGCTAAAACAGATTCTAAAACTTACAAAGTTATGCACTTTGTAAGCCTCTTGGTACCAGCAGAAGTAGTGCTCTCCATGGTGTCCTCACGTGCCTGGTAGCCTCATGGCAGGAGCATCTTCTTGGCGATAGTGTTCCTGGGTCCTTCTGTCCCTTGTCCCTCAGGTGGGCAGCAGTACCTTTGCACCTCTGGCACCCAGGGGAGGAGTACAAGGCCCTCCCGGTGCTAAACACAAGATGCTGTTCTATGCCCTCTGGGGTGAGAAGGAGGAAGAAGGCAGAGAGGGATGGGGTTGGACCTGGTGTGCCCCAGGGGACTGGCTTGTTTCTGCTAATTAGCAGTGTAACCAGCCGTGGCACAGCCCAGGGCTCCTGGCAGATAATTACCTTGCTGGGTGCTGGGAAGGGAGCAGAAAGACTTGCTGTCCATGGGGACTTGAAAACCTCCCCATTCTTGAACAGATTTGGGAAAAGCAGCTCAAAAAGAATAATATGGATATATATTTTTACAGAGCAATGTCTGCCAGGCAGGCAGGCCAATTTGTTACTGAGGTGACACATTTGGTTTTAGCTGTAAGAATCAAGATTTTTTGGCTTTTCTCCTTTTTCAGTCCCTAGGGCAGGGGTTGGATAAGTCATAGGGAAGCTGGGTGTCTGCATGGGAACAGGCTTGGGGTTCTGGCTTCCTCCTGACTGAGCATTTATGGGTGTTTCATAGAGCAAGGGGAGAAAAATAAATCTGGGAGTTCCCCCAGTCTGCTCACTGCAGCTCGGTGAGGTTTCCATTGGGCCAGGGTATCCTGCCATCCCTGTGCTGTGTGTGGCTGTGCAGATCCTGTGCCACCCCTGTGCTGTGTGTGGCTGTACAGATCCTGTGCCATCCCTGTGCCATCCATGTGCCACCCCTGTGCTGTGTGTGGCTGTACAGATCCTGGGCTGTGTGTGGCTGTGCAGACACTGCCCCAGGGCTGCTGGGGGTCCTGCCCCAGGGCTGGCTGCTCTGCCAGCCTGGGGATGGCTCCCCGGAGCTGCCCAGGGGTCCCTGCTGGCGCTGCCAGGGCTGTGCCAGGCAGGGCTGTCCCTCGAGTGCTCCTTATGCCCGACGGGTGGGATTGCTGCCGGCCAAGGAGCATCTGTGCTCTCCTCACACCTCTTGTCGGGGCCAGGGACCTCATTAGCTGCTTCCATCTCCTCTCTCCTCTGTTTATCTCCAGTTTTTCAAACGTTTGTCTAATTTTTTTTTTTGGTCTTTTTTTTTCCTGACTTGAAGGGAGAAATGATTGTGTGAGTCATGATAGGGCCTGACAGCTCCCTGTGTGCCCTGCCAGGCTCTACCAAAATTGGGGCTGGGGGGCAGGGCTGCAGTGACTGCTGCCCATCCAGGTCCTGTTGCAGGGGGACACGGGGTGGGCAGTGGGGAACAGGCATAACAGCCTTTTCCACTCATCACCCATTAACCCTTTGTTCTGTGGTGCTTGGCAGAGGGTCTGGCAAAGCTCAGGCCTCCAAGGAGGGATTTCAGGCAGATTTGTGATTCTCTTTGGGAGAACAGAGGGAATGCCATGACACTGGGTGGCAGGAGAGCAGCAGGGTGGAAACAGCTTGAGCTGAAAGCCCAGTGTAGCCAGCCCTGCTTCTGTCCACTGTCTATAGGGGATTTGGGGCCATGCTGAGCTAGAGGAAAGCTCTTGGCCACATGCATGTGTCTTGTCTAGGAATAGGCTGAGATGACAGGCTTGTCTGGTCAGTGGATTTGTCCCCATTCCAGTGCACCCAGGCTGTCTGCTTCCATACAGAATGGGGTCCCAGGCTGGTGCTCCCCATGGCATCTCCCTGCTGAAGGAGCACAAGCACTGTGTCACAAGCACAGAAGGATGCAGGGATGGTGATTCCACCTCCACCTCCTCGGTCAGGGCTGGGGTGCCAAACTGCATCTCTCCATCTGCCAGCCCTGCCTTGTTGGCCACCTCAGTCCCCCTTCCTACACACCCCATCTCCCTCTGGAGAGCCAGCAGTAACTCTTAGTCAGTGCTGTCTCACGGACCATTACTTTGGAAATCCCTGGGAGAAGGGTGCTTGCCCATGGTCCTGTGTGGCCGATGCCATCCTCTGCAGCCCACTGTCACCCTGGCACTGCTGCCTTAGAGGGCAGGGCCATCCTCACCTCTTCCTCGCTGCTTCAGGATGATCCCAGCATCTTGCCTGTGCTTTTTATAGCCCGTGCTTCCCAGCAGGCTCACCAGCTGACCTGGATACGGCCACGCCGCATTTGGGCTGAGCTCCCCTGCTCCCTCCTTGTGCTGGGGTGGGCTGCTTTGTCAGTGCTCATTGGCACCCCAGGTTGCTCTCACAAAGACAGAAGCATCCGTCATCCTGCTCTTGCGTCAAGCCTTTCCAGTCCAGGCTGGGTAACGGGGATTGCTGCGAGCACGCGCCTCCGGATCTCTGCTCCACGGGGATCCCTTCTCTTTAGCAGGTGCTTTTTCTCCCAGATGCTGTTCTGCAGAGAGGAAACAGGGACAAATTAGCATCCCTGGCATTTCTGGCTCTTTCCCCACTCCTTGCCTGCCAGCTTCCCCTCCCTTCTCTTTTTAAAGAGATTCAGGTCACGCCTGGAATTAGGGCTCCCTGAACTGCAGTGAAAGAGCATTTAAACTGCTTACCATCGATTAGATGGAGTAGTTGGGGTTTGGTTTGTGCCCCACCCCTGTTCTCAGTTTTGGATGGATGTTCATAGTGCATTACTCCTTCTTTCAAGGCCTTTGCCATCATGGGCTGCTCTTCCCTGCACAGGTGGGTCTGGGTACCCTGGAGGCTGCTCCCCACTTTGCACCCCGCCAGCAGCCAGCTGCTCTCCACACAGAGACCTTGCAGGAAAGCATTTTATTTAGCCGGCTTCGTTTATCGCAGCGCTCCGTCTGGGATTAGACACAGATAAGACGATCAATAAATCCTCCTCTTGGCTGAGATGTGCCGTGAATTTTTTGGGAAAGGGTAGGGAAAGGAGGGCACCAATTCAAAGGCAGCAGGGCTGGCTGGAGGTGAGGGAGGGGACAGCCGGTGCTTCGGGGTGGTGGCACGGAGGGGACCCCGCCGTGATGCCACTGGCAGTTTTGAAGAAGCCGTGTGTACGTGGTAGAGAGAAAAGAAACCCCGCGCTGCGCTGCGGCTGGTGTGACTGTACCGCCAGGAAAGTAGGTCAGGCTGTGCTGCAGAGCCCGGCTCGAGCCCCCAGCATAACAGGACACCCACCCCTCCCCAGATCCCCTCAGCTCTGCTCACAGCCAGCCACAGCCAGCCCTGCCCCACAGGCAGCTGCTCTGGGGCTGGGCTGGCATCAGCCCCTCACCCCGGTGTCTGTGAGGCTCTTTGGTCCTGCTCTGGTGGCTCTGGGTGAGGGTGGCGGTGTGGGAGCCGTGCAGGAGGAGAGGCAGAGATAGGGAGGACTGTGCTGCCTCTCCCCTGCCTTCATCCCTCAGCTGCTCTCCTGCATCCAGTGAGGATTTGGCTGCAGGAGGGATGTAGGATGCAACCCCAGCATCAGAAAGGAGCAGCTGTTTCTCCATCTCCCCAGAATTTTGAGGTCTCCCACTAGCTGGGGGTGGGAAAAGCTCAGGGACATGACCCTTCCTCCCCCCGCCCCTTTCTGGGACTATTTTCTGCATTGTCAGGGAGATCTGGGGAGGAAGAAAAAAATGGTTAAAGGCAGAGGCTAACACCTCAGTCTGCAGGGATTTTGGGTGTCTCACATAGATTTCAAAGCCTCCTCAGAGGGGAAGGGGGAGCAGGACAGGACAAATGGTGGGATTCCTGTGGATAGGACTCAGGCAGGACTGGAGGATGTCCTAACTTGGCTCAGGAGGATGGCTTGTTCCATCACCACTTTCAGGAAGGTTTCTTGGCTGCTGGGGAGAGGGGAAAATTAAGATGTGTTTTCATGGCAGAGGTGTTCTAAGTGCCAATCCAAGCGTGTGCTGTAGCTGTAGGAACCCATTGGGAGATATAAGGAAACTCTGGAATTGCCTTTGCCACTGGACACGGGTGGGCTGTCACTTCTGGACATTTTGTGGGGAGGGATGCTGTGGGGCTGGATCACAGCCACAGGAGCGTGGCCTGCTGCAGCCAGGGGCCTGGGACTGCCAGGCTCAGGGAGGTGACAGCCCCATGCTAACATAGCTCTGGTGACACCAGTGCCATGACCCAGAGGTGGGCAGGGACGCTGTGTCCTGCAGCAAGGACCTGACTGATGTGAGAGGGCTGGTGGTGAAGATGCAATGAGCTGAGCGAGGAATAAATTGAGTGTGTACATCACAGGCAGGTCTGGGCTTTATTGATTTTCAATGAAAGGCTGTGTCATGAATTTTTCTTTCCCACTGTATTTGCTGGAAAGTTGCATCTGGTCTCCAAGCATTAACCACTAACTAGAGAGCTCATTTTTCGCCCCCCAGGAGCTGCCCAGGGGGAGGCAGGTTTGCACGTGCTCTTTTTAAGTGTGTGATGGATGCAGCAGCTTTACTAATCCAGCATCAGAAGAGAAGGCTGGTATTAGCAGTGGAAAATGTTCTGTCCAGCAGTTCAAGTGACTCATTGCCAAGGGGATGCATGTGTGATGTGTCTTGTTTGATGGGCTGCTCCAGGATCCATTGGGAATGGTGTCCTGCTGTCCCCAAGAGGGACAGAGCATCATCTGGGTGTTGTCACTGCTTTTGCTGGTTTGCCTTTCCTCTCAATGACAGGAGGACTCTCAAAGAGAGGGAGCATATTCCCTATGGTAAAACCCTTTTGGAAGCTCCTGTTGCATCCTGCTTTTAAACTGGCGTTCAGAATTTAGAGCATCTCTTTAATCTTGAAGTCATTGTTTTTAAACATTAAAGAACATGTGGGAATGAGTGTAGCACAAAATGTTTTAGGAGACATTTCTCCCTATCTTCAGAAACTCTTACAGATCTTCTTTACTTCCTTATGAATATGTTGAGGACTTAGGGGAAAACGTTGAAACCAGTCGAGGGATTTAAAAAGAGATAACCAATGGAGAAAGTTGGAGAGGTTGAGGATGTGTTTGTCTGGAAAAGAGGTAACAGGGAGGAGGTTTTTGGCTAGAAAAGAGGTGATGGAGAGATGTTTAAACAGGTTTTGGGTAGCACTGTGCAGTGAGATGTGCAGCGACAGCAGCTTGTGTCCTCACAGGGAGAGGCTGGGAAGACTTGCAGGGTTGGGAACTTGGTTGGAAATGCCCTGGAAGGGTTAATTCTGGTGCCTGGATATAACTGGATGCACTGAAGCTGAAGTGGAGCAGTATGCAAATCTATCCACTTTCATAAACTGCTTAATTAGGCGAATGTTAATGAGACGTTAATTACTGTTGTGCCGGCAAATCCCACGGAACAGAGATTATGTTTCTCTTCAAACATC
The DNA here is from genome assembly GCA_024865655.1 of Emberiza elegans. NCBI lineage: Eukaryota > Metazoa > Chordata > Aves > Passeriformes > Fringillidae > Emberiza > Emberiza elegans. The sequence goes on from JALJVW010002397.1 coordinate 3,875,373, forward strand.
CAGTCTTAATTATAACTTGTGCTTAATTCCACTGTCTTGCTTGGGACGGAGCTGGGTAGGGAGGATGAGTGCCAGCTCCCATGGCTGCCCGCCTGCAGAGCATCTCCCATCCCTGCCCATGCCATGGTGCTGGCTCTGGGACATTGGGGATGGAGCCGTGGGGACAGCAGGGGCTGCTCGAGGACAGCAGCTGTGAATGCTTTGCTTGCAGCCATCTCCTTGTGCTCAGGTCCAGCCCAGCAGCAAACCCTCCAGTTGTGAGCAGGCCAAAGTCTCATGTCATGTGTAAGAGCTCCCATGCTTTTCCTTTGTGGGCTTGAGAAGCCTTTGTGAAGTCCCTTTTGGTGCCCTGTGCACTCCAGGGATGCCACATTGCTCTGCTCTGGAGGTGCCTGCCCCAGACTGGTCAGACTGGGGTAGGGAACTTGAGCACATGCCTTGTCCTTCCTTCCTCACTTTCTGTTTCTACCTGCCTTGGTCTTCCCAGTAGGACTGCAAATGCATTCTGTTGCCTGTGATTTCTAGTTCCTCCCTAGGTTTTTGTGGCAAATTGCCAGAGGTCTTGCTTCCAGAGTACTTGGCACACATGAATATTTTTAAAGTATGGCTTCCACTTGCAGATCAGCAAGAGATCACAGCAGAGATGAGCAGAGAAATGGCATCCCATTTTCAAATTGAACACCTGTTGTTGTTGTTATTGTATTATTCTTATTCTTATTCTTATTCTTATTCTTATTCTTATTCTTATTCTTATTCTTATTCTTATTCTTATTCTTATTCTTATTCTTTTACATGGCTTTCATTAAACTTCAAGATAATATAATGCCTTCAAATGAGGTATAGTGAGCCACGGAATCTGCATCCTCAGGGGCTTTTGGCTGGTTTTCCTCTGTGCTTTGCTGGAACCTCTGAGCAGGGTTCTCTGGCTCGTTGCTCATTGCTGCCAGCTGGGTAGCAGAGAGGACAACACCTTAAGGCTGAAACACGAGATTTGGGCTCCATCAGAGCTTTGGGTACCCCTGAGGAAGATTTCTTCCAGTGGCCAGGCTCTTTGTCCCCAGGGAGGTGTTTGCCTTGCCACTGCTGGTGGTGGGAGAGCCCATGAGCTGCCTGCTCTGCTCCTCCTGGCATGAACTTCACAGGATTTTAATCACACACAGTGGCATCTGCACGCTCAGAGCTCGTGGCCAGAAACCTGCAGCTGAGAGCAGTGACAGTCCTCATGCCAGGCCCTCTCTGATGGCCGGCGGTGTCTGGGGAAGCTGCCCCGGGGTCGGAGTCACTTTGGATTTCCTCTGCAGGAACCGTGTTGTCCCCGGAGCGGCGATTCTCCGCATTGGGTGTTTTCAATTACAAAGGGTGTCAGTTTAGGTTTAGTTTCCTGTGTTTTCTTCCTTTCTTCCCTCTGTTCTGACTCTGCTGTTTGATTTCCAGGCAGGTTTGATATTTCCTGTCCCAGCAAGCCGGCAAGCCCTGGGGACTTTGGTGGGCGGCTCCTTTGATAGCAGGCAATGTCCCAGTGAGAGGGATGGGCTGGGCTGGGCTGGAGGACCAGGAGCTGACAGGATAAGGGGCAGCACCCATGGGGGTGGCACCATCAGGGCTCGGGGCAGCTCTGCCTGCCTCCTCCAAAATCATCTGAACGTGAATTTTTTAATCTAAAAAGCTTTTCTACCAGAAGAAATGTGTCCAGCAGCCAGAGAGTTTTGCCTTCTTTTCTTCTCTGCATTCTGCATCTCTCATTGTTGAAACCTTTGTTAATTAATTAAGAATGAATTAATGGCAATTTCTTTAATTTTTGAAAATGGCAGGATCTAGCCACGTATCCACTTGCAGAGCTGCCTGCTGCTCCCTCCTCCCCTCTTGCAAATCTCGAACAAACACAGCCCAGCACAATCAACAGCTGCGTGGGAGGCAGAGCCAGCACTCTGCATATGATTCCAACCAAATACAGCGTGTTTGGGAAGCATGGGGACACCAAAGCCAGCTCAATGGGGACCACAGAGGTCACTGCCTGTGTTGAGCCCCACTGCTAAGATGCCTCCATGTGTCAGTGCTTCCTGTGCTGCTTTTCAGAGCAAGGAAAATACCACAAGCAGGACCAGGTGCTCCAGTGCAGCCCCCCAGGGTGCCAGTACCTGGGGTGGGTGCCCAAGGGGACATCACAGGCAGAGAAGTAGGCAGGAGAGGAGAAGCTTTCACTCAGTGTTGCCTGCAGCTGCTTGTATCTTCCAGTTGCTGAGCCCAGCACCTGCTGGCTTTAAAATAAAATAAAAGGAGGACAGAGGAGAAAGGAGGATTTGGCTAAACATCTAAATTAGCCATATTGTGCAGGGAGCTGAACTGGGCGTGGGGTAAATCCATTCCCACAGCACAGTGTGTCTGTACTGAGTGAGATGTTGAGGGATAAATGACTGCTTTTCATACATTATCATGGCCTGACAGCCATGAGGCAGACAGAGGCAGTGCAAAGGTGATAAATGAGAAAGTTTGAGTTAACAAAGTCTAGATGTCTCTCATTAGTGGGAAAGGAATTCCCTTTACCGCCAGTCCTTGGGCTTGTGCAGTTGGGATTGCTTTGCCCTCTATTTTGCTTTTTTAAAAATGCCTGATAATTTGTTTCTAATTTACCTTTGCTTGCCAGGTTGATGCTATGATACATGGGTTGTGTGCTGGATGTGGGGCTCTCTTGCAGTGCTGGGTGAGTGCTTGGGGATGCTGGTGGGGGATAGAGATGCTTCTGGGGATGTCAAGGCAAGGAGATGTGCAAAAGGGACTGCTCAGGGCTGTGGGAGGAAATCCCTGCTCCTCCAGGCAAGGGAGGGGAAGAAGTGTCTCCCTGGCAATCAGCCAGAACCAAGAAAGCAGGTCTTCAGCGGGAACCTGCAATATTAAATAGTCTTTTAATGAAAAATATATCTGCTGTTGAGCTGCCTTGCAGCCCGAGATGTGAGCGTGCTTTTTGGTTCCACAATAGCTGCTGCACGACCTTTTATTTTACAATATTTGAAACAAAACTGGAATCTATTTTTAATCCTTTCCCTTTTCCCCTTTCAGTGTTCTCTTGTCACTCAGCCATCACACTAATCCTGCGAAAGCTCAGTCAGGGTTTGGGAGAGGCCAAGGGCCAGGTTGCATGCCCAGCTTAGAGCAGGAAGTCAACCCATCCCTGCATGGTCCCTCTGCCCGGTGACCCTGGCTCAGGCTGTCCTGCTCAGGGCTGCTTTGCAAAGACAGAGCTTTACCTGCTGCCCTTTAGTAGCTCTACCTTTGCAAGGAGGGGGAGATTTTGTTTTTACTGCCAGATGTGGGGCAGAGCAGGCAGGATCTCCTCAGCCTGCATTTCAGATTGTCTTATGGCAGTTCTGCCCGGAGGCAGAGGTAAAGGCTGGGTCACAACAGTTTGCACTTTGCTAATGCTTTTCAAGGTGGGATTTCTTAGCAATTCCCAGAGAAACCAGCCATCGCAAAGCCCATCCTGCTGGTGAGGAGCAGAAGGAGCTGGGGAGGTGAACTGAGGTCCTGTGCAGGGTATACCTGCTGATGGCACATTTTAACATCCCTAGCAGTGGTGTTTGTGTGTTTCAGCAGTGTCTGGCCCTGCCAGTGCCATGGGCAGCCCCCCAGAGCTGCCTTGCCTTTCCTGCCACCCACTGCCTGCAGCCACAGAGGCCCCATTTAGCTAGAGCAATGACTAACTATAGAAAAATAACAGTAAAGAAAAGGTATGTGAGAAACATCTGTGAAATAATAACAAGATCCTGGGGATGGAGCTGCTTTCATCTGGGAGCTCTTTGAGAGCTGCGGGTTGTTCCTGTCCCTTGTTAGAGAGGGAGCCGGGCAGCGATGCCCGCTCAGATCTTTCTTTCCTTTCAAGATCTCCCATGGCATCCCACAGGCTGGTGAGCCTGGGCCTTGCCAGCACATCCCTCCTGCTGCCCGCTGCTGAGCTGGTTTTTAATCCTTCTAATCAGCCCCACATCCAAGGCCAGTGGCGGTGGCAGAGCTGGGTTCATCCGAGGCTGTCGTGCCCTCTTACATCCTGAGTGAAGAGCCTGGCAGGGCTGGGAGCTGTGGAGTATGGAAACCCCATGTCTGGCCTAGCTTTGTAAGGCTGAGCTGCCAGCTTTGCAGCCAGTCTCCTCCCAGCCAGGGTAGATGCTGCTTTATGCTTGTGCCAGATCTGGTCCAGACCCTTGGGGAACACCCAAGCAGTGCAAGTGCTGGCAGACACTAGCTGGTTGGCTGGAAAATGTCCATCAAAAGTTCATTTCCTGGGAAAAATCTGGTTTGGCCAAGCTAAAACACTTGTGGGACTCTGTGTTGAAACCTGTGGAGGCTTTTGATGTTCCCACATTGGTGCAGAGGAGTGTGGACTCTCAGGGCTGGACTAGAGAGAGCTGCCCCCATGAGCAGCCCAGTGAGCAGCCCTAGAGCAGAGTAAAATATAAAGGGATCCCACTGGCAGGTGCTGGGGAGCAGGAAGGAGGATGGGGGGCTCAGGATTACACATGGAAAGCCCAGTGCTGGCCATGCTTGGGCAGAGCTGGTGTTTCCATGTGAAACCTACATTACTCTGCCCTTCTCCAGTGCCTGCCTGGCTGTTAATGTGTGGTTATTTGCACATGGCTTGTGAGGGCTTTCAGTGTGGTCCCTGGTTGGACTTTTCCTATAATAAAATAATTTGCTGCTCTGGGAGGAGGCGTTTCTGTGAGTGAGGATTAAGGTGTATTTCAGTGTTTGCTTCTTGGTCTGTGGCATGCAGGGATGTGTGGGTAAAATGTGCTGTGTCTGATTTTGAGGCTCGGTAGTTGAAATGCCTCATGTTGAGCTCAGGAGAGGAGGGATTTCTGCAGAGTGCTGGAGGTAAAAGGTGGGGCTGTAGAGGAGGAACTGTGTTACATCCACAAGATGAGCTGGGGGTCTTGTGGGCTTGTCACCTTGGAAGTGAAAGGAGTGATGCCCTTGTGAGCCTCCAAGAGCCTGTTTGGACAGCAGTGAAATATCCATCATGTGAGTTCAGGTGTGGATACACACATTTACACTGCAGTACATGAGGGCAGGACATGGCCCAGGGCCTCTAGTGGGGATGCAGGAAGCCAGAAGCAGAGTGCTCTAAGGCTAAGGAAGATGCCCTGGAAGATGATTAGCTTTGCAAGCAGCATTCCTGTGTGCTGGAAACAGGGATTATGGAGTTCACACTAAGCCCTTGGAGACCTCTGGAGCAGGAGTGATTTGTGTGTCACAGTGCTGTTATTGGAAAGGGTGGCTTCACTGCCTGTCATCTGGCTTTGCTGACTTAGCTTTGTGGACCATTGCCAAACACAAAGCATCTTCTCCTTGGCCGTGGCCAACCCACCTACTTGGAGTGGGTGATGATTTGTTTGTTCTTCAGCTCAGCTGGAAAAAATTAGTGTCCTTGTGGGAGGGTGGGAAGAGAGAGCATCACAGGGTGGCATCTCCTGAGGAGAGAAGCAGATTGCTGGGCTCAGGGGTTCAGCTGGAGCCATGTTCAGTGTCCCACTGCCATCTCAAGGTGGTCCTTTTGGGCCCCTGTGTTGGGCTGGGGCAGCACTGCCTGTTGGGTTCAGTCAACTCATCCCCTCCATGGTCCTGAGGGAGATGCACACAATGGCAGGAGCCCCCATCTTCACTCCTGGGGGGTGTGGGGGTGCTCTTGCCTGGCCTGAAGCCCCCTAGAGCAGCAGGGCTCTCCTCAGTGTGTTGCCACTTCCCCAGGGCTCAGCCCAACCCGGCTTTCCCAGCACTGCTGTGTGTGGCACAGAATGAGGCGTAGTTCCCTTCTTGGCTTCTGATGCTGTCAAGGCGAGAAGTGCTTGTCATGCTTCTGATTGGGATGGGAAGCATCCTCTGGACTTGGCAATGCATCCCTGCGGAGCTGTGCTGCTCATGGCATGGCTCCCAGGGCTCCAACAGCAGCCGTGCTGGCAATGCCCGTGGCTGCCAGCCTTCCTGCTGCTGATCCAGCTGCAGATTCCCCTTGATGCCACCACTAACATATCACAGAATCACAGAATAATGAAGTTGGAAGAGACCTCTAAGATCATCAAGTCCAACCTATGCCCTAACACCTCAATTAGACTATAGCACCAAGTGCCATGTCCAGTCTTTTTTTAAACACATCCAGAGATGGTGATTTTACCACCTCCCTGGGGAGAGCATTCCAGTACTTTATTATTCTTTCTGTGAAAAATTTTTTCCTAAATTCCTAAACATAAATCCCTGAATCCCTTCTGTGGCAGACACAGACATGCAGTGGTTTAGGGACATGCAGGTTTTAGGGGCTTTTAAAAGAAAAAAGCTGGAAAGCATGCCTTTGGCCCCAGAGAACAGGAGCAGGAAGGAGGGGGAAGGTGCTGTGCAGGGAAAGAAGAAATATCAAATGGAGATGTGGGGTGTGGGAGGGAAAGACTGCCCTGGCTGCCTCCCCTCTCAGTGAGCGTCCCTCCCCCTGTGCTGGCAGCCCCACCACTGCCAAGGCTGAGAGGAGATTTGCATTAGGGGTGCAGCGCTGCTGCCCTGCTCTCCTGGCAGGAAAGCTGTGGAGCAACTGGATTTCTGATTCCCTGGGAACATGCAAGAGCAGCATCACTCCAGGTCAAGGACTAAATCCCTTACAGAAAAGCACTTGGGGGAAAGCCCTGGATGTGATGCACATGGATGCTGATGCATTAAAACCATTTCCCGTGGAGATCTTCCACAAGGCAGGCTGGGAGAGGGGTCAGGCACAAACCTGTCCCTGGAACTGCTCCAGCACTAATGGCTTGCCCAGCAAGTCAAGGGCATCCTGGTCATCAGCCTGGTGCTGGCTGGAGAAAAAAGCCCTCCAGCCCTCAGCCTGCCATGTTGAGCTCAGGAGAGGAGGGATTTCTGCAGAGTGCTGGAGGTAAAAGGTGGGGCTGTAGAGAAGGAACTGTGTTACATCCACAAGGTGAGCTGGGGTCTTGTGGGCTTGTCACCTTGTAAGTGAAAGGAGTGATGCCCTTGTGAGCCTCCAAGAGCCTGTTTGGACAGCAGTGAAATATCCATCCTGTGATTTCAGGTGTGGATACACACATTTACACTGCAGTACATGAGGGCAGGACATGGCCCAGGGCCCCTAGTGGGGATGCAGGAGGCCAGAAGCAGAGTGCTCTAAGGCTAAGGAGGATGCCCTGGATGATGATTAGCTTTGCAAGCAGCATTCCTGTGTGCTGGAAACAGGGATTATGGAGTTCACACTGAGACCCTTCCCCTCACCGTGCCCCTGGGTCCTGTGGGGCCGAGCTGCTGCCCCACCAGCAGGTTATCAAACCTGAGGAGGTTTTCCCAGCCATTTCTGTTCCAGCCACAAGCATTGCACAGGTCAGAAATAATCTGTTCAGAGTGATCCTGGTTGACTCTGAGTACGGATGGTACCTGGGTCCCTGGAAGGTCACTTTTCCTGGCTGGGATGGCTGCCTGCACATGAGTTACAGGCAGGTGCAGACAGCTGTGCTGTGCCACTTTCTTTCTTTCTAGGTGTTGCCTAACAACTGAGAGGATGCTGAGAGCCTTAGAAAACTCCCTAGATTATCAGCCCTTTCCTAGAATGGGTTCTGGAGTCAAAGCAATCAGCCATTCTGATTTGCTTTGAAAAACATGTATTTTCAGTATTCATGTATTTTTCCCTTCTCTTCCCTTCCATCTTGCATCCCCACACACTTCCTTTCATTCCCCTCCTTCCTCCTCCTTTTCATGAGCTATTTTCAAATGCCAGGAAAGGCGAGATCTGAGGGGAGGAGGAGTAACTGAAAGAAAAAAAATGGTGGTGAAATTATTTCACACATTTATGGGAAAAAAAAAAAAAAGAAGGTGTGGGTGTGGGGAAAGAGAACAGCTCCAGTTTCCAGAAGACAAAAAGCAACTTCATTCATTTCCCAACATAATTTCATCAGGTAGGAAGGCTTGGTTATGTTTCTGCAGCCCTGCAGTTCCCAGAGATGGTCCAAGTTGTCCCTCCTGCTGTGTTGCCCTGACTTGGAACAGGTTTGGTACTGGGGCTTTGGTACTGGGAAACTGGGGTAGGAGGATGCCAAATGGGGGGAAAAGGGAGGATGAGCTTCTGGAAAATGTAGCTTTGATTAAGCCAAATGTGGCTTAGGGTAGGGGAGTTATTACAAATATCACCAGCCTAATTGGAAGCATTTTTTCACACAAGGACAGTATGTTGGATGATTTCCCGTGTTTAATAAATAGGATTAAACCCAGCAACAACAGCTTTTGCTGGGAACTAGGAGTTTGGGTTGTGATAAACTTTTTAGATGACAAAATCTCCTTATGCTCAATTGTTTTTTCATCTCACTGGTAAAACTGGAAATAACTGTTTTGGCTTGTCCCACTGTTCTTGAAAGGTGATTTGTTTGTCCTACTGGCCCTCTGACTCACAGCCACTGGAAAAGGGAAATAACCCAAATCCTCAAGGAAGCTTCTCTGAGTAGCTCACTGCTGAGATGCTGGAGGTTATGCTGGAGGACTCATGCTCTGGCTGTCCCACACTGAAGTTCTGTCCCCTTCATGCCATGGAGCTTTGGAGAAGGCCCTGGACAGGAGGAATTTGGAGATCCAGCAGCATTAGCCTGCCCATCTCCCCGCGGCTGAGCTGGGGATCTTGGAGCAGGATGGCATTTCACACCTTGGCAAGGGTGACATTTTCTTTGCAGCTTTTCCATGCTTGGAAGATGGCATTTCACCCCAAGAGGAAGCTGGTATTTATAAGGCAGGGCACTGGCATTTCATTCATTGTTACCATCCAGTGATTCAGACAAGGTCTCTTAGCCGGAAAGGTCAACTGGGTCTCTGCTGTTCTTTGCTGCTTTTCTTTCTTTTCTCTTTTTTTTTTTCCCTAAGGGGAAGAGGGAAATACAAAACCAAGTCACATGCCAGAACTGCTGATTGTCATTTTTCTTGCCTTGAAAATGAAGGTGTGCTAAGCTACATAACAGCTAGGAGTTTCCAAGTTTGCAAGGGTGTTTTTGGAAAGGTCCTTATTTTGCTTTGAGTTCCAAAGGTACAACCCAGAGCTTGGTGCTGGGGTGATGTGGGTGGGTGGCAGCAGTGTTTGCCCCAGTGCTGTGCCAATGCTCACCATCACCCCAGCTGTCCTGGATCATCCTCCTTCTTGAAGCTGAAAAAGAGCCTAAACCTCCCATCTTTGCTGGCCAAACACCAGGTTTTGTCCCCAGGCTTGAGGAGCAGGATGGGAAAATCAAGTGCAAGTCACCTCTGTGACTATGGGGATCTTGTTGGACTGGGGCAATCTAAACAGTGCCAGGGCCTGGGAAACATAAATAAAATCAATAAGAAGCTGTTAAATTGTGCCTGAACCTCGCAAGGAACAGCGTGGGGAATGCTGGCTGCAGAGATGTATCTGCTGCCACTCCGCGGGCTGTGGCACATTCATTAAGCATCTTTAAGATGGATACACCCCCCAGTTCACCTCCTGCAAAAGCCTGGGAATTTATTTCCTCCTGAACCATGCCATCAATCACTGGTGACAGCACCGCCTCGGCACCGCGTGGCTCAGCCGCGCAACAGCCGGAGAGGCACGGGGCTGGCTGCCCCCCAGCCTGGGAGGGGGCTGCCTCGGACCCCCACGCCCTGCCTGGAGGAGAGGGATCCCATTCCCTCACTCTCTGCTGTGGGAAAGGCTGTCTCACACCACAAATGCATCCGTGCACCTTTTCTGTGCTGTTCAGGACCCCGCTACCTCGTGCCGGTCTGCAGCCTGTCCCTGCTTCTCTTGGGCATCCAGCACTGCCTGCATCAGTCTCTAATCCCCACAGGCCAATGCCTCAGAGAGGAATTGATGGTCCTACCTCTTCTCTCCCCTCTGTGCATCTCCCTGTGATCCTGGCCCTTTCTTGGCACTATGGCTCTGCTCCCAGCCCCACATTCAGTGCTTGCTGGGCGGATGCTGGGAGCTCCCAGGGCCCTGCTTTGTATGAGAGCCTGAAGCCTGGGCAGAAAATTTTTGCTGTGCCTGACTTGATGCTTGTAGCTTTTATTGGAGCAGCCAGACAGGAGCAGGACAAATCCAGTGATCCAGGGCAGCATGGGGGATGCCAACTGATGGCTGAGCTGCTTTGCTTCCCCTCCCTTCTCCGCCTGCTCTGGTAGTGATGCTCTGGACTGGAAAGATGTGACAGGTCCACTTAGCATGAGGAAAGACCAGCTGGAGGGGGCTGAGTGACCCTCCTGTCCTGCACCCAGCACCCTCTGTCCAGCCCTGCCCGCACCCTGTGGCCGCCCCTGTTCTTCCTGGCACTGACATTTCACCCTCCAGTGCTTTCAGCTGTCAGCCAAGCTGCACATTACTTCAATTTATGCAGAGGCCTCAGTTTTACTTCTTCTTGCAATTTCTTCTGATGCTTTTAATTTTTTCCCCCCTATCAGCTGGGAACCTACAGATTATCCCATAAGAGCAGAATAAAGACTTGTCAACCTTTCTTACCTGCTCCTTGAGATGAAAATAACTTCCTGAACCCCTTATAATGCTTTATTTTCTGCCACTTCTGCTACTCTGAGTGTAATTTGACTGACTAAAGGATCTTGAGGCTAAAGGTAAAAGAAAAAGATAAAGTAGACTAATAATAATAATGGTAAAAACTGCTCCTGAGAAGCTGATAAGGGCCTGGAGATTCACACACTGGCCTCGCCTGCCGGGGCAGGTGTGAGCCCGGCTTTTGTTCCCCAGCTCCATAAGTCAGTGCTGGGGGTGGGGACAGCGGGCTCTGCAAAAATGGGATGTTTTTCAAGAGAAGAAAGGTATTGTGTCCCCTGTGATATGGAAATGAGCAGGGAGGTAAGGGCAGGGAGAGAGGATTTCTGATGGTAATGAGGTTTTACACTGGCTTTCTTGCCTTACCTCCATCCCTCCCTTTCAACTGTAGGATGGGGTTTCAAAGGCTGTTGTATTCTTTTCCTTGGATTATTTGTCATGTTTTTCTTTTTTTTAACCTTGCCTGTTGTGGTTTTTAAAGATAAAAGGTGGGAGCTGCAATGGAAGAGAATTTTCCTTGCCCTTCACTGGAAGGGCTGGGAGATCCTGCAGAGTTTGGGTTACTGATGTAAGGATGCCATGAGCTCTCATGGGCAGTTAAATGGGCTCAGGAATGCTTTTCCTCTCCCATCCTGTCCCACAGCTTCAGCATGGCTGGAGAGGGATGTGACCTGCTGGCTGGAGCGAAGGCTGGGGCCAAACCTGAGCCCATGGTGGCTGTGCCACTCCCAAGCACCATGTACAGCTCTGCAGCACTGGTGGAAACCAGCCCCTCCACAGCTGTATTCCACTTGTAACTCTTGGATGTTGCTTGTGGCACCTTGTTTGGAGAAACAGCCTTCGCTTTTCCTTGACATCGCTGAAGTCCCAGTTTGCCTAGATTCCAGCCTCCAGCCATTAACTCTGGTCCAGCATTTATCTGCTGCCTTGAGGAATGCTCTGTTTTCCAAAGCCCTTCCTCATGTAGGAAGCTGGACACAAACTTCCTGTGCAAATGGTTTCTGGTGGAATACTAAGGTTTGGGCTGAGTTCAATTTGTTGTATAAACTGTGAACTTAGCTGAAATTGAGAACTTTCTCCTCTGCAAAACCAGTGCTGTGAGCCCATGGATGCAGCTCCCAGGGGAACAAGGTGGGGAGCTGACAGCTCGCTGCATGGAGGGACCTGAAGCTGTTCCTGGGCAGTGTCAGGGTTGCTGTTGGCTTTGTGTTGCCACTGAATTCCTGCAAGACCAGCAGTGCAGTGAGAGCCTCGGCAGCCAGGGCAGCTGGGCTGAGCTCCACTGTCAGTGCTTTTCATCTGTTGTTGGCCTGAGGAACTTCACTGGACCTGCCAGGGGAGCTGCCTGCCCCTCCTGCCCCTCCTGCCCCTCCTGTCTCTCCTGCCCTGCAGTGAAGGGGCACTGAAGTGTGGCTGCTTCCAGAAAGTGCTGATTCAAATGAGCTCTGCCAGGCTGCCGTGGGTCAGGAGAGCTCCCAGGTCAAATCCACTCTTTGGGCAGTAGCTGGAAGCAAAGATGCCTCATGGTGAGCTGTGCTGGTGTTAATTCTGGAGCTCCCTTTCTAGCCAAAGCCCTTGAGCTGTGCTGGTGTTGCTCCTTCCCCTGCCCAGCAGACATTGCTGCTCAGCTGTTTGGTTTTCATCCCTTCCTAATTTTACAAGAAGTGACAGTAAATCCATTCTGTATGCACAGGACTGTGTGGGGTGTTTAAACAACCATTTGCATCCAGATCAGGTGATGGCTTTGGGGTATCTCCTGGCAATGTGGTTTGGTGTGGGATATATCATGCTGTAAAAGTTAATGTTTAGAGCCTGATAGTCAATCTGCAAGAGCAGGAGAGCATTTGGCCATAAGCTGTGCTGTGTGAGGCCATCCCATGGCCTGTGGGTGCCTGGGGTTTCAGGGGTGTCACCAAGGGGTGTCAGGGATGTCTCCTATCAGACCTTCCTGCGGATACTGCCACTGAAGGGCTCCCAGGCACAGCCAAGAGTATCTGCACAGCTTGTCTGCACATCCACAAGGGCCATTATCTTGGGAGGAGGAGGAGGAGGGGGAGCAAGGGGACGTGGTAGAGGACGATAAGGCCACGGAGCAGAGGATTTGTGGGAAGTTATGGGCATTGAATTGGCATTATGCCCAGCAGGTTCTCATTTCCCTGGCTCTGTGCTGGCCCATCCCCAGAGCAGAGAGGGAGCAGGATGCACCCACAACTGAGAGCTGTGCCCCAGAACATCATGGCCAGGGAGTGCAGGGAGCCAGAGTTTGTGGCCCTGGGACCTTGGGCAGACAGCAGGTGGCAAAAGGGATAAAGCAGAGGAAAATGAGGTTGCTGCACTGCTGCCCCGTGGGTGATGCTGAGGGAGATGCTCCATTTTAAATCAAACTCAGATCAAAGTGGAGATGGCTCCTCTGCTGCTTGGGGATGCACAAGGCTGTGTCTGAGCTCATAACATAAGGGCAGCTTTTACTACTCAGAGCTCTCTCCTTGCTCTGCTTCACTCCTCAATGCCCTCACAACAAGCCAGCATTTGCTCTGCTTCATATTCCATTGGCTTAGAAGAACTGGGGGGAGATTGCCATGGCTTCCCTTCTGGGCAGGAGTGGAGGCAGGGCCTCTGCTGCTCTGAACTGGGCAGGATGCTCTCTGTAGGAGAGTTGTCTTTGAGGCTTCCTTTTTTCTAGCACTGGGGTAGGGTATTCCCCCATTAGCTCAGCCTGCACCCCCAGGTTAAGTCTCTGATGAGGAGCCAAGGTGCAGCAGGGGACTGGCAGCACAGTCCAGCCCCGCAGGAAGCACTGCAACTTCCCTCTCCATGGGGCAGGGAGAGGCCATCTCCTCGGCCAAAGCAGAAATGCTCCAGTGTTGTTATCAGGTCTCTGGCTCAGGGATAGCAGCTCTTCTCCTGTGCCTCCTGAGCACTCTCAGAAGCAGCACCGTAACTGCTTAAGTCCTTTGCTCTTCCCCTGTGTCCTTGACGTGCCACCCTGGGGAGGGCTCAGCCATCCAGGAACATGACAGCAGCGCTTGGCATAGGCTCAGGAGTGTCCTTGATGGGGTGTGCTGGGTTTGGTAGCCACTGGGGAGGGTCAGCCCTGGGATGTGCCTGCAGGTGCTTTGGCCCTGGCATCTGCATTCACCCTCCTTCATGTCCCCCACAGAGCTCAGAGCTGCCTGGGACAGGTCTGAGAGCAGCAAGGGCATGTGGGGGGATGGAACCTGCAGGCCAGACCTGCTTGGTCCAGTGGTTTCTGCAAGACTTTTTCCCTGCTCTCATTGCCTTGCTCAGGCCTGGATGGATGAAATGGACTTTACAGCCCCAAATCCCTTAATCTCCAGTATACTTAGCAGTATTAGCCAGCCTACAGAAGTTATATACACAGTAATTGCACTCAGTGGAGGACACTCTCACAATTTCATGCTGGAAGAAAATGTGTTATTCATTTTCCCCCATCTCCCACCTATCTATGCAAAAGAACATTGGAGCCATGAAAGGGATACGTTAAACATGCAGAAAAATGTCATAGCTGAAATACAACCTGCTCTCCTGGCAATTAACCCAGGCAGCCTTGCAGAAGCTGTGCAGGGTGAAATCTGCTCAAAGTGGGGCCTAAAGCTTCAGCACATCTTAGCTACTAATGCTAAGCAAGTTATGCTAAGCAATTAATATCCTTTACTTCTTTACAGCCCTCCCTTTGTTTTTATTAAGCATCCCTGCTAATACATTTAGCAAAGCTTGCAAAGCCTCTCAAAAAGCATGATCAGCTTCCATAATCTTATATACAGAATGATCACAAGCACCAGACCTAATAGACTCAAAGCTAGTGCGATTACCACTGGGTGGAGCAGGAGGTTATGAATTCCTGTGGCTGTAGGTGACCACCCTGGGAGAGCTTCCCACCAGTGTGTTCTCCATCTCTTTTTCCTCTTTTGAACACACAACACATTTCATCCCCATTATGGTGGACAGTGATTATAGTTTATCAATTCATATATGTTTTAATACTTGATGTAAGTCATCATGTTGTGATAATTTTCTTACCAGCATTAAGATTAGTTCCAGTTGAAGTAGGTAACAAGTCTTTAACTAGTGTATAATTAGACTGTAACAACTGGCAAGACGTAACAGGAGCTCTATAATTAAAATCATACCCTATAATTCCACTAAAGTCACGAATGTAAATATTCAAATGATTACTTGTATCTGCAATAATATCACCTCCTAATATAAAACCACAAAGAGTCCTTAAGAAAACATATCCTTTTCCAATATATATAAGTGCAGTTGCAGGGATTTCATCAGCATGTGTTTCAAAATGACAAATATTTTGCTCAGTGTCAAGATGTGTCTTGGGCTTTAAGGGTGTTACAGTTGAATCCTTGTTGTTCCCATGTACTGTTTGCCACCTGTGTCCACTCTGTGGTGTCCATACTCTATGTTCTATGGGAAAGAGGATGAATGTATTGTGATTTAGTGCAGCAATTGGCTCTGTGCTGTATACTGAAGCATATTATTATTAAGACAGAAGCTGTGACCTTATTGTTAGTGGGGTCATAATTGGCCAAATACTACCAGGACTGGAATTCTCTCCCAGTTGTGCTGTCCCAAGCTACTTTTCAAATCTCTGTGGGTAAGGTGCTGTTTTTGCCTACCTTTGTAATTTCTGCCAGTGTGGAGTGCATCCACAGTTGAGTGTGGGTACAGCTAAGAGCTGGTGAAAGATTGCCCTGGACTATTCCAAGTGCCTCTCCAATCAGCTGGTGGTCTTTCTCATTAATTTTCTCCCACAGAGGCAATATATCAGACAAGAGCCATTGATTAGTCCCCAGTGCTAATAGAGAGGATTGCAATGGGTGCTCTAATATGCTTAAATCACTTGTTGTAGCACTTAGTTTATTTAGGAACACTTCAACATCTATACCATTTAGGACTCCCAATCCTGTCCCTGTAATACTGGCTGCATCCCTCCCTGTTTGCTTTGAAGGGGGATGAGCAGGAAAGGGTAATCACTCCTGGGTCAACACTTCACAAGTGATGTTAATTGTATACTATTACTTCTTAAACTATTATCTGTCATCACACAACAACTGGTATTAAGTCTTGAGCAGCAGCTGGTATTATCAAGGCAATGAGACCTGTCCTTCTGCTTACCTCTGCCCAGGCTAAATTATAAACCTTATCTGATGGACAACAGAAAGCAAGAGCCTCCTTGTCAGGTGTTTCAGGAATTGGGAACCTTGTTCCTGTATAATCTAGGAAAACTATCTTCCCTTTGGATTTGTTAACTTTCCACTAATCCAGATCATCCATCATTTTTATCCTTAGCTACGCTGTAGCAGTAACAGAGTCAATAATACCAAGAGCAGTGAGATGTCCCATTCATTCTTAGCTGATGTGAGAGTTTTTCCAGGAGTCAGTCATTTGTCACCTGGCTGGCTAGTTACCACCTGCTTGATGGGAGAATGGTGTATCCATCTTTCTTTTCCTAAACTTTTAACAGCAAAATAGGAACATGGTAAGATGGTATATGGTGCTTCCCACTTGGGTTCCAGTTTGTATTTTCATGAGAACATGTTAATTAAAATGTCATCTCCAGGTTGTATATAATGGACCTGTATTTCTAGATGTGTGGGCTGATACCATTCAGCTTATTCTGTTATTTTCAAACCCCTCCTGCATATATATGATGTATTGTGTCAACCATTCATCAGATGAGATCAGTAGGTGTCTTAACTGGGTATTACCTTCTTTAATAAGGCTCTGGATCAGCCTTTCTTGTGGGAAAGGCTTCTACCCAGCCTGGTGACTGATGTATTATCACTAACAAATGTATTCATTGCTGCTATATCAGGCAAGGCACTTCCTTCCTTAATTTCTGTAGTGGCCTTGGTTTGTGGCTGGACAGCAATTTCTCTGAGTAGCTGATTCCAGCACTTGTTTATTTCTTCTCCACTTGATACTTTTCCCCCAGTGATGTGAAAAATCCTCGTTCTTTCCATAGCTTTGCCATTGTGTGGCATACCCTGAGAGCATACAGAGAGTTTTTGGTCTCGTTTCCCTTTTCTCAGTTGTTCTGTACATGTCAGGGCTGCCAGTTCACCCTGTCCTTGCTGGGAGTGTGCTGTGGTTGCACTAAGCAATTAATACCCTTTATTTCTTCACAAAGTGAGGAGCCAGTCCCTCATCTTTACAGCTGGGTGTTTGTACGTCCCACGCCTGGTGCTGCTCCTGTTTGCAGAGCTGATAACTGATGGCAGAGAAGACTTTACTGTCTGAGGAATACTTATGCAAACAAGCACAATGGCTTAATAGGGAACACCCAGAGAAATCTCCAAAGAAAGCACCATAAATTCCTCTTCCTGTGGATTTATGGGGAGATTTTTCACAGATATTTATGGTTTCCCAGGTGCGTTGTTGTGACTCCTTTGCACAGATTTGCATGGCGTGCTCCAGGAGCTGATGAGAGGGGAACACTGATGGGGCAGCCCAGTGTTCATACCAGGATGGTAATGATGGAAATGGCTCCTTAATCCCTTGGTGAATTCCTCTTGTGTGCAGCAGCTGTAGCTCTGCCAGCACCAGCTGAGCACCTGAAGAGGCTGGCAAGCATGGCTGGGTGGATTTAGGTGGCCCTGATCAATTTAGATGGTCCTGGTGCAATGCCAGGGTAGGTCACTTGCCACAGCCCTGTCTGAACGTGCTGCCCCATCCACGCTTTCAGGGCTGGGCCACACCAACACTCCCCTGCTGCCATGCACAGCCAACCCACTGAACCACATCTCTTCTTCTCTTCCTTTCCAGGTTCCTTGCCTCGCCAGCAGGTCCTTGTAGGGTTTCAGCTCTGGTAAGTGCAGTTGTGTTTTCTGTTCACTGAGTCTGTTGTGAAAGTGTCACCTTGGGTTGGAAGGGTGCTGGGGCTGGGCACCACCACTGCTCTCCAGGCAGGTGGAAGAGCCTGAGTGTGCCCCTGTTAAGGAGCCAGTTCCTGCTGCTCTTCACCCCAGAGTTATTTCCCCTGTGTGTGAAAATACACTGAGATGTGTCTATCAGTGCCCTCCCATAGTCGGTGAAGGGAAACAGTGTGCACATCTTTAATCCTTCCTGGGTAATCTTTGTTAGATGGGAATTGAAAACTTTGGTGATTGGCATGATGATTGTGATAAAAGCTGGGAGGTATTTCCACTGGGTGTGACTTTAGGGGACCTCAGGGGAACAATAAGAAGGTGAATTGATGGGTGGAAGGAGAGCACAGCCTGCCTGGGGACCTTTGCACAGGAGCCAGGCTTCAGGAGCATTTAGGCCCTGGAAGAAATGTGAATGTCAGAAGCTGCAGTCCTGGCTGCAAGCTCGTGTTGTCACCTGTAACCTTTCCAGGAATGTGCTCCTCTCAGGCCACCTTCTCTGCCACCAGCCACCCAGCTGACTCTCCTGAGGGTAGAAGGATAACATTTCTGGGCTTTCTCAGGCTCAGGTCCCTGTGCCATTCAGTGTTTGATGTTTTCACACTTCTGAAGTCCCCATGGGTTTTCTGACCTTACCTTTAACGCAGCAGAAAGGGTCCTGGTTCTGTGATGAGGTAAATTAGCAGAGGTGTATTGCAATCAGTGTGGCTACCATGTATTGTGTCATCTTCACCTTTGTCCTCTTGATGTGATTTTTTTAAAAAGTATGCATTTATCAAAAAAAGCAGCCTGTTTGTTTGATGCTATATCTGTTGGTTTGATAATTAAGTCCTGTGGAAGGCACTGACATCAGCCGTGTGCTCAAGGATTTGCCACTGATGTCCCAGGTTGCATGACCTCATTGAACTTGAAGGGTTTTCTTTTCTTTAGCTGCAAATAGTTCACTACTTGGGGCCTAAATTTATTGAAGGGAGGACTGTTACAGTGATCTCAGGGTTGGTTTTGGGGTGCTGCTGGCATGGCCTTGCCCTGAGACAGAGCTGTTCTACAACAGGGACACCACTGTCTGGGGCATATCTAACCCTGGCAGGGGGCAAAGGAAGGTTGTGGATCCTGGTGCCTAGGGAGCTGCCCTGATGTCCTCTCCTTGTGCATCCATCTCCCTGGAGGGCATCAGGCATGGTGTGAGCTTACTCCAAAAGCTGCTCCTCACTCCTAAACTGTGCAGAGACTTCTCATCTGTGATGCATTGCTTGTGACCTTGGCAGCCTCAGCTGGGAGCAGCTCAGGCCCTTGGGAGAGCTGTGCTGTGTTGAGGAAGCAGCACTGCCATATTCCAGCACGTGGAGAAACTCCAGCCAAGAGTTGAAGAACCAATCAAGAGATTTTTCTGTGTCAGGGCTGTGTTACATTGGGAAGTGAACATATAGCTTTGTCTTCCCAGACAATTCCTGCAGGAACAGCTCTGGCCACACTCCCTCCAGCAGCAAAAAGCAAGTGTCTATAGCTTCAGAGTGGGGACAGGCAAGACAGGACCCACTGGTCCTCCAAAAAGGGGAGAAAGTGGAAAATGGCTTGGAGGAGGGGGCAGTGGGGGAGAAGAGGCCATGGTGGTAGAGCTGCCTCTCCTGACACACAATGTAATCAGCTCATGGCTTCTTCTCCCAATCCTCTTACACCCCTCCCGTTGCACATCTTTCCCCAGACGTGGCCATGTGTGTTAGCAGAGATAAAAGCTCTCTTCCCACACGGGCACTTCTTCCCCAGCATGCTTAATCATGAGCCAACGTGGCAAACAGCCTTCCTGAGAGGAGAGCCCCGGGCTTGGCTCTTCACTCTCCCTCCCTGCCTCCTGCCTTTTGCCTGGGCCCCCACTCTCCTGCACCCCGGGGCTCCCAGCACACCCCTGCAGCCTGCGCAGCCATCACGTGCCTCTGACAAATGAGCTTCATCTGCACCCAAAATTAATCACGTTGTCATGCTGGCAGAGGATGAGGCAGCTGTGCTGAAATGCCTGAATCCCTGGCTAATTTATCACAGGGGCTGGATGCAGAGCTGCTCCACAGCTCCTGCCGCATGGGGACATGCTCCGGAGAGGCAGATGGGGACAAGGAGCTGTGAGGCCTGGGAGTGAATGCTCAGGAGGTCACATTCTCCTCCCCACCCAGAGCTCAGCCACTGATTTTCAACCAGGAGAACCTGGTGGGAGGTTGCTGGTGCCCAGGGCTGATGCTGCTGGTGACAGCCTGGCTCCTCTGAGCCACCTCGGACCTGGAAGTTGATGAGTCCTCCTGCACTGGAGCATGCTCAGGAACCCGGAGCAGAAGACTAGTGAAGGAAATGGATACGAGGGAATTATTCCAGGATTTCCAAAGCTATGGTCTTCGTGGACGGTGGAAGGAGGAGGCAGCCAGCCAGGCTGATGTGTCTTGTTCACTTCATTGCTCCAGTTTTGCTCATCAGAAGCAAAGTGTTCAGTGGCTGTGCCCATGGTGCCTGTGATGGGCTGAGATCATCATGGAGAACCAGCTCCAGGACCAAGGGCTTCCAGCTGGACCAGTTCCTGTACAGGATGTCAAGGATGGGGGCCAGTTGTGATGTTTGCTCCTGGTGTTGTGCATCTTTCTGGGATCCACATCATCCTGCTTGCCAGCTGCTCCTCTCCACTTCAGTGTGGGTTTGCTGGGCAAACTCTCTTCTCCTAAGTTCATCCCTACGTGGATGTGGTTTTCTCCAATATAGACACCCTTGCTTGTCTTGTGGTAATTAATTACTAATTCCAGACCAGACTCAGCTCTGGAGTGCTCATTAACTAATTGGATGCCTTCCAGCAAATCCCAGCAGTCCCTGCACGATGGGAAAGTCATGCATTCCTTGTCTGCTTCCTCATTGCTTTGTCCCCCCATGGTCGATGGGAGCACCTTGGAAGAGCCACTGGGGCTGCTCCCCTGGAGCTGCTGGCAGCACAGCAGGTCTTTCCTTGGGGTGCATAATAATGGACAGCAAAGCAAAGCAACACACAGATGCCCTGTACAGTGACTGGTGGCATCCTCTGCTGTGCTCCCAGCTGCTGGAAGAGGCTGGAAACCTGCTCTGCCCCCTGGTCTCTAAGGCTTTCACACCAACTCTCTTTGCAGATGTCAGATGTAGGGTTTTTCCACACAGCCTGGCAGAAATGCTGGAAAACTGTTGTCCTGTGCAGTCTGAAGCTCTGTGTTGCTCACACTTTGCTGTCATGGGGAGAACTGGTCCCATGTTTTTAGAGAAAAAAGGCTTTTATCCATAAAATTGAGCTGGTGGTGCTCCCAGCAGCTTTCCCAGACAAAACAGTGAATGGCTTTTGTTAAAACTTTAAATCTTAACTTACAAGGGCATGGACTCCCTTAGATCAGCCATAAGCTGGTGCACAGATAAACATGGTGTTTTGAGGAGGGAGAAGGGGTGTTTTGGTCTCCTGTGCCTCTGAGGGCCCCATGGGGTCTCTGGCCACTGGGCACCAGCAGTCATGGGCAGCTGAGCAAGAGGCAGTGGAAAGTTCGGTCTGAGCATCTCTGAGCCTCGTCCTCAGACCCTGCAGCCTGCTGTGCTGACCCAGGAGCTCTCCTGCCTCCTCACCTGAGTGCTTCAGAGTGGATTTTGGGGCTGGGCTGTGCTTGTGACTCTGTTTCCAGGCTCTTTGGAGAAGCAGATGTGTGCATTCCTGTGAGCAGGAGACATGTCTGACCTGATGTTCATCCTTATTTCAACGCCCCCAGGGCCTTTGGGGGATGATGCAGCCTTCAGACAGCACAGAGGAAGAGTTACAGTTCTCTTGGCTCAGTTGCAGTGAGCTGCTGCCAAGGCAGGGGCTCCCATGGGTGCCACCCCTAACCCTGGTGACATGGTGATGGGTCCTGGTGCTCAGCACTGCTCAGCCTTGTTGAGCCTGTCTTATTTTTTCTCCGTGCTCTTATTTTTTTAAGTCAGGGCTGCAGCTGAGGTTCTGTAGGCACCCCTTTGCCAAAACATGACTGGCTTGTGCCCCCCTGTTGAGTGAAGAGGCCAGGGAGGAGCTGGGAAGCAGCTGAGATGTGACATGGAAAATTGGAGATGTGTGGTGACACCAGAGCAAGAATTGGTCAGACAGCTTAGGAAATTACAGTTTGGGTTTCCAGAGGGTGTTGAGAAGGTGGAAGGCAGAGCCTGGAGCTGAGAACATCGATGCTGGGAGACTCCAAGAGATGCCATTGCTTGGGCTGTGTGAGGAGGAGTGCTGAGGGTCAGTCCCAGGTCTCCCAGAGGTGGCTGGGACAGGGCAGGACCTCCTGCCAGAGTCAGGCCTGGGCAGGCACTGCTGGCTCTGCTCAGCATTTGCCATCCCCTGGGCTGGGAGGGAGCCCAAACACCGCTCCAGGAATGGCTGAGAGAGGCATTCCCAGGAGCACAGGGGATGCTCCAAGGATGCTGAGCCACCTCAGCAGAGGGAAACACTTGTGTGCCCAGAGAAAAGGCTTTTCCAGACTCTGTGAGAGCATGGGGAAAGCCTCTTGTGGCTGTTTTGAAGCACTTTGCAGTTGGAGGTGCCCAAGTCTTTAGGACTCAGGGTACAGTTTCTGAAACGATCTGTTCCCTAGAGATTCAAAGAACTGACTCTGCAGGTCCCTGTGTACCAGAAGGCAGGGCAACCCTCAAGGACTTGTCATGGCAGGGCTGACACCAGCCTGCTTTTTCTAGGTGCAAATAACTGTGCCACAAATTACATCAGACTTGGTTATCCATTAACAACTGCTCCTTTGATCTTTTGTCAGTGTGAAGGAACTGGAAGAGTTTCTTTGGGTCTAGTCCAGCCCCAGGGTAGTAAATTGGACATCTCCTGGCCCTCTGTCTCTTGTAGAATCCATATGGATGTAATGGATTTAGTGGCATCTTGCATTTTCCTCTCTCAAGGCACAAAGAATGGTATTTCATCCTGGCACCCAGTGGTGCAGAACCCCTGCACCCACATTTTGGAGAGGGCTGTGCTGTGAATCCCCACCTGTGCTCCTCTGAGCTCAGCCTTTGGGGGTTGGGCATGGTTTGAGAAGGGTTGGACATGGTTTGTGTGGGGTTTGGAATGGTTTGTGTTTCCTTGAACCACTGCTCTTCCACAGAGCTGGAATCACCAGCCTCTCTGGCACACCCCAAAGCCAGCTCCAGGGAGCTGCAATAACCTGGTGTGACTCTGCAGAGCCTGATTTCTAGTCCCTGTCATTAAACACCCAGCTGTTGAGATCTTTTATCTGTATTCAAATTGAGACTTGGCAGGCTTAGGTAGCAGGGAGCTCATCTCGGTGACCAGGAAGATCTGTTGAGCTCTTAAAGCAAACTCATCATCCCTCAGGAGGATGGGCAGGGATGTGAGCATGCCAGAGATGCTTTCATGGGCTGAGCTGGTGAGACTGGGTGGGAAACTCTGGGGTATCAGCCCATGGGAGCTTCCTTAGAGATGGGGCTCCAGACACCACAAGAAGTACCCTGAGACCCTAAGGCACACAGGGGCTACATTTTGTGCTGAGATGTTGAAGGGAGAAGAGGGCTCAGCATCTGGAGATTTTCCAGGCAGTGCCTGAGCTGAGCCTAAGGATAACCACCTCATCACACTGGAGCTGGCAGGAGAAGATGGCTGCTGCCCTAAATTCCAGATTTGTCCATCACTAGCGATAATGCACCGAGAAATAAATGTCACTTACAAAATTTATGGGAGAGAGCAGCTTTGCCAGTCTCCTTTTTTAAGGTTATACTAAAAATTAAACCACATTTCGCCCCAAGGGGGAGCGGCAGGCTGTCACCGTAACAAATGTGCCGGTGTGTCACGGAGCAGCACACATGTGTGTGCACACAGCGTTCGGGAGGCAGCGCGGCGCAAGCCGAGCCGCTCACGTGCCTGCTTAGCTGAGGACAATCGTTCTTTTTCTGCTTACACTTTAGATGGCACTTTCCTGGCCGCGTAAAAAAAAAAGAAAAAAGAAGGAAAAAAAAAAAAAAGAAAAACAAACATAAAAAGAAAACCATGGGAAGCTCAACACCGAGTTCCCACTATAAAACCTGCCGCGTGAGTTCTTCATGCAGCGGAAGCCACACATGGCACGGCCTCTCGCTCACGGAGAGCATCTCATGCCGGCAGCATGGGCAGGATGGGATCCCGCAGCCCCATGCCGTAGGCACCATCAGCTCGCAGGAGGTGTTTTTCTAAGGTTCAGCAGGGATCAGTGTGCCTTTGAGGACTGTTTTCCCTCCTTGCCCCGTGCTGGGTGTCTGGACGGGTGCTCCGGCTGGGGATGTTCATCAGCTCTGGCAGCGGAGCTGATGCGATTGAGGGATTTTCTCACCCTGCGCTCTGCACTCATTAACATTCCCCTGCTAAGGAGTTCAGAAGCGTCGCCTCATCTCACCGCAGCTTTGGTTTGTGATGAGCAGTGCAGGGGGGAACTCCCCCCGGCCCTGTGGGTTCTGTCCAGGCAGCCACAGGGCCACAGAGCGAGGGGATGTGGCTGAGAGAGCCGCTGCAATGCAGTGCGGTGCCACCCACAGCACATTACCAGCAAGGAGTCCTATTTCTGCCGGGCACTGGGAGCTGGGCAAGGCACATGCCCTGGTTGAGGGAGGGTGAGGCTGCCTGCCTGCAAACGGAGACCTACAAACAGCTCCTCTGTGGTGTCACAACCCCGTCCTCTGCGCAGGCAGGGAGAGAACCCAATTTTGGAAGCCTCCTTCCCAGATCTCACAGTCGAGAATCAGGAGAGATATTTTTATTTGGTCTTACAAGTAGGTCTTGAGACGTCTCTAAGTGGGTGCTTCATAGTCAGCGTAGAAATAAAACCCTCCCCTGCGCCACACAAAGCCCTTCACAGCAGCCAGCCTGAGGCTTTGCCCTGCTGCCTCTACTCTGTGCTCTCCTTTTGCTCCATGTCCCTGGCCAGCTCTCCTGGGGACACCTAGAGCAGGCTGACACGAGTTCTGACCCCTGTCCAGCAAAATTTGATGCAGGTGATGCTTCTAGACTTTCTGTGGTGGGTCCCAGATGTCTTTTTAGTCACCTGAAATGTGTCAGTCTGTGTTGAACCAAAGAAGAAAAGTGTGCTTGATGATTTTTTCCCCCCTGAATATTTTAATTCTTCCATCCAGAAAACCTGATTCTCCCATGGAAATTGTGTTTCCTGTT
The DNA here is from genome assembly GCA_024865655.1 of Emberiza elegans. NCBI lineage: Eukaryota > Metazoa > Chordata > Aves > Passeriformes > Fringillidae > Emberiza > Emberiza elegans. The sequence continues at coordinate 3,899,995 of JALJVW010002397.1, forward strand.
TGAAAACAGGTTGTTAACACGCCACTCAGCACTACAGAAGGCTGCTTTTCCAGGGGCTAATACTTGAAGATTGACTGATTTCAATATCTAGCACGCTACATCCTCTGATTCAGCCTTCTCCTTGCATCATCAGGGCTTTTGTGCTTTTCCTTTCTCCGATTTGGATCCTCTGGTGCTTTGTGAGACCCAGGCTCCTGCTGCAGCCCGGCTCAGCTGAGCTGAGGAAGACCTCTCCACTCTGTCTGTCTGGCTATTTCCATGAAACCTCCAGGAATTTAATATCTTTGAGATTTTCAGCTGTCACTCACAAGCTGTTGAATTTGACTGCTGAGTCGGAGAGTAATTAGGGTAGACAGACAACACGTGGAGCACGTGATGGCACAAGGCTTGTTTTCTTAAGGAAACCACACCAACAAAAAAAGGAAAAAAGATCTAAAAATACCTATTTTCAAATTTTTTGCCTTGTTCTACCTGCAGATAGGTCTTGACTGGCAGGAAGGGAACGTGGGCTGCCTTAGGGTGGTGACACCCAGCACTGGGTGCGGTGTGGGCAGGATGGGTGTCCTTGTCCCTGCGGTCCTTGGGGACACAGGGCTGAGAGCTCAGCATGGTGACTTTGGTCCCTTTGAGATGACATTGGGTGTGAATGAAAGATGTGACACGAGCATCTCCAGCAGTGCTGTGCTATTTCAGGGCAAACCCATCAACTCAGAACCATCTTTTATAAATAAAGGAGGTTTTAATTAAAACCACAAATTGTTAACAGTCTAGTACACTGCGCATTCTGCCAAATAGCAGAGCATTCTTGAAAGTACCTGTTAAAATACTGAATGGTGCTGCCATTAAGGGATTTTGGCTGGCTGGCCAAAGGTCTGTGTCCTGCTGCAGGACACTGGAGGTGTGCAGGTGGTGCAGGATGTCTTGGCTGAAGCAGCCAACATGGGGTTTGGAGGTGATGCCTGATTGCTTTGTGTGCCATGTCTTGCCCTTTGGAAGGGGGATACCAGCACTGGGAGCAAAGAGTGGGCAGGGTTGTGCCAAGGGAGCTACCGAGCCTCTTACTGTGTAGGGAGGAAAAGAAGATGCTGCCTAAGGCTTGTAGTGGAGCCTCATGCTGCAGGCAGAAACAGGCAGGAGGAGAAGGACGTGGGCTGCTGCTGAAGGCTGCAGTTCCTGGTCGAATCACTGCCCTCCAGGGGCCAGCTTTGTGTCTGGGATGCTCAGAGAAACCCAGCCCCACACAGCTGCCTGCCTGTGCCAGCTTTTATTCCCTTTACCCGCTCCTCTCTCTCAGTGCTGGCGGGCAGCCCAGTGCCAGGCTTTTTATGGTTTTCTTTTTGTCTTTTTCAATGAGAATAAATCTTTTATCTGTTGACTGTGAGACTGTGCTGCAAACAGAGTCGTACAGATCTTGTGGGTTTTTATAGCCACCTCCATCTTCCAGGTTGATGGTTTGCAGCTTGGTCAGTGCCCAGAGTTGGCACTGCTGGCTCTGGCGGAGATTAACCCCAGCTGCTCCGTGCTGGAGACTGAGATGCAGGGATGGAGACCTGCCCTGCCACCCCCATGATGTTGTCTCTGCTTGCCTTGTACTGAGTGTTAGGGGAAAAGGGAAGCATGTGGCTGGAAAGAGGCAGACATAGAGCAAGGAAAAGCAGCTCATTTTGCTTAATTATGACTGACTGTGACAGCCTGCATCTTTAGTTTGAAAAGTATCTGTGAGGTATGGGCTGCTTCTCTCAAACAGGATAATTATGTTAATTAAAATGCTTTCTTTATGGCAGTTCTGATTAATAAAAACAGTTCCAGTGCTCTCTTTAAACGCGCTAACCTTCTGTTGTGCGGGAAAACTGGCTTTTCTCAGCAATTTATGACTTTTAAAACAGATTAGAGTGGGACAGCCTGCTGCTTTCACACAGTAACGCTTCCTCCCCGGGGGAGAGCAAGGCAGCCCACCAGCACAGTGCCCTGCTCGTGGGGAACAGACGGAGCAGAGCACTCGGGCAGCGACGCCGGAGCAGGCAGCAACATGTGCCCGTGTGGGAGCGAGGGATGGGAGGCGTCACAGAGCTCTGCCAGAGTGCCAGGGAATAAAAATACCACTTATTTCTCTAATTGCTGTTTATTTCCTCTGCAAAGTATTGCGATAATTAACAAGCTCCCAATTAAGAAAAAATTGTGTGTAGAGGAAAAGCAGGTATGGGTGCCAAGAGAGCTGGGTTTGTGCCAGAGCGTGGTGAGGGGCAGTGGTGGTGGGTCCCTCTTGCTGACCTCACGTGGGATGGGGTCCTTTGGGGACTCCAGCACTCTGGAGGATGTGGTGAGTTCCCAGTTCCTCACTGGAGACCTTTCCCAAGATGACGGTCGTGCTTCCAGAGGTTTGAAAGAATAGGAGCTCATCTGACCACTGGTGTGGCTGCCTCATGTTTGGCTGGTTTGCTGGTCCTTGAAGGCGTTTATTTCCTGCACATGGAGATTCAAGGCCCTTGAGCAAAGTGGGTTTGGAGAGGGGCTGAGCATCCAGCACCCTCCTGAAAATCAGTGACAAATTGGGAGGGCTTGGTATCTGTGGATAGCTCTGAAAATATAATCATCAGGCAGCCCAGTGTTCATAAGGAGGGTGGGTTTGCCACACATTTGTTCACAAATGTCAGTCTCCAGCAAGATGCATGTTCCCACTGTGGCAAGGAGGTTTTGTGTCCTCCCCACCCTCCTTTTTCCTTTTTCCACATCTTTCCCCTGGCTTGCCACCCCTGCTGGCAGCTGGTGCCTTAGGCTGGGCCAGATGCTGGAGCAACACCTGGAGCAGTTCTTAGCTCCCACTTCCCAGGCCCAGCAAGGGACTCTTACACAGGGGTAGTGACTTACCTTGGGTCCCTTCCCTTCCTCTATGCCCAGGAAGGGACCAGCACCTCCAGCAGCCCATCCTCAGGTTTGGGGAGTGCTGCTGAGCCCTCTGCTTTGGCAGGTGCTTGGGATGGGTGACACCATCCAGCTGGCCAGAGGAGTTTGGGTCTGTTCTGCCCTGCTCTTCTAGGAGAGAGGGAAAGGGAGTGCTTGTCCCTGACCCTGTGAAATGCTGCATGTGACCAACAGCCCTTGCCTAAAGCATTAGTTCGCCATCAAGCCGTGACTCCTGATGCAGAGCTGATTAACTTCACTGGGTTTGCTTGACGTGGTGAGCTGTTGGCAGGCAGCCCCCCTCCCCCTCTCTTGCCATGTTTGAAGTATTTTGGGAAGGATTGGTGTGGGAGATGGGGAGTAAAACCACCACAGAGGTATGGAGTATAGGCCAGGGGAGGGTGGTGTGGGGCTGTGGGGTGAGGTTCCTGCACACATCCAGCAAGGCACCTTTGCCCCTTGGTGTTTGCAACCCACAGATGTTGGTGAGCAGTGCAGTCACTCAGGAAAGCTATCCAGAGCTTCCCTGCAGGTTATCCCCCCAGCCTGGGGGGCAGCAGCCACCCCAGCACGGCTCCATCCCCCTGGCACAGCCCTTTCCTTGCCCTGCAGGCTGAGCTGGGGCTGGCTCTGCTCCGCTCCTCTCCTCGCTGCCCCGTTTACCTCTGCTATATTTACATGTCTATTTTATGATTTCAATTTTTAATGCTTCTGCTCTTTGAAGATGCTTAATGCTTTGGAGTGGAACATTTTCTTCTGAGTCCTGAGTGCCAACTGAGGACAGACCAATAAATCAACTAATAACTGGAACCTCATTTTCTGCTCCCATGGCTGTGAGTTAACCCTCCTTGTGCCTCCAAGGCTCTCCTGGTGCTTCCCATCTCCCTGGGCAGGAGAGCTGCCTGTGCCAGCTAGGAATGCCCTTTTGCTGGGCAATGCCAGGCCTTTGGGATTCCCATGCTGGGCTGTATCTTAAGTGGTGGTTTCTGGGTGTAACTTAAGTCATGGTTTCCAGCTGCCACCTTCTTTTCCTTTCTGTCACCACTGGTCTCGACACCTTGTTGGGGCAGCAGTGCTGGAGATTAGGAAGGCATCCTGTAGAGAGTGGGGAGCATGGTGGCTGGGCCTGGCAAGTCACCCAGTGAGACCCAGGCTGTTCCAAAGCTCCTCAGGAAGGGACAGCCAAGTGCCATCTTTGTGATGCTACAAATTCCAGGACCTCTAACTGTACTCTGCAGGAATGATGTCCAGAGAAAGCCACTTCCTTGCTGCTTGCACAGGGAACTCTTGCTCTGCTGACAACTTGTGGCAGAACTGGAGGAGCACCTCAGGAAGGCATCCTGTGTCCCTTTTACTGGCAGCTGGAGCTGATGAATCCCCAGTGCAGGAGAATGTGCTCTGCACTGCAGGTCTAACAGAAAGTGGCAGATCTCAGGTAAATCTTCTTTCCAGCTATTCAGCCTAACCCCCAGGGGCTGAGGACTTTCCACACTGCTGCCTTCATTAGCCCAACTCTATTTCCTGTTCTCATTCATCTCAATAACATCTAGTCCTTTAAAGAAGCATCTGCTTTTACCTGTGTCTCAGTTTGAAAAGACAGGTGTCTGCTAAAGAAAGCAGAAGCCTCTCTTGAAATGGAAAATGTAAACCCCCTCCCTACAAATTATTGTAATTTTGAAATTTAAGGGCTTTCAGGCAAAGATATGGGAATAGGAATTACAGTTCTTTTATTAGAAAAAATAAAAAGTGCAGTAATACAAACCAACCCTGCCAGAGTGAGAACATGCCCTGTCCCCTGTGTGTCAGGGTGGGGGCACAGCCCCATGCCATGGGGGCTCAGCCCTCCTGCAGTGCCAGCTGGGATCCTGCACAAGGGGGGAGTTTCCCTCTGCAGCTCCAGGGCTGCTGGAGATGGGCCTGGGCTCCCTCTGGGAATGCAGGGCAGCAGAAAGCTGCTCCTCTGGGAATGCCGTGGGCAAAGGCTGCTGGGGTGTCCCAAAGCTCAGGCTGTATCCAGGTAGGAATGCTTGGCTCCTCCCCTGGGCAGAGCATCTCCCAGTGGGATGATGGAATTTGATCAGCCATGCAGGGACACTCACTGGCCATGAACAGAAGAGATCTCCTGGAGGGAGGATGGGTTGTGGAAAAGATAAGGAAAACTGCCCAGTTAACAGAAGAGAACTGCCCCACCTCTAACAGATGACAATAGAATACACATCCTGGCCGCATCTTGCATTTACAACATAACCTGATCCTGCAGTAAGGTGTGCAGGATCCTTGCAGGGCACTGTGTTTCCCCTCTGCATGTCCACACCTGCAGGCTTGAGGATTCAGGGGCTAGCCCTGCTCTCAAGATACCTTCCCTGAGACAGTCTGCTGGCCTTACCTTGCTCTAACACTTTATTGCCTGTTGAATTATGAAAGCACTGCTTGTATCACCTGGCAGATGGCCACAGAGCTGCCTCTCAGCTGCTCTTTAACTCCTGACTCCCAGGTGTTGCATGCATTAGCCTGGTCTGCTCTGCAGCTGGAGCCAGGCTGTGCCCGTGGGCTGTGCTAAGGTGGGGTGCCAGGGCCCTGGGGAAGCCTGGCCTTGCAGAAAGCAGCCATCCCTGGGCCCTGCTCCCCTCAGGGGGCTCAGGTGCTGTACAGTGGGCAGGGGGTCCCTGGGCCAGCACATGGGGCTGGACATGCCAGGGTCCTGTGGGGAGCTCTGCCAGGCAGGACAGCCTGACGTCCCCATGTCCTGGGCCCCGAGGCCCTCTGGTCTCTCCACAACCTGGCACCAGCTGATCCAGAGCAGAAATGGGCTTCACAGGGCTCCATGGCTGCCTCATGAAGTGCTGGACCCCGTGAGCCAGGCAAATCTCCTGGTACCCTTCCTCTGCCACAGAAGCACAGGGCTGCAGAGCAGTTAACCAAGGCCATGCCATTCCCCACCTTTGTTCTTTGTCTCTGATGCTGTGGGTTTGCTCCTGGGGCTGGAGCCCCACAGATACATCTGCAGGAGCTGGGGCTGCACTGCAGGAGCTGGGGCTGCACTGCAGGTGCCCAGTGATGACCAGGAGTGGGCTCAGGCAGGGTGTGATTCCCTCTTTTGCTGTCAGAAGTGATTTGTCCCTAGGGAGCTCTCACAGTCCTTGCCTTGGCACAGCCTGGTCCTCAGCCAGTGTGGTTTTGGCAAGCCAGGAGTGCCCAGGGCTGGTTGGCAGAGCTGCTCTGGTGCAGAGCTGATGGCTCAGACTGCCCAGTGCCATCTCCTTCATTCCCAGTGAGTGCTGAGAGAGGGTAGGGAAGGGAGCAGGGCCCTTCTTCCAGCCTAGTGCTGGGTTGCTCTCTGATGGCCCATCTTGTGTTTATCCATAATTACATTGTAGTGACAGGGCTACAGTTTCCAAACCCATACACAAATGCTTAATAACCCATGGGAATGCTTTCCCATTCGTTAAGGGGCACAGGCTGGGTCCATTTCCCCTGGTCCCTGCACAAGCCAAGCGTGGGGCAGCATCTCAAGGCTGGTCCCCTCTCTGCTGGGGACCTGTCCTGGAGTGACCCCTCCTCTTTCTCCTGCATCATCCATCAGGCACTCTGGAAATGGAGGCAGAGGGTACTGGGGTAAAATTTTCCATTGGAAAATGTATTTTTTATCAAACTACATTATCAGAATCAGCATGTAGCCATGGAACCAACATTCAGGTGGGAGAATATTGAAGCAAATAATTCTGGCTTCTGTCTGTTGACAGTGTCCAGGAAATTCAAATGTGTCTCTTTGATTTGATGTGTTTTGACTTTTATGTTTTAATTTAATATCCAGGTTGTATTTAACATTTTATTATGGTTCGTGCTTGAGAAATTAAATACTTCTTTCCTTACTGCGGCAAAATTCCTGAATATTTCCCAGTGAAATGCCAGGGCTTGGGTTTTTCCTGAGTCCTGTCCTGCAGGTGATTTTGATTCACTTGAGTTCAGTGATAGACAAAACTTTTCATTAAGGAACCTTGCACAAACCAGATAATGGTTTCTATTAGGCAGTTTCTGAAAACTCATGGCTTTTTGGTTTCATGTGCCTTGGAAATACCCCGGAGCAGGTTTGGGGATCTGGGGAAGCAGCATGTGGCCTTGTCTGGTATTTGGAGGTGCTGCAGAGGCAATGTAGAGGTAGATTTATTTATTGCTTTGACCAGACCACTGTTGGAATCAAGGGTGACCCCCATGGCAGGGAGAAATGACGAGGAGGACTTCATTGACATCAGAAGGCAAATTAATTACTTTATTATACTGTATTATTCTATACTATATTACACTACATCTTAACTCAAACTGCACAAGCACTTAACCAAATCTCCTGACTGTCTCCTGACTAACTGTCAGGACACAGTTTGCAGAGATTGGTCAAGAAAACAAAACACTCACCAGAATCCAATCAAGCAAATTCCTTCAGGTAAATAATCTTCCAGCACATCCCACATGTTCCAAAACACAGGAACAGTAAATGAGATAAGAATTGTTTTGATCTCTGTGGTTCTCCAGGAAAAACCTGAGACAGAGAATTATGTCTCTCTCTGTTCAGAGAATGTGAATGCCACAGACCACTGCAGGATGGAGGTGTCTGGGGAGCACCATGTCCTGTGCTGTTGTGGGTCTCCACTGCTGGGGACAGTGCTGGGAGGTGGCACATCCCTCTGGTGGGATGCCAGGGGGTGCATCCCTCTCCCTTGCTGTGGGACACATGGACCACTCTGCTCTGGCTGACACCATCACAGGGCAGGGGTGCCACAGACTAAAGCCTCCTCTGCACCCCCAGTGACCCCCCTGAGGGAAGGGGAGCTGTAGGCAGAGCTCAAAGAGCAGAAGAGCTGCTGCTGCTATCGGTGCCTGCTGGCTGTTTCCATGCACGTGAGCACGTGCACGGGTGTTTGTGCATGCATGTGGGGATAATACCACTTTCCAGGCAGCTCTTTTAACAACCAAATGACAGCTTGTTTGCTGCTAGGATTGCAGGCCTGCCTGGCAGAGGCTCCACAGTAGAACTTTGGAAGCTGCCGCCAGCGAATAGCCAAACACATTTGTATGGGCTCAGTCGACAGCGTGTTCCAGCCTCCAGCTCTAGCAGGGGGGGAAAAATCATCTCCCTGATATATGTGTTTCAGCACCAATTATCCAAGCCTCATTTGCTCTAGACTCACAAGACCATGTCCCATGACATCTATTAATTGCATTAAAGATCTCTCATTATCCTAAATCTCCAGGATGCCAGGTTGGAGTGGCTCAGGCCCAGGTTTTCAGGAGGGCACACGTGTGTGTGAGCACACGGGCAGGAGGATGCTCCTCATTCAAGGTAGGCAGGGCAGGCACAGCCAGCGCAGGCAGCAGTGGTGTGTTCCTCCCAAGCTCCTGTCCCTGGTTGTTCCCAGCTGGGTTGTGGCTGATCCCTGGGGCTGGATGTGACACTTGGCTCAGAGCAGCCTGGCAGAGCCTTTCCTGTGGTCCCTGAGGTGTTGGATCCATGGGGGAAGGATGGAGGGATGCTGCCAGCACTCTGCACCACACACCACCAAGCATGAGCCCACTGCCCCTTCTTTGCCAAATACTTATTGTTCCTGCCTTGAACTTCTGCAGAGCAAGGCTTGCCAAGGATCCAACATGAATCATTAATTAATTCCTGGAGGGCTTTTTTTTTTTTAAATGTTGTTTGTTTGTTTGTTTTGAGTTTTTTTGGTTTTGCTTTTTTTTTGGTGTGTGTTGTTTTGCTTTCATAATTGAAAGCAGGGAGAGGAAGGCAGTGCAGGTGCAGGATAGCAGAGCTGCAGTCAGAACCATTTCACCATCCATGGTCAGGAGGGTGCCATGGGGGCCCTGCTTGGCCTTGCTCCTTAGGCTGGGATGTAGATGCTGGCTATGGGCACCCAGATTCCTGCCCCTCATCCTGCCTGCCAGGCTCTGTGTGGGCAGACTGGCTATGAGCATCCCTCTCCCCTTGTCACCCTCCTCCTTCATCCCATGTCATGGCTGGGTCTCCTCTGGTATTCACAGTTCTGGGGGTGCCCTTTGCCAAGAGCCTTGCTGGATGCAGGGACCCTGAGGTTCAGTATGGAATTGCTTTGCTTCCTTTGGAAACATCATTCCTTGATGAGGCCTCTGGAGGGGCTGGTGGAGGCAGAAAGCTCAGCAGGGCACCTTGGAAAGAAAAAGGCAAAAGTGAAAAGGACAGAAAGGTCTCATTAAAAGAGCAAAATGCATTTTTATTTACTGGGGCAGCTCAGGATTGTGGAGAGCACAGGAGGGCAGTAAGGCCTGCTTGGAGGCTGACAATCCAACTTTTTGTACGCTGTGTGCTCCAGTCCCCGATCATCCCAGTTTGTTCCAGTGCTGCCTTGGACTGGGGACCACCAGCTGGGTCAGTCTTATGGTGCTGCAGGGAGGGACAGGCCTGATCCCAGAGCTCAGGGAACACAGCAGGAATGGGCAGCATTTGCAGTAATGCCCAGGCCCTCTAGCCTGCACGAGCTCTTGCCATTTCCACCCTCTTTCTGGTGTAATAACTTGTTCCTTATTGACATTTTTATTCTGAACACAGGGAAAATGCCAGAATGGTAATTGCTGTACATGTAAAGCAAGGCACTGTGCCACATCCTCCAGATCATTTCCTTCCCCCTTCTCCCAGCTTGTAAGGCCTAGGTGGAAGTGACAGTGGCTTGGCTGGAGGGTGGGATACAGGGACCCACATGTGCCATGGAGCTGCCACCAGGTGGGTGGGGACAAAAGCACTGTCCCCTCCTCTGCAGTGACTCACAGGGCAGCGGCAGGGATGGCAATAACACCGGGTCTAATTGCTCTGCTAACAGCTAGACCTGCTGCCTCCAGGAGCACTTACATCTGCAGGTATCTTGTGGTTTCTAATACCATCAGAAATCCCTCTTGCTCTCATGTTTACCAGCATGCAATTGCAACCCCTTGATGTCTGCATAACAGCTTTCCATCTCCCAGTTCCCTACAAACAGTGACAGAGCTATGACAATCAGGAAGGAGGCAGACAAGAAGCAAAAACCCACTGGGATTCAGGGAAAACGCTGTGTCCTGCAGGATGTAAATTGAAAATAGAAATGCTCTTCCCTCCCTCCACCCTGAAAGCATTTGATAAAAAGATAATGTAGAAAATGTAGAATTTTGCAAAGCTATGGTAGCCACATTTTTTCATGCAATAAGCCAGAAAATGTTTACTGCATGAGCAGAGCAGAAGCTGTAATGTTGTAAAATGATAGTGCTGGGGAGCCATCTGCTTATTGCCTGAAGTCTGGAGCATGGGCTTTCTGCTCCTGTGTCTTGCAGAGCTGGGTGTGCCCCCCGTGTGCCAGGGATGCACAGTGAATGTGTGTTGCCAGCGTGATTCCTCATGCCCAGGGGCCGGTCCTTCACACTCGGAGAGACCCTGGGGTGTTGTTGGGTTACAGCAGGATGGGTGGTGGCTGGAGATGGCAGGCTCTGGGGATGCAGCAGGAGGATCTGGTTCTCCAAGCAGGTAGAAAAGCAAACCTGGGGCAAAAAAAGCAGCCCCATGAGCTCAGGGGCTCTCAGGATGGCTTTGGAGGGGGATTTCACTGCCACAGCACCGACAAGGGGCACATCAGAGGGCTCAGCACAGCCCTCCCATGGATCTGCATCCCATGAGAGCTGGGTGCATCCCAGGCTCCTCCTGCCAAGGCCTCTGGGCCACGCCAGCACGTGGTTGCCCGTAGTTAAGTGGGGGATTATGCATGTCTGAACAGTTGGCATTGAACTCCTAAACTCTGGAAATCAAATTGTGCCCTGCAGAACGGCTGCCCTGCTGCTGCCGAGGTCAGGGGGATTTGTGGCTGCCTGTAAGAGAGCCAAATCTGTCTTTTCTTCCCCCGCTGAAGGTCGTGCCACAATGCCCTCAGCATCTGGCTAATCCAGCTGGTGCCCTTCACCCACACACAGACCTGCCCATCTCCAGTGCCCGCCGAGGCCACGCTGACTCCATCCTGGCACCCCAGTTCACACAGGGGAGCAGCAGGGACCCCCAGACACCCCTAAGTGTGACAGCCTGGCTGGGAGAATCAGCCTGCAAGTCTCCAGTGCTGTGAATTTGGTCTGTAGCATTGTTTTGATGACAGGAGTGGTGAAATAACACCCAGGGGACAGAAGGGATACCAAAATTATGATATTGCCCTTTGGAATTATTTCACGGTCAATGTAGCTTTCCTGTCCTCACAGTGATATTTTACCCAGCCATTGCTCAGAGGATCCCTGTCCTATATTAATCCATTTCTGTTGATGCACAGAATGAAATGCTATATTCCCCCCAGCCCTCCTGCTGTCCGTTTTGTTTCCAAGCAGCAGCTCGGGCAGTGGTGCTTGCCTGCTGCTGGGAATTCTGATGGGCTGTGGCAGAGCAGGGCTGGGCTATGGATTCATTCATCCTGCTGCTCTCTCACAAGCTGCTCGTGTATTATTGATAACCCAGGGCTGAGTGATTATTACATATATAAATTTATTTTAATTCCTTACGATTGCTGCTGTGATTAAAGGCTGTGCCAGGTTGTACGTAGCCTGGTAGTGATTAGGCACTACAAGCCATGGCAGAGATAATGTGCAGGGCCTGGCTCAGTGAGGCTGACAGATGAGACAGGACTGGTTTTCCCATGCAGGGCTTTGTCCCCGACCTGCAGAGGGATTTCAGTGCCTACAGTTCCTTGGTTTCAGTTCTGCTGTGTCTGAGTGCTGGTGTTGAGCTCAATGCTGGGACATCCCCATGCCCTGGGATTGTCTGCCCCAAGCCATGCAGGATTGCAAGTGACTTCTCCTGGGCATCCAGAAACAAAACTAAATTTTTCTGTCACTTATTTCTTTCCAACCTCTCCAATTTTTCTTAGAATGATGAACTTTGGGCTGGAATTATAAAGGTATCATACAACATCACAGAGTATCCTGAGTTGGAAAGGACCTCCGGGTATTGAGTTCAGTGATCTTAGCTACTTAGGCAGTTAAAGATGGAGAGAAAAGCTGAGGAAGATGAGGTTGCTATGCCCTCCTCACTTGCCCCACAGACACTGACCTGCAGTTTAAATGTCTCAATATCTGGCCATTAGGGCCAAGCAAAGCTAATTGTGTGAGCAATTTTGTTGACTTAGTTATTCTTGTAAACATTGATAGAATCAGCTCTCCTATTCCTTAACAGGAAACACTTCCCAGCAGAAAATATAAACAAATTGCTCTTCATATCAGAGCATTTTAAAATAAAAATATCAATAAGGAGCTAAGTCAAAACTGCATTTTAGATTCAACAGATTATTCAGCAGAAAACACGAAAACAATGAAGCTCCTCTGAGGATGGTAATCAGCACACGCAGACATATTGCTTTTTCAGATCACAAAATCTCAATACCCAAGATCAGTAGAAAACTAAGCAGAAAATGCTTTTTATAGGATTCAAGTTTCAATTAAATTAGAGCAGGTTATTCAACAAGAAAGCCTACAAAATGAAGTCTCGGTTTATGTATTGGAAAGCAAAATGCAAATATGTTGCTTTCCGGCTCACAGGGTTTCAAACCAAAAAGACAAACTTACTTTAAGTAAAAAATATTTCATTCAAATTCTGGGGGAATCGACTCAAGTAACTGATCCTCAACTGAATTATTCAGCTTTTTTATCAACAGACTTATTTCTTCCCTCTTTATTCTTAATTTGCCTATTCATAAATCCCACTGCTTTGTCAGTCATAAGAAATACTTTCCAGTGGCTTTGACAAAGCAGAAATTAGCAGGGAAGGGAACTGGCACATAACTGCCTCACTGCAGAACGCTTCCTTGCAGCGTAAGGTATTTTTCTCTTCCTGGAGCTTTAATGCCAGCAGAAATCAATGTGAGATCTCAGCTCACCTCCTGCCTGACGCTCACTGCAGGGCTTCAGCCAGGCTTTGGGTCCCCCGTGGTGGCTGTGTTGGACCTGTGGTCCCCAGAACAGGTGTTGGGGGGGGTCCTGGTGCTGCTGCCCTCCCCAGGGTCCCTGGGGCATGCTCAGGGGAAGAGCTTGGCTTTGAGCAATGCTGAGTTGGGCCCAGAGGTCCTGCAGGGCAGGAGATTGTGCTCTTCAGCCAACAGCTCTGCTGCTCCATTTCCTTTGCTCTTAACCACTGACATCTTCTTCCCACCTGGAATTGCCTGGCTTTGACTTGGAGTCATTGGATCTCATTCCGTGAGCTTGTGAGGGTCGTGGGTGTTTCTAAAGGAAACACCAGTGATCATAAATATTTCTTTTTGATCTGCAGGCATCAACCTCTGGTGATCTGAAGAAGATTACAGCAAGAGTTTGAGTCAGAGCGGTAGAGCTAGATGAAAATCTTAGTTCTGTAATTTTACGAGGAAATGGGAAATATTTTAACAGGAAGGTTAAATGTATCTTTAAATACAGAACTTAAAAAGAAGAAAGGGAGTTGTTCAATTGACACACAGGAGGAGTTGTAGGAACCTTAGAAACAATTTGTAAAACCTCATTAAATAGGAGAATGTTCTGCAAATCCATCCAGTTTTCCTGAAGACCTTTGGACCTTCCTTCTCCCTCTGTCTGCAGTGATTTATTGCTGTGTCCATAGAGCAGTGACCAGCTGCAGGCCCCACGGGCTGCATCCTGGCACCCTGGGGGTGTGATGTGGGATATAACAGCAGTCAGGTCCCTCCTCATAACCAGTTCTGATTCTCCCAGTTTCCCCGTGAGGCTCATGTTAGTGGAAGGGATGGAAAGAGCAGTGGATGCCTTAGGTCAGAGGTGTGACTTTGAGGGTGATCTTCCTTCTGCTCTGGAAACATCACCTCGTCTCTGCTGAAAGTGGCTTCTTTTCCTCACCTCCTTGTTCTGAGGTGCCGCAGAAGGGCCAGGGGGATGGTTTTGCCATTGTCCCCTCTCTCAAGAGCAGGCTGGGAGGTGACAGTGAGGAGCTGCAGGGGTTGGGGGTGGTTGCCAGAGAAGCACTGCCAGGGGGTGACAGCTGGGATGGGGCACCCTGGGAGTGGGGATGTGCCCCCAGCCTGTCCAGCCCTGCTGTGAGTGCTCAGTGTGCTGCAGCCTCCTGGGATGTCAGGGGAGCGCTGCAGGTTTTGGAAGCAGCCCAGAGAGCAGCTGGGGTTTCTGGCACCTGGGAAGCTCTTGAAGATGGTTTACATGCTTGACAGGCACTCGGATGTGCTGCTGCTGGAACAGGGATGTCCCTCCACTTTCCTCTCCCTTCTTTCTTGTGTGGGGGTGAGGGTTCCCCACCCTTTGGTGCTCCAGCTGTGAGGAAGACTCCCTGCACAAGGAGTCTGGGGAATGGCACAGCTCCAGGCTTTTCCTGGCAGTGTCCCAGCCTTCCCCAGCGGGCTGGCAAGGCGACCTTGACTTGTTTCATGGAGCAGTCAGACTTGTAGCTGCTGCTTAACACTGGCTTCATGCTTCTCAAACCTCCTTCTCTTTGGTGGCATAGGATATAGATGTGGGGGAGAAGGTTTTTTGTCATCCTCCTTAAGAGATTGCAATGTCCACCTGAGGGTGGCAGCAGAATGGAACCCCAGCCCAAATCCTCTTCCTCCTGTGACCTCTGCCTTGCGCCCACAAGGGAAGGGCTGTTACAGGTACCACACAGCAGAGGGGCTGGGATTCTCTCAGGATGGAGCTTTATCAAACCCTCAGCACTGCTGAACTGGTGGCTTTTAGGTCCTGTTTTGGAGCTAGGGGACAGCTCAACTTTTGCTGGAAGGAAGGGCCAAAGCAGAGGACAGGGGCTGTCCATGTCTGGGGGAGCTGGGGAGGGAGAGGGAGACAGAAGGAAAGGAAGGGGAGATAAAAGGGCTGCTTCTCCATCTCGTTCCCCATGAGGGTGGCTGGAACAGCCCACAGTGTCCCCTCCCTGCAGAGGGTTTTCTGCAGAGCTCCCTGCTCCACCAGGAGGGAATGAGAAAGCAATGTCAAATATATGTTTGAAATGTCAACAGAAGGGCCCTGCAAGATTGACTGTAGTCTCATGAAATATTTCATTCTTTCTCTCCTTATGAAGAGAGACGTTGTTCTGGATGACAGATAAATTCAGGGGGAACAGGGCAAGGGAGGAGGGGGCAGAGGGGGAAGAAGTGTGCAGGGAGAGGGAGGCACCGGCTGTCTCCCTCTGTCACTGCACCCCTCACAGGGTGCCTCTTACTCATCACGGGAAATATGGGCTCTTGCTTCCTTATCTCAGCCTCCTTTTTTTCTATCAGCTTATTTTCCCTTTCTGCTGCCTTTATCTCTGCATAGATGCCTGTTGCAAACCCCACCTGCACTCTGCCCCCCCCAGCCCCAAACTCTGCACAGCCCATCCCAAAGCACAGAAACACCAGTGGTGGCACAGGGCCCTTGGTGGGACAGCCACAAGGGAGCCAAATGTGACATTGACTTGGTTTGAAAAGACAGGTGTCTGCTAATGAAGGCAGGAGCCTTCCTTGAAATGGAAAACCCCCTCCCTCTGAATTTTTGTAATTTTGAAATTAAGGTGCTCTTGGGCAAAGATATAGGAATAGGAACAAAGTTCTTTATTAGGAAAATTAAAAATACAATTGCAATAGTACAAACAAAAACAAACCATTGCCAGAGTCAGAAAAGGAGCTGACCCCTGTGTGTCAGGGGGTGGCACAGCCCCATGCCATGGGGGCTCAGCCCTCCTGCAGTGCCAGCTGGGATCCTGCACAAGGGGGGAGTTTCCCTCTGCAGCTCCAGGGCTGCTGGAGATGGGCCTGGGCTCCCTCTGGGAATGCAGGGCAGCAGAAAGCTGCTCCTCTGGGAATGCCGTGGGCAAAGGCTGCTGGGGTGTCCCAAAGCTCAGGCTGTATCCAGGTAGGAATGCTTGGCTCCTCCCCTGGGCGGAACATCTCCCCATGGGATGATGGAATTTGATCAGCCATGCAGGGACACTCACTGGCCCATGAACAGGAGATAATTAATAATTAATGGCCCATTAACAGAAGATAATTAATAGTTAATGGCCCATGAACAGAAGAGATCTCCTGGAGAGAGGATGGGTCATGGAAGAGATAAGGAAAACTGCCCAGTTAACAGAAGAGAACTGCCCACCTCTAACAGATGGGAAATAGAGTACACACCCCCAAACCATATCTTACCATCCAGCACAGACACAGGGGTGGTGACCAGGATAGCATTTTCCTTGACCTGAAGGTTTTATGCTGCCCAAGAGTTTGGTCTTGCATGGGGTCTGATGCTGGAGATCCAGGGGGACAACCAGGTCTGAGGGGGAGGGCAAGGAAAGCATTCCCCTTATCTGCTCCCTTCTCAGCACCATCATCTGCTCTGCTTCCAGAGGCTCTGTGCCTGTCCCTCTGCCTGCTGAGGGGAGCACAGGGACAGCCAGCCTTGCTGATGGCACCCTGCCCTGCCATCAGCATGTGGGGACAGTGACAGCTGATCTGGTGGCTCTCCCTCACTCCCACCAGGGCTGGCACTCTGAGTGGGACAGGGCTGGATGCCTGCAGAGAAGCTCACCTGGAGCCTCCAGCATCTGGTAGAGGCAGTAACAGCCATAATCCTACTGAGGCCATGTGAGTGAGGCCAGAAGTAGCTCAGGAAGCATCTCCCCACCCCTACAGCTCCTGAGATAGAAAAGAAGTGAGTTCCCACCAGCATCAGAGATGAAAAATTCCAATATCAATAAAAGAAGAAAAAATCTTGAAAGCCCTCCTTTCGATTCCACTGAATAAGGGTTTTTAAATATGCTTTCAAAACATTTTGATAGTTGCTTTTCGTTCCTAGTTCTTTTTTGCAAACTATAAATTATCTGAGATTTATTAACCTAAAAATTGATTCTTTCTTATTTCAAATGTGTCAAAAATGGGACATTTTGACTTTTTGAGCCTTTTTCCAGGATTTTTGTGAAGCGGATAATTTGTCACAATTGATCCTTTTTTGAGAGGCTTTGAATTTCAACAAACTGGTATTTACTGCTGAAAACACAGTGAGCTGAGAAATTCCCAAACCAGCCACTGTGATTTCAGGTTTCCAGAGCAGAGTGGAGGAAGGTTTAGGTACATGACAAGGAGCTTTAGAGCTTGGGTGGGGATGCATTCTGAGCATGGGCACTTCTTGGACTTTTCCAGCTCTCTGTGCGCAGACCTGGAGCACTCCAGTGTCCCCTCCTGAGTCCCCCTGGGCCACAGGAGCAGAGCAGCTCCACAACTCCACTTGCAGCTCCCCACAGAAACCACAAGCACTGGCAGCACTGGCACCCGTGCTGCTGGACTCACTGCAGCATTAAACCTTGATAAATGCTTTTAATATTTAATTGGTCTTTAAAAAACATAAATAGGCAGGATATTAAATGCAACTCCTCAGGCAGAGTAAGATGAGTAGTGAATGTTACCCACGACTGGTGGCATCTGCAGAATGCACTTTTAGTGTGGCTTGAAACCAAGGGCTTGGGAGGTGTTTCCTGCTCTTGTTTCCCAGATGGAGTTTGTGGGTGCTCAAACAGGGGACTTTCACTTGGGAAATGGATTGTGGGATTCCTGACACACCCTCCACTGTGTCTGCTGATGAGATCATCAGAGGTTCTCCTGCTCCAACCTCTGTCTGTGGCCTCAGCCGAGCATGAGGTGGGAGTTCCAGCCATTAAAAACTGTTTCCTAAGGGTCCAGCAGTTTTTGTGCCATTTACAGTAGTAGGTGGGGGCAAAAAGCACTGGGAAGTTCAGACTGGAATAAGGCCACAGAGCCAAATTAGGGCTCTGAGTCCCAGAGCACAGTGCACACTGCAAGTTGCATCTGCTCAGAATGTTGCAGGATTTGCCCACAGATTCCCACCTCCAGCTGTGACAGGTTTTCAGAGGGCTTCAGCTGCAGCACCACATGTCCTGGAGTCAGTCCATGCCTTGGGAAGTCAATGCCACTGCCCCACTGTGACATGAGATCACAGTCCTGAGCTTCAGCCTGGCTGTGGGCAAGTTATGGACTCTGCAGTGGGTGTACAGGCAGGTACCCCTTGGGAAAACAAAACCAAACAAAGCCCTACTCAAATCCCTTTTGAAGTTCACTGGAGGTTCAGCTATGCAGGGACAGCACATTTAGGTTTTAGGGGAAGCTGGGGTTCAGTCATGATCCCCTAAGCAGCAGTCCTCCCAGGGAAGGTGCCAGCGACGCAAAGAGCATCCTGCCCTGCCATCTCCAGCACACGTGTATGACCACTCCAGTGTCACCAGCACGAGTGGTGGGTGAACCTCTGCACCTCTCCAGGCTGATTTTTCAATCAGAGGAGCACTCAAGCTGCCCAGAGTTCAGGTACTTGTCTCTCTGATGCCACTCCAGTGAGTTCAAGTGGCTTGAAGATCCCAAGGGAAGAAGCTTTGCTATGGAGTTGCTATTGCCTGGGGCTCTTGGGCTGGGGGTGGCACCAAAATAGCCACTCTTCCAGCTCAGCTCCCTGTTGTTCACCCACAGCAGTGTCTGAGCCACCATCAGCTGCTTCTAAATATGGAGAAATGCTGCAGGCCTTCAGCAGCTACGCTGGGGAGCTGCTGCTGAACGCCCTGGAATAATGATCCTGCTGCTGGGAGGCCCTGGAAGAACAGAGGAGACAGGAGGGAGCGGAAGCAGCAGCCACAGCAGTAATAACCGAGGAGCAATCCAGCAGGGAAGGCTTTGATCTCAGGGCTGGGAGACAGGTCTGCTGTCTGCAGGGGATTTTTCCTGCACGGGTTGTGGAAGGATCAGGGGTTTGCTGGCGAGAAGTAAGAGGCAGGAGCTGCACCCCACCCACACGGTGTTGTGCTCACCTCGGCCATGTTCTGTGTGCAGCAGGGACATCCCTGCATGGTCACATCCTCCAGATGGAGTGGGTGGAGGTGGCTGCAGCTCTGCATCAGCCAGATCTCACAGCCCTGCCCTGTCCCACTGCCACCCAGTGCCAGCCAGCAGGGCAGCAATTCCCAGCCAGGAAACACGCACACTGCACCTCCTCCTCTCATGGAGCTCCTCAGAACCCACCCAGAGCAAGATGGAAGCAGCCACTGCAGTCCTGCAGGAGCCAGAAGCATCTCTCTGCCTTTTCCTTTCTCTCTTTCCTCTTTCTTTCATTTCTGTTCTCCTTCCTCTGCAGAACCAAAACATTTTGGAGACTCTGCACTCCGTGCTAGCCTATTATTCACAGAACCTCCTATCTCCCTGCTTCAGGATGCTGCCTGGATCCGACCAATTACCAGCTCCCTTGATGTATAACACCATAAAACCCTTAACCTCATTATAGAAAATTTCTTTTGAATGGCCTTTAAAAACCATCTCATTACACAGGAAGAACTGTAATTACCTTTAACGAGACTGAGATATTGTGCGAGCAAGTGCGTTTGGGCTGTCAAAACAGGAGCAGTGGGAGATCATCTCCAGCCGTTTTCGCCACAAGGGCAAACACTTTGTAATTCCTTCCCCTGCGTGCTCCTCATCCTGGCCCTCCCCCTGCCCCTCACTCCTCCTTTCTCCACGCCTTCCCTGGGCAAACACAGCTGCTCGTGGGGCTCTGCTTCCCAAGGCAGAGCCCATCTTCCCCAGAACTTGTCTCTGAAGCTCTGGGTGTGTGCAGCGTCAGCAAAGCTCTCAGAGAGCCTCTGTTGCTGTGAATGGCACGTGAGCAGCTCCAGTGATTCCAGCTTTATTGGAAACACTCGAGGCAGGGGACCCTGGCGGTGTGTGCTCACCGCTGCTGCTCCAACAGGGCATGGAGGGTCTGGCCTGGTGGAGCTGGGTCTTCTCTCCTCACAAGAGTCTCTGAGTAGATGCCTGTTGGTTTCAGATTCCCAGTCTTTATACTGCTCCTGGCCTGCTCTGGTTAGGGTTGTTGGGAAAATTAATCCACAAAAACCAGAGGTTTATGGCCAAAAAGGAGACAGAGGAGTCCGTTCTGGCTTTATTCAAATAAAGGGAGAAGCCATAGGGCATTCCCCTGGGGTCTCTCAGATTTTTGGAGGACACAGCCTCCTTTTTATCCCAGTTTCTCACATTTCCCTTCTCCCTTTCCCCATTGGCTGAGGTACTTGAGAGATTCAGACTTCCCAAAACGCCTGATAGAAAAGATTTCCCTCTAATGCATAAGCCTCCTTTAAATTTTTAATTTTTATGGAATTTAGGGGTTTTCCCCCATTGGTTGAGGCACTTGAGAGGTTCAGACTTCCCAGAACTCCTGATACCAAAGATTCCCCTCTAATGTATAACCCTCCCTTTTTATTTTTAATTCTTATGGAATTTAGGGGTTTTTCTTCCCCATTGTTTCTTTCATCTTTCAGTGTCTAATTTCATTTATCAGCAAACCTAAAGTTTATTTGTAAAAGCAAATTTCTTTTTCCATTCATCAATCAGAATCCTTCCCATTGTTTCTTTTATCTCCCAGTGCTGGTTTTATCTACCAGCAGACCCACAGCTTGTTTGCAAAGACAAATCCATTATTCCTCTCAGGGTGACAAAGGTGAAAAGTTCTGACTAGGGTCCTTGATGTTGTCTTATGTTCTCTCTGGTTACAGGTGTTGTTTCAATTCTTTATTTGCACGGTGGTTCATTGTTCTAGGGGTTTTCTCTAGGGAATCCTTTTCTGCCAAGTCTTATGGGAGTTTCATATTTGCTTATTAGGTGATGTAATCTCCTTCATGGTCTCGGGTGGTTTGCCATCTTAGATGAGAGTGGGAGCGTGGGGATTCACATAACTACAAACATCTAACAAGTAAGAGGGCCCTTATACAACTATAGAATATGGAACAATCCACTAAGAGGGATTTACATAACTATAGAACATTCAACTAACATTGGAACTTTACATTAACTTCTTCAACAATGAACTTGATATTTATATTTATATTTATATTGGGTCTGCTGGTAGATAAAACTAGCACTGGGAGATAAAAGAAACAATGGGAAGGATTCCACTGATTGATGAATGGAAAAAGATATTTGCTTTTACAAATAAACTTTAGGTTTTCTGATAAATGAAATTAGACATTGAAAGATGAAAGAAACAATGGGGAAGAAACCCCGCTAAATTCCATAAGAATTAAAAATTAAAAGGGAGGGTTATACATTAGAGGGAAATCTCTGGTATCAGGCATATTGGGAAGTCTGAACCTCTCAAGTGCCTCAGCCAATGGGGAAAGAGAGAAGGGAAATGTGGCTGGGAAATTGGGATAAAAAGGAGGCTGCATCCTCCAAAAAATTGGAGAGGCCCCAGGGGAATGCCCCATGGCCTCTCCCTTTATTGGAATAAAGTCAAAGGACTCCTCTGTCTCCTTTTTGGACACAAACCTCTGATGTTTGTGGGTTCATTTTCCTAACAATATCAATTCCTTCAACAATGTGTTCTCTACATTCTGTGGTCCCTGCACTCAGGGCTGGGCTCCTGGGACATGCCACTGTCACAGCTGAGGGATGACAACTTTCCCAAGCAAAACCATCTGGTGTGACCGGGAGGGCTGAGGGTTTGTCTTCACCATCTTCCAGCAAGGAAGAAAACCACCTTTTCTGTCGGGCAGACCCATCTCTGCTCCTTCCAGCTGTGGTCTCTAGTGATCTGAAGGGCAGGGGTGTGTCCCTGAAGTCTCTTGGGATTTGGCTCTTTGCTGACATGACACAGATTATCTCTGTAGGGGGCTTGAAGGCGCTAAGATTTTTTTCCTTTCTGCATATGTGTGACTCAAATGTAGATTTTTTTTTTTTCAAACAAAAATTTTTCGTTGCCATCTGTCACTAATGTCAAGGCACTCCTTTGCCCAGATCCATTTTTTATAAAGAAAAAATAAAAATTTAACATTATTTTAGAAAAACCTGGGTATTGCCAGAGCAGTGATACGTTCCTTTCTTGAGGAGATGTTGCAGTGTTAACCCCTGGTGTTCATCCCCAGGGCTTCCCCCACCTTTGCCCCCATTGGGCAGCTCTGCCTCCTTCTCCTGTTCTCTCCTGGGGTGTTTCTGGCTGCTCTTTCTTTATTTCTGTCTTCTATTATTTCTACCTCTGGGTTGGGGTCTTTTTGTGGGAGTATTTTGGCACTTACAAAGAAGCTCAGGACAGAGAGCTCAGCTGGCACGAGTCAAGCAAATTGTTCACAGCTGCTGTTGCCCTAATTGCCCTAATCACCCACACCTGCTCAGAGCCCTATTTAACCTCAGGACTGGCCCCTTCATCCTCTTCCAGAGCTTCATGGTAGGAGGATGTGTGTTCTTGGGCTCCAGCCTGTGGATTTTGGGGCCTCTTTGTTGCTGTTGGGGGACCTAGCTGCAGCTCCCACCTCCTCCTGTTGTTTTTGGAGGCATGGGCATGTGCCCCATCACAGAGGGCACCTCTGCTCCTGGGCTGCCCTCCCTGACAGGACAACCCGCACTGCACCCTGCTGCTCTAGGGACACGTTTCTGCTGCCAGCTGGTGAGTTTTGACCCCACAGTAGGGGTCTGTGAGAAGGGATCACTCCTGGGGGGGCTCTGTCTGTGAGAGGGGTTCACTCCTGTAGCTCTGTCTGTGAGAAGGGTTCACTCCCGGGGCTCTGTCTGTGAGAGGGGTTCACTCCCGGGGTTCTGTCTGTGAGAGGGGTTCACTCCCAGAGCTCTGTCTGTGAGAGGGGTTCACTCCTGGGGCTCTCTCTGTGAGAAGGGTTCGCTCCTGGGGGGGCTCTGTCTGTGAGAAGGGCTCACTCCTGGGGCTCTCTCTGTGAGAGGGGCTCACTCCTGGGGCCCTGTCTGTGAGAGGGGTTCACTCCTGGGGGGCTCTGTCTGTGAGAGGGGTTCACTCCCGGGGCTCTGTCTGTGAGAGGGGCTCACTCCTGGGGGGCCCTGTCTGTGAGAGGGGTTCACTCCTGGGGGGCTCTGTCTGTGAGAGGGGTTCACTCCCGGGGCTCTGTCTGTGAGAGGGGTTCACTCCCGGGGTTCTGTCTGTGAGAGGGGTTCACTCCCAGAGCTCTGTCTGTGAGAGGGGTTCACTCCTGGGGCTCTCTCTGTGAGAAGGGTTCGCTCCTGGGGGGGCTCTGTCTGTGAGAAGGGCTCACTCCTGGGGCTCTCTCTGTGAGAGGGGCTCACTCCTGGGGCCCTGTCTGTGAGAGGGGTTCACTCCCGGGGCTCTGTCTGTGAGAGGGGCTCACTCCTGGGGGGCTCTGTCTGTGCGAGGGGTTCACTCCTGGGGGGCTCTGTCTGTGAGAGGGGCTCACTCCTGGGGGGCTCTGTCTGTGCGAGGGGTTCACTCCTGGGGGCTCTGTCTGTGAGAGGGGCTCACTCCGGGGTCTCTCTCTGTGAGAAGGGTTCACTCCCGGGGCCCTGTCTGTGAGAGGGGTTCACTCCTGGAGCTCTCTCTGTGAGAGGGGTTCACTCCTGGGGCTCCCCATTGCCTGGGGATCAGGCAGAGGGAGGGCCAGTGTTACACAGGGGGGAGTCCTGCTTTATTTTGTGTGAGGTGGCTTTGCTGGACAGGGGTTGAGAAAAGGCTGGGAGGAAGCAGGTGTGCTGTCCCTGCTGCTGCATGCTGTGCTTGCCCTGCTGCCTGCCTGTGGGGCTGGTTTTTGCTTTCATTCCCCTGAATGCCTTGAGGGAGGCCTGGATTCACAGTCTCCTCTTACATCTACTGTGAAAACGCCAATCACTTATTCTTAAAATTTTCAAAGTAATAAAATAGTTATAAAAATAGCAATATTTATAGAGTAAATAATTAGAGTAATAATAATTTGGACAATTTGGATTAGGACAATATGAGACAATAGAAACAAAGAGTTATGGATGTCTGGATACCTTTTTCTGAGCAACATAAGCCTGAAAAAGGACACACATTAACAGAGGATTAACCCATATAAACAGCCTGTTGCATATTCATACATGATGCACAACACCCATTCAAACACAGGATTCTGCCCGATCAGTGTCAACTTTTTCCTCTTAATTGTAATGGCGTCTTCAGGGCTGAGCAAGGTGGGAAGAAGCTGTTTTCTTCTGATAATAGAGCAACAAATTCTCTTTCTCTGAAAGATTCAGGTGTCCTGTGGCTGCTATCTGGTGCGAGTACCTCATTCCTTTCTTAAAAAAACATCCCACATACACAGTTTCTATTTGAACATGATGTTATAACCTAAAACTATATTTAACCCACTACTTAAGGAAATTATTACAGCATCACTTTCTAACATAACACATAGAATATTCATTTTAATATTTGCAAAAAGCCAATTGTAAAATATGCATTTTCCACATCTACCTAATAATCACCTTGGGTAGCTGCCTTCTCTGTCCTCTGTGTGTGTCAGAGGCTTTGGAAAATGATCTCTGTGCTTCCCCTACCTAAGCAGCAGTCTCAGGGCTGTGGCAGCAGTCAGGGCATTTCTGCTGGGCTCTGTGCTATAGCAGCACAGCCCTGCCTTGTGCTTTCTTGAGACAGGAGGTTTTGTTGGAGGCTCTGTGCCAGGGTGGCCAGGTCCCCTTGCAGCAGCAGCTGGTGTGTTTGGGAGCAGGGATGGGTGTGCTGCATCTGCAGGGAGCCTGCAGCAGGAGCTCTGCCTCGGAGGGTCCCTGGGCAGCAGGTGCTGCTGGGTGTGCAGCTTGTGTTGGCTGAGGAGAGTTCTGTCCTGCTCCAAGCACCCTCTGGAGAGGGCTCTCTCAGCCTCCATGTCTCTGACCTTTTCAGTATCGTGCAATAGCATTGGCTGTGGAGCTGCTTGCTGTCTAATGAGCCTGTGGGGATTGGGGGGAAATGGGCAGCCAATAAAAATATGGAATATTGAAAAGGTCAGAGCTGTTTGGTGGGGACACAATAACTCACCAAACTTCTCGGGCGTTGCATCTCTGCCTGCCAGCCCCCGGTGTGTGCCTGAGTGCAAGGGCTGGGGACTGCATTGCATGTGCTCCTGGGGCAGGGCTGAGCTGTCCAGCTGTGCCAGGGCCTCTGTGGGTTGGCACATTGGCTGCACCTCTGCAGGAAGGGCTGGAAAAACCCTTGTCCCGAGGGAGCCTTCAGAACTTGGGCTTTGCTTGCCCCTCTGTGGAGGGAGGCTGAGCCTGTGGTCAGGGTGTTCTCTGGCATTGCTGGCAGGCTCCTGCCATGATTCCCCCAGCAGGGAGCTGGGTGCCAGGGGCCTGTTTGAGGTTGTTTCAGTGTTATGCTCTGGATCTGTGCCCCAGGTGTCACAGGCAGGGAGCACAGACCTTGTGAGAGCCCTTGCTGGGGCTCAGGGTGCATCCCTAATTGCCAGCAGCTGAGAGTGCATTCTGAGTCAGCTGTGGCTTTCCTGTGCCCCTCCTGCTTGCTAACAAGGGCAGAGCTCTCATGCAAAGCTGTGCTGATTTAGCAAACCTGTGCCTTGTGGGGGGGTGGGGAACATGCATCCAAAAGTTCCCAAACTGGCTCCATTTCTCCAGTGTTAGCACCCAGGGGAGTCTCCCCTCTCTGTCTCTGACCCCTTCTAGTCCTCAGCTCTGTCCCAACACATCTGTCAGCTTGTCCTCTGCCACAGGTTGCTGGCTGGGGGAGACCTCACCTCTCCAGCCAAGGTGCCTCTGATGGACTCTGTGGCGGCAGAGCAAAGCCAGTGATCTTGCCATATGCCAGGTGCCAGGAGCAGAGGGAGAAAAAGGTCTTTTAAAAGCCATCACGCCATTTCACCTTACCAAAGTTGTCGTGACAATGCAACACTGAGGGCTTTGTGACAGCCCTGTGCCCCAGTGCTGGCCGCTGGGAAATCCCAAAGAGCACTTTGTGCAGCCCCCTTTCCTGTAGGCAGGAGGCTTTTGGAAATGACAACTCATTGAGCTTAACAGTAAAAATTTAAGTTCTGGGAGTGAAACCAGAGCAGCAGGGGGAAAGTGCATGTTGGTGCCAGGATTGAGCACTGGCACAGCAGCAGGTCTCGCCCTGGATGCTGATTCTTCTGCAGACACTGTGCTCAGCAGTTGTGACTTGGGCAAGTTTCTGGCAAAGGAGACAGCGCTTTGTGCTGCTTTCTTTGGTTAGATGTGATGGTTGGGTTGTTCTGTGGGCTCCCCACAGCTCCTGTGTGTGCCCTGACCCCAGCTGTGGGCACTGGGGATGTCTGCCCAGCCTGGTGCTTTTTACAGCCCTTGGCTTTGTTATTCCAAGCGCTGGTGTGGTGTCCTGGGGACAGTCTGTGTGATGTGTAGTTCAGTAAATATGTAATGGGGTCTTTTAGGGCTTTATTGCTTCTATGCAGCACTAATGTAATGCCATTTAGAGAGCTCTGGCACACCCATCAGCAGCTCAAGTGGAGCAAAGGAAGGATGCTCTTCCTCTCCAAGCCCATCATCTTCCCCACTTGATGCTCTCAGCCATGATATAGTGGTCTAAAGGTGACAACTTGTCTCTGTGAGCACTCTGGAAAGCAGGCAGTGGGATCATTAGAAATGACTGTGGATTGGCCCTGTTTTAAAAGGGAGCAAAATATTTGGCCAAAGTCCCACTGGAACATTTTCAGCTTTTGTGAAAACCTTCTGCTAGACAACTTGTTTCTAGAGTTCCTACCAGAATTGGGCTCTTGGGTTTCAGATCACCTCTGTGAGGAACTGCAGGTGCTCTGTGGGGCTTTAGCCAGCCTAGGAGGTGTCACCAGGCCTTAGCTGAGTGTTGGATGGGGTTGGGAACAGTGCCTTGCCTGGCATTCCCCTGCTTCAGGGCAGGACTTGGCTCTTGTTCTCCCTGTGCCCATCTTGTAGGCTGGTCCTGGGCAGGGCTGCTGCCCAAGAGCAGAGCCTGTTCTGTGGTGAGCCTTGTGCCCCTGTCCCACACTCAGCACTGGGGGCTGGGACTCCCCTGTGGGTGGGTGCTCCCTCTGGCTTGTAGGGACGCTGTTATTCTGGATTGGCACCTCAACAATTTGGGCCCCTAGCACTTAATAACTGCAGTACCTAATTTTAGTGTAATGGCACTCATTCAATCTGCTGTTCCCAGAATGTGCAAGTGACATAAATTAATGTTACACAGAAAAAGTCAAGTTTCTAGTGTGAGATCAATAGATCATAATGTGGTGATATTTGAAAATACATCTTATTAGCAGTTCATATTTTGGCACTTTCCATGGATTCCCACGAGCTCCCTTCCCTGCTGCCCCAGGGAGCTGCTGTGCAT
This sequence comes from Emberiza elegans, assembly GCA_024865655.1. Lineage (NCBI taxonomy): Eukaryota > Metazoa > Chordata > Aves > Passeriformes > Fringillidae > Emberiza > Emberiza elegans. The sequence continues at coordinate 3,927,007 of JALJVW010002397.1, forward strand.
GCAGTTGCTGACAGCATCAGTAGTCCTGTGAGATGATCCTGCCTGTGCTGGATGTCACTTTGTGGCTTTTATCCCTTGGGAAATGAATGGAAAGAGGTTGGAGTGCTGTTGGTCGCTGCAGGGCAGAAGCAGGAGCCTTTGGCATCTTGCAGCACTTATGAGAAGAGCTTCTTGCTGAGCTGGCTCAGGGTGCCCAAGCAGGCAGACATTGCATGGTGCTGTTGTGAACCAGCCTGAAGAGAAAAGTGAGGTAGGCTGGGAGCCCATTGTCGCAGACATCTTTTTGTGAAAATCCTTTCTTGGGATTTTCTTTCCCTTCTGAGAAGATGAGAGGCCTCAGAAACAAAATGTAAACAATGGTTATCTGCTGCTGTGGAATGCATCAGGTGGATTTCTGATTGGCCATCTTGGATGTTTATAATTAATGGCCAATCAAGGCTGAGCTATCTTGGACAGAGTCTGAGAGAGCTGCCTTTGTTTTCATTCTTTTCTATTCTATTCTTAGCTAGCCTTCTGAGAGGAAACCTTTCCTTCTTTTTAGTTAGTGATAATGTAATATGTATATCACAAAATAATAAATCAAGCCTTCTGAACATGGTGGCAACATTTTTGTCTCTTCCCTCATCCAAGAACCCTTGTGACCACTGTCACAGCCCATGGCTGCTCTCCTGTCCTGGGTGAAGGCAGAGCTTCACTGGGAGGATGCTGAGCACACCTGTGTGAGCTGGGCTGTGCCTCTGGGTAGATGAGCAGAGGCTTTGAGCTTTCAGGACCCAAACAGCACCATTTACCTGCACTGAGGAGGAAAAGTAATGTGAGGGGCTCCCCATGGCAGGACATGGCTTTGCCTCAGCACAGTCCTTCTCAGCTCCAGCTTCTGGGGCCTCTGCAGAGGTGTTTGACAGCTCAAAGTGACTTCCTTGAGGCCAGGGCTCTGTGTTCTGTCTGGGGTCTCCAGTTACTCCTGTGGCTGTCTCCTCCTCCCCGCGTGCAGGAGATGGTGCTGGGTTGATTTGCCTGCATGAGTCAGGCTCTTTGGCAAGGGGTTCAGAGCTGAGTTTTGCAGCCAGCTGTAAAAATATCCCTCGAGGGCATGTGCACTGTACCTCTCCCCTCCCAGCCTCGTGCTGCTTCCTCCTCCTCGGGAGGAAGCTAATCTCCTCTGCAGAGCTCTCCATCAGAGCAGATTAGAGCAGCTCCCAGCTCTTCTGGCGCTGCAGAGGGATTGCCAGGATCAGAGGTCTGGATTGGAGCTGTGGGGGATGATCCCTCTTTCTGTAAGGCTGGGTGGGAAAGGTGCTGTGCAGTCATTCTGCACTGATGGAGTGTGCTGGAGAAGATGCACTTCCCTCTGGTCCCCAGAGCCAGCAGAGCTGTGCTGGGCTTTGCTCAAATGGAAGATGCTTGTGTACACTTCTGTAAGCAATGAAGTGACTCAGGTTGCCCACTCAGTCTTGTCTTTCCACAGACTGTTCCCAGAGTCCCTCCGGATGTGTCTGGAGCATCCTAAATAAGACCTGAGCGCTGTGCTCCGAGGTGGAGCTGCTCTGAGCTGCTCAGAGGAAAATAGGCCACTGCTTTCCTCACACAGGCAGGCATTTAAAGAGCCTGTGAGGGAGGAGTGTGGGCTTGTGGCTAAATCAGAAGTGAGGAGCTGTCCCCCCTTTGGCACCTCACCTGCCTTCCATGAAATGGGGCCACTGGGAAGCCAGGCTGCAGACTGGCTGGGTTTTTTTGGTAGCTTGCTTGGTGGCATTGGCTTTGTGGGTCGCTCCCAGCACCCAGCAGAAATCACTAGGGAGAAACAGCTCACTTTTTGCCTTGTCTTTCCAACCAGAGTTTCCAAAATGGCTCAGGTTTTTGCCTTTTCTCCTGGAAAAGTCAACAGCAAAACCTGCTTGCCTGAAGTGGGATTAGGCAATTGCCCTTGCAGGAATCCCAGCCTCGGTCCCCTGATCCTTTCTTCAGCCAGTTGCCCAGGCAAAGCATCTATCTCTGTGTTCCAACCTGAGAGGCTGTATCTTCACTAATTAAATGAAGAATATCACCTCTTTATAATTGTCAGTTGATTTCAAATTAAAAAGGACCTGTCGGACCAAGAAGAACCTTATCCTCCCTCTGGGGACTGCCTTCCTTTTTATTTAAGTTTTTTTTCAGGCTGATAATTCCATCTGAAAGTCTCCTGTGATACTGTGGTAACCCTTGGATGCTATTCAAGTGCATCCTGGCCCCTGGCGTGTGCTCATTGCCTCCTAATTGCTCTAAATAAGTTGGGAATGATGAAATTAAAGTGTCATTGATATGAGGCAGCCCTGGCAAGCTGCAGTTACAGGCATGTGAGGGATGTGGACAGATGGGGAGATGTTAGGATAATAGGTATTAAATGCAGATTTTTACCCTGTTTGGGATCCCCATCTAAGCACAGTTCAACCTCTTGGTGCAGCAGGTTTGGCAGCTCCTGTGCTGGTGCCCCAGCTGAGCATTTGGCATGGGCTGGGGATGTGCAGGACATAAACCTGTGTGACCTCCCTTGGTTTCTGAAGGGCTCCTGGGTGGTGGGCTCTCCAGGAACAAGGACATGCAAGATAACCCTGAGTCCACACAATGTCCCCAGTCTGTAAATCCTGGGCTGCTCATCCTTTGGGTGATGTGGTTCAAACTGAAACAATAGATGTGGGGTGCTGGCTCTGCTCTGATTCATTGAATAGGGCTTGTTGTTCTCTTCATTCCCTTCATTTGTAATTTTGGAGTTGGGATCAGGTTTCAAACCTGAAACAGCTGAGTTTGGGGTTCTGGTGTTGAACCAGAATGGGTAGCCCCCCCTGTCCTGGCCTGCAGGAAAGCTGGGCTGACACTGCAGTGAGCCTGGGATCAGCATTCCCTGCTCCTGACCCTGCCCTGGAGTGGGGACAGCACTAGCAGGGGATGTGTGCCCTGGGCAGAGCCTGGGAGGAGCTGCTTGGTGTCATTCAGGAGCTGCTCTTGTGCTCTGCTCACCTGGAAATGTTGCTGCTTTTAGTGTCCTTGGCTCTGAGAGAAAACAGACTATTTTTGGCATGTGTAGTCAAAGGGGGAGAACAGCACCTTGCTGGCTGCTGGTGCTGCAGTGTCCCATTGCAGCAGAGGGGCCTGGATGAGCCCTGACTCCAGATCTTCAGCGAAGGCAGTTTGGTGACAATCTGTTCCCAGCCAGAACAGACTCATCACATCACCCACAGGGTGAAAGTCATCCCAGTCCAGCAACTCCACGCTCATCCCCATGACTCAGTATCCCATCCCTGATCCTGCAGCCCATTTTGGGGGCATACAGGAGTGGCTGGTCCCAGAGCTGCAGGTGAGGAGGAGCCTCATCAGTCTGCAGGCACTTTCATAGCCTTACAGGTGTGCTTGCTTTGGTGATGGTGCAGTTAATAGTTTTCTGAAGATAGATGGCAGGTACAGCACAGCAGTTTGCTTTCCAAAAAAATGCCAATCATTCTAATCACTTGCCTAAGATTTGGGTCAGGTCCAGCCACCTGGCTTTGGATAATAACTCTCCCAAGTCTTCTTGAGCTAGTCTTGTGTAGCATTGGCATTCTTAGGGCAGTTGAAATGGATGGGAGGTGCTCTGACATGGCAGCCAGCTGGCCTCCAGGATGGATGGCTGATTGCAAAGTGATGGAAAGTTACATTTGCTCAGTCTGAGCCAATTCTATTCCTGTCACTGGCCTTGGCTGTGACTTTGGCTTCCACGTGGCTCATCGGATGCTCACCCTGTGATGTGCTCACCTGGAGGCTTTGGGTTGAGATGGCAGGATCCCTTGCTCTGGGCAGCCCTCCAGGCTCAGGGCTCATCTATCAGAGGAGTTCAAGACCTCTGAATTCTACCTGTTGCACATTTAAAGGCCAGAGGAGCAGATTTATGACTGTGGTCTGACCTGCTCTGGAACAGAAGCCAGAACTTGTCCCTGGCTGATTGCTTTGTCAAGTGTAGCAACTCTGGGCACGTGGTTCCCAAAGACAGGGGAGCTGCAGGGTCTTGGCTCTGCTGGCAGGCAGCAGAGGTCTCCAGGAGGCTCCCATCTGTTCCTAGCTGGGCTGTCTGGGGTAATCCCTTTGAGTGAGGGGTGCTCCCAGAGTGCCTGGGCCTGTGTGGGGTGTCACTGCCCGATTGCGCAGAGGCTCGTGGGCCCTGCCTGGGCTGGTCCTCGTGCCTGAAAGTTCAACTCTCCCTAACACATGGTACCTCCAAGCAAACAGGAGTGGTTATAGTGGCTGTAAATCCCTACAGGCAGGAAACCCCAGTGTTGGGAGGAATTTAGGTGTAAATTCATCAGTTAACTTTCTCAAAAGGATCTGTGAGCTGCAGGGTTGTCAGCCTGATGCCACTTGTGCTTTCTGGATGGCCCTGGGGCCCAGCACCCTGAAGTGCCCTGCTTGTGTTCAGGGGTTTGCTCCCACCCTTTGCTGCTGCTCCCAGTTGCAGCCCCTCTACAGCTGAGCTCCCATGCAGCACATGGAATCCTCAACAGAAGCTGAGGCGTGTGCTGTGACCTTGAGATCCATTCCCAGTGAATCCTTTTCTCCTCATCTTGCTTACATGTCTGTCAGATCATCCCTGCTCTTCCTCTGCTTCCCCTGGCCCCTTCCAGGAGGTGCTGCCTTGGGCCCTGTGCCTTGGGCAGGAACAGGTCTGTGCCAGCTCCCACCAAGAGCCGGCCCCTTCCCTGCATGGCTGAGCTCAGTACAGGACGTCCCTGGACCTGCAAGGAAAAGCTCCTGGTGACTTCCATCAGGAAACAAGCTGGGGACTTCCACAGGGCCATGGAAGAGGGGGAGCACAGGGCACGGCTGGCTCGTCTGTGCCAGCACACTGGGTTTTGGCCTGGGCTGAAATTGGCTGTTCCTGCCCAGCATGGAGGAGGAGGAGGAAGGAGCAGTGCTGAGTGGAAAGCCCTGGTGAGCTGGGCTTGGCATGGGTGTGGGAGGAGGGAAGGAGCAGTGCTGACTGCTCCCAGGAGGAGCCACAGGAGCTGTCACCATGTGTCACCCCCTTTTTGGCAGCCCCTGCCTGCTTGGCCATCAAGAGCTGTTAAAAAGGCTGAGCAGGCACCAGGACTTGTTTTGCCACCAGAAACTGTTTGATGCTTTAGGCAGCTCTGCCTCGTTGGTCTGTGCCATGCACACTCTGGGCAGGGATTGGTCTGGGAGTTTATTTGGGGAGCAGATCCCTTGGACTGCTGCCCTGGTGGTGATGGTGCATTTGTTGCATGAGAACTCTGCTAGCTGGGCCAAGCTTCGGTGTTTTGTGGGCTTTGCATCCCCTCCAAACAGGGCAGTCTCACCCCCTGGCTGGCACTGGGCAGAGCAGGCTGCTGCTGGTCCCCACCTGCCGCAGGTGCCCAGAGATGTGCTGGCATTGCTGGGCAGGGCACAGGGTGGATAGAAGGACTCCATTCCCATCTCAATTCCTTGTGGCTGAGATTTCTCTCAAAGAGCCTTTCACCCAGAGGTGAAGTCACTCACCATGGCCACCTTCAGCAGCTGCTTCTGCATTGTGGGTTGTAAATGTCCCCTTAATTTAGTGCCTGCAGTGCACTAAAGCAGCAACCTTAGCACAGCCTCTGCATAATAACCAGAGAGGCTCTAGATCCTGAGCTCTGACACACAGCGCTCTCCTTGACTGCTGTAGTCCCAGGGGCTGCTGTCTCCTTTACCCTGGGTGCCTCAGCCTCCCCACCACATGCTTTTGAAAGATAACTCCCTGTAAAATAGAGATTTAGTCTAGTCCAGCTGGGCAGGCCAGGCCAGGCAGTAATGCACTCACATCCTAAATGTTTCAATTCTTTTGGCTAAACTTCACGGTGAAAGGTGGTTTTTTCTCCTTCATGAAAGAGGATAACAGCTCTGACCTTGAGGAGAGAAATGAGGGTTCAGAGTTCTCTCTTTTTTTTGTTTTTGTTGCTATTTTTCTTGCAAAATATTCCAGTTGAGAGGGTTTTTTGCTTAACCAATTTATACCCAGTGGATAGATTTATTCTGTTCAGCCACCAGCCACAAGAAAGCCTTGTTATTCCCTGTGGCATGTGGGTTTTTTTTTTCCCCTCAATACTCATAAATACTCTTTGCTAAATCTGAGTTTTTACTACTTGAAGCAGGAGGGACCAGGTACTCCTGCCCTGTTTTGATGCTGGAGGAATCTGCCTCCTGTGCTGCCCTGACCCTGGGTAACCCGAGTGGTGCTTGGGATTGCTTGTTAAATATCCTTCTGTCTCCCTATTCCTGATCCAATTCTGCTCCCTTGTTATTTCCATCTCTCAGGGATAAAGGATCTGCACAAAATTACTTTTGTGAACATCCTGGAACCAAGAGGTGGTTTTGGAGGCAATGCTTCCGAGTCCCACCTGGCTGCTACTTCCCATGCCTCTGCTCCCAGCCAACACCCTGCTGGCCTGGCTTTTAGCAGGAGCTGGGCAAAAAAATGTTTCCTGGTTTAGCATCATTGTTTCAAGGGAGAAGAGGAAAACGTGGAGGTTTGGTTTGAAATTATTTCAGTGAACGTGGCAGAAATGCAAGGACTTGACAGCAGACTTGGTTTAGATTGGGGTAGCAAAGAAATGAGGGGACTTAAAATGAAAAAGTGGGCTCAGAGGGAAGGAAAAAAGGCAATGTTTCCTTTCAAACACATAAAACCTGGCTGCTTTGATGCTGATGGAGCACTTAATACTCTTTGTGAAACCATTCCATATGACAAAGCCAATTTTCCAGGCCAGACTTGTTGCTGGTGGGTTTGGCTGTGGTAGCTCCTTGAACCCCTGGTGCCTGCCTCAGTTTCCCTTCATAGAATCACAGTGTGTTTTGGGTCGGAAGGGACCTTCAAGGACAGCCCCCTGTCATGGGCAGGGGCACCTTCCACTAGACCAGGGCACTCCAAGCCCTGTGCAGGCTGGCCTTGGGCACTTCAGGGATGGGGCAGCACAGCTGCTCTGGGCAGCCTGTGCCAGGGCCTCTCCACCCTCACAGGGAAGGATTCCTTCCTAATATATAATCTTTTCTTCCCTTGTCTGTAGTTTTTCCATAAGGTTTGGGGCCCTTTAGCTGCCTCATCTCTCCCTTCACCAGCGTGGGCTGGTGCACGGGGACCCACATGGTGCTGGCAGCACCTCCCTTGCTCCCTAAACTAAAGAGATTTAGTTGAGATCTCCAAACTCATTGCAGTGGCGAGCCCGAGGCAGCATCCCACCCCTCAGAGGCAGCTCTGTCTCTCTGTTTTTAGTTTCTTTGGAGCTCAGATTCTCAGCCTCCTTACCTCTCCACTAGTGCAATGTTTTAGGAACAGATGGGATTAATTTCCGATTGCCACCCCCTGAACTTGGGAGGAGGCTTGAATTTGGAGCCAGTCTGCCTCTTGTTCCATGTGAGTCCATCCAGCAGGCTCCTGCCTGCCCTGCCCCTGTGGCCATGGAGCCAAGGACCCGGCAAATTGCCCTCTCTGGGATGAGAGAGGCTCTCAGAAGGAAGATTTTCCCTCTCAGTGGATAAATCCATCTCCATGTTACCTTAGCAGTGGCAGCGGCTGAGCATCTTCTTATGGGTTGATACTGCTGAGATGCTTAGTCTAAGCTCCATCTAATCCTCTTTCAGGGAGCCATCAGGCTGGTGATCTCCTACAAACAGGTTTTCCAACACCAACCTCAGCATTTTGTGGTTTGTGATCGTGCTGGAAGGGTGGTGGTCCTGCTGCACCTCTGCTGCTGCTCCTGAGCTGAACCAGAGGTGAAAGGGAAAAGGAAATGAACCTACAAGTTTCTAACCTGAGCTCTGGTGGAGTTTGGATTTAGGTGTCTACTCCTGCTTTTATAGGGTTTTGTTGGCATGTGATCTTCTTATCCAGCTTCTTGTGGAGCATAAATCAGATTTTTATAACTGATTTTGTGGTGGATTAAAGCTTTGGGGTGTTTTTTTTGAGAGCACCCTCATGAATCTGGCCTGTTGTGCTTCTGCCAGTATATCCTGGGAATCTTGTCACTCTTTGGGAATCAATAGCAGATGTAAAGCAGATTTAAAGTGCTTCCAATGCCCTTCTGTGCATCCAGGCCCAAAATTCAAGGCAGAATTTAGAGGTGTTGCAATGTGCTTGAAAACTCTTGGATGGTTGAAGTTGGCAATCAAAGCCTGATTCCTGCTTGCTGAGTGGGAGCCTTTGTGTGTGTGGTTGCCCTCCATTGTCACACTGTCACCCAGACATCTGCATGGGGCCAGAGTCACCTGGCAGCAGTGCTGCCACAAGGCGGTTGTGGGGACTGGCACCCAGGGCATGGAGAGAGGCTGTGAGATCTGATCAGCACCAACCTGCTTGTTAGACCTCATCCCTGGGATCTGGTTTGGACCAGTTTAGGGATGGACATTGTCCCTCCTGGAGCAAGATGAGCAAAGCCCATTCTGCCACGGGCTGGGCTCTGTGCAGGGAGCACTGGCCAGGGGTGGGAGTGAGCAGTTCCTGGTGGAGATGGCAGATCCTTGGGCACTGCTGCTGATGCCCTGAGGAGCTGGAGCAGAGGCTGGATGGAGTTAAGGGGAATAAAGTGGAGATTTATTGAAGTGCCCTCAAAGGGCACACCCTGGCAGTGCCCAGATGGCTCCAAGATGGAAGCAAAGAGGGCTTGGTCATGAGATCTCATATTTTTATAAGTTTTAGCCCATTTGCATATAGGAGTTAACTGTCCAATTAACAGCTTCAAATGATGAAGTTTCATCCTCCTTGCTTGCTTGCCCACCCTCCTCTTCTCACATTGTTTGTGCTTTGGGCCTGAAGTTTGAAGAGTCTCCAGCTAGAGCAGGATTGTTTTGTCTCCATCACCCTGTGAAAAGATCCCAGTAACACTTGATATAAAGCTAAAGCTGCACACCAAAAACCCAAGGTATCACTGACGCTGTTCCCTTCTTCCTGTCTTGCAGGGCTGTGTGTCTGGGGCTGAGCCAGGTGCCCCCTGCTCGGTGCTGGGTCCCATGAGACGGGCAGGACCCCCCTGTCCCTCGTGCCTGGGGCCGCAGCGCCCGGCTCTGCCCCCCCAGAGGAGCTGCAGAGAGCTGCTGCCACGGTGAGTGCTGGCTCTGGGTTTCCCTGCCCAGGACACCCCCTGCAGAAGGATCTGCTCCAGGGCACTGTTCCTGCTGACTCCGTGTGTGTGTCCCTGGCTGCAGCGGGGTCACAGCATGGGGCACCTGTGCCAGCCTGCAGAAAAATGCTCAGAGGGAACAGCTTATGCACCAAAAAAATTCAGGTTTCAGTCAACAGACTCAGCTCACGAATTCAGGTTGTATTTAGCAAGTGGCTTTGGCTGGGAAAAAAAAAAGTGAAACACTGAAAAGTTTGATTTTGACATTTTCAAAATGAAACCTTTCAGCCATCTGTTTCAAGATGACATTTCATTTTGATTTTTTTCTAGGGTTTTTTTTTTTTCCCAGGGTGGAGGGGAAGCCACCTACAAACAAAATGAAAGCTTCACTTCAGCCCAAACAAAATGTTTCATTCAGCCTCAAATTATTACTGGAGCTTTAAAATTTGGCAAAGAAAAAAAAATTACTTTGGTCATCCTGAATGACTTTCTTTTCTCTGTTTAATCACCAAGACAAAAGAGAAGCGTGTGAGGGAGTGGGAGCTGCGGGGCCCATGGCAGGCAGCGTTGGGGGTTTGTGAGTGGGAGCTTGGGAAGAGCCTGTGGTGGCAGAACATGCTGTACCAATGACTTTGGTGATGGCAGAAGCCTGTGGGAGCCAATTTTAGCTACAGCAGAAAGCTCGTGCTGGAGAGGAGAGTGTGCTGTGCTGAGCCCACCTGGAGCCAGCACCTCCCTGGCTCTGGGGGTGGCCCCAGGGTCCAGAGCTGTGCTGGGTGCCAGAGGTGAGTGGTGGGCCTCACCCAGTGCCATTCCCTCCCTGTTACCCACTTTCCCAACTGCTCTTTGGGAAAGCCCACTCTGGGGACATAAATGGGAAGCAGAAGGGACCTTCTGGTCTGCCCAGAACCTTTTTGTAGCTCTCTTTGAACAGGAGAAATCACTCTGGAGATGGAGGAGAGCAGGAAGGGACTGGGGGGGAGATCAAGCCCCTGTGGGGCTGCATGGGCTCCTCTCAGCCCCCTGATGGCAGGGAGGAGGTGATCTGACCCCTATCCCAAATCCCATCATGGCTGGCACCTGGATAGCACTTCCACCACCCAGCTGGAGAAAACAGCTGTGCTTTCCATTTACCTCACCCTCTTCACCCCAGTCTACCCCAAATGTGACCCTTCCCAGCCACACAGAACTGTTGGGTGTGGAGGAAAGTGCTGGAAGGGTGCTGTGCTTGGTGTGGGCTGCTGGATTCCTTGGATGGGGCTGTGCTGGCTCATGCCCTGTGTCAGGAAGGAGCAATGGAGGCTGAATCATAGAAGGAGAATAGGAAAACCCCAAAATCATGCCACAAACAAAATGTATGCAGCAACACGAGGGGCTGCAGGAAGGCTTCCTGGGCTGATTTCCTGGGAGGAGTGTGCTGCTGGCACATCCTGGCTGCCCACAGCCTGGCTGTGCAGGACTCCCACTCCAGCAGGAAGGCTCAAACACAGCAGGCAGGTGTTTGGGAGCATGGTGGGACAGCAGGTGTTCAGGATCTGCTCACATGTGCTCCCATGCTTCTGTCAGCACTGGCTCCCTGCTGAAGTGCTGGGGGGTTGCTGCCTTTGTTGCAGAGGAAGAAAACTGGTTGTTCAGAGGTAGGTGAGATCAGAAGGGATCATGGTTGCTGCAGGTCTGAAATCAGTGTCTGCCCTTGTTTGGAGGGGAGCTGGTTGTGCCCAAACCTCTGTTGGCTGTTTTGCAGGTGGCTGTGACCCCAGGGTGTGGGTGGCATGACCTTGTCCCTTTGGGATTACCCCAGAGGGAATCCCTCCACCCTGCTTTGGGAGAGTCTTCCCCCAGGCCCTTACTGGAAGCCCCTGAAACTCCAGAATCGTGTACCTCTGGGTTTGCATTTCCTGTTCCCACCTTCCATTCTCCTTCTCTGTTTTCATTTCTCCCTCTTTTCCCCCCTCCCTCCATCTTTATCAGTAGCTAATGAAACAGGCAGGGAGAAACCCAATTCGTACAGTAATTAAATTTACTTAGAGGGTATTCAGCTGGAGTAATGAGAAGTTTAATTCAATGATTAGTTTTTTCTTTCATTAATTAAAAATGGAACAACGGTGCAGTTACAGTGGGCTGCATTGATCCTCCTTGTGGAAAGCTGCTGATGGAGGAGGAGGAAGGAAGGAAAGTTTCTCATTTTAGCTTCTCTGGATGCTCTCCCCATACACTGATGCCTCTATTGTCCCCTGTTCCCAGCTGATCCCTTGCCCAGGTGTCCCTGAGTGACTTTAGGTGAGGGGTGCTCAGGGTGGTGATGAGGAGAGCAGTGGCGCAGTTCCCACACGGGTCCTCTCCCCAATCTGTCCCCAGCCTTTCAGTTTAAAATTGGATCTGAAATATTTGCTGTGGGTGGAAGATTGAAAAGCAGGTCCCAGCCCACAAGAAGTTTGGGGTGGGAGAGTTGTTTTCCATCCTTGCTGAACAGATTTTGATCCATTTAAATATGTTAAACTCATAAACATGTTTTTAGTCTTTTAAAATAAGTGATGTGTGAAAGCAAAAAATAAACCAAATAAGTAATTTCCCATTTTTCCAATGCCTTCTACAGGATCTTAAGCAGTGTTAGGACCTCAGATGTCCTTTGAAGCATGATTGGGCAGGTTGTGTTCCCCTAAAGTAGAGGCATTTGTGCTCCACGTTTTGACACAGATGGACTTTTTTTGGTAGCGTTGGGGATTTTTGTAAGATCTGCTTATGTATGAGATCCTAAGGAGGAGTAGACAGGAATAACCCCCAAAAAAACCGAGGCACCATTAATTGGTGTCACACATCCTGTGTGTGCAGGAGCTGTGCACAGAAGGGGCTGGGCAGGTGAGCAAGCTCTGCCTCCTCCTTCTCCTCACCTGTGCCCTCCCTGCCCACCTGTCTGCCAGGTCATCTGCTGCTCTGGGGGCTCTGATGGTGAGCATTGGCCAAGGGCTGGGGCACCAACACTGGGTTTGAAGCCAGTGAGAGCCAAGAGCCCTCAACACCTCTGGAAATGGATGCTTTAGCTTTGCCTGGGTTATCTTGGGGGTGATAACCGCTCCAGGAAAGCTGGTGGGCAAGGGGGAGGCTCCTGGCCAGCCCAGCACTGTGTCCCTGTGCTGGGAGGACAGACAGAGTCCCATGGGGGACTGGAGCCTCTCCAGCAGTGCTCACACCTCCTGGAGGCTCCTCTGTGCCCTCTGTGTCTGTGGAGTGGCCCAGGACTCAGAGAAATGGCTTTTTATGGCAAGAAAGGAGGAATGCATCCCCCTGCTTTGACCTCATCTCCTGAAACAGCAAAAACTGTGCTGGGACAGGGTGAATGTGGGGCACTTCTCCTACCTCCAGCACATCTCAGCTGGGGTGAGAGTGGGAGGGAGCCCCAGGCTGGGTAAACTGGGGCACCCCAGTGCTGCCAGCCTGCGCACCCCTCAGCTGGACCGAGCTCCTGGCATCTCTCAGGGCCCAGCCTGCTGTCCCCAGGGCTTATGGCAGTGTTCTGGCTGTAACACAGCATCCACAAATCCCAGCACGTCTGTGGGAGAGGCCCCCTGGGTCTGTGGGGTGCGGTGTCCCCAGTTTGAGCCTCATTGCTGGGGCCCTGAGCTGTGAGAGCCTTTTGCAGCTCAGCCCTTTGGTGATGTTGTGCAGTTCCTGTGCTCTGTGAAGCATTTGGCTGGGATACAGGGATGCAGCCAGGGGCTGAGCTGCCTGGGGAGGCTTTTGGAAGGGAAGTGTAAGCCTGTGCTGACCAGTGAGTGACATCTAGACTCGAAATCAGCTGCAGCAGTGCCTACAACAGTGTTTTTCCAAGGGGTTTTGCATGCATGTGCTTCTTCAGAGATCACTGCAAATGATTCCCAAGTGCTCTGGCCCAAATCTGTCCTGGTAGCTGTCAGCAGATCAATGCTCTACTAAGTACAGACCTGCTCTATTTCCGTGGGAAAATGGCTCTCTTAAGCAGTTCATTTTGGGCCTTCCAGCAACAGGGCCACTAAATTTTGGTAGTTGTGTTTTTCTGTCTGTTACAACCTGATTTATAACTTTTAAATATCAGCTTGGATGAAGATTGAGCTTCCCTGAGCTCAGTTTTGAGAGGGAAAAGCATTCACAGCTTTTTAATTTCTTTCCTGCTCGCCTCTCAAATGCCAGGTTTAAAGCCCTAATTTTGGTTTCCTTTTTGCTCACAGTGCATGAGTGGAAAGCAGAGGAGAGGCCAAAGCCCAGTGCACACCTGGCATCTGATCCCCCAGCATCCTGCCTTCATCTGACCCAGGTAGGTGCAAGTGATGCTCACATGCATTTGTGGTGCTGAGTCCAGGGCTGGACTGGTTTCCATTGCCAAAATGGTGGTAAAAATGCATTTTCTTTCCCCCTTAGTCTGGGGTGGCTTCCCATCCCTGCTGGTGGGGATGGGGCAGTGGGTGCCTGTCTCCCATCCCTGCTGGTGAGATGGGGCAGTGGGTGCCTGTCTCCCATCCCTGCTGGTGGGATGGGGCAGTGGGTGCCTGTCTCCCATCCCTGCTGGTGGGATGGGGCAGTGGGTGCCTGTCTCCCATTCCCATCCCTGCTGGTGAGATGGGGCAGTGGGTGCCTGTCTCCCATCCCTGCTGGTGAGATGGGGCAGTGGGTGCCTGTCTCCCATCCCTCCTGGTGGGATGGGGCAGTGGGTGCCTGTCTCCCATCCCTGCTGGTGGGATGGGGCAGTGGGGTCTCCCATTCCCATCCCTGCTGGTGGGATGGGGCAGTGGTGCCTGTCTCCCATCCCTCCTGGTGGGATGGGGCAGTGGGTGCCTGTCTCCCATCCCTCCTGGTGAGATGGGGCAGTGGGTGCCTGTCTCCCATCCCTGCTGGTGGGGATGGCTTCCAGCTGGGATCTGGAGCAGGTGGGAGGTGTTCAGTCAGTCCATCGTGCCTGCTCAGGGGAGTGTTTTACCAGGGGGAGAGGCCTCTAAAACGAGTATTTGGATGGTGGTGATTTTGAGAAAGGGCTTTGTAAAGGGATTGTGTGGGTTTGCTCCAGCTTGTGTTCCATCAGGGAGGGGCAAGCGCTGCCCACGTGGATGATTCAGGTGGACAGCTCGGGAATGCCGGGCAGGAGCGGGTTTATCCTCCAGGAGAGGGCGGGCGAGAGGGTTCTCCAAAAGCGCTGCCTTTAGAGGTGGCTTCTCCTTGCACGGTTCCCCAGCTCAGCTCCTCCCGCGCTCTTGCCGGGACAGTTAAAAGAGACAGGAGCAGCTTTGGGCTTGTTCTGCATCCCAGCCTCAGCTGGCTCTGGAGCTGTCAGCCTGATGCAGGAGATGCATGAGACAGCAAACATCAGAGCTGACTGGGCTGAGGCAATTTCCCAGCATGTCAGTCCTCGAGAGAGAATAAAAGGATCCCAAGTGCTCTGGCCCAAATCTGTCCTGGTAGCTGTCAGCAGATCAATGCTCTACTAAGTACAGACCTGCTCTATTTCCGTGGGAAAATGGCTCTCTTAAGCAGTTCATTTTGGGCCTTCCAGCAACAGGGCCACTAAATTTTGGTAGTTGTGTTTTTCTGTCTGTTACAACCTGATTTATAACTTTTAAATATCAGCTTGGATGAAGATTGAGCTTCCCTGAGCTCAGTTTTGAGAGGGAAAAGCATTCACAGCTTTTTAATTTCTTTCCTGCTCGCCTCTCAAATGCCAGGTTTAAAGCCCTAATTTTGGTTTCCTTTTTGCTCACAGTGCATGAGTGGAAAGCAGAGGAGAGGCCAAAGCCCAGTGCACACCTGGCATCTGATCCCCCAGCATCCTGCCTTCATCTGACCCAGGTAGGTGCAAGTGATGCTCACATGCATTTGTGGTGCTGAGTCCAGGGCTGGACTGGTTTCCATTGCCAAAATGGTGGTAAAAATGCATTTTCTTTCCCCCTTAGTCTGGGGTGGCTTCCATCCTGCTGGTGGGATGGGGCAGTGGGCCTGTCTCCCATCCCTGCTGGTGAGATGGGGCAGTGGGTGCCTGTCTCCCATCCCTGCTGGTGGGATGGGGCAGTGGGTGCCTGTCTCCCATCCCTGCTGGTGGGATGGGGCAGTGGGTGCCTGTCTCCCATTCCCATCCCTGCTGGTGAGATGGGGCAGTGGGTGCCTGTCTCCCATCCCTGCTGGTGAGATGGGGCAGTGGGTGCCTGTCTCCCATCCCTCCTGGTGGGATGGGGCAGTGGGTGCCTGTCTCCCATCCCTGCTGGTGGGATGGGGCAGTGGGTGCCTGTCTCCCATTCCCATCCCTGCTGGTGGGATGGGGCAGTGGGTGCCTGTCTCCCATCCCTGCTGGTGGGATGGGGCAGTGGGTGCCTGTCTCCCATTCCCATCCCTGCTGGTGGGATGGGGCAGTGGGTGCCTGTCTCCCATCCCTGCTGGTGGGGATGGCTTCCAGCTGGGATCTGGAGCAGGTGGGAGGTGTTCAGTCAGTCCATCGTGCCTGCTCAGGGGAGTGTTTTACCAGGGGGAGAGGCCTCTAAAACGAGTATTTGGATGGTGGTGATTTTGAGAAAGGGCTTTGTAAAGGGATTGTGTGGGTTTGCTCCAGCTTGTGTTCCATCAGGGAGGGGCAAGCGCTGCCCACGTGGATGATTCAGGTGGACAGCTCGGGAATGCCGGGCAGGAGCGGGTTTATCCTCCAGGAGAGGGCGGGCGAGAGGGTTCTCCAAAAGCGCTGCCTTTAGAGGTGGCTCTGTTCTCCTTGCACGGTTCCCCGGCTCAGCTCCTCCCCGCGCTCTTGCCGGGACAGTTAAAAGAGACAGGAGCAGCTTTGGGCTTGTTCTGCACATCCCCAGCCTCAGCTGGCTCTGGGAGCTGTCAGCCTGATGCAGGAGATGCATGAGACAGCAAACATCAGAGCTGACTGGGCTGAGGCAATTTCCCAGCATGTCAGTCCTCGAGAGAGAATAAAAAGGATCTCTCGGTGAAGAGCAGAGTTTGGTTTCCTAATGAAAAAAAAAATAACAAATTAGGATGATTCAAGCATCTTTCATCTGCCACAGCTGGGGGAGGGTTTGTTGAAACTGGATGTTGTCCAAGGTAGTAGGAGATGGAGGAGTGTGCTGGGATCCCTGTTCAACAGGAGTGGTGGCACTGGAGGGGCCCTCCTACCTGGGCAGAGCACTGGGGGTTCCCAGGGGTGGTGCTCCATGCCTGTTTCAGGGAAAAGAGAATCAGAACTGTGAGGCAGAACTCCTTCACACTCAGATATGTCATTTCTCCCTTATGTTGCTCTTTGCTCAAAGCAAAGAGCAGGCTGCATAGGCTCAACCTGGTGCATGCAGAAAAGGGACCTGTCCTTACCTTGCCTCACATTCCTGTGTGAGAGGAGCCTGTGGAAGGCATTTCCAGCTTTGCAGGGAGGTGTTTGTAGCTTCTTGTTGCTGTTTCCTGTTTTATGGTAATCAGGAATGAGCCCAGGCGTCCCTCCCTGCTCCCACAGGTGCTCTGTGTGCATTGGACCCTGGGAGAAGCTGTGTGGGAAAGATGCTCCAAGGAGGAGCTCCCACTGTGGCAGGGCTGACAGAGCAGCTACAGGCACCATGGAAATAGCAGTTTTCTGTGAAAATACCTTTTCAACAGCAAGCTCTGAAGTGCATTTATTTTTAGTGATTGTCTCTTAAAACAAAATTCTGCTGGGAAATGATCCTGCTGGTTAAAGTCCTCCTGAAAATATAAGCACCAAGAACCATCTGCTCTGTGTTTGGATTTGGGTGTTTTCTTTCAGAGTGCTCTTTGCAAAAACTGAAGGTTTTTCTTAAGAACAGTATATAGAAAACGAGGTGGTTTTGGTTTTCCTTCTGCTTTTTCCTTTGAGAAAAGGAGAAAAAAAAAAGTTTTTTCCTAGGGAATTTGGGATAATGAGGGAGAGAGATGGGTGTGTGCTCAGTTTCTCAGGCTGTGCTGTCCACTAAGCAGTGCAAGAAGGGCAGCCAGGCACAGCTGGGGTCCCAAACACCCCACAGACCCTTGCCCTGCCCAGAAGCTTGGAGGGAAGCAGGATGTGGTGCTGGGAGCAGGGATCTCAGCCTGAGCATCCAGCAGGCACAGGAGCTCTCTCCTGAAGGAGCCGGCAAACCTTGGGCTGGGTGATGTGGTCAGAGGCTTTATTTAGTGCTGAGCCTGAGTGGATTTTTAATGCATGAATTTTTAGTGTTCAAACTGAGTAGATCTTTGAACTGCTGTGGTTTCTGAGGGATGTTTCTCTTCCTCTCTGACTGCATGTGCTATAAATGCTCCCAAAAAATCCCCCATGTCCTCTCTAGCTCTGGTGATGTGGCCATGGACTTGCAGCAGGGTTTCTACCAAGCCCTTGTGGAATGTTTTGGATTCCCACTATTGAAAAGCAAGTTTTTGGTGCCAAGGTTACATCAAAAGCCCCATGAGCTGGGGGGATATGAAGGAGTGGCAGCAGTTTTGGGGTTGTCCCCAGGGACAGTGGGGACACCAGGACCACTCTTGTCTTCAGCTGCCCCAAATGCTGTGGTTAAGCAGTGGTGCTGGGAGAGCTGAGAGAGAGAACTGGGCTGGAGGAAGGAGTGTCACACAGGGAGAGGTGTCTCTGGTCCTTCTGGAAGGTTGGCTTCTTCTGCCCAGTTAGGGCCAAGGCAAACCCTGCATTTTTGTTCTGTGCCTTACCTGGTTCCCACCTGGCTCTCTGGATTAAAATAGATTTCTTCTCAAACATCTCCTTCCGAGGGCTGACAAAGCTATTAAGAGATTTTTCTGTTGTTAAAAATAATTCTTAATTAAAAAGAATTATTAATTTTCCAAAAATCTGCCAAGCCAGGCAGAGAGCACTGCCCAAGGGTGGCACTATGGGTTCATTTGCTGGATGTCACCATCAGCAGATTTGCTGTTGCTGGCACCATTTGCTGGATGTCCAGCAGCTCTGCAGAGCCCACTGGTGGGATCTTACAGAGTGTCTGATGCTCAGGGTTTGGTGGGGACCATCAGGGACTCTTTGTGGCAGGAATCTGGGCACTGTGTTGGTGACTCTGGGAGGCTTCTGAGGTTTTCTAGCAGTTGAGGTAGCTCTCCCTTGTCTTGGGCTGGGAGATACCATGTGCACACACAGCTTTGGGATGTCACATCAATGTTAACCACAGGGAAGAAGTGAGAGTGGAGGTGGGTGTGCATGGCAGTTTGTTTCTTTGGGTTTATGCCTTGATACTTTCTGCTTAATTGCACCCTGACATGCTCCAAGGGGCAAGGAGGGGTTTTAAAGCAGCTTTAAAAAAATAAAATTACCTTCCATGAAATATTTAGGATAGCCTGACTGCTTTTTAAAGACTGTTCTAATTACTCCTGCAAGGCTTCCACTTCTCCTGATCTCACTGCACATGGAGAGAGGCAGCAGGCGTGTTTGTGCTGGTTAGCACTGAGGGGCTGGGATGGTTTGTATTCACTGCAGGGAGGTGTTCACTGCACTGACCTTGGAGATGGTGACTTGGGAGTCAGAGGGCTGCTTTGTTCCTATGGATATTTGCTGGTGGTGGACTCAGGGCTTGGAAAGGAATGGAGGCAGTTTAGTGACATAGTAGGGTGTACTAGGAACAAGAATAATGTCCCTGCCCCCTATGGCTCCCTCCTGGCTGTGTCCTGCCCCCCATGGCTGTGGGGAGCACGTGGCTTGCCTGTGGAGACAGGCTGCTCTAGGAAGTGCTCTCCCAGTGCTGTGAGGTGTGATCCAAAATTAGTATCCCATTCACTTGCTCTTAGCTGTGTTAGCTCTGCAAGGCTAATAGGGCTTAAAAAAAAAAAAAGTCTCTTGTCACCAAAATCAGCAGCTCTGACTCAGAACATGCAGAGGGAGCAGACTTGCTGATTAAGGCAATGTTGATGTTGTAAGTGCTCACCCGGCCACAGCAGGACCCTGGGACTTGCCTGAGAATCTCTCTCAGAGCCTGCGAGGGGTCCTTGGTTCCCGTCTTGGTGCCTAAACCACCAAGTGAGGAGGATGAAGGCGTGAACATCAAAGCCAGCCAAGCCATGGAGCGTTCCCAGTGCCGTGCCATGTTCCACAATTAATCACTGCCACCCACACTCCACCTTCTCCCTTCCTTGAATCCTCCCTTGCCTGGCTCTGGAGCAGGGAATGGAAGCAGCTCCAGTTTTATGAATCAATCAAAGACAATGGCTGCTTTTGAGGGCTGCTGATTTAGAGAGCCCTTTGCAAGCATGTGTGCAGTGTGATTTCTTATCAGAGCACAGCTCTGGAGGAGCTTGCCAAGAGGAGCTGTTCCAGCTCCTGGCCACATCCTGGGGAGACGGCCTGAGTGGTCCTTTCATCTACAAATAAAACAAACAGGAACAAAGGAGGCAATAATATTGACTTTCATCATTGATATTTCCATTTATCTCATACAGTTACTAATAATTAGTATTTCTGTAGCTGGATGGGTGTAGCTCATAATCTCACTGTTTCAGAGGAGCCTGTTAATGTCACTGCCAAAACCAGGCATGCCTAAAGCACTGGGCAAGAGCCAGTGCACTGCACTGGGATGGAGGGATGGGAATGGAGCAGGGCTGAACCTGGAGGGGAGGTGAGAGGCCGTGGAGCAGGGAACAGTGGGGCAGCAGCTCTGGGGAAGGGACACAGTGGGGAGGGCCGGAGCCAGCCAGCACTGCTGTGCCTGTGGTGGGGTGAGAGAGCTGTGTGAGCTGGGCCTCGTGGGGCTGCTGTCATCCAGCCCCCTGCTGCATCCTCTGGCACAGCTGGAACACAGCTGGGCTGTGCTGGGAGGGAGGGGCAAGACTGGCACTTGGTGCCAGTGGTGCTGGGATGGAGGATGTGCTCCAGGTGGAGGATCTGTTGAGATGCAGCCCCAGAGCCCTCCCCAGGGTGTGATGTGCCCCCAGACTGTGGCAGCAACGCCCCATGTCTCCAGCACCCTGGGATATGTGGGGAACCAGGGCAGATTCCTGCTGGATCTGTCCCACCTGCCCCAGGGCACCTGTGTGCTTCATGCACACACTTCCCACAGCACCTGCAGCCTTGTTTGTTTCCTGGTGCTTCATTAGTCATTCCCTGTTCTCCTTTAAACCCAGTTATGGTGCAGTCTGTGGGGGCCTCGTGCCTGTGTGTGCACAGAGCTGGCCTGGATCTCCTCTGGGGTTCCAGAGGGGTGGGACACTGAGGTTTCCGTGCTGCTGCTGCTCTCCCGTGTTACTGTGGCAGCTTTGACACACAACTGCTCTGCCAATCATCCTGGGTCAGTCTGGGGGCCCATTTCTTGCATCTGTGTTTTTAATTGTCCTGTTCAGTGTGTATCCTGACCCCTCCTGTGAGGGATGGCTTCCAGCATTCCCAATTCCACAGGAGCTGCTGTCAGGGCAGCTGCAGGGACCTGCAGGCAGCGAATGCAAATGCAGGGTGGTGCTTTTATTAGGATTTAAATGAGTTTAAGACTGTTCAGAATTACAATATGATTTGAGCCAGGAGGGGCTTATAAAACTGGTATGAGTTCATATATTACACAGTAAACATGCCCAAGCCCATGGCTCCTGCTCAGCACTGTCCTCAGCGAGGTGGGGAGAGCAGTGGGCAGCTGCTGGGGCTCTGCCCTGTTGCCCCAAGGTGTTCCCATGGGGAAAGGATCTTTGGGATGGGAGATGGGCTGCAGTCATGGAGCTGGCTGTGCAGGGAAGCTGGTCCCTGTTCATAAACCTGAGCCTCTGGTGCAGTACAGGTGTGTACAGTCTCTGGCTGAAAGGTAGGGGTGCAGGAGGGGCTTGTGGGCGTGTTTTGGGTCAGAATTACACTACTTTATCCATTCTTCCCTTTATAGTTCCCCTGTGTGAAGTGGCAGGGATGCCTCAGTGCTGGAGGATGCTGTGCAGTGAGCTGTGCCTTCCCTGGACAGCACCCCACTCCATGATCTGGGAGCAGTGAGCTTTCTCCAGCTGGTCCAGGCTGTGCCAGCCCCAGCTTGCACCTCCCTGGAGACCTCGCAGCACATAGGTCACCTGCTGGTTGTGCAGGCAGTGCTCATGAAGGCTTTAATGGCCATTAATATAATCACTGGCAGCTCTGTGCAGAGATGGGTGCTGTGAGAGAGCTGTACCTGTGTGCCCAGGAGTCCTGAGCCTGTGACACCTGGGAGCCAGCACAGTGATGGAATTCTCATCTGCTTCCTCAGCCAGAACAGGAATGAAAGGGAAGCTTGAGCTATTGGCTTGGGATGTTCGTGCTTCGCCTCGTTTCAGTGCTGTGCTTTTGATCTCTGAAGGATACAGCTGAATATTTGAATGAGAAATACGTGGTAGTGTTGAAATCCTAGACAAAATGCCTTTTGTGCCTCCCTGCATGTTTATTTGCGTAAGAAAGTGTTTTGCTGGAGAAACACAGGAAGGAGCTGGAGGGAGGGGAAGGCGGGCGGCACCGAGAGCTTTGGGGAGCTCGCAGTGCAATTCCAGGACACTTAAGAGCCTCTCATTGTCAGTGGCAGACAGCGACATCGGAGGCAGCTCAGGCAATTGGCTGAGACAAATTGCTTCGTTTGATGTCTTTGTTGGTACTGCACTGGTTAAGTTCCTGCGTGATATATTTATTATTATACACAAAGCACACGAGAATTACAGCTATACATACATATGTACATCTCAGGATGCAGATTTATCTCCCTTGAATGACCTTGCAGGCAGCAAATAATGTCCCCAAATGATAACCACCCCTGCGTGGTGCTCCTGAGCAGCCGGATGTTTGTTCTGTAGGTCCGGGGAGCGAGGGAGCCAGGTTCCTTTTGGGCTCCTCACGCCAGGGAGCGGGGCTGCCGCTGTGTTTGCCACAGGAGGGAGCATTCCCCTCGTTCCCAAAAAGAAAGGTTCCACTGGCACCGAGGGAAGAGCCTTTGACAGGCAACATGCTGCTAAAGAAAGCTGCTTTCCCCAGAGAGGGAAAATTGCTGCTGGTGCCTGCGGGAGAGGGGAAGGTGGAGGTGTGACAGGAGCCGCCCTGCTGCTCTGCCCTGCTTGGGGGAGAGCTGGCAAACAGGGATGTGGAGGCACCCTGGTGACCAGACCCGCTGGGGGCATTGGGATGGCGCTGGAGAGGCTCAGCTGCCCTGTTCCCATGGAGCCCTGGCTTTGGCCAGCCCTGCGGTGCTGTCCTCGGGATGGGAGGAGGGGTTGTGTTCAGGGCTACGTTGGCTGCGAGGTGTGAGCTGCATCCAGCAGCCCAGATCAAAGGCACCTCAGCCAGCAACATCCACCAGAAAGCCTTTAATGCCCAGCCCTGGAGCAGGGAGATTTGCTCAAGGGACTCATTTCCTTGCCTGAATGTAAAAAACTGTGTCAACTTGACATTCAGGAAATTTTATTTAATACCTTTTTATTCATTTAACAGTTTAGTTAATTGCAATGCTCTTTTTTGTTATTTTTATATACTTCTTTTTAATTCATTCCAGCTTTGTCCTTCTATACACTTTGTTCTTTAAAGCCATTTCATTATGGGTGTTTATTGTCTGTGCTGCTTCTCTGGGTGGATGGGGAAGGAGGGGGGTGCCCCAGCTGCACCCACGTGCCAAAGCCATCAGCAGCTCTGGTGACACAAGCCCGTCTCAGCAGATCAGGACAAGCTATCACAGAATTGTTTAGGCTGGAAAATACCTCTTAAGATCATTGAGTCCAACCACCAACCCACCACTGCCAAGCCCACTGCTGAACCATGTCCCCAGAGACCTGCTTCTGTTTTGCTGAATTGTTTGTTTGGGGCAGAAAAGCAGAAAAGGATAATGTCCCAGGGTTTCATTGTGCTATTTTCCAGATGAATTAATTGCTACTTTCCTTTCATAAGAAAACTTTGGTTGGGAAGTTCCTTGACTTTTATTTTAGAGAGCTGTATAAATCCTTGGACATGTCCAGATGTAAAGTGAAAAAAGTAATTTTATTTCTATGTTTTAGATTCACCAGCACTTGAGCAGAAAATGTTTTCTTCTGTTAAGCTAATTCTTACTGAATTGTCAAAACTATGAAAAGATAATAATTGCAATAATTACTCTACTGGCAATGGGCTTTCACAGCCTTGGCTTTTACCACAGCTAATTGTGCTCATCCATTCCTCCTGCCTCCTCCTCCTCACTCAGACTTTCCCCCAAGCGCTGTGGGTCCCTACACAGCACCCCATATGTGACCTCCTTGTGTCCAAACTTGCAGCAGCCCTGGCCCTGTTGTGTACTGAACTCACCAAGTCTTGCTGGAGCTGCCTGTGTGTGGCGGTGTTTACAGGGGTTTTTGGATGAGGGAAGGGATGAGAATCTGTGTTTCAGAAGGCTGATTTATTATTTTATTATATATATTACATTAAAAGTATAATAAAAAACTAGAAGAAAGAATTTCATCAGAAGGCCAGCTAAGAATAGAATAGCAAAGAATGATATCAAAGGTTTGTGGCTTGGGCTCTCTGTCCAAGCCAGCTGGGCTGTGATTGGCCATTAATTACAAACATCCAACATGGACCAGTCACAGATGCACCTGTTGCATTCCACAGCAGCAGATAATCCATGTTTACATTTTGTTCTTGAGGCCTCTCAGCATCTTAAGAGGAAAAATCCTAAGGAAAGGAATTTTCATAAAAGATGTCTGTAACACCTGTGCCTGGTATTATCCGGGTAGATGAGCTTGAGTTTCAGCTGGACTGGACCTGCTTCCAGGAGGTGCCACAAGACACACCTTTGTGCTGGGAGCCCCATGGCATCCATGCCTGCAGTCCTTGGCACCAGATCCAGGCTTTTTGTCCCATTCCTGAGCAAGGCCCTGTGTGCCTGTGCGGTGTTAGCCCAGTGCCCATGGATGAATCCAGAGCTGGGAGCAGTTTGCCCTCCCTGTTCAATAATGGTTCGGCCTGTGCGTGAGCACCAGCCAGGAATGCAATGGGCAAAGATGTCAGGAGCTGTTAGAGCGTGTGCAGGGAGCTTTTATATAAAGGGATCCATTTCCACTGCCCTGCTTGTCTGCTGCAGTCAAAATACAGCACCACAGCTACAGGGCTGACCGCAGCGAGCCAGTGCATGGCTGCTGCATTTCCCTGACTGCAGCCGCTAATGCATGGCTGCTGTGGTGGGCCCTGCATCTCCCTGACTGCAGCCCCTAATGCATGGCTGCTGCAGTGGGTGCTGCATCTCCCTGACTGCAGCCCCTAATGCATGGCTGCTGTGGTGGGCCCTGCATCTCCCTGACTGCAGCCCCTAATGCATGGCTGCTGCAGTGGGTGCTGCATCTCCCCGGCCCTGCCGCATTCCCCAGAGCCCACAGCTCTCCCTGCTGTGAGTCCTGGCTCCCTGGCGCTCCCCAGCTGCCAGCCCCAGCCCTGCCGGGCTCCCCTCCAGCCGGGGAGCGGCTCTGCGGTGCTGGGAGCAGGACCTGCCCCGGGAGCTCCCGGCTGAGCCTGCTGCAGGGCTGGGAGCAGCAGTGCCGTGTCAGGGATGTCTCTCTGCCCAGTGGCAGGGGTGGGCACACATGTACCAGAGTGCCCTTGAGGCGTCTGGCACCCGGTGTTTTCATCTCCATCATTTAGAGGCTGCGAAGAGCATCTCAATCTGCCCCTCGCTCCGTGGGCACGTTGTGGGGACCCTGGGGATGACTGGCTGGCACTGGCAGGGGCCAGGAGGTGGTGCCTTAGGCAGAGGGGACAGTGGATGTTTGTGTGCTCAGACCCCCTAGCCAGGGCAGGGTGACAGCTGTGCAGCTGAAGCTGTGCTGAGAGTCCTTGGAGATGTGATGTGGGGAGATGAGCAGTGTGTAGGGATCTGTGCTTCCCTTCCTCTTCTCCAGAATACTTTCACCCATTCCTTGGCAG
Organism: Emberiza elegans; assembly: GCA_024865655.1. Classification (NCBI taxonomy): domain Eukaryota; kingdom Metazoa; phylum Chordata; class Aves; order Passeriformes; family Fringillidae; genus Emberiza; species Emberiza elegans. The sequence continues at coordinate 3,951,922 of JALJVW010002397.1, forward strand.
CGCTTATCTCACCTGGACCCCTTTCTGTTGAGCTGGACCCTTCATCCTGGGGACACTTGGCTTTTTTCTGCCCCTGTGCTGGGCAGCAGAGATGTTCTGTGTGGCTTGGAGGGAGCAGTGCGTGTGCCCATGTGCCTGGGCTTGGCAGAGGCTCAGGGATGCTTTGGGCAAGCCTTTGCTACTGTGTTCTCCCCTTCTCCCTCAAAAGTCCCTTGCCTGTCCTCTGGGGTCCGTGCTGAGGCTGTGTGCCTGTGGAGAGCAGTGTGTTTGTCCAGGAGGTGGGTGGGGGTGGCTCTGCCCTCCAGCAGCCCTGCTCCGTGATCAGACCCCGTGAGGGATGATCCTCTGGCCAAGGCACCGTGTCTTTGTTCTCTGCAAACTTCTCCTTACTGAGGGCTCCATGAGCAGAGCCTGGTGCAGGAGCAGGCAATATGAATCCTGAAACCTCAATGCACCGAGCAATTTTCATCAGAGGTTTTCACACCTCACCTTTCTCTGCTCTCTTTTCCCCCTGATTTCTCCTCAGTTAGGAGGACATGGAAGCAGTTCTCCTGGGCTTTGCTGGGTAGCTCACCACCACTCCTCACCTCTCATTGGCACAGGCAGCTGATGGAGCTGTGGGGATGCAGCAGAGCTGCAAAACTCTTCCCAGCACTGGCTGGACTGAGGCAGAGGCCACCAGCCATCACCCACCCCATCCCCCTGAAATGTCACTTGCTTTTAAATGCACTAGTAGTTTAAAATAAGAATAACCTGCTCTAGGGCTTCTTAAACCGTGGAATTAAATATGGTTCTAGTCTCTAGGCAGAGTCTGACTCTTCAATTCCAAATCTGCTCAGCCAAGCGAAATATTGCAGGGGGAAAGAAATCAATATTTCTCATGCCTGGCACAGAGAGGAAGCTGTCTGTGTGTGGCTGCAGGCGTGCAAGTGCAGATGTGCACGCAGTGAGGCTGGGGCTGGCGGGGTGGCAGAGCTGAGGCCTGGGATGGGGAGAAGGGCATAGTGTTTGCAGTGCCAGTGCTGTGTGCTGCTCCAGGAGAGCTGTGGGGGCGAGTCCATCCTGCTCAGGTGTGTGACACAGCTGGGCTTCCCTCCATGGGGTTCCCAGCACAGTCTTTTAGAGAAGGAAACACAGTTTTTCCCATTTCAAAAGGTGTAATTTAGTGGCCAGTGTGAGGCTGAGAGTTTATTGCAGAGCAGGTGTGCTCTGCATGTCCTGGTTTCTGGTACCTGGTGTGTGGAGCTGAGCTGTGCAGGAGATGGGAATAATCAGGGATTCTAGCAGAGTGAAGGACTTTCCCAAGGACCCACAGGCCCCATCATCTGGAGGATGGAAGTGGTTGAGATGGGGAATGGATGGGGTGCTGTGCACCCCAAGGACTGATCTGTGTGCACTGCATGCAGCACTCTGTGGCCTATGGTGGTGTATCCTGGGCATGGCTGTCCTTGTCCATGGTGTTTCTCTTGCCCAGAGGACATGGGCTGTGTGGGGAATGGCCCCTGGTGTCTGCTCTGGGAGTGCTGCTGAAGATTCCCATCCTCCCTGCAGAAGCTGGGGCTGTAGTTCAGGGGCAGGTGAAGCTGTTTCTGCCAGGTCTGAGTTCTCCAGGTGGTTTCTGTCCAGCCTCTCTCCCCTCTGTCACTGCTGTGCAGAGTTCTGGTGTTGTTCCCCTCTGCTCCTCCATGGAGTGTGGTGGGAGGAGGGAGCTGTGTCACCGTGTGGGGATCAGGGGTGGAGGAGGATCTCCATCTGCAGCGGGAAGGACAAATGTTACTGACCTGCTCTGGCATCTGACCAAACCACAGACACTCACACCTCCCAAAAAGCCTCTCTGATAGCTTAATTTCTTAATTGCTATCTGTGATCTGGATGTCAGCTCTGGCTCTCCTCCAAGATCAGTCACTTCCAGCAGGCTGGTGCTCACTGCCACCTTGCTTTGGTCACTATTTTCAGCTCACCTGAATAACTGGCTGGAGAGTCCCTCATCTCCCCTCAGGCCACCTCTGCTGCCCCTCAGGGCAGTGGTGAGTATTGAAGGAGCTCAAAAAACTGAGGAGTGCCAGTTTAAGGCCCCAGCTCCAAGCCTTGTGCCTTGGCCAGACAGCAAGGGTTGGAGCTGAGCTGTGTGTTCTGCTCCCAGGCAGAGTCAAGCACAGTGCTGGGAGAGGTGAAGACCCGTGGCGCTGGGCTCAGGATGGAGAGCATGGTCAGATGCCTGGGGGTGAGTGGGACCCAAAGGAGAGCTGCCCTCTGTGGGCTCTGGCACTGGGTGATGGGAATTCCCAGTGGTTCCAGCTCCAGTTAAAGCAGTGCCATGAACATGTGCAGCAGGAGCTTACAAGCTGCAGCACAGCAAGGCTCTGTATCTCAATAAGCAGAACTCCAAGGCAGACCTGAAAATAAATATTTGAGGAAGAAATAGTACTCTGTCTTCTGTTGTCTCTCCTCCTTCCCTTTCTCTCCTCCCCCCTTCTCCTGTCTTTCACGTATGACTGAGCACGAGAGTTCATTGTTAAAGGGGGTTTGTTTTCTTGTGGGTTTTTTGCCTTTCTCTACTTCCCCAAGGAGGAAAACTCCAGGTGCTGCACTGTTAACAGCCCCATACAACAGCAAGGGCTGTCTTCATGCTGAGTTTGTCCGTGCCCAGGATGATGGGTGCTTGTTTTTTTTGCTGTGCTTAGTTTGTTTGCCATGATAAAACACAAGTCGACGGCTCTTCCTTTTCCAGGGAGCAGATATGATGGGATCAAGCTGCCTGAAGTCTGTAAGTGCAGTTCAGCCCAACACTACATTCCTCATTCTTAGCAGGTCAGCAGTGCCATGAGGGATACTGCTCCTGGTCCTTGTTCTTGGTGGGAAAGGTTAAAATTGGGCCACAGAGGAGACAGCTGGGCTTGTGCTTTCCTGGAAGAAAAAGGAGTCAGAGGCTGCTAAGCTGGGGATGGATGTGAAGGTCAGGGCTTGTGGCACCCCATGTCAGACAGAAGGTGAGCTACTGAGGCACAGGTGGGAACATCAGCCTGCCACCAGAGAGAGGGGTGCCCATGCCAACATGGTGTGCACCGTGTGTCAGTTGTATGGGGCTATCAGGGAAAGTTGGGGCGCTGTGTGCAGAAGTTGGTCCTGGAAAAGCGAATGCAGAGTCAGCCCACAGGCTTTGCAATCTCCCACTGCATCTGAGGATCCGTGGGCTGGGAAAGGAGCATTGGCATCATCTAGAGCCCTCCTCTGAGCGTGAAGGAAAGTGTTAGGAGAATTCAACTGTAAAAGTAGAGGTGAAGAGTGGTTGTGAGAAGGGAACGGGGAAGGAAAAGGCTCCAAAGAGGAAATGGGACTGAAAAATGCAGAGGTGGTTTAAGGATATCTGAGACGTCACAGGCAAGGGAGATGGGCCGGGGGAGATGGAACTTTGAGAGAAGTCTTCTCAGACTGGCTGCAAATGTTTGCTGAGCTCCTGGGCTATATTTAGCAGGCTCCATGCCCTTTGGAGAGCTCTCCAGGCAGATGGCGAGGAGCGCTTTGCCAAATGGTGGGAGCCGTGTCGGAAGGGGGTGCCCAGCGTTCGGGGATGGACGTTTAATGTCAGCTTCGCCCTTTCTGCCGAGCGCTCGCTTTGCTGCCCGCTGGACAGGGCTGCCAGATGGCCAAATATTTGCTTAGAAATTAGCAATGGGAAACAGGCGAGGCAAAGCCCTACATTGGAGAAAGCCAGGGCCTGGACTGGACTCTTCCTGCTGTGCGGGATGGTCTCCGCAGAGCAGGGTTGGGTGGATCCGTTGTGGGGGCAGCACAAGGAGATCTCAAAGCCAGTGAGCCTGGGCAAGGCACTGTCATCTCTCCCCTCCTCACTGGCACAGTCACGGGCCATTACTCAGGCGTGTGCAGCCTCTGGCTGTGTTTGCTTTAAACCAATATGCAGAGAAAAACAGCTTTCCTCTCTAGGTAAAAAAAAAAATGCTGCTTGGTCTTGTATCTGTGCAGTATCTCACTGAATGGGATATGACTGGAATGAAATTTGCAGGCACTAATGCAATAGAAGTACTCGTAATTTGTGTGTGTGCCTGTGTGGGCACAGGAAGTGTACCTGATCTGGTGCTGAGCAGCATTCCATATGGTCCTGACCTTCTGGAGCTCACCTGTGAAATGGCTTCATGGCTCATTTGGGGTGTCTCTGCATCACACCTGAGCTGGGGCTCTCTGCCAGCAGGGAATTAAAGCCTGAGAAATGCCAAAAGATTTTGAGGTTGAGGGGTGGACAAGGGACACAGCCTCTCACCAGGGTAGTGCTAATGCTGCCTCTTGCAAGTCCTCCCAAATCACAAGACTGTCCAGCTCCCTGCTCTCTGCATGCCTTTACTCCAGAGGCATAAAATTATTTTAAAAACAAATAAATTTTAAAATAATGGCTTCCTTTTATCTGCTGCCTGGAGTTGGAGCTGGGTGTTTGCACATTGCCCAGCGTTCCTGCACTGGCCTCTCTCCTGTTCTGTTGGTTTCTTATGAAAGCCAAGCTTCCTGTGTCTTAACTTGACTCCAGGGGCTGGGGCTTGGAGAAGCTCTACCTCTGTAATGCTGGCAATAAAATCATAAGTGCTGGCTACACTGCTGTAAAACTTTTATTGCTGTGGGAAGAGGAACAGCGAATCCTCCCTCTCTCCCTTCTCTCCTTGCATGCTGCTCCCCAGCTCTGGCTCTGCTCGCCCTCCAGGGCTCTGAGCCTTTGTGCCAGGCAGCACTGAGTGCATCCCATTTCCCTCTGCTTCTGCTCCCTTTGATCCCCTCCCTGTCCTGCATCCCCGTGGCTGTTTTCTGCTGCTCTGGCCTTGCTTTGCCCCATGGCAGTGTGCTCCTGCCCCCTTCCCTGTCCCTTCCATGCTGTGTATCCCTGTGCTTTTTTTCTGTTGCTCTGGCCTTGCTGTGCTCCATGGCAGTGTGCTCCTGCCCCCTTCCCTGTCCCTTCCATGCTGTGTGGCTGCTCAGCTCCATTTGTGGCATGCTCTGAGGGAGAGGAGCTTTCGGAGCTCCCTGTGTGTGGGGCTATCCGTGCATTTTGCATTTCATGGCGCCTGGAAGCGTCGTCTGCCTTCCCACAGCATCCCTTCCGTATTTATAGATGGCAGCGGCGTTATCCGTGCGCACGCAGATCGAGCACGACGCTTTGCTATAAATACAAATGCTCTGTAATTATCCTTAGAACTATTTAGCCCAATTCAAAGGTAGATTAAATAATGAATGTGTGTGTGATACGCCTGTCGACATCAACAAATGGAAAGAGACATCTCTGGATGCATATCTGGAGGTTTCCCTGGTGAAGGAGGTGGGGGAGGGAGCTGAGCCGAGCGTGGCTGGAAGTGCCTCTGTCTCAGGGCTCAGGTGGGGACTGATGGCCACGCTCAGCTCCATGGTGGCCTCGTGGGACTGGTGTTCAGGAGGCATCATGCCAAGGGGTGGACAAGGAGGATCAGCAGGAACAGAAGGCATTGGTATTCACAGCTACCCACGGCTCTGCATCTTTGCCCTCCACTTTCAGCTCTCGGGAGAAAGGGGAGGTAGTTTCAGGCTCGGCTGCTGATGGAGAGCTGTGGAAGGTGTGGGATAAGGCTCCCCAAGGGCTCTGGCCCCTTGTTTCATGTGGTAATTGATTTCCTCTGAGGCCATGCATGCTCTGGCATGTTTCCCTTCCCACAAGCTGCTCCACAGCAGAACCGTGTGGGGACCCTGGCTCTCTCCCCCCTTTTGGCTCCTGCCCCTGCCACCCCTTGGAAAAAGCTTTAGAGCCCTTGGACAGGACCTGCGTGGTTCTTCATGAGGATGATGTGGCTTTGTTAACATCACAGAGGGGTGAAGCAGGGGACTCTGACATTTGGGAAGAGCAGGGGATTTAAAGGGTAGGGTGGATGTGTGGGAACCCCTAAAAACTCCCCAGGAGGGGACTTTGCAAAGCCGACGGAAGAACGAGAACAGCCAGCACTGCCTTGCATACAGGAGCTTCTGTCTCCCTGCCTTTTCCCAGGTGCAGTGAGGCCTCAGCTCCCAGGCACAGCTCCATTAGCTCCTGTGTGGCTGTGCTGGGTCTCAGCCCTCCCCGAGTTCCGTGTCACATCGTGGGCTGCTCCCCTGCCCCGGGGACAGCAGCATCAGGAACCAAAAGGGAAGTGGGGCTGGGAGGAAGGGCTCCATCACAGTAACTAATAACTGTGTGCTGACAAATTGAATTATACCTTTTCCAGTTGCCTGCACTATTGATCAGAGGAAAGGTTTGTGTTTTTGTTAGGCTATTTTTTTTTTTTTTCTTTTTAAGTTACAGTTGCAATGTCCTGGGGGCTTATAATGAACTAAATAAGGTCAGGTTAGCAGAAGAATCAAATATACTCTGTCAGCAGAAGCGTGGGCTTTTCCTGGTGACTCTGAGTGGAGAGGAAAGCAGCAGCAGCTCCTGCTCCTCCATGCTCTGGTGCATGGGGGTGTCCTGCCCTAGGCTCCTGCTCCCTGGAGGGCTGCTTGGAAAAGGGGTGATGTGGGTGGCTGTGCTTGGCCTGATCCCGAGGAGCAGTGTGGCAGGAGATGGGGGGGACCTGGGGCTCGCCAGGTCTGTGTGTCACCAGCCCCAGGTTGTGCCAAACTGTGCTGCCCTGGCAGCTCCAGTGGCTCCTGCCCTGCCTGGGGGGGCTGCCCCGAGAGGCAGCAGATGCCCAGGGGCACACAAGGAGCCAGGATGTGGCCAGGCACAGTGCTTGCCCCATTGCTCTCTGTGGGGTCCCTGCCTGGGGAAGCTGGTGGTGTTCAGTTCTTTGCTCCAGAGCTGAGATCTTGCTGTGAACTCAATTAAAGCTGTGTTGGGGAAAGGGGGAATAAATTACCCAGATGAAAAGGATGAGTAAAAACCATGTGCAGAGAGCTGCCAGCCCACCTTTGAAAGGCTTTATTGAATTTGGACATGTGTCACCTCGGCAGCAGAAGCTGCAGGGGAAAGGGGAGCACTCCTGGTGTCCTCCTTTGTGTCCCCAGTCCTGGGCTGGGGCTGTTGCAGGAGGGTTGAGGTTATCTGTCTGTGCCAGGACAGAGGTGAGGCTGGAGCCTGCTCTCGTGATGGTTTGCAGGAAGGGCAGCTGCAGGTCCAGCAAGTGTCCCCAGCAGCCTGTGTGTCCCATGGTGTGTATAACCTGCTGCTCCCAAGGGGGATCCAGGGGATGTGTAGTGCTCCAGGGGATGTGCAGTGCCTGGCCAGCTCCACAGCCCTGGGGCTGTGCTCAGCCTTGGCCTCGGGTCGCCTCTCAGTGAGCAGCAGAAGTAGGGACATTCACATCTTGTTTTGGTGTTACTCTGTTTACAAAGACCTCTGTTGAAATCTCAGCTGCCCTGGGGTGGATCTGGATGCTCTCCAGAGCTGTCTGTGAGCTGGCAGAGCTGCTGTGCTCCACGCAGTGGGTTTTCCCACTTAGCACACAAGTCCCCTCCCTGGTGACCCAGCAGCCCCAGGCTTTGGAAGCACAGGCTCTGCCAGGACCAGTTCCCAGCCTGTCCTGTGTCCCTCCTGCTTTGCTGGCACTCGCTTCTCTTCTGGATCCTTCCATACAAAATTCACTGATTGCAGGCCAGGACCAACAAGGTGTCACCCCTTGTCTCAGTGGATTGGGCCTGGTGGAGGAGGAGTGGCTGGAGGGCTGGCTCCCATCATCCTGCTTGGTGTTCCCCAGGACCTGCCGAGGTGTGGCCAGCAGCTGGGGATACTCTCTGGGCACAGACCTCATGTTTCTGCTCTTAATTGCAGCCTTCCTCCTCCTGCCCTGCCTTGCTTGAGAGTCCGGCCACATCGGTCTGGGATTAACATTCCTGGCACAGCATAACTCCATCACCATTTCTATTAAACTCATTTGCTATCTAAAGGAATTCATTTTCCACTTTGTTTGCCCATGAGAAATAAAAAAAAAGCCCTCTGAGCTGAGGCCCCAGTGTTTGAGAAGGTGGAGGGGGGCAGAGCTGGGTGTCACATGCCCTCCTTCAGCTGGCAGAAGGGATGGCATTCCCACCATCCATACAAGAAGATGCCCACCTCTGTGCTTCCACCATGCTCTTGGAGGCAGGAGCTGCCCATTGCTGGCACCAAGGCTAGTGCTTGCTTTCTGAAATTATCCTGCTGCACCCTAGGATGAGTCTTCACAAAATCAAATTGTCCCCTTTCCGTCAGGGATATCCCTGGACTTCCTGGAACTCTACCCCTTTCCAAAAATCAGGTTTCATTGGCATCTACAGGAAGTTCAGGAAAGGCAGAGCCAAGCTGGATTCTCTCTGCCTGCTGCCTCATCTCCTTGTGTTCAGTCAGTTGCTTTGCAGCAGGCTCAGGAGGTGGATTCCTGCCCCTGCCTGGGATGTGGGGCCAGTCTGTGTACTTGGGTGCATGAGGGAGGAGGAAAACACGGGTACAGGGGTGCCAGAAGGAGAAGTGTGTGTGTTTGGCACGTGAGGAAACCTCTTCTGTGAGTGCACCCCCTCCAGGATTGTGGGGCTCCTGCTGGCAGCCCTCCTATGGATTATCACCTCCTGAATGGGCACCTCCTGCCCAGAAAGAGCAGGGAGACACTCTACAGCCCTCAGTGCTTCTGCTTTCAAGGTCAGAGGCTGCTGATTATTGATCTACTGCCTCTCTATAAATCTGGTGCTGAGGGGAACCTTCCCTGTGCCTCCAGACAGCAGCATCCATCCTGCAAGACTTGGCCAGCCCAGCCACCTGCAAGGGAGGGAGGGCTTTAATCACTCCCCGCCTCTGCTGGGCACCATTTGGGTTTGCAGCTGGCTCCCAGCTCTGCCACATTCCCTGTGCTGCTTGGGAGCTTCCTCCTGGGGCCAGGGAACCCTGCCAGGGTGTGCAGCAGCAGGGCAGGAGAGAAGAGGAGCTGATGGGGCATCTGGGGAGCGACTGCTGGGGCCAGGCGGTGGATCCAGTGAGTCTGGGGTATCCAGCACGGCTTTGAGTGCCCCACAGGACCCAGAGTGCAGCAGATGGGGAATCTGACTCCAAGGCAGGCAGAAGAGGAGTTGGAATCCAGCTTCCCAGGGAGCCTGTGGAGCCATGTGTTATGGGGGGAGAAGGAAGGTGGTGATGGAGGCCACCAGCTGTGGAGCACTGGGCCACCCTCCTCACGTGGTGGCCACATCTGGATGTCAGGATGATCTCTGGCAGTGATCCCTCTGCCTGATGGACTGCCATGGTCAGAGGCTGCTGTTGGCTCCTGTTGTCCTGGGTGCACATCACAAATTGAATTGGAGCCCCTGGAAAATGACAAAATGGCAGCCCTTTATAGCTGCTGAACGTTTCCCACCATCACCATCACCATCACCATCATCATCATTTGCAACTAAACTGTGGCTCTGACAGGGATCACTGCAGTTTTCAGCCCAGAGCTGAGCTGGCCTTGAGCTCTCCTCGCCTGCCATGGGCAGAGCTTTGCTGTCCCTGTCCCTTCCCATGGGATCAGCCCTGTTCCCAGGGTATATCCTGCTTCATCCAGAGAGAAACCAGTTTCCCTCCCACAAATCCTTTCTCAGTGGCTGCTACTAATGGAGAAGAGAAGTAATCAAGGCAGTTTAACCCCCCTGCTACCTGTGATTCTCCTGCAAAGCTCGTTAATGAGCCAGCTCAGGTTGTGCTAATTACCACAACCCTGGTAGGCCCGGTGAGAGCACCAGGAGTTAACTAACACTCAATTAACCCCTGGTTGCTCGTGATGATTTCCCCTGTTCACAGCAGCCTCAGAAGTTCAACAAGGAAACAGTGGCAGGCAGGAGGCAGATGAGCCTCTTGTGCAGCTGGGGAGGTGACAACTTTCCTGTGTGGTTTGGAAGCCACAAAGCCGAGGGATCCCAGGCCACACAATTGAGCTCTTCAGCTGCTTTTTCCCAGGTGGTTTGGGGCACCTTGGAGCCCCTCTTGGAGTCAGGAGTGTCAGGTCCCACTGCTTCTCCATCTCTGGAAGAACCCAGCCAGATGGATGCAGGGAGCATCCAGCCCTGCAAGGGAACAGAGCAGGTGGGATGGAGAAACCAGGAGGGCTTGAGGTGGTCAGGAGGGTCCTTCACCAGGAACACAGACCCCATCCCATGGGTCTCTGGGAGCCTTTGACCATGGTGTATCTCATGCCAGTCAACCCACAGGCTCCCAGGGCACCTTGGCTGCAGGGCTCAGGTGTGTGAGGTTGGAGCCATCCCAACCCCTTGCACCCCCCAGGCTGTGCAGAGGGGCTGGGGCAGCCCCAGCTCCTGGCAATGCCTGGGCTGCTGCCCAGAATGTGCCCTGCAGTTGCTATGGTGACATTGCCATTTCTTACCTCACTGGGGGAAAAAAAGCCTCCAAACATTTAATTCTGCAGCCCACCTGGGAGCCTTTTAAAGTCCCCACTCGGTGTTTGACATGTAATAATTTTTCTGCTTTTAAGATTATCCTAAAATGCTCATTCTCTTTCTCTCTCTCTCGAACTCTCAGCAGTGGAGCCTCAGAAAGAAATCAGCATAAAAAAATACCAATACAAGTTTCAAATGCCAATTTGTCACCATCACTGGGAACAGGCAGTGACAGGCACCAGGGAAGGAGACACAGCAGAGTGAGTCAGGGCTGACAGCGCCGGCACGCTCCAGCCACCGCTGACCGGCTCCCGTGGGAGATGCCAGGTGGAGAGCTGAGCCCACGGATGAGAGGGGAGAGGAGGTGATGCCTGCAAGTGAGGAATTTATGGAGGAGAGCTGGTCCTGGTTGGTAGCAAGGAGGGCTTTGATCTGCTGCCCCACATACACAGCTGTGCCATTCCTCAAGGCAGCCATCGATGCAAAAAGGAAAGGATATAAAACCTCCCTTAAGAAAGCAAATGAAGATTTGGCTCAATTCCCCAGGTCTGCCTCGTGCTCCCAGCTGACCTGGGATCCCCCTGGATTTCCCGGATGGTGCGGGGGAGCAGAGCCCAGCCCTGCCAGGCTCCCAACCTTGACGTGCAAGTAAATATAGTCAAAACTGTCAGGCGCCGGTGCCGCCGTGCCAGGAGCGCTCGGGTACCACCAGCGGGACCCCATCATATGGCTCTTCATGCTTGGCTATCCACACACCTTCCCAAGCAGATGGTCTGCTCCACAGCACTGGGATCCAGCAAGCCTGTGGAGCAATTTAATCTCCAGAAATAATTTAATATGGCTTCCTCCAGAGTACGGTGGTTTGGGGTTTTTTTCCCTGACCAGCCATAGAATAATTTAATCCTGCCTTCTGTGTGAAGGTCTATTTTGAGCTTGCCACCTGCAGAGTGTTTTAATCCCACAACTCACAAAGTAATTCAATCCTCTCCCTTGGTGAGTAATTTAATCCTCTAATTCCAGGGTAATTTAATCCCCTCCCTGGGGAATAATGGAATAATTTGATCCTCCATTTCCAGAGTAATATGATCCTCCACCTGAGAAGCTCAAAACTTCAAACCAGCCACCTGCCTATCTGCAGGCACTGCCATCCCTGCAAAACGCTCCCTGCCAGGTGGGGATCTGGGTGTTCTTCCAGTAAATCCATCCCCACACTGGCCAGAGCAACCCATGCAGGTCCAGAATGGGCAAAACCATTCAGCACTGCCTGACCCTGGGCCCTTGAGCCTGGATGTGTGTGATCATTTCATTTTAATTCCTCTTCAAGCAATTAGTCCATTTTCTGATAAATTAGTTGTAATCTAGGTTGGTGCCATGATTGTTAAAGCAGGGCAACCTTTGTCCACAGTCTGGGGGGCTGCTGGTGTGAGGGTAGGGCTGCTGTGGTCTTATGTTGGTCTGAGTGCTCAGTTCTACATAAATAAATAAATAAATAGAAATAAATATATGGATTGTTTTCCCATTTTTTTGCCTGGAAGGGTAAATGGGAAAACAATCCATATATATAAAAAGTGTACCCTCACACAGCATTATCTCCACCAGGACTGGCCTTTGAAATGTCTTAACCCCAGGTGCCCAGTCAGGACCCCGTGCACCTTGCACTGAGGGTCTGTGAGCAAGATCCCAACCTCTGACTCTCCCTGAGGAGCCGGGACCATGGCAGGGCTCTGGAGCCCCCTGCCCTGCCACTGCATCCTGGGCACTTTGTGTGCTCTGTGCACACTGTCCCCACACAAGGTCAGGGCCTTAGGGCATGTCACATGCCACCTCCAGTATGGAATTCCACTTGAAAGCAGTGCAGACTCCCTTTGGAGTGGCAGGAAGGAGACATTCACTGCAGGAGCCTGGCTGCTTTACACCTCTTCTCCCTCATTTCTGCTTAGCAGAGGCTCGATAGGACAAAGAGTTTCCTCAGCCAAGATGTAAAAAAGAGAAATCCCAATAATGATAGTGTCCGTTTCCATGCAGAGGAGGATCTGGGGAGTATGCAGAACAGAAATATTTCCCTGTTCCTCTGAAGACTGCAGCAGTTTGTACTCAGGAGAGGGATTAGCATTCTAGAAAGGAAATAACACCCTGGGAGAGGAGAAAGGGGGAGCAGGGCAGGAGGAGAGACCTGCAGGAGGGGTCCCCTGAGCCATGTTTGCCCCAGGTTTGGGATGCCAAGGCACAGAGGGGATGGTGCTGAAGCACAGGGGGAAGGGAAGGTTCCCCCCATGGCAGAGGGGGATGGGGTTGGAGTCCATCCCCTGCCTGGGGAGTCCCCAAGGCAGGCAGCCCCACCCACACTCTGTGGGGCCCTTTTGCACAGGGTGGTCAACCCTGCATCACCTGTCACATCCCCAGGGAAAAGTGGTGAGGCTGAGACTGTGATTATTCTTTTTACTTAATCCTACTGTCAAGTTAGTACTTGAATCTTGGAAACCAAAGGGGAGGCGAGGGGCTTGGAGGACCAGAGCCAGCTTCCATCACTCCCTGCCTGTTGCTCCCATCTGTAAAGTGTTGAAATTATGATCCAGTTCCCCCCACCTTGCTGTGACCCCATGGGACCACCCCATCACCCACCACAGCTCTCTGCAACCTCCCTCTGGGGCTGCACTGGGCTCAGAGGTGCCAGTGATAATTGTCTTTCCTAGGGACAGAGAATTCAAACAAAAGTCCTTGCCTGGGCTAAAGAGAAATCACTGCTCGTCCTACTGCATGCTTTATATGCCCTGGTCCCGCCTGGGACTGCTAAAATTCTGCTTTTAAAAGTCTGCTTTGTACAAAAGTCTGTCCTGGATATGTCATCTTGCATTCTAACGTGATATATTAGACAAATAATTCTTTATGTGCAAAGCGTTCCTAAGTACCTGCAGGCCAGAGGGAAGAGAGAGAGGGGCTTGAATATCTTTAAAAATCCCATTCTAAATGTTTCCATTTCAGAGTCTCTTCTGCAAATTCTGTTCCATGCCACATCTCATGGCCTGAGAGCTCTGCCAGTGCCTTCTGGGTCACGCTGATGCCACATGGCAATGCTCTGTGGGGCAGTGGTGGGTTTGTGCAGGCTGTGCTGTGTCCCCCAGATGTTGTAGCCTTCTGTTGGAGTGGGGGAAAAAAGCAGGAGAAAAGTTCCTCCCTTTACTCCTTGAGCAATGAGCCGCTCTCTTTAACCAGGCTTGGTGTTCACTCACCTCTCTTCCCCTCTAATGAGTCGGGTTTTGTTCTCCCCATCACGTCTGGATGCACATTGTGGGTAATTGATGGACAGGACCTGACCTCTCAAAGCTATCAACGGAGCCACTGTGAAATCACACGTCCAAATATGTTTATCTTCCCAGCTTTTTGGGCCCGAGCACTCTTGGACACGGATTTCCGTACTTCAAGGAGGAGAACAAATTTCCTTCAAAATGTCAGCATAGAAATGAAAGATAAAAGGAAAGACACAAGGGCTGCTTAAACTTTGCATTCCTGGCAAAGCAGAGCGGTGTGGCTCAGAGGGAAGGAACTGGAGCTCAGCCATGGGCAGGCCATTTTGGGGGTTGGTGGTGCCTCAGGGGTCTGGATGCTGTCCTGTGATGGGTGCACTTCCAGTGGTGACTTCCAGCCAGCACTGGTGTGCAAACTGCCTCCTCTTCTCCACTGGTTTTCCCCAGGCTCCATCCCAGTGGGTGTCTTTCTGCTGGGAGCTGAACTCCTGGTGTTTGGCACAGGTGGGTCCCTGGGGTCACACCAGGTGTCCACCCCAGCACTGGGGGAGGTCTCCATTCACCTGGTGTTCCTCTGGCATGTGAGGAAGCAGCCCTGGATGCCCTGAGCCTCTTTGCTCTGCCAGGACAAGTCTGTCCTGTGCTGCAGCCACTGGAGTGGCAGGCAGTGGCCCACGGTGGTGCGGGGCTCCTGTCTGTGCAGGTACACCCTGCCTGCCCTCAGCGTGGCTTTTGAGTGCTCTGTGAGTGAGTCTCAATTGCAGGAATCACTCTCCACACAAGCACCTCTCCGAAGCAGCAGCAGCAGGTGTTCCATGCTCCTCCCTGCTCCCTCCCTGAGCTGTGGCACGGGAGGAAAGTGGCCAAGCTGCAGCCAGGGAGCTGGGAGGATTTCCCTGACCAGTGAGGAGGATGGAGACCATTCCTGCCCCCTGGGCACAGTCGTTGTTCCCTGGCCAGAGCCTGGTGGGGCTGCCCCGAGCGCCAGGGAGGCATTTCAGGGAGAGCACGAGCCCTCCCCCGTGTCAGCCGGAGCAGCCGCGGCGCTCCCTGCGTGCTGACTGACAGCCAGGACGCGTGGCCCCACATCTTGTTTTCAGCAGTCTGGGTGTTTGTGTTGGCAGAGCCTGGCTCACGCTCATGACAGGAGCTGCCTCTCACTGTCAGCAGCAGCTCTGCTGTCGCTGAGCCTTTGCACACCCACCTCTTCCCCAGAGCTGCAGGCGGCTCCAGCAGCCTCTGCTCCTGGCGCCTCTCGCATTGCTGCCTGCAGCCCTGGTTCTGCCAGGTACCCGCTCCCTGCCCTCCTGCAAGCTCAGGGTTTGCCCCTCTTTTCATGTAGCCCTGTTGCTCACCATCCCCCAGCCATCATCCCTCTCCCATTGTCCTGGGGAGCTCCTCATGCACCAGATCAAGGCTTAGTCTGCTTCCAACCTCACTCCTGAGGTTGTCTGTGTGACGGTGTTCACAGGGGTCCGAGGATGAGGGAAGAGACGAGGATCTGACTCCATGTTTCAGAAGGTTGATTTATTATTTTATGATATATATTATATTAAAACTATACTAAAAGAATAGAAGAAAGGATTTCATCAGAAGGCTAGCTAAGAATAGAAAAAGAAAAAATCAATAACAAAGGCTTGTGTCTCGGACAGAGAGTCCGAGCCAGCTGACTGTGATTGGCCATTAATTAGAAACAACCACATGAGACCAATCACAGACCCACCTGTTGCATTCCACAGCAGCAGATAACCATTGTTTACATTTTGTTCCTGAGGCCTCTCAGCTTCTCAGGAGGAAAAATCCTAAGGAAAGGATTTTTCATAAAAATGTCTGTGACACGTCTGCTTCAAATACCAGCACCAGGTGAAGTGAGGAACCCTTATGGATTTGCTGTGGAGCTTCTTGGGGATGGTGTAGTTTGTGGTAAGGAAGATCTGAGAGTATAGACTGAGAGTGGTCCCTCTGGGCTCTCATCTCTCTGTCTCTAAGCCCTCTTTTCTTGAGGAACTCTGTGGGATGAGGATGACCTACCGGAGCAGGTCCATGGTGGGATGCAGGTGGCAGCAGAGCCAGGGCCCTGCTTGGAGCAGTGCTGCCCACCCAGCCCATCAGCTACAGCCTGTCAGTCCTGCTCACACTTCCAGAAACTCTCCAGGAGTGCTGAGGCAGTACCCTGGGGTGGGGCTGCCTGCCCAGGCTCCTGCTCCTCTGCGCTACATTTAGTTCATCCAGTGTGGATGCAGGTGCTGGATGTGAGCTGCACCTTCTGAGCTGCAGCCACTGTCTCACCCCGTGTGAAGAGCGCAGGTCCCCAGCCCTGCCGTGGCTCCTGGCTATGCAGCCCAGCATCCATCCCTTGTAGTGGCCTGTCCTCCTGTTGCACTGTCACCAGGAGATGCCACTGCAGGCCAGGGAGCCCTCAGCCTGCCAGGAGGACTCGGCTCTGCCCACTGCTGCCATGCAGGGACCTGACAGCAGCACGGCCCGAGAGCCCTGTGCCTCTGCCTTCGGATGACAGATGCTGCCGTGCCCCAGCAGAGCTTCCAGGCCCTTCCTGGAGTGGAAGGAGCTCTTGCCTGGTACTGCCAGGGAAGGGAGGTGAGGAGAAAGGAGGGAGAGCTGGAGCCTGAGTGCATCTGGGGACACGACAGCAGGGCTGCAGGGAGGGGAGCGTGTGGGAGCGGAGCTTGGACTCGGGGTTTGTGTGTGTGCACACAAAGGTCATGTGGTCATTGCCTGACAACGTGTCCATATAGCAAAATCACCTCTGAGCACCTCAAAATCCCCCTCCCCACCCCAGCGACAGCAAATTATACTGAGACATCTGTAGATGCTTCATGACTCAAATGAGAGCTTGGTTGCCAACCTACTCCTCTCCTTCTTCCCTGCTAGTGCTAAAAAAACCCAAAGAGCCCTAAATCCAACTCCTGGCCCATTTGCAGCCTGCCAGCAGAGTATTAGGTTGGGGCACTTGGTCTACAAGGGTTAGGGCTGCAGGAGGAAGCTTTGAGCCACCTCTGAGACCTTTCATAGCCCCAGAGCACCCTTTGGTTCTGTCATCAGAAATCCATCCAAAAAGGCACCTTTTTGATGGAGAACAATGAAATAGAAATAGGTTTCTAGAGGTCTGGAAGTGAGGACAAGCTACATTTCATCCCACCCTCCCTGGAGGTCTGGAAGCCTCTTGTGCTGCCGGAGCTGTTCTTGCACAGGTAGCCCCTCTTGGGAGGCATGTACCCTCCTCTAGCAAATGCATTTACCACAGTGTGAAGCACAAACTTGTCTTCTCTGTGTGTGACTCCAGGCTGTATTGTAGATTAAAAGATTTGTCTTTCTCCTTTATCCAGCAGGTGGGTCTCTGGTGGCTGTTTCAATACCATTCCTGCATGGGCTCTGGGATGTCTGTGCTGAGGTTCTCAGTAAACTCAATTACACCGTGGTAATAGCATGGTATTGACTCAGGAGCCTCAGCAACACAGGACTCTTGCCGTTTATTAGTTGTTTAATTATATGGCACATCAGGCCAAAATAATGTCATTAGCTAATTAGCCCATGTTGGGGGTATCTGTAATTTTTCTTAAATGAATGTTAGCATCATAGCATAGCACAGTGAAAGGTGCCAGCTGACAGCCCAAGAGTCAGGGCTCCTTTTGTGCACAGAGCAGGTTAAGGGTGATGCCAGCCTAGATGCTCCTTCGTGTGTCCCACGGGCACAGGTCCCCTGCCACCTCTGGGGACAAATGTCCCTCTTCAGGGGTTTGGGTGAGCTACTTACAACAGCGCCTTCTCACAGTGTGACTGGGACCCAGCACCCTGCAGAGAGCTCACTCTGGGCATGGCTGGGCCAAGCTCACCTCCAGGGGTTATTCAGTAGCAGCATTTTTGGGGTTTGGGCAGTGCTATGGTGGCATTGAGAGGCACAGCTCTCCAGGACTGTCACACAGCTCAGCCCAGACACTGCCCATGTGCTGCCAGAGCCACTGTGAGTCACTGCCCCCGTGTTTGACACCGGCCACGCACGGCTGAGCACACTGAGGAGGGAAGCCAGTGGCAGTGCTGCAGCCATAACCCACCAGAGGGGGTGACAGCAGCACAGCCCCAGGGCTGAACCTCAGTGTGGCACCCTCCTGCTGCCTGTTTGGCCCAGGAATTCACCCAGTTACTCAGCAGTGCCTCATTTTCCTGTGCCTGGGGGGCTGGGAAGGCAGAGCCCCTGTGTCCTGTGCAGGAGATGCTGCCAGGACTGCTGTGCCTGCCAGCACACAGCCCCCGTCCCCATTCCTGTGTGCAGACTCCAGCCTGGACTTTCCTGCATTCCCAGACTCCAGAGTCAAAGCTTTTGGACGGGGGCTGTGTGCTCAGGATGGATCAGTCTGCCACAGGATCTGCTCCTGGTGTCACTCAGCAACATCCCAGTGGCTCACCCGGAGGATGCAGGCTGCTGGCATGGAGATGGGCTGTGTTAATCCTGTGGGATAAATCCTGTGGGATTAGGAGCTCTACAAGACAGTTCTGGCTGTCTCCCTGTGGTTTCTGTGGCTTTTCAGAGGAGGAGGCAGCATTGCCATGTGAGAGCACTCTGGGCAGGATGCTGCAGGATGTCCATCAGGGATATTGTTATAATTAGCATTTCTTGGCTGCTCTATGCCACCAGCACCACAGGTTTTCAGGGTGATGACTCCTGACTTAATGTTAGTCCTTCAGCTGGCTGCTTTGGGCCTGCAATTCCCAGATGTGTTGCCCCCACAAAATTCTTACCATTATTTAACCCAAACAGGTCAGCTCTGTGCTTTCACAAAATACATTTGCTGATCCTGAAGATTTCTAAATGTCTTTCAGTCTGGCTGGGTCTATTCCAAACTCTGAAAAATTGCAGACCCCTGCAGATGCATTCATGTCCTTAAGGACAAGTTCTGCCCACTGGAGAACCTCCCTGGGGAGCCCACACTCTTCTGAGAGGTTCAAGAGTTTATAGCAAATAACTCCAAAATTAACCATGCAGGCCTCCCCCAAGCCCTCAAAGGCACACGAGTTGGGATGAATAAAATAAATTTGGAGTTAATAGACCACACTGAATTTGAAATACAACATTTCTAAAATGGGGAGGGGGAACAGAAGACTTGTCCAATAGTTAGAAACTTTCCCTTTTTCATAGCTTATCTCCCCAGTGCCTTAGCTGCTTCATTGGAGACTCTCTCAAATAATTATATTCCAGAGTAGACAATTCTTTGGTGGACAGATTTTTTTTTTAAAGACACATTAGGGGGAAACAAAACTGGGCTTGTAAGGAGAATGAGTTACATCCTTCTGTTGGCTGTGGCTGGTGTGGTTTCACAGCACTGCTGGGAGATAATCACCCATTCTCCTATGCTCTGCCGCTCACCTTAATAACTCTCCCAGGATTTGATGTAATGGTTTACATAACCTTTCTGAAGCATCCTGAATTCTGATGCCTCCAGCACTTAAATGTGACATTGAGTCAACTCGGAGGTACTTTACAGCTGGGTGATGCTGCTTGGGGCTACGGCAGACGATGAATGGAAAAGTTTCACTTACCAAGATGAACTTTGTACCAGCTGAGCTGTGTGTCTGGGAGAAATCTCAGGGTCTCAAATCCTGAGCTGGGTTTGTCTCCCTGTCCTGCCTGTGGATCCGTGCACCACCAGGGTTGATCCAGGGCAGCAGCTATGGACTTGAATCCCTGTCACTTGTCTGCATGTGGCCTCTCTGTAGGTACCTGCCTTGGAGCCCACTGCCTGGATGACATTTATAGTCAGCAGGGAGAAAAAAGGCACGTCCAGGCAAAATTCATCTGACCTTTCTCAGGCAGCCACCTTAGAACGAGATTAATCCTGCCCCTGAGAGGCCTTTTCTCTCCATTAGCCATCCAGCAGTTCATCCAGCTTGTCCATGGATGCAGGCTGTGTATGGGCAGATGTATCCCCAGGATCCCTGCTGGGCTGTAGGATTTGTGCGTGGCCAGGGAAGATGTTTTGCTCTTTTCTGGGGCAGAGTGCAGGTGGGGGAGATGGGCAGCCCTGCTTTCTCCCAGCACCCTGCCCAGGCTGGCATTCACCAGCCTGACCAAAGGCACGGGATAAAGATGGGCATGTTCTGATAGCTGGGGCTCATTCTGCTGTCTCCAAAATCCCGCAGTAGTTGCTGGTGTTGACTGTCTATGTAAATGTGTATCTATAAAAGTCTCTCCCATGTATGTGTGTGTATATATATCAGGCACACGTAGATGTGTGTGTCTCTAACATATGTGCTCCCAGCCCACACAGCAGATGGGGCTCTGAGCGCCGCTGGAGCTGCGCCTTCCTCAGCCCCGCGGCACCCACGGAGCGGGCAGGGGACTGTGCCAGTGCCAGTGCCAGCCTTGCCACCCATCCCGACCTGCCACTGCCCCCCGCGGCACCCACGGAGCGGGCAGGGGACTGGCCTGTGCCTGTGCCTGTGCCAGTGCCAGCCTTGCCACCCATCCTGACCTGCCACTGCCCCCTGATCCTCCCCGCTGGCACTGGCACCCTGCACAGCCCGGATGTGTCACCACTGTCCCCTGGAATGCTGTGTGGGGTGCTGGCACCCTCCTGTGCTCCCAGGCTTTCAGGGTTTGGTCTGTGCTGGGGGGAGCCCTGTGCAGTGGCAGGTAGCAGGCTCCCGGTGCTGCACGGTGGCTCCTTCATTAGTTCATGTGTCTTAATCAACCTGCTTGGCCCTCTGCCAGCAGGGAGTAACCCAGGGTTGTGAGGGAAGCACCTTGGGAATGGGAAGGAGCCTGTGGAAAGCACAGCTGTGCTCCAGGCACACACAGGAACCTATCCCAAAGCCCTTGGGGCTTTGCTATGCCAGATTCTGGGCCAGAATCACCCAGAGAAGGGGCTTTGGCTGTACCCTGAGGTGAGATGTGGTTGCAGGGTGTCCCCCCAGGACACAGTGCTCTGCAGGGAGAACAGGCTCTCCAGGGTGCTGTCCAACCCTCCAACCCCACAGCAGATCGAGGTGCTGCCTGACCCTTTTCCCCATCTCTAGAGAGGTCACCATGTCTCCCAGCTCTTCCTTTTGCCAGTGTGAGTACCTACATCAGACACCAAGATGCAGGTCCTGCTACCATGGCTGGTCACAGTGAAACAACATGATTTAATTGTGTGATTTCCAGCCCTGGTGTATTCACAGAATCACAGAATATTCGGAATTAGTCCAGAGGAGCAGAGCTGAGGGAAGAAGGGTCTGCAGGAGTGCAGGGATGGGGAGGGAGAGCACACCCAGCTGAGGGTGGTCTCTGTACTGGATGGGACCTGAGCATGTCCTGCCAAAGCACAGGGAGCAGAGCAGGTAAGGGAGGAGGGGGCAGGTGTAAGGGAAATTCAGGTGTGCAGCTGGGAAAGAGCCTATCCATAAGAGAGCCATTGGTGTCACTGATGTTGGTGGTGTCACTGATGGAAAAATTCAATCACTTCCAATGAGGGAAAAATAATTGTCTTTCGAGGTACAGTAGGTTGTTGTCATTTTCCTATGACACACTCCATCAACTTTCAATTTCTAGTACAAAAGCCCTTCGTTCTTGCTTGGGTCTCTCTAATCCATTGCAGTGAGCACTCGTGGCAGGCATGGCATGGGCTGGGGGACTCGTCTGGGAACAGAGAGGCACAAATTGCACCAAGCTGAGGAGAACACCCAGACCCTGCTGGGTGCAGAGGGTGCCAGATGGAGGAAACCAGCTTGGGTCAACAGTCAGTGAAATGTCTCATCCCCTGGAGCCCCAGGTTCTGTAAAACAAGGAAAAGAGTATGGTGAGGGGCTCACATAGTTTGGATAGAGGGGTTTGGGGTGACCTCTGGCACTGGGATCCCAGGCAGATTTGGCACAGGGAGGCTCAAACCCTCTGGGGCTGGAGGATGCAGATTCAGCACCATTCCCCCTCTCTGGTATCCACGGTGGCAGAGAGGAGGGGACAGTGGCCAGCAATGATTTGGAGCAGAGGTGTGTGCACAGGAAAGGCCAAGCTCAGCACCTCCCTGCCACTAGGTGAAATGAGAGGTGATTAGCAAAAGATCCCAGCATCCCAGCCCCAGAGCCTTCTCCTCTAGCACTGGAAGAGGAAATATGTATTTAAAAACACTGCTCTAACAGAGAGGGGTAATGATGTGTTTCAAGGCAGAGCTGGTATCATTCATAAAGCCCGTGCTGCTTAATTATATCTGCCCCATTTAGGAGAAAAATGATTTCCCAGTGAGTTTCTGGTTTGTTTTCCCTCTGTCCTGCTGTATCTCACCATGGCTCCAGCTGTTTGTCAAGCTCTTTGGGGTCTCTGTCTCCAACCACAGCTTGGGGCTGCCTGCCAGCCCCAGGAACTGAGGATTGTCTCTGTCACCAAGTGCCAGCCACCCAGAGGGGCCTCAGAGCTCAGGATGGGCAGAACTGAGGTGATGCCATCCTGCACTGGCACCAGGGCAGGAGGGTCCCTTGTTCTTATGGGACAATAGTCAAGACAGAATCACAAAATATGCTGAGTTGAGAGGGACCCACAAGGATCATTGAGTCCAACTCCTGGGCCTGCACAGGAGCATCCCCAAGAGTCACAGCAGATGCCCAAGGACATTGTCCAAACACTTGCTGAGCCCTGCCAGGCTTGGAGCTGTGACCATTTCCCTGGGGAGCCCATGCCAGTATCCAGCCCCCTCTGGCTGAAGAACATTTCCCTGATGTCCAACCTGACCCCTGCTGCCAGGCACACAGCCCTGCTGTCCCTGCTGGGGCCTCTTTGGGGACCCCAGCACTGTCCTGGCAGGCTCTGGCACACTGCTGCCTGCGGGTGCCTGTGCCTGGCACTGGTTCCTCTGCCCACTTGCCCTGCCAGCCAGGGCTCTTCCTGCCAGAGGAGCTTTTCAGGCTGCTTTTAAGCAGCCTTAGCCTGTGGTGCTTTCCTTTTGCCTGTCAGCTCTAGCCTGACATTATTTGGGTAGAAACAGAGGGGTGGGAGTGTAGAGAGGCAAAATGGTGACTTTTTTTTTTTTATTTCTTGCATTCATAAGACATTTCAAGTGACACACAGAGACAATAACGTATCACTCAGCTCGAGTACAGCTTGAATGGTTTAAAAATACGCTTCTGAACTTTCCACCCCTATTCACACACAGACACCATCCCTTTGGGGTCTGCACTTTGGCAAGAACAAGCAAGGAGTTAAGCAGCTCGGCAAGACGAGCTATTTATGGATGTTGCAAGCTCCCTGCTCTGCTCCCATACCCCATTCAATCCTCTAATTATGTGCAGTTGTTTCATGCTGTGTCTCACCGCGCGCTCTCTGGGGGAAACCGCTGGGGCTTTGCCAGTTGATGAGGAGGGGGGTGGGAAGGGGGAAGACTCTGCCACACATGCTGAGGCAGCCTGGGATAACAAGGGATGCTGTGAGGTTGTTTGTCTGTGGGCTGTGGGGATACCAGGGCACGGCCCTGGGACCTTCTGGACAAGGATGCAGAGCTTGTAAGAGCAACAACCCCAGTGGGGGAGTTACCTGTGGGAAGGAGGATGTAGCAAGAGAAGGTGTGGAGAGACTTCCCCCATCCCTGGGTTCAGTCCCCTGTGTCACAGAGCCCTCCCTGTGAAATGGAGCCCAGAAGCTGCAAGACAAACCTGAAAGAGCAGGTGGGACCACAGGGCTTGTCAGCCACTGCTGCCCTCCAGACAATTCCTCTACAGCACTGCCAGCTTGGAGAAGAGAGCAACTGCTGCCAGGACTCTGAGCCTCTTCTGGCAAGCCCTCCCAGCTGCAGACTTGCTCCAGGGTAACATGAGAGCTGCCCCTGAAAACTGCCCCTTCCAGCTCCCTAACCCCCTGCTAAGATGCTGCTCCAGCATCATAAGAATTTTAGTTAATCCACTAATAGTCTTTGAATAAGTCGACCAAACAAGAAAAGAGACGAGAATAATCTCCGGTGCCTGGAGCTGCGTGGCTGTTTCACTAAAGCAGCTCTGTGAGCATCCTCAGTGCAGCAGCTGCACCCGTCTCCCCCGGTGTTTCACACTCCCAGGACACTCTCAGCAGCTTTTCTGGCCCGTAGGAATGCTGCCAAAGTGGTCTGGGGCAGACCAGCCACAGCCAGCGCGCTGTGTCCCCTCCACACTGCAGGGGGACCGGGCGCTGGGAGGACTGGAAGGGACGAGCACCCCCTGCTCATGCAGAGGCTGACAGGGCCAGGAGGATCTGTGCAGATCCTGGAGGGCACAGGAAGCTTGGCATCTCCAGTCAGTGCTGTCAGACTGGGAAGAGCTGGGGGCTGTTGCTGGTTACACTGGTGTCAGATAAATTACTCTGGGAACTGGAGATGCCCAGATTCAGTTTTTTGTGTGGGTCTACCAGGCGTGCAGGGCTGTTACCTTCCCTGTGTATCTACTCATGTCTCTCCTTCTCCCTCCAGTCCTCTGCCTTGCACTTGCCTTCTGGCTCATCCTGGCCAGCTCCAATGATCCTGGGTCTCCTGGGTCCTTCTTCCCATGCAAGTGTGGCCCAGTTCTGCCCAGGAATGGCAGAGAGAGCAGGAATGTCTTCTTCTCCCTTTACCCTCCCCAGGCTGGACAAAGGTTGTCCTACCCATACACTGCACCCCTGGGAACAGTGCTCAGACCCCAAAGCTTTCACAAACACATCCATGTGAGTGGATTACCTGACCTGTGCCTCTGCTGTCATTTGAGGCCTCACAGACATCCACAGTGCCCCCGCCTGTTCCCAAGCCTATCAGCAGGGAAGGGAGCTGTGGCTAAGCCCCTGTGTGGTCCCAGCAGGCAGCACAGGCAGTCCACATCCACCTCCATCTGCCACAGCATCCAGAGGCACAGGCAGCCCCTGCGCCCCACACCTGGGCTCGGGGAGCCAGCCTGTGCCCTCCATCTGCTCCATCTGTGGGGAGCGGGGCTGCACCACCAGTGCCCCTCCAGTAGCTCAGTTCAGCTCTGGACAGCCTTGGGTGAAGGCAGGGTCCTGGCAGTCCCTGCCCATGGAGGTTTAGGTGCTGAAAGGGCCCCTCTGTACAGACCCAGTGCAGCAGGAGTTCGGGGTTCCCCATGGGAACAAGGGGTCCCTTCCCCTGGAAGCCCAGTTTGGTGGGTGCTGATGGGGTGCTGGGGACCACCGCCACATGGGGCCCTTGCTGTGGAGTGGGGAATGCTGCCAGGAGCCAGAGGCTCCCCCTCCTTCCCTGCTCTGCTCTGCATGGGTTTGCTGTATTCTCACCTGATTAGTGGAATTGAAATACAGCCTTTGGCTTTGAGACCCAAAATAGATGTCAGGTTGTCTGTACTGCGCTGAAGGCTCCTTAGTATGCAAATCCCTCCCCAGCACGGTCGGTGCAGCACGGTGGGACGGCACCTCCGGGATCCCAGCGTTCCTGGGCATCCCCACCCCAGCTCCTGCTCAGCAGTGCCCTGCTGGGCAGGGCTTCCCCAGGCCCTGCTTGCAAGCCGTGGTGCAGCGGGGTGCTGGCACAGCCCCCGTGACAGGCACATGTTAGGGATGGCGCTCTGCACCCCTCCTCCACTCCCTCTTCTCCTACACAGGACCCGGCAGGTTTCCAGGGAGGCACTGGGGCCAGCGGGCAGTGACATTTGTTTTGTCACTTACGCTGTCGTCACCAAAAAACCCTAAAAAATCTCTGCCTGGAGGGGAGAGCTGGGCCCGGTGACATTCGCTTCATCTCACAGCAGCTAACGCAGCCGGCAGCGTCCCCAGGAACCGTGTGCTCTGTGCCGGGACAAACGAGCTCCATGCTGCCTGCAGTGTGCCCCTGCTGGGGTCCAGCTGGGCACAGCCAGGACCTCCCCAGGGGTCAGAGACACCCCGGGCTACCACAGCCCCCCAGGAGCTGTGGGCTCTGCGGAGAGCAGAGCGTGTTCATTTGGTGACATTATTGCTCGATACTTTTGCAGTGTTCCCTACCTTGTAGAGATTGAGTCAAAAACCAGCGCCTGAGGAACTGCCTCTATTAAACTGATGTTCATTAGAGTTGACTTGGTGCTACCTCATTAGGCTGCTGTAATTGAAGGAGTTAATTGATTATCAATAGTTTGAGTTCCCTCTCCTCATGCCCACAAGGCCCTACTGGGTGTTCTTTGGGGGCCAGCATTCATCATGAGGCTGGGACGTGCCTCAGTGCTGGCAGTCACAGCTTGGGCTGCTCCGTGCGTCCCCGTCCCCGTGCTGTGCCCGTCGTGATGCCGGCAGCGTTTTCCGCGTGGGTCCTTTTGCGTTCAGCTTATTCATCCCCATTTGGCACTCGCTCGAAACTGTCTAAAATACTTCTGATGGCTCCCCTTTCCGTGGCTGTTCTTTAATGCATATGCATTCTATTTGGAGAGGCTGCGTGTGGGGGTTTGGTGACTCTCTCCTGGGTGTGAAAGCAAAAGCAGAGCCTCCGAAGCAGCTGCTCCCGGAGCGGCTCCGTCCCGCAGCGCAGGGATGGGGGCACAGCCTGGGGGGGCCCGGCTGCCCGGCGGGGGCTGCGTGGCCACGCTCGCACGCTGCTGCTCCTGAGCTTGGACCGACTCCCTCGCACAGACACGTGCTGCTGACTCAGTCACACCTCTGCTGTTTTTAGAGGCGGCCTTCTAACACCCTGCCTCGTTCAGCAGAAACCAGGGAGATGCTGTGCTTCCCCCAGCCAGCCTGAAAACACATCCCCCTGCGCTCAGGAGCCACTCTTGGGCTGCTCGTCCTGGCCCTTGGCTGGAAATGGGACAGGCGTGGGTTTTGGAGTAAGAAAGGTCTGTGCTCAGCCCTCCTGCCATAGACATCTCTGCCTCCTGCCCTCAGAGTTCACCCTTGTGTAGCCTCCTGCCAGGAGGAGTGCTCAGAGCATTCTCAGGTACCCCCAGGAGCTGATGGTCCATTGCTGCGCCCAGAAGGACCATGGGTGACATGGAAGTGGTGATGCTGCAGCAGGCAAGCTGGGAATGGAAAAAAGGATCCTCTCCATAGCTGCATCCTCACACCTCCACGAGGGCACAAGCAGGGCTCAGAAAGCCAGAGGATAGGGCTGCCACAGACCATCTATCTGCTGCCAGATTTTTTAAAGCCAAATTTAGGCCTGCCCCAGCTCAGGGTCTGTGTGGCATCACAGGTGACAGCACAGACAGCGAGGTGGGAGGTAGACAAGGCAGGAGGAAACTGTTGCTCCCCAACTTTGTTAGCTTTAACTAACGAGCTGTTTATAGGAGTGACATGACACCTGCTTTCCTCTTTATAAATTCAATAATTTATGAAAGGTATTAAAGGCAAAACAGCCTCCCGGATAAAGGCTGTGATGCGTGTACGCTGGGTATTAGCCAGACGGGACAATGAGCTACACTTGAATAACACACGAAGATATTTACCCTCTCCCTCTATAAATTATTAAGGGGTTTTTTTGCATGTAATTACATGAGCTTTTATGTTTCTCACTCCCTGCTTTTAATCCTTTTTGGAATGGTGCCAGTCACTTATAAGAGGAGCTGAGCAAACAGCAAGTGCTGTGGCTGGGTTTGGGGTTGGGTTTGGGGTCACTGCAGATGATGGAGATGCAGGAAGGGGCATGGCTCTGAGCCCATCCTGGGCATGGGGCACACCACGCAGGGAAGGACACAAATAGTGGGGCTGGGATGGGGTTTGGCCCCAGCATGAGGTGCTTTTCCCCTGTGTGGGTTCGGGGAGGTGCCTGTGGGAAAGTGCAGACAGGCTCCAGTGTTTTAAACACCCTCCAACTGTGCGTGCAAATCAATTACATGCAGATGTAATTGGGCATGCAAATGTCACTGGGAGGCTGTTTACATGTGCAGTGTACATTAGGGGAGCACGTATGTGTGCAAAGGAACACTGAGGATATTAGTAATAATTGCACCCTGAGAGTGTCCTGGTGCTGGGTCTGCTGCTGCTGCTTCTCCAGCTTGGCCTTCAGGGAGCAGAGCTGCCTCCTTACCCTGCCACATGCCAGACCCCCCCTTCCCTGGCTGATGTGTTTGCTCCCTGGCCTGTGCCCAGCAGTGTAGCCCAGCTCCCTTTTGCTCCCCATGCAGCCCCAGCTGAGCCCTGCCCATCTCGGCCTGCCACACCAGGCAGGGGCCAAACTTCTTTTGAACATTAAGATGAGGAGCCCATTTCATCCCCTTCAGGCACCCTGACCCCTTTCTCTTAGTTGCCAAGTATTTGTGAGTCAGCCCCAGCAGAATGGCGCCCACATCACCTCCCCATCCTCCATGCCCAGCACAGCCTTTGCTTTTTCAGTGTGGGCAATTGACAGGACTCTCCTGTCCTCCATACTCGCAGCTCTCTCCAAGCCCTCTCTCCTTTGTGCCAAATTCTTTAATCATTGCTCTTTGTCCTGTTGTGCAGCTCCTATTCTTACACCAAGCTGTTAAAAAGCTGTCACTGTCATAAATTCCTTGTCCCAGAAATTATCTTTCATCTCCTGAATGTGGGCAACAATAGGCGCTGAGGTGCTTGATATTATTAATACCTTCTATATATGTGTCAATGGGCTTAAGAACTTAATGGAGCCTTTTCCCTCAGCCCTTCATGCCACGTGTTTGGGCTGCTTGACAGAGCAGTCAAGTTATCAGTGCTTGACTCAGGCTGACATGAGGACATGTGGCCTCTCTCCATTCCAGAACATTGCATAGAAAGGCCTAATTTCCACACCCACAATTCCAGTGGGTCAGGGTGGTGACAGTGCCCTGGCAGAGATGTGGGTGAGCTGAGCTGGGGCAGACCCTGTGTATCAGCAGCTTACCCAATCCTCAGTAACACTTGCTGAGGGGGGCTACAGAAAGGCTTTTTCCTCCTCTTTATCCCTGTTCTCCAGAGCTTCATGGAGGTCATGTCATGATTTGAGATGTGCAAGGCATGAGCACAGCATCTCCTACCTCTCACCTCGCTTTCAGCTGGACACAGAGCTGGAGATGGGTCCAGCCATGCACCTGCAGCCTCCAGCAAGTGAGGCTGTGGTGGGGACAGTGGAGGGATCCCCTCCACAGCCCCAGCCCATGTCCAGGGGGACAGTCTGTGGCTCCTGCCACTGCTGTCCCAAGTGAATGGCTGGCAGTCAAAGAATTTTTGGGTCATTCTGCTCCAAATCAATAAGCTGACCAGAGCAGGGAGCAGTACAAGGCAGTACAGAGAGAAACATTATGATAATACTTGATAAGAATCCTCAGTTTCACTGAGGAGCAGCCATACAATGTGGAATTTGGATTCTCTCCAGCTGATAATGAGAAGCCACTGGACTGACTCAGCCTGCTGTGAGGAGGCACCAGCACACATCCAGATGGCCGTGGGGACGGGGGAGCAGGAATATCCTGCCTTGCCTCTTCATCCCACTCCCCCCACACACCCTAAAATGTCACCACCTCCAAGGGAGAACGTGATCTGGGAGCACGTTTCTGCCTGACTGCATCCGCAGGGACCCGGTGGAACAGCCATGCTCAGGAACAGCCATCGTCAGGAACAAGGGGTTCCTCAGGAACAGGGGTTCCTCAGGAATGAGGGTTCCTCAAGAACAGGGGTTCCTCAGGAATGAGGGTTCCTCAAGAACGGGGGTTCCTCAGGAACAGGGGTTCCTCAGGAACGAGGGTTCCTCAGGAATGGGGGTTCCTCAGGAACAGGGGTTCCTCAGGAACAGGTCCTGCTGCCCGCAGTGCTGAGGAGGGCAGGAGAGGTCTGTGTCCATGCAATGTGCAAGGCACGCATAAGAATCAGGGTGACCTCTCCTCTGTGTCCCGAGCAGCCAGGAGATGATGGTGCCTTCTCCAGGGACTGGTCAGGACTGGCAGGAGGAAGGAGCTGGTTGCAGGTGGATCCCAGGGCCATGTGAGGACTCTCCTCTCCTCTCCTCTCCTCTCCTCTCCTCTCCTCTCCTCTCCTCTCCTCTCCTCTCCTCTCCTCTCCTCTCCTCTCCTCTCTCTCTCCTCTCCTCTCCTCTCCTCTCCCTCCTCTCCTCTCCCTCCTCTCCTCTCCTCTCCTCTCCTCTCTCTCTCCTCTCCTCTCCTCCTCCTCTCCTCTCCTCTCTCCTCTCCTCTCCTCTCCTCTCCTCTCCTCTCCTCTCCTCTCCTCTCCTCTCCTCTCCTCTCCTCTCCTCTCCTCTCCTCTCCTCTCCTCTCCTCTCCGGATGTGCAGGGGCAGAGCAGGGCCAGCCCGCCCCCGTGCCTGCTGCCGAGGGAGGAGGCAGGAGGGGCCGACAGCCGATCTGGCGCTCCCAGAGCCAGCGCTGGCAGTACTTCAAGGTGTGGTACATCTTATCTCTGCCTGGCATTTGCATGTATTTTCTCAGCTCAGCTTGTTACGACAAAAGTGTGAAAATCTGAAAGAAAAGGAATGATAATAATAATGGGAGTAATTAAAGTCCACCTCCCTCCTGCCAGCTCGACCCTTTCCGGACCTCTTGCGGCATTCCTGGACACGTGCACTGAATCCAAAGGAGGGAGCAGGTCCCGGGTCTCTCCCCTGAGGACCAGCTCTGTTCCCACTGCCCAGGTCCCTCAGCAGTGTGCAGGTGCTGCCTCTCCAGGAGGGAGCTGAGAGCAGGGATAAACTCCTGCCTCGTGCCAGCAGAAGGGAACCATCTGCCACAGCCCGTTATCATCCCAGGATGGCAGTGGCAAAGAGCTGGAGCATCTGTCTGAGGGACAAGCCCCTGCAGATGGACACCCAAATGTTCCTGCCATTCCCTGCAGGTTTTACAGAGGAACATGTTCAACGAGGGCGTGTGAGCCGAGCTGCTCTGCAGCATCCAGGGGCTGCACACAGGTCAGCACAGGGTACTGGCACCTCCAGGGCTGGGGCACTGTGGGTCACACCTTGCTGCAAAAAGGAGCTTGACCCACTTGAGGGGCTGACCCAAAACAGCTGCAGTTGGTCTCTACAACATGGGGGAGGCCAGTAAAGGTGATGGGAGAGGGAAGAAAGGCATGTTAGCTGCAAAGCTGTCAGCTGCACATTGCTACGTGCTGTTAGTGGGGACAGGAGGGCATGGTGCTTCCAGTGAGGCTTGGCTGGGGGCTTCTGGCTGTCCCCAGCACACTGTCACCCGTGCTACAACACCTCAGGGACATTAACAGTAAGCTCAGCAGTCATGATGGGTCAGTTAATGCAGAACATCAGAGCCTTTGGGGCTTCTGAGCAGGGGCCCATGCAGTTCCTCCAGCAGGGACCAGCAGGGTTCACTGCTGCCAGGATCTGCCTTTGCCCAAAGTGTCCTTGAGGCTGCTGGGGTGAGGAAGTGTTGCCCAGCAGTGCAGCTGGGCTGAGGGTTAAAGAGAGAAAACCCCAGTTGGCAGTGCTGCTCCTTGGGCAGGTTGGTTGTGCTGGCTGCTCTTACACTCTGGCACTGCGGGCAAGGGCCGTGGGGCTCCAGCTGAGAGAGCAGCTCTTAGGTGATGCTTTTTTCTCCCTGCACTCTCCATCCTTCCCCTCGCCTCTCCCCACTGCTGGCCAAAATGCACAGTGTAGCTGTCAAAGCAAACAGGGCTGTGCCCTGCTGCCGTTCCTGGGGCACCCGTGGTGCCCTCACCTCCCCTGCTGCCCCTGGCCCCTGCACCCAGGTCCAAAATCATGGAGCCATAGAATGGTTTGCATTGGAAGAGGTCTCAAAGATCCTCTAGTTCCAAACTCCTGCCATGAGCAGGGACAACTTCCACTTAGGCCAGGTTGCTCAGGGCCCATCCAAGCTGGCTTTGGACACTTCCAGAGAAGGGAATCTCACGCTGAGGGCACACAAAAGGCAGGGTTTGCACGGGACTGCTCTGTAGCAGAGATGTGCACGAATGCCCTCTCAGCCCAAAAGCTCATCCCTGCTCCTGCACACGCAGTGCCCCGTCCTGTGCCGCTCGGCTCGCTCCCAGGGCGGGGATGGCCGGCGGAGCCGAGGTGGGAAAGACGGTCTTGGAAGGCCCCCTGCTTCCAGGCAGTGCATAGCATCGCTCTCACCCGCCACCAGCGCTGCGCGCATGGCGTACTTGCCGTGTCTTTGTGGAAGGGCTGAGGAGAAATTTCCCCCCTCACACACCAACAATTCCAGGAATTATTCCCGAGTGTTACTTCTGAATACGCGGTGCCCTGCACTTTAGCGGGGCTTTAACGGGGCGGGGGGAACGGAAGCATTAGAAACGGCATTCAGAGCTCTTAGCCTGTCTTTTGTCCTCTGTTTGTTTTTTTCTGGCCGCATTCAGATTGCCGGCTTTGTCTGTGTTTGTGAAGTGCTATTAACATCGATGGCATTGCTGCCATAGCCGTAACAATAAGAGGCATCGATCCGCACCGAGTAAAGGTCTGAGGAGCGCTGAGAGCGGCCGGGCTGAGTTTCCTTGGTGGCAGGAGGAGAGCTCGTGCACCAACACACGCCTTGTCCCCCCACGGTGTTCCGTGCCACGAGGATGCTGTGGGCGGCCCACGCAGGGACACACCTGACGGGTGCCCACCGTGCCAGCCGAGCCGGGGGCTGTGCCTGTGGGAGCCCAGCAGCAGCGGGAGCAGAGAGCTGCAGTGATTCAGCCGGCGAGTTCACCGTGCCCACCCTTTGTTTATTCCTCCTCTGCTCAGAAGCTCGCCTGTGCCAAGCGGGAGGATAACGGGGATAGCGTTACCCATAACGGGGATAGCGTTACCCATAGGGGCTCCGGGGAGGCAGCAGCCTCTGCCTGAGTGCCAGGAGGGACTCGAGTTTCCCCGGGCTTGCTCGTAGCCCGCTGCAGGGACATGAGCTTGGGATGGCCTCTCCTGTGCGACGGCCTCCCCCAGCCTGCCATGGAGCACAGGAGAGGCCTGGGGCCAGCTCAAAAGCTCTCACTCGCTCAAAGAGCCGTTCAAGGGAAGGCTCATGGGACCCAATCAAGAGACTCGTGGCCGCAGCCCGTGCTACTGCCGAGCGCCCTGGCGCCCCTGCCTTGGGTCCGCCTTGGCCGGCAGCCAGGGACAGCTGGGGAGAAGCTGGACAGGGCAGGAAGCACCCCAGGAGAGCCCAGCCCAGAGGAAGCAGGAAGGGAAAGTGCACATTACAAGCAAAGTTTGTGTCCATTACTGCTGGAGAAACCAGCCTCGGCTGCGAGAGCCATCGCTGGGCAAATCCAGCGCTGCTGGATAAAGAGTGTCCATTATGGAAGGGGGAACGGTGGGCAGTGCTCGGGAAGTCGTGCATTAGTCCTGAGTGAAAGGCCATCGGCTCAGCATGCGCCGGACCCTCCGAGGGGGCTTTGGGATCGCCAGGTCCCAGACCTGTCCTCGGAGGCGTCCCCTCAGCGCTCGCAGCCCTTTCCCTCTTACGTGCCGGGGAAGGGGCACAGTGTAAAAAGAAGCAAAGCGCAGTGCTGAGGGAGCTGCTGTAGGACGGACCCTCCGGAATCCTCAGGGTAGCCCGGCTCCGTCTCCCGGCGGACGCGGGGAGGGCTGGGCACCGACGCGACGGTGACGGGCAGAGCTCCGCTGGTCCGTCCTCTGCGGGCAGCGAGGCTGCACCGGCGGCGGCGGGGCGGGGGCTGCGGGGCCCCCATCGATCGAGCGGCCCCTGGTTGGCGGGGAGCCATCCCCGCTCCCCCCGCCCCGCAGCCCCGGGGACCCGCACCCCCCGCGCGGAGCGGGGGCGGCGGCGGGAGGAGGGACCGGCCGCGGCCGCCGCTGCCGCGCTCGCCGCTCCGCGCACCGCCCCGCACCCGCCGGCGGCTCCTCCCGGAGGGAGGCGGGGGCCGGCGGCACCTGGCCCGGCCCCGCCGCGGCAGACCCGGCCGGCGGGGCGGGCGTGCGGGCCAGGCTGAGCCAGCCGCCCGCCCGCCCGCGGGGGCGATGCCGCCGCCCCGAAGCGCCGCCGGCCGCCCGGGCGCGGAGGGCAGGGGCCGCCGGCAGCGCGGCCCCTAGGGCGGCCCCGGCGGGGCCCCGTGCCCGGCCCGGCCCGGCCCTCCCTCCCCCGGGCGCGGGACTGGGGGGCGGCCCGGCCCCGGGAGCGCCGCCGCCGCCGCCGCTCCGTGTGCTGTCGCTGCGGAGAGGGGGAGCTGCGCTACTGCAGGTGGAGGTTTGGCGGGGGGGCCGGGGGAGATGCCATTTCTGACCGAAGGAGATCGCCGGCGAGGATGAGATGCGGGTAAGCGGGACCGGGGAGCGGAGCGGGGCACGGGGCTGGCGGGACCGGCGGGGTGGGGGCTCCGCTGCCCGGGGCCGGACCCGCTCCGGTGCGGAGGGCGCGGGGCTGGAACTTGGTGCGCGCCCCGGGTGCGGGGGAGCCGTGAGCTCCGGGAGTGCCGCCCTCCAGCCCCGCCGGTGCGGATGCTGCCGCCTCCTCGCCCCGCTCTGCCCGGGCGCTCCCCTCTGCCCGTCTCCTCCCCGCACCGTTCCCGCAGCCTCGGCGCAGCCCCTGCGGGAGCTACGAACCAGGCGGGGTCGGGGTTCGGGGCCGGGGTCCCAGCGGGCGGGCTGGGGCTCGGCGGGACCGAGGCTGTATCCTGATGGGGAGTGTCCTCCTCCTCTCCCGGTAGTTCCCGGGTGAATTGGCCGACTTGGAGCAGATGCCTTGTTCAGGTAGGGAAAGGATTGTCTGGACAGCGCTACCCGCCGGGACTGGCAGGGGAGCAGGGATCAGCCTCAAGCTGGCTGTGCCCATCTCCTGCCCAGCAAGGGTTAACTCGAGAGGAGGAATTGTTCCTCTGCCCATCCCCAAAGCAGAGGCATTAAGGGTTAAAGACGGGCAGGGAGAGCTCTCCAGCCCTGAGATTGGAGGCAGGAGTCATGGGGAAGGGGCATTTTTCAGGGCAGGGGTTCACCTCTCTGTCACAGCCCCCCAGCCTGGAGATAGGTGAGTCGGGACGTGGGCAGCTAATGCCGAGGGGGGTGATTCCTCAGGCTCCGGGAGGGCTCGGGGGGTTCTGAAGGGTCCCCCCTGCCTGGGCTCAGCTCCACACCCGGAGCCAGGAGCCAGCCCAGAGAACTGGAGATGCTGGGCCAGGGTGAGGCTGCGGGTGCGGGCTGTGCCCTCGGTTTGTGTCTGGCAGAAAAAAGAAGCGGTTAATGTTAAAGGAGCTCCACAGGGCAGTGGGGATTGTGGGGATGCCCAGGAGCCTGCTTGGCACAAGGGCTCCGGGAGCCTTCCCGGGCGGTGCCGGTGCTTGTTGCTCTCCGTTGCTGTGTGTGGGTTATCGGATTTTTCACCTTGCGCCTTGGATGTATAAATAGCCGAGTGATGGGTAGAGGCACGACTCGATCCAGGTGCTGGAGATGCTGCCTCTGAGAAGGAATGGGAGCGTTGGTGCCGCGGAGGGGATTGGCACGAGGAGGGAGAGAGGGAGGGAGGGACAGCGGGCGAGCGTGGGCACGGGTGGGATCGGGGCTGCTCGGGCTGGTTGGAGTCGCCGAGGCTCTGCTGCCTCTCCCTGCCTGTCCCTGCCCCAGCTGCCGCCCCAGCCATCGCCATCCGCGCTCCTTCCCAGCAAACGCCTTCTCCAGCGAGCGACTGTGGCCGCTGGCCGGCAGCAGGGGATCGGTGTGACAGCCCCGCTGCTCTCCCGACTCGCGGGGGGAAGTTCGGGCGTTCCGGGAGGAGCCCCACTCTATGGATCTCCCTCCATCTCCCGTTCCTCTGCACCACCTCCAGAGCCCGGCTGTGGCTCTGCAATGGTACCCCTTCCACAGCCCCATCCCAGCCCTCCTGCCAGCCTTAACCCTCTCCTCACTGCTCTGCACCTTGCAGCAGCCCTGACCTGACCTTCACGCACGCTGGAGACGGCCCTGGAGCAGCGGTGTGGCCGTGCCTCCAGCCATCTCCTCCAGCACGGGGCTGCACGGACCTGCAGGACTGCCCAGCCCATCCCCACCCCAAGGCACTATCCCAGCCCATCCCCGCCCAAAGGCATTATTCCAGCCCCTATCCCAGCCCATCCCCACCCAAAGGCACTATTCCAGCCCCTATCCCAGCCCATCCCCACCCCAAGGCACTATCCCAGCCCCTATCCCAGCCCCTATCCCAGCCCATCCCTATCTCACAGCAGCCCATCCCCACCCCATGACAGCTGCCCCAGCCCATGTGCACCTTACAGCTGCTATCCCAGCCTGTCCCCACCCCAGAGCACCCATCCCAGCCCTTACCCACCCCAACAGCAGCTATCCCAGCCACCATCACTGCCCAAGCCTTCCTTCTCCCTGCTTCTTGCCTGTCCATTCCCCTGGCTCCAAGAGCACGCTGTGTCCCTGTCCTGCACCTCTTGCAGGTCGGGTGGCCGGAGCAGCCGTGCCTGTCCCAGGTGCCAGGGCAGGCCCAGCTCCTCTCCCAGCAGGGTGGGCTGGGGCACGGCAGGAGGAGGGGCTGGGTTGGCTGTGCCTGCTCACCTGCTGCTCCTGGCTCCCTCCTGGATGCCATGGAGGCGAGGGGGCCTCTGGAGTTCTCACGATGAGCAAAGCCAAGAGGGAGATGTGCCCCTGGGCTAAAGCCTCCACATCTTCCCACAGAGAGTTTTCCCCATAGCAGCTGCCTGCTCCAGGGCTCAGGCAGCCCCAGCTCTCGCTGGGTCTCGTGGAACGGGCAGGAGGTGACTGGAGGAGACAGAGGAGCTGCTTTTACAGCTCCTGGGGAAGCATCAGGTTTTGCAGGCCTTCTTGTGGACGGATTAATTACTCAACAAATGGCTGTACCACTGTAACACCGTACTGTGCTGCAGTTAGTCTACACCTGTAATGTAATTACTGTGTGATGCCTCTAATTACCACTGTTTCCTGGAAGGTTAACAGCATCACTGAAGGACTTCTGTTTCCTTTGGTGTCCTGCTTCACATAGCCCAGTAGCACTGCTGAAGTTAATGCTGCTCCATGTAAGGGACAAATATAAAATCCTCTAACTTGAGGCTTCAGTTCAGGGCTTGATAAGTCACTTTATAATAACACCACAATTATAGTGTAATTACAGTTGTTGAGTTACAAAACACAACACAACCTGTTGGGGCTCAATGAGGTACATTGGATGACCACTGGGTGCTGCTGTTTGGTGGGACCCTTGGAGGCAGAGTTGGCAATGGGCACATCTCTCTGAGCATTTAGGTGGAAAACACCCAAATGTTCCCAGCTTGGCCAGGGTGGGTGTTTGGTCTCTCCAGCACACCCAGTGCACTGAGTCAGCAGCTCTCCTTTGTTCTCTGCTGAGCCTCGAGCAGGGTTCAAGCAGAAATGGCTTTTGGTGGGAAAAGAGCCAGAAGAGCTTTTCAGGTAGCTGGGATGAGAGAGGAAAGGGCTCCAAATGTTTAACTCAAATCAAACAACCCAAGAAAAACAAAATGAGAAAGAAACGGAAGGCCATGAACTCAATTTTCTTCTTAGTCAATTTTTTCCACTTTCTTTACAGAGAGAGAGTAAAAATGGGAGCTTTTGGCAGGGAATGGCTGTGGGGAGAGAGATCTCTGTGCCTCTGCACCCTGTGACCGTGCCTGGGACATGCCTTACTCCCAGCCAGTGCTGGTTTGAGCCTGCTGCCTGTTGGGCAGTGCCAGGGCATGTGTGATGCAGAGGGGACAGGGGTGTCTGGGCATGGGGCTTGCTTGGGGAAGGGACACACACCAGCCAGAGTCCCCCCTTCCCAGTGCTTCCCCAGCCCCCAGGCACTGCCAGCAGCATGGTGTGGCCTCTGTCCCTTGTCACCAGGAGAAGGCCGGGTGGCACAGAGGTGTCTGTGTCTGAGCAGCGTTAATTGTCAGCTTGACCCGGGCAATTGAATAAATGCTGATAAATGTCACTGAGGGTGACATCATCAGCATCTCCCCTTCAGCCCAGGCAGGGAGTGTGTGACTCTCTCCATCCCTGGGGCCAGGAGGTCACACCAGTGTGGCTTGGGAAGGGGGGACAGTGGGGGGAGCGCCCTGCCTTGAGCAGAGACCCCAGGCATTGTGCTGGGGTGAATCCCGGGTGATTCCCACCTTCAGGAGCAGCAATCAGGAACGGCCAGTGGGACCTCTCTGGGCCTGCATGGGATGCATGGAATGTATTGCTGCAGCATGGCCGTGTTGGGGGAGCCCTGCCATGAGCCCCACCAGTGGCTCAGGCCTCCCTCTGGCCTCACCAACACCTTGGCCACCATCCCTTGCCCCTCCCATGCCCTGCCCCATCCAGACAGCATTTCCTACCTGAGTAAGGATCAGGCAGGGCAGCAGGTCACTGTCCTGTCACAGAGGCTGGGGAGCTTGGCTTTGTTTTGCTCATTCTCATGGTGAAGCACAGACATGCTTCTGTTTAACCATCCTGCAAGGTTTTTTCCATCATTTTATTCACATGTCAGTGCTGGTCAGTGCCTTGGCATCCTGCAATGGACAATGTGTGTACAATGAGCTTTCCTCTCCTGGGCTCCACAGGGTGTCCTGGCAGAGGCCAAAGCCTTTCCCCACTGAAGCACTCGTGTCCTTTGTCTCAGGGCTGTGGTCATTGTCCTGAGGTGGGGACAGTCCTTGGCTGAGCTGGAGGGTCCCCACAGGGAGCAGGGATGGAGTGAGGAGGTGCAGGACTGGGCTGTGCCTTCCAGGGCAGGATTCCTGTGCTCCAGCACTGTCCAAGGGATGCTCAAATAGCCAAATGCCTGTGGTTGCCATCAGACTGGGCTGACCTCTGCTCTGGGGGTCAGGCTGGCCATGGCTCCCTGGGGATGTGCCCCTGAGCACCCAGCCCTGCCCTTGGGGATGTCAGGTTCCTGATGCAGCCCCTGCCACCCCACACAGCCCTCGCTTCCCTGGCAGCCCTTCCCCTCCCCCCCAGATTGCTATTAGTTATAGCAGTAGGACCCACAATTACTCATTTTTTTGTCATTTCCATTCTGTTTCTTCATCAGAATGCAAAACATTAAATATCGCTCTGGTAATTATGGTTAATTTCATAACCTGCACCTTAATTGGATTGGTCTCTGATGGGGAATTCTCGTAGGAGGGAGAAGCAGAAATATTTTGACGTGATCTATTCTTTGAGCTCTTTGTTTGGATTTGAGATGTCGAGTGTGAAATGGGAAACAACCGATTTAGACCTCAGAGGCAACCTGGGGGTGGTGAGCAAAGCCTGAGCATTCCAGAGGTACTTCTCACCCTCCAGCAGCCAAACCTCTCCCTCCTGTACCCAAACCCATCCTTTCTCCACCCCTCCTTTGGATTTGGAATAGTCACAGAGAGTCAGATCCACTACCCAAAATATGAGCCTGAGGAGCCGGGGAGGCATCACAGTAGGCACTGGCCTGGTGCCTTGTTCTGCTGGCCAGTGCTTTGTGTGCTCTAGCACAGAGCAAGGCACGGCACTCCACAGGACCCCGCGGGTGTGAGGACCTTGGGGATGTGAGGGACACCCACAGGGACACCTCTTTTCTGCTGGGAATTGGGCAGACAACAGTCCATGGCCATCCCCAGGGCTGCAGAGGGACACCAGTCCCCTTGTGCTGTGGTGGACTGGGCGATCTCAGTGCTGCTGCCCAGGGCACCCACTCCTGGGGGCTCCCAGTGTGTGTCTGGGGCTGTGCCATGGGGTGCCCATCCCACAGAGCTGGCATCTCCGTGCCACTCTGGGCCTGAGCTGTCCCACAGAGCTGGCATCTCCGTGCCACTTTGGGCCTGAGCTACGGCTCGCTCGGGAAGCGCAAGTGCGCTACCATTAGGTGCTGCCATTAAACTGATTTGTGCTCAGCCTGTTTATCCTCCTCAATGGGAAACAGTTTCGAAGGTTAACAGCATCACTGAAGGACTTTGTTTCCTTTGGTGTCCTGCTTCACATAGCCCAGTAGCACTGCTGAAGTTAATGCTGCTCCATGTA
Source organism: Emberiza elegans (assembly GCA_024865655.1). NCBI lineage: Eukaryota > Metazoa > Chordata > Aves > Passeriformes > Fringillidae > Emberiza > Emberiza elegans. The sequence goes on from JALJVW010002397.1 coordinate 3,991,273, forward strand.
AGGGACAAATATAAAATCCTCTAACTTGAGGCTTCAGTTCAGGGCTTGATAAGTCACTTTATAATAACACCACAATTATAGTGTAATTACAGTTGTTGAGTTACAAAACACAACACAACCTGTTGGGGCTCAATGAGGTACATTGGATGACCACTGGGTGCTGCTGTTTGGTGGGACCCTTGGAGGCAGAGTTGGCAATGGGCACATCTCTCCGAGCATTTAGGTGGAAAACACCCAAATGTTTCCAGCTTGGCCAGGGTGGGTGTTTGGTCTCTCCAGCACACCCAGTGCACTGAGTCAGCAGCTCTCCTTTGTTCTCTGCTGAGCCTCGAGCAGGGTTCAAGCAGAAATGGCTTTTGGTGGGAAAAGAGCCAGAAGAGCTTTTCAGGTAGCTGGGATGAGAGAGGAAAGGGCTCCAAATGTTTAACTCAAATCAAACAACCAAAGAAAAACAAAACGAGAAAGAAACGGAAGGCCATGAACTCAATTTTCTTCTTAGTCAATTTTTTCCACTTTCTTTACAGAGAGAGTAAAATGGGAGCTTTTTGGCAGGAATGGCTGTGGGAGAGAGATCTCTGTGCCTCTGCACCCTGTGACCGTGCCTGGGACATGCCTTACTCCCAGCCAGTGCTGGTTTGAGCCTGCTGCCTGTTGGGCAGTGCCAGGGCATGTGTGCTGCAGAGGGGACAGGGGTGTCTGGGCATGGGGCTTGCTTGGGGAAGGGACACACACCAGCCAGAGTCCCCCCTTCCCAGTGCTTCCCCAGCCCCCAGGCACTGCCAGCAGCATGGTGTGGCCTCTGTCCCTTGTCACCAGGAGAAGGCCGGGTGGCACAGAGGTGTCTGTGTCTGAGCAGCGTTAATTGTCAGCTTGACCCGGGCAATTGAATAAATGCTGATAAATGTCACTGAGGGTGACATCATCAGCATCTCCCCTTCAGCCCAGGCAGGGAGTGTGTGGCTCTCTCCATCCCTGGGGCCAGGAGGTCACACCAGTGTGGCTTGGGAAGGGGGGACAGTGGGGGGAGCGCCCTGTCTTGAGCAGAGACCCCAGGCATTGTGCTGGGGTGAATCCTGGGTGATTCCCACCTTCAGGAGCAGCAATCAGGAACGGCCAGTGGGAACTCTCTGGGCCTGCATGGGATGCATGGAATGTATTGCTGCAGCATGGCCGTGTTGGGGGAGCCCTGCCATGAGCCCCACCAGTGGCTCAGGCCTCCCTCTGGCCTCACCAACACCTTGGCCACCATCCCTTGCCCCTCCCATGCCCTGCCCCATCCAGACAGCATTTCCTGCCTCAATAAGGATCAGGCAGGGCAGCAGGTCACTGTCCTGTCACAGGGGCTGGGGAGCTTGGCTTTGTTTTGCTCATTCTCATGGTGAAGCACAGACATGCTTCTGTTTAACCATCCTGCAAGGTTTTTTCCATCATTTTATTCACATGTCAGTGCTGGTCAGTGCCTTGGCATCCTGCAATGGACAATGTGTGTACAATGAGCTTTCCTCTCCTGGGCTCCACAGGAGTGTCCTGGCAGAGGCCAAAGCCTTTCCCCACTGAAGCACTCGTGTCCTTTGTCTCAGGGCTGTGGTCATTGTCCTGAGGTGGGGACAGTCCTTGGCTGAGCTGGAGGGTCCCCACAGGGAGCAGGGATGGAGTGAGGAGGTGCAGGACTGGGCTGTGCCTTCCAGGACAGGATTCCTGTGCTCCAGCACTGTCCAAGGGATGCTCAAATAGCCAAATGCCTGTGGTTGCCATCAGACTGGGCTGACCTCTGCTCTGGGGGTCAGGCTGGCCATGGCTCCCTGGGGATGTGCCCCTGAGCACCCAGCCCTGCCCTTGGGGATGTCAGGTTCCTGATGCAGCCCCTGCCACCCCACACAGCCCTCGCTTCCCTGGCAGCCCTTCCCCTCCCCCCCAGATTGCTATTAGTTATAGCAGTAGGACCCACAATTACTCATTTTTTTGTCATTTCCATTCTGTTTCTTCATCAGAATGCAAAACATTAAATATCGCTCTGGTAATTATGGTTAATTTCATAACCTGCACCTTAATTGGATTGGTCTCTGATGGGGAATTCTCGTAGGAGGGAGAAGCAGAAATATTTTGACGTGATCTATTCTTTGAGCTCTTTGTTTGGATTTGAGATGTCGAGTGTGAAATGGGAAACAACCGATTTAGACCTCAGAGGCAACCTGGGGGTGGTGAGCAAAGCCTGAGCATTCCAGAGGTACTTCTCACCCTCCAGCAGCCAAACCTCTCCCTCCTGTACCCAAACCCAGCCTTTCTCCACCCCTCCTTTGGATTTGGAATAGTCACAGAGAGTCAGATCCACTACCCAAAATAAGAGCCTGAGGAGCCGGGGAGGCATCACAGTAGGCACTGGCCTGGTGCCTTGTTCTGCTGGCCAGTGCTTTGTGTGCTCTAGCCAGAGCAAGGCACGGCACTCCACAGGACCCCGCGGGTGTGAGGACCTTGGGGATGTGAGGGACACCAACAGAGACACCTCTTTTCTGCTGGGAATTGGGCAGACAACAGTCCATGGCCATCCCCAGGGCTGCAGAGGGACACCAGTCCCCTTGTGCTGTGGTGGACTGGGCGATCTCAGTGCTGCTGCCCAGGGCACCCACTCCTGGGGGCTCCCAGTGCTTGTCTGGGGCTGTGCCATGGGGTGCCCATCCCACAGAGCTGCCATCTCCGTGCCACTCTGGGCCTGAGCTGTCCCACAGAGCTGCCATCTCCGTGCCACTTTGGGCCTGAGCTACGGCTCGCTCCGGGAAGCGCAGAATTGCGCTGCCATTAGGTGCTGCCATTAAACTGATTTGTGCTCAGCCTGTTTATCCTCCTCAATGGGAAACGGCAGCGAAATGGAAACCCTGGCCTCGCATTTCCCACTGCGTTCCCGTGCACTGGATTTCCCCGTGATTACTTTTGTTCTCACGTACAGCCCAGAGCGCAGGCTCCGTGTCATTATCCACAGTGCTGGGAGAGGAGAAAGGGCAGAAAGCATTGCTGCAGCTCCGGCACAACACAGCAAACCCACCCCACAGCTGCTTCCTTCTGAGGGCAGTGGGGAGCTGCTCCATCCCCATGGTGGGTCTCTCTGTTTTTCTATGCCCACGGGCTCAGCGTGTGCTGGAAAGGCTGAGGAATGCATGGCTGAGGCTGCCACTGTGCTGCCACTGCCACCCCTTGTCATGGGCATGAGAACAGCCCTGCCTGGCACAGCCCCATACCTGCCAAGGATTTCTACCAGCCCAAACCCTGTCCAGGCCACATCCCTCAGCACCTCCCTTCCTGCAGGATTTGGGCTGGGAAGGGCTGGTGACCCCTCACCTGTCCTGCCTGGCTCTGTGGGTTCAGCTGGAGGCAGGACGGGCAGGCTCAGCCGCTGCTCAGCACAGTTTGTTTTTATCTAATCCATTTTATTGTTGAATGAAACAATAACAGCAAATACAGGCCCTGAAGACAAGCCATAAATAATGCAAAAATCAAACAAGTGAGAGAGGGGGAAAGAAAAAGGAATTATACATGTAAAACCAGCCCAGAGAAAACCAGGCTGAGAAGAGGAATCTTCCCTCTGCACTTGCTATTGCTCATGCTTTCTTTGCCTCCCTTTTTTCTCCATTTCTCTCTCTGGAATTTCCTGCGGCACCAAATTTGTGATTATGTGAACAAAACTTAATAATAAATGGGAGGGGGGGAGAGAGAGAGAGATGTGGCTTGCGGGAAGGAGCGGGGAAATGAGATGGATGGAGTGAACTGGGGCTTCCATCTCTCGCACAGCCGTGCTCCTGGCCCCTGCTCTGCCCCGTGTCCCTGGGGCTGTGCAGCAAGGACAGCTCTGCTGGTGCCACCCGTGCTCATGGGAGCCCTGACAGCAGGGCACACACAGTCCCTTGCCACTTGTGTCACTGGTGGGTGATCCCAGAGCCAGCTCTGCCAGGCTGGGCTGCACTTGGCTTCTCCCAAAGGCTTCCCAGGCCACTTATTTTAGGCAGCAGTATAAAAATACCAGGGCTGGTCCTAAAGGGGGGTAAATCAGCAGTTTCCCTGAGGTCAGCAAAGCTGACTGCTTTATGTCCTCTGTCCTTTGAAGTTCTCTTGCCACTATCCCAAAGGTTTCCAGAGGAAAGGAGCAGCCCTTGTACTTTTTTTTTGTATCCTCTGCTGGTTATAGGGGAATTCAAGGGATGTGCCCTGGGAACCAAAGTGATGCTGTAAGTACAGTCTTAGCTTAAATTAAATGGAAGGAATATGACTGATCCCTGGACCTGCTGTTCCCCAGCCTTTGGAACTTTGATCTGGGGTTTCAACCTTTGAGCAGTGGCAGGGATGCAGTGGGGACACAGTGGTTTGGAGTGGTGACATTTAGAGGGGGTCACATCCCAAGGCCTCAGCGCTGCTCTCTCTGGCCCTTGGGACCAGGGTGTTGGGCTGGTTTGGTATTTGCTGTCCTGGGTAAATGAGGGCAGGAGACACTGGTGGGACTCCCCCAGCTCTGCCTGCTAGCCCTGGGTTAGTGCTGCTGGAGCTGCTGGTGCCCCAGCCCTCCTGTGGGCACTGAGCAGAGCTCTAGGGAGCTGTAGAGCCATGGGATGCCTTTTGGTAGCTGGATTGGGTGTTCCCAGGCAGGGAGCAGTAGGAGGGAGCAGCTGGCCTTTCCTGCCCTCAGGTGTGGTTTGTGGGTGGCCAGGAGCCGTGGCTCAGCCTGGCAGGGCTGTGTCCTCCTCGCTGCTGGGGCACTGCCCGGGTCTGGGGGAGCAGGGAGCCCCTGTCCCCAGCCCAGCCCTCAAGGCAAGCCCCCACACTGGTGCCATCTGCTCCTGGCAGGGCTGAGAGGCGCTCTGGCAGTGGGGTGACTTTGTTCAGCTGCTTTTCTGCCATGTCAGGTGCTGTCCTGCCCTGCGCACGGGTCCAGCTCAGGCTCTGTGCAGCTGGGCTCTGGCTGATTCAGCAGCTCTGGGGCCGTGTGCTGGGAGGGAGGGCTGTGCCCTGCAGGCTGTGCCCATCCTCCAGCCCCAGCCCTGCCACCCCGTGCAGGGCGGCTCAGGGCAGCTCAAGGAAGCACAGGAGGCGTTTGGGCCATGGGCACGTTGCAGGGGATGCCTTTGCAATGTCATTGTGACCCTGGCTCTCTCCCAGCAGGAACACTCTTTGGACTTTCTTTCACCTCTTCAGGGCAAGTGTTTCCATTGCCCTGAGAAGTGCCTGGGGTTTTTCCATCCCCCTTTCCCAGCTTTCTCAGCTTTCCTGCAGGGAAAAAGAACCATCTAGGGAGACCCTCCTGCTACACTGGAGCCTCCTGTACACAGTGCTCACTGATCAGAGTGCAAGGTGAACTGCCTGCCTTCAGTGAGCACTTAAAACATCCTGGTGGCCCAGCCCATATCCACAGAGGTAGCAATCCCAAGGAAATTTGCCAAAATAAAGGAAGAAGAAGAAGAATCTCCATTCAAAATGGTGCATGTCCTTCCCAGTGCCCACCAGCCTCCAGCCATCTTTTCCTGACCCAGCCCTAGAAGTCGCCAGCCAGCCCTTGGGAGCTATTCCCTTGGCAAACACAACTCCCCTGCTCTTTGGCTCACATAAGTAATAAAAAATGAGCCTTCTCCAGGCTCACCTGACTTGGGAAGCACTGAACCACCAGTTCAGGCAGTGGCTGTGGCAGCAGTGACCTGTCCATGTCCTGGTCTGTCCTGGCCACCTCCGCCCATGAGCAGGGGAGCATGGCTGGCCCTGAGCCCCAGCCCCACTCTGCACTGCACCCTCACCCCCCTTGTTTATCTTGTGCTGGCTCAGGGCTTTACAGCCCCTGACATCCACAGCTGCCTTTGCAATTACTTATTGATCCCTTGTCAGGATGTTTTCTCTGCTGATGGGGCGCTGAGGCATGTGCAGCCAGAGAGAGAAAAGATGCTCAAAACGAAGGAGCACAGGTAGGACGAGGGTGAGGAACTCTTGCACAGATGTGATCACAGCAAGAAACAGCTTCAGCAAAAACTGCTCTGAGCTTCAGCATCCTGCAGAGACAACCAGGATCTCCTTCCCACCGTCCTGCTCCAGTAACCCGCCTGAAAATGAAAGCCACTCTCCAGGCTGGCTCGGGGCCACTGCCGCTGTCCCTCTCTGTACACAGCTGTCCCTGCATGGGGTCAGGTAGATCCACAGCCCAGGTTTAAACCTGTAGGCAGCTGGGCCAAAGCCTCCCCTTACCAGCATCTCAGCCCCTCAGCCCATGTTAGAGCTCTTCTCCTCCCCTGGGCATCTCTGTTTTTCTGCTCTTCTTGCTCTTTGGCTTGGTGCTTTCCGGACTGACTGCAGCACTGGGGACACCCATTTTGGGTGGCAGAGCCTGTTTCCACGAGGAAATGCCTTTGCAGGGTGCTCCCATGGGCCAGCCATGACCAAAATCTGGTGCCAGCCGGGCGGTGTCAGTGCCGGAAGGGGATTTGCATCTTCAATTCTTCTTCGTGCTCTTTTACAGCTCCAGAGCAGCTGCCAGAGCAGATCAGGTTGCCTCACACCTATTCCAGGCTCCCACCTCGGAGCTGCTGAAAGCAGATACTCCAGGAGGCTGAGCAAGAGCTCCCGGCTGGAGAGCTGTGCCTTCCTGTGGGAAGGGGAGCTGTGACCCCGGCAGCTGGTGCTGGGCTGGGGATGGGCTCTCCTCTGGCTGACCTGCCTTGGTTCATTTGCTTAATTTGCACAACTTGCTCGTGTGTCCCCACCACCCTGAGGGGTCCTTCTCATCTTCTGCCTCTTTCTCCCCCATTCTTTCACTCTCCTGTGCTGCTCCTGGATGATTTTGGGGCCAGGCCAGGACACAGTGCAGCCCTCTAACCCTTTGTTAGCAGCCCATCCATTAATGAAGGTCCAGAGGAGTGTGGTGGCAGGTCTCCATCGCCCAGGCCAGTGCTGTGCCACCCTGGCCGTGCCCACCAGCCAGCCCTGGCAGCACTCAGGAATCACTTTATGCTTTCCCTCTTTGATTTCTTCTTCCCCATGTGAAGCGTGGCGGTTCCAGAAAGGAAACCACCTCCTCTGCCTGATGCTCCCACCCATTGCTGCCCATCCTTGAGCAGGGGGAGAAGGGCGGTTACTGCCAACGCCTGCACTCTGGGACTGGGTGGGAAAAGAGGAGGAGGAGGGAGCAGATAGGGTGGACAGGAGGGAGAGACAAAGCAAAAGGGCCCACAAATGCACACTGGACACAGGGGAAATGATGAGAGGAGGAAATGGGCATAAACCTGTTTGGCAAATTAAAGCTGCTCCCTTTGTTTTGCTGCTTTGCAGGTAGCTACAGAAACGTGCAGAGCCCGGGGTCTGGGTGAGAAACTCCTCCACCAGCAGGAAAGGTTGTTAAATATTTATTTGTAAACCTGGAGTCTTTGTCTCTAAAATGTAGTGAAGTTCAATAAAATTTGATTTAGCTGGAGCAGCTTAGAGGAGACAGGAGCATGGACTCTAGGAGCTGTGTCTCGTTGGCTTTGTATGAAGCCCTCATGGCAGAGATGGGGTGAGCCCATGGCTGAACTCAGCCCCCCTCCGCAGCCCAGTGAGGATGCCCAGCACTGTCCAACTCGCTCCTGTGCACAGCTGGGAGCAGCAGGTTGGCTCCTGCAGGGACAGGGTGGGGACACTGTGCCCCCAGAGCACTGTGGGCCCCCCTCCCTGCTGGGCTATGGCTCACTTTGTCCTAAATTGCCTGTTGTGGCTCGATGCTCTCAGAAGCATCTGGTTCAAGGGTGAACATCTCCAGCCCTGTAATTTATGGCTGCCAGGTGGGCTTAGAGCTGACTCGGGGATTTTTGCCTCCTGCTCGCTCCCTGTCAGCACAGCAGATCGCTCCCTGCTCGGCAGGGTGGGGAGCAGGGCACAGCCCAGGGACAGCGGTGACAGTGCTGGGCATGGCCAGGCGGCTGTCCCACCCCTTGGGGCATCCTCAGGAGCACACTCGGGGGCAGAGCCTGGGCTCCCAAGTTTGGCTTTCTGGGGCTGTTCCTCCCACACCAGGGCAGCCTGTGCCTGTCACACTGGAGCAAACCCCATGCACGTCAGCGCTTCAGTCTGGCCCGAGGCACAGGCCCAGAATGGCATCTTCCCTCCCAGCAGTGAGCCCAGGCAGACACTGGGCAGGCCCTGCTGTATTTAGCACCAAGGCAGAGCTCTGGTGCCTCCATCTGCGCCTCTTGGGCCAAGGCCGGGACCTTCCCGCGGGAGGGGACTGTGCTGAGAGCCCTCAGCCCTGGGCAGCAGGTGCTGAGGACAGGGGTCAGTGGCTGCCATGGCTCTGAGCATGAGTTTTGCTTTGGCTTGCACTGGGTTTGCTGTCACCTAAAGGCAGCGAGCCTGGCAGCTGCTGCTTTTTTTGTCCATTCTTTTTTTGTGGTTGAGGAAGGAGAACCATGCTCATGCCAAGGGCTGGGCTGTGCATCACAGCCATGGCCCCATCCTCTGCTCCTGCCTGGCAGCTCCTGCTGGGCCATGGCTGGCACCCTGGAGGGCAGCTTGGGCATGTTTCAGGGTCTTCCTCAGAGTAAATCTGGGAGGGCTTTGTGGAAAGCCCTTTCTGCGGGTAGCAGTTGTGCAGGGGCTGTAAAGGCATGCATGCATTGTTGGCCCACAGCTCACACAAAAATCACAGTTTGAGTCATTTTTAGAAGGGCATCTCTTAATATCCACATCACCTTGAGGCACAACTATTTCTCTCCGAATCAGGCAGAGGTAAATGGGAGCCAGAAGTGATTTAAAGCTCATCTTAGCTCAGAATTTTCCAGCTTATTTATTGTCTTTCTCCCAAAGCTCTTCTGTGACTCTGGCTATTAAGATTACGGATGTTTTTGTCAGGGATTGTATTTATCACGGATTTAAATTTAGCTGAGAACTAATAACATGTGAGGTGTGTCTAGACTTTAATTCTGGGCTGTGCTCGTCGGTAACACCACGCAGATTCTGCTTCATTCATCTCTGGCCTCTTTGCTGATTTTCTACTCACTGATACTGCACAGCTCTGGCTCTGCCGAGGCTGCGCTGGGGATGACAGCACAGCACAAGGTGCTTTGGAGGTGCAATCCCCTTCCTGCTGCTGGAGAGGCAGGATTGAGCCTGGGGGAAGCTGGTCTGCAGGATTCAGCTCTGCCCCCTCCCCATGGCCAGCAGGGACCAGAACAGAGCAGCACATGCAGGCAGAGCGGAGCTTTTGGCCCGGCACACAAACAAGGCTGGTGCCTGGCACTCTTAATGAGCTGAGTGTTTTCAGTCCTGCTATAATTAAGCCCCTCAGACTGTATTTTGTTTTGCATGCCATGTTTTGCTGTCTTTGATGGCTTTCTCAGCACGGCTTTGAGGAGCAGGAATTGGTTTCTGAGAAAAAAGGCTGCAGGCGAGCCAGCGCTCAGGAATGAGCATGTGCTGGGAGGGCAGTGCCCAAAAGGCTCCTGGCCATGGGCACCCACTGGCAGCCCAGCCCCAGCCAGGGCTGCAGCAGGAGCCTGGGGAACAAATCCATGTGCAGCCTGGGCCATGCCAACCAGGGGGCCAGCCTGGCTCCAGGGCACCAGCCCCACCCCAGCAGCATGGCAGTGGTAGCAGCAACCCCCTTGTATCTGTACTGCTGCCCAGCACCAGGGAGGTGATGACATGGGACATGATGGATTGTAAATACCCAGCAAATGGCTGTTTGCAGCCTGGCTGGGGCCCAGGCACTCCCACTGGAAATGTTTCCACTGGACTGGGACATGCTGGCCCAGGGCCAGCAGGAGGGAGCTCAGCATCGGCCAAGGGAGCTTGGCAGGACCAGCTCCCATCCCTGCACCCCTTCACTGTGGGGTGATGTGTTCAGCGTGATCCCCATGGAGCAGCCCCACTGCAGAGGGAGCAGGGAAAGGGGGGGGGGGGTGGAAGGGGACAGTGAAATGGGAGGAAAGCACAGAGGGTTCCTCTGGGACACTCCAGGCCCTCACGGCCCATCACCGGCTGTGCCGAGGCTGGTGGTTTCCAAGATGGTGCTGGTGGACATTTTTATGGCCAGTCCATCATCTCCCATCCTTGTATCTTACAAAGAAATTTTGAATAATTTTTTGGGAATAAAGTGATCCTTGGGTCGTATATCTGTATGAAATGATGAATATGAGCAGATGCAATGGCAGGAATGTGCGGAATGTGTACCGGCCCCATAAATAGTGCTAGAGCAGGCAAAGTAATGGACAGGATGTACAGTGATGGATACAAACAGAGCCAATGGAAGTAATGGATTGGGTGTGTTTGGTGATAGCCATAAATAGCATTAGTGGGAGTAGTGCAGAGAGTAACATAACAATAGATATAAACAAGGGCTGGAGTAGCTGGAGATCTAATATGCAATATTGATATGATTTGATTCCTCATAACAGCCTGAACAAGGAAATAAATGCAACAAAGGCAGCGTGACAAGGAGCATCCGCTTCTGCCTGGCCAGGATGGCTCTGGGCTGGGCACAAGCCAGACCATGACCCCTCAGGGAGGTGTCCCAGCCCTCCTCAGGGACATCAGCAGGAGGCTGGGTCTTTCCCAGCTGACACCAGGCAGTTCCCTCATTATCCAGAGGCCCCCTGGACCTGACTTGAGGCTACAGCTTGCTCTTGTAGGCAGTGTCTGCCCAGTTGCTGTTTCTGGGTGGGGGGAAAATGGTTTGGGTCTGCCTTTGCAGGCTGTCATGGTGGGAGGCAAGGAGCTGGCCCTGGGGACACACTGAGAGCAGCTGGGGCATGGGAGAGCACAGGAGGGAGATGGCTCCCACTGAGCTCTCAGTGTTGCTTGCCTCAAATGGGGCTCCCCGATGCTCCATCCTCTGCTCAGCTCCTCTGTTTGCAAAGCAGCCTTTATATTCAGGCTCCATCTACAGGGAACGGAATAATTTCAAGAGCTTAAAATAGGATGTAGATAGATGTGTTTCGTATTAAATTATTTTTTTAAGAAGCAGAGGAAGCTGTATGACACAGATTCCTCAAGGCCTTCCACTCAAGAGTCTGTGCACGTTCAACCATCAAGTGGAAAGTCAGGGAGTGGGGAGGAGAGAGGGTCTTGAAGCCAAAGGGCTGCATTTCAGCTGGAAAATGAGACCCTCTGCTGTGCATGGGTGGTGCCTTTTGCCTTCCCATCACCTCTGCCAGGACACCAGAGCTTTTGCCTTGGCTGTGCCCATTGTGTGCTCACGTGCCCCTTGCTCTTTCTCCCGCTGTTGCCTGCAGGTGAGAGATAGGATGGTAGCTGGGGAGGCGAGTATGCGCAGCCCAATCCTGGCCTGCTGGCAGCCGATTCTCCTGCTGATGCTGGGATCCATCCTGTCCGGCTCCGCCACGGGCTGCCCGCCGCGCTGCGAGTGCTCCGCCCAGGAGCGCGCCGTCCTGTGCCACCGCAAGCGATTCATGGTCGTGCCAGAGGGGATCCCCACCGAGACCAGGCTGCTGGACTTGGGCAAGAACCGCATCAAGACGCTCAACCAGGATGAATTTGCCAACTACCCTCACCTGGAGGAGCTGGAGCTAAACGAGAACATTATCAGTGCCATTGAACCTGGGGCTTTCAACAACCTCTTCAACCTCAGGACGCTGGGGCTCAGGAGTAACAGACTCAAGCTGATCCCTTTGGGGGTGTTTACTGGACTCAGCAACCTTACCAAGCTAGACATTAGTGAGAATAAAATTGTGATCCTTCTAGATTACATGTTCCAGGACTTGTACAACCTGAAGTCTTTGGAGGTGGGTGACAACGACCTCGTCTACATCTCCCACCGGGCCTTCAGTGGCCTCAACAGCCTGGAGCAGCTGACCCTGGAGAAATGCAACCTGACCTCCATCCCCACGGAGGCCCTGTCTCACCTTCATGGCTTGATCGTGCTGCGGCTGCGCCACCTGAACATCAACACCATCCGGGATTACTCATTCAAGAGGCTGTACCGGCTCAAGGTCCTCGAGATCTCACACTGGCCCTACCTGGATACCATGACATCCAACTGCCTCTATGGGTTGAACCTGACCTCCTTGTCCATCACCCACTGCAACCTGACGTCCATCCCGTACGTGTCGGTGAGGCACTTGGTTTACCTCCGGTTCCTGAACCTGTCCTACAACCCCATCGTCACCATTGAGGGCTCAATGCTCCATGACCTGCTCAGGCTCCAGGAGATCCAGCTGGTGGGAGGGCAGCTCACCACGGTCGAGCCCTTCGCCTTCCGCGGCCTCAATTACCTGCGCATCCTGAACGTGTCAGGGAACCTGCTGACCACCCTGGAGGAGTCAGCTTTCCACTCGGTGGGCAACCTGGAGACGCTCATCCTCGACAACAACCCCTTAGCCTGCGACTGCCGGCTGCTCTGGGTTTTCCGGCGGCGATGGAGGCTGAACTTCAACAAGCAGCAGCCCACCTGCTCCACCCCCGAGTTCGTCCAGGGCAAGGAGTTCAAGGACTTCCCTGACGTCCTCCTGCCCAACTACTTCACCTGCCGCCGAGCACGAATACGGGACCGCAAACCTCAGCAGATCTTCGTGGACGAAGGCCACACGGTGCATTTTGTCTGCCGGGCAGATGGGGACCCGCCGCCCACCATCATGTGGCTGTCTCCCCGGAAGCACCTCATCTCTACCAAAACCAACGGGCGGCTCACTGTCTTCCCTGACGGCACGCTGGAGGTGCGCTACGCCCAGATCCAGGACAATGGCACCTACCTATGCATCGCCAGCAACGCGGGTGGTAACGACACCATGCTGGCTCACCTGCACGTGCGCAGCTACTCCCCAGACTGGCCCCACCAGCCCAACAAGACCTTCGCGTTCATCTCCAACCAGCCCAACGAGAGCGATGCCAACAGCACGCGCGCCACCGTGCCTTTCCCCTTTGACATCAAGACTCTCATCATCGCCACCACCATGGGCTTCATCTCCTTCCTGGGCGTCGTGCTCTTCTGTCTGGTGCTCCTCTTCCTCTGGAGCCGCGGGAAAGGCAACACCAAGCACAACATTGAAATCGAGTACGTGCCACGGAAGTCCGACGCGGGCATCAGCTCTGCCGACGCGCCGCGCAAGTTTAATATGAAAATGATTTAACCAGGCGACAATTTGCAAATAATAATGGTGTTGTTTTGTTTTGTTTTTTTAAAAAAAAAAAGAACAAATGAACAAATAAAAAATAATTAACAAACATTGCTACAAACATACCGACCTCTCTCCTTCCACCGTGCCCTCTGCCCCTGTCCAAACCCACTGCGCCCGCACTGTCACCACCTCCTCCTCCTCTTCTTTATACCAGGAAAACATTCAGCCGATGTCTTCAGGACTCCTGTGTTTGTAAGGACTTTGTCTGATGGACTCTGGTGTCAGATATAACTCTGAGAGGGGAAAAACAATGGGGGGGGTGGGAAAAAGAAAGAAAAAAGAAATAAAATCAATAAAAAAGTTACAAACTTTCTTCTGTAACTTTGATTTCAATAATTATGGATTTTTATGAAAACTTGAAATAATAAAAAAACCCTATTTCCTATAGATAGTTGGAATGAAAAATTTTGACTTCTTGATCTGTCCAGTTCTGTACCTGGCAAGTGCTTGCTTTCTTGCCTCAGAGGCACTCCCGAGATGCCTTGCCAAGAGCAGCCCCAGGCCAGGGCAAGTCTCCTGCTGACATCAAAGGCACCTCCCACAGTGCAGTGCCCAGTGTGGCACCAAGGCAGGTCTGACTGTTTTTCCTGGTTTTTATAGTCAGTTCCCCTGGCCATCCCCAAAGCCTGTGGAGCAGGGCTGTGACACTGATGTCCATAAGCAGCATGGAGCAGGGCTGTGCTTTCCTGCCCTCTGTGTGGCATGAGTATGCAGACCCCCATTGCAGGGCTGGCCCTGCCCGTGGCCTCCAGGTGAGGAGCCAGGGACACCAGGCTTTGCCTGGGCAGGGCTGGGAATCCTCCTGCTTCTTCCATGGGGAGAGGATCTTCTGTTAGCCTTTGCAGCAGTACCAGGGTGTGTCCTCTTCTACAGGGGACAAGCTGGCTCCTGTGCTCTGCACATCCTGTGCCCATGGGCAGGGATGTGACACATCCATTGCCAGCACCCACTTGGGTGCCTCCAGCAACTGGTGCCTGGAGCAGCTCCAGCACTGCTCCCCACCTGCCTGGAATTCAGGACCTGATCACTGGCAGCCAGACTCTCAAGCACCCTCAAGCACATCCAAGGGAATTCAGCTTCCAGGCTCACAGGAGACCTTGTCTGAAAATGGAATTCCACAGGCATAGGTTGAGGCAGAGAACAGGCACAGGCTGTGACACACTGCCCCAGCCAGGCAGCAGTGAGCCCATCACCATGGGCTCTGGTCACAGCATCATCCTGCCTTTGCTCTGCTCTGGGACTTGCATCAGGTCTGGAAGGGCTGTGTTGCCTCACAGAACCATGGCAGGGGTTGGGTTGGGTTGAAAGACACCTTAAGGACCATCTCATCTCCACAAGAACAAAGCACAAAACATCCCTGCAAATGGTGTCAATATGGGCACTGAAGGTTTTATCATCCTTACTGAATCAGCAGGTGCTTCCCAACCTGCCCAGCTGCCACCAAGAGGGTGGCACCACACTGACCCCCTGGCCCACCCGGCCTCAGTGACACTTCTTAGGCAGAGCCCAGATTTTCATTCTTGATTTGTAAGGCACCTAAGGACTCTCCAGGGATCAAAGTCACTACAAGATGGTAAAATGTAAGTGCCAGGAACCTGGGGCCCCAAGAGGGGAAAGAATGGATTTGCTTTTCTTTCAGCAGTGTGCCATCCTTGAGGAACCAACCTGAAGCATCTGTGCTGCAGGGAGGGGGAGTTTTTGCTGATTTCAGCTTTCTGTTCATCTTCAAACAAAACATTTTATGTTTCTTTCTCCACAGCAAGTTTCAGAAGCTTTGATTTGTTCTTTCCTCATCTCTAACACATCCTTCCTTTGTAACTTTGAAACCAATACATTTTTAAAAGCCTTTGGCTTTGTTTTGCTTTTTAAAAGAGCTAAAGCAAAATGCTCTTTATGAGCTTCCCCTCCCAATATTTCCAGCAAGCTAAACACAAAACTGCCAACAGCAACAGACAAACCTAGGGCTGAAGCTGAAGGCAGGCTCCAGAGACTGCAGATCCTGCTCCAGGGGCTCAGAGCAGCACTCCCCTGGGACAGGCAGGGATGCACAAGGGCCTCAGCCCTTGGAGGATGATGCCAAGCCAAGTGGAGCCAAGCAAAAAAGAACTTTAGGCACAGAAAGCTCAGTCTGAGCCTGGTTTTCAGGAGTGACACAAACTCAACCAGTGGCTCAGCAGAGAGGTGGAGGGGGGTCTCCATGACCCTGGACAGCTACAGGCACTGGCCGTCCAAAAGAGCTGCTTAATTGGCTCCAGTGATCTCTTTTAATGCTGTAATGAAAAGAGTTAATTCAACACACATCGATTTTAAAAAATACTAATAACCAAGTCCAATGAGGAATTTGCAGCACATTACAGAGCCCCAGGAATCAAAGGGGGAACCAAGTCTTTCACTGTCAAAAAAGGTTTAAAAAAAAAGAAGAGAGCAAACAATTTCTTTTCCATAGAACATCTCAGGAATTTTCCCAGCGCAGCCCTGTCACAGAGCCCCACACCTGTCCCCAGCCCCACCACCTCTGCTGTACCCTCCTGGGGGAGGCCACAGTGCTGCCTTAGATCCCAAGCTGCAGCTCAAATCCCTCATTAGTGAGTATGCCTGATGCTCTGTGGCACTGCCACACACTTTGTTACCCACACTGATTTTTTAATCTTTGGTGCTTTGTGAACAAATAATTTTTTTTTCCAGTCACCATGTGATTGAAGCAGATGGATGGAGCAGAAGAAAAGCATCTCAGAGTGGCCAACAACTAAGCTCAGCCATTTTCATAGCTGGTAAAAACGAGGAAAAAAAACAAACCCAAAGAATAGACTCTCTTTCTCTCCTCTGCTGAAATTTACAGTCTGTTCCTATTGCAGTTTAATCAGGGGTGAGAAAGCAGAGGCTGGATTCCAGCACTGCTCTTCAGGGAACCGTGGCCCATGTGTCAGAGCCAGACAGCAGTTTCCACTTGCTTCTTCTGAATCACAATAAATACAAAGCACTTTATAAAACAGTTTAAAAGAGGTAGCAAAAAACCCCCAGGGAGTTGTGCTCAGGGCATGGAGGGCAAATGTGCCTTACCTCCTCTGCTTCCTAGACTGGGAGTGCCATGGGGATCTTGGTGACAGGCAGGGTGTGTGGGGACACAGCAGGGAGGAGATGAGTGCTTACACAGGAACAGCCCCCACCCCGGCCCTTCCCTCCCCACCAGCTCCGTGTGTTCCCCCACTGCAGGGCCCATGGCTGGCAGCTGGCAGCTCTGCCCTCTGCCTCGGGCAGGAGCAGGGTTATGAGCACCCTGCAGGCCACATTTGCACCCACCCACTCCCGGACCCTCCCCAGCAATCCCCGTGCCTGCTCAGCTCCTCTCCATGGATCACCAGAGGTACTCAGAGCATCTGCAGGGGTAAGGGTGACCAGAGAAGAGGGGGCAGGCTGGCCCTTCACCTTCCTGTGCCCACAGCCCCCAGCCCTGCCCACAGCCCCCCAGCTCTGCCCCCAGCTCTGCCCACAGCCCCTCTGCTCTCTGCCCACAGCCCTGCCCACAGCCCCTCTGCCCACAGCCCCCAGCCCTGCCCACAGCCCCTCTGCCCACAGCCCCCAGCCCTGCCCACAGCCCCTCTGCCCACAGCCACCCAGCCCTGCCCACAGCCCCCAGCCCTGCCCACAGCCCTGCCCACAGCCCCCTGGCTCTCTGCCTAGGCTTGCTGCCTTCCCCTACTTCTATCAGGCCTTATCACACTTAATTTTACTCCTTCTCTCACTAACTGCCCTCTCTCTCTTATCTCAGCTTCAGAGCCAATATTTTACTCTCTCCCTTTTTCTTCCTTATCGCTCTTTTTTTTTCTTTAAATACTTTCTGCCTTCTGTGCTGCTCCCTCGCTCTCCTGCCATTTCTCTCTGTCAAGAGCTCTCCTGTCTGCACCACGGCTGTGCTTCCTGCAGTCCCCTCTGCTCACAGGTTTCTTTCTCCCCCACATTTCTGCCCCCCTCCTCCCCTGGCAGGGTCTCATCCTGCTTCCACCACAGCGAGCAGCACACAGAGAGGTGGAGGGAAAAAAGATCTTTGGGCTTTGATTCCCTTTTCTCTTTTTTCCCCCCATCTCCTGCCTTGTCCCTCTTTTTCCACCTCCACACGGGCTCTCCGGCCCTGCCCAGCCAGTTTGCCATGAGACAGGGCAGGGACATTGCAGTGCAATCCCTGCTCCCAGGCTTTTGCAGGACACAGCAGAGGAGAAGGGATTTGAGGTGCAGCCCCAGAGGAGATGTTTGGGGGAGCAGCCCTGTTTCCCCTCCCCCTGGCCCTGCCAAGGTACACATAACTCCTCTAAGAAAAAGCCTATTGCTTTCCCCTCTTTTTCCTGGATCTGTATCTGCATGCTTATGATAGATTTACTGTGATTCTATCAGTTTATGATTAAAACCCATAAATTTTACTAGGCCTTTTTCTTATTTTCCATAATCCTCAGGATTCAAGGCAATCAAATTTTAACTGGAAAGCATGGGCTGTGCTGTTAGTCCCAGTGTAATGGGGAATGGTTCATTCCTCACTCCACCCCCATTATTGGTGGTACTGAAGAAATACTGTCCTGTGAAAGAGATTTCTTCCCCAGTTCTCTTTAAAACAATGTCCTTACCTGAGAAAAGGATTAGAGGAACAACACAAACTGTGACTAAAGCACAGTTTGCCCTGCCACTGTGGTTTGTTCCCATGCTGAGGTTTCCAAGCAGTTTCCCTGCAGATTTGGGTGGGTGCTGAGGGGCTCAGGGTGACCAGCCTGCAGTGAGCAGGGTGCCAGGTCCCTGTCAGCTGCTCCATGTCAGCTTCTACCACCAGGCAGTGGGTAGCTCCAGCCCCTCTGGAGATTTCATCATGTGCCTGTTACGATCCAGGTAATAAGACATTTCATTCAAATGAGCAAATTTATTCCAGTGGCACTTTAATAACAAAATCAATTAAACTGCACTTCCCAGCAGGGCTTTATCATATGCTATAGCTACAGCATATTGCCTGGATATACTAAATTCTCTCCCTGAAATAAAGTGCAAAGTTTAGAAGACAGATGACACCATTTGCAGCACTAGTAGAATAATACCCTAATAAATCTGTGGCCACCTGGGCACTTCAGAGTTGTCACACACTGCACTCAGTGGCCACTGGGAACTTCCCAATGACAGTGAGAGCTGGAATGAGACCTTTGTGCTCCTGGGGCTCAGAGTGCAGATGTAGGGAGTGTGGGCTCTGGAGCACAGCCCTGTGTCAGAGCAACGAGGCATCCATGCACACAGAGCAGCCAGAGGGGAACACCTACATGGGAACACTGGGGACCTGGCTATCAGTGCAGGCTGCCTTATCTGTGGTGGCTCTCTCTGAAAGAAGCAGCTCTGACCAGGCAGAACAGCGAGCATCCAGCTTGGAGACCAGGCTGGCCTCTCCCAGCAAAGCTCTTCAGTGTCACCACCAAGCTAGCAAAATGATGGGACAGTCAGGAAAGGCTGCAGGTCCTGCAGGCAGCACCCTGGGAAAGGCAGCTGCCCAAGGGAGTACCCATAAGTAAGGGGGGCAGCTGCTGCCCTGCCCAGTGCTGTGCTCCCCTCCATGCAGGATCCCAGCCCTGAGCCCTGCCCTGCCCTGCCCTTCGTGGCTGCTCTGCCCCAGGCCATCCCTCTCACTCCCTGCCCACCTCCAGCCCCCTCAATTACCCCCTGCCTCTTCATTGCTGCTTCCCTATGGTCACACTGCAGACCCTGCCTGAAGAGATGATGGCTCTTCCCTCCTCATCATCCTCCCAGACCATCCTCCAGCAGCTCTCCAAACCCTGCCCTGCTCTCAGCCATTCCCATCTGCCAGTCAGCCATTTCCCACCAGCTCTCTTCTCCTCATCATCACTTCAGCTTGTGCTTCCCAAGCCTATCAGTGTTCCCCAGCCTTGAGTGCTGAGAAACTAATTAGCTCGCTACAAAGATTGAGGAATAATTAGGGACTCCACGGAAGGCGCAGAACTAGGGCAGCTGGCCTGAAATAAACCGAGCGAGCGGCTCTGTGCTCTGTGCTCTGTGCTGAGGCCGCGGTTGCTGCGGGCGCGCGATTCCCGACTCACCGTCCCTCGCTCCCGCCCCAGGCACGCTCACCAGAGCTGCCTCTGCCTCCATCTCACCCTTGAGGCAGCTGCTTTCTGGGATTTTTTGGCTCCTCCCCAGATCTCCACAGCTAGCCAGGCACCAAAGCAAGCAGGCGGCTTTCCTGGAGATGCTGGTGCTGCCTCCTCAACAGTGCAGCATCTCCAGCTCTCTCTGGGGGAAAGCTAGAGCCAAGCATGGAAAATAGCTAGAAAAACATTTGCAAAATTTCTCTTTCAGTTACCTCTGCTGGGTAGAAGAGAGGCTAAATCAGTCTTTCCCCTGGGCAGCTCCACTGTGATGGGCAGGAGCCTGCCCTGCCCGATCCTGGAGCCCCTGCAGACCAGGGTGATACCAGAGGAGGATTTGGGGGCTGCACAGTTCCTGCTTCCTCACACACAGACCATGCTGGGGACTCCCCATGTGAGCACAAGGAAGTCCCTGGTGGCACACACCCTCCCTCCTCCTTCTACCAGGCAATGAGAGTTGAAGGCAGCCCAGACTGAGGTGTCCCTGACCTTCAGCATTCACTCATCTCCTGGCACTGTGAACCATCCCTCCTCCAGTCACTGTCTGTGCCTGAGGAGCTACACACAGTTTTGGCACTTACTAATGACATTTAATAACAAGCTGACACTCAGCCCCTGCATCTTACCCAGAGACCTGAGCTCCCTGATAATATCCTCAGCCATTTGTGGAGGAGCAGGGGAAGGTGCAGCAGGGCATGGGGAGTCAAGCCTTGCTTTAAGCCCTCTGGAAGAGCCTCTCCAGTTTCTGCTCCCTTTGAACCTGCCCCACGCAGGCTGAGCAGCCCCTCCTGTCCCCAGCTGTGGTGGGGAATGCTGGTGGCCAAAGGGACAAGTTCTCTCCTTAGGAACCAACCACCAAAAGACCTCATGGGTACTCTGGCACTTCACACAGAGCCACAACCCCTTCCATCAGAGGTCTTATGGCCTCTTGGGTTTGGGCTGTTCTTCTTAGGGTTTTCTGGTGCCTCAAATCCCCAGCCACAGAAGGGGCAGGGAAGGAGAAGTGGGAAGAGGGTTCTAACTTGGCAGCCTACATCAAACCAACCCTCATGTGATTGCATTCTGTAATGTACTCATGCCCCTGCCTGCAGCAGGAATTGTGGCAGTGGGTGCCACCCCCAGATCCTGCTTGCTGCCGCCAGGGAGGTGCATTTACTCAGCACACCCAGCACTGTGCATATAAAATTACACTGCAAATACAGCTCCCTTTTCTCCAGCCATGAAGGGTTAAGGATTTGCAGAGTGAAGCCAGGCAGTACAGGCAAGGTTGGATATGCTATATCTGCACCTTCAAATGGACTGGAGCAGCTGCTCTCTTCTGTGTGGCTGCTTAAAGGGACAATGCCAAGGTCAATTAGACCCAGCCCTGGACCTGCCTTTTCTTTCTGGTTTCTTTTTCCCAGGGCTCACAAGTGTTGACTATTCAAATGGATGAGAATTCAGGACAAAAAGCGAGAGAGATTCAAACACCTTCACCTAAGAACCCTTCCCAGGCTGGCTGGCAAGGCAGCTCAGCATTGCTTGCTCCCCAACAGCTCAGTGGCCCACTGCAACCTGCTCCACAAACCACAGGGGAAGAGACCCAGAGCTTTTAAAATTCCCCTGCTTCTCTCTCTGTGCACCTGGATAGCATGTTTTCACACCCACTGAGTCTGCTCACAGCCTCTAAATCCTCTGTGGCAGAGTCATTTCCAGGATAAAACCTCCACCTAAGCCATCTTACATCAGGCTGAGAACAAAGGCAGGGCCAGGCTGTTTGCTCTGGAGCAAACCCCCTTGGTTCTGCACCAGAGGAGTCCCTGGGCATTGTTCCAGCCTGGCACAGGGCTGCCAGCAGGCAGGAAGGTATAGGAGTGGATGGTGAATGGGCTGCAGGCCCTCCAGCCCCCTCTAGGTAACCCCCTCTGACAGGATGCTCTGGAAGCCAACCTGGCAGTGTTCCCCATTGCTGGTGGCTCCAGGTACAGGGGAGTGAGCATTCAGCAAGGTTGTGTTGTCAGGACCCCAGCAACAGCACCAAAGCTGAGAGCATTCTTCAAAAGCTGAAATGATGTGAGGAAGAAGAGACATAAAATCACCTGAGACAATCTTGCCCAGTGCCAGAAGGATCCTGCTCTGGCACCTTTTAAGGAAGGATGAGAAGTGCCCTGAAAGTCTGAGATGGGTTGGGATCTGTGTGGAACCGGAGGTTTCTTCTGGCACAAGGCCCTCACAGATGGATGCTCAAGGCAGCAAACAGACAGACATCTTTATCCTGCAGTGCAAGTGGAGCTGTTCTTGTCTTTCAAACACACACCTCATCATTTTTAAGATCTCTGCCTCAGACCTATCTTTTTGATAAACCTAATCACAGGCTTAAATTACAGATAACTACCCGATATTAAAAGAACAGTTGGAAAGGGAGGAAAGTTTAACGGTGCTCATTTTCCCTGCTTTTCTACAGCACACATCTCGGGCTATTTAACTGTAGAGCTTATGAGCTTCATTCTGACAGCTCTCCTTTCCTTCAGATGTGGCTTCTACAAATGTTTCCCCCGGTTTCTTTGCCCGCTCTGCCTCTGTTCTTGCAGCAGTCACTGTAGCTCCAGCTGAGCCTAAGAAGCAAGCGTGCTATGAGCTCTATGAACACACACAAAGGAATCAACCTGGTGCTTAGAAGGCTGGACCCAAAAACATCCACACAGGGAATCAGGGACTCACAGGTGCCTGCAAAGGATCTGGGCTATAATAGCTCAACAAAGGAGAGAAGCTAAAAAAATAAATCAAAGCTGCAAGAGGCTCAAGAGGCCGGCTGAGGACAGAGGTTGTGCCCACAGCTCTGCCGGCCCTTGTGCTGCCAGCCAGAGGGATGGAGCTGCTGCTGGCCTGGCAGGAATGATCCAGCTCTAGGTGCTTTTAAGCACAGCACAATCCAAGCTCACGCTGGCTTCTTCTGCTCTGCAGGGAACAATGGCTTTGATCAACAGAAGATTGCCGAGTTAATTGTAATGATATTCTAATAAAGCTGGGGAGATTAATTACGGCTCTTTATCAGCGCTGGCCCTCTGCCAAGGGTTGGCAAAATTGTTTGCCTCTGTTTCTTGTCATTTGAATTTAGGAGAAGAAAGGAGGAAGTTGGGTGCCTTGTTTTCCTGCAGCAATCAGGAGCGTGGCCTTGTGCCCTGCTCACGCTCACAGCTCGCTGCGCTGACGGAGGGAGCGGGGGGGCAGCAGGGAAAGCAAATGGAGAGAGACAGAGCAAACCAATTAGACATGATGCAGCACAATTACACTCCTAGTCAATAACTGGGCTGGTGCAGAGAAGCACAAAAGATGACGTGCAGACCACAGACGTTGCTCCACAGCGGGCAAAGCCGAGGCATGCTGCACCTTCAGAGGCTGGGGAAGACAAGACACACACAGTGCTTGCCAGGAGGGCTCACAGGAGCAGTGCTGACAGCAGGCAGAAAAGCCTCGTGGCCTTCATTCCTGCTCATGCCACTCCAGCACAGCAAAGAGAGTGTCCAGAGAGCAGCCAGAGCCCTGCTAAGTGGCCTTGGGGAACATGAGACTCAAACCTTCCTATTTCACTTGACAAATAGTTCTTCCTTCCAGGGAAGATTTAGCAGTGCCCAGGCAGGTGAGAGACAGACCTGCAGAGGAATGATCCGGGCTGGAAGGCAGCAGATCAATCAGGCAGAGCTGCCTGTCTCACTCATGGAGAAGGGTGAAGAGGCCTTTCCTGCATGCGGCCAGCAGGAGATGTGCTGGTGGAACAGGCTGTGAGTGAAAGCAGGGAAGGAAAGGTGCTCCTCACACAAACCAGAGAGCTGAGGATTAAAATGATATCACTTGATTTTCAGCAGGCAACATAGCAGTACCGGAAACTTCCTACTGAAGTTTCAGTTTTCCTACTGAAGGGTCAGGGGTTGCAGCTTTTAGGAAGAAACATGCCACCATCTAACCCATGCCTTCTCCAAGGGCAGCCATGGAGACATGCAGCCACTCCAGAGGTATTTCCCTGGACAGCTCTAGGAATTGCTCCAGTAGCATTGCTACTGTTTGTGAACCATGATGACACACTGGAGTCTAGATGAAGATTTGAAGCATTATTCCTGCCAAACAGAATGTATGCAGGTTTTATGCATCTATGGCATGCTCAGGGAGGAGCAGCCCCACAGGGTCCCTGCTCTCCCTGGGCAGCAGGGCCGGCACGTGGCACAGTGCAAGCCCAAGTTATTCACCCAGGCTGTACCTTTGGCAAGAGTAGGCAGGGAGCACCAACTTCCATGTGCAACACGGCGCTGACAACCTCTGGCTGCTTCTCCAAGTGCACTGAGCCCTTCTTGCCTGTGCAAGGACCAGAACATGACAGCAACATCCTCTCTGTGCTAAAGCAGAGGACTCTGAGCAAGGTCACAACAGCCTCTGAGAGCAGGGTCTGTGTTTTGTACCATCGCCCTGATAACAATCCAGATAATTCTGTAGGGTTTTCAATGACCCATAAAACTATCTCACACCCAAAATGCTTGCTCTGACTGAGAGAAAAATTGCTGAGCTACATACTTTTCTCCTGGAACATGACAGAAACAATTATTCATTTAGGCTTTTGTAAAGGCTATTGAGTTTGGCAAAATGTCGCTCCAGGGGCAAAAAAATGGGAAAAAAAAGTTTCAAAAATATTTCATAACCCTTTTCTTTTCTTTTCTTTTCTTTTCTTTTCTTTTCTTTTCTTTTCTTTTCTTTTCTTTTCTTTTCTTTTCTTTTCTTTTCGATATAGAAACTCCAGGTTTTCTATTTCAGAACAAATCCTTACCTTGAATTGGAGTTTATCTTAAATACAAAGAGACAAACAAAACATTAAGAGAACAATTACCAAGATGAACAACACCAGAAAGCAAAGTGTTGTAAAACCTTCCATCACAACCTTCCATTCCCAAGAAAATCTATCTGTTTATACAGATTCTGGGCTACCAAAGTATTTCAGCAGCTTAAGACATTCCTTAAGAAGAAAATCTAATTTCCAGCTGCCTGGAGCCATTATCCCAGCCAGCAATGGGTCTGGTACTGGTCTCTCTCAGAGGGCCAGGGACAGCAGCACCACTCCAGCACGCACTACCCAAGATTCCCCATAAATAAAATCATCTGCATCGGCTCCCGTGTTCATTTCACAGGCGGCTGCTCTGCTGACAGGTTTCACACGCTGCTACTGTGTCTTGTCAGCTTTACACTCTGAGGCCAACGCCAGCTCACCAGCTCTGATGTATATACATAAAAATAAACGGCTCAGAAACCCCAATAAAGTGACAGATAACATAATGGGACCCGGCTTCAGAAAATAAGCTTGTTTATGGAACCTCTGTGCCTCCAAATTTGATTTATGCCATGTGGGCTGCCTCTCAGCAAGGGTTTGGGGAGTAGGGCTTGCTCGTGCTCAGTTCCCATGGGCAGTGAGGGGAAAGTCACCGGTTAAGAGCTGCCTTTAGGGCTCCTGCTCTAAGACTGGCAGCATTAGTGCTGGGGCAGAGAGCAGAGCTTCCCGCAGGATTTGGCTGATGTGATCTTCCTCCAGCTCCTACAGGTGCTTTGCATTTTCCCCACAGGCTGTCTCCGTCAGGTCCAGTACCTGCCCACAGCAGGGAAGCTCTCCTCGCCCTCTCTGACCCTCTGAACTCCCCTCCTTGTGCTGTCTGGGCCTGCCCACACTGTCTGCAAGCTGGAGGTAGCTGCAAAGAGCTCAGGGCTCCAGCAGCTGACAGAGCATATGAAGTTAAACCAGACAGTGCCTAAAGGAGACCATGTGGGCTTCAAAGGGGAGAGCTCCCGATGGCACAAGCAGGTTCTCCTGGTAGTCCCTTTGCTCTGGGCTGCAGATGGTCCTTATTCAATCTCTTTCTCAAAGAGCTTCCTTGCAAACAGGGATAATCCTTCATTTGATGTTTGCTCCCTTGGATATCGCTGTTCACAGCAAGCACTGCAATTTGTGTTTATTCTTGCCAAGCCATGTTTATTCTTGAGCCGCTTTGATTGTTACAGTGAAGGCTGGGATGGCTCTTTCAGTGAAAGTGCCTGTTTCTAGGGGGCTAATAATGAGACACTGTCAGTCTGGAGGCACAAGGGAAAAGACTGCAGCCCCTCCTCTCTCAGCAAACAGTCAGCCTCTGCCAGACCCCACGCTTTGCTCTTCTCAATCTTTGATATGCAGCTGGGAGATCCTTTGCTCCAGCCTCGACTGGAGGTGCCAAAGGGATGCCAGCCCCAGCATTCTGCAGAGGGGCACAGAGACTCCCAGGAAAAGCTGCACACATGCAGTGTGAAAATGCCACGAGCCCTGGGGATTCAGGCAGCCCTGTGCCACGTGCCTGGTGTGGGGTGAGCCCAGCAGAACCCGCCTGGTGCAGCGGGACTGCTGGGACAGACACAGCAGAGCTCCTGGCCCAGCAGGGCATTTCAGAGCAAGCCATGGGCACAGAGTTCCCTCTGCAGGGGTGGGTCACAGTAGTTCACGTCCATGTCCTGCCCCATGGTGGTTCACCCTGTCCCTGCACTCCTGCCCAGCTGCCAGGCTCCCACATAGAGAGCAAAGCCCTGGCTAACTGCTGCCAAGCAGGGCCCACACCTGGAGAGGAAGAATTCCCCTGCATAATGCAGGATCACACAGCCAGACCTGGCACAGCACAGCAAGGAGACCTCTGCCTCGTGTGATAACCACGTGGCTCCCTATCTCCTTGTTCCAATCTCCAGGCCCTCATACCATTCAGATTTTAATCAAACCTTACATTATGCTGTCATTTGTCTGGGGCTTACTACTAAGGAGGGCTGTGGGGGAGGTTTCCCCTCAAATTAAATAATTAAAATGTTTTTCTCAGGCTAAATAATTTTAATTTTCCCCCCCAGCAGACCAGTGGCTATAAATATTTAATACATTGCTTGCTTCACTGCATCCAGTGTGTTGCCATTTTAGAAATCATTTTATTGTGTGTATTTTTCTTCTTTTAATTACAGTCGCCTGGTATCAGACCACTTCAATAAATAATTAAAGGTAGGGGGGAGACAGGGCAGCCTGGATGCTTCAGGAGAAGTGGGCTGTGCTACCTGCATGGAGAAATAGGAATGGAAAGAAGGGATGCATCCATCCTGGCAGCCACCCTTGGTCCTGCTAGGTGCTGACCCCCACCTCCATGCTGCAATCCTGGCAGCTGATTTGGGGTTACCAGCCTCTGGAAAGGACATGGTGCTTATCCAGCTCCAGTGCAGAGATGCACCCTGGCAGGGGCCAGCAGTGGATGCCAGGGGATGGGTGTGAAAGCTGGCCAAGCGTGCACTGATACCTCCCCAGGACGCTCCTGCAGCCGCCGGCAATCTGCGGCTCACAGACTTCCTGACTTAGGCATCCTAGCTCTCCTTTAAAAGCCTTCAATGGATTTATTTTTATTTTCTTCCAGGAATTTCTCTAATTACAAGGATAGCCCAAGCACTTCTTAACTCTTCTCAGTCCAAACCAGCCACTGATTTTCAGGTAAAGTGCTCTCCATGCCTGCAGTGATAGAGGGGGCTCCTGGGGATGCTGGGTGCAGCAAGGAGAGGACAGAAAGTGACCCCCATGCTATTATAAACTGGAAACCCGAGAGCTCCAGCCCTTCACTGCATGGCCAGATCCTGCTCTCCCCACAGCCACCAGCTCACGGCCCCAGCAGCTTGGCAAGGAGAGAGTTATCAGCTCCTGCAGCCACCACCGCAGCCAGCCTGGTGAATGGCATTAGCAAAAATGAATAGGAATAGAACATGAAGCTAATAGGATCTGAGGGGAGCTCCTTAGACAAGTTGATTTCCAAATTGGACTGACTTTAACCTCACATAAATAAAAATGAACACTTATAAAATATGGTGGAAAAATCCATAAGGGCAGATGAAGGCACTGATGCATTTTTCTCTCCCTCCTGCACTTGCAGCACAGAGGAGGGCTCTGAATGTTGCTCAGGATCACCCTGCCCCTGCCCCTGCTCCAGATTAGTCCAGGTACGTTGTGTCTGGGGCCAGACTTGGTCTGCAACAGCAAATGCTGCCCTGAGGTGCACAGGGAGGTTCCCTAGTGCAGGAGGCTCAGGACCAGGAAAGATCCCCTGGGCCATCACCAAGCACAGTGGAGCAGGCATCAAGCAAGATGGGGCAGAGGGTCAGCCTGCTCTGCATCAGCACTGAGCTGTAAAACCCAGCACAAACCCAGCTTCCATACCCTGGCTGCCAGAGAAGGTGGCTCTCCAGTATCCAGACATAACCTGGAAGGAATAACATCTCCAGCCAGCCTGCCAAATTCAGCTTGAATTCACCACTGCTTGCACAAGGCATGGCAGCAGGACAGGCACGCATCACACGGGCACAGAGCCAGAAGGGTCTTGTGAGTTTGCATTTCTTTAGGCAAACACTGCTAAAGAAAGGTTCTGCTCCAAAGGTCTTCAGCCTAAGCAGGTGATGGAAGAACAGCACAAAAAGCCAGGATCACTGCCTCCCAGACAGGTGGTTCCCACACCTGCACCCGAGCCATTGTCACCAGTTTGGGACAAGAGCTGGCAAATGAGGGCTCTTCTTGCTCGAAGAGGAGCTCCAGAGGCACCAGAGCAGAAAGCAGAGAGCTGGGAGACAACGGCGAGTGCTGGCAGAGGCTGTCACCGGAGGGTGAGTGACAGTGAGAAACCACGTGTGGAAAGGGACTACAAGGTTAACAGCAAAGAAAGCTGTGAAAGGGCTGGAGAGCAGATACAGGTAACTGCTGTTTGCCAGCAGGAATCAGCAAAAGCAAGTAAAGCATGGGTGACATGAGCAAAATGACAGGCGCAGAAAATGATCCTTGCAGCAGAGCTCTGAGCAGGCAGGAGTGGGAGAAGATTGCATTTGTCAAGGCCAGAGAAAAGGATGTTGAAGGAATTGAGCCGTGAGATGATGACACTCTGGATGAGAGTTTTAGCTGTACCTTGGCAATCTGAGGTGAGGGAATGAGGCAGGGCAACACAGCCCCCTCCACAGACAACACTTCACTGGCCCTTGGGAGGGGGGTAACCCTCAGGTACCCATGGGGGCTTGCACATGTGTCACCATCATATTGTCTGAAAAATCTCCTTGCCCAGGATTTTCTCCTGGGAAGCTGAGAAGCCTCAGAGAAAAATGAAAACAATAATTATCTGATTTGTTTCTCCTGTGTTTTGCTGCTTTGGAATGTGTTTGGGCATTGTTTACCAACAGGTGATTGTTTCATTAGTTTCTGCTGTGAATTGTTTTGACTAAATGACCAATCAGGGTCAGGCTGTGTTGGATTCTGGAAGGAGTCACGAGTTTTCATTAGGATCTTTTTAGCCTTCTGTCTGTATCCTTTCTGTATGCTTTAGTATAGTTTTGTATAGTTTAATTTAGTACTCTTTAATATAATATAGATCATAAAATAATAAATTAGCCTTCTAAGAACATGGAGTCAGATGCATCATTCCTCCCTTCATTGGGGGTGTCAGAAAATACAACACAATGGATGCTGAGATCCCAGTCCAGGCAGAGGATGGGCTCTGGGGAGCCATCCCTGACCCAAACCATCTTACTGGCATTATAAGGGTCCTCAGACAGACAAGGCAAATGAAGAGAGGTACATAGAAAACCAGGAAAGATCATCTGAGTTACCAAGGGAGGACAGGTCTTCAAGAGGTCTGCAGGATGAGGGAAATGTTTTGCCAGTGTGGAGCTGTTGCCAAGGAGAGCTTATCGGTATCGGGGACAGCCCTGTGCTGGAACCAGAGAACCAGAAATGGCCACCAGTCACTGACAGCACATCCAAAAACCTACAGGAACTGGGGGGAAGAAAGGGGTGTGTGAGAGCTGACAGGGTGTAAAGTAAAAGGGGAAAAAACCCAAGCTTGTCTGGGAGGGAGGATCAAAGGGAAAAGAGGTGGGGAATTCCAATGAATGGAAAAAGTCACTGCACCCTCTCTGCAAGCTCAGCCAGGCCTCCCACAGGCACCAGGTGAGAGGCATCAGCAGCTAAAGCCCTAAACCAGCCAGCTCTGAAATGCTGATCACAGCAGCAGCTCCCCTATAAAAAGGGGTCTGGCATCCTGAAAATAATGTGGGCAATAACAAAGAGGAACAGCCTTAAATATCCATTTCCTCCACATAAATAACATGGTCTATAACTCTGGCTTTACATGCAAATATTTACAGGGCAGAGAACCTACAAAAGATAAATAACTTCTAGGCTGCTTGGGGCAGACAAGCAGTTTGGAGAACCCCTCTTGCCCAATGTAAGCAAGGTCCCTGGGAAAGATGGATGGGTCCAGGGACTTGGGCAACCAGCTGGCCCTGGGACCCACGTGCCCCTCTGAAAGCACTGGCACTCGTCTGGTGCTTTTGAGATCTTTTCTCTGCTGCCACAGGCCAGTTGGAGCTGGTTGCAGGCAGGACCTGGTGTTCACAGTGTACTTTGCTGACAGGCAGGGGGTGACCTCAGCTCTGCTTCTGCCAGGAGACAACCTGGCGATGATGGAGGATCCAGCAGCAGCAGCTGGAGCTCTGTGCTCACCCATGAAAGCCAGGCTTGATCAACCCCCCACCCTGCTTGCACCAGCAGGCTTCAGCTGAGGGCAAACATCTCATGCTCATGTGTGCTGTACTTGTTAGGAGTGTCCCTGCCTCCAGCCTCCCTGGCACTACTTGAACACATCTTGGAGAAACTCATGGTTGCCAGACAACACCAAGCCCAAGGAACTGGTCTCAAAGCCGTGAGCAGCCCTGGCAGCCGGGAGAGCACAGGCACACAGCAGCTGCAGTGTTACACAGAGAACACAGAGCGTGATTTTGGATCCATGAAAAAATGCAAAGCTTTTTGACCCATTTCAGGAGTGAACAAAAACAACAAACCCAAACCCATGTATTAAATCCTCCAAGGTTTCTGTGGCACTGAAATTCAGGCTCAGAGCAACTTTCTAGGAGTAAGGAATTCCCGCTGTGTCCCTCCTCTGCACTCACCGCTCATTATCCCCCGTATGGAAATTTTTCCTAGCATTTCCAGGAGGTGCTTTGAGCTGTTTTCAGCTCAAAACGTTCTGTGCAGTGAATCCAGATTGGACTTGGTAGGCAAGGATAACAGGAGGCTGCGAGCAGGAACAAAAATCCCTCATGACACACATACAGCACAAGGACGCCTCCAGCCTCAAAGGATTTACCACTTTCAGTGCAGACCTTGCAGCCTTTTCCTGAGCCTTCCTGGTCAAGTTTTATTGAATCTGGCAGCGTGGGCCAGTGCAGGATTAGGGCTTTGGGGAGGAACACATACACCCAGGAGCTGGGGAGCACTGCAGGACACAGCAGGCACCCAGCTCACCTCCCCTGGCGTGTTGGGGCAGATCTAGCACAAATCCACAAACGGGTTCTTCTCTGAAAACACTTCCTGTGGCTATTCCAGAAACAAAGGACAATTACAAGGGAAGAAGCCTCCCTCTGCCCAGGGGAAATCAGATCACTGCTTTCACGTTTGGGCTGTGTCCTACCCACATGCTGGGAGGCAATGCCTCCCAAGTCAACGTGGCTGCCCATGGCATGGATGGCTTTCCTATGGCATGGAGGGCTTGCCCATGGCATGGATGGCTTACCTATGGCATGGATGCCTTGCCCATGGAATGGAAGGCTTGCCCACTTCATGGAAGGCTTGCCCACTGCATGGAAGGCTTGCCCACTTCATGGAAGGCTTGCCCACTGCATGGAAGGCTCGCCCACGGCATGGATGGCTCACCCATGGCATGAAAGGTTTGCCCACGACATGGAAGGCTTGCCCATGGCATGGATGGCTCGCCCATGGCATGGAAGGCTTGCCAACGGCATGGAAGCCTTGCCCACAGCATGGAAGGCTTGCCCATGGCATGGAAGCCTTGCCCACTGCATGGAAGGCTTTCCCACTGGCATGGATGGCTTGCCCACTTCATGGAAGCCTTGCCCATGGCATGGAAGGCTTGCCCACTGTATGGAAGCCTTGCCCATGGCCCCACTCAGGGCTTGGACAAGTCCCCAGCCCTCTTGTAGGGCATGAGGTGCACTAGAAGGATTTACAGGGGTGTCTCAGCAGACTCAGGCAGGGACAGACACACAGATGTCCAGGGCAGATTGGGATGAAAGCAAGGGAAATTGTTCATAAAAGCAATGGATTTACCTTTTCTCACCTCTCCACCTTCAAATACAGGTTTCGAACAAAGACATACAGGTCAAATTTGGAAAAAACTTCAGAAAAAAGAAGTGAAAATGAAAATTCCAGCCCTGACTTATTTTTCCTGGATGTTTCTAAAATAGAGGACTTTTCACTGAGGAAGTGAGCAGACATGCACAAACAAGAAGGAAAATGAAATGACCCCAAACAAATGAAATGGATTTTCATGGTTTGTTTCTTCCTCAGGGTGTGTGTGAGGAGAAAGGGATCACTGTCAGTCTCCCAGAGACATTCTTTTAACTGTTCTACTTCAGACACCACACTGAAAAACTGAATTATTCAGAGAGCTCTAATTGCAGCTCCGAGGTACCCTTCCCTTCCCTGCTGCAGCACCACACTGGGTGCAAACTGCTGTTTTTCTACTGCTTTCCCAAGGGATACAGGCTCTACCAAACCCAGAGATCATCATGTACCTATTCCCAACAGCACAGCACCCTGGGGCAAGAGGGTTTTACAGGTAAGTGTGCGCAGGGCTGGACAAGCACACAGGAACTTAAAGGGATGGGGGAAGCACAGGAAATAATTATTCCCCCTGCACTCACTAAGTCCAAACAAATAGACTGAACTGGGAGCCTGATTTGCATTGGTTTGATTGAAGATGTAATTTGCTGCTGAATAAATGTGGTTGCATCCAAATCAAACCTTTAGTCCCTCAGACATTATAACTCTTTCCTCTCTTCCCTCAGGCTTTGCCAACCTTTAAGGCTGACCAAGGATGATGCATTACAAGAAGGAATGAACTTAAATAAGAGAAGGACAAGAATAGATTATAAGGAAAGACTTTCCATAAGGAAGAAGGAGATGTTTAAAAACACTTTAGAGGAAAGGTGCCATCACTAGAATGATCCCAGCCAGCCCAGCCCCACATCCCACACAGCATCACCTCAGGATTATGGAGGCAGTAATACACACAGAGCTGGCCCTACATGCCAAGGGGCTGGGGCTCTCTTTTTCCAGCAGCCTCCCACTTGAGGCACTTTATATCTACCAGAGCTCCCCTTAGTGTGTCCCTCAGGTACCCAGCAGTGTCAGCAGCTCAGAGCAGGGTACATGACACCCTATCCTCAGGGCAGGTGGGACATGTGCAGGTCTCAGTCAGCACGCACTGCTAGGATGGGCGTCTGATAGAAATGCCAAAATTTAAGGCTATCCAAACTGGGGAGAATTTCCCAGAGCTTTTCAGGAACTTAGAGCCTTGGCCTTGCTACCTCTGTTGCAGTAAAGCCTGGTGAGATTCAGAGCTTTCCTCCTCTGCTCCTATCTCCGTGCCTTATCACAGCTGCCCTGCTGCTGGAATTGACACTTGGACACCTTCCTCAGGCTACTGCTGACTGGGTGAAGCTGCTCCCCGTCACACACCCGCTACAAGCTGAGCTCCCTCACTTGTTCTTTCCTCCCAATCCCATATTTATGAGATCACTCCAGGGTCCCCATCAATCCCTTGGGCAGCCTTGGGCACACAGCAGCGATCAGAGCAGCCAGTCAGCCTCTCAGGCAGGGAGCAGAGGACAGCCAGGGCCCAGGAAGGACAGATTTACTGGGTAGCAGCGGAGGATATGGCACACACCCTCTCTAGCCCCATCCCAAGGGACACTACATTTGTTCTCTGCCTGCCCCCAGCCCACAGCACAGCTTCATGAAGCTATCAGGCAGCACGGTGCTGAGGAGAGAAAACAGAAGCCAGTACAAAAGAATGGAGAATAACAGCACAAAGATGAAAAACTGGGCATTATAGCCAGGGAGGAAGTTACTTACCTGTCACTGAGCAGGTTTTGGCTTTGCACAGTGCCTGAAGGTGTGTTTTGAACACACACCAGCATGGGGACAAGTATGTCCAGGGCATGAATTCTACCCCTGCACAGGCCTCACTGCTCCAACTGCAGCTTCCTCGTGGAATGCATGCCTGAGAAGAGCAAGGATGTTCAGAGCCTCAATTTATGTGAGGGAAATCCATCACAAGGCATGAAAGCCTTTCATTGAGCACAATTTGTTGCAGGAGTTATAAACAGAGGTGCTGGGAAGGCAGTTGTCAGGCCAGGAGTGCCACAGATTGGCAAGGCGGGCAGGACTGCCCCTGCCAGAGGGCCCCTCCCTCATGAAGGCTCAGTGGGCAGGAGGGGCTGCAGACAGCATGGCTGGGCAGGGGGAAGGAAGGAGGCAGGGATGGGCAGCCTCATCCCTGTTTGTAGCCTGGAGTCATCACTCAAAGCAAGGACCACGGTGCAGGCAACGCCAAGGCCAGAGGAAGGGAGGGAGGCAAAGATTGATTATCCCATAAATCAATCGCCAGGCACTGATTACAAAATAAACCACCAGGGCAAAGGTCAAGTGCTTTGTTATATCACCCAGCCCACAAGATTTATTCACCCCTTGGGCCATCCGTCCCTCTGGCCATCTATTACAGGGAGCTGCAGCCTATGGACACAGCCAGCACAGCCCTGCAGGCAGCAGCACAGGGCTTAGAAATCACATCCAGCTGCCAGGACCAGGCAGGTTCTACACTGATCCTGTGGAACCTACAGAGCCACATCTACAACACTGGGAAAGGTGAAAACCAAGCAGCCCATCCCTGCTGCAGGCACCAGTGGTGGCTGAGGGTGCTCACCAAGTCCTCCATCACCACCAGCCCCCTGGGAGCAAATCAGTTCTCCACAGTGGGAAGAGCAGAAGGATGAGGTCTCCTCTGGAAAGAGCCACCAGGCCTGGCTGTGGCCACCATGAAGAGACTCCCATGGCCACTGGCCTCAGGGTGCACTTGCCTTTTCTTTCTGAGCTCCAGGAAAGACAAACACTTTGAGAAGATCAGCAACTTCCCAGCAGCAAAGCAGGGCCTCACTCCAAATCAGATCTGTACCCAGCCAAGCTTTCCATGCCCACTTCCTTCATCTGAGATCCACATCCTTACAGGGAGAACTGCAGGGAACATCTTGTAGCACTTGACTGGAATTCAGCCTAAAAAACTTTATTTTTTTCCTCCCTTCCCTCTCTAACTTTGTATTTTAAACACAAGCAGCAATAAGAGAAATTCCTGGGAGTATTGTTCATCTGTTTCCCATAAGCTGCTTGTCACTGACCATGAAAAAAAATTTTTCAGTCTGGCTCCCAAAATCTAAAAACCTAAAATGGACATTTTTGAGTCCTTCGCAGCAACCCGAGGAGAATAACGTCAGAGCCACATGACGTGTGTGCATGTGTACCCGGAGGGTGGCAGAGCAATCTCCCGGGAGGAGGCGAGGTGCCAGCCCTGTGCCGGGGGCGGGTGCCCTCTCCGCCTCCACCCGGTGGGTGGGCACACAGCGCGGGCTGCTTCCCTCAGGGATGTTCCCAAGGACCTGAGGCTGCCACCCCATCCCCCTGCACCACGGCTCTGCCAAAATGGCTGCTGCACTTGGCACTTGCCTGGAGTTTGTTTTTCTTTCCAAAGCGCTGAATGTTTTGACTCCTATTTTAGCCCATCTGGCGGCAGAGAGCGGAGGCTCCAGCTCGCAGCACAAGCACATGTCCCCACAGGGCACAGGGGACACCACCATGCAGGGGGACACACTGCACAGAGGGGACAGCTGAGGTGATGAGCTGCAGCACATAACATCACAGACTTTGGGTCGGAAAGGACCTGAAGCACCATCTCATTCCAACCCCCTGTGTCACAGACATCTTCTATGGAAAATCCTTTCCTTAGGATTTTTCCTCCTGAGAAGCTGAGAGGCCTCAAGAACAAAATGTAAACATTGATTATCTGCTGCTGTGGGACGCAACAGGTGGGTCTGTGATTGGTCTCATGTGGTTGTTTCTAATTAATGGCCAATCACAGCCCAGCTGGCTCGGACAGAGAGCCCAGCCACAAACCTTTGATATCATTCTTTACTATTCTGTTCTTAGCTAGCCTTCTGATTAAATCCTTTCTTCTATTCTTTAGTATAGTTTTAATGTAATATATATAATAAAATAATAAATCAAGCATGAAACATGGAGTCAGGTCCTCATCCCTTCCCTCATCCTAAGACCCCTGTGAACACCATCACACCCCCTGCCATGGGCAGGGACACCTTCCACTGGAGCAGGTGGCTCCAGGACCTGTCCAGCCTGGCCTGGGACACTTCCATGCCCTGATGCCAGTCATGCTGGCACCAGACAAACCTCAGTGATTTACCATTGCTGGGAATGCCCCCACAGACACCGCCTACCCCAGGGTGGAATTCATCCACCTTTTGTAGGGCATCTCACAGCCCCACCAGTCCCTGCATGGCTCCTGCTGATGTCACCCTCCCAGTAAACTCAACCTCAGCTGTCTCCAGCTTGAAAACACCCGGCATCCTCATTCCCAAGAGCTGAAACTCCCATCTCTGCTTCTCTGAACTGCAAAATCCATCCCTAGTCCTCCAGGACAGCCCTATGTCCCAGCAGAATCAGAAACGCACAAGGGTCCATGGTTCTTTCATTGGTCCCAGCTTCCCTGAGGAAAGCAGCTCTCTGTGGGAGAAGTCCCAGCAGTGGGCATCTCTACCAGGAGCTGTGTTCATTTTAGCAATCACATTTCCCCCTCCATAGGTGGGTTCCTCAGAGGATGGTGCTCATCTCCAGAGCTCCATTCTCATCCACAAGCACCATCCTGACCTCAGTGGGAAGGGTGTTGGAGGTAGCCAGCCCCTCCTGCACTAAAGGAATCCAATGGCAAAAAATACATTATTCCAAGCACTCATTCCTAGAGGCTTTTGCAAATCCCTTGAAGTCAACAGTGTATTTCTTTTAGGGCTTGGTATGTCCGTCCCCTCCCTCAGGAGTTCTGCCCTGCATGGACATCCATCACTCCTATCTCTCAGCCCAGCTCCTCGTTTCAAACACAGGAACAAACCCAGGCTGGGGTGAGGCAGTTATATTCCCAATCCCTCCCTCTGCTCCCCCCTGGCAGATTCAGAAGTTCAGATTTAATCTGAAAGAGGGAAGATGGAGAGGAGCCTCAGCAGTTGCAGTTTCTGTAAATGTCAGGATAAGGGGATCTTAGCGAACCTTAATACACTATGCAAATCCTCAGAGCATGACCGTGTGCTACCAGGGGTTTTATTCCCCTCCATGGTAATTGGAGAGACAGGGATTAAAAAGAGGAGTTGCCACAGCACTGGCTGCTCCCTCTGCTTTACCAACCATGGTTTATAAACAATATTGGGACACACAGGCCACAGGGTCTGTAAAGGCCTCCAGGCAGAGGTGGGTGTTCTCCTAAATGGCACTGGCAAAGACTTTTGCCTGCATAAGGCTACTAGAGAGTGTCCAAAGGAGAGCTACAAAGGTGAAGAAGGGTCTAAAGGGGGAAGCCATGAATGGAGTGCCTGAGGTCACTTGGCTTGTTCAGCCTGGAGAAAACTGAGTGAGACCTCACTGGGGTCTGCAGCACCCTCACAAGGGGCAGGCACTGATCTCTGCTCTCTGTGACCAGGGACAGGACCTGAGGGAAAGGCTGGAGCTGTGCCAGGAGAGGGTTAGGTTGGATATCAGGAAAAGGTTCTTCCCCCAGAGGGTGCTGGCACTGCCCAGGCTCCCCAGGGAATGGGCACAGCCCCGCGGCTGCCAGAGCTCCAGGAGCCTTTGGACAGCGCTCTGACGCACAGGGTGGGATTGCCGGGGTGTCTGTGCAGGGCCAGGCTGGACTTGGAGGATCCCGGTGAATCCCTTCCAACTCAGAATATGCCTTGATTCCCTGTTTTGGCATATATTTGGTGTATGTGCAAGGGGATGAGAGATGTGTGCAGGCATTTGGCTGAAAGTGAGACTGTGCTCCATGGAGACAGGAGGAGGAGAAGGCTCTGCATGGTGTCCAGGTGTGAAGCTCTGTGCTCCTCTTTCTACAACTGCATGTTTACATTGCTTTTTTTCCTCTACATGTTTTTTTTTAATGGATCAGGAAAGCTCCATCACTTTCCTTTCCTGTAACGATGTTGACCTGATTAAAATTTTTATTGGATTTTACAAAATAATTTCATACATACAGTTCCCTGGAGCACTGCAGGGTGGAGGGAGGCAGGGCAGAGAGAAAGAGAGAAGAGAGTATATTAAGAATGAGGTGGAAAAGGAAAATATTTTATTTTACACTGAAATGATGTTTCCTGAATGAATAATAGATTAGAAAGATTTTTTTTAAAATAGTGCTCTTACAAGTGCCCCTGCAACATGCAGGCATGAAAACATCACCAGTTGAGCATTTTTGACCTATTTCAGTAAAAAAGCTTTGCCTTCCTCCAGCTCCTAACCCTTTCCACCATCTCTCAGCAGTAAGCAAGCAGTGGTTAAGGGGTTGCCAGAACCTGGGAGAGAGGCAGGACCCCAAGGACAGACCCTCCTGGATATCCACAGCCCTTCCATCAACCAGCCCAGAGCATCCCCTCTAGTCTGACTCCTGCTTTGACTTGATGCTTTAATGTAAGCAAACTATGTGGAGGCACCCCAATGTCCCTCCCCATGGGGACAGTGGTGTGGGGTCAGTCCCAGGGACTCCTAAGAGAATTTCACTGGTGAAATCACAGACAGGTCACAAACAGGACACACACATCAGGCTCTTGTCCCCAGCCTTGGCCAGTGAATGAGCCTGATGCACCCCAGGGAGCTCATGGGGCAGGGCAGACCCTGGGAAGCCCGAGACAAAAGGAACACCACTTACAAAGGAGGGTTTGAAAGCAGTGCTTCTCTTGCCATTTTAGCATTTCATTGCTGTTTTCCTTCCTTGCCAAGGCAATGCCCTAGCACTGATGTTTCAGGCATAGAATTCCCACTGGTGTTTCACTCTGGTCCTTTGCTGTATGAGGAATGTCACGAGGATGATTTAGTTACCCAGTTCCATTTTAATATATTTAAATTAGACAGGAACCCCCTGGCCCATGGACTCACTGTTGCCTTCCAGAGAAAGGCAGGCACTCCTGCCACAGACAGCTTTGCACTCACCTTTGTCCCTATTGAGACCACTTAATGGTCCCAACACCATTGAAAAAAAAATTGCTTTTCAGTGAGTGCAACATTTGCTTCAGTGTCCTTTGAAGGGTACCCCCACAGGGCTGGCTTGTTTGGAAATTTAGTTTTCCTGGTGGATTCTTATGAAATAAATATTTCAGTGCTGCATCAATGGCTCACCAGAACCCCCCAAACAGAATAAATCTCTGAGCTGAACCTGATGCCAGGTTAGTCTCAGATGACAGCAACAGAGTGAAGCCAAGGTGAGAGACAGACCATGTTACTCTGTGGCTACTGCCAGTGGCCAGCATTGGAGACTGCCTGCAAGTCCCTTACTCTCCAGGAGGTTCTCAGGGTCCCACTGATGAAGGTCTTAAGGTTGTCTGGATAACTCTTAATATGTGTTTTGGAATGGGTTGGGTTCTTTCCCAGCACCATATTCTCTAACAATTGCTGTTTGACATTTCCCCACAGGCTCTGGTTTTACCCCCACAGTGAATGTTCTGCCAGGCTCCAGGTGTGACCACCTCTGCAGCCCCTAAATCCTGCCCTCCTGGTTCAGGACTGCTGCTTCCACACAAGGAGCAGTGCCAAGTGTCACCTCCTCTCAGAACACAGGCAAAGCTCCTGACCCCCAGCAGTACTGTGGGTCACACCTGGGGTTTCAGGGCTGGGATTGCACCTGGGCTCTGCAGTCTGCCATCAGAGCACCATCCCTTCTGCTCCTTCATCTCCTGCTGCACCACTATCCCAAGGGCAACCATCCATGGGATTTCAGGATCTGTCACCAGCACATCTTAATCTTGACTTCACCACTGTGTGCTACTCCATTCCCACCTGAGCACCTCCTGGGCAAGGGCTGCAGGCAGCAGGGGGGGCCACCACAGTCTGTGCAGGCTGTTCCAGCCCAGAGACCAGCAGAGCAGAGATCTTGCAGCAGAAATGCATTTGCAATGTCGTGAATAGCTAACTTCTAAATAAATACTACATGGAGAAAATTCTAAGCTCTGGATAAAAATGGCTTATGGCATCGAGCTGTGCCCATTGTCCAAGAAATGGAGGGCACCTGTCACCACTCTTACCCAGCACAAATCCCTCATTCATTCCCAACTGACTTTTATTTCAAGTTCTAGACAGTGACAAAGAAAAGAAGAATATAAAGCATCCCCAAGAGAGTGAGCACAGAAATTCACCAACAGCCAGAGCAGGGCAAGACATGAAATGCAGGTCCTGCAAGCAGGCAGAGCCAGCTCCTGCCTCGTGCTGCTGCACAGCTGGCTCAGCCCCAGCCCAGGAGGGAATGAGCAATCAGGGACATTAATTTCTACTCTGTGATGGGCAAAAAGACAAGCCCACAGGCTCTAAGCAAACCTGAGTCTTTCTGGAACTCGGTCATTCATCTGTAGAAAGAAGAATAACTCTCTCCAAACACCCACATTTTCCTCCTCCTGGTTTGTGGGGCGATACAAGGCAGACACTGCCCCTCTTTGCTGGGTGACCAGATCGTGTAGAGCCCACAGCTCTAGGAATCTCACACATGATCTGCAGGCCCACTTTCAGTCCTCACAGCTTCACCTCCTCCTGTAGGAGCTCCTGGGAAGCCTCCAGGCTTTGAGCACACACCCACATATCAGCAGCCCCATCCAGGCTCCCTGGAGTGCCTGTGTCACAGCCAAGGGCAGCCAGCAGCTCCCAGGCCACTGTCCCTAAATCACATGTGCAGGTGGGTTTAAACACATCCATTGATTTCCTAACCTCACACCTCCCTGGGACCAGGGGCTGGGGCTGTCACAGCCAGCTTACACAGGGCAAACAGGAGAGGCATGAATTTGGGAACTGCTCCCAGACCAGTGAGGAGGGACAGGTGAACATCAGCTCCCACCAACCCTGGCTGTTAAAAGACATCTTTTATGGGCAGGGATTTGGCAGCCAGTGTGTAAAAGGAGCCTGGAGCCCACACCACAAAACACCATCACCACAAGTAGCATCTCTTGGCC
The DNA here is from genome assembly GCA_024865655.1 of Emberiza elegans. Lineage (NCBI taxonomy): Eukaryota > Metazoa > Chordata > Aves > Passeriformes > Fringillidae > Emberiza > Emberiza elegans. The sequence goes on from JALJVW010002397.1 coordinate 4,031,684, forward strand.
TCCACAGGAGCAGATGTGCATTAACTTGGTCCCTCAGCACACATGGGAGGCTTGTGCTGCTGCTGCTTCACCCTGGATAACGAGGGCTTTAATCTCCAGGTTTCTCAACTTAGCACCTTGCCAGAACTAGGGCTCATTTTTAGTATTAAAAAATAATGCATATTTATCAAACCTAGTCAGGCAGAGGGAGGGGGAACAGCTGGCAGCAGCCTCCCTCTCCCCATCTGACATGTGCTTGCCATTTCCCACATTTTCAACAGCTCTCCAGCTCTAGTCCTTATAATTACGATGAAAAAACCCTCACACTCGACCATAGTGCCTCACAGCCAAGATGCCAATGTGTTTCCACATAAAAGCCTCATTGCAAAAAATCTGAAATTTCTCAGTGTCTCTGCTTTATTCCCATCCTCCCCTGCATCATTGTATTCACATGGCGTTCAATTATTTACAAGCATACAAAACACTCCAGCCTGGATTCTCAACTGGTATTAATCAGTGAAATGCCAACTAAATCAACAGAGCTACAAAGAATTGCTCCAGAGAAGGATCTGTCCCGCTGTCCCTGAAGATCCCTTCTTCCCTTCACAGCACACATTGGGAAGGAAAGGACAAAACACAGTTTTGGTAGGTTTTTGGGTTTTTTTTCATTCCCTGAGTCACACAAACATATTAATGCCCACACAAAGAGCTGCTCCCCACTGCTGACCTACTTCCCATTTCTGTGCATGTGACACACTCACCATGGCAGTCCCAGGTATTCCTGGAAGCTTCCACCCCTTACCCAGAACCCTGGGGCAACTCCTGGAGCTCTGCATGGGGCAGGCCCTGGGCGTCAGGATAATAGCCTTGACCTAAATGCCACAGAACACTCTCGAATTACTCAGCCAGGCCTGGCCCTTCCTTGGAGTGGGTGCAGCATCATCTGTCTCCAGCCTGGTTTTGGGGGGCTTTTTCTCCATCCTTTTCAATGGCAACACTTCCAAGGAGGCCCAAAAGGAGGGACAACTTCCCAGGCTGGCAAGCACAGAGGGCTCACAGACAGGATGAGCTCCTGCAGTGATGGTTTCATTTCAGTGTTACAGCCTCCATCACATTAATTCAACGAGACCAACAGAGCCTCAGGACACAGAGCACAATTCAGAGGCCAGTACATGGAACAGGCAGAGGATATTGCTTCTATAGGACAATCTTCAGTCAAATTGTGGTTTTTAGGATTCCCACAGAAAACTGAGCCTTCCATAAGAGCAGGCCCAGCACAAGCAATCCTTTGGTAAGTCTCTTTTCCAGGACTTTGTGATCACACAAAAATCAGAAACTGACTTCTGAAAGACATTTTGTTATTTGAACCTTCACTTTGAATCAGAAAGAGAAGAGCCCATGAAAACATAATATGAGTGTAAAGAAGAGGTCTGGTCCCTCAAGAGCATTTTCACAGACAGGCTGGAGAACCACGTGTGAGACCCTGAGGCACTGGGCACCTCATTAGAAGACAGGAGATAAATGAAATCCTATTTCCAACACAGGTTCACGATCTGGGGCTTCTCCATTCAAAACCAGAAGGCCAAGGAAATGCAGGAGATGCACACCAGGCTGGGTCTCACTGCAATGAGCACAGCTTACTCATCCCTTGTGTACCACCACCACAGCAGAGAGAAGTCACAAGGCCTTCATCATGACTGGAATCATAATATCCATGATTCACATGGAATACTTTTTATACAAAGCACCAAGATAAAAATAAAATGAAGAGGGGAAAACTTAACAAGAAACTTGTTTCATTCCCTACGAGATGGATAAACCAAGATGAATGTAAACAGCTCAACTTGACCCAAATATTTCTTTGTTGCTGAGTAACCCCACAAAAAATGTTGTTATCTCACCAGCATCTGGGGAGATTAGATGGTGGGGAATTTTAAACAAACTTTCACTGTTGAGCCTTGTTTGAGGAATGTCAGACTGGACATGAACCCTCAGGACTTGCAGCACCCCAACCCCTTCCAGGAGGGAGCACGCAGCTGAGGAGGGCAGGAAGCATCTGTCACATCTCCAGCACGTGGATACGTGGACATGCTGTTGACACAAAGGTTTACATGAAACATTTGGGCATCCAGCTTTGCAAACCCTTCCAAGGGAAGGATGCAGCTGCTCTGGGAAGGCTGCAAGCAGGAAACACAGGCTCAGGCCATGCCTCCAGCAGGAGGTGGGAGCAGTCCCAGCAGATGGCTGTGGGCCATTCTGGGTGGCAGCAGGCACCCGCTGAGGGGCTCAGACTTTGCAGCCCACACTGGCTGCCATATGTTCTGACAGTGGCTCATCATCACACAGCACCCAATTTATAGCACCCTTTGTGGCTGCAAGCACCACACTACCTCACATTGCTCCCCATTAGCACAATCATCTTTCCACCAAGCATCTTTTAGCAGCTGCTTTCATGTTTACTGATTTTCTGCATGCTTCTGTAGGTGGAAGGAGATCTGGGAGATCATCTGAGAGATTCAGGTATGAGGTTTTAGTCTCATTTGTGCTCTGGAGGTCAGGCCTGCTTGTTCCCAACAGATAAATGCTATCTCAACAACACACAGATGCTTTTAGAGATCACCTTGGCCACTGCTAAGCTGTGCAGCATTCCTGCCAAGTGCATCCCAGCAAGCAAGGCTATGCCTGTGACACTGGGAGCTCAGAACAGGGCAGGTGGGAGGTTACAGCTCTGAAAACAGCAATCCTTCCAGCAACAGCAGGGATTCCTTGGTGAATTTCTCCTGGAGACACTCAGGGAAATGAGAGCAGCAAGGCAAGAAAGGCCTGGAGGTGGCAGGATGGAAATCAGGCTTCCATCATCCAGGACTCAGAGGGAGGGATGCCAGTGGCACTGGCAACAGGCTGCAATGACACAACATAAAGAGGGGCAGAGCTAAGGCAGAGCATCACTGTGCTCCTGTCATACAGCAGCAACACAAAGCCCAGGGCTGTGGCATGATGCCAGTGCAGCCCAGTGAGCCCCAGAGATGGGCAAAGTGGGATGGGCAACCTGAGAGCTGGGCCTGCCACCCTGGGATGGCAAAGCTCTCACAGGTCTGTGGGGCTCTTTGGGAAACATGGCAGTCTGCCCAAAACATGTGGCACCAGCCACATTCAGTTCATGGAGTGGACTTTGTGCCCTAGGAGAGCAAAGAACGAGGTCAGTTCACCCTTCACCCTGTCACCAGCAGGAGCAGGGCACCCTGAACCACTGCTCTGCACCTCACCCGGGTCAGCCCAGCTGCCTAACTAAAGATTCAGGCAATTTACTCAGAAAGGGTCCTTAAAATATCAACTCAGCACAAGTATTACAGCTCCCACCAGGGCTCTGAGGGAGGACAGTCATCCACACTTATGCTAGGCAACTGTGGTTGCATCCCTTGGATTTATGAAAAATCTGGGATATTTTTAACACTTTGAAAAATAACAGCCACTCAGTGTTGGTTATTTTAACCCAGTACAGTCCATGAATTCAGACCAGCCCTGCAAGTCCATTTTCTGGTGTCCAAGCCACTTCTCTCTCCATGGATGGCCCTGGCCCTCCCAGATCATGGCAATTACATTTTCTGTCTTCAGGTGATGCCTCATCTTCTCAACAGACACAGTCAGGGAGCTTCCTGGAGCAAGCAATTACAGAAATTTAACACACCTAAACAAAAAAAATAAAGCTGAGATATATGTCAAAGCCTCCATTTTTCTCTCTACTACACCTGGAACCTGCAATGGTGCTAAATCAGACCAAAATGCACCAGTAGGAGCAGACTCTGCTCTTCTCCAGGTGCTGCCTGAGCCTCCACCAGTGCTGGCAGCTCTCTGGGCTAGCCCAGAGCCTCCAGTTCACCAAGGAGGTCAGCACAGACCAGTTGTCCCATTTAGACTGAATCAAGCAGTTCCATAAAGTGGTACTGGTTTCACCAGGGCAGACTGGAGCCTGGGAGCACCACTTTCAGCCCTGGAAAGCACAGGCTTCTCTCTGCTCAGAGCCTGCTGAAAAGCTTTGTTTTTCCTGCCCTACCTGGCAGCGACACACAGAGCCAGCTCCATAATCCCCAGCAAAGCACATCTCAGCTGCACCTTAATCTGAACTTCAGCTCTCACCCACAGCTCAAGTGAAAATGAAAAGCAACTGATAAAAGAAAACCCACAAAATGCAGCAGGTGGTGAGGGGGCCAGAGGCAGGGAATGAGACTGGAAAGAGCAAGGCTCTGCTAGATCTGTGGTGGCAAACATTAATTGCCTTTTAAGTATTCCAGTGTTTTCCTTCCCTGGTGGCTGGCAGCTGCAGAATTTCTGCTTGTTCTCCAGTGGAGGAGGAGAGGGAAGCCAAGAGTGTGTCAGCCAAGCAAGCCCAGGGACCAAGCCCACAACTACCCCACAGGAGACAGCAGGAAGCTTCCCTGGCCCTGAAGCTGCTGACATTTCCTTTGAGCACCCTTGCAGGGCAAGTCTTCCATGTCACCTCAGCCATCTCTGGGGGAACCTGAGCCACTGGTGATACCTGTGTGAAACACAGCTTGAGCTTTGAGTCAAGTGCATAATTTGCTTCTGATCAGAGATATGGGTAGGAAAAAGCATAAACAAAGCAAGCACAGCCCAGATGTTTTGCCCCAGATTCAGCTATGTTTCTGAGACTCTAAAAAACAGAGGGATTACTTTCTCCACCACCCTGCTGCCCACAGGCCCCTGGATCTGGTCTCTTCCAGCTCTAGAAATGGGCTCCACTGCCTGGCAGCACTCCTCATGCTATCAACACCATCCCTCTAATGCTTTGTGACCTGGAGAGGTCAGAATGGTGAAGCACAGAGACCACCAGGTCCCACCCATCAGCTGATTGTGTACAAGTGTCCCTACAACAGTCCTGAGCCAGCAACAGGCTTTAGGTTCAGCCCCTCAAGCCTTCAGCAGATCCCCTCCATGGGAATCTCACCCAGCACCATGCATAAGATCCCACAGCAGAGTAAATAAATAACTTGTCTTAGGTAGACTTTCTTCCAAATGGACAGGAATTCGTGCTGCCATTTTTGCTGCCATTGTCAGGAGTCACTTTCTGGCACTGGAATGGCTTTGATGGAAAATCAGACAAAAAGGATGAAGGAAATCATGCCTCATCTTGCCTTTCCATAACCCAGCCTCTTCATGAGGGAGGGGGAAAAGCAGCATCTGTAACACAGGAGAAAGGAACTGCTGCTACAGCAGCACAAACAAGATCACCTTCCACTTGGCACAGCTGGTCAGCACCCCAAGGGATGCTGTAGGTGGGATGATCTGGGGGTTGAAGGCTGTTGGTGCTCCCAAGCAGACAACCACGCATGTTGTAAGCAAGAGGGGACTCAATCCCAGGCCCCTCTCCCAAAGGAAGAAAGAAAATCAAGTCCCCTTGAAGCCTGTGGCAGGGCCACATCCATGGCCACTGTGCCATCAAGCCACTAGGGTGTGACAAAACACCACCGGGGGAGACACAGAAACCACCCACCCCATCAGCACGGGGGTGCTGAGGAGCAAAAAGCCATCTGGGGTACAGGAGAGACCCTTCAAGAGCAGTGGCCAACAACACAACACGGTACTGCAGAGAAGAAGCTCTTGCACTTTCACACACACTGCCCTGTTTCCTCAAAGACCCAATTCCAAGCCCTCCAAAAATCAATGAGATAACAAGGAGATGAGTTGCAGCCAATATGGATTTGTCAAGAGCAAATCACATCACTCCCATCTATCTCCCTCCTCCAAGAGCCTAGCAGGCTTTGGGCACAGCACTCCCTTTCAGACACCTCCACTCCAGTGAGATTCTGACAGTGCCCAGGCTGCCACTCCCATCAGCCAGGGGAATGGGGTCTGGAGAGAAACAGTGACAGGGCAGGCACAGAACTGCTCAGAGAGCCATGTGTAAAGAGCAGATATCAGCACTCTCCTGTGCTACAAAGGCAGAGCATATCGACAAACAGGATTTTGTAGGAACCTGTCACACACCTGCCTTCTTCAGAGCTTTTGCTACAGAGCTGGATGAAGGAGCAAAAAAGAAAAACTCATTAAATTCACAGGTAGCATGGAGGTGGGAAGAACTGGCAGGTTCTTTTAGAAGACAGAATTAGAAAATGTTGGTATCTCAAGAAATCATCTTCTTTTTTCCAGGGCAGGTACAAGGGCCAGGTTTTTCTCTCCAGCAGGAATAATCAGCTGTCCAAGAACAAATGTCCAAAGAGAAAGAACAAATTTTCAGGGTCTTGCTTCACTACTCTTGCATATCAAGGGTTACTGATGCTGTAAGGAACTGAGACCTCTTGCCCTTAACCCTATGACAGTACCATGTAGGGTTTAAGGCATTAGACAGGCATCAGGGATCTCTTCCCCAGCAGCATGCAAACAGAATCAGGATCAAGCTCAAAGGCCCAGAACAGGATCAGAAAACAAGAATTCCATTCCCAGGCTGCTCTTTATCTCCTGCATCACTGTCACCTCGTTGCAACTGGCACACTGAGTGCCTCTTGCTTCAGCAGGGAAGGTGTTGCTGTGCCAGCAGCACATCATGCTAATCATGACAGCCAGGCACAGGCTGCATCCCCTGCTGTGCATGCCATGCATGTTTCATAAAGTTGTCCCAACTGCCAGCCCAAGCCCTCCCCATAACCAGCTGCACCCAGTTCTGCTGTCACGTGTCCTTCCTCTTTGCCTATGACATTCTCACCATTTTAAGCCACAGACTCTGCAAGACAAGGACTTGTCATTTCCAGTTGCCACTGGAAGCAAGGAAAGCACAACTGCCCCACAAGAATAATGAGCCAGCATTTCCAGATGTGGTCTTTTAATGGAAAACCATGGCCAAGCCCCTGCAATGAGCTACCTTTTTAGCTGAAGAGAAGATACACTTGCAGCCATTCTCCACATGATCCTTGGGCTTTCCCTTTGGCTGCACATTTGGTTTATCTCAGTGTGAGCTGGTGGGGAAGCGGACCTTGCAGCCCTGGGAACTCTGATGTTCCAAGAAAGTTCATCCACTGCCAGAATAAGAAAGCAGAGTTTCCAAATAAGTGACATTTCCTTTGGCAGCAATTGCAGGGAAGACTGCAAAGTAGCAGGGGATTGATCTGGCTCCTGTGGAGGTGACTAATGGGAACAGGATCCCACAGCTACAGCAGAGGACTGGATGGCAGTGCCCCCCACAGCTGCCTTGGTACAGAGACACTGCCCCCACATGTAATGGAGGGAATCCTTGCACCACGCTCCCCACACGTACAGCTCCCACAGACACGTTTTGCCAAGCCCTCAGAATGGGAGGCAAACACTTGAAATGAAGGCAGGAGAATCATGCCAGGGAAGGCACTTCAGGTTCAGAGGTACCCAGTCAGCTGGCAAAATCCTCTCCACTGGAGCATCACCCAGACCACAGGCTTTTAGCACCGTGTGGAGCATGACTGAATGCAGTCTTATCCCTCCAAAAAATGAAGACTGAAATAAAGCATTGCAGCAGAAATTATAGTGAGACTCAGGGTAATCCCAGGGCAGGTCTTTTCATGGTGAGGTCAAGACAATTCATGCATCAGGAACTTGCCCAAATTTAAAGAAAGGTTCAAAGAAGAGACAAAGTGGATGAAATGGCTTGTATTTATTACCCACCACAAAAGACAGCAACAAGATCAAGGTGTAAAAGCAAGGCATTAGCACCCCTGTGGTTTGCATCAATCTGTGAGCATCTGCCATCTCTCCCACCAGTACTTATTGTGGTTTCTCTCCTGAAGGATGGGCTATGCATGTACACATCTGTACACTCTCCTTCAGACTGAAGGTTCACAGCACTGACAACCTTGGCACAGGCTGGCGAGGCTCCACAGCCTGCCATTGCATTTTCTCCTTCAGAAGAGACTGGGCATTATTAGCATTGCCAAAAAGCCTGTGAAGTTTAAAGCAGGATTGTCATCCTCACAACACCACAAGGGTGCCCTAGAATTTACACAAGATCAGCTGGGAACTGAATGGAAGGCACAGGCTATGTAAATTCACCTCAGAAATGGTCTTGAGCACTGGAGGGCAGGGTTAGTGTGCCACTGGCACAGTCAGTTCAGCTCTTGGCTTCCTCACATCCCTTGCTGCCATTAAGCTCTGTCAGAGCACCTGTGATCCACACTATTAACACCAGCATGTCAGCTCATTCCTGCCTGAGAGCAGCAGCACAGCCACAGCTATTCGTGCCTTTTGCCACCTCTCAGCAAGACCACAGCAATCTGACAGCCTGCAGTGTTTAAAGAGCTCTATCCAAAATATGCTCTGCACCCTGAGTGCTCTCTAATCCCATTTCCACACTGAGCTGGTCAGCTGCCTCCCAGGTCCTGATTCAGAGATCCTGGAGAAATCTGATCCAAGGCCTTGGCCCTCATGTCCCTGAGGCAAGGCTGCTTCCCAGGATGGAGTGAGCATGGAACACTGCAGAGTGCACAGGATCCCCAGGGCTCATCCCATCCATATGCAGCAGAACCTCCTCAGTCCCTGCTGAGCTGCTGCTGCTGCCCAGGGAGCACAGGTTATCAGACATCTCCTGCTGCAAACCACTGGGTTTCTTTGTGCTACCTGGTGTGACAGAAATGCACCATGACGTGGATTTAAAAGAAATATCCCAGAACATGGCTTTCCACTGCAGGCACTTAACCCCTGGGATGACACTGAAATATCCAGACCCTGACAGATGCAGACACGTTCACTGTCATGCACAACTCAAATCTCTCAGACAGACATCCTCAGAGCACAGGAAGCTCTGTCTGCAGCCCACACTTATAGTGAAGAGCTTATAAATTCTCAGCCAGCCTGTTCAGTCATATCAAATTAGCATGGGAGTTGTTGGGCTCCTTTGGAACAGGACTGGGACAGGTTATCTGGAACAGGACAGGTATTAGAGAGATGGAAGGCAGAGGTGGGCTCTCCAGTGCAAGCAATGACTATCATGGCATGGAGTGACAGAAAGATGTAGTGTCTGTGCCTCTTCTGAGCTCAAACAATTCCCCTATGGCTCCGCTCCCTCATCTGTAAAGACAAGGAAAACTTGGCTCACCTATCAAATTCCTATTTGCATCAGCTAAAAAGAATAAAGGGCTGGTCCCACGAGGTTCTGATTCACTCTGCTGAAGGTGCCTTATCCTTTTACGACAAGTTAATGGGAGCTGTGGTACGAAGCAATCCACCTTGTTTGGATGTGTTGGAACAGATGACTGATGAAGAAAGGCAGCCTCAACACCTCACCCTGCACACTCCCAAATGTTGCTATAGACCTTTTCTTTACCTGCCTCTGCCAATTTTCACCATGAGCTGTATTGCTTTATTATCACCTCTCTAAGGCTCCTCCACATGCTCCAAACTCATCCCAGGCTACCTAAACACCAAGCCAGGGCAGGCAGAGAGCCATTAGCACTGCAGTGCTGTTATTGCTGCTGCCTGGGCTGGAATTAATGCTGCTCAGCCACGGCACAGCGAAAATATTGACTTTCCAGCTAATCAAACCAAATTCCATGAAAGCTACAACTTCAAACTTCAAAAAAATCCATCAATGATTCATAAATATTTGAAAGTGCCAGATTGATTGCATCTGGATTACTGCAGTGGAGGCAGCTGAGGTCTGGCTGAGGAGGAGATGGACGAGGCAGCTGCTCAGACCTTGCTGTCATGGCTCTCAGGACTGCATGGACCTCCCCAGCCTCAGTGAGAGGAAGAGCACTCTACCCCAGTGCTGTGCTGCTGCTGCAGCCCCAGTTGATCCAGAGTGGGATGCAGGTAAGGATGTACCAATCCAGCTGTTGGCACGATGAAGATTAGAAGCCTAATAACCTGGTTGTTTAACCTTCTGACCCTGGAATAAAAAAAAAAAAAAAAATATATATCTATATTATATATATAGATATTCCAACCTCCTTCACTCATTACTGCCCACTACCAAGGTTGTTGGCATACAGAACACTTCAGCTGGCCAAACTTCAGCTGGTTTCCAGGGAAGCAATGGGATTTGTTAGCCTGGCCTTCTCTCCAGCCCAGCCCTTCCATCTTCATGCCATTCAGCCAGACAAGGAGGGGTGTTTTATTTTCTCAACAACCTTTCCAAGGGGAACAAATTCCAGGAAATTATGCAAGATGCAACAAGTCAAAATGATCTATTTTTACTTCACCCCACAGAGAAGCTCCAACTTTTCCCACATAAAAGAAAATTAATCTAATTCAAACTTGGATGGGGGAAACTTTTTGGAAAGAAACACAATAAATAGCTTTGGTTCACTGCAGACAGTCTTTGCTGCACAGAAGTTGGTTTGCAAAGCCACTGCAGGCTGCCTTTGTCCTCCAAAGTCTCTGGAGCTACATTTGTACACAAAAGAAGCCAGCACAAAGTCCTTGCCTGTGAAACCATATATCCAGCTCTTGAAATCAAGAGGGGAAACAGAGGCCTACAAATCTTACTCTGAAACACAAAACTCTCCTTCATTAGCAACTGATGTGAGAGAGAGTCCTTCAGGGCAGGGCAGGCAGGTAAGAGAAGAGGACCAAGGCAGGTTCAGGGCACCGTGCTCAGCCCCATCTCCTGAGACTGCCTCATTCCTCAATCACTGCCCTGGCAGGAAGCACAAATGCTGACTGAAGTGATTTCAGCATTCAGTGTCCCCTCCATAATCCTCTCTGTAATCCTGTAAGCTAACAGGGCACAGCACTGCAGCCTCTCCCTTGGCAGGAGCACTCCCAGCTCCAAGGCTCTGCAAAGGGAGCCGGGCGAGCATGGCCTCTGCACAGGGCTGGTCTTTGGAGCACACAGGCAGAAATCCCCAGAGGCTGGCAGTGCTGGCTGGCACTCCAAGACACCCAGCTTGCCCAGGAGCACTGTATCTACCCCCATGAGGGAAGGCAGGCCCACAAAATCCTCACTTCACCCAGCCAGGTGCCTCATGTCCGTGGTGTGCACAGAGGGCAGAGCAGACATGCTGCTGGCAAGGGCTGGCCCCCACCATAAGGGAGAAATCTGCTCCTGATCTGTCGTGAAGATCAAGCTCCCAGAGTCTGCCAGCTGCTTGACCACAAACCCTGACAAGAAGGAAAACATTTAGCTGCCAGCCTTCTCCAATTTCCAATCCCCACCAAGCTCAAGATCTGGGCAAAGGGCCTCTCCTTCCCTGGCATTAAACCATTGGCCAGGGCCTCAGTACTCAAAACACTGCTTGCACTGCTTGCTTGCTGGCTGGGGTTAAACCACAACACACTGAAATAAGGCAATTAAACCACTCATTTCTTTCTCACCACCAAAAATAAACAGAGGCCCTAAGATAGTGGTTCTAAACACAAGATTAGAAAACATTCCTTGCCCATAAGCTTCCTGGAGCAAGCCTTCCTGTCTTCATTCCAGTTAAAGATACCTTTAACACAACTCACTCTACAGCACTGTTGGTTCCTCCCCAAACATCTAAGAATAGTCTCATGTATTTAAAGATTTTTTTCCCTAATCAGGAAAGAAACAAGACAATCACTTGAAGTAGTTTAGTGAATTAGTTAAGAGTCACAAAAACCTCAACTTTATTTGGCAGCCATGGCACATACATTGGTCTGACCCTCAGGGCTCATGTAGGGAGTTTGAGGGCAGGGCTGAACCTCGGTTCTGTGCCACTGCAGTGCTGGAGACTGGAAGTGAGCATCACAACTACCACAACAGCCAGCAAAGTAGCAAACACACCCATGCTGCTCTGTCTGGGTTATCTGCCACAGCTGCTTGGCCTGCAACACTGCATGAGGAGGAAGAGGAGAAGAGGTCCCTGACAGTGCCCCACAACCAACATGTGCAGCTGCTTCTCCAGCCTGCTGCTGCACACACACCTCATTTCTTGCCACTCTCCACATTCTCGCTCCCCAGGGGAAAATTGTTTCCTAGGAAAATCAGAGGATCTCCTGTTTAAGAATTGGAGTCCAGTTTAAGTAAAAGCTACTTAAAAAGAAACCTGTCCTTGTGAGTTTGCTCATGGAAATCAATGGCATGCTAGCAGATGTACCAAAATCCCCCAAAGTGCACATGTCAGTGCATTTCTTCCTTCAGAGATCATTAATGGCTCATGACCAAGGTCAGGAGTCAAGTCTAAGACTTTGCTGCTGATATAGAGGAAAGCATCTTTGCAGTGACACAGGGCACAACCTGCCCAGCTAATAGACTCACAGGAACTCGACTCCCAGACCTCATCCATCCCCTAATTTATAAATAATAAATTGCCATTTTAAAGCTGCTGTCTAGGAAGAGTATCCTAAGCCTTTGCCACCCCTTGGAGCATGCAAACACAGCGACAAGACAAGAAACACACAGCAGATTAAAACAGTTGTAAGTAAAATCAGCTTCGAAGCCAGAACAAAAGACAAGCACACCACCAAAATCTTCTAGACGAAGGTTTTTAGCAGATAAGGCCTAAAATGGGCAGGCCTGGGACCAGCCCCCCCAGCCTCCACAAGGGAGAGCACTCAGTCACCATAGAGACAAAGCACAGGCACGATTGCTCTTGTCCCCACTCTGCAACCTCCGTCTCCTCCGAGGCTCCGGAGCAGATGGCAAGCTGCGAGCAAGGCAAGGAGGGACTGTGAAATGCTGCATGTAAATAAGACAGCCAAACACTTTTGCTGCGCCTCGGCAGCAGCCGAGCAGGGCTATTAAGGGGCTGCTGCAGGCGAGGAGCGGCTCGGCAGCAGTAATGAGCTGGCCACGAGTGACTGATCCAATGTCAGGGCTGGGCGGGATCGATGAGGGAGAGGCTGCAGCGCTGCCCCCCCGCACTGGGCCGGCTGAGGGTACGGCCCGGGGCAGGGCGAGGCTGCGGATAAACCACAGGGCAGCGGCCCGGGAGGAGCCAGGACAGGCCGGCACTCCCGGCCGGAGCTCCGCCGAGTGTGAAAAATGTGTATTTTATGATTGGCTTTTCGCAAATATTCAAATGAATATTGTATGTGTTGTTTTAGAAAGTAACGCTGTATTAATTCTCTTAAGTACTGGGTTAAATATAGGTTTAGGTTATAAAAATTGTTAAAATAAAAGCGATGCTATGTAAGATACTTTTTTTAAAGAAAGGACTCCCAGTGAGATAGCAGCCACAGGACACCTGAATCTTTCAGAGAAAAAGAATTTATTGCCCTCTTATCAGAAGAAACAAACTTCTTCCCACCTCAAAGGTGCTGTTAGGATTCGGAGGAAGAAGTTGATGATGACCAGACAGAATCCTGTATTTGAATGGAATTTATACATCATATATGAAGTGTATGAATATGCAACATGCTATTGCTTTTAAGGGTTAATCCTTTGTTAACTGGGTCCTTTTTCGGGCTCGTGCTGCTCAGAAAAAGGTACCTGGACTTCTGTAACTCTTTGTATTTGTTGTCTCACATTGTCCGAATTCAAATTGTCCAAATTATTATGACTCTAATTGTATTACTATTTTTATAACATTTTATTACTATTAAACTTTTAAAATTTTAAAAACAAGTGATTGGCGTTTTTAACACCGAGCACTGAGCTTCTCCCTGCTTTCAGAGGCAAATGAAGATGTTCCTGTTATAAGTAAAAAATCTGCCAATTTTTAAAAAAAAAAGTCACAGAGTGAACAAGTTAAACCAGTTGCTGCCAAGGTAGAGTTCTACCTGTTTGTTATGGTAATCACTGGTGGTTTCAGCTAATTTTTCCTTTTGTATCAGTATGGCCCTGCCTAAAGCTAAGTTGATAGTCCTTCTCCCCGACAGTGAGAGAAGGGGACATGGTGGGGGGCATCAGAGGGCATGCAAAATAACCCCAGGACCAGCATGCCATTGGAAGCCACCCCACCAAACTTACCGAAAAGACCCCCAAAACAATGAGCCAATACAGAATTAAGAGATCAGAGCGATGTCTGGACGTGAGGAACAAAGTACCAAGCCTGCAGAGATGCTGAGAACCTTTGTTGCCCCTCACCCTGAGCTAAGACTTCAACTGGAACCAAGACCCCGAAACTGCAAAACGCAAAGGTGTAACACGGGGTATATCCCTTGTCTTCTAGTGAGGATGGAACTCCCAGCTCTGCTTCCTAGGGGACAAAGCCAAAGCTGCACATTTCTCCTCCTTTGAATCACCCTGGGAGCAGCAAAGGCAGAACTGGGGACCTGTTGAGGCTCCCAACCTTAAGCTGATCACTTTTAATAAAGGTGTTAAAAGGAGAAAAAGTCTCCTGCCCTGTTTATTTCAGTTCCTTTTGCTGATGCCCTGATAGTCTCAGGAGTATCTTTTCAGCACAAAGTCCTATCTGGGTCGGGAAGCAGGAACAGGGATAGCTTTGCTTCCTTGGAGAAAAGTATGATTTGCAGCACAACAGCCACAGTCCCGTTGGAGACTCCTCCCCATGGATAGGGAAGGTGAAGAGGCAGAAGAATTCTGCTGTGCCATGCTTTGACACAGCACACACCGAGTCCTTGCAGCTTAGACTGTCCCATCACTGCCCCAGCCAAGGAACAGGTGTTTTTTCAGGATTCTCACCTTGTTTCCCAGGCATTCAGAGAACATATGGTACTTTGCTTTTTCCCTTTACACCTGATTAATTTTTCCACCTTAAAATTATCTCAGGCAAAGGACCTGCGTATCTCTTGGGCTTAGCCTGCTGTTCCAAGAGAAGGGAAAGCTCTGCACCTCTTAGATGGACTGAGGCAGCTCTCAGGGCATGTTTGGTACCCAAAGCAGTATCAGTGGGTCCCTCCTCACACACACAAGGACAAACCTTGTGCTACATCAGCACACCCTGCCCAGGCAGAGAGAAGCAGGAACAACATCCACTTGGAGTGCATTATCCCAGCAAGGCCTTGATGGATCCGAGCTGCAAAGGGCACACTGACAGCATGTGGAGACTCTCCCCTGGAGGAGAGGAGTACTCCCATTGCTGGTGCTAACCAGTGCACCACAGCCCAGCTCAGCTTGCAGGGTCCAGGGCCTTGAGATGGAGGGTCTGCCCACCATCAGTCATTAGAGCATCACCAGCAGTTATGGATTTCTCTGGGTTTACACTCTTCCACTCTCCCTTACACAGCCAAAAAAGACTAGCAATAGTCACAGCTCAAATACTCTATTTAAAGGCTGCCTTGAGGACTAGAAGTTAATTTTAAAACTAACTGACCTAAGCTCTCTGCGATAGTACCTCAGGAGGAGTCTGGAAGGGTGGGGTTACTGCTAATGCTTGTCTAGAGAGTGTGTATTTTACCTCCCAGCTCTTATTTCACATTATTAATGTCAAGGTTTTTTAACAAAATTTGTCTTGGTCAATTAACTCAGACGGGGATGCTTGTAACATTCCAAATAAAGCCAACCACATCCTGTGCTCAGAAAGATGAGCGAGCATGGCTCAGGAAGCAAGGGAATGACAAGGGCAAGGCATGACTCACACCCACCTCACTCCCACATCCTGGAAAACAACCCACCCCACCAGCCTGGCAAGGACACAGCCACCAACAGCCTCCTGCCCTCCCCACAAGAGCTCTCTCTGCTGTCCTGCACACCAAGGCTAACAGCTGCCCCTAGCACAGAAGGGAAAAGTCTGTTTTGAAGTATATTTGCCCAGTGGATCTGTCACAACAAGAGCATCACAAAGACACTTGCAATGACACTGTTGCCCACTAAAAATAGAAAGAGGGATTCCTTTTCACAGAAAGGTGTTTTACTTGTGCATCAAAATATCTCTTGGTTTGACTTTTATCACATTCAATTACCATGAATTGAAATTTAAGGTACAGTCCTTACCTGACCAGGGCCACGAGGGGCTGCCCAGCATCTCTGCAGACAGGTAAGAATCCCACTGGGAAAGCTGGGGCCCAATTCCCTTGGATTTCAGGAGCTACACTCTGCAGTGGGTCACTTCACATGTTATTTTTTTTGCCTTGCCTGGATGACCGCTGCTGTGGAATTGGAAGGCAGTGACTGGTTGGCAGAGAAGAGGGATGCAGGCAGAGCTATATTAATCCTTGACTGCTGAATGAGTATGCTTCCTTTCCCAAAAACACCTCAGGCTGTTCCCAACTGAAAAAAACATTTGTGTATCAAAACATCCAAGTATTTTCCCAAACTATGTCAAATCCAAGAGACAGGAGTAGTTCCAGGGAAACCTGGACAAAAAAAGTAATTTAGAACTTCTTCATAGATCTGAAACCAAGTGTTTTGACTATCAGAAATTCATCTCTCTGCTGAAAAAACCAAACCCCTCGCAAATTTAAGGTCCTCACAGGAGCTGTACTTTCACATAAATAGAAGTCATTGTACAAGTAGTGAGGAAGGATTTTTGAAAGCCATCATCATCTGAACTCACCACTTTTTCCAAGGAACACATTCACAAGTATATTTTTTGCTACAGGAATTATAGCACATGTCATTTCCAGCCAGAACATGCACTACCCATCTCAAATCTGTGATATGGTCAGAGCAGGCACGAACCCCGTGGGTGCCTGGGGTGAGAATTGCCTCTGGCTGCCCCCAGGCCTTCCTCATCAAGTCAACTGCTAATGAAGAGCTGGTAAGTGCCCATCTTGGGGGAACAGCCCCCACAGTGTGTGGGCAGGGCAGACCTGGCCTCAGACTGTCACCTGGCATGACAGGCACAATGGGACAGGTCCAGCAAGCACCGAGATCTGCGAGGAACGAGGCTCACGTGGAGAAAAGCAATCGGCTGGTGACCATGACCAGAGCACAGGTAAATGGCTGGTTCAGGTGAGCATTTATTCACACTGCCCCCACAGTTTCATATTCCAATCAATGGAAATAAGAGCTGCTCTACATGTTTGGGTTTTAGGCCAGATATCACCTAAAAGGTCTCAGCAGATGTCAGCTCTTGCCAGCCACAGGCTACAAATCCCAGGGTGCAGGTGCTGACCATACCACTGCTGGCCATGCAAAGCCCACTGGAATTCCTCCCACAGCCTCCTGTTCAATCCCAGCCCCCCCAGAAGCTCATTCCTGCCCTCATGTGCAGCTTTCTGTTCTGGTGCAGCTCCCAGCTTTCAGTGGAACAAGGCAGGACCTTCTCGAGCCACCTTCACAACAAACCACCCCAGGCACACATCCCTCAAACACTTCCAGATGTGCTGCCTGGTTCAGGGTTACCAATCCCAGCAGCATTCCAGCTTTGCACTGCTCACGCCTGCACAGACCTGTGCTGATTTCTGGGGTGTCCCTCTGGGTGCCACAACACACCTCAGCCAGTCCCTTGCAGGGGCTCTGTGACATCCCATCCTGTGGGAACCCAGAACATCCCTCTGGCTGTCCAGGACGGCCAAGGCCCCTGCCAGGGGGCTCAGAGCCCTGGCACAGAGCCCAAGATGTCCCTGTGGGTTTGATTATGACCCGTGGAGCTAATTACCAACCTTGTATGAAGATCTGAAAGCCATGAGAAATTAAGTACAATGATAGTGAATTTATCACAAGGTGAAAAAGTAGAATTTGGGGTTTTTAGATTGGGGGCTCAGGAGGCAAGATGGAAGGAACTGGATGTGTCCAGCCTTTCTCCTTCTTCTTCTTGGCCTCCATCTTCTGCTGTGATGTTGGCACTTACAGACTGGTTTAGAGCAGAAGCTCACTGTCTAACATAGGTGATGGGTATTGGAAAGTAATTGTAAATATTGTACATGTAGTTTTTAGTATAAAGACATAACACCGCCCCAGGGGCAGGCAGAGTGCCTGGAACTGTCCTGCTGAGCAGACCTCAGCAGGACAGGAGAAAATTTTTTTATAGATAAGATACAATAAACAACCTTGAGACTGAGAAATGAAGAGCTCCAACTCATTCTTCAAGCGCTGGGGCTGGGAAAAGAGACTTTTAACAATCTCAGGGTCACAGCAACCCAGAAAGACCCCAAGACCATCCCAAGAAGCAGCCTGCTCACAACTGAACTGCAAACCATGTCATTTCCATTATCTGCATCAGGACACATGAAGAACTGTAGCTAACAACATAAATAAATGCCAGTCTCCAGTTCAGGAGTGCAGAAAGGCAATTGCTTTGATTTGCAGTACAAACTAGAACTTGAAGGAAAGCAAGACCAATTTCTACTAATTAAAATCATAGAATCCCAGACTGGTTTGGGTTGGAAGAGACCTTCAAGATCCTATCATTCCATGTGTCCTACCACAGGCAGGGACACCTTCCTCAGATTGCTCCAAGCCCCCTCTTACCCAGCCTTAAATGCTTCCAGGGATGGGACAGCCACATCTTCCCTGGACAGCCTGTGCCATGGCCTCACCAAAATTCTCACCCTTTTAGTTCATTCAGCATGGATGTGGAAATGACACAGAGCAGAAGAGATGTAGCTGCTGCACAGCTGTGACAGTGAAGTCAAGAAGCAGCTGGAGCAGGTTACTGTGCTCATCCAGCAGCCCAAGAAAAGAGTTTTCAGGATAACCTTTCCTTAGTGAATCCTGCTTTGGGCTGCACAGCCTCCCTGTGCTGGATGGCAGCAGCCAGCTGTGACGGTGTTCACAGGGGTTCTTGGATTGGGGAAGAGACAAGGATCTGACTCCATGTTTCAGAAGGCTTGATTTATTATTTTATATATTACATTAAAACTATACTAAAAGAATAGAAGAAAACGTTTCATCAGAAGGCCAGCTAAGAATAGAAAGGAAAGAATGATAACAAAGGCTCTGTCTCAGACAGAGAGTTCAAGCCAGCTGACTGTGATTGGCAATAAATTAGAAATAACTCTATGAGACCAATCACAGGCCCACCTGTTGCATCCCACAGCAGCAGATAACCATTGTTTACATTTTGTTCCTGAGGCCTCTCAGCTTCTCAGGAGGAAAAACCCTAAGGAAAGGATTTTCCATAAAAGATGTCTGTGACAGCCAGCTCCCCAAATCCTTCCTCGTGTAACTGAGGGCACAGCATCACCGGGATCCTGCAGAAAACCCCAGAGCCCTTCCAAGGGAGAGCACAGCCCACCTGACCCAGCACACACAGGCACTGCCTGTGTCCTTCTGATGCTGCAGATCAGGGGTGGGATCAGTAGCACACTCCTGCTCAAACCAGTGTTGAGGGCAAGGGTTTGACACTGACTGGGAACAGCAGTACCACTGACCTCACTGACAATCATTTTCCAAGCAAAGGCAGTGTGTGAGTAAGGAACAGACTAGCAGTGCCAAGAGCAAAAGACTAATTTGGTGGGGGCTTTCTATTTAATATCCATGTTCTTGATCCTACAGAGATTTAAGATTTCTTTGGGCCTACACACTTGCATAAGGTTGTGTGTGCATTTAAGAGACTGTAGGATCTAAGCCCAACTTTTTACTAAGTACTAGATAAGCAAATTTGCCTAACAGGAATTTTAATTTGCCATTAGCCCTTTAAAAATGTATTTGTTCTCTGCTAAATAGTAATAAATTAGCCTAACAGCAATCATTTATGTTTCTTTAGCATCTTGGAAGCATCTCAATACATTTTTATCAACCACAGCAGCCCAATGAAGCTAAATCAACTGCCACATGTACATCTCTCAGGGCTTGGTTTGAAGATGGGGTCTTTACAGTAGAAAGCTTGAATTTTTCACTAACTCACTGAAAAAACCATATTTATAATTTTAAGTAGGAGGGAAGACGCACAGGAGCTCTGCAAGAAGAGTTTAATGTGGTGAAAGGAAGAATTTCTTTCAGCAGATTTTGTACCCTGCCCACCTACCCACCCTCCCTGGCAGCACACATCAGGAGGTTCACACACAGCGAGCCCAGCCCTTCCAAGGAGGCTGGCACGGCCTCCTGCCCCCTGGCCTCTGCACACAGGCACCAGTGCCTGCCCCTGCCCCACACCAGCCCAGCTCCAGAGGTGGCACTCCTCCCAGGGCAGGGATGGCAGCACGCCCAGCCCAGGCCTGCCTAGAGCCTTGGGGCTGGTTTCAACAGACAAGGACCAATCCTGGAGAAATCTGTGTTTCACAAGTACTACAAAGCTTTTTTTGGGGGGCTAGCCTGCTTCCTGAGCTCCCTTCCCAAATGCAGAAGGGTATTATCCCCTGGAAATGGCTGGAGAGGTGACAGACATTAACCAGGCAGGCATCTCCAAACTGGAGCCCTAACATGTCTGTATTTTGGCATTCCTCCTCTCCACCATAACCTGCAGCAAGTATCATAACCTATTTCAGTCCCAACACCATCCCTGAAATAACACCACTGCAAAGGCAGGGAGGGGAAAGAACAGCAATGCCTAAAGAGGAATTGAGGCTGGCAGGATGGCAGAGGAAAAACCCTTCTACCTCTCCCAAAACCAGCCATGCTGTCCCCTCTCCCCACCAAAGAGCTGCTCCCTTGAGTGCAGCTGGATAGTAATGAAGGACTGGGTGGAAATGGATTTTTTGTTCTGCCTGGCCGTGAGCTACTGGAGCCAGGGTCATTAGCTATGCACGGCAAGCAGCAGCACTCCCTCATTAGCAGGGCACTCGTCAGCTCCAGCCACCTTCATTATTGGTTCAAAGGAGTGTGCCCAGACATTATTGCCCTCTCCAGAAACTCAGCCTAATTGGCTTAGGGAACATACAGGTTAAGAGCACGAACAGTTTTGCCAAGTCATGATTTTATGAGTTCAGGGAATTGCATATCCTCAGGTCCTGGAGTCTTCAGCGCTGCACTTAACCTCACTTTCTGCATCAACTGAAGGGGACAGGATGCTTCTAATCCTCATGGCTACATGAGGAAAGAGTGGCCCTTAAAGGACTGCAAGCCAGATAGAACAACTTTACAAGTCTTTTTCCTCTTTATTTTTGGAATTTCCAGACCATTTCCCAGGGAAGAGCTGGTAATGAAACTTCCACAAACATGGAAAACAGGCACGTTTGCTCTGGGCCAAGGAAGCAGCCAGCCCAGAGCCCACTGCCTTGGGCAGAGACGCTCTCTTTGTCCTCTGAAGCCACAGCACAGGCACAGTCTGTGTTTCCCAAGGCCAGGGAACCTCTGTCCCCAGGCACCAGCCCACACCCAGCCCTACCTACAGGGCTGGTGTTGCTCCATCCATAATCACAATCCAACTCGAGAGAGAGGAGAGGAACAAGGGCCAGGAGAGGCCCATCTCCTGCCACAACCACCACCAAAACACACCCAGCAAAGCGTACCTTCAGTTCCTGAGCCATTCCTGTTCAAATGATCCAACATCCATACTCGTCCTAAGGCTTTTGCAGAGGTTTCTCTCCTCTAAAGCTAAAGCAACACATCAGAACAATTTCCCCAATTCCTCCTTGCTTGCACACCTCTCCCCAGTTGTCCCTCAGACTGAAGGACTTCTACCTTCTTCTCAAGATAGTCTGAAGGACAAATCTCAGCTCCTTTGCTCAGCATGGTTTATTACCTGGTTACAAGCTCCAGGTGCTGCCACCTGTTTGCAATGACCAGGGATGAGCCAGGGACATCACTGGTGGGCTGTCCCCACCCTGGCCCTGCTACCACCTGAAACCTGGACCCTAACAGATCTCAGCTGCCTGCTCCTTTCCAAGCCTCTTGAATTCCTGACTGCATTTCAGCCTTGCAGCCCAGTTTCCTGGGGCCTGTATTCTAGGCAGACATTGGCCTTGGTGTTTGTTAGGGGTTAGGATTTTTCCTTTTGTTTCTTTCTCTCATGGAATTTTGTCCCATTTGTTGCTAAGAAACAAAACCAAGCAGTAGTAAGAGCAACAAAAGATGTACCAAGGAAGGAGGAAAGGAGAGGAGTGTACCTGGCTGCACTTCTCTTATCTGAGGGGTTTCTCTTGGAGGGGCAGAGATCCCCTGAGATCTGTCTGGGGAAGTGCACCGGGTGCAGCTCCCCTGAGATCTGTCTGGGGAAATGCACCAGGTGCAGCTCCCCTGAGATCTGTCTGGGGTGAGTACACCCATTCTTAAAGCCAGCTCTGACCCAAAGCCCCTTCATTTCAAAGTTACAATAATTTGGAGGGAAGGGGGTAATATGTTGTCTTATATATTACAACAGTTCTATTATCATCATGGCACAAGGATTTCATAGTGCCAGTTTTGTACCTCCTTGATGTTTCTCACAGGCAGCTCCTCTAAGCACTGACTGTTCATGGTCCTTGCAGTAGCCATTTGACTTCCCTGACTCCTCTTCCCATCAATCCTCTCTTTTGTTCCACTAGTTCTTATTGGGTACAGGTGTTGCCTGTTATCATCTGGCCTGCTCCTAATCGTTAGTAATAGGGTCCAGCTGCAACTCGTTGGGGCTAAGATTACATTCTTCAGTACCCATACTGTGTCCTCCTACAGTAATACTCTCTGTGAAAAATGCATATTTTATGATTGGCTTTTTGCAAATATTAAAATGAATATTATATGTGTTATGTTAGAAAGTGATGCTGTATTAATTCTCTTAAGTAGTGGGTTAAATATAGTTTTAGGTTATAACATAATGTTGAAATAGAAACTATGCTATGTAGGATACTTTTTTAAAGAGAGGACTCCCAGTGAGATAGCAGCCACAGGGCACCTAAATCTTTCAGAAAAAGAGAATTTATTGCTCCATTATCAGAAGAAACGAACTTCTTCCCACCTCGAAGGTGCCATTAGGATTAAGAGGAAGAAGTTGAGGATGACCAGACAGAATCCTGTGTTTAAATGGAATTTATGCATCATGTATGAGGTGTATGAATATGCAACAGGCTTGTTGGTTAATCCTTTGGTAACTGTGCCCTTTTTCGGGCTTGTGCTGCCCAGAAAAAGGTACCCAGACATCCATAACTATTTGTTTCTATTATCTCATATTGTCCTAATTCAAATTGTCCAATTTATTATTACCCTAATTATATTGCTATTTTTATAACCATTTTATTACTATTAAACTTTTAAAATTTTAGAAACAAGTGATTGGCGTCTTTCACACTCTCCATTCCAAGGGCGGTTCCCAGCTCCCTTGGCAGACACCTCTCTTTCAAACCAAGACAGAGTTAGGGGTCTGTCTGAACCTTCACAAGTCCAGGCTGAGCTGATCTGCTGAGAACTCAAGCAGACTGAAATGGATGGGAGAACCAGCACTGTGAAGCTCATTTTGCAGCCTATTTCTTTCTTGCATCATTCTGATAAAATTCTCTGAAAACTGCTGGAAGAAATTTAATATTTTACATTGACATATGATGTAGAGGAGTATGTTTAGGAATTTTTGATAGTAATGGTCACAAAAGCTTGCCTTTGCTTCTTGCAATAGCTAATGTCTCATTCTATAGATAGAGACCAATATATAATACAGGCCTTGTCCATCTTTCTAGAGCAGATCAGAAATTTTTCATCAACAATTACTTTCTACCAAAATAAAATCATCAATTGTATTAATTTAAATCAACACATCTCAGAAAATACTAATATCACACAGTCTGTTCAATAGCTTTTCCATTTAAAAAAATGAAACAAAGAATTTTGAGAGGTCTAAAATGCCTTGTTCAAAATGATTTTTCCAAACAAAATCATTTAGTTTGTATTTTAAAATAGTGGCAAGCTGCAAAGACTGAAATAGAAATGAAATGTTTAATTTTGGAAGAACATATGCTTCATCAGAATTTTTAACATTCATTTCAGAGTCAAGAGAAAAACTGATACCACAGACTTTCCTGTCAAAAGGAAAACTCACTTCTTTGCTAGTCCTAATATTTACGACTTCTGCTCGGTGTTAACGAAATGCAGAAATACTTTTCCCCTGCCATGTGAATGAGGGGAGCTCTGTTCCAGAGCTGCCACACTCCAGCGCAGAGCAGCTGCACTTCAGCCCTCTGCGAATCGCTCACTGCATGCAAAGGCTGCGGCTCTGGAGGTGACAGCAGCTCCCTGTCACCACTGGCCAGAGCAGCAGCAATGGATCAGCACTGCTGTCACACTGCTGTCAGGGCCTGGCCCTTGGCAGGCAAAGGATGGATCCGCTGGGGCTGAATTAATTGAATCCCAATCCTCCAGACATCCTCCAGAGACAGGAGTTGGACACAGCTACCCATGCCTGGGGCACAGGAGTGCTGCTTTTGTTTGGAAGCACCTCTTTCCCAGAATAGGTTTAAAAGTGATTAGCAATTGGCAGGTGGAGAAGTGACTGAGCTCTAGGCACTGTAATTTAAACCCGGGTTAGCACATCTCTGCTCTCCCTTCACACAGACCTGGGAAAGGGGACTCAGTGCCAGGATGGTGAGAAGCTGCTCTGTGGTGACAGGGCAAGAGCAGGCAGGAGGAGTACAGGTCCTTCCCATCTCCCCTCCAAAATACAGTCCCTGGAATGAGCTGGCAAATCTCTGGCTGCTGTACACCACAAGGTCCTTCAGCCTGGGTGGTTAGTCCCTGCCTCCAGGAGCAGGAGGCACCCACCGAGCTCCCACAGCCAGGGCATGGAGAAGGGGCTGCCTCTGCCAGAGGAGACACCAAAATCTGTGCCTGATGCTGTACAAGCAGCTCCAGCTGCCTCACCAGAGAAGAGGTATTAGTTGGCTGTTCCTGTCCCAGTGAGCACCAGAGTTAAAGGGCTTTTTGGAAAGGGCATGTAGAAAGGGGAATGCTTAAAACAAACTGTGGGTAAGAAATCCATCCCCATCCTTATCATGATCTTGTTGATGATGAAAATGCTAAGTTAATAGAATCATGGAATGGTTTGGGTTGGGAGGGACCTTAAAGATCATGCAGTTCCACCTCCCTGCCATAGGCAGGGACATCTTCCACTAGACCAGGTTGCTCCAAGCCCACTCCAAGGTGACCTTGAAGTTGTTCCAGGATGGAGGGCTGGGTTAGTGTGCAATCCCCACCCCCTCTTTCAAGGGCTCCTGTCTCAAACAAGTGTGTTTGGGGTGTGGGCCCTGCAGAAAGGGGCAGTTCCTTCCAGGAAAAGAGGAGTGTACAGTCACCTAGTAGTCTAACTAGTCACCTAGTAGTCTAACTAGTCACCTAATAGTCTAACTAGTCACCTTATAGAGATACCTAAAAGTCAGGTGTAGAGTTGACACAACCAGAGTTGACTCACAAGAGCTTGGCATGTACACCACTTTCCTCACACCCCAAGAGCCTGCAGGGCAGGAAAGGACTGACAGTGTTTGTCTCCCGTGATATTTGCAATTTTCCCTTTTCCTACATTTTCAGAGAAGAGTCATGTTCCAATCCTTATACAACCATCCCCAAGCAGTGCCCACTGGGACCTGAGCATTTCTGTCTCTTTTGATAGTGCCTGTATCCCTCAGAAAGACAAAATGCCCCCAGCACAAAGCAGGCTCTGCAGCAGAGGCAGAGCTTTGCTCCCAGCAGCTGGTGGCAGACACCAGCCCCTGAAATTCCGAGCCTGTCTGCAGGCCCAGGCACTCTCGTGCCTTGGAGCAGTGGGGGTCCCCCAAACACCCATGCATTAGCCTGCTCTCAGGGGACAAACAGCTCCTGAGTCACTGCACAGCCTTCAAACACGGGCTTTGTGCACTGGGTTATAAAAAGATGGAGAAAGAAGTCTTGAAAACATTGGGTTTTTTTCATCTTTTAGTGAGGTGGCACGGGAAGGGGTGGGGATCGTGTGTCTCAGTAGTGCAGCAATTCATGAGGCCCACAAGCTTCCCTGAAAGGAGGCAAGGCAGCCCTAGAGAGATCAATCGCAATTTTATCTACCCTTTTCAAGTTCTCATTTCTTTTTATCCTGTACTGCCAGATAAAAATCTCTGCCTCAAACATGGGTAAGGAGATAGAGCTTTATTATACCATTCCAAAAACATTAGACGCTGTAGGCTTCGCCCTTTTATGAGTTCACTTTGCTGGCACTTTCCTCTCTGCCCCCCCAAATCTCTTCCCTTTAATATTTTTTCTCTCCAAATCAGAACAACAGGCACAAAACTAATTATGTGATATTTCAGATCCATGTTGTGTTAATGGCACCCGATCGCGTGTGACATTTCCGACTTGTTAGACTATTATTCTCGCTTATTGTTATCTCTGCTGCTCTGAATACTGGCTCAGGGCTTTATATCCCCCCCATGCACCAGGCTCTCATCCCCCCCTTCCCTCTCTTGTTCTCATTTATCAGTGTGTGAGGATCTGTGGAATATTAAACTGGGCTATGCTGGATTGCTCACTCTGCTCGTTGTGGGCAATGGTGGAAGGGAAGGTAGAGATGGCAGAGCAGAGAAGGTGGAGAAAAGCAAATGCCAGAGGGGATTTGTGGGGAAAAGCCACCACAGAAAGAGTCAGGCAAGGGGAGTCACTGACTTTAGGCAGAGCTGTGTCAGGCTGTGAGATGTCCTCAGGTGACCTTCCAGGGATGGATGCCCATTCCACCTGCCTTGTATTTTCCAAGCGTGGAGTGGAATCCATGGGAGACCCTTCTGATGTGGCTTCATCTCCCACAGGCCTTGTTTGAAGAGATAAAATTGTTCCTTCTGCTTAGACCTGTGGGAGGGGCCTTAGGCAGCAGAGGCAGCAGACTGGCCTGGCCTTGAGCCCCTGGGCTGCCCCTCAGTGACAGCTGCTGGGGCATGTCCCACCCACAGCCTCTGCTGCTGGCCATAAACCCAGAGAGGGCCTGGAACTCTGGCCATGGAGATAGAGGCTGAGGTCCAGAAGCACCAAGAGCCCAGTGAGCATCAGCTGCTTTGCAGCTGCAGCACGAGGCAGAACAAATGGCAAGAGCCAATTGAGGGGTGCTGCTGCCACCACATGCCTACCAGGCAGATATCTATGATGCCACCTCAGGGACTGGACTCCTTAAGGGAATATCATGGGGCAGCTGTTGCCCCTTTAGGGCCAGCTCACAGTCCCAGGGGTTCAGGGGAACATGCAGTCGTTACACACAGCTCTAGCTGCTCCTTCACCTGCCTGCAGAGCTCCCATGTCCTGAGGACTCCTGAAGGTATTGGCCTGAACGCTGCCATTCTTTTGTTTCCCTTCCTGACTGATTGTGCTCCTGGGTCTCTTTAGTCACACAAACACAGCAGCTGATCTGTCTCCACACAGCACTCAGTGAGATGGCGGCTGCCAAGTTCTTCCTGCTGGTGCAGGCAGTGTGATCATGCCAGCACTGAGACTACAGGGAAACACTGGGAGGCTCCTCTTGCCTCCACTCCTGCTTGCTGAGGCTTCCCAGAGTGCCACAAATCGCTCTTTCCTCCCCATCCAAATTCCCCGTTCCCTTCCAGCCCCACCCTCGCTCCTGCTCCATGCGTGGGAACCATGTGCTGCCAGTGAGCAGCACTGCAGACAGCCCACAGACCGGGCTCCAACCAGTAGGTCCATGAACCTCCTTCTAGCCTGGGAAACTGTGTCAGGAGAGATCT
This sequence comes from Emberiza elegans, assembly GCA_024865655.1. Taxonomy (NCBI): domain Eukaryota; kingdom Metazoa; phylum Chordata; class Aves; order Passeriformes; family Fringillidae; genus Emberiza; species Emberiza elegans. The sequence continues at coordinate 4,058,927 of JALJVW010002397.1, forward strand.
ACATTGGTAACTAAGCCAAGGCCAGAGCCCAGGCTTCAGACATTGCCATTGCCATCCAAGCCAGGACATGCTTCCCTGGCCTGCTCCAGCCAGCAGCGTCCCAGAGGATCCTGGACACAGTTCAGGGGATGGCATGAGCCAGGGACTGTCACGAGCCAGGGACTGTCACCAGGGAACTGCATGGGAGAGGGCAGAGTTTAGTTGTATCAGCAGGAACCACACCGCATCACACCCCCGCAGGACCAGACTGCATCCTGGCTCGTTACATTTACTAGAATAGATACAGCCTTGGTACAAATGAGTTTTACAGAGGACTCTTTGCCAGAATATAATCTCCAGCTTCATTCCTTGGGGTTCAATCCAAGGCGAGTTTGCAATCATGTACTGCTCCCTCTGTGCCAAGGAGCTGGGAGGGGGTGCAATACCAAAACCCGAATATTTGAGCTGAATTGTTTTATATAACTTTGAGTCTCTGTCATGGTTTAAGCCCCATCCAACTGGCTGGAATCACCTGGGCTTCTGACCATGGGAGCCCTTGTAAGGGCTATTAGTGAGGCCACAGACACAGGCAGGACTCACTGAGCTGCCAGACAGGACTCACTTGTCCCTGTGAGTCTGTAGGCTGGCAGCTATTTAGCAGACACACATGGAGACCTGAAATAAACTTCAGCTGGGAATAGGCTGCTTCCAGTGGCATCTGCAGGGATCTGCTGCAGGAACAGCTTGGGAACTGCTCATGGGAACAGTGCTGTGCCACTGCCTTGTGCACTCGGGGGCCCCAGGCAAGCAGCAATTTGTGGCATTTCTGTGCAACAATTCCTGTCCAGAGACTCTCTGTCAGCCCTCCTGGTTCATAACTCACTGAAGCTCTCACTCTGAGCAGCTCCAGCTCCATGACTGCATTCTCATAGGCTCTTTACCCCTGTAAAGAGTCCTTCTTTCTTGAAAAGAAGGACTAGGAGACAAAAAAGTGGACAAGCTGCCTCAGTGCATGCCCAGCCCCTTCCCAGCGGGGTCTGTTGCCCTCCTGCTGCAGCCCCCTGCACCCCCTGCCCAAACACCCATCTGTGCTCCCTGCCTGCTCCCAGACCCCTGTGCACCATGCCCTGGTCTCCATGTCACTGCTCCTCCCTGGAACAGCTGCAGCACAATATGCTCCACAGCCTGTCAAGGGGGATGGGAGGAGGAGCAGCAAGATATAAATAAATAAAATAAAATACGTCTCACTTAATCCTTTTATCACTCTACTTCTTTCAGTCATTTACAGAGATAACAATCGCCCAGACTCTGCAGGAAGCACTGATGGAAGCAAGCACAGGAATCTGGCGGCAGCACCCTCCTCCCTCCTCTGCTGTCACCTGGGTGTGAGGCAAGAAAACAAATCTTTACAGAGGGCAGCCCAGGAGTTTAGTACCAGAGGGGCTGGCTGGCAGGTGAGCAGGATCAGGGCCAGCAGGACGTGGAAAAGGGAAAAAAATGGGAAGCAGAAGAGAATCAGAAGCAAAGCTATAGAAGGAGGGGAAATGCAGAGAGAGAGAGCAAGCTAAACCAGCACCCTGGCATCAAGGAATAGAGCACACATCACTCTAAAGGCTATCAGTAAAATTCTGCTTTCCTTGGAGATGGACCAAGGGTCAAACCACTGCTCCATGCCAGGGTCTGGGAGCCCTGCCAGGGCTCCTGCCTGCTCTGCCCCAGGGTATGGGAATGGATGCCTGGCTGTGCCTCCAGCAGGGCCAGCTCCAGGAGATGGACCAGGCACCCTGATGGCCACCAGGCTCTGCTGCATTCAGCAAGAAACTGGGAGAGAAGAATGTCCCTCTGGGCAAGGGCAGGAGAATCACAGCAGGTTCCTCCTGGGCAAAGTGGGCTTTGAGCTGGCCTAAAGCCACCCAATCATGGCAGCAGGAGGAGCTCAGAATGTCACCTCTTAGCACGTGGAGACTCAGTGCTCCCACACAAAATGGCAGCTGTCTCTTCCAGTAAACAGTTGCCTTTGTGGCTTTAAAGGGCACTGATCAAGGTCATGTTTTCCCAAGGTTCAGCCATCTCTTTCCTTTCCCTTCGCATTTGCTAATACGGTACATCAGTCAGCTGCTCTTCAACACATCCCTTCCAGTCACATTGATTCACACATTGATTTGTTTAAGTGCAGCACCAAATGCAATCCCATTCTTCGTGTGTTCTGCCCCCCTTGGGGAGTCCCCAGCAGACCCCAAAGGTTCCTGTCCTCATGAAGAGCCCCCACCCTCTGGGTGCCAGCCAGGCCTGCAGCACCCGGGAGAAAGGAGCCTCTATCCAGGAAACATCAGGTACCTCTGGGTGTGATCTTTAATTTCCTGCAGTACTAAGATCTACAGTGCAACACCAGGAAAACAAGTCATTTTATCTGCCTTGGCTTTCTCCTGCCATAAACTGTCACCATGGGAAGGCTTAGGGAGCTGTGTTTACCAGGACTGCTGATGCTTTGAAGGAAGATCCCTGGATGCAGATCACTGGCTCCTGCCCAGGCTTCCCAAGCATCAGCTGGGCTGTGGGGAAGCTGCCTCTGGCTTCTCTCCAAGGGGAAAACCTTCCCAGGAGGGTCAGGCTGAGATTTCCCAGGCAATCCTTGCTGAGCACATGGGTTTCAGCCTCTTCACTTCCTTCAGAGCCCTTCCAGGAACCCAGGCAACTGCAAGCCTGAGGGGCAGTGGCCCCTCCACGTGTCCTGAACAGATCTTTGTGCATCAACAGTTTTCTAAGCAAAAAAATGCCAGTGGTTCCTTCTGCCTGTCCCCACAGAGAGAGGCAGTGCCCCAGGAGAGTGACAGGAGAAAACAGAGCTGCTTACTCCAATGTGCTCCTGCATGAGAGCATTGTCAGTGCTGAGAACATTCCATGCAACCAAAGAACAGCTGAAAACAAAGCAAAAAACAAATCCCCAGAGAACAGCTTTCCTTCTCCTGACAAGGACATTCACTTCATCTCCAAATGTCACCTCTGCCTCAGCCCTCAGGTCCCTTGGGCTCCTGATTTTATTCCCTAGCTGGGTGAGGAGGCTGCACAGATGGGTTTGGGGAGGAAGTGACAGGGGAAGGCTGCCCAGGCTGGCTCTGTCCCCTGCCCAGCACACTGCCTGCCCTGCCTTTAGGTCCCATGGCAGGGGAGTGACACACAGCCCTGCTGTGCTTCCCCCATGCACTTCCAGGGGACCCTCATAAAATCTGACCTTCATGCTGTAAACCTGTGAGTGATTGCTGAGTAAGTAATTCCTCCTGGGTGATTTAGCAGGGACTGTCCACAGAGCTGCAGTTTGTCTGGATTAGAAGAAGAATTCATCAGGCAGCAGCATGGCCCACCTGCCTGTCTGCTCTCATTCCCATCTCCAGAGCCATCCCTGCCCCAGCAGTCCCACCCTCCTTCTCCCCACACAGCCCTGAGCGGTGAGGAGGGGGAGAAGTCAAGCAGGGAAAGAGGTGCTGGGGCTGCCTCTGCTCTTTCCCTGTCATAAAGCTCTCAGGCCCAGCTCTGCAGTCAGGGGAATATTATCTCTCCATGCTGCTGTTAATCTCTTTATGGCATCATTTGACCCTTTCTAACATCCATTGATTTTTGAACTACCCTTTATGGCAACGCTTTAGATCCCTTTGGTCTAAATGACTAAACATCAGTGCCCAGGGCAAAACATGGGAACAAATAAAGCAATAGGGAAGAGTCCATTCAGTAACTGTGACTTCCTTGGTGCTTTTGGGCCCCTTCTCCCTCCTTTGCTGCCCCTCAGCCTCCTGTCTGTGGGCAGCCTAGGGATGCTCCTTCCCTGCCAGCACCCAGAGGCCCCTGGGGCACGTCACCCTGCCCAGCTGTGCTCTGGGAACAGGCAGGGTGGTGGATGGCACACCTGGCAGCAGGTGCTGAGCCCACCTGGCTCCAGCTCAGATTCTCCAGCTCTGCACTTCCCCAGGCACTGTCACTCTCAGGTTCTGCCTTTTGCCACCTGTCTCCAAACTCCCACTGCCTGAAGTCACACAGAAGAAGCTCCAGGCCAAGCCTTGCTAAGGCAGCCTAATAGGGCAACTCAACAAGAGGTGAAGGCTTCTGCTTTTAATTTACTGGATAAATGACTTTTAATTCCAGATTAATATGTTTTAATTTATTTCTGTTTTCCTGCGCTCAGCCCTGGTCCAGCAGTGACTGTCTCCTTGCCTCATACTTGCTACTTGTCCAAATGAAATACTGAGGTATATTGTCTACTATTATGGTAAAATACACAATATATCACACTGATGCATTCTCTGAGTATGACATAAAAATGACAAATGTGCTCTGGTCAAACACTAAAATGTATTCATCCTGCATTAGTGCAAAATTAATATTAATATGCTAGAAAATGGCTTGGATGATGAGGGTTTTGTGTCATATTAGAGAGGACACTTCATTCCTTCCTCATTTTTTAGACAGCATCAGCCCTTAGTGCTGACAGGAGCCCCAGGATATCTACCACAGGCATATTTTCACAGAACTCCAGCCAGGACCACAGAGGATGAAATGCTTGGACACAAGACAGACCTGAGTCCCACAGAGCAGCTTTAGGAGACCAAAGTGGTACCAAAATGAAAATGGTCCCCACCTTCTCTCTGCTGTAGATGCTTCATGATTTATCCCTTGTACATTATCATCATCTCCTCCCTCAGTGTCTCCAGTCACTGACCATGAGGGAGGAGTGGGATCCATCCCCACGGGTGGTGGGATCAGTTCATCACATTTGGATTTGGCTGGATTCCCCTGCTGAGTGCAAGTCTGTGTCAGATTTTCATCATTACTGCCCTCCTCTATGAGGTGTGCTACAATAGCTGCTGAGTGCAATGCTGAAGATAATATACTTTACAATTAGGCCATTTAATTATTCCATTGTGTGATTTCCATAACCACAGGCAGATCTCTGCAAATTTATTGACCACGTACAACAAAATATACCAAGTGGAGAGGAAAAGCAGCAGTTTTAATGTATCAAACATAAAAAATTATTTCCTCATCTCTCATCTGAAAGTCTCAAGCCCTGAAAGTGGCTCCAACTCAGGTCTGCACACTGTGATTAATTGCCCTGCCAGTACCATATACATACATACTACATACATATTATGTGAGCAAGACAAAGTGGGGAGAGGTGAGGGATGTTTTCACCTTATCTAACCATATCTTAGGTAATGCTTTCTTACACAATAGCTGAGTTGCTGCATCTTTGCCAGATTTCCTGGAATCAATGCCCCCCCTCCAAGCCAGGCTTTCCCAGTGTCAGCAGCTGAACACAGCTCACCATGGCTTCATTTGCTGCCAGAGGATGAGCAATTCCAGGCCAGGTCTACCACATCCATTTCTCTCCCTCTGGCCAGGGCTTCAAGGGAAGATGAAACAAATAAGTGCTTTATCATTATGGGTACAAAATTGCAAAGCCAGGATGGCTCCAGAAACGCAGACTTTGAACAGCACAGGCCCCCAGTGCAGTCCCCTGTGCCCCCCTGCCCACAAACCCTCCCTCACAGCCACGAGTTACTGAGCACAAAAGCCTCCAGAGCAGCCCCAGAGGAACAGTCTGTACCCTGCCTTTCATCTGCAGAGCACAGGCCTTTCTACAGCACCATCAATACAGGATGGAGGAGGAATCGTTAGATGAGGCACTTCCATCAATATCTCTGAGAGGAACAGGTGACATGAAAAAAGGTGAACCTGAGACCTCTTCAGACTGGAGACAAAGAAATTACAAGGTTCTTTTCTTTCCAATGGGTTAGCATTTTGGTTTATATCTATATCTATACCTAATTTATACACCTAGAAATGGAGCATCCATTTTTCCTTTGTAAATGGGAAGTGGAGGCTGAAAGCTACAACCTTTGCCTAGAAGACTAAATGGCCTTTGGAACAGGCTGATAAGTGATAAAAACAACCTGCAAAAGCATGTATCCTTGCATCATTTAAGATGACCTTTTAGAAGGGAGATACAGGAAAAGGGGAAGAAAATGAACAGAGAAAAGGAAAAAAATGCTGCGGGAAACAAAATTTTAAAACCAAACATTCGCTGTTGGCATTTGAAGCAGCTGCTACTAGAACAAGAAAATAAAAATAAAAATAAAATGAGATTCGACATTTTATTTCCCCCATCAAACAATATATCCCAGCTAATGGCAGTAGAATAAAAATTTACCCAATGCAGCCTGAGACAGAGGCAAGAGAGGAAGAGGAGAGAACAAGGTAGAGGGAGGGGAGAAAGGTTATTATAAATGTGTCAAGCTTGTTTATGGCCCTTTATCAGCAAGAGCAGTGGGAAGAGAGAGGCACCGTTAGCGCATTTTAAAAGTGTTTGGCAGCTTTGGTTGCAATGTAAATAATCTTTATAGTCAGGAGCAGTTATGTTTCAGGAACAGGCAGGCACGTGCCACCTGTGGCAACAGATTTTTGAAGGACCTTCTGACAGCCCTGCTGGGCTCTGTCTCCTGGCTCTGTGACATGGGTGCTTCATCTGCAAGTCTGAAAGCACCTCTGAAGGAAAAGGCTGCACTGGGAGTACCAAGGGATTGAGGGGAGGACTTGAAAATCAGGGAAAATGCATCTGTCAGGGTCAGGGGCTGGGCTGCTTCACCTCGACCCTGAGCCAGGGCAGGTGGGTTCCATGTCTAGTGATGTTGCTACAAATCTGCAGGACAGCAGCTCTGATGCTCCATGCAGAAGACCACAGCTCTGCCCAAACTGCAGCCCCCTGGGAGCAGGGTGCAGCACTGGGGGTGTCAGTCCAGCAGAGGATCTGGTCACCCCTTCTCCTGCTTCTCCCAGTTTCCACTACAATCAATGTAAGTGATAGGCAAATTGCTGCCATTTATTTACATGGAAAATATATTATCAGGAATACCCATGCCCTGAAGGGAGCTGACATCTCATTTTTCATGGGCAGGACAGGGAGGGAGAGCCCCGAAGAGCAGCAGTGGCAGAGATAAACCAGGAGGCTGCCATGAACACAGAGACAAAGGAGGACACCGTGGTGCCTCTCCCTGCTGCTGCTGCAAGGGAGATTCACGCTCTGCAGATTAATTCTGAAGCAGTGTTTAACACATCTCCCTTTGGGGATGAAGGATTTGCCCTGCGTTTCAATGAGACATTGAAAATCACACTCATCACTCTCGGAAATGGCTCTTAGTTAAATTGTCACCTCTCAAGCAGGAAGGCACCGGGAGCTGCTCAGCCTGGGAGGAGAATGGGGCTGCAGGGCCACAGCAGGGCTGGGCTGGCAGCAGCTGGGAGAGCAGCACAGGGCCTTGAATCACAAAGTTGAGCAGCTTGAGTTAGGGACTCGAAGCACAGACAGCTCATGGGATGGCCACGGGGCTGGCAGGGAGCTGGGGCATGAAGTGGGTGTGTGGCTGCCAGTCTGTGGAGCAGAGGAAAAGAGAAACATCTGGAAAGGGGTAATGGCCACAGGGCAAGGTTTTCCTACTTGTGTGGGAAATGCAGAGCGGCCAAGAAGTGGCCTTCTCTTTCTCTGATCACATCTTGTATGCCTTCACCTTTCCTGTTTATTTCCTGCCCTTCCTGATAGACCAAAGGAAATCAAAACTCAGAGGGAACATGCAGCTTTGCTGCTCTTGTGCATTCTGGACTCCCAGAGCCAGCAGAGAAGTGGAGCAGAGCAGAGGGTCAGCAGATGAGTGATACCAAAGGCCCAGACCTACCATGTACCTTAGCACACACCCAAAGGGTGATGGAGAGCCTTGGGAACACCTCCATCAGCACAGCAGGGCAGAGCAGATGCAGTGACAGCAGTGGCTGTGCTGCTCTTGCTGTAAATCCACTTTGAGCTGCAGGGGTGGATCCAAGTCACAAGGCTGGGGGTCTCCATTCCAGTGCACCTGGCTGTGGGACAGTAATCAGAGCAATTCCCCTCCCATGGGTCTCCAGAGCTGCCAATGATGAGTGACAACTTCAATTGCTACTGACCTGAGGACATCTGAACAAAAGTCCTTTTTTACCCTCTTACTGATCTTGAGAGTATTCACATCTGCTTTATGAAAAGGTGTAACTGCATTAAATCTAAGATTTCAAAGGTGTGAATCCACTATAAGAGAAAAAGGTGGATTTTTATGAACTCAGCACAGCAGCACTTTCCAGGAGGCCCTGGAATACTGTCAAACCTGTGTTCCCCTCCTGATAAGGAGCCAGCAAATTCACTTTCCCATGTGCAGCCAGGTACCTGGAAATGGTCATATAAAGGAATTGAAATGTAGATGTGTGATATTTACTGCAAAGCACGGCCTGTACACAGACAGGGGAAGCAGTGCTTGAGCAGGAGGAGTAAATGACTATTGCAGGTAGAAAACCCACTGCAATTCATGCATCACACAAATGGTTGTGTATATTAAAGCAATGAGGACAAAGGGTATTGATTTAGCACAAGTATCAAGAGTCCCAGGTGCTAAAACCTGAAGAAATACAAACTGTGCTGGGCAGAATAACAACAAAACGAAATGATAAAAGGATATGAGTGTTTGAAAAGACGCTTTGGACGGGCTATAAATTCTAATAATCCATATTTCTCGAAAGCAGCAGCTATTGACTCAAAAACAAAAGAGCAGGCATTGTAATGTAACAAATGTCAGACGGGATAGCAGCAGGAATTCAATTTGCTCTGGCCATAGATCAACTTGAAACTTAATGTAATGGCACATAGTTAAAGCTGCACCCTCACTTAATGGCTATTACCAGTCCTGGGTGGGTTTTCCAGCAAGCATAAAGCAGTGAGTAATTGGCCCCGCTCTGCCTGCATCACTGCTAATGAAAAAAACCCTGCTCGAGCCTGGCAGCAGCGGGATAAGGGGGAAGCAGGGAGCCCTGGCAGGAGCAGGCAGCACCAGAGCTGCCAAGAGCCTGCCCTGCCAGGATCCCTTGAAAGAGTTTCAGGAGAGACCTCCTGGACTTCAGCTGACCAGCATCTCTTTTGTAGAAGGGTCAGATCCTCGAGGCAGCAGCCAGACATCCTTGTTAGCTTCCTGAATGAGCAGCATTCAGCCTGCTCGAGGAAGAGCAGGAGAGACCCTGGCAGTGATCCCTGCCCTGCCCTGAGCACGGAGTGCAGGGGCTCTGCAGCCGGCCAATTAGAGCCGCTGTAATTACTGCTGTTCCGTGACTGGCTGCAAACGGTGCAGTTAAACACCACCCAACAGATTTCCTGTCCCACGGCTCCTGTGGCTGCTGCAATGAAGAAGCAGAAGTGTCAGCATTGCTGAGAATATGCTCTGGCCATATGCTATGGGGAAGAGACACTGAAAACAGGGGGAGGCAGTGGGGAAGAGGAGCAGGATGGATGTCGGACACAAACCTTTATAGCAAGGAACTGCAGAATTGCAGAATGGTGTGGGTTGGAAGGGAGCTTAAAGATCATCCAATTCCAACCCCCTGCTATAGGGGCTTTGGGTTGGAAGGAACCTTAAAGATCATGCAATTCTAACCCTTTGCCACAGGGGGTTTGGGTTGGAAGGGACCTTAAAGATCATGCAATCATCCAATTCCAACTCCCTGCTATAGGGGCTTTGGGTTGGAAGGAACCTTAAAGATCATCCAATTCTAACCCTTTGCCACAGGGGGTTTGGGTTGGAAGGGACCTTAAAGATCATCCAATTCCAACCCCCTGCCATGGTCAGGGACACTTTTCACTAGATCAGGTTGCTCAGAGCTCCATTCAGCCTAGCCTTGAACGCTTTAAGGGATGGGGCTTCTCTGGGGAGCCTGTTCCAGGGCCTCACCACTTCCACAGGGAAGAATTCTTTCCTAATATCTAATCTAAACTTAATCCTTAAAGATCCTTAGTTTCAATTCATTCCCCCTTCTCCTGTCACTCCAGGCTCTTGTAACAAAGTCCCTGAGTTTCTTGGAGCTCCTTCAGATACTGGAAGGTTGCAATTTGGTCACTCCACGCTGAACAATCCCAATTCTCTCAGCTTTTTCTCACAGGAAAGGTGTTCCATCCCTCTGATCATGTGGAGGCCTCCCATGGAGTCACTCCAACAAGTTGATGCCCTTCCTGTGCTGGGAACCCCAATGTGAAGCATCCAAAGCAATTGGGGAGGGCAGAGATGTAAAATTGTCCTGATCACTCCACTGCAGATAGGCAGGGCTGCTCCCAACAGGCACATTAGACTTCTAACCAAGAGTAAAGCTTGCAAAATGTTAACTTCCCAGGGATTTGCCACTCCAAATTTCAGGACACAGTTTTGGAACAATCAAAAATAAATCAGCCCCTGGGAGAAACTCTCAGGTTTGTCATGGAGCCTCACACATGGCAGAAAGGAGCTGTGGAAGGTCAGGGCTGTGTGAACCTCCCTGCAGCACAAACACAACCAATCCTATTCCGTATCATTAAATATGGAATTGCGGCCTTTGACTTAGCTCTTGGAATGCTCCTCAGGAGGCCATTTAAATACCTTCCACAGCCTTTTATTAAAGCAGTAAAGATCTCAGACCTTGTGACTCAGCTCTGCCTCCTCACTTACCACCAACCATGCCTAGAACTTGCCGAGGTGCCCAAGTATTGGCTTCTCTGGGTTGGGATTGAAGGCACTTGAGGAGGTAGTTCCTGTTGGGACTGAGGTGTTTATTATTTCTTATCAGTGAAACAGCCTCACAACCATGAGCACTGCAGCCTTTCATTAGCAAGGCACAAAATGGCTAACAATCTCTTGTTACAAGGTCTTTTAAGGCTAAACTATCCAATCAAGAAAGGACACCTAGATTATTTTTCCTTTTAACCCAATAACTGATCCCTCGAAGCCTGCAATGTGGACTTTTCTGTCCAATTACAAAACATCACCCAAACCCATGAAGAAGGAAGAAGAAGGTAAAGAAGAACAACCTGCCTTTGCCCTAAAACCTCCATCTTGCATCATATTTATTACTATATTCTAAAACCCCAAACTCTAAGTTTCCCACCCTGTGAAAACACACAGGGTGGAAAGCACACTTCTAACCAACTACACACCCATAATCCCAGGGATATTTTGGAAGCCTTCTTCACAGCCTCATGTCAAATGCAGTGTTCTCTTGTGGGTCTGTGCCTTTAAGACCAGAAAATTTAAAATTCTCAGCATCCAGGGTTCCAACACCCAAGGGTGGCAGGGATTACCCCAAGTAAGGGTTGGCAAGCAGTGCTTTGTGTGGCACGACTGGTGCTCCTTGTGCTGCAGCAGCAGGAGGTGTTGCTGGGGTTTCAGCTCAGAAGAGCTGCTGAGCTGTGGGAAGCCCAGCACAGGCTCCCTGGGAGCCCAGCTGCCCTCCCAGGGAACAGGAGGTGCCTGTTTTGCTGAGAAGTTCCCAGCTTCTATCCCTGGGTGAGGACACAGCCCAGACACCCAACCCAAACCCCAACAAAGAACAAGGTCAAGCAAGAGCCCAGCTCTTAGTTTACCCTTGCCCTTAGTGTTCAGTGCACACAGGGGGTCAGGAGCAGATTTGGTGGTGACCAGAGAGCTGATGAAACAAATGGAGCACTGGAAGCTGAGTATGCTCATGGAAACCAGACCTTCCGAGTGAGAAGCTGGAAGGGGGAAGGGATGTTGTACAAATCCACAGTCCAGATTAAATCTCATCTTTAAGCCCTGAGTTCCAGTAACAGTATCTGCTTTAATGCCCACAGGCCTTGCTTTCCTCAGTAATCTCAGCCATCAGTCTCCTGTGACTGACAACAGCAGGAATGAATCTCTTTTGAAGCTGACAAAACTCACTCTGAACTGATTTCCTCTTGAGCTCTGTTTATCTGAGACCGAGACTGAAGAAAGCAGCTCTGAAGCAATCACAGCCCATATTCACCCCCAGATCTGCACTGATGCAGCAACAGCCACCAAGTGTGGCCAAGGCCACTCTTGACAAGTGCAGCAGCTGCCAGAAGCAGCCCTGCTCATTTTCTGTGCCCCAGGCCCCTTCCCCTCTGGAAGCCAAGGCTGTGTTGACACATCTTGGCTGGTTCCCAAGGGACCTGGGGCAGGCTGCCTGGCAGAGAGGGGACCCCAGCCTGAGTCACAACAAAACAGTTGAAAATATCCTGGGCGTCTGTTTACAGCCCCATAAAGATTTTATGCAGTGCATTTAGCCTCGTATCTCTGCATTCATCGTGTTAAATGCTGAACATTTTACTTTAATACCACACTGGCTACAAGCAGGAATACTTAATGTCAGTAAATAAGAAGTAATCACATTTTCCCAATGAATGGATCAAAAATAGCTACTGGGAGAGTTAACCTTCTGAAGTCAAAAGCCAGGAGCTCTTGGTGGAGTTTCTAGCAAACTGCAGACCCTGCGGGGCATCTCCAGGAAAACAAAATAATTAGAAAAATAATGGTATAAATAATAAAGCTTATGCATCTTTTAATTGAGGAACTGGTCTGTAAATTGGGCACAGCACACTCATGCCCAAAAGCCAATATTATACATTCAAATGCAGGCAATGGAGGGAAAGAGGGGCAGAAGCAGACGGACTAAGACTGCATTTGTGAGGAAAATCTAGCGGAAAAGCACATTAGAGCTCCTTGGAAACTGGAGCATTTCATGGAGAAACACACACACACACACAGAAGAGGGGCTTCTCAAGTGAGCCCAGATTATGACAACAGACTCTCAGGCACGGTTCCTGCAGCTCTCTAACCAGCCCTGTCTGGGCTTTGGGCACACTTCTATCTACCTGGAAACTCCAGGCTCCAGCAGCAGCTGTATTCCCCTGGATGCAATCAGTCCTTCCTTGAGGTGGGCACGTGGCCAGCTCACAGCCCCACGCTGCAGCCTCGGGCCCACGTGTCCCCTGTGAGGAGGGGCCCAATGTCTCACGAGATAACAGCTCCGGTGTGGAAGCAGATTAGCAGTATATTAATTATCTTTGAGCTATCTCAATTGAAATGGTGCTTAACAAGAAGGTCAAAATCTACCTGAATGTCTCATGGCTTTACCTTAACTCACCTTGCCACACTGACAGGCTGCCCAGAGCAGCTGTGGCTGCCCCATTCCTGGAAGTGTCCAAGGCCAAGCTGGACAGGGCCTGGAGCAACCTGGGCTAGAGGAAGGGAGGTTGGACTGGATGATCTTTGAAGTCCCCCCCATCCAAACCATTCTATGATAGGTTCACATTAAGTTTCTGTCACTGTCATATTTTATGAAAAATCCCTTTGCCGGGATTTTTCTCCTGAGAAGCTGAGAAGCCTCAAAACCAAAATGTAATCAATAATTATCTGATTGCTTGAATATGGTTTGGAGGTTGCTTACCAACAGGTGCATCTTTGATTAGTTCCATGTGAATTGTTTTTACTTAATGACCAATCCCAGTCCAGCTGTGTTGGGACTCTGGTCAGTCATGGGGTTTTTATTATCATTCTTTTTCTAGCCTTCTGATGTCTCCTTTCTCTTTCTTTAGTATACTTTTGGTATATCATATCATATCATATCATATCATAATAAATCAGCCTTCTGAGAACTTGGAGTCAGTTCTCATCTCTCACCTCATCCTGGGCACCCTCAACATTGCAACAATTAATAACCACAATTGGTGATCCTGAGTGAGTGACACCCCAACAGATTTCTATATTATGTGATTTTCTAAACACACCTCTCCTCCACTCCCTGCCTCTGAGCTTCTCTCTAGTTCAACCTTCTCATGTAAAATTGCCCCTCCCTTGTTTCTCTCCAACATTTTGTCATTATTCTACCAGCCAGTTTAACTCCTTTGCATCTCAATTTAACCACACTCTCAATCTGTCACTCGGCTGTCAGCAGTAATGTTAGGAAACAACACTTCAACACCTTTCACACATCTCTCCTAAATAACCTCTCCTAAGTCTGAACCATTGGCTTCCATTGGTACCTGGGTGCATCACTCTGGTCTAAATCTAGTCCTTGGCTATAGAAAAGGCCCCCATAAAGGGGTCTGATCTCCAGGTTACTCTTTCAAGGGCACACGTGGTGCTGACACCAGCAAGCCTGATGCACATTACAGCAGAACTTCTTGTCCAGCAGATGAGAAGGGTGGGGTGGGCAGAGATGATGCCCAGTAGAGGATAATGCATGTCCCTATCCAAAACATCCTTCCCAGCCTGTTAGATCCTCAAAAAACAAAGATATTTACATAAAGCTTCTTCAAGGCTCAAGCTATCAGCTCCTGAAAACTTCACTGTGCAGCTCTGGCAGCACAGACTGACAGGGCTGATTCACAGCTGTCTTCTACAGCTTTCCCAGTCACAGAGGAGCTGGGAATTTGGTTGTGGGGATAGAAGGTGGGAAGCTCATTTGCTTTCTCCACCTCAGCTTTTTTTTTCCCTCTTGATAAGCTGTCTAGAGCAAAACAGCAACTTTGAAGCTGACAGCCAGACACCAGTGCTGTCTCACAACTGGTGGGCCACCACAGAACATGACAAGATGTTCCATTTCCTTCAGCAATCACAGAACTTTCAGAAGACCCTTGATGAGAACACCTCAAGTCTACAGGATGTTCCACAAGGTCTCTAACTGCTGCTTGCACAACATCCCCCAGAACTCCTCGCGTTCTCCCTTTGAAGTTGTGACCTGATTACCAAAAGCAATGTGCTGCAGATGTACCTCTGCAAGCCAGAACCACCAGGGGAAATGAATATATTAGTATTTATCATATTAATGCAGATCAAGCTGGGTATTTGTTCTGACATTTCAATAATAGCTTTTTCTATTTTTTTTTAAGCAGCAGCTTGTATTTTCTTCTCCTTTAAATAATTCATTGTTACATTAAACTTCTTTTAAATTGGGGTCCTTTTTTGATCAAACTGAAGCCTTATTTGGATAGCCAAAGGGGAAAAAAGGTATAAATGAAAACTCCCTCTTTTCTCTCCTCCATTCTTCCACTCCTTCTTTTTTCTCTCTTGTTAAAATCTCTTAATCAAAGTGACAATCTGTCTTTCCCGGGAAGGAAGCTGGTGCCTTTGAACAGTGCTGCTCTGAGAGCTCTGTGCTTTGATGTGGGATTTAACTTCTGCCTGTAGCAATCTCCAGAGTCTGTGCACCATGCCCTGTGCCAGCGTGTGCCCATGGGTGTTCTCGTGTGTCCTTGTGCCCAGACACGCCTGACCCACCTTGTGGGCAACAAAATAAATCAAATGGCAAGGGGAAACACAGCAAATGCCACCACCATGCAGAAGAGTGATGTGACCCATGTGGAGCTACTGCTGGGCACAGCTCAGAGGGGACTTTGTTCTTTGCCTTTCCCCCCAGTGACACCATCGAGCACCATCTGTGAACACCAGTGCACACAGAGCAGCCTGTGACATGGCTGGCACCCTGCACAAGCTCAGCTGTGTTCTGGGAGCCCTGTTCCTGCAGGTCACAGTCCCTGGGCCATGGCTGCACCCACTGAGTGATGGGACACAGCCTGGGGCTGTCATGCTACTCAGTGTCCCTTCCCTTCCCTCCCTGAGCTGCACTCCCTGCTCTCAGCACTGTCTCCCTTCTGCTTTGGAAATTGTTTCCCTCATCCTTTCTCTAGGCCCAGCTGACCTCAGCAGTGGCTCTGGGGGACAGTGAGGTCTTCACCTTGTGTCTTGTTTGAGGACACAGCACAATCAGCAGATTTGACCCCAGGAAACACAAATCCAGACTTGGGCAAATGGGCCACCTCAGGAGCCTGAGCCCACCTTGCTTCCATGGGTCACTGCTGCCCTGGTACCTTGGTCACACATTCTGTTGTGGGATGAATGTCACAGAAAGCAAAACCAGAGCAGAGCTGCTGACCTCTTCCCATTCCACAGCAGGAAAGCTCCCTCTCTATCACATAAGGAAGGACCATCACTTGCTATAATTTTACAGCAGCTACTCATCACATCATTCCCAAAGACCTCTGCTCTACTCCTGGCAAGTGCCTCTGGGATTTCAGCCAATCCTTCAGGGATCACCTTTCCCATCAGTGTTGGTACCCTTGTCATCCTTAAGAGAAGTTCTTTGTGTGAGCCAGCCAGAGCTCTTGGTTTTGTGTACATTGAAGATTTTAGAGGTGCTGCTACCTGTCATCCCCAGTGGTTTTCTGTAGCAGCAGGCCGAGTGCACAAATGCTTTACAAAATACTGAACAACACAAACCTCAGAACTACAAATCTCCAAAGCAGCTTCAAGTCAGAGAAAACAAAACCTTGACAACAACAGAATCCAGCACTGCCTCAAGTTTCTTGTACCAAAAAACAATCTTTAGAGCAAACCTGGTATCAGTTCATAATGCCATCTATCAAGAGTCTGAGGGATTTTTGGAAGTTTAATGTTTCAAGTTTCCCCCACTTTTCTCCTCCTTTAAAAGCTTATAAACAAACACACACACAGAACTTTCTTCTGCCTTAAGAACAAATACACATAAAAACACATTAATTTTTTCAGGACATTTTCTTTCTTTTATGTGTGTCTCATTCCTCACCTCTTCTAAGTAATAGCAGAGTTCTTGTTGGAATTGTCTCACATTTCTATAAGCTGTGGGGATAGCACGGCAGGAAATAAAACTGAAATTCTCCCTACTTGCCTGCTCTGGGAACCTTTGCTGAGATACTGCTGTGAAGAGCTCACACCTTACCCATGGTGACCCAAGAGGGAGATGCCAGAAGAGTTCTATGCAATTTCCAGGGGCTGCATTACAAACAATGCGTTATAATCAGCACAGAAAATAATGACAGATACAGAGTAGCAGGACACAATTCCCCAGACTCCATTTAAGCAATTGCTGCCCCTTTTTGGTTTTTGACAGAGACTCTCTGGTCAATCTGATCTCTGCTGCAGGCCTGCTTTTCTCATCTCCATGGTACTCTTGGGTTCATCTCTCTCTGTTTGGAGGATCTGTGTTCTCCTTGGCTTGGAGATATGCTCTCCAAGGGATATATGGCATTATATCCCACTGAGCACATACTGCTTCCAGAATCTTATGTTCCCCCACTCCAGATCCCCTTCACTGAGTATCTATTTCTGTACATCTTTGATCAGCCAAAACCAAGGGTTCTATCCTCTCCATGGAGGAGCGAGGGAACACAGCAGCTGACACTTAAAAACCAGGGGACTCTGGAGAGGCCAGTGATGGGCTGCCTACATCCAGGGATGGTGGTAAAGGACCCAAGATGGGCTTCAGCTGGACACCAGGGTCAGGCTGCTTGGGGAAGGAAACACAGAACAGGAATAGAAGAGACAGAAAGTGAAAGGATAGTGACAGGGAATGGGAAGATGTTTTACAGTGGACAGGAAGCATTTGTTTCATGTGGACCAGGAAGCAGAGATATCTCCAGGGAGGTTTCCCAGGCATTTGTTGTAACTGGAACACACAGAGGAAATTTCCACCCCCAACTTTTGTAATGTTTGACGTGGGAGGTAAAGTCTGACAGAGGTACAGCTCTGAGCTACCACATTACCACCTCCCTGCCTGTCCTGACCCCTGTTACGTGGACAGCTCAGTCCATCCCAAAACCCCTCCCCTCTCAGCCCCTGCCTTCCAGGGCACAGAGCATCCTCAGCCCCCTGAGCACCAGCATGCCTGCTCAGAGCCTCAGGGTTTTTTACTTGGGGGTTTTGTTTGGTTTTTTGTTTTTTATTTTTGTTTTTTTTTAATAATGGTAATTACAGAACAGATCTCTGTGCACAGCCTTGGGCCATGGGCCAGTCTTGCTGCAGTCCCAAGCCCATTCCCCCATGTTGCCCTGGGTATCGAGGATGCAGTTCTGCAGTACTCAGTGCCCATGTGCTGCCCAAGGAAAGAGCCAGAACAGCACCTCTGCAGAACCCCCGTGCCATTTCTAGCAGGCAAGCAAAGCAAAAGGGCAGGAGGAGCATTTGCAGGCAAGAACACCTGTGCAGAGAGCCCTGCCAGTCCAAGGGCACATCTGCTCCGGCTGGTGTGGAGACCCTGGGGGGACATTCCCTGGTCTAGGGAGACACAAGAAGCTTCCCTCAAAAAGCTCTATTAGACCCCATTGGCTCATTCCACTGATCCTATGTCTGTCCCTATGTCCCTGAGCCACTCCTATTCCCTATTCCCTGATTGGCCCTCATCTTTGTACTGCCCCAGACCAGGGTCAGCCCCAGGTCCCTGTGGAGAATAAGCTCGACCTTCGGTGTGTGGGAGCTGGGACCTGATCATCTCACCGTGGGGCTGAATAAAACATCTTTGGATATTGTGCAAAGGTCCTTTTTGCTTCCTTACCCTGGACTATGCTAGCAACAATTCAGACTGCTACATGCTGGTGCTGCTCCCTAAAGCCGAGCCTAAAGCCGAGCCTAAAGCCGAGCCTAAAGCCGAGCCTGCTGGCTGCACCACTGTGCCACACTGCGCTCCACACGCCGCGTGTCCCTCCTGAGATTTGCCACCAGCTTAATTGAGTGCACGTTGGAGAAGGTCCCCCCGCCCCTACCCTCATGCATACCCAATCAGACCTCCTGATTATGCAAATTAAATACAGCAACATCATCACCACCAATACACACACCGCCACCACCTCCCCCCCTCCCGCGCTTCTACCCCGCCCCATTCCAGCACAAAAAGGGGGGGGGTGAAGAAGAGTAACAAACCCTTCATTCATAACCAGAAACATTAATTATATGTAATGATGGGCAGTCAACTCCCTGAAGCATTTGCATAATTACTAATGCTAATGGATTCAGAGTGCCTCTCTCCTTCTCGTGGAAGAAATTTAATTGGAAAATGCATAAAAGCATGAGGAGGGAGGAGGGAGCTCTGAGCGGTCTGAAGTGGCACAGGCACACACAGGGGCTCTCTGGAAATGGAGCAGGAAACCTGGGCACTCCCTCCAGCTCCTGCAGCCAGCCTGCCTTCCCTCCCTGGCCTGCTCCAGCGTCACCCCCATTCTGGGGAGCAGGCACAGGAGAGATCGAGGGGTAGGATTAGAGAGCACCCAGGTCAGTCACCCTGATCCCAAGGGCATTATAAATACAAGATTTAATGAAATTTGGGAATTCTCACCGAGGTGCCCCAAAGACAGTGAGTAATAATGCATGGCACTTGCCTGGCAGGAGGATTCCCTGGGCCCTCTGGCCCCACAAATCTCCAGTAGCTTTGTCTTTCTCTGTTCCCCTACATCTGCTGGTGCCTGCTGAGGTTCCCTGAGGCAGAACTTGCTGCTTTCTCCCCACTGCCTCCAGTTACACTGCCACAGGCCTTGGCTCCCTTCCCAAGCAAAAGCAACATCACAGCAACACAGCCAGAGCCAGAACCTCTCCATGCCCTCAGGGAATGTCTTTTCCTCCTTCCTGGCTACCTAATAATGGCCAAAGGGGTGTCAAATCTGGGACTGGGCCACCTCCTGTGGTCTTCTCAGTCCCCAGACTCACTCCCACAGTTCTCCAGGCCAGTGCATCTCCATGGCCAGGATTTGGGAAGGGGTGAACAAGAGTTCATGCAGCCATATGTTTGTTCTTCCACCTTTTCCTTGCATTTATTCCCTGCCTCTCTGGAGTTTGGCACTGGGTGTGGGTCTGTCCTGCAGCCAATGCACAGGAGGTCAGCTGTGCACCCCCTGCCCTTGCCCTCCTCAGGGGGCTGAGCTCCTGAATGGAGATAAGTTTTGCATTGCACTGTGAGCAGCTGGTGAGGCAGCAGATGGCCGGGAATCTGTAAAAGTTAAAAAAAAATGTAGGAAGTGCCTCTGTCACAGCCCCAGGTATTGTTCACTCATTCCCAGTGCCACCAGACTCCCAGTGCATATCAAACAGGCTACGTGCCCTTGGAATCATCATCACAGGCAACTGTGCACACCAGTGACAGAGCCACTGCAATGTCCCCAGCCAGGAGGACATGATGTGACAGTGACAGAGCTCTGCCTCAGCACAGAGGGACAATCAACCCTTCATGCTGCCCCTCTGCCATCCTTCAGCAGTGGCACAGCACCCCAGGGACTGGACACCAGTCATTGCTTTATTGCACTATAAAGCACTGTGCACACCTTTGGCAGTGCATAAATAACAGCAATAATGTGCTCCCTTGAGCAAAGCAGCATTTCATCAGCAAGGACATTGTCCTCTCTCTGCCTCCTAACATCCCACTGGGTACCTCTGGCAGTGCCTGGCTCTGGGAGGGGTGTGCACCTCTGCTTCCCATTGCAGCCCCCTGAAATTCAGGGCAGGGCTTGGCTGGATTTCATCTTTCTCCTGTCAAAAAATTGTGGTTAACTTTTAAAACTCGTGAGGACCAGAGCCAGGCAAAAGGCAGCTTTGGCAATGAATCTCTCTCCTTCTGACTCCTGTCTTGCCTCAGCAGCTACTCCAAGCCTGGGTCCCCATTTTAACACCAGCAGCAAGACAGAAAATCCAACTGGCACCTCCACACTCCAGAACCAGTGCCTTAGGCAAGCCTGAGATGGAAAAATGTTTCAACTATCCTTGTCCTCTTTTGTCAGCTCACCAGGGACCTCACTGGAGACCTGCCCAATCCAGTAGGAGCTGCAGGTTTCCAGCGCCTCCACAAAACAAATGAGCAAAACTCCTCAAGGAGTCCAGCTCATGGCATGGACAGCTGAAGGACTGGTGCACACAGGGACAATATTTCCTACTCAGGCCTGTTTGAGTGAGTGATTCTTTCTCAGAATATTGTTTTAGCTTTAAGTGATTCAATGGTAACAAATTCTGGATTTTACCAGTATACTTTGTTCACTCTAAGCCCCCAAACCTGGGGGAGGGTTAAACTATTTTGCTTAGGAGAAATTCAAAGTCTAAGCTCTCAGCCTACATTTCCCTTTACTTTATAGGTTTTTTTGCTTGGGGTTTTGGTTGTTTTGGGTTTTTTTGTTGTTGTTGTTGTTTTGTTATTGTTTTTGTTTTTTTTTTTTGTTTTTTTGGTTTTAGTTTTTTTAATAATGACACATTTGGATATATAGATATTTTGCCTGAATTACAGAACACTTTGAAATCTAGTGCCCATTTGATCCATTTTCCCAATACAGTAGAAATGGACAGAAACCACAGGGTACATTTTCACTCCCTCCAGCTAATCTCAATGCAAAGAGTAACCCAGCATCACTTCTTTTAGAAAATATCCCCTTTTTATTCATTTATCAGTAGAGAAAGGAGAAGATTGAAACAAAGAAAAAAAACTGCAAAAAAGCCCACAAAGCAGTGTAACTGCTGATTAAACCTTGTCTCAGTTGAGAGTTCAACCTGAACGCATCTCAAATTTTAGCAAAGTTAATCTACGCATTTCCATGGAGAGAAAAGCAAAGCTTTTGAATGGCTGTGTGAAGCCTGCAGCAGAGCAGAAATGGGAGCCATGAAGGTGGCTTTGCTCCATGCTACCCCTGAGCTCTGCTCCTGGCTCTGTAACCCCGCCAAAGGCGAGGAAGAGCAATTCTGCAGGAGCTCACTGAGACAATCAGAAAAGCAAACAACTGCCACAGCAAGTATTATTTCATTTTCTTGCACAGATGGAACACTGTCACGTGCAAAACGGGTTTGAGGGCACTCAGGCTTTTTAAATGGAGGCTGCCCCAGAGTCCTGGGACAATATTTGCCCAGGCTCAGCTGCCCGTGACGAGGGGAGGTCCATCCCTGTGCTGGGAATTCCTGGCTGTTCCCAGAACTCCTCCTGCTCCTGCTGCAGCACAGCAGCAATAATGAGCTCTCTTACAGCTCAGGATGAGAAAGGGACAGGAGGTTTTGGGGACAAAAGGGAGGAAGATTTCCTCAAAAGCCAGCTCCCTCCAATCCTGCAGTGAGGTTAGAGCTTGGGAATGGAGAAAATCAATGAGTACAAGTTGAAGGACTGGAACTGACTGAGAAAGGTACTTCAAATGCTCACTCCCCCAGAGACTGTGAGCAGTGACTCAGGCTGTCTTGCAAAGCCTGCTTCATTTCCCCAGACTTCCTTGTTGTTTGAGATCAAGGCTTGGGTAAGTGATCTCAAACAGCAGTAGTTCATATTTGTACAATTTCCTCCAGACTAATGGACCCTAAAAGTCTTTACAGATTTCATACAGAAATCACCTCAACTACCACAGCAAGATTTTTAACAGCTAAATTCACCCAGATTATCACATTTTCTGAGCCTGTTGATCTCTAAATTTTATTTTCCCCTATATTTACCATGGCCTGAATCCAAAGTCCCACTGTCTGGAGGGTTGCTGGCCCATGAACCAGAATGACTTGAAACAAAACTATAGAGATCTATAATAAAAAATTAATCTGAGAATTATTTACTTCCCTTTATCCTCTTCACGTAACAACCTCAATGGCACTGCCAGCAGCACTACAGCAATAACTCAAGAGATCTCCTGGAGATTTGGTGTTTTCTAACCTGAGCAGAGAAATTACTTTGCATGAATCATTGAAGGTATCTCTAATTGTCACAAGACCCATGACAGGTTTTGCAGAAGTTTCTTTGTTGCTTGTGGTGGACTCAGATGAGAGACAGTCCACAAACAAAACCTTGTGAAGGTTAGTACAGAACATTTCTGAAATGGATTATTGCCTGCAAACCCAGAGTAACAAAGTGGCTTCTGTGAAACCACAAAGGCACACAACACCACTATTTAGTTGTTTGCAGAGATCTCTTGAATCGGTAGCAAATTAAATAATGTTGTTTCTACAAGATTAACTCGTAGCTAAAATGCTGCATCTTCATAAGGCAAAATCTTTGTTTATTGACAAAAATATATTAACTTCTTTTTCAGTACAGGAAATAAAGACATCCTAGAAAAGGACAATTTTATTTGCTCTCTCTGCGCTACAACCTTTGGAAATATAAAAATATCTTCAATAATCATTTATAACTCCAAAGCTGAATAGGAAGGAACCCATTGTCTTCATGATGACTTTGAAAGCAGCGCTGAAACTCCATTTGGAATATTTTTAAAAGTTAAAGATTTACTGTAATGCAATTATTTCAATATTGGCAAAGTGTCTCCACTTGTAACTGGTAACGTTCATTTGTGCACAAAGTTGTAATTCCCAAGGCCAATGGAATACAGGAATATATCATACAGCAAGTTTCCCATGGATATATCATCCTTTGATCAAGGAGGCTGCATTGCAAAGTTTTAAATCTTTTTAAACACCTCCCAAAGTGATTCAGCTTTCCCACAGGGCCCTTGCATATACTACATTTGAAAAGGGTTTTTTTTTTAAATGTTCTTAAGCTGCTGGAAGTGACTTTGGTGCAGGGGAAGAGGATCAGATTGTTCAGCAGCAATTTTTAAGCTCTTTCAGGCTGTCCAACACAGGAAGGCACTTCCAGTACCCCACACTAAGGGTCCTTTCACAGTGTGCTAAAAGCTTTTTAATGGTAGAGTTTTTAAAATTAAAACAATGGCAAAACACATTAAAGCTAAGTTATAAAATGGAGTTGAAGAGAAATTATTTGACCATAACGGCAACTTTAATCCCAGAACACGTTGTATCCAAAAGAAAGGAAAGGAATTGCATTCAGCATTATGCATTAGCTCTCAAATATCTGCCTTCACATTTCAGTTAATTCTAGTGCTTTATTCCAATTCAGCCACTGATAAAAACTGTTTACTTCTCAGGAAACCATGAGCATTACTACTCCAAGGCCAAAATGTCACAAAAAGCTCAGTGGAGCTGTACCCTGACCACAGCACATGCTGAGAGCAAGCTGAAAGCACAAGCACAGGCTTCAGAAACCCCACACTCACAGCTGGCCAAAGTCCCTGCAGCTCTGGATCACCAGCTCTAACAGGGTACCTCATGCCTTTGCTGCAAGAGAAATAACATTTTCCTTGGGAAACAAGCTAAGGCAGATTGCAGAAATAGTCACTCTGTTAAATTAAAGTCAATTTCAATTAGACATGTAAAGAGTTTTTGTGAAATCATTTCAAAAACTCTACATTGAAATGCATTGGGACTGCTAATAAGTATTTTATTTTAGATAAAAATTGACACTTAAGAAAATTGAATTTTGTACTTGCAGACAACAGAAAAGCAAACTAGAAACGTTAAGGAAAATAGTTCTTTTAAAATCTCACTTAAAACAATTAGCTAAGCAAGGTAGTTGTGCTAATTCTGTGACATTAGGGCCCAACTGTCTGGTTTCCAGTCAATGACAGACAAAACTGTTGTACAGCCAAACAGAGCAGAGGACCTGGACACTGCCCAGGTTCCAGCTCCAGAGAAGCCATTTCCACAGCTCAGCTACAGCAGAGCCACAGCCCAGGGACCCTCCTGAGCTGGCACAAGGGATTAGTGGGAAGGTCACCTTTCCTCCAGACCACTCTGGCAGAAGGAAGCTCTCTCTGCAGGACAGTTGTTTTTCTAGCTGGCCTCTACTTCCAGCACTCACCATGGGTGGCTCCCATCACACATGAACCTGTGCACCTCAGAGTGCTTTAAAACCTGTATTTTGTCATAACATTTCAACATGCTGCAACAGCACTATAAACATTAGCTTTGATGCAAAATGTGAGGCTCTCAGCTGCTTCTGAACATCAAGGCCCGCACAACAAAGCACACCAGGCACAGGACTGTGCTCTTCATCAGCCTAAAACCAGAGCAACCACCATCCTTTGCGCTTCTCTGCTCAGGTTTGTGTAACACACACCCAGTGAGAGCCCAGGTACGAGCACCAGCCTCTGCACCTTGTGAAGGCTCTGTCCTTGAGCTGCTCAGAGCTCTGCAATCCAGGGCAGCTGCCCCTTGGAGCTGCTCTTTGCTCTCTGTGCCTTCATTCCAGCACCCAAAGCTCCTCACTCAGACCAGGAGGTCCCCTGCAAATCCAGCCCAGAACTGCACCAGGCTCACACACACAGGCAGCATTCTCACACTGCCTTCTGAACAAAGAGCCTGGGTTAGATGTGTCAATAAACCCTGGGAAATCTCTATGCCAGGTGTGAGTCCACCACAGGTGCCTGTGTGACCTTTGGCAGGTCATTCAAGCTCTGAGCAAAATAACTTTTATATATATATATATATATATAAAATATAACAATTCTATCTGCCTTGCCTGTTTAGACCTTAAGTAAGAGACATCCTCTCACTGCACTGAGGCCTCTCAGGATAATTCTCTGCCTTGCAGCAGTTAACAGCAACAATGCACAGCAGTGCCTGGCACAGGGATGCACCACCCCAAAACACTGCAAAGGGAAACAGGAACAAAGCAGGAAGTTGTGGATGAGCACAACAGGAATATTATTGAATGCAAACTTATTTTTGAGCTCTGTGATGGAACTGGAAGGCAGGTTTGGGGCTGTAACGGAAGAAATCCTGTTATTAGCCACTTGCACAGCCTGACAGCACAGCCCCATGCAGAATGCATGAAAGCTTTCCCTTTCTATTATGCTTAGGGGCTGTGATGGAAACTCATTTTTTCTTCTTTTCATAAATAAAACCATAAATGACTAGCAGTCTGGAAAGGCAAAATCTTGCAAGGGGGGAGCTGCTCTCATGTTTTATCAATGAGGAAGCAGAGTTCTGGGCATCATGATTTGTCTGTTTGCCTGTTTTCATTATCTTTTTAATGTTAACATTAAAGCCTTCTGGAGGCTGTATTTAAAAATCTGGTGTCGAATGACTATTTGAGTAGAGATGAAATGCACCTTTGAGAATAGCAGGTAACAGCAAGGCTTTGCTTCTGCCTGGGAGCTGTGAAATGTGCTGTAATGTCAATGCTGGGTGCTGCTGAAAAATTCTTTCCTGCTCTGGGTTCTCTAGGTTGTCTTGTCTCCTTTGGCCTTTGCTCAAGGAGAGCTGGAGCCAGGGCACCCCAAAGAGCAGCACTTCTGTAAGAGTGACCAAGAGGCTGCTCTGACTCACTTCAGGCTCTGAGCGCTGCCCCAGCACTCCCAGGTTACAATCCCAGCCCATCCACCAGGAGTGCTCAGGTATGCTCTGAATAAAAGGGAGGTGTCTCGGGTTTCTGTGCTTGAGATGACCCCTGAGGTATCAGAAAGTCTCTTTTTCCCAGCCCTGCGACCGAAGAAGTTGAGATTCGTCGGTTCTGCTTTTTAAGGTTGTTTATTTTTTCTTATTTATTATTTTCTTTCTCTGACCTGCTGAGATCTGTCCAGCAGGTTGGGTTGTGGCACAGTCCCTGCCCTTGGGGCGGTTGTTAAATTTTTATACTAAGAACTACCTGTACTTTATTTACAGTAATTTTCCAATACCTGTCACCTATGTCAGACAGTCTGTCTCTGCTCTAAACCAATCCAAAAGTGTCACCTCACAGAAGATGGAGGACAAGGAGAAGAAAGACAGGACACGCCCAAATTCCTCCAACTTGCCTCTTGAACCCGTATTCTAAAAACCCCAAAATTCCACATTTCCACCCGGTGACAAATTCACTGTCATTCTGCTCAAACTGTTGTGGCTTGTAAATGCTCACACAAGGTTGGTAATTGTTTCCATGGGTTAAAATCCAAGGCACAGGTGGTTTTGACTCTGTACCAAGGTCTCTGAGCCCCTTGCCAGGGTCTTGAATCACCCAGGGCAGCCAGAGTGATGTCCTGGGTCCCCACATCAGTGCAGAGGGAAAACAGCTCTACTTTTACAGCCCCTTCTGTGCCATACACAGCAGAGCCTGAAACCCTCAGGCCAGCTTTTGTTTTGCCAATTTTTTAACTTTAGTTAGTTGTTTTCATTCCTGCTCAGGGTTTTTTTATTAGACATTCAGGTCTTGTCAATTCTGTTTCACTGGAAGATTGTGTGGATGGGTAGAGAACTAATAGGTTTAGGATATCAGAGGAAGCAATAAATTGCAAAAGCCCTAAAAAATCACAAACAGATTTTTATCTAAAATGAGGCAGTTGCTTAAAGGGTACCACAAAGATGCATTTTACTAACATAACAAATGTTCAGGCCAGCTTTTGCTTAGCAGGAGGTGCAGACTGCTTAGGAAATTTGCTTCACAGCCCACCCAAAAATGCTGAGGCAAGTGCAAAACCCATACACACGTGCTCATGTGCACACACACACAGGGATTTTCAACAAGGAGTAAGCAACTTTCCTGTGAATTCCTCTGCTCCTCTTACTGGTTTCTGACAGACTCTCCCTGATTTCACCAGTGCATTCTGTGCAAGAACAGCTGATAGTTATCCTCTATTGGGCATCAAAGCCAGAAATGATGGGTGAGATAATTTCTGCCACATTCCCATTTTTCATACACACATATATGTTGCTTATGGCACAATTCAGTCCTTCTGTCACTGCTCTGCTACAGAAATACTGGCAATAGGGAACAATTATCTGCTTGTGCCCTTCTGTCCCTCCTGATGGAGACTGAAAAAACCATGGAAGAGGGAAAAAGATGTACCAAACTCTCTGAAGCAAACTGCCACCTCTGAGCTTCAGAGCAGTTATTCCCACATGTGCAGTGTACAGATGAAGGAAACTGTTTGATTCCAAAGTCCAAAATCTGACAAACTCTAAGGGAAAATGAAAACCCAAGAACCCTGGAAGTGGAACTGTGAGTGACAGGATGATTCCATTCCTGTGTTTCTTCCCTGCCTTCTTTACCAAGGCCCATCACAGACCCAGTTCCTATCCAGGAGCAAGGGTGCAGCCTGGATTCCCACTGACCCCACAGAGGAGCCAGCTGGTCATGGGGGAGCCAGATTCCTTTTGGAATCTGTGATTAAAGATGCTGTACCCCAACTGCACTCAGGCAGGTGTTTATCTGCCCAGAGAACTCATTAAGTTGATAGTAAAACTGAAAAGGAAATCATTGGAATCTAAAGTGCAGGCCTGGAGATGAGCACAGTCCCCAGTGTGCTCCTGAATCATGGCCAGGGTAAGCAAAGAGCAGAGAAAAGGGAATTATTTCAGCTTTTTTCCCTTCTGGATGCTCCATATGCTCCAGCCAGCTGTTCTGGGTTTGTTCATGCTCATTACAGTGGGTATGTGTGACAGACTCTACCTCCCTTCAGAGTGACTCAATCAAACAGAGTCTCAGCTGGTTTGCTCCAGGCTTTAAGGCAGGTTGTGTCCCCCAGAGCTGCAGAGCCCAGCTCTCCTCCTGTCCAAACCAATGGCTCTCAGGAGTCCCACCTTGGTAGTTGTGCTTAGAGATGCTTTGGTGAGTGCTCTGTCTGTTCAGCCAGCCTTTCCTGCTTCACCCACTGCACACCTGCCATCTTACACACATTTAGTGAAGGGGCTTCACTACAACAAGAAAAGTTGGTTTGGGCAAATCAAATTTATAGCTGAGAAGCTATTTGGAGGAACAAATTCACAGGCTTGGAGCTTTCATGGTCCCAGAGCCTGATGTGCTCACCAGTGTCACAGAAACATCCCCAGGTAGCTCTGCCTCCATGTCACTGTCCCCTGGGAGTCCCCAGAGGTTCCACCAGTACCCCAGCCAAGCTTTGCACAGAGTTACCAGAAAAATAAGTAATTATATGGTTGACTCTCAAAATTAAAGGGCAAATATTATGTATATGCTAAGAGAAGTTTTATAGATTTACAGGTTTATTTCTTTCCCTTTTGCATTGTTCTCATGGGATGGCCAGGGAAGCCAGGGCATTTGGCAGGGTTGGCTTATTACTATTGTCAGGAAAATTAACCCACAAACATCAGAGGTTTGTGTCCAAAAAGGAGACAGAGGAGTCCTTTGACTTTATTCCAATAAAGGGAGAGGCCATGGGGCATTCCCCTGGGGCCTCTCCAATTTTTGGAGGACACAGCCTCCTTTTTATCCCAATTTCCCAGCCACATTTCCCTTCTCTCTTTCCCCATTGGCTGAGGTACTTGAGAGGTTCAGACTTCCCAGAACTCCTGATACCAGAGATTCCCCTCTAATGTATAACCCTCCCTTTTAATTTTTAATTCTTATGGAACTTAGGGGGTTTTCCCCATTGTTTCTTTCATCTTTCAATGTCTAATTTCATTTATCAACAAACCTAAAGTTTATTTGTAAAAGCAAATATCTTATTCCATTCATCAATCAGTGGAATCCTTCCCATTGTCTCTTTTATCTCTCAGTGCCAGTTTGATCTACCAGCAGACCCACAGCTTGTTTGGAAAGACAAATCTGTCATTTCTCTCACTATGGCAGCACCTGATCTCCAATCAAGATGTAAGAAAGTGATCTCCACCACTGGACAGCAAAGAAGGAGTCATTGACCAAACTTTGGGAGGAGCCAAAAGGGTTAAAAGGTGGAACATCCATAGTGTGGGTGAGCACATGGTGGGAAAGATTCTCTGCTCCCAGCACCCCAATATTTTCTCTAGTCAGTCTTCTGTTGTATTTTTTATAAGGTTTTAATAAACCTTTCACATTGTTTGAAGTGAGTATCATTTCTCACAGGGCCAAACCCTGAGCTCTGGGCTGAGGAGGGCCTCAGACATCCAGCAGTGGTTGGCAAACCCCAGGATCAGACCCCTCCTTGTCTCCCCAAGAGGGGCCCTCTGCTAGTGGGGTTTAGTATTCTGTCATTTCTTCCCAAAACTGCTGTGCCACTCGCCCACAGTGGGTCTGAAAGACGGTGACAGGAGAATTTGGCTGTTTTCCTGCTACTGTCCCAAACAATTATATTTCCAAAACACTTGCAGCCTTCTCTGAGCCTTTCTTTTCTTATTACTTCACCCATTCAAACCCCAGAAATCCTTCCCCAGCATTTTTTTTCAGTAGATTTCTCTTCCAGTGGCTCAGAGTGGGTCCTCCCACTGTTCCCCCACATGTTGTCTCTCAGCTTTAATCAAAGTCACTTCCTTATTTCCCATCTGATTACCCAAGTGCTGCCTGGCCCTCAGCCACCCTCAGAGCTGGCATAAGCAGGTGCAGCTCTGACAAAGTGACATCAATCTGTGTGCACCCTGAATTGGAGTTGTCTTCCTGATGGAGACCTCTTGATCCCAAGCATTTCTGAAAGCTCGCTCGCATGGTTTGCACATGTGACTGAAGCACAGGAGAGGAGGCAGCTCTTGCCTCTTTAACCTACCCGAGGATCACCAAATGAAGAATCTGTTTCATTCTGCACACCTTCTCCCTCTCTTTGAAATGTAAATGTACTCTTTTCAGCTTGGCTGTTGGGTCAGAGGGATTGATGAGCCTGCTGAGAGTTCTTGTGGAATCAGCAGAGCCTTCATTTACATTTCTCACAACCAAATCACTCTCTGTGCTCTCCTTCGCTGTCCCATGTGAGTCCCTTCCCAGCCAAAAGGCTGCGGTGCTCCCTTCAGCTTCCTGCAAGGGTATTGTGAAAAACGCCAATCACTTGTTTTTAAAATTTTAAAAGTGTAACAGTAACGAAATGGTTATAAAAATAGCAATATAATTAGAGTAATAAAAATTTGGACAGTTTGAATCAGGACAATATGAGACAAAGAGTTATGGATGTCCGGGTACCTTTTTCTGGGCAGCATTAGCCCGAAAAAGGACCCACGTTAACAAAGGATTAGCCCTTAAAAACAACAGCCTGTTGCATATTCATACACCTCACACATGATGCATAAATTCCATTCAAACACAGGATTCTGTCTGGTCATCCTCAACTTCTTCCTCTTAATCCTAATGGCACCTTCGAGGTGGGAAGAAGTTCGTTTCTTCTGATAATGGAACAATAAATTCTCTTTTTCTGAAAGATTTAGGTGCCCTGTGGCTGCTATCTCACTGGGAGTCCTTTCTTTAAAAAAAGTATCTTACATAGCATAGTTTCTATTTCAACATTATGTTATAACCTAAAACTATATTTAACCCACTACTTAAGAGAATTAATACAGCATCACTTTCTAACATAACATATAGAATATTCATTTTAATATTTGCGAAAAGCCACTCAGAAAATAGGCATTTTTCACAGGTGTCAAGCACACAATGAATGAATGTCTGACTTTTCTGCACTTTTCAGCACTGCTGCAGCACCACAGGCAGCAGGGGAGGGCAGACACAGCCTGTCCCTGCACCCACAGCTGCAGAAGGCACCTGTGCCTGCACTGCTGCATGAGCTGTGGCCCGAGGAGAAGAGGAAATTACTGCCTCTCCTTGCTCCCAGCTGGGAGGAATAGTGGATTTGTCTTTCCAAACAAGCTGTGGGTCTGCTGGTAGATAAAACCAGCACTGGGAGATAAAAGAAACAATGGGAAGGATTCCACTGATTGATGAATGGAATAAGATATTTGCTTTTACAAATAAACTTGCTGATAAATGAAATTAGACATTGAAAGATGAAAGAAACAATGGAGAAGAAAAACCCCTAAATTCCATAAGAATTAAAAATTAAAAGGGAGGGTTATACATTAGAGGGGAATCCTTGGTATCAGGAGTTCTGGGAAGTCTGAACCTCTCAAGTACCTCAGCCAATGGGGAAAGAGAGAAGGGAAATTGGGATAAAAAGGAGGCTGTGTCCTCCAAAAATTTGAGAGATCCCAGGGGAATGCCCCATGGCCTCTCTCTTTATTGGAATAAAGTAAAAGGACTCCTCTGTCTCATTTTTGGACATAAACCTCTGGTGTTTGTGGATTAATTTTCCTAACACAGCTGACTGAAGAAACACCCTCTGCAGATTGATCTTCTGGGAACTCCCAGTGTCCCAGAGCCCACGCAGACACCAACCAGAGCCTGCTTTTCAGGAGACATATTTGTGCCAGAAGCCTTGAAAGTATTTCTAAGCTACAAGCAACACTCTGCTGACTCACACTTCCACAGAAAGCCATTCAGGTTTCAGAAGCATCAAAGATATCTGCCCAGGGACCTTCATCTCTTTGAGTTATTAGGTTTGCTTTACTAGAGAAGCCAACACAAAATCCTGTGTTTTGGGCATCAACAGGATTTGAGCTGTGGAACTCCTTGTTTCAGGGGCTGGATGCTATAAATTCTTGTAAGCTGAGTGAGTGAACAAATTCAAGGGAGAAAACCCCATCTAGAGCTACTGATAGTAGGAAATGACTTTGGCTAAGAATGCCAAATCTCTGGAGATGGAGAGAATATATTAAGAGGTGTCACTGCCTGCTTATCCTGTTCCTACATTCATCCTCTATTGTAGATATCCACTATTTACCACTGCAGGAGAAGGAGCACTTGCCTGGCTGGCTGGATGCTTTTATTTAGGCTAAGGCAAGCAACGCACCCTAAAACACACCTGTACCCCTAAACCACCTGAACAAACCTTCACAAGGCTGCCCACCATCACCACATTGCACCAGGAGCTGCAGCAAAGAGCCAGTGTCATGATGAATGGTTTGACTCTTGATACACTTCAGAGAGAGGGTCAGAGACCTGCATTTACCCTGTTAGCTTCAACCCCCAAGGGAGGAGCAGAGAATCGTCATCCCAAGCTCATTTATGACCAGCAAGTTGGAGAGCACAGCCAGAAGGCCACTGGCCTCAGATGGGCTGATTTCCCTCTCTCCCTGAGAGCAGGGACTGTGACACCAGCAAACAGAGCTGCACTCACCGTTTATCTGCATTCCTCAGCTTGGATGGGATGAATCCCAACTTCAACAATATACACGGAGAACAGAACCTGCACCTCATTGCCCTGTGTGATGAAGTAATGCACTGCTGGAGGCTCAGTCTTCCATCAGAATTGTTTTTGAGGAATGCCAGCACAGCATCTCTGTGAACACGCTGAGAAGGGCTGTTCTCAACCCTCCTGTGTCTTGGGCCACTCCAGGCAGGTTCCTGATCAAAATAACCCCTGCATTTGGCAAAAGGAAAAGCAAACAAGATCAGAGTCCCACTGTGATTCTAGGGAGAAGGATGTGCAGAGAAAGCCTCCCAAGGTCATGGCTGAGAAACCACATCCACAGCTGCACCAGCAGCTGTCAGGCTCTGCTGAGATGCCTTTGCTCAGGAGGTCTCTGGGACATAAAGGACATCACTGAGCACAGGGACTGGGTATGGACAGCATGGTTCAGGCTCCTGCGCCCTGGGCACAGAGAACAAAGCCCACCTGCTCATTCTCTAAAGGCAGAGCTGGGCAGCAGCCCTGCAGATACAATCCAGTCTCATGCTGGAAAAACCAAGGGAGGTGCTAAAGGCCAGGGCTTCTCCTTTTTTCCTTGACAGCTCTGAAACACCAAATATACCACAGCATCTGGCTAAGCAGCCTGGCACATGCTGTCGCTCCCTTGCCAGGGAGACTGACTGACAGATTAGATCAGACACACAGATAATGGGCTGGGACATCTTGAAACCCCATCTCAAGCTGATTCCTGTTTGCAGCATTAATCTCCAGTGACAGAGGGCCCCCCAACATGCAGAAACCAGCTGTGCAGCACTCTAAGTAGGACATCATGTCATACATGCTAAGGGGAGCATGAGGGACTTCTGAGGTGCCCTGGTGTGTGCCAGAGCAGAACATACCAATGAGAAACTCTGCCACTGATAGGAGGAAAGGCTGAAATGGCTGCTGTGAACAGTGAAGTGGAACAGAAGTCCCAGGATACAAATGGGAGGGTTGAAGTCTCCCTAAAGACAGACTGTGTGTAACCCATCACTAAACTTCCTACCAGCAGATGTACAAAGCACTTTCCTGTCACTGGGAGATCTCAGATATCTTTAAATGAATGCCAGAGCAGCCACAAATTAAAACCCTGATCAGGGAGGGTCATTCCCCAGAGCCTGCATTGCACGTGCAGTGATCCATCAGCCCTGATCCATCAGCTCTGATCCAGCACCCTGATCCAGCAGCTCTGATCCAGCAGCTCTGATCCAGCAGAGCCCTGATCCAGCAGCTCTGATCCACAGCCCTGCTCACAGTCCCGATCCAGCAGCCCTGCTCCACAGTCCTGATCCAGCAGCCCTGATCCACAGCCC
The DNA here is from genome assembly GCA_024865655.1 of Emberiza elegans. Lineage (NCBI taxonomy): Eukaryota > Metazoa > Chordata > Aves > Passeriformes > Fringillidae > Emberiza > Emberiza elegans. Next base: position 4,092,623 of record JALJVW010002397.1, read on the forward strand.
TGCTCCAGCAGCACTGATCCAGCAGAGCCCTGATCCAGCAGAGCCCCTGATCCACAGCCCTGCTCCAGCAGCCCTGATCCAGCAGCCCTGATTCAGCAGAGCCCTGATCCACAGCCCTGATCCAGCACCTTGATTCACCAGCCCTAATCCACAGCCCTGTCTCTCACAGCTGGCTGCAGCCACAGCCTCTCCCTCTCCCCCACGTTCCAGGTGACCTCTGCCTGATCTCCTCCTGCAATGCTCCATCTCCAGCCCCTGTGTCTTTCCTGGTGGCACATCCAGCCTCTGTCACAGAGCTATGAATCATGACAGAATAATAAGCTCGTTGATGAGCTGCACACAAGCCCAAAGGACCAGAATAAATCGCCACAAAGCCCTCTAAGCCGATTTATTCATTCAACAGTTTCTTGCTTTGACTCCAGCCTCCTCCAACTGGTGTCCAAACATTGTGGCAGTACAACAGCAAAAAGCAACTTTCTTTCAAGAGGTTCATTACTCTTGTCTTTTAGAGATCAAGAGATGAACTTGTAGAGGATTTGCAGCTGGCCTGCCAGCTGAATGCATCGCTGCCCTGGCTGACTGCCACCTTGCAGTGAGCCCTGGTAACATGTAAATGAACTGCTAGCACAGGCTTGCAGCACACAGCTGGCCAGGGAAAGATACTGCCTCAACTCCAGGGCCCTCCTGCCCCCAGGGTAGTGGGTGAGGATTTAATCCTGGGCCTCTCTTGGGGCAGAAGGACTTGCAAAGGTGAACACGGCTGTTTGCTGACTGCTGGTGCAGTGTAGAGTCATTAAAGGGGACCTTGCCCTTCCTTCACACCAAGCATCACAACACTCAGCACATAGCAGTCCCCCAGGCAGAGCTGCAGCCATGTGATAGCTGAGAATCACTCACCATGTATCCAGACAGGAACCAGAGGCAAGGCAGGCTGAACACACTGATCAAAGTCTGACTTTCTAGGTGGGTACACAGCTGGGACAAGAATCTTCAGATTCCTCCTTCCTGTCCCTCACCATCTTAGCTCCCCTCTCACCTTTCACCCAGACCCTCATGGCAATAGCTCAAGTCAGCTTGGTTGTTTTTTGCCTGTCTGTCCTTCAGGCTTACCCATTCCTGGGCTTTCTCCCCCAGGCTCCCCAGGATGCTGGCTGTAGAAGTTGTACTTCTGTAGCTTTTTCAACTTTGTCACAGCTCAGGTGCAGAGAATAAACAGAGCATGTGGTAACACGGGGCTTTCCCTTTGAGCAGCCACTCACAGAAATCCAGGTGAGTATCCAAGCCTAGAGTTGCTCCTTCTCAACCTCTCACACAGAGTGTGATCTACTATGACACACATGACACAGCAACTGGAGATCCCTGACCTGTTTCTCTATCTGCCCTTGAATTACCTGAATGGCTCAGGTAAAAAGGTGTTCTCCTTTTTTTTTTTTTTTTTTTTTTGTGGTGAGTAAAACTGTGCAATGACTCAATAATTCAGCCCAGTGGAACATTCACCTGGGATACAGAAAAGGGCCAGGGTCCCATGGCAGACTCCACTGCTGCTCCCTAAGCCTGTCTGTGACTGCCAGGTGCTACATGAATGCAGAATATTGCTCTCTTACAGATGATTTGGACAAGAACTATGAAGGCAGAAGCAGCAGGGCACAGCTATAAGAGAAGTGAGCACAAGATTAGCAAGCAGCCAATTTAGTGACTACCCATAAACCAGGCTGTATGAATAAGAGACATTAATGGAGCTCTCACAGGCCTTTGCTATCACTTTTTCACATGAGCATCACAGCAAAAGGAAGTCTTGTAAGTTGAGTCCCTTGATTCATTACTCCCTCCAAAGTCCTAAAAGCCCCACAGTGAGACAGAAAGCACCAAAACAAACTGCAAGCAGCTTTTCCCTGATCCAGAGGAGTTTTACCCTTTGGGAGGTAGTTGGCCATTTGTACTGATGTCCTCCCTGCCAAATCCACAAGATTTGCTGAAATCCCTCTGCAGAACAGTTGGCTTTCCAACTGTGTTGCCTTCATGCTGAGAGTATCCCAAATTTATCTCCATAGGGGAATGAGAGAAGACAAGAGAAAGGAATCCAGGTCTTGTTCAAAGGAATCCCCCTTTGCTTTCAAAAAAAGCCCAGGAATCTCTCAGTTGGTATTTTTGTCCATGGTTAAACACTGGTGGAAGGTGTAATGTGTGGCTTAAAGGAACAGCTCACTATCAATACAAAAAACTGCCAGGCTCACATTGCCTCTGCTTTGCAGGACTCTGGGCTTTGACAGGCTTTTCCAACTCCTTCTCCTCTACATAATTAAGGTGATTAGTTTTGCAATGCAGGATGGAATCACGTTCAACATCCTGTGGGCAGCAAGAAGCTAAAGCAGGGGAGAGAGAGGCACATTCTGCAACCAGAGGATAAATGGCTTTCCAACAAATTGTGGAGGAGGAACAGAAATTGCAAGGAAAGGAGAGGCTGGAAGTGAGAGGGGGAGCTATTCAAGTCCTGTAGGGTGCAAATTTTGGCAAAGTACTTGCTTCAGGATCAGGGTTGAGGTCCATTGAGCAGAGCAGCGGGGGAGAATGAAAACTAAATTAGCAAAGCCAAGGAATTCTCCCCTGTGTGCTCAGTGAGGCTCAGCTCAGCACCCACTGCAGCCACTGGAAATCTTCCAGGGGACTGCACTGACCCTCCAGGCCAGGCCTGGACTGGGAATCTCTAGGAGGAGCTGTCCAGGGCCCAGGGAAACCTGGAGTCTCTGAAGGTATCCCACACTCACAGGAATGTCTCAGCCCTGTGGGGGACAGGCCAAAGCCTCCTGCAGTGCAGGTGAAGCTCTGATCAGGACAGGAAACTGAGAGAAGTGGCTGAGCCCTGTGACTGCATGCTCAGTGTCCTTAGGAAGGACAGGGCCACATCTTCCTTGCACAGAGGGACAGCAGCGTGCCTGGCAGCTCAGGGAGCAGCAGGGGAGGCTGGCAGGGCACAGCACAAGGCACAGCTCAGTGTGTCCTGTGCTGCCACCCAGCCAGGCTCACCTTGCCCCAGCATGGTGCTGGTGGAGGCTCAGCAGTGCCTGAGCTGCCCACAGAGCAGGCAGAGCCCACTTGTGCTGCCTGGGAGAGCTCCTGCAGCAGGGCCACTCCTTGCATGTGAAACAGCCAATTTAAATTGGGCCCTTGCCTGTTTTCAAGAACAGCAGCCTCAGAGTGATCACACTGTACATACAAAAAGTTTTCTTCTTTTTTTTTTTTATCTTTAAAGCAGCTCTGGCACTGATTTCAAAGGCATGCAGGCAGTGTGGTGCTTTCAAGAATCCCTTGGATTCAAGAATCAAGAACCTGACTGGTTTGGGACACTTAAAGAGCCCACAAAGTGCTTTTGAATAAGGGACTTGGCCCCTTGAAGGCATTTTGTTGCTGTGGATCCTACAGCTGGATGGCTTCAAACTGGTTCCATAACAGAGATTGATCCAACACCTCATGGTATTCACTTCAGACATTTTTTTTCTCATTTTCACAGGCAAAATAACCACTTAAATTTGACTTTGCATCAATAAATTGCCTGAGATAATGGGATAGATGAAAAGAAAAGCTGACTAGCAGGAAAACACAATAAAAAGGTGCTTGACTGCATGAGTCAGTGCTGGCCTGTGTGTCAGCAGCACAATTAGTCCTCCCCTTGCAGGCCACATGGTTTCATGTTGTATTTGACAGACAAATCAATCCTCCTCTTCATCTAAGCACTGTCTGATGAATAAATCAACAAGGTCACTGGTGCTGCTGCTTCGCCCTTTCCCTGCCAGGCAGCTGGGGCTGGACCTGCTGCCTGCCTCCATCTGCTGTGCTTCCAACAGGATCCAGGAGTCCTCCTGGGGAGCAAGAGGAGCAGGTAAAACACACAGCTGGGCAGCACAAGTCCCTGGGTTTACTCCTGACTGCTGTGCTGTCTTGGACAAGTCACAGCAACCCTTAGGCCAAGCAATGCATTCATCCCACAGACCTGGGCAGGGGAGCCAGTGGGGGGAGAGGGGGAAATCAAGGAACAAAAACCAGAGGACATGATGCTGCTGGCATGGAGGGCAGGAGGACACACTGCACCCCAATCCACCTCAGCCCAGAGCCCTCCTGCCTGGCACAGCAGGCCCAGGGCTTTGCTGGAGAGCCCTCAATGTGCCATAAAGCAATTGCTGAGATGATCTGGGGCCCTGAGCTATTGATGCAATAACAACAATGGTGGCAGTCATTTACTCAGCACCAAGTATGCTTCAAGTGCTTGCAAACCACACTGGCAGATGAGGCTGCTGTCCCAAAGCACTCCCTGTGAAAGGAGAAGAGGGAGAGATTGGAAAACACACACAGGGGGATGGCTGAGAATGGCAGCACATCTGAGACCAGCAAGTGAAGCTTCTGGCAGACCTGTTACAAACCCAGCTGTGCTTTTTTTCTTTCACCCAAGCTGTTCCCATGATGAATTTACCTCAGAACTCCATACAAGACCAGCATCCTCTCCACTGCTCCACCAAGTAAAGCATTTCCCACATCTCCTCTAGTTCCCAGTTCACCATTTAGCACCCCTGAAATTCCTGCAGAATGGCATCCAGGACCAAAGTGGTTTTGGGGGCCCAGAGAAGGTGCTTCCCTCAGCCTGAGTCAAAGCCAGGGGCAAGAGGTGACCATGAGTTCTGTGGCAGCCACAGGAGGGGCTGGGAAAGAAGAGGAGGCAGCTGAGAAGGCAGAGGAGAGGGCTGGAGGGGGAAGGGGTGACCCAAAGTCACCAGGCCTGAAGTCAAGCGAGGAGAGTGTCACACCTCTGACCTTGTGGAGAGGATTCCCTGAGAGAAGATCACATATCCCCTGCCCAGGCATGGGCAGCAGTGCCATACATAGGAGAAGCATGGCTGAGGGCTGCACGTGACAAGACTCCACCCTCGGAGGGAGGCATTTTCTCATTCACACCCCCTGACCCTGCCAGTCCATTCCCCAGCCCACCATGCCCAACACTGGCTGTCCTCCTTCCCAACCTGCTTCTGCACACCCTCCCTCTTCCCTGCCAAGCTGACAGGCTGCTTCCAGCACCCAGGGAGCTTTTTCCTTTTCCTAGGCAGTGAAGTCCCTGGAGAAAGGCCCTTCCCTTCCCTCTGAGAGCCTCTGATGCCATGGGAGTCAGTGGCTGCTCCATCCCTGCTTCTCACCCACACATCCATATGATTTGTGGATGTGCTGGCACACAAACACTTAGGAGAGCTGTAGGAAACTCATGCAGGGCTAACCCAGCAGCCTGGTACAGCAGGAGAGCCCTGAATACAAACAGCTGTGAGGAAAAAAAAACCAGAAAGCAGAACAGAAGGGAGAGCAGAGGCAGGAGGAAGAGACAATGTGGACTTGCAGGAGAACAGAGGAGTCAAGCAGTGCATCTCAGCACAGGGCAAAGGATCCAGCAGGAGGAAAGTAAGAGCCTGATTGAGTCCTTGGGGAAATGACCTGTAAATCAGTCCCTTTTCCTTGATATTAAAATGAGAATGACACCTCAAAGCTAGTGGCACCTACCACTAACTTTGTCTCCTGGAATGGGCCAGGAAACCCTGCTCCTGAGAGAACATTGTGGCCTGGAGAAGTGTTTGTGTGCTCACCATACCAAGTGGCCACCAAAGAGATAGGAGTTACTCCCAGGAGCAGCAGCAGAGCAAACCCTGTGCCTGAGATGGGCCAGCCAGAGCAGATCTCTGACATCCTCCCTGGGGCATCCGCTGAAAGCTCCATTTAGATACAAAGCAAGAAGAGGAATGCTGCAATGCCTTCTGTGTCATGCAGCAACTGAAACCTCTTCTGCTGGAGCCCACGAGCTCTCAGAACAGCTGGCTGCCCTCACTGGCTGTTAGCCACAACATCAAAGAAAGGCCATGCCAGCTGCTGAAGAGAGAATGCCCATCCAGTAATGAAGGATGACTAACTGTTAGGCCATTGGTACAGATATTAATTACAAATACAGCTTTCTGCCATGCAGGCATTCTAGCAATCATGTAAACAACAAGTTCAACTGCCTCTTTCCATCAAATTGATGGAATAAGAAGGCAGTCCTCTGGGCTAGCATGAATCACCAAAATGCAGCCACCCCCAGGGTGGGATGCAACTGTGTGCAGTGACAGCACCTAATCTATAAAGGCAGAAACAAGCATGACTGTACCAGCCACAACACGAGACAGAAGTGAAACAAGGCAGAGAGCACCAAAATTCCTCCCTGCCACAACTTTCCTAACATGAGAGGAGAGACACCAAAAGCAGGGCTCCTGTTACTAACCCCGCCCTTGATGCACAGTGACCCTTGCTGGTGACTCCAAGGGCTGAAGGCACCTCAGAGGCTCACACTCCTTGAAGACATCCCCATTACCAACCCTTTGCTCCTTCCTCACAGGTCTAAGTGTGCCAGGGGCTGAGGATGTTGCAAGGACAGAGCAAAGCACCAGGAAGATGCAGAGCCTTGGACTTGGCACGAGGTTTTGCTCCATACCCTGCACTTGTACCATCCCTCCCCACACAGGCCTCCCACAGCCAGGAGCTCGGTGGGAGCAGAGATGTCTGCCTGCTGCTGCTGCCTTGTTCTGGGCTCCCTGCACTGCCTCTCTGCTCACCCAGCACTGAGGAGCCTCCTGTGTGTCAGCTCCAGCACACCAACGGGCACAAAAGCTGCTGCCTTCTCTCCTGTGGGTCTGCTTGAGCACCGAACACCTCCCCTTCCCCTCTCTTTTCACAGTCTGGGTGTACAGGTACTCAGCAGATGCTGAGCTGTAAATCCAGTTCCAAGACAATAAATTCAGCTTGCTGAAAACACACACTCATTGCCAGTGAGCACAGGAACCCAGGGTTTTGCAGACAGCAAGGCTATTAAATGCTGCTGTCACAACAGGTTTATTTGACTGCATCAGCTTGTGTAGATATAAGCAAAATGGGATTTAGTCCTGCTTGGGATCACCCCCAGCACTGCAGCCTGGGAGTACAGGCAGTGGCCACTGCCTGCCAGCTCACAGTTGCCTGCTCAGGGGCAGAACACACAGCACACTCATCAAGCCATCAACACAAGAGTAAAACCAGGCCCCAGGTCCATGAGCAAGGCTAAGCTTTACAGCTGTTGGTTTTTTTTTCCTGTCCATATCTAACTTGAGAGGCAGAACTACTCCAAGTTGAAGCTCTCAAAGGAGTGTCAGGAAACAGCAAGGTCCTGCTCTCCTATAAATGCAGACAAGTCTGCAGGCAGAGGTGTGGACAACAACCTCCCCAGCAGGATATGGTCCCACAGCATTTGAGTCAGGCAGTTAAAAACAGCTCTATTAATAAATCATCAGGCAAGAGTAAGATAACAAATCAGGTCTGAGGTCAGTCCAGGAAATCCAAACAAGGCTCAGTTCAGGAAAGGGCTGGAAGCAGATCCAGTGGAGCTCAGGAAAGGGCTGAGGCCCAGGGCTGGTGGGTAGAGGTGGATGGAGGGCCCAGGTGAGGGTGATCAGGGCAATTAAAGCCTGTTAGAGCACACTGCCCTGCCAGGGAAACACTGTGTTCTGGGGCACAGCTCTGCTGCCCTGTTCCTCAGGAAGAGTTTTCTGAAGGGAACAGGGCTGCTTGAACTTGTTCCTTCCTTCCAGAGCTGCTGTCAAAGAATATTGAGCTGAACATGATGAGGAAGCTGCAAGAGATGGCAGACTCTGAAGGAGGAAGGGAAGATGAGAGAAGGGAAGAAAAGGGAAATTAAGAGCCAGAGAAGGCAGAGGACAGATTATAGCCAGTGGACAGAAGCAGGAAATCCTTGCTACTCACTCACACACATCCCTTCCTCCAGGCCCCACTGAGGTCCCCAGCCAGCCGTGCCATGCCACAACAGCAGCTTTCCTCTCCAGTGCAGACAGGACAGGCAGGCAGCTGGGACACAGCACCTCTGTGACCCACTGATCCTATTTCCCACTTCAGCACTGGGATTAAGAAAGGGACAGCTTTCAGCAGGCAGCATAGTGGGAGCATCTCTCTTGGGACCATGGAGGAAACATCTCCTCTGCTGAGAATCCCAGGAAGAAATTTTGCTGCAGGACATTTAGAGAGGTGACCCAGATCCCACACGGATGCTGAGCAGATGCCCTGTTACAGTGACCAGCTCTTGCTGCAAATAGCTGAAGTTTATTCCTACCAACTTCCAGGGGAATTTGAAGGAGATTTTCTTGTTTCACACAGCTTACTTCACTAAACTAGAAATAAATTGGACCTTGTTTTCCTGGAGCATTCAAAACAAAGTCAAATTCCCCATGTGCCCAATGACCATCGCTTCTCCTGCTGATCCCCACGCTTAGAGTGAAATTTGGGCTCTCTCTGGAAAAAGGATTTACCTTGCAGAAAGAGCCCAGGATCAGTTTCTATCCCAGTGGAAGCCCTACAAAGCCACATCACTGCTTAGTTACACAGTGATGCAGCCCCATGAGACTCACTGCCAGGTCCTCCCAAGCTGGAAAAGCCAAGAAGTGAGATCAGATCTGAGTGCAAGAGGACAATGAGAGCAGCATGAAGCACTGGACTGAAACAAGTGACAGGTGAATCAGGCCTTGCATGTGGAGGCTTCACAATTTTTAGAGTCTCTGCAGAGCTACAGACAATAGAGCTGGGCCCACAGGTGGGGGGCACAGAGAAGAAAACAGGGTCAGAGCAAACACTAAGCAACATGGACAACGCTTTTGACTTCAGCCAGGTGCCCACTAGACAGCTACCTGGCTAAGCAGGGCACACCCAGCAAAATTCCTCATTTCTGCTTTTACATTTCCAAAGTTGCTGGGGGGTGTATTTCTAAATTCCACTTTAAATTAATGTGAATCAAGTATTGAAATCCCGATGGTAACTTGGCAAATCTCTGCTTTAATATAGAGTCTGCCTGTAATTAATATCTGATTGTGGAGCTCTGGGATGTTACTGCAAGGAGGTCACTGGAGCGTCTTTGGCATTTTCCTGAAGGCCTCAATTCAGGCTGAACAATAAGGAAATCCCATGGGGTAAGCACAGCAGTTTGTGCTTTCAAAAGGATGCAGCCCCCCTCCATACCAGCTTACACAAGGAGGGCTCAGCCAATGCTCCTCATGCCCCTGGGAGCCCAGGAATTACTTTTGAATTGTATTAGCAGGCCCACTGTCAGGGTCCAGAACTCATTTTGCAGCATTCAACACCTCACTTAGGAAACCTGACAAGCTGTGCCAATCAAAACTGTGCAGGAAGACATTCTCAGTGCATGCTCCTGCTGCAGCAGCTCTGTTATCAGCCAGGCCAAGGGCCCAGCCACTGCTGTCCAGCAGGAGTGGCTTCATTTCAGCGTCTCCATGCACAGCTATCACAGGACTGAAGTGCCCCATTGCCCTGGGCACAGTGACCCTGGCCCTCCCCACAGCAGAGCAGCTCTCTGAGCTGCCCTCCCCAGCCAGGGCTCCTGCAAGGAGCAAGGGCCCCCAGGGCACAGACCTGGGATATTCCCAGGGGAAATGGGGAAATGGTGTGAGCAGGACGCTGTCAGGTGTGCTGTGTAACTGCAGCTTACACTCACCCTGAACAATGGCTGCCTTAAATCAACAGCAAATAAGATGCTGAGAAGCAGACAACAAAACAATGAGGAGTGGATGAGGAGAGACCAGGAAGGAGTACTTGGAGCTTCTAAATAAATCTGACAGGGAATATTCATCTTAAATCAGGGCTGCCACAAGCTAGCTGGAAATCTGCCTGGCCAATTTTCCTGTCATCTTGCCAGTTGCTGGGGAGACAGATGAATTTGCCAAGAGTGGGTTTTTTAATATCCAAGACCAGGATTTGTTGCACAAGCCCAGACACACTGTACATGTCCAACTGCAGTGACAACCTTGGTTCTGCTCATCTTTAACTGCTCTCCCAACAGAGCCACACAGGTGTTACATCAATTCCCAAGATAGGCCCACACTTATTTAAGTGGAGTCAGGAGAGCTGTGCAACTAAAGCATGGACACAGTGCATGCTGCACCCCCTGTGACCCAGGATTTAGCATAGAATCACCACAGACAGCTCTCAGCCCCAGTCTGGACACATTTTTGTTGTGGGTGTGAGCAGAGATGAGATGCCATCTATGCCAAATCACTCCCATCTTGGTGACCTTCCAAAGCCTTTTCACGGTTTCCTTTCAAGAGCCACATTGGCCCACAATTGTCCACAAAGCTCCCACAGCATCTCGGCACAGAGAATCACGTAAAAACCCTGAATGCACCATACAGCAAGGGAGAGCAAACAGGACAGATTCAGGATTGCAGGTGGAATTTCCAGGATGGACACTTTTAGCACAGACAGCTTGACCCAGCCTAGGTACCAAGCAGGCTGTGTCTCCCCTCAGACAGCTTTTAACACATGTCAATTAAATTTTGGCAATCGTGCATAACCTTGTGAAGCTGAGGCAGCAGGTGCTTTAAGCCAAGAGAATGGGGCTACCAGCACTGACAGCTGACCTCAGACAGCTAATCTGGGAAGAAAAGGATTTTAACTGGTCAGAAACTGATCTTTTTCAGGAAGGAATGAGATTTTTCCAAGGCATTCCGCTCCAGCTTTATTTAGCCACTGGGAAGCCAAGATTATAAACCAGCTTCAGTAGGACCAAATCCAGATAACCTTAACATATCCAGAAATCCAAGTCCTCCCCAAAAACATGCACAGCTCATGGAGAACAAGAGTTAAGAAGAAAACAGCAATTTTTTGCCTGGCATTTGCATAGTTGGATTCTAGCCTGGAAATAAAGGAATATAGAAAAACACTTGTAAAAATACAAACATGATGTGTTCAAATCATGCTTCCATTGACTTTGAACAGTGTTATGCCTGGAGTGAAATGGCTCTGCTGAGCTTAAACTTGTCCTCAGAAATGCATTCTGAGTTCTCAGCAATGCCATGGGAACCACACGGGCATCTCCAAGGGAAGAATTTGGCCAACTCCATTTAACTATTTAAAATTCCAGGGTTATTTGCAGAATACAGGCCAGAGTCCCATAAAAGCAAAACAATTTGAAGAGAAAGATATTGCAGAATGACTGTGAAATGGCAAACTGCACCCTCTCCTCTCATCAAAAGGCATCCGTTTACAAAGTGATCAGCACGGGTATTGATTCAGGCAAGGAAGAGGCAATATTTACCTAAGCACCTGCACTTATGATGTGTCAACCCACCAAACAGCCTGCAAGCCCAGCAATCATTTACCATGGGAGAGGAGGCTCTATCATTTCAGCCTTAAAAGAGTCATGAAGCAGCAGATAGTGTACTCCAAAGTGTGCATTTTGGCAACGTGGGAATAAGTCATTCTGTGCTGGAGCCAGAGCCTTCTGTTCTGGGTCACGTGGACTCCAATGAGCTGCTAACATCCATTCTCGTGTGCTTTTCTCCCCCTTGTCACTGCAGTCATCTCTTAAAAATCCCCGTGCCTGGGACTTGAGCAGGAATTTCTCTCCCAACTTTCTCACAGGCAATAAAAAGCAAGCGCAGAGCTCAGCGGAGAAAGCACAAGAACCATTTATGCCTCTTCCCACACTCTTGTCATGTTTCTCCCACAGCCCCCACCTGCTGAAGCCAGCCTGGGTGTTGTGAACAGCCGAAGAGGATGAGCAGGGGTTTAAGCTCATCCTGGAGAGTCCCCAGCCCTGCACTCATGTGCTGCTCAGTTCAATCCACCCCTGCTAACTGAATCCCCCTGTTCCCACATGCCAACCTTACAACCAGTTGTTTAACAGCTAACTCCAGGCATAAAAGAATTGGACATGTAAGGAATGAGACTGGGGCTCTCAGCAGAGAAATCTGCAATATCAGGGATCAGTTTAAAGGGCCTGAACCACCTCCCAGAGCAGATATTGATGTTTCCAGAACATGGTTTCCTGGGCTGCCTTTAATAGCATTTTCCAGAATAACATCAGTGTGCTCATCACCCCCAGCATCCTGCAGTCCCTGCAAAGGTAAGGAGGGGTGCTGGACTTCAAACACCATTAACCCAGAACAAGGCTCACTTTGGAAATAGGGACCTATTTGTTTGAAAATGCTTTTGTGGTGAATGGCATCTCCTCACCACTGAGAAAGCCAATCTGAACCCCAAAGAATTCTCAGCACAAGGCAAGCATGTTCTAAAAAGCACACACTGCCCAGTGGTGATTATTAGGACATTTTATGTGCCACTAGGTAGTGTTTGGAGGTCGATACCAGAAAATGCACACAGGCAATCCACAACCAGCACCTCCAGCCTCTGTGCTGGCAGCAGAGGAAACCCAGGAAAGAAGATAGCAAATGCAGATGTAAAATGTTCTCCTATTAGTTCCCTCTTGTCAGTGACTGGAACAGAAAGGACCTCATCCTGAGAGACAAGCAGAACATTTTCCTGCTCTGCTTACACAGGACCTTTTGGATTCAGTCCCACCTCAGTTTTGTCACCATAGCAGGACTCACACAGACATTGCAGGACATCCCCAGTTTACCACTCTCCTATGCCAGGGCTGGCTCCATGACACAAGCACTGCCCAGCAGAACAGGACAGAACCAGGGCACAGCTTGCACTCCTTGACAGGCACAGAGAGCATTTCAAGGCCCCCCAGAAGAGTCTCAGCCTTCATCCCGTCTCTCAGCACAAGCCCTTTTCAGAGAAAGACTTGGGTGCTTCTTTCCTGCCAGCCCTGAGCTGGAATGGCCAGGCTCCACCAGCCAGTGGGACAGCTGGGTCACACACATTGGCACCACAACAATAAAGACAGAGTCACCCCTGTGCCACTTGGTGGCAGGGATGTGTGGGATGCCAGCACAGCTGTGGCAGAGCAGGGTGCACATTTGCAGCAGAGTGCAATGCCCAGTGTTCCAGGCTGGAGCTGGCACACCCTCAGCAGGCATGGCCACGAGACACTTCTCATTCCCAGGCCATTCCAGCACACTCTTCAACAGCTCTTTCACAATTTCATGTGTTCCCAGAGCTGCAGAGTTTTGAATCATCTCTGAAAAACCTCTTCAGCTGCTTGTGAGCTACAGAATGATGAAAAGCACACTTTGTGGTGGGAAAAAACCCCCAACAAATCTCAAAAGCCTTGCAGCCAGAAAGTGTGGCTGGTGCTTGAGACCTGACACATGGCGCCTCAATGAGGAGCCTCTGCTTCCCTAAATTGGAAAAAGTTGGGCTTTGATTTAACCAAGTTATGAGTGGATGAAAATTGCATACTTGGTATGCAATGTAGGAGAAGCCTTTGTGCAGTCTTAACTCTGCATTAGCATATTCTAAGTCATTTAATTAAGTGTTGCAAATTGTTTTTCTGTTAATTATTTCGGTATTGGACATTATTATTTTCCCTTTTGGAAGACAGAATCTATTTCATGAGGGTTAATAATCCTGCTAACTCTCTTTCCCTTAACTGTTCATTGCTGCTGATAAGGTTCCATGTGCTTTTGTCAGACTGTAGGCTTCTAGCTCATTTATAATTGGATACATCCTGTACCCAGTATCTCTAGAAGTGCTGATATGATATCCCAGATGGTAATATTCCCTCTTTTCTCTGTGTGTAATTTCACAAAAAGGCCCACTGACAGCTAGTGTTTAAAGGAAATTCATGTAAGCAGACATGGTAGGTGATCTGATCTGCTTTCTATTAGGGATGGGTAAATCCATTCCGATGAGGAAGAAGCAAAGAAGAGTGAATCAGAGCCAGGGAGAGGCACCTGGGAGTCCTGGGCTTTATTCCCAGCACTGCCACTGATCTGTTACAGAACCATTAAACTGCTCCACCTCAGACTTCCTCATCTAAAATGGGCTTATTATTGACTGTACCTACCTGGTAGGTGCCTAGTGGGGATTAACTAATATTTGGAAACACTTGGAGAACCTCTGAGGGAAGGTACAATATAAATGCAAAGCAGTTGCACTGCTGCGCTATTAACTGTTGACAGCCTGCCCTGCTCCTTTTTAACTGCCTGCCCACAGACCTGAATCAACAATGAGTGCCAAGAATTAAGATGAGGAACAGCCCCAATCAAAAAGTCATCCAGAGGGGAGTCCCCATGTCTTTTCCAAGGAGTGTGTCTCCCATCTGCCTTGCTATTAGTACACAAAAGCAAAGCTCTTCATGCAATAAGGGGCTGCTCAGCAAACCATAAAGAGCTGAAGGCATTATCAGGACTAAACACACATTAAATTCTTCTCCCATAACTTATTCAAACATTTCACATCTGCAAAGCTGAGCTGGGAATCTCAGAAGAAGGATCTCACTCTCTGTCCCATGGTACTCTCATCTACATCTTCTCCCAAAAATTTATTTGTGACCTTTTAGCTGGTTTCATTCCTGCAACCTGAGACCATTCTAAACCTCTGCAGGAAAAAAAGAACAAAAACCCAGTGAGGACAATAGTTCTCAACTTTCAGACAGCAACTGGTCCCTTCCTTCTGCAAAATCATCCACATTCCCCATACAAGAGCAACAAAGCACAGGACAGTAAGGCAGTAATTTTTCAGAAGGCCTATAGGCTGAAAGAATAGCAGACATTGCACTAAAAAACTAATGTATTTTAACCTCAAAGCATCACATAAACATTAACCTCATCAGCCTGAGCTCTAAGATGTGATATTATTCTTTCCATTCTGTAGAACAGTCTAAAAGATTGAGGAGCACCTTGCTCTGAGATGCACTCCAAGCAGCCTGAAAAGGCACTGCCCCTCTTCAGCCTCCTTCCCTCTCTCTTCACCCAAAGGTGTTTATCTTTCTCTTAAACTCACACACGTCCCAAAGTAAATTAGAAGGCCAGGGCAGCAGGCAGGGCCAAAGGCTAGCACACAAATTTACTGTGCTGTCTCCAGTCTCCCAGCAGCCTTTCCTGAGTCCTAATAAAGATATCTGAAACAAGATGCTAATGCTGGATTATCCAGGTAATCTCCCAGAGTTACTTCCCTGGTTTGCCTGGTTATAAATAATGAATTAGGCCTTCACTTATTATTTCTCCTGCCCTTTGGGGTCGCTGTGAGGCTAGGGAAGGAATGCAAATTTTAAGAATATTAGATCCATTTATTAATATCAATTTCTGCCAATCCTGCATGAGAGATGTCCCTCGCCCTGTGCGTGCTACTGATACTCTGAAGGGGCTGGGATGTTAATGGCATGGATCTAATAGCTATGAACTGGCCCAGCCTTACTCACCATGCCCAGAAATTGAATTTTAAAAAGGCAGATGGGTGCTTCGTAAGTGGAAACAGAATCATGTGCCAGTTTTCATTTCTTTTCCATTCCTGAGCACTGGTGAAATGAAGTCTCCCCACTAGCTTTGTCCACATAAGCCTGTTGTACCAATTTAGTGCCCATCTTCAGAGGCCCTGTTCTTCCCACACTGGATTTCTAAAGCACCACCTTAACCCCTTCTCTGCTGAAGAGAATTCAGCTGCACCCATTCAGCTGAACACAGCCACAGCAACCACCCAGGCTTCCAGGGATCCTTAGGGTGAGAGAACAAGATCTGTCCCACAGCCCCTTCACTTTCTCCCTCTTGCCTTATTCCATCTGCTCTTTGATAGAAATGTAATTAATTCCAGCCATAACTATGAGCATGCCTGCAGCACTCACTGTGCTGGAAGTCCCAAGCTGAGCCTGTCTCAAGGGACTGGGATTAATTTCACTACAGTCTGAATGCTGGCAGGCTCCTTAGTGCACACAGCTTTTACCTCAGCCTGCCCACGGGTCCTTTGGCAGCACCAGCAATCACCAAGAGCTACAGCAGAGAGCTCACAGGTGTCAGCATTCCCCACAAACCCAGACAAAATGCTGCCTCTTCCCTTCCTGCACCAGTGGGAACATGAGCACTCCTGATAGGCTCCAACCATTTAATTACCTTAATGAGTCTCATAATAACTTCAAAGGCCCCTCACTAAAGGGATCAGTCACCAGCCATCAGCTGAAGGGAGTAGAAGCCATGGAAGCAAGAGCATTAAGTTTCTATAACTTGAATATAGATGCATTTTTGAGAGCCCAGAACTGCTCAGAGCTGGGCTGGGCAGGACATGGTGGGATCACTGCTGAGCAGTCTGCATGAGCTCTCCTGCCAGACACAAACTGAGGCTTCAGCGAGACCCTCACCAGTGTGCACCTCTTCAGCAAGAGGCTCAAAGAGCAGGCCAGGAGCTTCAGGCACAGAGATCACTTCTGTGCCGACATCTTGGGACAGAATTCCTTTTCATTCCAATCTTCAGGGTTTGTTTCAGCCAACTCTTGAACTCCAGGCATATCCTCAGAGAGGCCAGGCCAGGTGCAGTCACTGTCCCTAGCTGGGCAGTGAGGGCATCCTTGTGAACACAATTTCCTCTGGAAGCCTCCCCTGCATCTCCCTCCTGCAACACCCGAGGCCTGCCCAGTGAATGCAGCAGCACACTCCACCACACTCTCCCTTCAGACTCCAGATTGTGCTCATGTTGCAAAAATAATTGGAAATCTCAGCCAAAATATATGAGGAAAACAGATTTTGCAGTGCAGAGTTTCTCTAGGTTTCAAAATACTTCTGAAATCTTTGTAGAGTCAAGAAATGTGCTGTTTTATTCCTTCCCCACTTTAATGTTGTTTCATCTACACCTTTGAAACATGGATCTCCTTTCTTAAGTATAAACACAGCTCCTCAAAGCCCTCTTATGCTTAAAATGCACTTTTCAATATCAGCCACACATTTGAAACCAACCAGAGAGTGTTGAATGGCTGCATTGAAAGTTGTTAGCACAGCTAAAGGGAACAGGCCTGAGTGATGATGCCCAAGCAATGGGCAATTGTCACTGGAGATGTTTCCCTGGAGCATATTTCATGGCCCTAAGGATTTGCAGCTGTTTCCCATTTGCTCATGGACCCTCTGGAAGTCAATGGCAGAAATTAGAGCCTTCCTTTCCTACAGAGTGCAAGGCTGGCTCATGAGGAAAGAGCAGGCTGCCACAGCCCTTGAATTAGGACTTGACATTGCCTTTGAAGCACAGACCATTTGTTCCCCTTCCCTCTCAGGTGGCACACCTGAGTCCCTCGGGGAGGGCTGCTAAAGGGAAGTGAGGCTGTGAATGAGCAGAAAAGGCAGATGGCTACAACTGAGGGCTAAGCCAGATGCACTTCTGAATTCTGCTGCCAACTGAAAGCCCACCCCTTGGAGCCTGGGGGATTTCAGCCATGGCCTCAGTGTGAGGTCGTAACAGTGGATATCCTCTCTTTCCCAGGCCTAGGTGATGGCCACAGAGGAGCTGTCTTGTCAGGGTCTCTGGCTTGTCAGAGTGAGCCTGAGAAGAGTTGGAAAGTCTCTTTTCCCAGCCCAGCGGTCAAAGGAGGAGTCAGAGCTCTTAATTTCTCAGTCTCAAGGCTGTTTATTGTATCTTATCTGTAAAATTCTTTCTCCTGTCCTGCTGAGGTCTGCTCAGCAAGACAGTCCAGGCACTCTGCCTGCCCCCAGGGCATTGTTATCTTTTTAAACTAAAAACTACGTGTACAATATTTACAATTACTTCCCAATACCTATCACCTATGTTAGACAGTGAGCTTCTACTCTAAACCAGTCTCTAAGTGACAACATCACAGCACAAGATGGAGGCCAAGAAGAAGAAGGAGAAAGGCTGGACACACTCAGATCCCTCCATCTTGCCCCCCTGAATCCCCACTCTAAAAACCCCAAAATCTACTTTTCACCTTGTGATAAATTCACTATCATTGTACTTAATTTCTCATGGCTTTCAGATCTTCATCTAAGGTTGGTAACTTGCTCCACGGGTCATAATCAAAACCACAGGGGCATCTTGGGCTCTGTGCCAGGATCTCCTGGCAGGGGTCTTGGCTGCTCAGGACAGCCAGAGGGATGTCCTGGTCCTGACACTGTCTGATCACCACACCTGAGGCATAACCCCCTAGGACTGCCTGGAGACATGCTCACCACCCATCCTGAAGGTTTCCTTGCAATGTTGATGTATTTGGGATTCCATCCCTTGAATATGCTATGAAATTTGTTATCTTGTAGCCTTCGGAATCCCACAGGAAGCTTGGGAAGGATCAGAGGGAAGTGTGGGAAACATGGAGGGCAGAACACTGTGCTGTTCATATCTTGTAGCCCAGAAGAAAGGAAAGTCTCCAGACCAGTTCTACATCTCACTGACAGCCAATATGAACATTTCAAACCTGATGTTGATCAGCCAGAGCTGTAAAACAGTGAGAACACACACAAATTGCTGCTGCTTCTGGTGAATTTTGTATGAAATGGTGTGATCTCAGAGGCCTATGAATGATGTATTCAAAGGCCAGTCCCAGACCCCAGAAATGCAGGAGCAAGCAGTTAGATCCCATGCACTTGGGAAAACAGGAGCAGGCTGAGCCTTGCCGTGTTTCTGAGGCAACTAAAACAAAACAGACAAAGGGAGAGAGATATTGAGAGAGAGGGGGCAGGAATTTCCTCATTGCACATTAGAAATACTACAGAAAGGTTCAATTTTAAACCCACACACCACAGTGTTTGCCATCATTCTTTGTGGATCACTTGATACCATCCCACCAGCCCCAGCATCCGAGATCAGCCTCTGCAGATCAGCCTGCAGCAGCACCAGGCTCCCACCTTTCACAGCCCCAGAGGTAAGGATGTGCAAGATCCCGGGCCAGTCTGGTGGGATGGGCAAGGTGGCAGCTGATTATGCCCCTAATATCATTCATCTGGAGACATTTCTCATGCAGAGGAAAACCCAAAATACATTTAACTGCATCTTGTCTGCTCCAGCTGCTCCTGGAGTAGCTACACTCAGCTCACAGCCACCCTTGTCACCTCAAACTGGCTGCAACCACTGTTGGCATGGTCTGAGAGCAGGGCAGGCCCACAGCAGGGCCAGCTCCCACCTCCCCCTGCCAGCTGAAGTGAGTGGCATGAGGGGGAGGATTTTCTCCCTTCTGTGCCCTTCAGCCACATCATTCACCTCCTGCCCAAAAGTGGCAATAGTGCAGATTTTCAGGCAGGGCCAGAGTTTATCAGTGGCTGCATATGGCTGATGGAGTGGTCCTTGCAGTGTAAGGTCTCTGTTCACTTCTGTAATACTGTGGCACACACTCCTCTCCTGAGCACAGGTCAGGTTTTAAACAAGGACAGAGGAAAAGCAAGTTTAGATGCAGAGGATAAGACTGAGGCAGTAGAGATTAGAGCAGGCAGAGGAAAGCTGAAAGTCATTCTGTGGCATCCCATTGCCGTCTATCTGACAGACCTGGCTTTTAAACACCCCTCCCATGTGTCACTTTGGGCAGCGACTGCTCCATGAATTTATTTACCAAGGCAATCCAAGAAGAAAACAAAGGGGAAAAAAAACCACAACAGGAAGTTACTCAGATTACAAGTCTGCACAATTAGAACCTTGATATTTCTGGCACTGTAAGACAGAGGCACATTAATAAATAATACTTTGCTCTTTTACAGCACTTTTCCTCTAATGATCTCCAAGCAATTTACAAGTTTTTGTTAGCTGAGCTTCACCAAACCCCTGCAAGGCAAGGCATAGATAAATTGAGTCCCTTTGCTCCCAGCCAAAGTTAAGATCTCTGGGAAGGAAACAATGTGATCCACCAAAGCAGCTCTGCCAAATGCATACAAGTACAAAAATAAGCCAACGCAGCATTTTTAACTGTTCAGCAATATCTAAAATACCAGCTCAAACTGAGCTTCACCATGCTGAAACTACCTGACACACAGTAATGATATTCCTTGAGCCAAGGACACAAGACATGCAAAGAATAAAAGAATGTGGGGTCAGGACAGATAGGAAACCACCCAAGCAGTGTGTTGCATGCATTGCAGTGCTCTAATCAACACACAGCATGCCCTGGCTGCTGGGGCTGGCATTCTTTGCACAAAGGATATTTTCTGAACACCTGAGCTACCAGGGCCTGGACTTCCCTCAGGAAGGAGCTATGGCAGCATCTCTGGTATCCAGGGCCCAGGGCAGCAGATGGCAGCAGGGCTGGGTGGCAGCCAGCTGGCTGGGCTACATGGAGCTCTTTGGGCAGCTGACCAAGGCCTCCAGATGACAGGAATGTCACCCAGGTGAGGACTGCAAAGCTGAGCAGATTCACAACTACCCAGAGGAGCCTGGAGCTGAAGTGGATGTAGGTTTCAGTCCCTGTATCACTCTGGAGTCCTTCCTTCCACTCTTTTATCCCTGTAAAGTGTGAGATTGTCTCATGCACTCTGACAAAGAAAAGTCCTTCCTCCTGGGAGCAGGAAAAGCTGCTGGGTTAGGACAGGGGGACCCCAAAGGCTGGAAGTGCCTTCAGGCCACAGCCCCTGGCTGATCCCTGAGGGCCTCACACTAACACCATGATCTCCCTGAGCTCCTGGGAGCTGCAGGAACCTTCTTGCCTCTTTTGCCCTTAAAGCTCAAGAGATTGACCTTTGCTTATTCTTTCCCAAGCTTGTTAGAGCCAGGTCCTGAGAGTTCTGACTAATGATGGCTGGGTTTAGTGCAGACCAGGCTGTGCTGCAGTCAGAACAAAGCCTGATGCTGTTCTGTGTGAGGAGGGGTGCAAAGGCAGAGAGATCCCTGTGGTTTTTTGCACAGGTTGGCTTCTCCAAGCCCAAAACTGCAAGTCAAGCACAGCAGAGGGGCGCTGCATGACTGCTGGGTGGGCTTGCTGCTCACTCTCTGGCCTACTGCCAAAACCAGCTGATTTACCACCCTGTCAAGAAGAGAAATTAGATGCCCTGCTTAGAGGTTTATATTTATTGGAATAGAAAAAAAAACTCAACAAAGAACCTACTTGGTGACTGCTAGAAATATGTGTAAGCCAGTTAAACACACTTTATAAAACCTTACAACAATAATACACTTTTACTGAAACAATCACAGGAGCAATTTCACCTGTACTTACTGTCCAGTCATCTGAGCACAAACAGCCCTGAGATTTATGTGCAAGTGGAAACATAATTTCTATTATCTCCCACATTAAACTTGGCAATGGAAAATCCCATGCCTGGAGTGCAAAATCAATTTCAATAACCAGAATAGCAAGAAGTCAAAGGCAGGACTTGGAAAGGACATGAGATTTTCAAAAAGCCAGACAGCTTTCTTTATAATGAGAATGCCACTGGGATAGGATGGGATGGGCAGTTGGACGTTCTGGCTAGATTTTCTCTCTCAGCATGAAATATTGCTGTAGTTACATGAGGCGGGTTCTGGACCACAGTGGTGGCTCTCAAACTTTGTTTTTCCTGTCAAACCCCACACTTGGGACATACAAGACAGGAGAGCAATGGCTGAGCTGCAGGATTTAAGGCTGCTTTTCACAGCTAGTCCACAATGCTGGCTCTGAGGCAGGGCCAGGTGTGTCAGAACAAGTTGTGCTCATTCCTACAGGAGGTGACCTGCCCCCAATCCCAATCCCCACTGCAGCAAAGGCTGGTGTGAGAGGTTTCCTGGCAAACAGCTTGGGGACAAGGGTGGGGCTGGTCCTGCCTGGGAGAGGGCAGATGAGTCAGGGAACCTGCCAAGACCCAGGCCAGGCCAATTTGTTGCAGTCACAAGACATTGCCTTAACCCTGACACACAAACCTTTTATCTCTTCCACTGTTGAGGTTTGAGGGTGACAGAGGGGAGTTGCTGTAAGTATAACAACTCTGCACTCCCTTGTGCCAGTCAAGTACCAGCCCCCTGCAAGCTCACCCCAAACTGCCATATTCTGCTTTGGAGGCAAAATGCTCAAAGCTCTCTGAGCCCTGAAGCTGGAGACACCTGAATTCAGGGTTTGCACCAGCTCAGATGTGATGGCAGCAGCTCCAGAGGTTTCTGAAGCCATCATGCCATTCCTAGAAGTACCAGCTACAGATGGGGAAAGCTGCAAGTATGGGCTTAGAAGTGATGCCTTCACACACTTCCATTTATGCATTCTCTTTTAGGACCTCTTCACTGGGGACTGCTTTCCAGAAAGCTGGAGTGCCAGTACTGCTAAACCAAGTACTCAGATCCTCACTGCACCCTTGTGCAGACAGCACTTCAGCTGCCCTTTGCCTCACTGCCTGTGCTTTCCAGGCAGTCATGGCAGATTTTAATCCATTTCTCCACCCTCTGGAAACCAGGACAGGCTTGTACTAGGACACCTTTGCCCTGCAAAGGCAAAATTTTTGCCCTCACATTGCAAACACTGTAGGTTCCCCTCTGCAGTAAATTCAAGATTCAAGCACAAAACCAGCATTTCAAGTTTATCAGAAGACATACAGACACAAAAACCTTCTAAAAGAGGCAGTAAAAAATTAAATGCCATCTTCAGTGCAAGAATATTCCCAAGTCACAAAGAGCTGAGCCTCTGCCATGAACTACAATCAAGAAATGAACCCAAGGCATGAACCTCCCTCCCAGCTCCCCTCACTCATGTCTGTGTGATAACCAACAGCCAGCACTGCAGAAAAGGAGAGAGACTCCTGAGTGATCCTCCCTAATAGATTCGTCTTTTATCATGTTTTCATGACCTTTGTAAAAGGCAATTTAAATTCTAATTGTCCTGTGAGCACCACAGGAATCAATTAGTGACAAGAGATGTTAATTGTGCAGACTGGGAGGAGGCATTGCTGGGCTGCTCAGCCCCAACACGGGGTTAAGAGCTCAGGGGAATGCTGGGATGGCTGGGGCTTTAATCAGCCCTCCCTTTCTAATAGTTTCCATGTTGTGCTGCAGTTGTCAAGGTCCATTAGTCTTCTGGAGCACTGAAGGAAGCAGTGGCATCCCCTCCACTCCTGCACTCCCCAAGCACATGCACAAAGGATCAGAAGGATCCTGCTGCCACTGAGAAAGCAAATCCTAAAACCTCACTCTCCTTTTGTTCTTGCTTCCCCTCTCCACAGACCCGTACAGAAACCAGGTTTTGGGACTGGCAATCACAAAGCAAATGCTTTATGTTGGTGGGTTGTCAGGGAGGTGAGCCTGGTCCTGTCACCTCAAGATCCAGCCTGATCTGTGTGTGAAAAGGAAACCCTCCTGGTTTTGTACTAGAGCACAGTGCTTCTCCATGAGGACCCTGGCACTGGTCACACTGACCCCTGAAATGCCAGACAAAGGGCAGGCTGGATGCCCAGGGTTTAGACTACACAAGCATGGACAGTGAAAATTTGTCTGAGCCAGAATGAGAACATGCAGCTCAACAGATGCCCAGGCTGTCCTGGCACAGGTACCTCTCAGAAAAGAGGACGTGGCACAAGTAATCAGGCGCACCCTGAGATACAGCATTTGTTACCTGCTCCTCCTCAGGGCAGAGCAGCACCACCCTCACCTCTCCCCCATGGATGGCACAGTCACCCAGGGGCTCAGGAGTCCTCAGCATGTCCAAGACATGTAGCATGACTTCATGCCAGGAAAGCTTGTGCTGTGCCAAGTCTAGGATGGTTAAATCCCCCAGAAATAATAACCCAACCCCTGTTTTCTATTAAACACCATCACAAGCCACTATCACCACCTAAATCCCTCTACATTACCCACTTGGCCAGCCAGCAACCTTGGGAGCTGCCTTGGGTAGGTGCTGTGCCTTAATTGCTTCTGCTCTGCCTGAAACAGAGTAAATGCTCTTTCTTTCTCAGCAAATGTTGCTCTTGGGAACGCCCTCTCCCTGGACACAGATTGATTTGGGTTTTAATTCTATTTTATTTTTTAAATGTATCACTTTCTCTAGCCTTTGGAATAGGTGTTGGGAACCATTTTCTAAGGAGCACTAAACACAATGGGAATGTCCCCTATGACACTCCATCACATATCCTGTGACATGATTGCCATTTTCTAAACTGAGCTTTAGGCCTCCCACCCAGAAGAAAAGAGAGTCTGTGAAAGTCTTGGTTCTGCTTCTTGGTGGTGGCATCAGAACCTTCCCTTAATTCATGAGCATAAAGCTGAGCATAGCTTTAGCTACCTGTAATTTGGAAGAAAGGATTAACCTGCTTACCAGGGATCTTACATTTTTATTGCAAATCTCACATGCAGGAAGTTTCCTGAGGGCAGCAAGGCTCAAGCACACTGGGAAGATACTGGATGGAGGATGGCCTAAATCAGAAAGGTTGCTTAGGGACTAAGTAAGGCAGAGGGAGCATGTTGTGTGTGTGGCCAGGTTTGATGTGCAAGCCAGAGGGGCAGGAAGGAGCCTGGAATTAGTGTCACACTGAAATTTCTGAGACACAGCCTCTGCAGGGGACCCAGAGCTTCACACCAGCACAATGGGCTCCTGTGGTGCAAACAGGAAGAAAACCTGGCAAGTGTGAAGTGCAATCCTCACATGAGGTTCCTCCCATCCCTTGCCAGAAAGTCCTTTCCAGCTGCCACATCCATTTGCCTGAGCAGTGGAACAAAGCTGGTTTCACTTCCAACAGTACAGAATTAGCAATTTCTCTACTCAGCCCCTGCCCAGCGCATCTACAGAGCCTTTTCTGAATTTCCATTAAAAATAATAATGCATTTCGTTCTGCTTCACCAGGCCCATTGGTCACCTGCCTGTATCTCTTTCAGACTCCACTAGTTCCTCCTTTCTTTCACCAGCATAATCATTTTATGCTCTCATCTTTTCCTTCCATTATTTGGGTGATTGTGGACACGTTTTTATTGCTGAGATTTACAAAACACCTCAGCCAACCCTTGCACAGCAGAGCTGTCCCTGCTCTAGCAGAGGGAAGCAGTGACTGTGGGAGTTGACCCCCAGGCTCCTGAGGTGCAGCAGCTCAGTCTCACACCTGGGCTTACCTGAGCCCCCCATGGCAGAGCCCAGGGCTGGCAGGCACAGTGCTGCACACATGGGAGGGGGTTGGTTTGCTCCCTCTGCAAGCTTTGATGCACTCACACAAAATTAGCAAACAGTGAACCCAATCTTTTAAAACCAAACAGGAAACAAGTGCCTTCTGAAGGGCCATGACAGAACTAAGTAAAACAGGCTCATCCATCACAAGATTCCCTGAGGCACTACTTGCCCGTGCCTAGGGACCAGCTGAGCAGTGAAACTCCCTCTGGAGGCTGCTAATGCCTTCCTCTGCGCTCTGAAAAGGATGACAGAGGCAGGCTCACTCCTTCCTTTCCCACTTTATTCATTCCCCAGCATCTGCATTGCGTGCTAACACAGCCTGCATTATCCCTGAGCATTCAGGGAGGGCAGGAGAGCTCCAGCCAAACCCAGGGCCTCGGCAAGGGCTGCATTCACAGCCCAGCACTCAGCTCGGCAGGGAAGCCTCGTGTGGAAGCTGCTCCTGGACAGGAGCTGATGTAAAGAGCTGCCAGAGGAAACCTTTTTCTTGGCACAGCAACCTCTAACACTTCCATAAATCCAAGGAATTAGTCTGCATAACATCTAATCTGCTAATAACATGGATATTGTATATTATATGTGCACATGCCATAGATATTAAATACAGAGGTGTTAATACAAAAAATGATGAAGTGTATCTTACACACCTAATTACCAGTCCTTACTCCAGACAGAGCCAGTTTTGCCTCTGCCTTCATCTTCAGCATGCATTGAGTGTGCCTTAGGGGTCCCAATTTTCCTAATCCTAATCCTAAATGTAATCTTTAACCTTCCTTTTAACCCTCCAAAATTGCTGCCCTGAATGCATCCTGTGATGCTGTTACTTATTCACAGTTAAAGGCAGCATTATTTCAGCAGCCCATCTACCTCTTGCTCTCCTGATTCTCTCTATTCACAGGCAGCTTTGCTTCTTTTCTTTTTCTGTTCACCTGGAATAGCCTGTAATGGCTCCCCCATGGATCCTCACTACCCACCTGCCTCAGCCCAGGCAGGACAGCTGGAATCAGGGGCCTTGCTGAGAGCAGGCGCTGGTGGTTTTCATGAGCTGAACTGTGCCCAAGGCAGGTGTTAAAGCTTCACCAACTTTTGCTTTTTTTTTTCCCCTCTGCTCCTGCAAGACTGGTCCTATACAAAAGAGAGAGGCCCAAGCACAGGTACCTTCAAAAGTACACCAGATCCTACACCTCAGCAACCAGACACTAAAAGGAAAGAAAGGGAGTGAAAAACAAGTAGCATGAGAACTATGCTACCGTAGCTGGGCTACTATGAGAACTGGGCTAGAGAGTGGCCATCAGGACAGAAATTTCATTTGCCAAGTAGGAATTTTAACTGATTGGCTTCTAGTACCACAGAGTGAATGTTGACACTCATTTGACTTAAAAGCCACTATTATTTTTCAAAGCCATTTTCCCCCAGCTGCTAGAAAATACAGCCACATCCAAAAGCTACAAGAAAACATATCAAGTTTCACCAACTGAATTGCAGCCAAGTTCCCATGATGGCACCTGGCATTAAAGTCAAGCCACTGAGTCCAGCAGCAAAAATGCTTCTTGTTTATTTTACTTATTTTATCTTTGTAACACCGGCCATGCCTGTACCAAGTCCATATAGCCCTGAGGCTACAGATATAACTCAGCCTCCTGCTGCCAAAAAAAAAAAAAAAAAAAAAAAAAAGAAAATTTGGGTCTCTCAGCACCAACTCAGACCATTTGTGTCTGGGCAGGGACTGCTGATGGAGCCTGGCACAAAGTCTTTGTCTGGCTCTAATACACTCATTCCTGTGTCTGGCCATCAGGATGCTTTGGTGGAGCTGTGTCTGCCTTGCTGGGAAACATTAACATCTCCTCCAGAGCTCTGCTAGAAACTCCTACCCTTTTTGTCTTCACTAGTCTGATGCAGAAAAGAAAGCCATTGTGTTCCCTCTATGCTGGGGTATCTTATTTTTTCCCAATCACAGAATTGTACAGGTTGGGAAAAAACCCTACAATCATCAAGTCCATCCATTTGCCCATCACAGCCAAGGCCACATCCACACAGCTTTTAAATCCTTCCAGGGATGGTGACTCCACCTCTGCCCTGGGCAGCCTGGGCCAGGACTTAACAACCCTTTTGATGAAAAAAATTCCCTAATATCCAATCTAAAGCTCTCTTAGTGAATCCTGAAACTTTTTCCTCTTCCTTTGTTGCTTGTCACGTGGGAAAAGAAACTGACCCCAGCTGGCTACAACCTCTTCTCAGGTTCTGCCTGATGCAGAGATACTGTAGCTACTGTTCACTTGCTTTTCCCTGTTTCCTGAAACTGAATTTTCACAAGGAAAACATGGCATTGTGGCCAGCAAACAGTGCCTGTGCACCACAGGACCTGTCCCAGCTCTGTGTTACACAAGCTGATGGTCCTGGACAATGTCTAAAACAGCTTTTCCAAAGCTGAGACACCCAACCTTTTTCTGGAATCCAAACTGCAAGGAAATGAAAGCACAGGAGGGTGACATGACCACAGACAGCATCTAGCTTTAAAGGTTCCTTTACTTTCATTTGCACAAATACAAAAGCAGAGGGGATTTGTGTTGCTGCTGGTGGTACACGCCTGCTAATGTTCCTAATGCTGCCATTCTCTGTCAGTTTGAGAGTCCCACGTTTTGCCAGGCACTGCTGAGCTGGGGAAGAATGCTGGGGCACAGGAGCCCTGGCTGCAGCAGCTCCATGGGGGCAGGCACGGGGGTGTCTGTCCCACCAGCTCCATGGGGGGCACGGGGGTGTCTGTCCCACCAGCTCCATGGAGAGGCACGGCAGTGTCTGTCCCACCAGCCCCAGGGGCAGGCACGGGGGTGTCTGTCCCACCAGCTCCATGGGGGGGGGCACGGGGGGGTGTCTGTCCCACCAGCTCCAGCGGGAGGCACGGGGGTGTCTGTCCCACCAGCCCAGGGGCAGGCACGGGGGTGTCTGTCCCACGGCAGGGAACAGAGCAAGCCCCTTCGTGAGGGAGCCTGCACTGCACTGCCAGGGGCAGAAATCTGTCACTGCAGCCCTGGCTGCCCTCTAAGTGTCCTGTGTCCGTAGGAGGTGGGGGGACAATGTGCTGGCAGAGCAGGAACGTGGGAAGAGTGGATGTGAGCTGAAGCTAACGGGAGGAAACAAGATTGTTTTAACAGCGGCAGCCACTGGGTGGTAGAGTCTGCCACCGAGAGAGGTGGCCAAGGAGGTGCTGCTGCCAGGGGCCACGGGGGCCCATGGAGAGTAGGAATTACTAATTCAGGGGTGCCCTAAAAATCCTGGGTCAGCTCCAGCCCAGTGGTCCTGCCAGCACCACTCTCCCAGGTCACACCAAATCAAAGCAGAAGGAGCATGTCCTTGGGCAAAACAAGGGCACAGGGTTACATTGAACCCCCCAATTAAACTGAGGCAAGATTGATAACACAAAAGTCAGCTCCAAGATCAATATTTCTATTCATTTACAAGCATAACAAGGTTAGAGAGGTGAGCAGAGTAAATAATTAACTCATTTACAGGATTTTGATTTTTTTTTTCAAACAGAGTCACTTTATTCTCCTGGGAGATTAGCTATGCAGTTGACATTAATCACAACTGCAGCAATTATTTGAAGCATTTGATTAATCAATCCAGGGGAAAAAGAGAGCTAGGCCAAACTAGCCTTGCTGCACAGCCCTGCTGGTCAATCAGTCAATACACAGGTGCTGGCTCTCACAAAGGTGTCACATTTCCTGCAGGCTGTGAGGAGTCCTCTGGCTGGCTGGATCCAGCAGTAAGATGGATATCACACTTCACATGGGGAAGATGCAGACCAAGATGCTTTCCAGCTGAATTAAAGAGTATTTATTAATGCTGGACTTGCTGAATTGGGAATCTCAACTTGGGGCCCTCCAGCTACTCAAAGACAAATACAATCCAATGCTTGTCCGGACCTGATGATTCATGTGAAAAACACCATTACAGAGCAGTGTGTGTCAGCCAACACTGGCAAGGGGCTGAAACTCCTAACTCTTCCCTTCTCACCTATAATCTGAGAAGTGATTTTAATTAAGGAATAACAAGAAGCCTAGAAGGTGTTCTGAGCATTATTATTATTCAAAGATCAGGTGTATACTTTCTTTTTCTTCCTATTTTTCCTTCTAATAAATCATTCCTGGAATTTCTGTTTACAACTCCTACTCCTGGTGGCAGTGATCTTCAGACTGAATGGGAAGAAACTGCAGACTTGGAAAACCACTGAAATCAAGTTTCAGCACCTTTCTGACAATTCTCACACCTACTGACAGACAGCTGGTAATGTGCTATATTATAATACATTCTCATCTGCTTTTGCTCTGGATTAGGCTGCTGCTTTCAAAAATGCAAATGTTAACTCCCAGAACAAACTTTGCTTGATGATGTTAAGCTTATGTGTAAACTGAAATGCAGCAGACTTTCATTACAAGAGCTCAACCATTTAAAAAGATGAAAATTACAAGATGGGGCACATTTTAAAAACAAATATTAGAACATTCAACCTGTATTTTATTGATTATGTTTCCCCATCTAACACTTCTACTGCTGCATATAAATGAAACTAATGTTTCTTTAACACAAAAACCATAAAGGATCAAAAATCTTTTGGACTGTTACAACTCCTGGAGGGAATTTGCCTCATGATCACGGCAATGTGAAGTTCTGCTGTGTGGCTGCTGGTTGCATTCTCTTCTGGCTACAACCCAGGTGGAAAAGCAGCTCTCCTGTGTGCAAACAGGACACCAGAGTGCCACACTCCCAAAGCTTCTGCACACAGATCCTTCATGCACCAAGCCAGGAGGTTCCCACTCCAGGAGGAGAGGCAGGGTCTGGAATAAGGCATTACATACATACATGCTTTTGGTAAGATCAACCACTCCAAGTTTTTTGTCTGCTCCTCAAGCAGCATATTTCTTACATCTGGCGTGCAAAATACTGTAATAGTGAAGAACATCCCATTTTGATTTAAATGAATGCATTTATTTCCAAAAGGGAGACCGTAAGTTAAACAAACACATTTCTCTCTTTGCACATGAAAGCATTGTTTTGTCACAGATGTACAGTATAATACATTTATTTTCTCAATTGTTTTGTATTTGTAAGGCACTGCCAGTTATTTGGATGGGTTTGTAAGGATGAAGCAAATTGCTCTGTGGGGCTCTATTCAGGGAACATAACATTCCCACAAAAGCACCATAATTCTGCATGCAGCAACACAAACTGCCACGACACTGCAGCAGCTGGCAGGGTGGATAGAGTTAGCATTCTCAAAACCAGCATGACAACTCCACTCCAAAAGCCCCTTATATGCATAAATTAATGATGAATGTACATTGATTAGCCCCCACCCAGACTCCAAGGAACCCTGCCTTCCTGCAATATAATTTAGAGCCTCACCACAGTTGCTTTGTCCACTCATGAGGCCTGGGGAGCACTGCAGCTTGTCCTTGGATGGCACTGGCCTTGTCCAAAGCTCTGGAGCCTGGCCCACAGGTGAGCACTGGGGCACATCAGGGACTGCGCTGCAGCCCTGAGCCACAGGGAACAGCCAAGAGCACAGAACAGCATCAGCACCGTGCCAGGAGGGGCATTTTGGGAGTTCTGCCACACACAAAGCTGAAAGCAAGAACATCCTGCCAGGGATCACGTCTGTGTTCCAGAAGCTGGGTATGAATTCAGCTGCACCTCTCCTTCTGAGAGAGTACCTCCCTTCTCCAGACATGCAGGATGGCAAACAAGCTGTCACACAAACACTTTCTGAGACTACATTTTTCATCACAACTACAACAACCTGGAAATGTGCACAGGCCCAGTGGACATTGCTGCCCCCAAACTCTCAGGCTTCTCCAGCTATTTGCCAGCTTCCTCCACAGCTCTAACCAGTTCCCACTTGGCACACCCTGGCTTCCTGAAATTTGACCACAGAGGCCTTCCTATCCATCTCTAAGTCCTTCTGGTTACACAAAAATGGCTTTTAAAAACCAAGAAAATATGTGTTCTGAATACAGACTGACAAACCCACATTATTTAACTCAGGATAAAGCAGGACTAAGACAAGGCAGGTTGACTTGGAGGCTCAAGTAAAACAATGTGGGAATTCACATTTCAAGTCAACTTGTCTTGTTTGATATTAAATCTGAATGCAAAGCTTTTAGCATGCACAGGTAAATAGGTTTGTACTGAGTATATAAGACAATAATAATGATATATAGTCAGAGTGAATACCAGATCCAATAGAGAAGCCTCTTGTTGTTACTACCTCTCTAAAATATCCTTACATTTGCCTACATCAGGTGACTTGACCTTTAGTTAAAGGCACTTCCTTCACTCCTGACTAGTTTCTGTGGGGCTGCTCCCTGCATACTGATGGCTCCTCTCAGCCCAGGAATGTGCTTTTGGGTGCTGCTGCTGTTCCCATACACAAGCTCAGCTTGAGAGAACCCAGTGCAGCCTAGCTTATATGAGCAGGTGCACTGAAATTGAGCAAGAGAGGAAAATCTGTGTCAGCAGGAAAACAGAGAGGAGCAGTGCAGGGCGGAGGCTAAAGAAACAACCACCTCTTGCTTTATACTCATTGTCTCCTACAAACAGCAGAGCTGGAAGTTTCATGAAGAGGTCCAATGGTGACTGAGACATTAACTCCAAGGTCCAGTCTCTACTGGAATCCTTTATCCAGAAGTTGTCTGGGATCCCATGGTTCTTCTAAGCCAATCTTTCCATCAGCTCTTTGTACACAGCATCATTAGCAGCTAGTAACAGCTCATGACCTCAGAAAATTTACTACTTAGAGCACTGACAGATAATAATAACAAGGCAGAAGGGAATTTGGGCAGAAAAGAAATCTCAGCTTTCTAGTTTTTTTTTTTGCAGGATAGTGTTAGTTTTGATCAGTCAGCTCTAATGTGGAAGCCAGGAAAGAGCTGACTCAGTGAACACACTAAGTGGTGATTTCACCCAGCATCCTAATGATGACAATGATGATGTTGTGGTAACTTGTGCACAGCTACTGAGCAGCACTGGGAGAGAAGGAAGAGCCCTGCAATATATTGCTGTGATTCCTAATAGACCAGTAGAATTCCTGCTGTCTGAGTCCTAAGGCAGGTCTTGAACCATTGCTGGGAGGTGGCAGAAAAAAACAGTGTCAGCAAAAACCAGTGTCATCTGAGTTCTCTAAGCTCTCTGCAAAGGTGACTCAGACCATTATCCCTGTTTTGCACACCTCTGTTATTAGCTCTAAGTGACTTACCCCAAATGAGCACCCCTTGAGATGTCCAGCCCATCTCTTCCAATTCCCAGCCTGTCACTTATCAAGCTACAACAACAGATCCCTGGAATTCTACTGTCCCTGACTTCTGAAGTGGCAGTGACTAAATCTCATCAAGAGCACGAGAGCTGAGCTGATTTTCCTGCTGCTGGTTGTTACCTAGGAACATTCTAGAGAACACTGTTCTCACAAACAAGACAGGAAGGCAGGGCTGTTGCAGAGCCAGGATGTATCCATTGCATGGGTGGGTTGGTTCCTCTGCCAGCCACAGCAAAGAGAATAATTACACAGAAATAACTCTGATAGGAGCAAGCAGATTCTCTGTGCATTTGCTAGTAGGTTGGATACGGGTGTTGCAGCATCACAAAAGGGTTTGGGTTGGAAGGGACCTCAAACACCAACTCATTCCAAGTCCCTGCCATTGGCAAGGACACCTTCCACTACAGCAGGACAGTCCATGGCCTCCAACACTGCCAGGGATGGGGCATCCACAGCCTCACAGGCTCTGCAGGACCCCAGTGCCAGAGCCTCAGCACCCCCTCAGGGAGAATCAGATTCATTAATGGCATTCACCAAACTCAACTACACTGGGCTGGTGAGGAGCAAGGGAGAAGAGGAAGCCACTGTGGCTGGATGGAAGCACAAGGACAGGTCAAACACGTTTACAAGGAGTTTGAAGTAGGAACTTCTCAGCATAAGGCAGCAGTTGCAACAAAATACACTAATATCACACAGCAATCAATACAGCAATTGAAAATTGTGTCAGCTTTACAAAGCACCTCCCTATTTCCAAGAGGATCATTAAGAAACAAAAAAAAGGTGCAATTATTCAATGCCGTTAACACAGCTGAATCTGTGTTTTATGTCTAGAGCTGAAGTCATGGCATGACTTCATGTCTGAAATGAGCGAATGGAAAAGCACACATGGAAAGATGGCTGGGCTCGGGGCTGGGCGCGCTGCTTGCCCGCTGCCCACCAGGGGTCCCCCGCGCTCAGTCCCACCCTCTGCGGGGAATTCTGTCCTGCAGGATGTTTGTCAGCCCTGCCATGCCACAGCACCCTGACACCAGGCCACCGACACCTCCCAGCTCCTCACCAGGCTGAAACCAGCGGGTAATGGCATCTCTGGGGTTTGTGCAGGTAATCCCACAGCAGCCATTCCTGGGCAGGAGCCACAGCAATGAATCCACGATTTATCTGCATGGATACAACACCTGTACATGCCTGAGATGTGTTCACATGGGCCAAACACATCCTTGCTTCTCAGAGGCTGCAGGCACTGCTGTGATATCAGATTTCCCGGGATGGATTTCAGCCTTACAAATCCACGTGTGAGAATACCAGTGGTTACAAAGCGTGTACTGTAAGTAACTGCTGGGTAATTATGAAGGGATGTGTCTGTGTGGCTCAGCTCCAACATCAACAGAGGGAAGAGCTCTGCCTATTGAGTCACCAACAGCACTTCCTTCCAGCCCCTGGGTTTCCCGACAGGTCCCCGCTGAGTTACTGCCCAGACCCACAGTGGCTAAGCTCATAAAAGCTGTGTTGAGCTCACAGGGAACAGGGCTCCAGGCCCCCACAGCCAGGAGAGCTCTCCTGGCCACCACCATGCTTCAAGGACATGGTGCCTCACCAGCCTCTTTGTTACAGCAACTGAACTAAATAACAACAGCATCCCAGTCCCAGCCAGCACAGAAGCTTCAGAGATGCCCTGCTATCCCCAAACAAGGGCTGCAGGAACCACACCAGTTTTAGTGCCCCATCCCTTTGGTTATCCATGAGTCCCAAACTGTCCACAGCCCAAGGGCTCCCATGTAGGCATTTCCTCTGTGTTGTCATCTTACTGCAAAGTTCCATATCTTCTTGGTGATGTCTCATGAGCAGCCCCTCACAGCACTGACTCCTTCTTCTTTACAGCTCAGCCAACAAACTCCAACTCCCTTCTCACCCAGCTAACCCACTCTTGTAGCACTCCTCTTCTAATTGGACACAGCTGTGGCCTATTAAGGACAGGCCTGTTCCTAAGCTTTGGTGATTAGTGCAGCTGCAACTCCTCAGGTGTGGGACTACCTTCTGCACTATCTTTATTTTCTTACATTCTATCCCTCCACACCTCTGCAGGAAAATAATTTGGCTAATGAGAGATTGTTAAATTAAGAGGAAGATGTTTCTTAATGAGAGACCAGATCCCATCAAAGACAGCAGAAGTGTGCCAGACCTTCACATGATCACAAGGGCAATGAATACAGGCATTTTTATTTTACATTTGCGGTGTGCAAGGTCACCTGAATTCTTCTACATTTTGTTATTTTCTGCTCTTTGGTATAGACTTTCCATTCACTTTCTAGTTTATCCTAGTATTTCCTTCTGGTTTTCTTCTTTTTCTATTCCTTTCTCAGTTCCACATTTTAGGTTTTGTTTCTTCTATTGTCCCCATCCCTTCCAACAGAGCTGAGCAGTGAACATGTGCTGATATGTCTGCTCCATGTCATTCCCCACTATAACTTTCACTTAACAGATTTGTTAGCCCCATAAAATAGCCACTGAAAAGTTTCCAACAATAAGAAGGACTTACGACTCTAAAAACCTCATCTCAGTGGATCAGGTGCCAGAGCACATGAAGAAGCTAAAGCAACTGGTTTGATGGAGACCAGAGGGTGTCTGCCAGGGTTCTGCAGAAAAGCATCTGCTCTGCTGCCTGTGGGCTTTCCTGTGCTACTGCAGCAGCACCTTCACATCTCTACCAGAACAGAGTGACTCCCCAGGTCTGCAGGACATCTGAAGACATTTCTGAAGACCAGATAAGAGAAAGCTGAAAAATTCAGCTTCAGAAGTGCATGTATCTCTGAAACAATAAATGTTTGAGTCATCAGCATTTCTAGGCAGTGAAACAAACGAGCATTTCCATTCCTGGGGAAGTGGGAAGCAAGCAAACTCCATTCCCCTGTTCTGTAGTGTGCAGGAAATCGCAGTGATTGATGGCAGCAGTAGGGAAATGCACATTCAGCTCATATTTCCAATGTAAATGACTTGCCACCTCACCCTCTGCTTCCTGTTCCTTCACGTAGCCCCCACACTCCGGCTGGTAGCTGAAGCATGTGTGAATCAGGGAGGAAAAAGGAAACAGGACTTGTTAGACTGCTTCCCCCCAGCCCAATTGAAATGAGAAAGAGAACATGCTAAACCAAGGGGCAAACAGCTGTTCAAGCCTGAGCTCTTCTTGCCCACAGGCCCAGGATGGTGACATAGGGCTGGACTAAGGAATCCTACAGCACTGCTGGCAGACCCCATCTGTGCCAGGTGCAGAAGGCCCCTGCTTACAGAACATCTCCTTGCATTACAAAGGTGAAAGCAGAAGGCAAAGAGGCTTTTTAGGATGCTGCACACCATCTGTGGGATCTGCCTGGCTGGCAGGGATGCTGAGACACAGGAAGGCTAGGGCAGGAGAAGGAGCCACAGGAACCTCACTGCGGGAGGTGTGGCCCTGCTCTTTCCCAGGCAGCTCACTGAGAGGTGCTTATTTGTACAAAGCAGCCTCTGACATCCTAAAGAACCAATGCTGTCCTGGTGCCCTAAACCAATGAGTATGTGACCTACTCGTTCCCACTCTGTCCCTTGACCTTTTCCCATAGCATTCTCCAAAAGCATCACATGAAAAATAGCCCTTCTCAGCTCTCCAGAGGCTTTGGAGACAGCATCAAAGCTCTGTGCTTATAAACAATTCCAGCTAGGCCAAAATGCCATTCCAGCATCAGGGGTCCCAGGATTTCTAAGCCTGTCACAAGGAGCTGGAGGCAGAGGGGGCAGGGCAGAGGCAGCATGTGTTCCAAGGAAAGGGGGAAGAGAGGGCCAAGGCAGCTGCAGTGTGAGCTGAGCTCCAGGAAAGCCCCGTGGGCTGGGACAGGAGCTGCACACACACCTGAGGCCACACAGGATCTTTCTGCCCCCTTGCTCATTACAAACAGCTCTCTTAGCATAGGCTGAAGGATCATTTACCTCATTGATCCTTCAACCTAATGTTCTTCTCCCCCTTCTCTCACCTTGCTCATCCACTAACACTCCAGCGTCCATTCTGGAGAGGAATTCACAGCCCAGGTGAAGACACAGAACTCAACAGACTGCAGAGGGGCAGTCCTTGAGCATCAAGACCAGTTATTTGTTAACTCTTCAGGCTTTGAATAGCAGCTGTCCAACAGATACTTACAGGAATCCCTGTCAGCTCCCTCTGCTGTCTCACACCATCCTTGGCACACTCCTAACTTTAGCTGAAGAAACTTCAACTCCCAGTTTTTGTGTTTCCTGATAGCTCCAGATCTAACTTCCCCTGGCAAGAGCTGCACACACTCTTTGAACACCCTCTAAAAAGCAAATGCCACAGAAGATGCTCCATAATAGAGTGAGACTTTTTTCTCAACCATCATCCTCTTCCTGTACCTTCCATTTTTTACCTGTATTTGTTCCTCCACATAATTATAAGAGCTACAAGTGACCCACAAGGATCCTCAGGTCAAACTCTTCAGTGTCCAGCCCATCCAGGGTGCAAACCCACGACCTTGGTGTTATTAGCATGCTCTAACCAGCTGAGCTGATGATCTCAGGGGTTTTGTCCTCCTGTTCCTGCCACAGATTACAGGCAAGGCCTGCAGTTGGGCAACCCACAGCAAAGGTTGTTTGAGGACTAATTACAGCTCACTGTCCCTTGTTTCAGAGCACTACTTTTTGCCACGAAAAGGGAGACAAAAAAGGGTAAGTTTTTGTAACCATATACCAGAACATCACCACCTCAGCAACAGGAGCTTCACCAGTTGAGTCTGGGTCCCACACTCCCAGTGCGACCGAGCAGCCAAGGAAGAACCTTTTTATGTCTGGATACGTGGAGTGCTGCTGGTGGCAGCCAAGCAGGTTTGTGTTTGGGTAGCTCTTACGTGGCAATAGGGACACTGCCCTCTTGCAGGGCAATAATTTCAGTCCCAACAAGGAAACTGCATAATTACAGAGAAAAGCAGCAGGCACTTCAATCATTCCTACTGTGCCAGGTCTTTTAAAATTGAAAAGAAATGGTGGGATAATGAATGCCTTGACTCACTTTCAAAGCACCTGGCAGGACAGACAGGAGGAAGCAACAGGGTTAGGAGGGCTCCATCATCCTTCCTGGTTCCTGACCCTAGAGGGTGGGAGATCTGGGACAGGATGGTGTGATCATAGAATGACATAAAAATAGCAATGCAGTCATGTGAGTTCTATTGCTGTGGATGTCTCCAGTTTAAGAGCAAACTGCCTGACTTTATTCTGGTTGATCTTGTTCATTTTGTATTTTAGTTGTGGACCCTTCTTCACCATTTTCCCTTTTATATAGCATCAGAAAAGCATTAACTCATGACTTTGTTTCATTCCACTGACATAACTGCTTAAATATCCTTCCTGATGTTTTGACATACATCACTTGGACAGACATTTAGAAATTTAAACCATAGAAGCTCCAGGACATTTTAAAAAATTAGAAAATATGTGGACAATTCTTCTGTTATTTTAACAATATGAAGACTCAACACTTGTGTAAGTCTGCCAGCAAATGCAGGGAAATATGTGCTTACCTGGCACAAATATTAAACTGAGCACATAGATTTTTAGAGCCACGCATTTACTACACATCCTGCACACATACTCTAACCCCCACATTCACAAAAACAAATTTACAGCACATAAGGCAGGCACAGATGATTTTCAGTGCAAAGCACCTTTTTCTATAGGCAACAGGAGCATGTGTACCAAGGGAGCACACATACACTCAGCATTCAGACAAAACATCCATTCATTCCATGTAGCAAAGATTTATGTCTACCAAATGAAGAATTGCACCTGTATGTCCATTTAGAATAAATTTGACATTAGCAAATGCACAATTGCTGTGAAAGGAAATAATACATCTGATGCACTCAAAAAAACACCCTTAATTGTTCAGCCTAGAAAACAGGAAAACAGAACAATCAAATGAAATGCCACACACACAGTGCCTGTGTGTGCACAGAATGTACACTGGGGAAAGCACTCCCCACCATAAACAAACACAGTATTCCCACAGGACTCCTCCATACACTTCTGTTGTGCTCAAGTGCACACAGGCAGATCCTTAACCATACACCCACCTGCACAAATATGTATCAGAAGAACAAAAGCCCATTACACATAACAAGGAGTCAAAAATGCACACTTTAGAAATGAGGAACACGCTACACAAATACCCAATTCATGCATATAAGTGTTATATATGTGCTCCACAGAAAATAATTCCTAAGTCTCAAATGCAGGCTGCAGTTAATAATCCTCACACACTGGGGCTGCATTTCACCCTGCAGCTCAGAGCACAGCACTCAGAGCAGTGGGGCTGGGGTCACAGCTGGCTCCACAGAGGTTCAGTGCCTGCAGTTCATGTGCAGAATTTCATCTTCTCCCCGAGTAAGCACCTGCACTGCTGCTGTAATCCCCAGAGCCATCTTAGAACTACATAAGCTACTGTGTCTGGACTGCCAAAATCCATTTGGAGATTCATTGGCAATTCTCCCATTTTCCCCCCTGTCTAGGGGGGCCCAAGAATTCAATTTTATGGAGGGTAAACTAATGCAGCCCTCACATGGGCATCTCAATCAGCCCTGTGCCCTCTCACCTTACTACCTCTACAGCTGCAGTGGAGGGCAGCCACTGTTCCACTACAGCACCAGTCACAACCTGAGCAACAAAGCAACTGCTGGAGGTGGAGAATAAAGGCATTTTACTCCCTTTTATTGCCCAGATAAGACCTCTGATAATTTTACAGTCAGACTATGGAGTACCTAAACAGGAACAAATGCACCTAATCAAACACACCAGTGGGCACTGCCAGAGCAGCCAGCCAGGCAGGACTGGGGCAGGAATCAAAAGCAGGAAGCAGAACAGCCTGAACAATCTGCCACCTGCTGAGGCCACAGCCAGCCTTCCACTCCAGAGAGCCTTGCACACAGACAAACACTCCTGTTCCACAGCTTCTGTCCACCACAGGCTGCATGGGAAATCCCAGGGAGACATTCTGCCTTGCAGCCTGAGCACCAGACTCTGCTCCAGCTGCTCCACATTCCAAACCTACCCCAGCTATGGACACACAAAGAAATCCTGTGGCAGGTGATTCATTTAATCTACTGCACATCATTTAAAAGTACCTGACCTCACCCCATCATAAAGGCTTAGAAACAGCAAGGCACATGCACAGCATGTTTGCTTCTGCTTCCAGAAATGCACATTTCTCTCTGCTGTGATGAAATCTAGACTTAGATACAGCTGTCCATGTTAAGTGAAACAAAATGCCTTCCACATCTCTCCTTTGGTCCTTTGTCAGGGAAATGGGAATCAGCACTGCTCCCTTAGCTCTGCTGAAAGCTGCAGTCTCTCTAAATGCTATAAACTTGCACAGTACCCACATGCAGAAGGCTCTCACCCTGCTCACATCACAGCCACAGAGACACAGACAGACACAACCTGGGGTCTGCCTTGTCCCTCCCAAACAACTCTGGCCAAAGAAAGGTTGGGGAAACCCAGGAAAATGGGGAGTATCTTTTCCTCCAGGCACTCTATGTGGTAAGCAGAACAGAACAAAAGAAAACCAAAACAAATCAGGAGAGACTAATGAATAAAAATAACAGACTCTCTGCTTTTCTCCTTGTAATTTCCCCACCCCAGACAGCTGTAATGTGAAAAGTATTGAAATTTAAATCACACCTCAGCCTAACCTCAGCTGACAGGCTGCCAATGCAATAATCTCAGCCTGGCTATCTTCTCTCAGGGAGAACGACAAACCAACTACAGCAAAGTGATAAATTTTCAATTTTATTTTAAAATATACCAGATGGGAGATTTTATTGGAGTCATAAATATGTCAAAAGCAATGTTGGCATATGATTGGAGATTGCCCCCTCCAAGGGAGCAGCTCTCCTTGTTTAGAAGTGCCATCAGATTCTTAATAAGAGGCTCCAGTTCCACTGCAGCAAAACAGTCCCTATATTAAGCCAATTGAATGTCTATTTGCCAGACGTCTTTCTTCTCTTCTCTGCCAGCTCCAGCTTCTTAAACAGGAGAAATGAGGGTGCTGAGGTCAGACCCAAGCCTCACCAGTTTGAGTTCTCATTTTGTTGTTGGAAAATGGCTGAAAAGTATTTGATTTCTCACCAGTATTTGAAAACAGAATTTCATGTCAATCAGTGAAGCTCCCTTTGATTTCCTAGAATCCCAACCAGCAGGTGTCAACCAAGTTCAGCCTCAGATTTAAAGCAAATCGAATTCAAGCCCTTAATCCTAACCATGGGTCAACCTCAAATTACAGAAATAGCACTTGGCCTCAGTACCAAAATTTCATGTGAGCTAAAACCAGTTCTAAATCCCACCAGCCACTTCCAGAAATATGAGCTGCCTTTTGTAGCCTCTGCACCTCTCTTCCTTCTACCACTGGTGCTGTGACAGATCACAGTAGTCTAACAGGAAGAAGTCTGATATTTATGCCTTTTCATCATTTCAAAGGTTTTACAGACTGGCTCTACCAGCTCTGTCTCTGAGCATGATTCCCACCTTCCAGCTTACTCAGGAAATCCTCATATTCTTATACCAATAAATTCAAATCAATCAACTCTACCACCACTGATTCCCATCAGCACAGAATCTGCCTCACTGAAACTCTGACACTGAAAACTTAATGCAAAGCAAGTGAAAAACAACAGTAATCTGTTATTTTATGGGTTTTTTAATATAAATGCTTTGCAGATTTAATCTTTTAGCCACAAAACTGTAAAAAGGGGATAGAGAAATAGTAAGAGAGCCAATCCACAAAATATTACAAAATAATATCCTGTAGTTATAGCCAATCTGGCAGTAACAGCACCAAAGAGGGTAAAGCAAGAAGGGAACTTAAGCCAAAAGTGCCATAACTTTGCCCAGGTTAGAGGTCTGTGGCCTTTTAGACATTACTGATTCCTCACAGTCCAAGGAGTGCTAGATGCTCTTTCAGTATTCTCTCTAACAGATTGATCATTTGCTGTAGAAGGCTTTTAAAAAACTTTGTGAACATAAAACACCATCAGGTACATTTATCACAAAATATCATCCTCCTACCCACAGCCTCCAGTCCTGGACATGCCATTCATTGGTCTTGAAGCAGCAGATGCAGCAAGACAAGCTGAAGCTTTTAGCAGCTTTTTAATCTGAAGGAGCAGATTGAAATAGAAGAATCATACCCATCAGTCTCAGGCTTAAAATATTTTGACTTAATGTACTACACAGTGAGGCTGACATTCCTCTGGCTTCTGCGGTGTTTTCGATGGGGACCTGTACAATTCATCACTGATTGGCACAAGGTCAGGGAAACCTGGTAAGTACAAACCAGCCAGGAAAGAATTTGGCTGACATTGTAATGCTTTTGACAAAACAGAAACCATGCTGGGGACATGAAAGAGTGTGGCCTGGCTCTACTCTTCCACCCTCAGAAGGACTCACTGAGAAAGCAGAATTGGCCTGTTCCAACCACATTTGAAACTATCATTTCCCAAGATTCTGTCTAACAAGCAGTGATAATGATGGAAGAGCATGGACAAAGCTGAATTCAGGAGCACTGCTGCCTTCACAGGTTAAAAGGTCTGCAAGGCCATTTCCATTACAGAACCTGTGGCACTATTTGGGGCACTAATGCCTCCCAGGGTGCTCTAATGGGCTGATGCACAATAGTACAGCCAAGCTGTGAGTCCTCCAGGACAGAGACTGCAGCTGTATGTCTGTGCAATATTTAGCACAATTGAGCTTCAGCTCTAATAGCAGCCTCTAAGTGTAACCATGCTACAACAATGGGCAGTGTTAACTTAGATAATAAAAATAACACAATGCATCAGGAGTATCTATGGCATAATTACAAGGTTTATTCAAAGCACCTAATCAAATTGTTCAGCAACTTAGCATAAACAGGGACATAGAGGCAGGTACTCCTAGATTAAGGAGCAAATTATGATTAGTGCAGGTATAATTGCCTTGGAACTCCCCACACTTTCAGTCAGGCCAAGGACTGACTAACAGCATGTTCAGGCAAGCACATATTTTTCCTTGTGGAAGATAAACCCCAAACACCTGTTTAAGAGCAGTCTGAAAACGCAGGGATCCTTGAGTTCTGCACCTCTGAGCCCAGGAGGAACTGACCTTAGGCAGCTTGGTTAGCTTCAGACTTACTTAAGATGTCTTCAGGGCATTCTCTAGTTAAGATGGTGCACTGGTAAAGCCGATTTAATTATTTGAATAAACTTTACTATTTAATAAATCACTTAACAAAGGAGTGAACTCATTTAGGTGTTGACTGGTTAACCTACCTGGCAAACAAGTAATATCCAGACAAGTAGGAATGTTACTTCACCAGGTTCCTCAGTTTCCAGTCCTTCCAGTAATGGGCAAACCTGCTGTCTCACTGGAAAGCTGTCCCATTAAATCACTGCAGCACACAGGACTACAAAGGTCTCAGGAGATTTTACTGTACTCTCACATTTGGCACCCACGTGACACCAGTCCATAGAGAAGGCCCTAATACAATCTAAAGAATATAAAATGCTGACATCCAGCATCACAGGATACCCTGCTGTCCAACACACCATTGAACATCCCTCCAGTGCTGTCAGATGTCACACAAACTCACTTGTGCTCCTGCTGCTATGTGTCTGTTCACCTTCAGGAAAAATCCAAGCATCAATTCACATGTAGAGCTGGAGGTCTGCAAACACACAGCCACCTTTAAATGAGGCAGCAGCACCAGGAACAACCCACAGGGGTGGGAAATCGGCAAAAAAACCATCTGCAACCAGGTCAGCTCCCATAGTCCTGCCAGGACCCCTCCTTTTTGTTTCCCTGATTCTCTTCCCATCCTAGCATCACACCAGGACGTGGACACACGAGCAGATACAGGCTTCCCTCTGATGCAGCAGCTACCTTATAAATTATATAACAAATTAAAATGACTTTACAGTGATAACACCATCATCTGTGGTGTTCAGGGGTTAATAAATTGTGCCCATGAACGAATACGTGCTGACTCACTAACTAAGCTGCAAACAAGAGCTGTTCATCTCCTCTGCAGTACCCTGAAAACCAGCATCCCCCCTCTGCCAGGGAATTCATTTTCCTTGCTTTGGAGAGGGGAGAAGGAGGGAATTGCTTCCTCTTGCTGCCTTCCCGCATTAGGAAAGCCCTGGAGGTTATTTAAATGGGAACTTCAAAGGAGGTGTATGATGGGCTGTTTACTGCTGGAGGAGGCTCATTTTACACTCAGATTTAAAAGCCTCTCTGACTCAGAGGCAAACAGCATCACTTGCAGGCTTCCTGCCCCTCAGATACAGCCAGCTCAGGTGCAGGGGGCCAGCAGGAATGGGACAGACAAAGAAAGGATCTTTTCTTTAAATGTTGTTCAGGAAGGATTTTCAGACTCGGTAGAGAGTGACAGGGAATGGTTCTCCATGAATAGAGAGCCTAAATGCTCCAAAGGGGTAATAAGAGTCTGTCTGGTCTTTAGGACAGTAAGGGAAGGAAATTATGAAAAGTGGTTCTGAAGCACACAGGCAGTTATAGAGGGGGAAAAAAATCAGAGATTCTCATGTACTGAGCCTCCTGGACACTTACTCACCATGTCTTTTCATCAAGTCTTGAGGCTACTGTGTGTGAGCTGCAATTGGTTCCTTCCATCACTCTTTCCTCCTGGGGATGGCTGGGGGTCAGGCAATGGCTTACCTTGGGAAGCCTTATTAAGCAGATTGCCTAATACAGAAGGAAGATTAAAAAAAAAATAAACCCTGCCCCTGGCACTTGGAGTGGAAGTGCATTTGTGATGTGTCTTTGTTCTCCTGAGCACTGATTTCTCAGTCTGACATTAGGGTGGATTTGGAAGGAAGATGAGGTTTGGAGATAAGGTAATTCCCCCAGCACCAGCTTAGATCCAACCAGCACAATGAGCAGTCCACGTCACATCAAGGCAGCTTAACTCCACCCTTCCACAGTTCCACTCAGCTTTGGCCACTGAGAACCTACCCCACACGTGGAATTTAACTGGATGATTTTAATCATGTTTGTAGGTGTGGAGTTTGGGGTTTTATTCCTGGAAGCAGAGAAAATCTCCTCACCTCCATCTGTTTAGGCAACCAAGCACATGGAAGAAGCAGGGAAGAACAAAGAAACCATCTCCCTGGGGAACCTGTAAGTAGAATTTGTAAATTCAGGAGTTTCTGCAGCTGGGCATAAGGACTTGTCCCTAAAACTCATGCTAGCCAAACCACAGAACTATGAATTTTCAACTAAACCTATACTTTCCCCCCTCCTCGTGGGCATAACTAAAATGGAATCTCATGAGAAAAAGCCATTTAGACAAATTTTCTGACACATTCTCCCTAATACTGCCTACAGCAGGAAGCAGCAAGATTAGCATGGTAGAAATACCACCTTGTGGGAGAAATAAGCTCCAGGTAATGCCAGCACTTACATATGGTTGGCTGTAACTGCTCCAAGCATATTTCAACTTCTGTCCCCATCAGGCTGGGAAATTATTGCATATATATTCATTTGATACAAAGAAAGTGGGCCCTTGGAAGGATTTTTTTTTTGCCCCGTGAAAAATAAAAAACGGTTGCTTTAATTAGAATCTACCAGCTAAAAGCCTGGTTTTGGAGCAATTGCATCAATTTTGTTCCATTAGGCACCATATGAAGCCGGATCAGGAAAGAACTTGATATGTAGTTGAAAAAAGAAAGTAAATGAGAACAGAACAACAAAAGCCACAGCCTAGAAGCAATCAAGC
This sequence comes from Emberiza elegans, assembly GCA_024865655.1. NCBI lineage: Eukaryota > Metazoa > Chordata > Aves > Passeriformes > Fringillidae > Emberiza > Emberiza elegans. The sequence continues at coordinate 4,137,497 of JALJVW010002397.1, forward strand.
ACCCAAGAGTATTGGAGGGGATGAGGAATGCATCCCCTTATTGATGTATTTCATGCCTTTGCCCATGACTGCAGCGCACAGGAAAGCAGAGGAGTGACAGCCAGAGATGATGGGCTCAGATGAAGCACAGGTGCAGCTCTGGTGAAAGGCTCCATCCCAGTGATCCCTGCAGCTCCCAGGCAGCCACTCCAGATCCCCACAGATGTGTGACAGATGTGTCTGCTCTCTCCCAGCTTTACCAAAACTGTCTGTACTGAGAGCACTGCCTGGACTGCTTCAGTCTCTTGAGGTAAAACTGTTATGGTTCCACCTGCACCTCCATCAATTACAATGTATTCAAGGGTGCACAGATCAAACTTTCCCTCAAGTTTTAGATTATTCAGGCTTGCATGTGACAATGGCTGTGTCTTCAAAGTATTCTGAAAGAAACTAGCTGGAGGGCATGGACATGTTAAACAAGGGATTGTTTTTGCAAAAACTTTCTGTCAGTTTATTCAGACAGATGGGAAGGCTGTCCTCTGTGAAAGGCCCTGTTCTAGGAGCTCAGAGATGAAAAACAAAATGTAAATTCAACAAGTGAATATGCATAAGATGAAAACTTCACAAGACTGTTTTATATTTAGAAGCCTTTGCTTGAGAACATACCTCCCAACACCAGACATTTAAACTAATGAACCATCCAGACTGACACTACCTCTGAACCTTCTCATCACACCAGCTCAGCAAATTACGTCTCTTGGGAGATCTGGAGTTGACAGGAACCCTTCCCTCTAGGGCAGCAACCTAGCCAGCTCTAGATCTACCAGTGAAGCCCAAATCTGATCTGTTCTCTTCTTCAAACGTCAGACTGGGCTAATAGAACAAGATTTCTTTAGCTGAGCAGCACTCAGTGTTCTTCCCTCTCCAGTCAAACCCCTTGGGTCAGCCTGTCATTTGCTCTAAATCTTAAAAAAAACCCAGTAGAAACACATTTCACACTGACTCAAGTGAGGAACAAGACTTAAATTCAGGAGAAATTAAGTAGCACACGAAGAGAAAATATAGATTGTGAAGACTGGTGAATTTAGGACCCTGAGAAACAAATTTTTTGCAATGGTTATTATTTACTATGCATAGTCTTGTCTGTAGACATCAAACCAAGCCAGGGCTCATTAGTATGCTAAATAAACAGCTTTTAAACGGATACAGTTAAATTATGTAAGATTGTATAGCCACTGATTTTTATATTGGATCATTTTATTAAAGTATCCACACCAAAATTAAAAATTTGACATAAATGTATGTCCACACAGACTACACCCTTATGGTTAAAGATGGTATAAAATCCCACTTCCATTATACTGATAATTTCTGGTGAGGTGAACAAGCCCAGGCAGGAGGTTATTTCTGGTTGCTGCACTCAGTCATGTCATTCATTTTCTCTTATCCACTATTCTTTCCTGATACATTTTCTGACTACTCCGTCATGCAAACAAAACAGGAGTGTTTTCAGAAGGCTACACAAGACCTTTGCCACCTCCTTGTACAGATACCAGTTCCACTTGTGTTCTTAAAGGTCAGAGCTTGAGAAAGAATAATGAAAATAGGATTCAACTGCAAGAGTTGCACTATTTCAGGCAGTACAGCTCAAGCAGAAAAAAGACATCACAAGTCTACTTTATATAACAATTAAAAAGCCAACAAGAAATTACTATTTCCAACCCCAAATCCTTTTAATCATATCCAAAACTATCACTGAAGGTAGTTGAATTAACAGAGCAAAGCCTATAGACTCCTATTCAATGGTAGTTCCTGGACACACAGGCTAAGACACAGCCCCCTTTTCAGGCAGCTCTGTCTAAAAGGATCATGTTTACTCTTTTCATTTGCACAAGGAAGAACTGAAGCAGACCAAAACCTGCCCACTGCCCAAAACCTCTGTCTCCATCAGTTCTTCTAACACCATCATCACTGAACTGAGTATCTTTCACTAATTTGTTGACTGGACCATGAAGCAGAAATAGAATCTGTCACACAGAGAGAGCCTGGAAAACAATCCCAGACCCTCTGGATCCAGGCTGAGTCCTCCCACCCCACCCTGAGAACCCCTTCATTGCATTTGCCCATGGTAGTGAAATACTGGATTCAGTGAAATTGCTAATGGAGAATTGCTTGGGAATCCAACTGAAATTTCCTATCATAAAAGAAAAAGTAGCAGCAGTGACAGAAAGTAACAGAAGTGTTTCTTTAAGTGACAGGACTGACATTTTGGTGATGTGAAGCCCTCCCACTGCTAGGATTTTGAAGTGCTGATATTTTATCATCAAATTGGAGCCCAGCTAGTAAGTATCAATAACATGAGAAACTCAGCAGAGAAACAGTGACCCCATTATATGTGAAAGAGCAGTGCTATTTTAGCTGAAGAAACATATGCTTTGTCAGCCTGGTAATACATGGCAGGAGTTCCTCCTGGATTTTCCTTAGAAGAACCCCCACACAGACTCCTCTGTGAAGCTGCAGGATTACAGACACTGGATGAGTCTAGGAAAAGCTGGAGACAGAGTTTCAGCTTCCATATGGACTGATAATCCATAATCACACATATAATTGCTGAAGACTGCAGATGAAATCCTGGCTCCAGCAATGACAATAATTAAATTTTCATTAATTTCATAGGGGCCAAAAACTTTCCACTGAAGCTTTGGCTTTAGAAAACAGTTGATCTGATTGTGAAGTGTTTCCTACTAGATAAGTATGTCAAAACCACATGACAACAAACTGAACTGAGACCTGATATTTCATATTAGTTCAGGCAAAGTTGTGCTTTAGAAGAGTCTGCTGAAGTTACTGCAGTCTGTTCTCCAAAACACCAGGCACAAGTGACACAGTGTCTCTCATTCACACTAAACACATACTGCCCAGTAATTTAACATCCAAATGCTTTTTAATGTTCATGAAACTGTTGTCTGTGCTTTTACCACATAGGAGTTGTAAGACCACCTGTATAAGAGGACTGAACAATTGAGCTTTGTGTCCTGAGGCATCAGTGCTGATCTACACCATCCTCCCTCACCAAACAGCTGCATCTGACAGAAGTCTTTATAAAAGTCTGTCATCCTGCACAGTTTGTCCACTTTAAGATGATATTTTATCTTTGTCTTTGATTTTTCCTCTTTGTTCTGTTAGTGCTTCAGCATTAGAGGAACCCATTTCTTTAACATTATAAATGTCTTGGACTGTAATTCACTTTAGGTTCTGCTGCAGTTTCACTGAACTCAACTACCAAACAGCGTCGTTTGTAAAATCTGACTTCAGAATCCATTCCTCTTAGGCTTGCCTGTACTGCCAAGAACATTTGACACAGACTTGGGAACAGACCAGATGCAGTGCCTATGGATCTATTTCCTCAAAAAGGGAGAGAACCCTCAAACTCAAAGCAGGACTACCAGGAAGATGCATGCAAAAGATGTGATGAAGAAAACAGAAACACCAGAATAAGGTAAGCGTGTCCAGGCATCATTGCCAAGCTCAGCAGGTATGGTACAGAGCATACCTTCACTTCATCTGGCTTCAAATTGCTCCTTTTGCAGGCAATAAAATTACTGCAGAAATCCCAGGGAATAAACTGAGTTAACACTCCATTAAATAGAACAGACTTCCAATCCAAGGTAAGGACGTGCCCAGATTAAGCTAGCCCTGTACAAACTGGCCCATGGGTAACATACATCACTTCTACTGACTTATGGGCTGAAAGAAAGAAAGAAAAGAAAAAGCTGAGATGAATTTCTACAAGGTAAGAAAAGATTTGTTCTTTGAAGCATGCTTAAACAGCACAATGTATTCTTCCATAAACATTCTTTCTACAGCTGAATGCACACCCCAAGGGAGAAAGCCTGGAATTTGTTATTTTACATATTTTCTTTTATCAGTAATGTGATCTTGCCCCTCATCCCCCTTCCCCAGATCAAGCAGCCTTGATTTTATCCCTTCAGTTTGTTTTGTCAGTATCTGGCTTGGAATCTGGTACCAGAGAGAAGAGCGCTGTTGCTGGGTTGATTTGTTGCCCATTTCCCAAAAGACAATTTAAAATACTTATTTCTATAATTTTGCCTTTTCTAAACACTTAAATTGCAGTACTTGTGAGCCCCTCCTATGTCCACTGGATAGTGACATTCCAGTGACATTCATAAAAAAGTGGTTTAAAAAAATTTTCCTTGGTGGAGCCACCTAAGTCAATTTTAGCTGGTTTTAAGCTGAAACAGCTCAGCACAAAGGAAGAGGGGAAAAGAGAGAAAGACAAGACATACAGAAAAACATCCAGATAAGGACAACAGCATGAAGCCAGGAGTTATATTTTGATTGTCACGTATTTGCTGACAGCCCTAAGTGCTGAAAAAGAGATAATCCTCTACAGTCTGTGCTCCCACATCAATTCAGAGTGCAGTCTCATGAAACTGGGAGCCAAAAGGCAAGCAGGATACCTCCAGAAAGGAGCTCCTGCTTCCCTTCCTCTGCTCTCTGATCCTCTTACTCACTTCACAAAAACCCTAGTGCTTGCCAGACTTCTACAGCAGCTCAGGCAGTGCACAAACTATGGACAACATTCTACAACAACCAAAAGCTGTGCAGCTTTTTAGTATTTTGATGCACTAGTGAAGCTCAGGGTTGGACACGGGTGCTCCTGGCTGGAGAAAGGCCATGGAGAAGCAGCTGCCACCTTGCTGTACACCTGAGAGCTGGTGGGGCTGATGAAGTGTGAAGCTGCTGCAGGCTTCCAGAACAAAAACCAGCTCTGCAAAGACATGGTACTGTGTAAATACCAACAGCTGCAAAGCTTCCATTCCATGGATTTATGCATTCATAGCTCCTGCTAGCTCCAAGTCAGGCAGGCTGATTTTGCCAACACACAGAGACAGCTTACCCAACCAGAAATCTTTATCACAGCCATCCTTGCAGTAAGAATGATGACCTCAAAGACAAGCTAACTCAGGTCATGTTTTCTATGCTGCTGTCCTTGTAATACAGGAATACTTGCTGAACCACTTTCACCCTGACAAGCTCTCAAAGAGTGGTAGGAAAAGAATAATGTATCTGCATGAAACAAAGATATGAATCTATTAAAAAAACAGATACCAAAACCCTGAGAAACTGCCATATGCCAAGAACAAAACCAGGGAACTGACTTAAATTTTCACATTCAGAAGCTCTGGCTCTGGCTTTCACTGCCAGGCTTTCTCACTCTCATTCAGAGATACCAAGATGGATCATCAGAGGGCACTGCTCCTCCCAAGAGGAAATTAGTTAAGTGGATAGAGATTTCAGAGATCTGGAAATGCACATTTACCACATAACTGTGAAGTCCTGAAACGAGGATGCAGCTGGAATTTCACTTCATATTTGCTACTCTTCCTCCTCAAAAGCACTTCAAGAATGTATGGAATTTGCAGGTCTGAATTCAAACTTACTGAGGCTGAAAACTCAACCATTTCTGTACTGGCAGTAAGTGAACATTAACCTCAAGAACAAAAGGCAAATTCTATTATTTTATCCTAGTCTTCTGTCCTTATCTTACCACTTCCCTTCACAGATTTTTAACAGGGTGAAGATAGAAGGCAATTCTTCCCATCTTCATCACAAAAGGAAAAAAAAACGCTGTAAACAGAATTTGTCTCTGTGCATTTACATATGTCTGAGCCATTCATCATTAATGCCAGTAAGCAAAAGAAAATTTAACCCCTTCCTCCTGCACATCAAGTTCATACATATGCCTAAAAACCACTACACAGAATTACTCCTACAGGAGCAGATGCTTTGCTTGGGTAAAAGCAATTTCAGAGAACTGAAATCATTGGATGACCATGTCAACACTCTCCATAACCAGCTGTTAAACACAAGGAATGCAGCCTTTGTTTTGCTGCATGTACAACATTCATCCTAAATGCACCGCAGTCCTTTCTGGGAAAGGTGTTAGATTAATTTTCCAGAGCTTTTCACTCTCCTGGACTCAGCCACCCTGCTGGCCTGCACTTTTGATAAATTTCCTGCTAATCTGCCCCCAGTCCAAACAGTTTACTTCTCTTCCTTCAATATTCAAGACACAAACCCAACATAGGCAGGAATTTCAAGTGTTATTGAGAAAAAGGAACTTCCTCTGAGAAGAATCCAAATACTGATACAGTTGTTAACACCCACTTTGAAGAGGGAGGGGTTGAAACAGTGTAGGCCTTGAATTTCAGCTGGGGATTTCTTTGCAAGTGTCTTGGGCTTAAGCAGTATTTCAAATAAATTAGATGAGGGAATTCTCTCTTGATTAACACTAGAACAGATTTAATAAAACTAGAACTGCTGATATGAGATAGAAAGAGAAATCCCACAGGGCTATTGCTTCAAAACAAAAACTAGAACTCTCTCTCACTGATTTCCAGCAAGTCAGGCATTCAGTGGGAGTAACATTGTTCCACTCAATTCAAGGAAACCAGATGGTATCTAGCAGCCCAGGATTTGGACAGGTAGAACTCTTTTTCATTAAGGTTTTGGAGTCCAAATTTATAAACAAAAAGATCACATGGACTTCAGTGCACAGACATATTTCTAGGGAAAAATGAGAATGCCTTTTGCCTTCCAGAGCATGCATGACCATTCAGTAAACAGAATATTTAACAACTTTAGGAGAAGAGCCATTTCATCAACAGGTAGAGACAGCAGAGACCCTTACAATTACCTTACATCTCAGAATAACTTGCATATTTACATCTTCAGACACACAAACCATTAGTGCTTGCACAGTAAATAGCAAAACCACCCAAACCTCCACAGCATGAGAATTATAGTTTAATTAATAAAACCCATAAATCAGTTAAGTATAAATGCTATGCCTTGTATTACAGAATGGATGTGGATATTTCACCACACACAAAATGGTACAGTTCACACAAAATCCAGAGATTTTACAATTAAGATAGCAAATCATGAATAGATTAACGTTTTAAAAACCTCAGTACTATCAGCAATGAAGGAGAAAGAAGCAGCAAAACTCTTGATGGATCCCAAGCAGAAAGATGCTATGGTAAAAGTAAAGGAGAGGCACCAATGTATTCCTGACTCTGAAGGATTCCACTGAAATGAAGCAGAAGGTTAAAAAGACTCAATTTCAGATTCAAAATGAATCCACATTGCACATTATCAACAGGAACCTGCCTGAGCAGAGAGGAAGTGATCTCTTCCTCTAAAGAGCCCGAAGGCCTCAGATCCCCCCACTTCCCGTACATGATAATTAATCATCAGTCCAATTGCCCAGCTGCAGAGTAAACAGGGGGAACAAACAGGAACAAACAGAGGAAGTATTACACCACATTGTCTCAAATTGAGCATGATTTACCACCATCTGCTCCTGGTGCCACAAACAGGAGCACAGGTTACAGAGGAATGAGATTTTTCTCTTCTTATGAACTCACTGCTGCTCTGCTCTCACTCTTTCCTCTGGGTGTGCACCTGCCTTGCTGTTCCTATCTCCAGCTCCAAACCAGGCAGTGTCACATGGCAGCTGATTCTCCTGTGCAGGTTTTCCCTACATTCCTTCTACTTTTAGCATCTTTACCATTACACAATTAGTGGTTTAAAAAATCTCCAAAGCATTCTAAATCTCAAGATAGTCTGTCCCAGGAAGAGGACAGTACCAAGCCTGTTGGTATAGACAGACCAGGCATTAATCTGTCAACCAAAATAATGAGATGTGACCACAAAAGTAACATAAAGACATGGCTGCTCACAGCACTGTGACCTCAGAAAGAGCATCAGCAGAGGCAGAAGTCATCCAAACTCCTCCACAGAGCACCTACACCAAGTACAAATGTCATGAAGCGAGTTTGCTTCATTCTCAGCCAGCAGGTGGGTAAAGAGAGGATAAAAATATAGTAGGGGAAAAGAAAATCAAGTGGGGAGTTATGAATAGTTATCAATAGTTATGATACAAAAGGTTCTTAAAGAACATCACTGTGATGGTGGGAAATTAGGGAGGATAAAGGAAGACAAGGATGTAAAAAAAGGGCTGACTGAGAGATACGACATTTTTTAAGTTAGTCAAGTTGGGGAAAGACCCTGGCAACCATTAGCTATAACCAAAAACTCTGATGCTTTCACCACTGTAAGTAATTACCTAAATTCCTTCAGCTTTTTCAGAGGAAGGCACTTAGGATGGAGAGGTGGAAGAGGCACATTTCTGTTCAAAGGTTAACGTGGAATTGCCAAAATCTCTGAGAAGAGGTCAATGTAGTAACAATTCTTTCATGAAAATGCAGTTAAAATGGAATCAGAATGGATTCAGCGTTGAACAATTTTAATGAAGCAGTGTCAAACAAGCACATCAACTTCTGAGAAACCAAGGAGCTCCAAAGTTTAATTACAAAAACATTGTACAGAAAACTTGGCATTTAAACAATTCCAAACACATTAATCCAGCAAATGGATTCTGCTTTCATATATTTCTCTTAACATTTCTGCAAGTGACAAAATCATTTTATTCCTCTCTTCTCCCTGACACCCACTTCATTTTTTTTTAATCAGTCAACACTGAAAACTGTAAACTGAAGTGACACTCTGAAAACACTGGAAAGACAAAATCCATTTTTATAGGGTTAATAAACATAAATAAGAAGCTTCTTAATGAGACAAAACATCATCTGTCACATCATCAGTGAGCAAGAACTCAGTCTTCTCCCAGCTGCTTCAAGATGGATAATCCACCCCACCTCCTTCCTTGTGGGAAAAGGCAAGAGATTTGTCAGCCCCCAGCTAATAATATCACCTTAAATTTCCTATCCCACAACACTTGCATGCTTCTCAGCAGAGATGGATGAGCAGTATCCATGAGCAGATTTCTGTAAGCAGGCAGCCTGAAGCCATCTGACCTTACTGATGGATTGGATATGCTACAGCCTGGAAGTGCATCCTACATTACATGGAATTTCTGGAGTCTTTATGGGATACAACTCCAGGTATTAGGTAGGATGCCACAGACAGAACTTCAGGATTTTGTAATCAGTTTTTGGCTATGCAGCGCATTTTGGCCTCTTCAACAGAGAGTCAAACATCACCAGTTCTAAAAAAACCAAGATACATACATGAGATGAAGGTGTAGGTGCTTCTACTGGAGGCATTAACAACCTCTAGGATTTACAACATTCTTTACAGAACACACTAAAAAAGTTCATGGCAGCATCAGCTGGTCTCATCCATGCTAAGGAGAGTGGAAGTCAATGCAGCAAACTGAGGCTCCTTTTTGTGAAGTCTTAAAAGCAAAACAGATAACAAGAGAAAGGAGTTTCCTCCCTGAAGGAAGACTTGATTTACATGGAAATCCTTGCTTCTTGGCTACAGCAATTACCCCAGGAGTAAGCTGAGACCTGGCATAAAGGTGCTGACCTGAAGATGGCTCCAGGCCAGCATGACATCCATGTGTACAGTGCAGAAAAAGAAGAAACTGGGTTTTAATCTTCAAAATATTCGTGTCCAGGTACATTAAAGTGATGCTGACAGCAACACAGGCAACCTCCACATCACAACATGTGATGGGAATCTTAACACTTGTCTTGAGCAGGAGCAAAGAGATTGTCATGTGGGAGCAAGAGCATTTCAACCACCCCCATAAAGCCCAGAGATGTCCAACAAGTGCTGAGCCAAAGCCAGAACCAACAAATTGACAGGAAGCAAAGGGCAGGGAAAGTTTTGCATAAGCCAGTGCAGGCAGTGGGTGTCCCAGCTGTGCCAGGAGGTGTGGTGTAGCTCTGCAAGATCTGACTCAAACATGCAGAGCTCTATTCAATGCAAGTGAAAGGCCATTTAGGTCAGCTGGAACACAAAATGCTGAATGCCATGGGCTCCACAGGCAGTACTGGACTGTACAAAAGGCGGGAGCAGAAACAAGCTGCAATGCTAAGTTCTGTGGGCTATGTGGACCTAGTTGCTAATAACCTTCTCTGCTCTAATAATTCATGCAAAAATATATGTGCTGCTTCCAGACACATTGATTCCCAGCACAGCAATTTCAGGAGGGCAGGAAGGTGGGAAAAAATGCAATCCCTGTGCCCATTTCTCTTTTTATAGAAAACTGCTTTGCCCATGAGATCATTCTCTCAAAAACAAAGCAATAACATTAAATTACACTGAACAATGTATCAGATGAAGGGCAAGCTTTGTGGGTTTAGTCTAAACTGAAGAATCCCATTTTCCCTGATGAGAAGAACTAATGTTTCACTTTCTATCTTGATTTCCACTGATCTTTGTGATAGTAAAATGCTCCAGCAAACGTTTTCAAGAGATGACAGGAGACCTTCACAGAAGAGCAGGATGCAATGTGCAAGAGAGGTACTTGAAGAGAGGGGAGAGAAGAAGTCTGTCTCATAGCAGAATCAAGTCACAAAGCATCAACCACAGCCAGTCTCTAGCAGGGGCAAACTCACATTGTAGGAATTGCAGACTAACACAAAAAACTCCCAGGATTTTGCTTCAGAAAAGCTCCTATAAACATAGCAGGAGGACAAGACAGTGCACCAAGAAAAACTCCCTGCTAGAGCAGAGAACACAAGCACTGCTATCCAGTACTGCAAGAATCAGGGAACAAGATCAAAAGAAGAGAACTGAAGTGAAGGAAGGTAACCCCACAGGATAAACATGAAAACAAAATAAAAGACACTAGAAGACATTAGGCAATATAACACACCAAAGTTATTACTACAACATATATGCTGACTCCATTTCACAAGCTGAGATTTCATCTCCACAGCCAGCCAGTCCGCAGAACGCAAGCACCCTCACACCCAGCAAAATCCATTTAAAAAATGTAGATTGCACAGAAGTTGCATGCTCTTAAATGGTCACACAGAGGACAGTTCCAAAAGCTTAGTGGGCGGTGTCCGTGGCTTCTTAACATCTCTTAATGCATTGATCTGTTTGTCTCCCTGACAAATCACACAGGCAGGGCCCAGCACAAACCTGCCATCCTGCTCCCACCCCAGGCTTTCCCCCATGGCTTCTTATTCCACACTGGCCAAAAAAAATTTGTAAAGCTTCCCCGGGTCACGAGACCTGCAGACGAAACAGAAAAATAAGGGTTAGAAGGCTACAATCTGCCAGGACCAAACAGGCACCATGACAGGGGTTTTGGGTGTTTGATCTGAAAACACAACACTCAGGATAGTAAAGCAGCCTCTAAAGACACAACCAAACTGAGCTGCTGTTTCCATGCAGTGCCAAATAACAAAACCCTCCCTCTTCATCCCATATACTGTTTGCACAAAGAAGTTTTTACCATGCAGTACAGAAAAACCAAAACATTGACCAGTATAATCAAATATCCCTAAACACAATGTACAAAGCCACCGAAACCCACCTCAGATCTGTGAAAGAGTTGTTTTCAGGAGCATTATGGCACAGTTTTCTGTGGTATTGATTTGTGATGTGTCCCAACCTCAAACAGACCACTTGGTTGACAGAGATTACATTCAGCATTAATATACACATATGCACATTAACAAAGGGACACTGGTGATGACAGTTTGTTTATACAGTTTATCATGTGCCAGATGAACCTTTTATCCAAAGCTTCCTTGTTTTCCAGGGAATCTCTATCATTTTCTAGGTTTGCATCCAACAAAACCCAACCTTCTTCCTTCCAAAATTTAGTCTCAAAATATAATCAATGCCAAGTGAAAGTCAGTGTAATTAACAGTCCCATTAATTATTTGATCATTATATTCCATTACATGCATGCATTATCCAGTGAAACTATGTGATTATTAATCCCATTTTTGACTGCCTCACACTGTTTTGCTGCTGAAAAGAGGGAAGGCATTGGTAGGAAAAGAAAGGAAAGAAGTACTATTTTTCAAGTAGAGGTTAGAAGGAAGAATTTTAAAGAAAGAATTACTTTTTCCAAATCAATTACAGCCAAATCTAGCCTATCCAAGAAAATTATATGTTTAGGAGCACAGGAATTGTCCATCCTTTAGGAAAGATGAAGCACCTGGCAAGAGAATGAAAGTCTAGATTTTAGTAGCTTTGTGATATGATTTTTCTAGCAAGGTGCTTAAAGGACAAATATCCATTTCTGGGCCTGGCATACCCTTCTGGTAACTGATAGATGAGAAACTGCTCTCCCTCTTGGCCATTCTGTAAAACCTCTCCTCCCAATTCTCCCTCTGAGCCTGAGAACTAACTGAAAACAGTATACAGAAAGGAGGATGTTGATGAGCTGCTGAAAAATCCCAGACCTGGATCGACAAGCTGTTTCCTTCACAAATAGCAGCAGTAAAGGCACTTCTTTATTCTGCTGGGAGCTCAGTCATCTCTTAGAACTACAGTCCGTTCCATCTGGCTACCCTCCTGAAGGACAATGATCTCCCAGCTAAAGCCACACTATAATGGGAAATGTGTAATTAACTGTTCTACACAGCACCACAAAAGGTCAGAACCAGAAAGGATGAAAAGCCCTGTCTTCATATTTGCAGATGGCACAAGGCAGCTTTATTTGCATTTCTAAACACTATTCAAGACATGTACAGTAGATCTCTACATAATAAATGCCTGAAGAATGAAGGTATGCACTTTGTTAAAATAGAAATAGGCAAACTCCTCATGGCTGCCTAGTGCTGTGCATCATGGGGAAGTGGGGGAGTGAGAGTTGTGGGAAATGCAAAGCAGCACAGTAATGCAGAAAGACTGGTATTTACTTCTTTGTTAATTTGTTTTTCTACTCTGTTCTCTATTACAGTTTTCCAAGCTGTTAAACAGCAGCAAAAATACAGAATCATGAGCTCAATAATAATCTACGCACATGCCACATAAACATTAGTCTCACCAAATGCTGTGTTCAGCTTAAACCATACCTCCGTGTTCCATTTGCATCTAAGCCTTCCTCATTACAACAGCTTGACTACAGGTGCCACTGAACAGAGGTAGAGTATTTTCAGTTTATAACAGAATTGAGTTCACCTGTAACCTCTTGAGACAAACAGAACTTCCCCATGGCCATCAGTTTCTACAATTACCGCTAAAATCTTCAGATTTACTTCACTCAAGAAAGGAATCTTCTTCTAAATTAGTCACCCAGTTACCATTCTGTCAGAACTCTTACTCACCTTATACAAACACATAAAGATCTTGGAGCTAAAGGGAATTTCAGAGCCCTTTAATGCCGTGGAATCCTTTCAACCCAATTTGACTTTCATTAAGACAACCTGCTCCTGCAGCTTTGAGGAAGAAACCTTTTTGATTGTACAATATGGTGATCAGCAGAGGCATCAGCAGCAGAACAGGTGCCAAAGGCAGGGAGCAGGCAGCAGGAGCAGCCTGGGAGAGAGCACTCACCCCGTCACTAACGCTCCAGCCTGCTGACCACGTCCCGCACGGTGGCGATGAGGTTCTCGTTCTCCTGGGGTTGGCCAGGACGATGCTGTGCAGTCTGTTCATGTAGGAATCGATCGTTTCCATCGTGGGGGTTTCCCCGCTGCCTACAGTAAACACAGTGGAATGAGCCACAAGGTGCTTTGATGACCACAGCAATTCAAAAAAGTTAACACTATGCTAAGGGTAATTTGTGCCAACACACATGCTATAGGAAGTGATTTTGCTGTGCACCACCTCTTGTGGCAGATTCTGCTAAACAATGTCCTCCTAACTCCACAAAGTGAGTAGTTCTAAGGATATCAGGACTAATGAAGCATGGCTCTCTTTTATTTGGGTCTCAGAGTTGATTATAACAAACTCTTTCAGCTAGGCATTCAGAGAATCTAAGCGGGTTCCTTGGCAGCTGACAATACAGACACAGCCTTTATTTTAATCAAGGAACTTGCACGTCCTGTCTATTCTATTCAGTAACATTTTCATAAAACAAGTGAAGGAGAGCCAGGACTGAATATGTGTCTCACTTTATTAGGAAGAGTAGGAGCAAGAAGAAAATAAATGTCATGTTGAAATAAAGCACTGACTCTACACTTCCCCCTGCATGCATTTTAGTATTTCATTATCCCATGCAACAAAAGCTCAGAAATGGCCAAGAACACAGAAGTACAAGAGCAGCCTGTGGTGGTGTTCACAGGGGTCTCTGGAAGAGGGAAGAGACGAGAATCTTGACTCCATGTTTCAGAAGGCTGATTTATTATTTTATCATATATATTATATTAAAAGAAAATGATATATTGAAACTCTACTAAAAGAATAGAAGAAAGGATTCATCAGAAGGCTAGCAAGGAATAGAAAGGAATGGAATGATAATAAAATCTTGTGACTAACCAGAGAGTCTGAGACAGCTGGACTTTGATTGCCATTAATTAAAAACAACCACATGACACTAATCAAAGATGCACCTGTTGCATTCCACAGCAGCAGATAATTATTGTTTACATTTAGTTTCTGAGGCCTCTCAGCTTCTCAAGAGAAAAAATCCTAACAAAAGGATTTTTCATAAAATATGTCTGTGACAGCAGCCCACGTGTTCTCAGCCCACAACCTGACATAAACACGAGCAGCTCCATCTCCCAGGCCCACCTGGCAGCGGGACTGCAGCGAAGCTGCTGGTGAGGGCCTGCCTCAGGCTTTCCAGGTGCTGCTGCAGCACCGTGTTGCGGCTCCGCTCCTGGATCACGTCCACCTCCAGCTTCTCCACGGCCGTGCGCATGCTCTCCACGTGCTTCTGCAGCGCCGCGTTCCTCTCCTCAAACTCCATGTTGGATTTGCGCAGCTGCCGCAGCTCCGCCTCACGGGCTGCCAACACCAACCCATCCCAGAGAGTCAGAAACTGCTACAAACATCTCTAGGACCAGCAGGCAATGAGACAGAATGTTCTGGAGTGCTCAGCTCATGATTACAAACGGTGCCGTTGTGGTTTACAGATAAAGAGCATCACACCATGAGTGACAGCAGCAACTACAGTGACACTTTACAGAGAGAAAGACTCATTCCTAGAGAGAAAGACAACTAGGAAAACATTCAAAGCATCAGAATGGAAATGAATGGGGGAATTGATCAGGGAGGAAAACTGCAAGACTGATTTCAAATGCAATCAGCATGACAAAGTTTAGTAGCAGTGCTAAGAATCCTGCAATCAAGATACCAGTTACAAAAATAATCTTCTATTGACCATGGAAAGTATCTGAATCTAAATTCTGTTCAGTAAAGAAAGTCTTCAAGAAATCTGGCAAAAAATACTCAACTCTTGAGACATACAGATTTGTAAACTAAACAGAGTAACAGAAAATATATCAGTGTAATCTTCCACATAAGGGGGGAAATAAAATACTGCTAACCAGCCTGAATCACCATCAGGATACATTTTAGATATTTCTTAGTCCTATAGAACAGTAGAAAAACCTTGAATGGGCTGGAATAAACATCAGAAACATTCTCAAAAAAGGCTAATTTGGGAAGACAATGCCAGGAAAAACTGCTTTTCAGCTATTGTGTATATACAGAGGTAAGGTAATAGCAGAAACTATACCCAAGTCTTTACATGAGCTGAGATGGGAGAGTGCAAGGACTCTTCAGCTGGACAGCATTTGCCAAGAATTTTGAAAAAGCAAAGAGGAAAGTATCCTGGAAAAGTTAAAATTACCTTTACTATGATTCAGGAACTCTTCTGTGAAGATTGGGATATCAAAGACAGATCTCTCCTTTGTATCTGCTTCTTTCTGCAACAGAACAAGTAATAATGTAGCTAAACAGTTTGTTTTCAGGAATTCATTTAACTGCTTTGATCATGACAATAAAAGGCCAAGGAGACCAAAACCTGAGGCAGCTAAAAGCTGTATGGATTAAAGACACTTCCAGCTCCTAGAGGCCAAAGGAAGTGTCTTAGATTTTCAAGATATAGGTTTAATCAAACCATCAT
This sequence comes from Emberiza elegans, assembly GCA_024865655.1. Lineage (NCBI taxonomy): Eukaryota > Metazoa > Chordata > Aves > Passeriformes > Fringillidae > Emberiza > Emberiza elegans. The sequence continues at coordinate 4,153,356 of JALJVW010002397.1, forward strand.
TAAGAAAGAACATACAACATACTGAAATACACTCTTTCATTCTAGTGGCATTATACCTGAGAATTATTCATTATTATTTAAAATTATTATTGGAATTATTATTATATTATTAGAATTTTATATTATTATTATTTTTAAAACTATCTGAATGAATTTATATTTTCCACCATCAACCAACTGACACATTCTGAAATATTCTTTACAGGAATATCAACAAACAGGAGACAGAGTGAGCAAAATGCACAATAAGTTTCATGGCTCTTGGCCTTTCAACACCAAAGTGAAAAAACAAAAAACACTTTTAAATCAGGAAATGCTCTACAACTTAGTCAAAAACCGTACATAATGTGATTTGACTCAAGGCAAAAATCCCCTACTATAACATACTTCAGTCATCACTTCTAAATCAACAGGAATTAATGCAATTTAGCACCTGAATCATTATGAACGAAGCCAGAGTAAATTTGGTTTGATAAACTGCAGCAACTACAATCAACCTGTAACTTAACACAGAAATAAAGTTAAGTAGGAAAGAGTGTCTGTGGAGAACAAAAGCTTTTCACAACTCTCAAACACCATAGCTGATAATGTATCACAAACTCATCATCCAGAATTGCAGTGTTACACATGACTGGTGTCCTCCAGCAGACAACCCCAATGTCTGACAGCTGATAAGGGAATTCTGGCCCCTGAGGTCAGGGTACCACGGTGCTGTCTGCCACAGAGGGGTACCTGAATGCCAGCTGACAGCCAACCAAGACAGACAGGACTAGATGGAACTACAGCTACTCTGTTTTTCCCTGAGGAGACAGACTGTCCATTGATTACCTTTAAAGATAAGCTAGCTTTTATTGGGTGGCACAATTACAGCTGAGGAGCTCTGTATTTACTGAGTGAGAATTCAAACCTCACTTGGCCTGAATCAGCTGGAGACACACGAGAAACTGCGGCAAAGAAACGCCGGGAAGACTGGAAGGTAGAGCAACTCTTCCCAGCTCTGTGAGGCACAGTAGGATTCATTTAGGGTTTATGATCACACGTGCTTTTCACTGAAGTTTTTGTAGGTGCTGCTACAGGGCAAATGTCTCAAGAGTATATTTAGAAAGAGAAGACATACACAGAAGCATGAATAATGCATTTGTTTTGTCTGAACACTGCCTAGATGGCTAAGAATTATGTCTGAACACTGCCTAGATGGCTAAGAATTAATTTCACTCCAGAATCCAGGATCTCAACACTAATGTGCACTAAGAAATGTTGGCAGTCATGAAGCTTGGTTAGAACACTTATAAAACATGCATTTTAAACATTCTAATTCGTGCTCTCTGTTACTACCTGCATGCAAAGAGCCACTGGCTTGGATCATCACTGGCTCCTACAGAATAGATGGTGGAGGAGACAGTACTGCCAGGAAAAGATATTCTCTTTGCAGCCCTAGGTTGCAAAGGTTCTTCAGATAAAAAACACAAATATTAAGAACTGCCCAGCTTCCAAAAGGCAAGAAATTCTACTAAGCAGAAGAGTGATCATTAAAACTGTCAGCACTCTCCATTACAAAATACATTACCCAGCACATAAAAGATCCTCTTGAGAACCCTGAAGTACTTAAGCCACTCTGAGGTTCACTGAAGATTAAAATCCTAAGGCTTTGATTACCTCCTACTGGAAAGGACCCAGTCTGTTCAGTCATTTATCATTTAGTCACCCCTCAAACCAAAAGAGAACCAGAATTCTTTCTATCATTTACTTTAAATATGAGTGAGATGCTTCAAGAGTCAACAATCTCATCTGGTTATTAAAACTGAGGCTGAACTCTGAAGATTCTGCAATGAATCAGGCTTGAAGTTCTTAGCGACTTGGTGAAGTATGGTAATGAGACAGCTGAGATTTTGGGGGGTTTAAGATCACCTTTGCTGCCCTGGTCAGGCTGCAGACAGTGGAAGGAACAGATATAATAAATGTACTACTCCATTAAGTGTTTTTAGAGTAGGTACCACAAGGCAACCCTTGCTCTCCTCAGTTTGTGTGCACAAACCTTTGAAAGCTTTCCAGTAACAAGTGTAACTGAGTGCATGATGCCAGACCCACTTGGAATCAAGCAGCTTGAGGAAATAAACAATAACAGAACAATGGAGAACAATTATCCAGGGGTTTAGTCACTGCTGATGACAATAGTTCCACTGTATATTGCTATATGTGATATTTATGAAACTAGAATTTGAAGGAAGAAAAATGTTCTATTTCATGCATATAGATGAGCTCAGGGACAGTGTGTGCATGTTTTTCAAGGCAATATCTATTATAAGTTGTCTCTCATCCTTTAGCTATATTTTATTATAATCAGTATTTGAATTGCCCATCATGAAACTCTTTAGAGGTCAACTCTATGTACAATGTTGAAAATATCTTCAACACTGACTCACAGAAACTACATCAATAAACACTTGAATTGAAGAAGGGAAAGAAAAAAGCTTTTTTGACCTTATTTTCTTATATTCTCTCAAGAAATAATTTCATCAGCTTGTACCTGCTAATCACAAACACAGTAACAGTGTGGACAGGAGAAAGCAGCAAGATGACAAAGAGCTTTAGCCTCATTTCCAGTAACAACGTGAGCAGACACTTCTAAAAGCAATCTAAGCTTTTCTGCTTATTCCCCACCTATACAGGATTATAATACTTGACTTCCCTGCACAAAAGATGCAAAAGCAGATCAGGTGATAAGCATGTGGGATTTTATAAATATAAAGGTGAAAAACACCAAGTAGTCAAAGGCACAGATCAGAGTAGGATGTCTCTGACTGACAGGTTGATGTTCAGCTGTATCTGATGAAGCTTAAATGTCCTGCAGGGTGAGGAGAACTCATTTTTTACTGCATTTATGATGTGAAACATCAGCAATGATAGCTTGAATCAGAAGGGTAAGAGGGAAGACTCCAAATTTGTAGATTGCCACCTGTATAACTTAAATGTTATGTAACAGTCACAGTCAACCTAGAACTTGAAGCCTTCAGTTTTTGTACAATGAGAGACAAATTTGGATTCAGTGACTGTAGAATCAGAAAACTTGGGGACCATGTACTTCTAAAGGGTAATCTCACTGCAAGCACTTCCTTTAGGAGTTAATAAAAGGCATATAAAAAACATGCTACCAAAACATTGTCCTGAAAGTGAAAGGTACTTTCCTTCAAGACCAGTAGCTGCCTCTCAGCAGTGCTCAGCCTTGTCACTATTGTAATGAACACATTAGAAGCAAACTGGATTGCTTTCCCAAGGCAAAAAGCCTCACAAAGAAAAACAGATCTTTCAGAAAGCCCTATTGCTTACAAGTGAAGAGGCTGTGTATAACCAAGAATTTTTTTCCCTGCTCTTTGTTTGCAATTTATTGGTAACCATTACAGAAGCACTGTGGCCCTAGGTAATACAACTGGAGAAAGCTGCAGTGTTTCAAGGAGAGAGAAACCACAGTCAGGCAGGACACACGAGATTTGTGGTAAGATGCCTGAGCTGTAGCTGATGAGCTCCAGACATTATCACTCTGACATTATATGCAGAGGGCAAGGGAGGGCAGGAAAGGGTTTGAGCCAGAGATTTTCCAATTATTTGGTTGCTTTACCCATTTTCTTCTCAAGGAAGTCACAAGCATTTGTGTTACTGCAAAAAATTAGTACCTGACAACAGCCACCTAAAGGTGCTGACTTGGCAGGCTTATGGAGGTCTCACACTATTTTTAAGTTCTTAACATTGCATTACAAAACAGACCAATGTTTTAAGTGTATACTATGCTCCATTCCATCATTTGTACTGCCCAAGACTCATCAAATTCAGTTTTGTCATACCAATGAGTGTAAGAAAACTCAGTCATTTCTAACTTTTCAAAACCTGCATTAGGAAGAGTTCCTTCCTTGCTAACCTGCATTGATAAGGAAGAATTTACACTCAAGTTCTGATAAATTGGGTTTTGACTTCACTAAAAGGTCTTTTTTCACCTGAAAGTCTACCCACTGATGTAAATGTAGAATTAAGAGGTTTACCTCATGATCATGAGCTGGCTGTCTTGCTCCATCTGAAAAAGAAAACAACCAAGAAGTCTCTCAAAATAAACAAAATTTAAGAAAACAAGAAGCAAAGAATTAAGGCAGTTACACAACCCTAATTACACAACAATTCTAGACGGACTTATGCAGCTCTCCTACAAAGTCACAAAGAAGCTGTGCCTAACTTTGATGCTCTTAAAGCATATCCTCCAACACGATCTAGACACAGTTAAATTCACCTAAGCCTAATTCCGTTTCCACATAGCTGAGGTAAATGCCACAGAAAGAACACTTTCACTTTTTAACCAGCCTTTAAATCCAAGGTTTTCAAGGAGTGTCAGGCTGCATGGCTGGCAGGGAATCTTCTATTGTTCTAGCTAGGCACATACTTTCATCCCATTCAATACCTTGTCTGTGTGATTTGCCTTTTTGTCTGTCCTGTGCTTTCCTGCTGAAGACTTTGTAGGCTTCGGTCTTCTGATACTGCTCCAGCTCCCGCATGTAGCGCTCCTTGTCTCTGTCTGCTTCATCCAGGTAGCGCTGAAACAAAAAAGTCCCAGGGTTTCAGGGAGTTCCCTCCCCTTCAGGAGGAAGGGAAGAAGAACAACTTGTCAAATGAAGTGCTGATCCATTTCACCTATGCAAACAGGAGAGGAGTGAAGAAACAATGAGGTGAAAAGACAGAAGATCTCTGGATAAATTACAGTATTCTGGTGCCCCATTTTCTCTCTCTTTTTTATAATAACTATTCTCTTAATTTTTTTTTTGCTAGGCCTAGGAGTAACTTGCTACTCTACTCAACTGAACATTACCAACATGTTACAGACCAGACACTTCAGAATTCCTGTTCTGTGGCCAGGAGGAAGTGCAGCCAAACAATAACATTTTATCAGATGATAGATCAGATGACGCTTTATGGTTCAGACCAAGAACAGTGGAGTTCCAAATACACACTTGTTTTCAGGCCCCACAGACAAAAAGCACCACCAAAAACATGGCACATCTGAGAGGTGACCAAAACATCATGGCTACTGCAAAGAGCAGCATAAAGATAAAAGAGCCTGGTTTTAATTGAAAAAATCTATCTGCATTTTGGTTAATAGAAAACTTCTTTTAATTTATATAATCCATCTGCATTTTGGTTAACAGAAACCTTTTTTACTAGCCTGAAGGTATTTCACACATCTGCAAGACAGAATGAACTTAGCTGGAAAATTCTTTAAGGGAACTGATGAACTGAAAAACATTTAATGAATGGTCACAAGGCTTACTAATGGGATCCTTTCAAGGAAAAAAAGTTGCCTTCCCAATTTTTTCGCCAAATGAGTTTAAAATTCAATGAATGTAAGAATTAAATCAGTGAACCTTAGTCACCTGGTATTCTCTAAGTCATCATGGCAACACCTGTAAGTTATGATTTCCATACATTTGCAACACAGTTCTGAACTGGTTGATGACAGTAGTAACATTCTGGATTGAGGTGCAAATTTGGTGATGCTTCTGGGTTAGCATTGCTTTTGGACATGTTGTCTGTAAGATATTAATTCTTTTTTTCCACATCCAGAAATGTGTTGCTGAAAGGGCTCAGCAGTCTTCTGTAGACCTGCTCTGAGTTAGAAACTTACAGCTTTACTCAAGGACAGATTCCCTGGGGATTTAAAAAGCAGCACACAGAACAGAGATTTGAACTCAATTTCCTTTTTCAGATAAAAATCTGCCTGAGACATGATAAGAATATGTTAAAGTGCAGGGGACTGAGGGGCAGATGTCTTTTACCCTCCTCTCCCAGCAGACATTTTCATCACCACAAGACATCCTCTCCATGGATGTAAATTTCCAACCTTACACAGGAGCAATCCTGACTTTTCTCTAAGCAACATCATTCTCACTATCCCTGCTACCAAATCAACTGCTTTGCCTTGCCACATATTTTCCATTATGGTTCAATCACAGCGCCTATGCACCATTTTATATCATCTCTGTAAGTGGTGCTCTACAAGCTTAGTAAAGAGCAACAAAAGGAAATCCTGGTTTTTTGTGTCATCTCATTTTTCATTATACCATTAAAGAATTTTTTAAAGTTCAAATATGAAGATCAAATTCATATGAGAGCATTCAGTAGCACTGTGATTTAAAAACTGCTTTGCAGTAATCTCCAACTTGGAATCAGGAGTGGACAGTAAGACATCCATTAGCAAGGTTCTCTCCAGAAGGCCCTAAAAACCAGCCCAAACACGGCCTTGAGCTTCATTCACTTGTCAGATAGTGCAGAAGGCCACAGGACTCCCAGTTAGGAGACATCACATTTCAAGACTTTGGCCTTACAAGTCTCGTGAATCTGAGCTGGTACAGCAGAGTTACATCCAGACGGATCAGACAAACTGTGGGATGCCTCATTAGAGCAATGCACCCATTCTGGATGTATTCTTGCCTTCCTAGAGGATCCAGCTCTCCTCAAGTCACCCCTGGAGGAGATGCCACAGCCCTACCAGGGCCCATCAGGTGAACCTGTGGTCCTCATTTTGAAATATCCTCCTAAACACGATTTCAACCAACAGCCTGTGTCACCTTCCTCACTAAACAACATTCCCACGTAGCAGCAAGGACAAGAAGTGCAGTGGTACCCGCTTCTCCTCAGGGGGCAGCTTGCTCCACTCATTGCCCAGCATCCTGGTGATCTCAGGGAAAGGCACCTCCGGCCGCTTCGCCCGCAGCTGCTCCCTGCGCTCGTTCATGAAGCGCACGTACCCGGTCAGGGGCGACTTGGGGGCATTGCTGTCCCGCAGGGGTTTCTTCCTCTTCCTCCCTTTGGCCCAGCCTCCTCGCTTGGTTCTTTGCTGCTGCAAGATGAAAAAGAAGGTAATTCAGGCTGAGTGAAAATAACCCCCTCTGGAAGGAATAAACAACTTCATCAGGAGTACATGGCTGCAATCCTCTCCATGGATGCAGCTTTTAAACCCTGCTTTAGAGATATCCTGACTTTTGTCTAAACAAAGCCAAACAAGTCTCACTGTGAAAAGTAGCTTCTCACAGTCCACAGGGACAACAAAATAACATTGGCATCAACTTCTGATTTTAAAATCACAGGGACTGATAATCCACAACATGATCATCTCAACTAATGCAACTGCAAACATTGTTTTATTACTTATTTGCTTGGTTTTAGTTATTCTCACCCTCACATACCCTCCCCCACAAGTAATTTACTTCAATCGGTTTTTTGGAGAGATTTTGTGTACTAGTTAATAATAGATAAGTAGTCATTTTGCACTTTCAAGATCTTTGTCCTTCATGCACAATGTGCCCAAAATGTGGCTGTAAAGACACTTAACAGGCTTTTCTACACTCATCTGCTAAGTACATTGTCTTTCCCAGTAACCACCTCCAATGGAGCAACAAACAAACTCCAAAGGAGGGAATATTGTAAGCTGTGTCTGGGGCACACTTGTGATTTCACAGGAATAACAACATTATCACTCATCCTCTTGGCTTCAAATTATTTCTACAGCAACCTCTGGACAACACTATTTTCTAATGCTATGTACATACAATTATTTTCAGTACTTCTAATGTTTCCCCAGATCAACATGTTCCTGCCATCATGTTACTTTTTGTTTCCCTCCTGGAATTTTATTACTCAATTAAAAAAGGACCTCACAGCTGAAAAGAAACTACAAGGGAGAATATCAGATACATCTATCAAAAAAAAAAAAAACCACCAAACCAGAAAACCCCAAAACCACTTCCTAGTGCAACTTCAGGTCCGTCAAGATTTAGTCACCAAAAATCAGTGTTGGATGGTACACAAGGTATAGTCTAAAACAGTAAAAACATAATGGTTTTAAAGACCTCAGTTACTACCAGAACATTACAATGGTCTCACTTTGATGAGAGAAGATAATTTGTGGCAGTTGAAGATTCAGTCCTGAATGTAGCACCAGCTTGGGGGCCCCCCTGGCTAAGCTGAGACCCATGTGCTGCTCTCTGCACAGTCCAACTGCCAGCTATCTATCTGTGTGCAGCTGTGCAACACAGGAGGAAATTAGGGAATCAGAAGATGAACACGGCAAATGGATAAAAATTTGTGATCCTATTAAAAATAAAATCTGAGCAGGTAAGACAATATAATGACAAAATTCTATGTCTTTGCTTCATTGAAAAGTTACTATTATTTCATCTCACCTCCTCCTCAGGCTTCTGCTCAGTGGTTTCAGCAGCATTAGAAGACTCATTTTGCTGTTGCTGAGCCTGTGACAAGTCCTCCACCAAATCTGGGTTATTCACAGGCTGTGAAGTTCCACCACTGAATGAAGTCTCCGAATTAGCCAATCTGAAAAAGCACAGAAGTGGAGAACAAAAAATTTAATCATCATTCCTAAACCACTTCCTCCCTAATCTTCTAAAACATGTAAAAATGTTGCAAATATATTCATTCTCACACTAGCAAGAAAAATGGGATTTAGAAGTGATTTTTGAAGAACTGGCTGTTCCATCCAAGCAACCACTATAACTACCACAGCTCCCATGGACTTTCAGACCCAGTTGGATTTTTAAAGTGGTATTTTGTTTCATTTTCAGTGAAGCATTTGATCACACAAACAACTTGCAGGCAAGTGAACGTTTGCATCAGAAACCAGTCAGCATGAACCTATCCTTCTTCAAAAGCACCATAAGGAATTTGAAATTAAAAGTTTAATCATCAACCAAGATACACCTTTCTGGATATACTTAATATATTTCTCCACAAATACATGTAGAGATCTGTGAATGGGTATGATCTTGGCTTGAACTTCATTCCACACACTCTCCTGTTTATACACAGGGGGATTTAAACACAATTATGACTAGGTCCCAACAAGCTCCAGAATGGCCCTAATTTAATTTTGCTACAAGAGCTGTATCAATCTGCCTTACTCCAAAGAAGGGCAAGATGGCTGCAGGCAAAAAAGAAGAGCAAACGTGCAGAAATACTTCTGAAGGCAGACTGACAGCGCTGAACACATATTTTGGGGCAACAACCCCATGGACATTCTCAGCCCTGTGCTCAGAAAGCAAATTAATGTAAATTTTTGGACTCATCTCAGATTCTAAACCCTTCCTGAGACCAAAGAATACTTAGCCTTACCCAGTTACATTCATGAAAATTCTTTTAACAGCAGGATATGCTTCAAGTCTCCTTTGCTCATTTATTCCACACTAAAGCTACTCGTGTCTATGGCAAATTTTAAATATTCAAAATAACTGTTCCTATTAATGTAGACTACAGCTATAAAAATTTTATATATATATTAACAGAATTGTTATTTGAATGCCCATGGGAATATCTGTCTTCAGAGAGAACAGCATATTTTTACTACTCACTACAATCAGCAATTGTGACATAATTACTGCTAAAGACAAAAGGGCTGCAGAGATCCATGGCTGACTTTGAGACAGCAGATTGAGCTCACATTACTGACAATTAGAGAGGGACCAAGGGAACAGAGCAGACATCCTCCCTGAAGTTAATTATATTTGTTATGTGTCAGAAAGAATAGGAACAACACAGCTCTGGATTCACTGTTAGGGTTTGAAGAGTATTTCAGTTTTCCTCTCCATTCCCCCTTAGCAGAGAAGCTCTTTAAACTACATCTACAGGAGAAACTTCATGTGATGCAGCCATTTGCAGCAAACACTGATGAAAGCTCAGCCAAAACATTAATACCTCTTAAACACAAGCCTCATTTGATCATGGACCTCATTTGGCACCAACAACTTTGAAGTCCCAGATAAGTAAATCCAAATTTTCACCTATTTAGAGTGAAAGTGTTCATATTCATTTTTACAGGGCTTTACCTGACTGCAAAGTCTGAATTTTATTGTTTGGTCTTTGCAAAATAGAAAAGAAGCTTTAATTATAAAAACACAGCAAAAATTCCATGTATTCTTAAAACAAAACTTCTCTTGGCAATGCCATTTTAAGAGGCCATTGTTGCAGCTTTGAAAAGCAGTCAGACTGACAAAAATGAGATATCAGCGTCAGTGATGAGTTTCAGATGTCAGTTTCAGAGATCTTTAATTGAAATAATTTACTTAGCAGAGGCCACCACGACCAAGAGATACTTCCTCTCTCTCTGTCCCCATAATGTCACTTTCTTAAGACTGAAACCCCAGGGATTTACCTTTTAAAGCTAAGAGATACTAAAGAATAGTTTGTGACCACTTCCATCAGTTCAGCAGAGTTCTGGTTTCTCCTAAACAGAGTCCTGTGATCTTCTATCAAGGCCAAGGGAACGTTGCAAAATGGAATTCTGTCGGGTTTATTCCCTTATTTTTACAAATTACTCAGAATGCCCTCCTCCACTGAAACAATTTCCCTGACAAGTGCAGAGATAATATCTACCAGCTGAAGGTGAAAAAGGAATTACTTACCCAGTTACATTAATTTCAGCACCTTCCTTAGATCCATCCTCATCTGTAAAAAGTGGAGGAAGATTGGACCCAGCTACCAAGTTCTCCATACCTCTGGGGAAAAAAAAACAAAGATAAAAAAGGTTAAGTTAACTATGCCATTGTTTCCCTTCAGCAGTCCTTCAACTCAAACATCATAACACAGCAGGAATTTTTTACCCCATGAACCAATTGGCCAGTCCCAGCTGATGGCTTCAGGACAGGTCCCGTGCTTAGGGACAGAGAACAAAGACAGACCATAAATGACACTTCAATTCTGAGTTTCCATTTTAACTGAGCTCTGTGCCAGTGCCACAGTGTTGCTGGAAATCCCTCTAGTTCTCTATGTGTGCATAGAACACAGCTATTTAGGGTATTTTATCTTCAATCCCACAGAACTGTTGCTGAAGCAAATGGTTTAAGGACTGTGTATTTCTCATTGAATACAAACTACCCCCAAATTAGAAGTAGTTCCATTTGTAACCCTGTGACCTGTCATGGGAATTTAATGTGAGAGATGAAATCTAAAATTTAATTAATTTATCCCCTTCCTTACTAAAATACAAAAATGTTGTATTTTAGTGAAAATAAAAACAAACAAACCCAAAAAGCCTTAATAAACTCACTCTACAATTATGAGTTGCCAGTTCAGACCAATTGTGAAGGGCCATACTAATTAAATTCCTGTTCCTTCAGTTTCAGAATCACCTTTGATGAGCAGCAGATACTCCACTCAATTCCTGCTGTCCCTTTCATCCAGAACACTTGGGCTTTGGGCCTGGAGGGACTGAGGAGAGCTATCCCCCTGTACTGCTTTCTCCTGGGTAGGTGCTTTGTTTTGCACCCAGCACTGAAATCCAAGTGATCTGAGAATAAAATCCTGCTCCATGTTTTGAGTATTTGATGTGTTTTCCCACATCCCACCCCAGTTCTAAAGGTAGATGTTTTCTACAGACAGAGGTAGAAATGCTTCTTGCATCTTACAGATTTTGCAGATCTCTATCACAAGTACAACACGGCTGACATTCACCCTTTTCTCTCCTGCTTTTGCAGCTGCTGAGATCCTTAGAACCACCCTTAAGCATCCCATCATCCTGACTCCTCATCTGGAAAATAACTAAAGCTGAGCAGACTACTCCTGGGTGGTACAGGCACTGATCTCTAGCAGAGGAACACCTTTACCTGTGTACAGGAAAGGTTCATCCAGGAGTGAACAAACCGAATTCCTGCTCTGCCACTACAAACCAGGGACTGGTCCAGTTTTGGGGGCTCAGCCTTAGAGCTGAGGCACAGCTGGAGACTGAGCAGCCAGGGGCCCCCAAGATGCTCAGGGCTCTGAAGCAGCTGGCCTAAGGGATGGTGGGGCAATGGGCTTGCTCAGCCTGGCACAGGGGCCCAATCTGATGGAGCCTAAAAGGTACTGGGGAGAAGTGGCACAGAGGACAGAACCAACTTCTCCCCAGCTCTATTGGCTTTGCAGGTTCAGGCTGGACACCAGGATGTGTTCCCACAGAGGTGGAGTCTGTCCTGGCAGATTTTAAATGCTGAAAGCTGTAACTGACCTAAACCAATGTTCTGAGTGGGAGGCTGGACTAAGATGACCTCCCTCCAGATGTCCCTTCCAAGCAACATCTGCAGTTCTGTGAATCACAACTCCACATTATGGGCTTTTTTCAAATACCAGCATCTCTGACAGGAAAAGAAAGACAACTCAAATAATATAATGCTGTGAGGAAAAGTAGTGAGATACTCTGCTGAAACAAATAGGATTTAAATCCTTAAAGAAGGCAATGCAAACAATACTTCCTCAAACATAGATAAGAATCTACACACAGAGAAAAGAAACTACATAAAGGCTGGGACTTTATGTATCACAAGAAATCTGAAAATTCAACTGATTTGAAAATTATGCTCTTCACTGCCCAGGAAGCTCTTTAAGCACAGCTTCTAAACATACAACATAAATTGCTTCATGCAGTTATCATCTAAGAGGGAAATTAAGTTCTGCTTCAAGGTGCACAATATTCATCAGTCAAAAATTGTGAATTATGATTTTCAAAAAAAGGAAGCCTAAGCAATTATGCCCACTGTGACCTTCTCACCAGGCCCTGATCTGTCTGCTCACATCTGGCCCAAGCTCACTTTTGAACTGCAGGGAGGCAGCTGGACACCAACCTTAACAACATATAAACAGAACACAAGCACAGGAAGCCAGGAGAAGATAGACTTTTTTTGTTTAACTCATATGCTTTAGACAGTAACTCTTTCAGAGGATGCTGACCCACATCCTAAAGAAAAGTAACATCAGTGAATTTACAATGCCTTCTAATCAGTTCCAGAGAGCAAGAAAGCAAAAGAGTTCCCCTAAAACTCACTGAGAGCAGATGGGAACCTACAGAAGCCTTTCAGTCCCATTTCTCAGGGATAACCTCCCATACCTCTGCTCCAAAATCATTACCCACTTGATTTCAGCCCCACTGCAGAGCTCCATGTTTATTGAAACACATTTCACTAAATTCAAGGCAACAGAAACAATGTACATTTAGTTTCCTAGTGCCTCACACATTTACCGTACTTTCATTTTTTAACTACATGTACTCAAATGCAAAACCAAAACTGAAACTGCAGTTAAACCCTAAACCCTACCAGCCCAACAGTTCAAGGCAGGGAAGCCTCTCCTCCACATAAAATGAATTCAAACTGGAGCAGCTCTGGGTTCACTACTGCTACACTACTGGCTGTGTTGGCTCAAACAAAGGAATGAGCTACACAGGGACAGAGAGACTGATTAATTCATTTACAGCAGTATTTGACAGGATTTCAAAGGTTCAACTAACACATACACTGGCATTAGTTAAACCTCTATATGAGCCTAGAAAATATCCTACATTATCAAAAAAGTGGCTTAATTTAGCTTTTCCTTTCCCCCTCTTCCCTGAGCAATCATGACTACCTGACACAGAAAGTGGACAACAGTATTTTATAACTTTCAGTTTAAATTTTTCAGCTGGACACTTTGGTTGCATGCCACAGAGATCATACCTATACAAAACTGTACAGAGTGTACCAACATGGTCTGACAGAATTACTCAGGAAATGACAGCAAAACTTTTAGAGCATAAAGATCTAAGTGCTACTACACACACCAAGGATCAAACAGTGGGTAATTAAACACCATTCAAAACCAGAATATGGTTTAAATAACCTTTCTTAATTTCTTCTCACATTACCTTTTGTAGGCCATGATATGTAATTATTATTCTAGTAGTAAAGTAGCCAAGTTACATTTTGCATAGACTGAAAGCTACCATGTGATCAAATTTCTAATCACACTTGTACAGCAGAGAGGAAAACTCAGAAGCAGGTAGCTTTAAAATCAGGGTGAGAACAAATCCATGGCTGGAGAATGACAGAATGATTCACTTTGCCACAATATTACTGTGGCTGCACTGTTCACAGCACTCCTATAGGGCAGCACATGTAAAGACACGACAAAGTTCAAGAGCCTTTATACATGCTATAAATGAAAGGTAAAATTTACCCACAGTCAAAAAGCATCAGGAACAGTAAAAATGCCATTTAAACGTGCCAACAATTTTATCCAGCAGGGTCTGGCTGCATTGCTGGGTGTCAGGAGGCAGCTGCAGGGCCACAGGCAGCCCTTCCTGCCCCTCCTGCCTCCAGGCACCCCAGGGCTCACCCCCCTGAAGCCTCCTGCAGAGCCCAAGCACAGCAATCACTGCACATCCAAAATGTTCACTGCTTCCACAAACAGCACCTGCTGTGCCTGGGCAGTCACACCGGCAGGGACAGGGCTGGGCTCTGCAAGGTCTGCACAGCCCTGGTCACCAGTGAGTCACTGGCACTGCAGGGTGTGCACAGCCCTGGTCACCAGTGAGCCACTGGCACTGCAGGGTCTGCACAGCCCTGGTCACCAGTCAGTCACTGGCACTGCAGGGTGTGCACAGCTCTGGTCACCAGTCAGTCACTGGCACTGCAGGGTGTGCACAGCCCTGGTCACCAGTGAGCCACTGGCACTGCAGGGTGTGCACAGCCCTGGTCACCAGTCAGTCACTGGCACTGCAGGCTCTGCACAGCCCTGGTCACCAGTCAGTCACTGGCACTGCAGGGTGTGCACAGCCCTGGTCACCAGTCAGTCACTGGCACTGCAGGCTCTGCACAGCCCTGGTCACCAGTCAGTCACAGCCCTGGTCACCAGTGAGTCACTGGCACTGCAGGGTGTGCACAGCCCTGGTCACCAGTCAGTCACTGGCACCGCAGGGTGTGCACAGCCCTGGTCACCAGTGAGCCACTGGCACTGCAGGGTGTGCACAGCCCTGGTCACCAGTCAGTCACTGGCACTGCAGGGTGTGCACAGCTCTGGTCACCAATAATTCACTGGCACATGCACACTGATTTCCTTCTCATCCCAAGGCCAGGCCGAGCCTAAGATGCCCCTGAACACGAGGAAAAGGGAGAACAGTCTTAACAATGTTGCCTTTTCAATGGCTACATTACAACAGATAATCTTTTGAATAATAAAAAAATAAATTACTAAACTCTTTAGCCATCCAATTACATGGTAAGGTTATTTATTGTGGTTAAGCATATTTAAATATGAAGTCAGCATCAGAAATCCAACTTGCAGGCTGATTATAAAACACTGCAGGAGTTCCAATTACCTCATCATCAGCTCTAGTTTTAGAAACGTTACTGCTGAGTGGAGAATTTTTCTCCTCAAGTCTCTCATCCCCCTTTGCCAGAGTAAATATGTCCAAATTTTACCATACAGAGACTAACAGATTACAAAAAACCAATAAATCATCTGCTACATCACAGAGGAGTCACAGTATTCCTTATCTCAGCATCAGAACCCAAGCACTTCAGAATGCAAACAATCTAAATTCAGATGACTGAGAAAAAAATTCAGATTCACTGAGAGAAAACCAGATTCACTGAGAGAAAAAAACCCACAGGACCATCACTTCCTCTGCCTTTCCACAAGTACCAGAACATCAGAAAGAAAACCAAAGTAAGTCCATCTCCTATTAAAACCCCAACCCTTTTGGAGCTGTCAGAGGAAGTTCAGATCCCTCTGACAGAGCCTTTTCTTCCATCAAGCTGTAGCAGAAGCTAAATATCTAAAACACTTCACTGCAAAAAATCAGATTTTACTTTTTGCCTACAGGCAATTCATTAGACAAAAGTTTTTGTGACTAGGAAAATTGCAAGCTCAACCTAATGGGACGAAGGTTTTTCTGTCAAAAAAAGTTTTTGTCAGAAAACACATACCAGAGAATAGCCAACTGCTTTTATTTTTACTTCTCGCCAGTAAAAACAAAGAAACACCACAGACCAAAATAGAGACTGGTAGGAAAAAATTCCAGAGTTCCACTGCATTTCCAAGCAGCTTAAGGAAAGAAGGGAAAGATGCAAAGCTGAGGTTTATGTTTAGTTTAATTGGGTCTTTGCAGCAAACACTAACAGAGCTATTCATACTCTGACCTTAGAAACAGCTGTCAAACATCTGCAAACATGTATTTTAAACACACAAGTGTTCAATTCTGCAGTCTACTCTAAAGTTTTAGGATGAGGGACATATAAGACATCTCTCACATACATATAAATACATATATGTGTGTGTAAAACGTTGCTGTTCTCTGGAATGAAAGCCACAGGAAAGGAATATACTCAACTCTCCAGACAAAGGCAAGAACAGTCCCACGTTGATTCTCTCCCTTCAAATACATGAGTGAAATTTTGCATTACCAATAAACCAGCTTTTAGATCACTTCAGGGAAAACAAAAGCCCACAAAGAGATGAAAACTAATTGTGCTATAGATCCCTGGATAGCTAAAACCAGTAACTGTGGTTACCTCTGCTATCCAGAGGGAATGCTTCGCTATCTAGCCCTTCACTGCAGGTATTACATACCTATGGATTAGGATGGTTCATTTTATTCTGAATTAACTTTTTTCATGATAGCATCAATTGCCATTTAAACTAATACCATTAACAAATACAATTCTGCAAAATTAATTTAATTCTCATGGTACAGATCTCACATGAGAAAACAGAAACCATTCAGATCACAAAAAATAAGTCTCAAAATAAATCTTGAGAATTTTTTATTTTTCATTAATCACTCCACCTAAAGCAAGTCCAATAGATGACTGCCAGGGATGGGAGCAGGTTTTGTAATCTGCACATAAAAATGTCTTCTGAATTTCCAGTTGCTATAGGCAATTCAGTCCACTTCTTCACCTGCTCTGCCACTTGAGAACTCCTCTGGGAGCTGAGGACCTCACATTTCACAGGACAAAGTTGTCCAACAGCTCCTTTCCCACTAAGGACGTACAAGGGGCACCCCATAAACCCCACAAGCAGCAGCTCCAGTGTCACAAACAGTGCCTGGAACACAGACACTTCCCACAGCCCAGCAGCCAGAAACCACCCAGCCCTCCCCAGCAGTGAGCAGAGGTCACTTCCCTTCAAAACTCGAGCTCCATTCCTCTGATCATTTATGTCTGCAAGACTCAATCACTCACTGTTTGTGCAATGCAAACATAAAAGTGCCATAAGCAAAGCAGTTATTAAAAAATGTAAATGAACAGACTGAAGTTTTTCATGGTGTTTACCCAGTTCAAACATTCACCAGCATCACACCAGTGAAATAAGAAACAGTATTAATTAATGCTTGAGGAATACTTTGATTTAAAATGCCAAACAAGTACTCTGAACTAGAGATAACTGAATGTCAAGGAATGCTGATTGGGATTGGCCAGAGAAATGCAAAGTCACATACTTGAAAATAAAATAATTGAAGACTGCATATACCTGATGAGATTGGAAAGTTGTCTTAAAGCTATTTTAGCACTTCTGCTCTTCCTCAAAGCTCTGTTCATCACAGAAGTTGTACAGGAGTAGAGCACATACTCCAAACTCACTTATATTCTGCAAGAGGAAGCTCTGGCTGCTGCCACAGAGGAATACAGATTGGGATTTTTCATGCACATACCCACCAAAACAAGTCATTACGGCCATTTACAGAATATGGGGTCGAATACTTTGGATGTGAGAATGCACTGAGAAAGAGATTGAGTATATACTTAAAAGAATGACTCACCACAGGCATCATGACCCAACACAAAAGCATCTACTCTGACCTCAAAAGCCACAAAGACAGCATGGAACTGGATATTTTAAATGCACTGATATGGGTACAGGGACAAAGGTTAGAGGAAATGAAGTGTGGGAAGAGTCAGTGATTCTCACACAAAACAAGCAACTCATTCTGCTTGTTTTCAGAGAAGATCCATCTTTAGAAAAAAAAATGACATGTCAGCTTCCATACATTTTTGTTCTTATTTTCTTGCTGTTGCCATACAAGATAAAACAAGTATGGCATTTTATTCCAACATAAAACGAGTTTGAACCCTCAAACCCATCACTGTAGAAGAAATCACAATTATTAGATAGCCTTAGTTGTGCAAAAGAACAGGCATATAAATCTGAACAACAGAACTCTATTAACAAATACTTTCTAATAGCAAGAATAGTGAAAACTGAGTTGGGCTGTTTGTTTCTAATCTGGCCTAAAACTCTCTGCTAATAGTTTAATATCTATCAGAAATTAAAGTTTGGAAGTATATCACCTGAAATGAACCAAAATCCCTTTTCAGCCAAGGCTCTTCTTGCAGTCCCACATGGCACCATTGATATCACAGGGTAAAATTTGTAAAGGCCTTGGAAACACTCTGATGGAAAAACTAATAAGGAAAGTGAGCACAAAGGAACAGACAAGAGGTTCATGTAAGCATCAATACATCCGTGGACACTGCTTACAAAACCTTGTCTGGATTCCTGAAAAGAAAAGAAACAGAAAAGACAGCCCAGGTCCTGCCAAAGCATCTTCTCCAGGAACAGCAGTCAGATGCTTTCACCACTGTTAACAAGATTTGAAAGCTGTCTGAGTTCACAGACAAAATGTGTTAAAATGGATATGAGAGAAAAAGACTACACCAATAACGAAAATTCAGGAAAATATAAAAAGACAAACTTTGTGCTCTAAACTAGGCACATTCCAGGACACCCCTCTCAGCACCAAAGGGAGAGCTCACAGAAATTTTAAAATCATACAAAACCCCGGTACTTCCATGGCTCCATAAAAGAATCAAATCAACAGCAGAATGTAGACAAGTTAGAATAAAGCTTTCCCTATACTCATCTTCACCCAAAAGCAAGAGGAGAAGACAATAGTTAGCATCATGAATGGAAAACAAAGGAAAAAGACAACAAAAGCATAAAGCCACTGGAGTGGTCTGACTGTTCTCCAGTGCTAAGCAATACATGAGAGATCCAGAGATGCATGTGAAGGATGGGAATATGCAGGCAGAGGGCACATTTTTAACACCTGTAGCATAGATAATGAAAATAGTTCATTTTGGAGCTGAAGCAGCATTGAGAAAAAAGCATCCATGCCAGCAGTGTGCCCAAATATCCTAGGCTGAGTTCTTGGAACAACAGCTAAGCATTTGCAATATTGCACCTGATCCTCAGACCGTCTCCAGCAGCCCATAGAAACTGCTCTGGGCAGGGGTGAACTTCCTCCTGCAGCCTCTTTTTGTGCATCTCCTGTCTCATCATAGGCAAGAAGGCAAACGTGGTGAGGGAAAACCCAAAAGAGCACAGTATCACTGCCTAGGGCTTGGAGCCAAAGAGCTAAGAAGAACCTGGCAAAAGCAAGTCCAAGACTTAATCTGCTCTTCCAACTCCCCTCTCCACAGCTGCTCCTCATATGCTGGAAACAAGAAACTGCAGGTGGGAAACATGTACAAGTTTTGAAAACTAGAGTGGATCAAAGCACTCAATAAATTTAGGCCTAGAAGAGAATGTAAATTTTTTCAAACAGGTTGATGACTGAACAGACTTGAAGATGGAGGTCTCACACAACACTATGTCTTCAAGTACTTGCATTTGGAAAGATTCCTAATTTATGTTTAGTTACAAGTGTTCTGAAAGATATCTGGCATTCAGGTTTGAGTATTTGCCATATTTAGCAAACAGCAGATTTATACTGCTTTTACATTTCTTTTGCATGATTTCATTTCTATATATATTTGTTAAGTAAAAATGGTTCCTCTGAGCTAAAGCAGAAATATTATCCCAATACCCCTATATATGGGTAGAAATGCACAGCTGGTTTAAAGGTCATAAAGGAAATCTCCCAAAGCTAAGAATACAACCAAACTTCAGAAACAAACTCTGAAGCACTACCAATCTTAACCTTTATTTTGGACAGCTCAACTAATTGTTAGTCTTTGCTTGGAATCTGAGATCTCAAGTCGTGCTGAGACTCTGACCTGAATACACATCATGCAATTCTTACTGCAAAGAGAAATAAGAACTAAAGTCCTTGTGATCCTTGCAAAAGGTCAGCAACACTCTGGTTTTACACAGCATTAAACAGTGGGAAAGTGGAAAAACATTTCTATTTTCAAAAGTGCTACAACATGGATTTCACCTGTGTATAATATCATAACCTGAAGTTCATTGCCTTGAGCAGAAACAAAGCCAACTGGTGGAAAATAAGAGTTCAGGCACTACTGTCTTTTTTTATTTGTGGAGCCGAAACATTTTACAACAGAAGTGCAAGCACAGAAAAGTTACATTCTTTGATTACCTTTTGCACTGTTAGAAGTAAGCACACAGATTAGCTGAGGATCAAATACCACATTTAATCCCCAAAGTTAGCTCAAGAGCTTTCTGAATGAGACAACTGCCTTCCTCAGTCACCAGCGCTCCCTTTTCATTTAGAAAGACTCCTCTGGAAAAATACTCATTTAT
Source organism: Emberiza elegans (assembly GCA_024865655.1). Classification (NCBI taxonomy): domain Eukaryota; kingdom Metazoa; phylum Chordata; class Aves; order Passeriformes; family Fringillidae; genus Emberiza; species Emberiza elegans. The sequence goes on from JALJVW010002397.1 coordinate 4,173,669, forward strand.
ATTTGGCTCCTCCCTACATCTCCCAAAACAAAGGCAAAAAGGGGTGATACTGCTTTTTAAAGATAATATTTTTAAAAGTAAAAGGTCTTCAGATTTTATGAAAACTTCAATCATATTTGAGTTTATAGATGTCCCCAGATAAAACATTTATTACAGTAATGGAAGCTTGGTTTTCCTGGTCTTTTAGAGTCTCCCAAAACAGCATATTCCCACCCTGGAACTGTTTCCTGACCTACAGAAAGGGTCATTTATGTATAACACAGACAAAATATGGCCACAGCATTCCAAAGCTCTGTGGTAAGAGCACCAAATTCAGCAGGTTCAGTTCACATCTGAACTCAGACTCAGAAGGAAGCATTAGGTTTGAGTGAAGCCCTACCTGGCTGCTGTAAGCAGCACACACTGATCCTTCAGCAATGAGGACATCCCAAACACACCTCACCAGTCCCACTGCTGCCGGATCAGCAGCAGCAATGAGGAAGCCTCAGAGCAGGTTGCACTGTGTAAATAAAGAATCCTGGCAGAAGACACTGCACCAGTCTCTACTCAACACCTCCCATCCACAGCCAGCAAGCCCAGGTCTTGGAGTTTAGCATGTAGGAAACAAGCAGTTTATTATTTGAAACTGTGCCAAGTAACCAAGCTGAATAGGAAACCCTGTCTGAAATTTCAGTTTGTAAAAATTGTGGCTTTTGACAATTGAAGTGTATTTCATTTACAGCAAACAGTTCAATTAACAAGAAGCAAAAACATTCATTCACTTCATGATTAAATTTTCTTCTACTCAAGTATCCATGTCTTAATCAGCATGAACTCATTTGTATTCCTATTTAAAATGCCTTTCTCAATAACACTTGCTGACATCACCCCTTGTTACATTTTATACACAAGTATCCCCTAAGCATACAAAAAAAATCTGAAGATTCCAACTAGGTTTGCTGATCCACCCAGCCAAGCACGTGCCTAGCCACCAGTTTCGTTGTCAGCTGCCCCTGCCCAGCTGAAGGGGAAAAAATGGAAACTCTGAGAAAGGTCCACATTTTCTGCTATACTGAATTAAGCCTACTCCCAGAAATTAAGGAATATGTCTCTTGCATTATTCAAATTTAGTGATTCCAAATTTAGACTAAAGTGGCTTCTAGGGGTCGTTTGATCCCAACACCTACTCAAAACCAAGGTGAAGTCATCTTTATGGCAGACACCACATTACACTGTCTGGCTCAAATCCTGATCAAAACTGATTTAAATCATCAAATGCCCTCAACTGCTTTGGTTTTTTGCTAGGAAGGTTACTAAGGGCTAAAGAAATAAGCACTGCTTATTTTCAGGACACAGACAGTGATGGATGGAAGACAGGACAAAAGCAGTTGGAAAAGCCTCTAGAGTGGTCATAGGAACACAGGTGTATCAGACAACACCTCCCCCAGTCCTGACAAAGCTGGAGGGACAGGAGAATGAAACAGCACAGGAACAGAGAGAAGTTTTCACTGTATTCATCTATTAACCAGAAAATCCATCAAGAACAACCTTAGCAAGGAATCCAGGATCTTCTCTCCAATTTGTGAAGCTAGAGCTGGACTTCCAATACTGACCCTAGTCAAAGACTCCCTCAGCCTCTGAGTTAAGCTCAGGTTTACTCTCAATTTTGAGTACAATAAGCAGTATTTACCCCAACTCAAACCATTTCAATAAACTGTAAAAACAATGAAGAGCTGCCATTTCCAAGAAAGTCCCACATTAGGCTCACTCCACAGAACTCAACTTCCAGTGATTTCAAGTAGGTTTAACTCAGTAGCAGTTTTAAACAGGTTCTTTTTCTTTCCTTCAAATGGAGAGCTTAGCTCAGGGCTGCTGTGTTTGCTACTCCACTTGTTCAATCTGTCCTTCAAGTGGAAGGCACAGCAAAATGAGCTGCACACACTCACAAGATGATAGGGACAGATGACTGAGGGACCAAGAAGATATTGTAACATCAAGCCCTTCATTGCCTATGAGCAAAGGAAGTTCTCATTTCTAGCCTGACAGAGGATATATTGTTATCTGCATGACAAAAGGGCTTTAAATCTTAAAAGAAATAGTCAGCACTATATGAAAAATTGAAGAGACGTTCTGTGCCAAAGCTGGATTATGAATCACCAACAAACACTCCTGCCACCAGCAGCATGAACCCATCTCTGCAGTGATACTCAAGCCCTACCTGAATAACTGCTGCAGTAGTTAACACACTTGTAACCCCCCCTACATTCAACACCCAAAAAGCAACTGATGTGTCAACTGTTTCACTGATTTGACACTTCTCTATTCTTTCAATAAATTGCCATTCTAAGTCTTGTCTGGTTCTGTCGATGCTGTTGTGCTTCTTTGCATTTCATTCACCTTTTAAATGCTAAATTATTTAGCAGTCTCAAGTCACAGCAAATGCCAGGAAACTCCTTTACCTGATCTGCAAAACCTCCAATTGCTCAAATTTCTGTATTTTTAGTTACAAGGGTTTACAAACACATCCACAGAGCTGAGATGCTACAAAGCAGTTCAGAAGCAGAGACACTCAAGTCTCAAAACTACAAACATGACAGACACATTTCCTATTACAGACTGACAACTGATTTGAGTAAAATTCATCTACAGGCCAGATCTTTTCTAGGTTAGAATGTATTGCTGCACTACCACAATCCTGACTCATCACTTGCCCAGTCTTCTACTGCTCAGTCACTGAAAACACCAAAGCATGCACCAGAGCTAGAGAGCAGCAGGCCTCTGCATTTATAGAGCATCACCCAAATGTCTCCAGGAAATGTTTAAACACTGAGCTGACGAACATTACTGGTCTCAGGCTTGTGAATAAGGAATTATCTCAATAAAGAAATTGTATCAATAGAGAAAACACACTTTTCTGAAGTAATTCCCAGAAGTCTATAGTATAAAGACACTAAAATAAAAGCTGAAGGCTATCTGTTTTTAAATGTATCCAGCCTTTAGTATGCATTTGAAATCTGTCTTCCCACTCTTCCTCACTATAAAAATGCAAACCCTTTGTATGTGGTTATTTGAATATAGTACTTTTCCATGTAACAGCAATGTGAGAACAAAAACTTGAAGAACGTGCTGAAAAGTTCCTTGTGATCAGTTATTTTCTGCATGCCTTGCAAATCCTTCCTGATAAATGTCTGCTCTGTAATTCCCTTGAGAAATACTTTGTTGAAATGACTTTGGGACAGAATGCATGTTTTTACAAGTGGCAATAAAATGATATAAATAACTTGCCTAAAAAAATCCAAACATGTAAAGTGTATTTCTAATAGAGAAAATTGAAGTAAGCCATCTGTAACAGAGTTCCCAGCTTTTCATACTTGCAATGAACTTTAAGTTTTTTAAGGTTAAAATAATATTAACAGAAAAGATTTCTCAAGTAAGAAAAGTATCTTTGATATTTGGAAAATTTTCACATCACTACACATTTAAAACAATTCACATAAAGTCTCACAGTCTAAGTTTAATATGCAGTTAATAATGCTACAGGTATTCATATCCAAATGTAAACAGAAGAACAATCTTATGACAAGACAAAGACCACTTGGGTTAGTTTAATACAAATACCTGCAAAGTTTTTGTACTTTCCAAAAATGTCCTGGGCTGGAATTAGAAAAGCTTATTTCCTTACAAAAAAAGCTGCAGTACAGCCACAGGAACGGGCCAGAGGGGATGAGTGTGATCACTGTGACCCATTTAACACCAGGCACTACCCTCGGCTAAAAAACAGAAACACAGAGGAATTCAAACCTTCATCATGGTTTTAAAGTAAGAAGCATCACTACAGCAGCTGTCCCACGTGGCACCTATGCACACAGTAAATTTGTACAACTTCTTACTGCAGCTGTCATGGAGATTTTGTTATGATTTCACAGGTTAGACCCTATAAGCTAACAGCCTCTATCAATAAACTCTGATTAAGTTGTTATTTGATAAATGTATCATTTCAAGAAGTTAAAGCTGTACCTGCCTGTATTTTTAGGAGTTAAAATACGGCTTAAACTCATGTTCAAACTGATCTTTCTCCAGTGTGCTAGCAACCCTTTCTGAATTCCAAAGCAGCTGTAGCAGTGCCAGTGCCAGCTGCAGCAGACACGTGTTCTACCTTGCCTGTTCAGATTCTTCTGTACTCTTATTTATACCTAAGGCTTAGCTGCTCAAGCTTCACTAAATGCTAATGTTCCCAAGCTGGATTATCCTGTCACCTCCAACACCTCCTCGTGTCAATACTGCCAAGGAAGCTTTCCCAGCCCACACCTGTCCGGAGCTGCGCTTGTTTTAATGGCACCAAATTTCAAGTCTGGTTTGCTTGAGTACATTCTTTAAAAACAGAAAGCTGAACCAGGTTAGTCAACCACAACTACTGAAAAAGCACTTGTCACATCACCTCTCCACAAATAACCCAGAAGTTTTAAATTGATGGCATTTTGTTCAAAACCATCAGCAAGCAGTATGAATCACGCACTGTTACTTGAAATTGACATTTAGAAAGCAGGGATCAAACTAATATGATTCAGAAGCTTTTCTCTCACCTTCTTTTTCCTATATTCGGAGCTTGAAGAAAAAATATTTGTGCTTCTACATTACAAGTACATGTTTGGCGTTAGTGAACAATTTACAGAATCCTGATGATGTCACACGATTTATACACAGCTATCAACTGAAAGGGAAACCAGCAAAATACTGGTGGCCTGAAATTTGTATTTCTCTAATGATCAAGCTTTGCATATTTTGATACAACCTAGATTTTGACAGTTTACAAAGCAGTAACTTGCTGCTGCAAAGAGGAAGGTCTTGCCCTCTCCCCCTTTCTCAGCTGGTTACAGCTTATTGGACATTTTACAGAGCTCCTTCACTCCCTAACTCTTCCCTTTGGGAGAATCCCAGGAAAGTGAGGAGGTTCAGTATCTCCAACTAGGCACAGATGAAAGGAAGGGCTCAAAGAAATACCAGAGCTAATTGAAAAAGAATGTGTACGGGAACTCCCACTGCCATGCGGGGTAAAGTCGTATCAAGTTTGAAGAGCCACCTCCAATCACCCAAGCTAACTTTTTGGATTTGTTCTGCCAGCAGTGGGCTGCAGTTCTCACAAGACATCAAGAGAAGCATCCAGAAAGATCCTCTGGCTGCATGAAGACAAGCCAGGTGCTGGTAGGTGCAGACACCAGCTGTCCACTGCCTAAGGCTATGGTTTCACTGCAGCCTAAGCCTGTTGAGCTACCAACTACTCCTAGAGCATCATCTTTCAGCCTGGCACCTGTTCCCTGGACAAATCACATGGTGGTTCAGCATGCTGAAGAAACAGAAGAGCATTTAGTTCATTTAACAAATTAGTTTATGCCAAATGAAAGGGTGAAATGGCTCAACAAAGGGTTCAACAAGCAGCTGGCAGAAGAAAAAGGGATGTGAGTAACACAGCCAGGAGTTAGTGATGTACATTGCTGTAACTCCACAGGCTGCGATTCAGCTCTCCCTAAAATTCCACTGCTGCCAGAAACAAAGAACATTTGAAGCTATTCCAGTAACAGAGGGCCCCAAAATAGTTGTAAGTGGGACAAAATATGATTATAAAAAAAATTTAGGATTATATCATAAACTGACATGACTTTTTTGCCCCCTTTCCAATCTAAAGCAAACATTTATTCTCCTGATGAAAGATGAGATTCTTCCCCATAAGTCTGGAAAAAGAACATCAATTCTACAATTCTGATTAATTTCTTCTTATTATTTATTATACTGGCTTGTCATATCTTACATGAATTTCAGCAATTTCTTATCTTAAGCTCAGCAAAGAGGAGTTGGAGTCTATTCTGTCATGTTTCCCACATATTGAAACAGTGAGGATTTAGTCAAGTATTGGTTATCTCAATTTCATTTCAGCAGCAGCATGAGTCATGTGCAATAACAGCTACAACATACTGCAGTAAATGCATGCAGAGCCAGCACTCTGCTCCAAAAGATTTTAGGAGGTTACCTATGATAGTTACTGACTAGATGTCAGGGCTGGAAAAAAATGCATTCCAATATGACAACATTTCAGGACTTTTGGAGACTCTGAACATTTGCTCCTCTGCTGTAGAAATCCCACAGAATTTGTGAGTATTGAGATATTGCAACAAGATGTTTGTATATTTGAAGAGATGGTAGCATTAAATTGAATATCCTCCTTCAGTAAGTCTTACTTTTTTATCCTTTATGTATCAGAATGTGTCTTTGTCAATGTCCTGGATAAGTGAAAATTCAACCAAGGCAGACTGTTCTTAAAGCAAGATGGGGAAAACTGGGGCAGAAGAGCAGCACCATACCCAGGGTAGAATACAAGTAAGGAAACAACACCCCTAAAATGACAAACTACAAAGCTTTCTTCTCTCACCTCCATGTGCCACTATGCTGCACTGGGAACACCCTCCCGGCTCCCCAGTTTTCCTGGCAGAAACGCAATGTTAGCAAACTCCAGATTTGGAAGTGTGACAGAAGATTCACAGTTTACTGTTCCCAGCACTTTGCTCTGTGTTGATGTGTTTTCTGTCCTGTACAGTCTCATACTATTACCAGAACTTGTTTTGCCACAGCTCTCTCTCCACTGCTTCCCCAGCTATGGAGACTGACACTTCCCATATATCGACAGCACATCCTCCATACTGGTACGGGACACTAATTCTGTTACATCACAAACTCAGCCTTTGCTGAACATATAATCATGGCCTGGACACCAGCCTGAGATTACTGAGCCTATTCTTACACAAAGTCCATTCTCCCCAAATCTCTTTCATTTCCATTACTAAATGTTTTGCCAATTACTGGATTTCAGCAAACAATACTCCAAAGTTAAGAAGAAATGCACCACCTTATATCCAAGGCTTCAAACCAGCAGCCAAGGGAATTCCAAGAGGAACAAATAGTTTATTTCTTAGGTAACAAGCACAAAAATTCACAAAAAACCCACTAATTCATGCCATACTACTTATCTGAAATAAAAGGAACTACAGAACAGACACAGCCAAGTCAGACCTGCTTTAACCACCATTTGGTTAAGACTGAGAACCCCTCCCAGCAAAGCCTGGCAAGTTCTACAGATGACATTTTGAAGGGCAGTTGAAAACTGCTGAATTTCTTTTGGCTGCAAACAATCCCTCAGACACCACCGTATAATTAAAGCTATGAATTTATCATCTTTTCATATTTGAACACAATAATAAAACAAAAGTAGACTTTTCCCCTGTTAATTCACTAAATTGCTGAGAAATCCTCTGTGTTTTGCACTTGTTAGGGGAAGAAAAAAATGGAAAAAAGGATCCAGAAATAAATCCTGTCAGTCTTAAGCCTCTTGAAGTCAACTAATAACCAACACTTTGACTACCCTCACTGTCTTATGCACTTCACACATTTTTGTAGTCAGCAACAAAGCCTTCTGCCACTCAATCTTGTGACCAAACCACCCTTTGCCATTTTCATGCTACCCCAGTGTCCTGAACTGCAGGTTAAGGGTGCCCACTGCTCACTTCATTATTTCTCCCAGCCACAATGCACAAAAGGCACATTCCAATGTCTTAGATTTCCATTCCCTTTTACATGAAGAAACAGTATAAACAATCCAAGTCACAGGAATTTCAGAAATAGTGAAATATAAGATTTATTTTGCAATTCTCTGTATGCCAGGAGAGATGTATGGTCCAAAAGACTGAAATCAGTCAGCCAAAGTCAGCTCTTGCCAGAGTCTCCTGCAAAACAGTGCAGGATTTTTGTTTCTAGGATTAAAATCATTAACGAAGGCAACACAGCACAGGCTGTTTTTAGCATATTTGCTGTTAAAACACTAGCCAATAATGCTCCTAATGTTTCTGAAAGACGGGTTTTTCCTAGTACATCAGAACTTGCAAAAGTAAGGTCTAGGAACAAAAAAGATTTCCTAACAAATTTAGAATGTGGAAGAAACTTGGAAGGTATTCCAGAATTAAATGGTTTTGTTTCTCTGTAACACAGAATGAAGATCTCTCACAAATAAAGGCACTCAAAAGTAGGTGCAGCTGCAATTCATCAAAATCTGTCCTTGTCAAAGTGGTACCAAGTAGAGCCTCAGAAATCAAATGTCAGTCTCAGCTTTGCCCCTTGGAGCTATGAGCAATGCAAGTGATTCCTTTAACAAGAATTAGTCATCAGTGGGATTAATGTGCATACAAATAGCTTTACCATACACATCCCAGCAATCCCATTATGCAAGAGGTTAAAACAGACTAGTCTGGTAATGAAATGCTTATCACCAGACCTGTCCCACTGGCAGTGCATGCACAAACCCACATCTGGCTGCTTTGCCCTCCCAGTTCCAGGTCCAGTATCAGATTACAGGTTTGCTCCACAGAGTACAGAACATCTGATTTGGAAGGGACCCACAAGGACCACAGAGTCCAACTCCAGCAAAAACCAACAGCTGCCATCAGAGCCAGCAGTGCTGCTGATGGCCCTGGACAGGAAGGAGCCACAATCCCACAACATGGCCAACAGTGCCCATCCTGCCATGCAGCCTGACCTACAGCAATAAAGCTTTAACTTGACTGGGTATTGCAAAGAGCCATCAACCAGCCTTACCTGCTTCCATAAACCAATCCTCTGGAAAAACCAGTGGCTTCTGAAAACCAACTACATTAGTAATTCATACCTTGTGAACACTTAATGTGTGTTTATTGATCACTCTTCTTGTCATAAAAATAGCAGAAGCTTAACAGCTTCCATGAATGTAAGAAACATTTTCCCTCTCTTTCTAAGGGAAATCATTGAAGTAAAAAAAAAAAAAAGCTAGAAGGAATGCAAAAGCAACTTCATTTTGGGACTCCCAAGCCACTCACATCATAGATTGAAACAGCATTTTATTAAAAGGTACATGAACAACTGAGAAAAAAAACCAAAGACAACTTTTCTGTATTCACCTACTGCCCTCAGAATTGTAAAGGCCTGTTCCCTTGAGTCACCCATCTCCCCCACTGATCACTATCCAGAGTGTCTCCATTATTTTATTCTCTAACAATTCCTCACAGCTCATGCCACAACACCCAAAAAAAAACCAAGCACAGCTCTGTGTGCACTGCAGCCATGCTGAGCAGGAATACTTAAATTTTTCACCCACAGCCTGGAGAGGGCAAGAAGTACAGCAAGAATTCAGAAACCTGGATGAGCCAGTAAGCTTGAGAAAAATAACTGGTGCTAAAACAATTCCTATTTAGTCAAGGAGCAGCAATTAGCATGGAAGGCTGAGCCGCTGCGGCAGGTGAGGACACACACCTGGATACTGAGTGACCCTTCATTGAACTTCACTGGAAACAGACACCAGCAAAGGTTACAAAGCCAGCCCCGACACAGCCGTGCACAATCTTCTCCATTCCTGCGCCCTGGCAGTAACACTGTGATGCCACACGAGCAAAAGCACAGCTCACAGTCAGGGCTGGCACCAGCAGCACAGGGAGCTCAGCTCCTCAGCTCTGGGGCAGGGCTGGCCATGCCCTGCAAGCCTGAGCTGGGCCAGGGAAATCCCCTGCCAGAGCACACGGTGTAAACAGGGAGAATCCCTCTCCTTGTGGTTCCTTTATTGCACAGCACCAGAAATTGTTACAGTCACCTTCTAACAGTCAGGTACAGGAGCTGGACCCAAGCCTCACAATTCTCTCCTCCCTTTTCTGAGCCATGAAAGGTCATCACCACATACCCTCTGTGTGCCCCACCAGGGGCAACCAAAGGAACAAAAATCCATTTATAACCAGGACAGTGTGGTCAGATCACACAATCTCTCATTTTTCCAACATTTTGCTGGGATCCTATATAAGAGTTAACTTAGGATTTCAAAGACTAACCCAAATACTTTAGGCACAAATTCTAAGCCAAACTTCTCAACTTCTATTTCAAGACATGCCAGATTTCTAAGGACAGGGAATAAAAACTACAAGTTTCCCTCAATTTCCTGAACTCTGAAGTTGCAGTATCTGCCGCCAAGTGATATAGTTCTAGAAATACTAAATATCTCATCCCTTCTAAGAAGCATGTAATACTGGTGTGAAAAAAGCCAAGAGAAGGTAAAACAGCATTTCACTATCTTCAGACAAGTTGTGTCCCTACACATGTGGCCAGGATTAAAAAAGAAAAGCTATGAAAAATAAATTATTTGTTTTCATCAGCAGCTTATGCTTATACTCTTCAGAAGTTAAGAATGGTCACTTCAGAACAACATACATGTACTCTAAAAGTGGTCAAGGGGGTCACATGCAAGGCATACAAAAAAGCTACATTTTTTGCAGCTTTATGAAATGTTTTAAACTACTGTCTATTTCACTTTTGTCTTATCCTTTCTATGTCTGTTTCATAACGTATATATCCATACAGTACTACGTGTAGATAACCGATAAACCAATAAATTTACATACGTGAGAGATGCATGATAAAAAGTGTTCTTTATTGACAGCCAAAATAGCTGGAGGCCATTACTCCAGAGAGCAGGAGCTCTTTTATTTCTATTTCCCCTGCCCTTGCTCCTTCTCGCCCTAGCGCTGGTTTTCCAGAGCATTGGAATGAATGGCGCCTCGCAAGGCACAAGGCCCCGGTGTCTCCAACCCCAGGGTCGGGGCTTCTTTCTACCACCTCGGAATAAGAGACTTGGTTCCCCAGGAACGGGAAACTGAATGTGGAAACCTGGAGAGAAGTATCAGAAATCCCCGCCATAATAAATCACCTGCTTGACAAGGCAACGTTAAGTGGACCTACAGAAAGGACTAATAAATAGAACTAAGTGAGCCATGAAATATCGCTTTGGGGGAACCGTGGAAAGATATATAATGGAGAACACCGAAAGCCAAGCACTTAGACCCTCATACGGCTCTTCCCCCTCACCCCCCGTGAGCTCCGGCGGCTCCCCCAGCCCCCCTCACGGCGGGCCACGGCACCCGCGGCCGCCCGCCGGCTCCTTGCCCACCGCGGCCGAGGAGGGGCGGCGGGCCCGTCCCTACTGACCTGCCGGCGGCTCTCGGCCAGGGCCGGGGTCGCCGGGGGTGGCCGCGTCCCCTCAGCCGGGTCCCCTCAGCCCGCGCAGCCGCCGCGCCTCCCGCACGCGCACGGCCACCTCACAGCCCCGCCTGCTGGGATCTCTCCGCTCCCGCCTCAGCGCGGCCCTCTCGCCTCCCCAAGGGGAGGCCCTCGGGAAAAGGCCCAGCCAAGTCAGGAGCACCCCCGGCTCGGCGCCCGCGGTTCCGCTCCCCTCAGCGGCCCTGCGCGGGGCTGGAACTCAAACCACGCAACGGGACTACTTCACCACCGCAGGCGGAAGCACATGCTTTCTACACACGCGCGCGCGCGCGAACTGACGGAACGCATTTAAAGGCCCGCGCGCGGTGCACGCCGGGACTTGTAGTCTTCTCGCCGCCGTTCTCCTGGCCGCCGGAGGGCCTGGCACCGCCCCGCGGTGGCGCCACGCCCGCTCGCCGCCGACAGCCAATGAGCGAGCGAGGGGCGGGGCTTCCCGCCGCGGTGCGCGCGCGGGGGGCGGCACCCGGAGTTGGTTGTTGCGCGCGGGCGCGGCGGTCGCAGCCCCGTCCCGGGAGCCGCGTCCTCGCCGGGGCCCGGCGGGAACGGAGCCCCAGCCCGAGCCCGCACGGAGCCTCCGGGGCGCAGCCGCCGCCTCCCCGCGGGAGGCGCCGCGGGGCCGGGGAGCCCCTGCCAGGTGAGGGACGGGAGGGGGGGTGACGGCCCCTCGCGCCGTGAGGGGAGGCCGGGGGGCGGCGGTCAGCTTTCCTCGGCGGGGCCGCGGCGGGGGCAGCGAGCCGGGCTCCGGCGGGGCGCAGCAGCTGCCTGCCCGTCACTCCCTCCCCTCGGGTTCCCCGGCTCCCCTCGCCCCGGCGCGGTCCCGGTCGCAGCGGCGCCCGCAGAGCCCGTCTGGCGCCGGCAGCCGCGCCGGGGCCCCCACGGGGCCGAGCGGCGCCCTCGCCCCCGGGGCGCGGCGCGGGGCCCCGGGTGCTCGGCGGCAGCCCCGGGCGCTGGCCGAGCCCGCAGCGCGGCTGGGAGCGTGCGGCGCCATCCCGCGCCCCGCTGGGGAGCGCCTGCCGCCGCGCTGACACCTTCGAGGAATTTCCCGGGATAGAGCCGCTGTGGGTGCCGGGTGGATGCTGTTCCTGCCGGGGCTCTGTCCCTGCTCTGTTATTAATACGAATTACTGACTTGAAAAGGCTTTACGTGTTAGCGCGTACGTGTGTAGCTGCATTCCATCCTCTCGGCCCTTTCTCTCTAAGGTTATTTTGGATTTGTAGGTGGGTCGGTCTGTTTGGCAGTTTTTATTGAGGGTGAAGTTGAGGCTGGGCTGGGAAAGCTGGGATTCGCGTGGGACAGCAAGTGAAACGATGTGAATACTTTGCAGTTGTCTGATACTTGTGCAGCAGCTGATACCTGATGCAGAATGGCCAGGCTGCTCCGAGGTGAGCACAGCGACAAGGGGGAATGTCGTCTGGTGGATCTCTGACCTCGGATTTAATAGGGGCTCCTTCTCGGATAGCATAATTTCTGTTTACTTTAGGTCTTTGCCATTTACTTTTGTAGAGCTCATTCTTCTTTAACCGTTTCATAAGTGCCTTCAAAGTTTTGCCCCTTACTCGCTGTGGCTTAAAGGCTGTCTGATGTCTGCTAAAACATTTTATTCCCAGATATTTACAGAAAAAAAACATATGGAGATATAGGGGTATGAAGGAAAGAACATGCAGTTGTTTTAGGAACCAAGACTTTATGGAATTCCAATTATTAGGTTCTATAGTTAGAAAGTTTACTTTAACTTGCTTAAAATTGCCAGCTGAACAACTGCCTTTGTGACAGACTGGATCTACTTCCTTCTGTGTGACTTTTGCTTGACTGACAACCTCCTCTCGACAGTCTGCATCAAGGGGTGTAGCAAGAGTGGCAAATAGTTGTGGAGATTTTATTTGGTTGTTTGGACTTGTTAGAGCTCTTAATCTAGCTTCATACTGGCTTAAAAGGTTGTGTCTGTAAAGTAGCTAAGTTGTTTTATCCAAATGAAGCATCTTCCTGGCAGAGTTACTGCTCAGTGTGTTTTCAGGAAAACTTTGTTTTATTCTCTAAAATGCACAACTATGCAAGAAGGAATTACCAGTTTTTCCATGAGTAACTTTCCATGATTAATCTTATGTGTTCATTTCCTGATGGCTTTACTGTACTGCTAGGATATTCCATGTAGATAATTCAGTCACAGATTTCCTACATTACCTTTTTGGTCAGATCTCTTTGGCTCAACTACACCTTCCTCACCTGAGCAGTGGCAGGTGGGGCTCAGGTGATTCCTGAGCCTGGGCAGGAGGTACCAGCTGCAGAACAAGGAGCCAGCAGGCTTTGCTGCCTGGCCTGGCTGCAGGTAGGCACTTTCACTCAGCTGCAGTTCATACTGGATGCAATGTTTGCATTTCCTTCTGCTTTAGAGCATACAGTTTGTTTGAAGGAACAGCTTTTCCTATGTATCTGCAAGTCTTATGACTCTTTCAGTGAAAGAGAGCAAAGAGACAAAATACTATTTCCACTTCTTGGGTAACTTGTGTTTTTGACTCTTCAGCTCTTCAGAAAATCCATTTCCAGGCATATTTACTAATATATGTGTTATTTCCTGTTTACTTTCCAAGTAAAGGAATTGGTTGGAATCAGTCATTTAAAGAAAAATAAAGGGGAGGATGCTATTTGGCTAAATGACTCCTAAATGTTGAGTAATTTATTTTTCCTAAACAGGATAGTAAAATATTATGATAACTATTGTAATCTATTGATAAGGGTCATAATATTGACAGTGACTGTATTGTGCGAGTGATACTGTTCTGTATAGTGCTAGCAAAAATATGTATGTAAAAAAGTTACTCTAAGTTAACTTGTAACATATTTTCTCTACCTTGTTCCTGAATTTACACTCCTGTGTGTCTCCTTTCCTTTTCCTGTTTAGTCTTTGCTCTCAGGCTCCCTTTTCCCTCCAGCTGCCTCTCAGCCCGGTTTAGGATCACACTCTCCCATCCCTGCTAATGGCCCATGTTTTCTCTGCCCTTCTCTCTGAAGGGATCTGCAGCTTTCCTCCTTGTCACTGCTTCTCTTGTTCTGATTGCTGTCCGATGAGGTTGTGTTTCAGGCAGTGCTAATAGTCCTTTCTCTTTTATTTTTTGATTGTGAGGCGGTTGGAGCAGAGCCCCCAAGGATTGCCAGGTGGGCTCCGACGTGAGCCGCGCTGTCCCCTGCCCTGCCCGCGCTGTCCCCATTGCTGTGCTGCTGCAGCCGCCGGGAATCCTGCCGAGCTGCTCCCTCCCGTGCAGTCGGTGTGTCAGAGCTGACATTCGGGTAGGGGCAGCGCATTGAAATGCAAATGCCTCGGCTCTGACGAGGAGATGGTGCTGAGCTGGTGGAAAACGCTGAGGAGGTTGTGGAGAACCTCTGGTGTGAAAGGAAACAACTGACAGGGGAACTAAAAATGTAACTTTCTTATCTTTCTGCTATTAACACCTCCAGATGTTTTTAACCTACTTGGAGTACAAAAATAGTAAGTTGTAGAGCATGTTTTGGTTTAATAATTGAAGCAAAGTTGAAAGAGAGAATGTCAAGTTATTTGCAGCCATATATAGAATTTACTGGCTGTTAGTGGCAGCCAAAAATCACCAGTGAGGGAAATCTCACTCTCTGTGTATGTAAAGTCCCGTGGATTTTGGAGGAGGAGCTGTGTAGCCCCAGACCCACGGGAAAAGGCTTTGGATTCTCCATGCTGATACCTGCGGGGATGGAAGGAGCACGTTCTGTGAGTGCATTCCTTGGGACAGGCTGCTGCAGGGACCTTGTCTGCAGAGCCTTACTTGGCATTACCAGTCTTCCCACCTTCCTGTGCTCCCACACAGCTCCTGTGTGAGGACCAGGAGTTGCACTGGGATTTACATTGGCCTAAGGCTGAAATAATTCCATTGTTTCATATGGATCAGCACAATAATGCAGAATTTCCATTACCATACAGTTTTAAATCTAGAGTGGAAAAATACAGGCTGCAAACTGGAGGAAGAGTTGCTAGTTGACTTTCACTGTTTTAAAGCAGGGTGAAGTGGAGCAAGTCAGCAGTGTACACTGAGGAGAACATGACAGCTTTAGAATCTCTATGACATCAGTGACAAGGATAAATGGCTTGTTTTTACTTGGTAATAATTCTAACTAGTTGTCCAATATTTGAGCTGCAATTTCCATAAATTGTGGTTTAGCGCTGTGGGCTCTGTGTTTTCCAAATCAAAAGCAGAAATTATCAACTGTGTAAGAAATTTTCAGTTTTCCTTTTGCCTGAGATAGATAAGTAGCTGAGTGACTCAAGCAATTTCTTTTCCCATATCTCTTTAAGTGGTCTGGGTTGATTTGAGATTGCCTGATAGTGTAAAATGTGGATAGAGGAAAACTACACAGTGGGTGTAACTCTGAGGTCACCTTCTTTGAATTGAATTTCTTTTGGGATGCATTCAGCTATTATAAAAGTTATCATGTTAGCTCACCAAGTTACAAAATGGATTTACCACAAATGTTTTTGAATTTGTCTGTTCAGATGACAACAAGAACAACAGGATTTCAGAACCCCTGGGATCCTCAGGCATCATTTATCTCCTCCTAGTAATCACATATTGCTGTGCAGGATGAAGACAAACTCAGTTTTGAGCCATACCTCTTAGATAAGTGTTCTGTAATCAATCTGTAATGGATTTCCTTTTTGAAGTCTTTGGTTCAGGGGAAATGGCTGGGAGGAAAGTATTTTATCTACATAAAGTGTAAAAAAATATAAATATTGTCTGGGAAAGGCATTTTAAAATCTTTCCATTCGTAGACTTTATTCCATATTTTCCTTAAGAGTAATATTTCAGTTAAAAAGCCTTACATGTGCTTAAATATAAATGCTGAAAAATGCTCAACTGTCTTAATGCAGTCACTGTTGACTGCAGGAGACATTTTTAGCAAAGTTTTTGAAATCACAGTAAACAAATGGATAAAAATCATGCCAGGCTAAACATTGTAGGCTTCTAGCAATCCTTGTTTTAGTAACATCTTGTCTGAGATGCCAGTTCAGTGTGGTGCTAAAAAGTAAGAGCACTGACTTGATAAAGTTAGTGCTATTTCAGAAAATACTGCTACTAGCACAGAATTTGCCAAAGCAACATTATTGGTGTTCAAGCAGATTTGGGTTATTGTATTGTTGGCTACAGGTTCTGTAGGAAGCTGTTTAGTGTTCACAGTTTGACCTTCCATGTTTTTGTAAAACTGATCTCAATCCTAAAATGTTCCCTCTTGGATGCATGCCTGTATTTACACAGGCCTCTCTACAAAGCTCCCCAGAGGAGGAAGACAGTCTGTAATGCAGGAGATGTAAGTTCTGCATGGATATATTTATATCCAGTCTTCCAGCTCCCAGGGTCTTGCTGTCAGAAAAGCCTTCAAACACATTTAAAAGACATTTAAATCTTACAGTATAAACATGAACAAATATAGACATCCTTCCACACTGGCTTCATGTATATTCCTCTTAGCATAAGTCTCTGTACATATCACAGATGCTCTTATTGTTGTCTCAGCTGCCAAATTTCCTCTTAGTGAGTGTCATTGTTCTGCTTTTGTACTTGTTGGTGTCTTTTCTGGGGGCTTCTGTGGTGCAGCAAGAAGGAAGAACAGTTTTAAAATGCATAATCTTCCCCCTAAAGTGGCCAGGACATTCAGAAGCATGTGTGTGAAGGTAATAGAGACATTTCAAATTTCAGTGCCTCTGGAGCTGAAGCTGTCCTTGGGTAACTGTTAAGTCTTTTTGCACCTTTTTCTTCCCCCCAGTTCTGTCTTTCTCTCTACCTTGTTTTAGCCCTGAGTAGCCTTCTGCAGAGTGCCCTTTTAGCCTGTTTGGCATCCTGTTAAAATCACTGATTCTCTCTGTAAATGCTCAGAATTCCATCTATGTTACTTTAATAAAGTTTGAAGTTTAATGCAAATATATACAAGCTCAGAGAGAATAAATATTAGTCCAGGAGTTTTCCACGGGGGAGTAAGTCATGTTGTGTAATTGTTTTTCCATTTGCTTTAAACCTTGCTAATTGTCCTTCTGGGCCTTCCTCGTCCAGATTGGGTAGTTTTCCTTAAAAACAGGTTGCACAATATTCCCCAGTCTGAGACTTCTAAGGCTGTAACTATATGGTTAAGGAGTGTGACTCCTGCCATTTGGAATGATCTTTGGAGGAGCTAGTTTATTTAATGACTTTTGTTCTGTAAACTGTAGACATTCTCAGTTTTTAGAAGCAGGAAGACAGCTCCTAGTAAAGATGTAGGGAATGGAGGGCACATCAGAGCTGCCAGTGGGATCATTCACACATGCTGTGATTGTGCAACAGCTTGTGCTATGTTGTAGTCAGTGGAAGAATTCACTGAACTTGGTGTTAAACAGACATCAAACGCAAAAATGCTTACTATTTTAGAGCTTTATAGATGTAAATTGTATTTTCATGCTGTGATTTTTTTAATTTTTAAATTTGGAATATCAGATTATTAGCAATAAGTCTCAAACATGTTCTGCTGCTAATGAAGTTGTCAATAACATACATTTCAATTGTAACAACAAAAATTGGAAAATGTTATTGCAGTCCTTAAAGTGAGACAGGTTCAGGTTTGAGGACAGTGGTTTTGGCTAGAGAAGTTTCCTTGGGAAGCACAGAAAACAAAGGCATGTTAAGGGCAAATCTCACTGAGGCTCCTGCTCCTCTGAATTTTGCCTGGTAAGTATTTCATGTGCAGCAAAGGCAGCATCCCTGTGAGAGAAAATGTCAGCAGAAGCAGAGCTCTGAGCTTCCCCTGTATTCCATTTACCTGTGATTCTGGCAGTTCCATGCCATATCCTCATTGGCATCTTGCTCCATGAAGCTGTTGGCAGGCAGGGTGCTGGGTCATGGTTCCTTACAAGTTAACCCACTTATCTTCTCAGAGCAGCAGCAGATCTCTTCCAAAGGTGGCTCTTTTAGTGAGGTGTTCAGTAACTGGTGCATCAGGAGGAGTGTTGCACTCTGGTACATAAAGTACCTGTTTTTAGCAGCTGGTAGAGAGACACTGTTAGTAACAGTTGCCATGAAAAACCTCCTGCAGCAGCATAAAGGAGAGATTGCAGAGTGGTCTAGATGGAGATTCCTCAGCCTCACTGGAGCTTTAGTCATGGTGAGTTCTCCTGGGTTCTGCATAATTCTCTGTTGTTCTGCTTGTTGGAGTGTGGGAGGTGTTTGATTGTTGCTTTCAAAGAGAGAAGCTGATTCAGGTTCCCTTCTGATGGTATTGCCATCAGCATCACAAGGGAATTCAGCAAATACATTCTTTACATACACAACTGCAAATCATACTGGATTGCATAATGGTGTAAACAGCAAGAAGTGCTGCATTAAAAAAGGTGCCCAGTCCTCACCCCTCATCTTTTTTTTCCCCACAAGGCTGTAATTTTTCTCTGTAGTACTTGATAGTGATAACATTGGAGGCTTTTTTCCCCACTGAGTCCTTTGCAAATTGACTTCATTGCTTATGGTTGTACATTATCTTTGTTTATCAGTGTAAATCAACAGTGCTATTCCTGAACAATGGAGATAGCAACAGACAGACCTTTTGAAGCCAAATTTGCTGAGTGAGAAGCAGTGTTGTACAGAAACATGGTGGAAAAGATAAACCAGCACCGGTTATCAGGGAGTTCTGCTCAGTCCCCCCAGAGGGGATGATGGAAATGCTGTGGAATAATGGTATTTTCTAAAGTATTCCTGCACAACTGCTGGGGCAGCTGGAAGGTTCATGCATACACTAATAATTCTTAGGAGAAATAAAAGTCAACAGGTGATATACCAAAGCAACAGCATTTAAATAAGTGGGAATTAGATTTACTAGATCAAATGTTACATAATTGGGTTTCCCCCCTGGAGTTCAGTTTCTGCAGTTCAATATTGGTCTGTCTACATAGAGAGCCAACTTGGGGTGCTTTCATTAAAAAGTACTTAAACACCCAAACAGAGTAAGATCTGTAGAGCACAGGAGGAAATATGAATCCATATAATGAATATTGTTGCTTTCAACAGCAAGCACAGCTTACTGAGGGGGTTCAGTCAATAGTCACTAAATTGTATTGCACAGATAACACATTGAATTTTTTTGTGTTCTGCTGGCTGAAAGAGTTGGTGTACATTTTCAATCAAATAATCACAATAGAAGTTTGAAAATTTATTGGAAAAATAAGAAGCCACCACTCAGTTTATAGCTGCAGTGATTGTGCTGCATGCAAATATCTGAACTGTGGATAAAAAAATTACTGAACAAGTGAAATAATTGAAAATCAGTATCAGTTTCTAAACCAAGGTAAGCTCTGCTTTTCCAAAAACCAAAGCTTGTCATGAGTGTAGCCACTGTAGAGGAGCACCATCCCATCCCCCATCTCTCTGCAGCAGATGGATGTGGCTTCTTGGGTTCCTCTTGCTGATAATGAGTGAGAGATGACTGTCCATTCAAGCTGGTGTTTCAAATGAAATTGGAACAGCTATAATTTAAAAACTTTGTTTCTTTCCTATTGTGAATATAAGGCAAGAGCTGGGGTTTTTTTTTGTAATTTTTTTTTGCTTTCAGTTGTCAGTTTACAAATGTCTGTCACTTAGGGTATTTTAAAATCCATAGATTTCAGCTCCTAAAGTTGACCTTGCCACATGGGTCAAGGTTTCTTTTCCATCACTGTTTTTCCATGACTTCTTGGAGTAATTCTTCTGCAGGCAAGGTAAATGTGTATCAGACATAGAAATGTTCATTTCATGACACATGGTAAAATATCTGCCCCAGCTGCATGATCTGCTACAGAGTTCTGAAAAATGACAGCCAGAGGACAGCTCAAAGCCTGGGCAGCTCCTGGATCCTTCCTGGGACACATGGGAGGGGATTTGTGGTCTCAGGAGTGCACTTGCACTCATCAGCCTGCACTTGTAAGTTTTTCTTGAACTTTCTTGTGGTTTTTTTGGCAGTGGGTTTGTGATGGAGCTTAGAAAGGAGGGATGTCACAGCACCCAAAAGGCACTCTTCTTGTTAACTGAGAGATGAACTAGAGTCAAGTTGTATTGTGAGAGCTTAAAAATAGGAGAAAGGACAGTCAGATCTTCCTGAGGTGCCTTCCTCAGGCTGAGAAAGAGCCCTACAAACCACAGGAGCTGCTCAGTGCTGTGGGTGCACACAGCAGCAGGGCTCAGGAACAGAATATACAGGGAACAAAAGGGGTGGCAGTCTCAAATTTAACTGTGCTGCACCTGAAAAATCAGCACTCTGGCCTTTAGATAAGGAAAAATATTGAAATACAAGTCTGCCTTCTTTATTTTTATGGAGAGAGGAAAGTGAAGGTGTCTTGTGATGAAAACAACTCCTTGTGGATGCTGCTTTGCTGGTTGGTGTGCCCCTCCTGTGTCTGCACTGCTTCACAGCGTGTGCTGGGACCTGGCATAAACATTTCCCTTTGGAAGAGCTGTACACAATGTGCACATAGAGGGAACGTGGTCTCTTCTGCCTCTCTAAGATGTGCTGGAATAAATACATTGTTTTGAAAAGGTTTTTTTCATATTTTTCAGATGAGCAACTCTCTTGAGCTTTGTGCTTTTTATTACATAACATTTAAGTTTTTTAAGTTTGGAGCATGGCCACAAGTTTTTATTTTGTGTTCATAAAGTATTTACTGCTTGTAGCCATGTAAAAATGGATATATTTCCCTTTATTCTAGCTCTGTAACACCTCTGATGCCCCACAGTTTGTTTGGCACCTTGAACTCTGCAGTGTTTTGAGTAGAAAATATTTTATTTAACACTTACAGAATTCAAAATCATTAGAATTTGCTTTGTACAAAATTTTGACTTTCTGAAAAATATTGGCACAAACTGTGAAAGCTGTTAAGATTTTGGAACTTGTATTCAAATTACTCATTTTCTCTGCTTTATTTCTTATTTCACCTCATAATTAAAGGCTGGTGGACAATGCAAACTCAGGGCTGAAGGGTCTGCTTTGGGATCTGCCAAAAAGGCAGTCACTTAGAAAAGACAGTATGACTTTTCAGGTGGAGAAAAAAGTGCCTGAATGGAAGAAACAATTTTAGGTGCTGTGGCTTATTTTGCTGTTTGGCTCTGCAGACCAGTCAGTTCTGGCATTTCTGTGCACCACCTTCTGTGATTTCATATCTTATTTGTATAAATAAGTTTATCTTTTCATAGGAAACAGTTATTGACTGATCCATTTTAGTATTTGTGGAAGTTAAGCTGTAAATTTTCTGTCAATAGTTCAAGAGGCCTCTTTGTAAATATCTTTGGCCATGAAGATTTGGACAAATGTGATCATCCTACACTATTTTGCTCTGAAATGTACAGCTTGAAAATATTTATATCTCAAAATCAACTTCTTAGTGTTATTGGTGAAAAAAATCTTGCAGTCTTTCATTCAAAGAGAAGACATTTCTTGTTTTCATGCTGAGAATGGTGTGTGTCTTTGCTCAGATTCATCTGGATGTGGATATGTATATCTTGCATATATATTTGTTTGAAGTGACTATTAATGCTGGCTTAGGAAGTGGTGTTTAATCTTCTGCTAGATTCATGTTTTGGGAAGAGCCCATTTTTATCTTCAGAGTAGTACAATAGGGGTGATGTAAAAACATTTCACTGTCTGGAGAGTGTGACTGAAGTGCTCATCTTTCCAGAAATTTGCTGGGACTTGGGTTTGCTGAAGTTGGTTTTTTTTTTCCTTTAAAGTGCTGTTGAGGAGACTTCTAATGAGCATCCCAGCTGCCTGTGTGTTGGGAGCAGGGAGGCAGCAGAGTGAAATGGCTTTTTAAGTCAGCTCTTCTCAAAACCCAGAACTCCATAATTTACTGATTTTACAAATAAGAGAGCTAAAAGCTTGGCTTGCCTCAAGTCAATTATTCTAGTGTTTAAAAGAGGACCCAGAGCACTCTCATGGTCTCACTCACTTTGCTAACCCAGCCTTTTGAAAAGAGCCATGGTAAATATTTATTTAGTTGCCATAATAGAGTATGGGAATGTCTTCTAACCTTAGCAGTGAGGCTGCTGCTTCTAAAAGCTTCAAGTCTTTAGTTCAAATGTTAAAGATTTATGGCTTTACATCACAAATTGTGTTTCCAAAGGCTTCTCCTAGCACTGCTGTATTTTGTTTTTGTAACTCTGTTGTATTGTCATCTTTCTTGAATAACTTGCTGTCAAAGCACATGCCAGGTCATGTGTTACAGTCAGTTCAGAGCAAGCACACATTTTGCCAGTTAAATATTTCTCTCTGGGAGCTGCAAGAGCTGCCTTGCTTATCAGAAGCTTCTAGTCCAGCCTGCTGATGAGGATTTGCTTTGCTTGTGGCTGAATACTTGATATGTGATTTGGGAGTAGTCTTGGGAATTAATTTCTGTATTGTTCAGCAGTGGGAGACCCTTGGGAACTGGGATGATGCTTGGTTTGTTGCTCAGTTTTCAGATTATTTAATCTAGGTGCTCTTTTCCCATCCAAAAATTGAAATTTTGGATTAAAACAGATTTTTGTTATTTTTAGAACACGGAAGATCCTGCCTTTAAACTCCAAGTCAGAGACTGAACAAATACTTGTAAGTAAGGAAGCCTCATTTTTACAATTTCCCTTGTTGACCCCAGGATCACATTTTCCATCATTTATGACAAGAAAGAAAGCAGTCTGCTTGCAAAACAGTAAAATGCATTCAAGTCTTTTGGTATTGTCAGGCCACGACAAAAGCTTTATAAGATGAGAATGACTGGCAGGATGACATGCACCCTCTATTTTTTTAACTCTTCTGGAAAATATACTGAAATCTGAAATGGGGCATAGTGTTCTCAACAAAATGCTGACAGTGACAAAAACTTTGACAATGCAAACATTCTCACTTGTGGAGCTAAATCAGTTGGAAAGAGCAGCCAAAAAGGCAAAGTGGAAATACAGTTGTCTGAAACATTTAGTAGCAATGACCTGCATTAAAATAATTTGTTGCAATTAATTGGTGCTTCCTGCCATTACTTTTGCACAGCAGGTTTCACGTGTGTACCACAGTCTTATCTTGAAGCAAGAAAATGAGGATCTTTCTGGGCTGGTTAATGCTTTACTGCAGAGATTTACTTCTTAATCTTCATTGGAGATTTTGAAGTACTGGCTGGTTTTTAGCAGGCTGATTTAGTTCTTGTTTGATTCAACAATGTACAAAATAGGAGTGCTGTAATTAAAGCTTGGTGGAAGCTTTTGGCAAGTCCTGAGTTATTTGTGCAGTAGCATTGTGCTGAGGACACGATGCATTTTAGGGAGGGGAAATCAGAACAATGTGCTGATTTACTTGTGTGGGCTAATATGACTCATTTAGAATGAACTCCTTTAAAAGTTTGGCTTTTTTTTTTTTTAGGAAAAACTGACAGGCTAACCTCAGGTATCAAATGAGTTTTAAACTGGAAGTCTCCCTTCAATCTGCAAGGCCCTAGCAATTCTCCATGGTTGGGGTCAGCAGTTTACAAACACTGCCTGGACCAATGATCTGTGAAATCAATCTTTGAGTCTTCCTGCTGCTGCCTTTGAACAGTTTCATTGATGGCAAAGTAGAAATGACTCAGGCTTTGGGATGTGATTATAAAAATTCTAAAGTTTAAAACATACAGAAGACAAAATGTTGATGCTTGGAAAGTTTCCTTACAATTGGAATGAGAGAGTTTTGGTCCTGACATTTTCTGGAGCTATGTCACAAGATCCTGAACAGAATTACTTTGGTACTGTTGCTATTGGAAAATATATTGGAGACATTTTGCTCACCTTTCAAATTGAAACCATGGTATGAATGAGTCAGCTGGCTGGCTGCTTACATGCTAAAGCTAACATTTTGTGGGTTCAGATACTTAATAGCTGTTTTTCTGTGAATGAATAAGATGGATTAATTTTTATACCACACCTCCTAGTCGGAGAGAAGTCAGTAGTTTGACAGCCTGGTGAAGCAGTGGTTATAGATGCCCCACAATCTGCTCCTCTTGTTGAAGACAGCTCTTTAAAGCTGGGCTGTCACGGCTCCTTCCCCTCGAGCTCAGTGCCTCTGTTGATCACACATGATGCTTTCTGTTGTTGCTGCAAGCATCTGTGACAACTGGCTTGTTGTCCCACCCAATGCCCAGGGTGTCTCATATGAAGTCATTTTTTTTCCAAAGCAATTGTTTGAGTGAAGGCTCTTGCATACTGACTCCAGCCAGCATTCTTCACTGTGGCAGTGGATTTGGATATCCCTCTGAAGGGTTCACATCTTTGATTCATCACTTATCTTTTGCACTTGTATTTTCTTTACCCTTTCTGTCAACATAGCATACCTCTAAAATACTGTGTGTGTTTTGGCTTGTAGGATTCACCTCAGTGTAGGTGAAAACAAAAGTGTTAGGAAAATCACAGTCCTGTCTGTGTGTGCTGAAAAATTGCTGGAACCTGTTGCAAAATTTGGTGGTGTTGGCTTTTTTCCCGTGCCGGAGGAAGTGATGCTCTCAGGTCTGGGAGGCACGGGGCTGCCTCCCGTGGAGCTGGAGCTGTGTCAGAGCCAGAGCAGCTGTTGGCCGTGTCCCAGGCTCAGGCTGTGGCCATACAAGGAGCTGCTCTGTCTGATCCCTGTGTTCCATGTGTGTTAAAGTTCATGGGGCTCTGCTCTGGGGGTCAGCCACGGGTGCCTCTCATCCCCCAGGTGCCTGCAGGCATCTCTCCATATTACTGGAGTGGGAGAAAGGAAGTGGAAAAGAGGGAAAACAGACTCACTGAATATTGCAGTGGGGCTTTGCCAAATCACATTTTGGGATTCATTTCTATTTTAAATGCTACAGTGGCTGCCAAAGCTGGCAAACTGTGATCCCTTTTGGAAGGGGGAGGAGACTCCATTGCTTCTCTGCCAGAGGAGGAACATCACTTCATTTTCCTGTTGCTTTGTTTTTCCTTTTGTAAGGAACAAAGAAATTCTGGGAGAGAAAAGTAGAAAAAGCCATTTTCAAAGCTTTTCCAGAAATTTTACAAAAGAATGGATTTGATTTACACTTTAAATGTGGTTTCCTGTCTTCTCTCACGTTATTTGCATACCTTTAAAAAATAGCTTGGTTTAACTTTATTTTGTAGGAATGTGTCTCTTCCTCTGCTAGTGCTGGTCAGGATATTGTTTCCTTGATTATTTCTATGCATAAAACAAGAAGTGATCAAATTTAGTCACCAAACAATTGGCCAGATTTGCAGAGAGAAAAACTGATTACAATCACCAAGAAAACAGGCTGAACATAGAATAATATCTATGCTAAAATGACTAAATCCCAGAGTTTAGGAAGAGAAGATGACTGAGCAGCAAGAAAAAAAGAAAAAGCTGAGAGCCAAAAAATATCTGGGTTTTCTTCCTGCCTTTGTCATGCCTCACTTGTAGCCTTGGAAACTGAGACAAAGAGGTTAAGAAACTTGCTCATTCTTAAAATGGAGATAAGATACAGTGTACAGTTTATTTTAGTCTCACTTATAGCACTTTGCAGAGGAATAAGTGAACAGTGCTGGATTTATAGCAGTATATATCTATACCATGAGCGTGTTTGTTTAGGACCTGAGCCAATGAATCAGGTTCAGTTGTGTTTCCTGTGCATGCCTGTTAGTGATCCCTCGTTTGGATCTGTCAGTCTTTGCAGGTTATTCCATCCTCTGTGTCTGGAGGGAGCTGGGTTTGGGTGAAAGCAGGCTGGCTCCACACTTCTCAAACCAGCTCTGGTTTCTCCCTCCAGGTATCTAACCCAGGGATTCAAAATTGTGGGATCAAAACATTGGAAAGGGTTCTTTGGCAAATTGATCAACTGTAAAATAGTTACAAGCTCTTATTTTTTAAATCTGAGAATGGCACTTTTTAGTTAAGGTCTGTTCCTAGGGCTTTTGTTTTATAGGCTCTCTGGGCATTCACATGCTGTTTATATTAATGCAGCTCATTTGTAGGCAGTGCAGACACTTTTAGGAATTGTAAGACTGTGGAGACATTTAATGGCTGAGGATAAATTGCACAGCTGTGGACACTATTTATACTTTCCTGTATAGAAAAGAGTCTGTGTCATGAAATAAGCATAGCTCAATGTTGTGAGTTATTTTTCATGGGTTTTTTTTTAATCTGGGAGAGGGCTTGCCAGCTCTTGGGTTTACATGTTTAAAAGTGTTAGCATGTCCATATACCAAAAAGATAAAGTTCATGCTTTACCCATTAAGAAAATAGATATTGAAGTAAAGAGAGAGAAGGTAAAATGTTTAAAAATCTTAGTAAGGAATTCTAGAAACACTGCATAAAAATTCTGGGATGAGTAGTTCCTGAATATGCATGGGGAAACTAAATATGATTGAAAATAGCCAGGACTTGATAGCAGGCCAAGTGAACAGTAACTCATGCAACAAGTTAATTTGCAGGTTAAGCATCTGAAACTTCTGCAAAGCACACATCCTTTCCTAAAGAAAGAAATGTCCAAGCCCACAGCTTTCAGTAAAAGAACAATTTAAAGCCAGTTCCAACTTATTAAAATCTGTAAGGAGAAATAATTATAACTTAAATAATTAGATCTCAACCAAAGAACACAGAGAGCAAGTTGCTTGTTCCTGGTAGATGTGTTAATGATGGGAATCTTTAGAAGTCAACTTTAAAGGACAAAAGGACAAACACAATTATAGGATGTGTAAAATGGAAATTAGGCACTGAGACAGAAACTGAATTGCTTCAAAGATAAGAGGCTGGGATAAATTAAGAACTAGTAGATACCATCTTCGAAATACGGAATCTAATATCTTTGACAGTTACTTTGAAAAAAGTTTGCTGAAAGAAACCATAGGAAACTGCAGACATTGTATAGTTCTGGGCTCCTAGTTTTTATATCCTGCACGTGGACTGTGGCTAATTTCAAGTTGTCCCCATATTTGTCTGCAAGGTTCTGTAAAATTATTCTGCCATGTAAAATACCTCTGAGTGCTTCTACATCCTTGGGAGATTCAGCTGCAGCACTGTAGTTTGTTCCCTTCTCTCCCTTAATCTCCAAAATCCACAGGCTTGCTCTGTCTCAGATTGCTGTCTGTTATGGGAACCAGGGATAGGGTTAGTGGGTGAATTATGGAGTAATTTGATCAAGGGCTCAGGAGATAGAATCTTTCCTCTCTTTTCTTCCCTTATAATGTCAACACTGTGGTTTTTAAAAAATAATAACTTGCACGTAAGCTCTGAAATTCCAGCTTTGGCTCTGACTTGTCCTAAGCTGTTACTGCTTTGTTTGGGTCAATCTGATTTGACAGCTCTTGTCCCTCTAAGAAACTAATTTCCAAATTATGTACTACAAAAGTTTGATCAAAAGAAAAAGCTTGAACTAATAAGATGAATAACTTACTGACATCAAAGAGAAAATGGAATGGGGCAGAGCTGAGAGCCTGGAACACTGATGTGTTCCCAAAATATTTCTTGTGGAGTTCTGCTGACCATTGTGTGTGTCATTTGCCACTACTCTTTCTGAAAATGAGGCTATGTACTTAAAAAAAAAAATCGGTTAACAAAGATTTTTTCAGAGCATTTTGTACATTGGTAATTTTATTTTTGATTCAGAAACTGATGGAGTCCTTAGACCTGCCAGCTGTGTTCCTGCAGTTCTGTTCAGTGCTCTGTTGATGCAGACTGAGAAATTCTTTCTAGGTCAAGTTGGAATCCATGAAGGGGACATTGTCCCTCACCTGTCAGTCATCCCTCAGCTACAGGTTACTGCCCTTGCTCCATGGTGCAGGACAGAGCTGCAACACCTCCTACTTGATTTCAGTACAAATGAGGTCGATTTGTTTACTTAGAGATTGAAACATCTTAAATCTAAGTTGTTTTCCTTTGCACTGCAGTGAGCTTGCACAGCCATTCTCCATATCCTTGCTGGGAGACAGCAGCTTGATCAATCACTCCATCTGACAAGAGCAAGCTTTTACTACTTGGGTACCTTCAGCCCACTCACAAATGAGGTGGGTTTTTTTCCATTCGTCAGATGTCTGGTTATATGAGAAAAGAATATGTACATGCAGTGGCAAAATGTCAACCCCCCTCCTTAGGGCAGAAGTTGTGAGGCTGAGGGAGCAGCAGCTGGCTGTGCCCCTGTGGGGGACAGAACCTCTGCTCAGTGACCCCAGAAGGGACCTCTGGGCTGCTTCCCTGCAGTCCTTTGGGAAGGAAGAATCACTTTGGTGGGATACCTCCATTTGACTGACACTTTCAGGAAAGATTTCTCTGAAAAACATAGATGTGTTTGTACATGTGTCTCTTTCTTTGCCTGTTTAGCTTTTTCCATTCTGTGCATTTTAGTCCAGAGCTGCATGTTCAGGGAGATCAGGGCAGATTGCTGGCTGGCTCCACAGCCTGATGGGGCCCTGCTGTGGAAAACCTGCATCCCCTGGATCCTTCTGAAATTGCACAGTGCTAAGTGATTTGTGATTCCAGGCTGAAAAGCGCTACTGCTACTTTAGACTTGGGGAAAGTGAGACAAACTCATGTTTTTCTTATTGCTGCCATGTTGGAGAGCCAGTGTATGAGCTGTGCTGCAAATGCAGCTCGTGGCTTCAGAGCAGCAGCTCTTGAGCCTCAGTGTCCTTCAGACACAGGTAGCTGTGGCAGGGCTCAGTGCAGGAGCAGTGCTTCTGCTTCCTGAGATGACAGACCAGAGAACATGCACCAATGCCACAGCACAAGGTAATTAATTTTTCTTTAGATGTCTTTTATTGCATAAATTGTCAGCATTACCATGGTGTCTGCACAAATACATCAACAGAATAATGCAGCTGTACTTGTGAAGGTCTGTGTTATCACACTGCAGTCTGGGCAGCTCTGGCATGCAGAACCTTTCATGATGAGCTCCTGTTTCTTGATTTACTTGCTCTGAAGCAGCAAGTGGGAATATTTGTTTCAGACTTGGAGGTTTTTAAAACATGGGAGGTTTTTATTGAATGTATAGAAAGTTGCTCACTTTGTGAAAAGACTGTAGTACCAAGTGTTCAAGAACTAAAAGCCTTCACTGAGTGAAGGAATTTAATAAAACTTGGAACTTGCTAGCAAAGGAAGGGATATCACCTCATACTGCACTGGTTTCCCAGTCTTAAGGAAGTTTGGGGTGATGTAGCACCAGTTAAATGCAGACTGCAGCCCTTCAAATGCAGCCATAAGCTGGGCAGTCAGAATTCTGCATTCTGAAAGCTCTTCATCAAAGGTTTTACAGATCATTTGGTTTGTAAGAACACCTGATCAATCTCTCTTGAGGACAAAATAACTTGGACGTGTTTGGGAGAAAATAAGCTCTTCATAAAAATATTTTTTCATAACTTTTTATTAAATTAGGGAAAATAGGAGTGTAGTTCTAAAGAGTTTTTTTTAAATGGGAACTTTAAAAGGAATTTAAATTAGGAAAGGATATCACTAGTTGCATAAAAGTGTAATTAAACATTTATGATACTGCCAAACCATACTTTCCATGTGCCTACATAAAGCCAAGCATTTTTTTGTGTTCCTCTTGTTTCTGTTCTGAGATTTGGGGTCAGGGTAAATGAATGACTCTCATGTGTGTCCAAACTCTTATGCTCTGCTTTACCCTCTTCCTGTTGTGCAATCTGTTTTCCCAGGAGTTTGTCAGTCACAGTGGAGTAATGCATTTACTCCCTGAACCTGGAGTTAGCCAGGACTCTTGGGATATTTCATGCCTCCCTTCTGGAAGGTGCCTGTAGTGTGATCACATACAGCCCATCAGTATTCCTTGCAATCTCTGATATCCAAGGTAAAAGGCAGTGCAAGACTCATTTTGAAGAACACATCATGAGGAAAAAACCATATTTTTCTCTGGAAGGATTGTGTAGGCGTTTAATACCATCTCAGCTTGATGATGTTCATAGGGAAAAATGTTAAAGCTGCAGATCTGAAGGAATGGGATCTATACTTGGATTATTACACTAATATTTGCCATTAGGCTGCCAGACTGGCTAAATCTAGCTCAGGAGCCAAGCCCTTCACCTTGGCTTGATTATCCCTCTGTGGTGGGTTTCACCTGGGAATGAAAGCCCTGCTGAAGTCCAACCAGCCTTTTTACCTGTGTCTAGAAGTAATAAATTATGTTAGGAGTTAGATTAAGAAGAGCTTCAGTGCGTTACTGTCTGAAGAATCCATAAAAGTCAATTTGCAAGATGGCAGTAAAACTTCCTTACTGCCTTCATGCTGAGCTCCTGCAAGCAGATGCAAAATCAGAGGGGGAGGATTCTGTTTATGGCATGTGACTGTTGCCATAAGATTCTTGGTTGCCATCAGAAAGGTAATTTTGTTAAATGGCTGTGATCAGCAACCAATTGAGACATAGAAAAGTGCTGCATTAAAATAGCATTCCATCAGTTCCTGTGCACCTCTCATCTTCTAGCCCAAAGAGCTGTTCAGCTTCCCAGAGCTCAGAAGCAAGAAAGCAGGGCCTTTCAAGGTTAGAGCTTGTCATGCTTGGGTAATGCAATTCAGAAGAGCCTAAACACAACAAATCAAAATCTGTGAAGTGATGCGTGGCTTCATGCTGCTGTAATTTTGAAAATGTATGTACAGATTTCCATTCTTCCATTCCAAAGGGCCCCTGAAGTATGTCAAGTATTTATAGCTTTGGATGTCTCACTTGTACATGGAGAGTTAATGACTCACACCTTTCCCAAACAATTGAAGTGCTTCCTGAGTAGCAGAGAAAACATTCCCTCCTCTGCTCCAGTACTGATTCACATTCTGATTCACATTTGTTTGTTGTGTGGCAAACACCATTTGGCATGTTTACTCCTAGGTCTTAATTAACCAGCAGCAGTACTTTGCTCTTTATAGGTCTTATTTCCTTTTCCTCTCCCAACTGTAGCATGAAACAGCACCTAAATTAATCCAAAAATAATGGCTTAGTTCTTCCTCCTATCTTTCCTGCTCTCCCCAGCTGCCTCTGCTTCTCCCCTTCCACCAGCACCTGTGGGCCCTCCACTGAACTGGAGTCAACTTGTTAAAGCAGCAGGGAGTTACTGCAGTGGAGAAAAGAGAGTTTTAGCACTAGGTTTGCAATTCAGATTGGCTCAGTGATGAGGCTCACAAACATCAGGAGCAGCACACAGGAGGGAGCCACCCTGGCACCAGGAACGTGGGAAGGGAGAGGGACTTGTGCAAAATCTGTATTTAACACAATGAAATTAATGAAATTCTTCATTCTGCTTAACCATGACTTTTGTCAAAGATTTGTCGCTTTTTGTCCCTCAAAGAGCTTATCCTGAGGCATGTGAGAAGGAAACAGCATGCTGTGGGGCTGACAGAGAAGGGAATGGTTCTGGGATCCCTCCCCATGTAATCCCTAGTGGTTACCCAAGCCCTCAGACCAGAGTAGAGTTTTGGCAGATGTCTGGCACAGGCCATTTTGAAGAGCTGCTTGCACCTCCTGTCCTGTCCCTTGGTTAGCAATGTACCTGTGTCCAGAAGTGGATCCCAGAAAAAATGGGCATGAGTCAAGTGCTTTTTTGGCTGAGTAGCTGTTTACCCAGATGAGTTCAACCTGTGGCCATGCAGAAGGATGTCAGCATCACCAGGAATGAGTTATGTCAGACTTTTTTCTTTACAGCCCCTTGGCCATATTGCATTCCATCTGCTTATCACGGATCTGTTGCTCTCTCATTTGTGCAGAGAACAGGTTCAGAGGGCTGTGCTGGAAAGCTGGCCATGGAAACCTTGTGGGCTCAGCACCTGGAGAGGGGAGGTGTCTGTGGAGCAGCAGATCTGCAGAACAGCAGCAGCAAGATTTGGGAGAGCTGGGTGGGGAGGTGACAGCTTCCAGATTCGAGTTTGTCACAAAAGAAAGTAAATATTCATTACCCATGCTCTCACACTGTGTACATTTCTGATGCTTTTATTCAAAAAACTTGAAGGTATAGCCAGTAACTGGTTGTTGAAAAATGCAATGAAACATTTGTGGGCTAAACATAGCCTCTAGGATGTGGTTAAAATAAAGTTCTTTGTAGGACTGGGGCTTTGTGACCCAGCATGCTTTGAATTTCAGGTCCTGTGGACTGTTGTAAAGGCTGTCTGTGCTCTGGAGAGGAATCTGTAGCAGCTAGATCAGATCTCTCCAAGATGCTCCTCTTTGCATGGGCTGTTACTCAACCACCCTTCATTCCCTTCATTCCTCTGCCCTTTATGCTTCTGCCTGGTTTTCCTCCTCCCTCTTACATGCTTGATGGCATTTATGTTTCCCTCAATGTACCTCTGCTATTTAAATGTACCAGTGGTACTTGTTGTTCTCCCACTCCCAAACAGCACAGATTTCTTTCCCTTTTGATAATTTTTGCTGTTGACCAATTACCTGGCTGTGTGATTTCAGTTTCATTAATTACACAAGTTAAGTATTTTAACAGGTAATCAGTACTACAGAGTTTAGCAAAGCAATTTAGTAAAAACACTGGTAGGAAACCAGCAATCGTCCTCTGCCCAAATAAACTAATATATAAACCCAAAGTTTCCCCTCCACATCCCACACAAATGTCAATCTTCACACACAAATAAAAATATTTGGAATGTTATGAGATTCCTGTGGGTTCTTTAAATGAAATGACCTTCTCTTGCTATCCCAGGTTTTAAAAAAATAATCATTGGCAACCCAAAATGCTTTCCCTGAGCTATTCTCTGAGTAGACCACACAGATTGCAGTTTGTGTGTCGTGAGGACAGGGCAGGGTTGTGCTGTAATGGAGTTTATTAGGGAAATCTGGAGTCAGGGCATCCATGGACCAGACAGATCAGAGAATCACAACTGGAAGCTTTCTTTCTGTCATCCTTCTCTGCAGCATTTGGAAAAGAAATTGAGCTAATAGCCCTCATACCTCGAAGCTGTGCCTTCAGGGAGCCATTATGTTCACTCCTCTTTGCACAGAGGATAAATTTATTTTATAATCAAGTGTTGTTAATGCACAGAAGAACATCTGCTTTTTAATGCTGGAAAATGAGCAGAATTTGTCTTCTGAGTATATTGCAAGTGGTGCTGCAGTTCTGGAAAAATAATTTTTGTTCAGGTTTTGGGAGTTGAAAATAATTCAAAATTTTAGGAGCTTCATGGAATTAGGAATGCAACAGAAAGGATTTGTTTATTCTTAGAAACTTAGAAACCTGCTTCTTGGGGTACTTTTGACTTGTTCTCCTCTGCTGTCTTCAAAAAAAAGTGAAATGTGTCAAGCTGTAATCCCAGTCTTGAAAACCACTTTTTGTCCCAGGCTGCATTGTCCATCAGATGATTCTGATTATCTTTGTAGGCTTGGTAATGGTCCTTTGTAACAAGTGAGGCTGTAACTTGTTGCAGTATCTGGTCGGTCTTGTTGGGCTTACATGTTAATGAAAAGCAGAATAAAAAGCCTGTCTGCTTTTCCACCAGGTTCTCACAGAAGGAGTTTTGTTTCCAGAACATTTTGGCAGGATTATTTAGTGATTTCATTCTGATGTGTCAAATACATTCACATATTAACAAATAAATTTGGCTAGGATTGCAAGTATTTGTTTATATAATGTATTGCAGCAGTTGTATTTTGGTAACTTGCTATTCTTTTTCTTCCCTTCCTTGGTTTTTAGACATAAATAGAAATGGGTTGTCCTTTATCCATATATTGAGAAATTCAGTTTGCACCTGCATCCAGATGCTAAATTGTCTTTTCCAGCAAATTCAGTTTAGCTAATCTGGGAGATGGACTTAGTGAGTTTCTTACTCTAATAACTCAGTCCAGCCTCACAGCCACATAAAAAATACCACTCTGGAATCCTGAGTGTGGCAGTGACTGCATCCTTCTTGTGAGAGGCTTGGGGAAGAGGGGACAAGATCTCTCCCCAAAAGAAGAAAGTTTCTTTAGGGACCAGCTGCTGATTTTTGGATTTTCTTCAGAGAACTCATCAAATTGGATCTTCAAAACTGAAAGCCAACTATTAATGTGGATTCAAGAGACAAGCTGTTGCCAATCTAAGAAAATTACTTCCATTTTTCTATTCAGGGTGGAAAAATAATCAAAACAAAGCTGAAGTGACCAGTTTAAAACAGTGTGAGCATTTTTTCCCTGTGATTTTACTCCGTGTGGGTAGGAGGGAGGAATTAATGAGGTAATTCTGTCAGAATTTTTTGATCAGGTGATCTGCCAATTAACCAATTCTTTTTCTACAGATTGATTATATTCTAAATAAGCTGTGGTGATTGAAAACATACCCCAACTTCTTGTGAAACCTTGGAATAATTCTTGCAAGAAATGTGTCCTTGCACCAAACTGCCTAATGAACTTGATGGTGTTTGATAGCCACATGCCAACTGTAGATAAATATTTTATAGTTATGGATCAGTTATCCAATCCATTTAGAGTAATGGATCTGGGCTCTGCTCAGCTGGAGCTTTTATGCTGCTGATTGTCCTTTTGGGACTTTGCAGAACCAAAAGCACTTGAGGTCAGTGGAAAATTTTCAGTGTCAGGGTGGAAAGATTAGATTTATGGTGGAAATACAAGTCTGTTCGTGTTTGGAAAAGGTGGATGAACAGTTTATAAGTGAGAAGTGTCATTTTTATGACCAAAACAATGCACAGAAGCGCATTAATTGTCCTGAGCTACTTTACACTGTGTTTCCCTTTTTTCTCCAAAGAGTTGAAATACATTTTGTAGAACCTGTTAACTTTGGATTGTTTTGTGTGGTGCTATCACTTTGTGTAAGCACAACACTGGAAAAAAAAAGCTGTGGAATATCTTATTTCCTTGAAAAAATGTTTTTACTCCTCTCAGTTTGGAGCAGAAAACAAGTTCTTGGAAAACTGGGGTTTATGGAGGTTTTTTAACCATCTCTCAGTACAGGAGATAGCTGAGGTTCCAATCCACTTTCCCTGTGGTTCCTCATTTTCCTGTCCTGGTTTGTTCCATCACCACCACCCCTTGTCACACCCAGTGCATCTCTGTGGCCTTGTTGTCAGCTCTGCCAAGGGCAGAATTTGAACTGTCAAGCCTTCCTCAGCAGACTTTGTTTACTAGATGGTACTTTCCCCCTGAATTTTGCAGATTTTAGGACACAGTAGTTCTAACATTCCTTTTATTCGCCTGGCAATTGTTAAGGGAGGGCACGTAGCAATAAAACTTCATTTTCTTAGAATACCAATATGGACATACAATTTATAGAAAATTAGTCCAGTGGAATAAGTGTTAGAGTTTATTGAGGATGTTATTATATCATGCCCAACTCAAGTTTTTACCTAAGAATCACCACAGTTCTGGAAGAGCATTTCTCTCAATGTGTTTCCATGAAATAACTTACCAAAAAAAATTGCAATGACATGGTAGGAAATTAGAATTGCCTCTTGTAAATAATCTTGACCTGAAGTAATATGAAAAGCACGAAGCTGAAGTTTTCTTGTGTGTGGGATTAGTTTCCAGCCAGATTAGGGAGCACATCTATCAGGCTGATTACACAACCCTCAAGCACTTTCAGCAGCTCCAGCTGCCAGAGGAGTGCAGGGATAGTCCCTTCGACCAAAAGTGCAGATTTTTATCTTCTTACACAGATTGTAAATCCCTACCTTAAGAAATGGTTTGTTAACATGGCAGATGGGCTCAGGATGGCTCAGCTGCTTCCTTGCACTTTAAAGAGAAAAACAAAGCTCCAGAAGATTTACTTTAAATGGAGTTGTGTGGGGAGTAATCGATCATTTTGTGAGTAAACTTCTTACTGATTAAATTTGGATGTTTTGGAGCTGAATGTCCTGTAAACAGATCTTGTTCCTCACCAAAGTAAAAGGGTTCTTCATAAAGTGTGCTACCCTGCTGTATTCCTACTGCATCAGTTTTGCCAGTTTTTTAGCTTCAGATTCAAAGTTCCAGACAGATGTCTAGACTTGTAAGATACTGGAATTAGAGGTGTCGGTGTCACACAGTGAGCTGAAATGTGCTGCATTCAATTGTGATTTTGTTTTCAAGCTTTCTTTTTTTTTTTCTTTTTAACCTAAAATAATTATACCTTAAGATCTAGTGTGTCGTTCCAGATTCTTCACTTGCATTTCAGTTGATTTTTCAGGTTCATTTTGGAGGATGTATCTTCCATGGCGTGGGGAGGGAAGTGACAAGATGCTGGTGATAATGGCACCAGTCCAAGAGCTGTGAGTCTCTTTCCTGGTGTGTAAATGTTCAGGATCAGTTTTTTTTTAAAAGTGCATTGGTTTCTGTTCCTCTTTCCTGAGGAAAGCACTGCTTAGGCTGGACTGGCACAGAGTTCTTTTGGCTCAGCTCTTTTCACTGCTTGGCATTTCATCGTGCCAAGGCATGCTCCAGGCTCAGCATTCATTTGCTGCACTGAATAACTGAGCTGATAAAGGTA
Organism: Emberiza elegans; assembly: GCA_024865655.1. NCBI lineage: Eukaryota > Metazoa > Chordata > Aves > Passeriformes > Fringillidae > Emberiza > Emberiza elegans. The sequence continues at coordinate 4,210,148 of JALJVW010002397.1, forward strand.
CTGAGCACTTGCTCCATCAGGCAGGGGCAGGACTGTGTGCAGATTGCTGAGTGGCTGATAAAAAAATGTTTGAATTGAGAGATTATGTGCCTTTGTTTCTCAGTGCCTTACTTCTTGTTCCCTGTGTAATGAACTTGTCTCATTTCCATGTGTGAAACTTACTGCTGTCTTGTCCTGTTGGATGTCAGTCTGTTTTTTAATCAGGATTACTGCAAAGACATTTTTAAATGTTTAGCTTACAACAGGTAATTGATCTTTCCTTAGTAATACTGTTTGTATTCTCCAAGTGCTTTGAGAAAAGGTGTATCATGAGTCTTGAGTGGATGATAAAGCAGTGATAACGAATAGTTTGCTTTTATGGACCTAATTGAGAAATAAATTTTGCTCTCTGACATCCAGTAGACTTTACCCTGTAGTAGTTGCACTTCAAGATGATTTATTTTTTCCTTGCTTGAGATAGACTTTTGGTGAAAAGTGTCCTGTGGACCATGTCCATGTACAATCTGCATTGCCATCAGCTGCCATCCTCCTCATCCAGCAAGTCACACTTGAGGGAGCTCATTTGAGATAATAACTAATGCAGAGAATCTCCAGCCTGTGCTCAGCTTGGAGCTTGAACACAGTAATTACACACATTTTTAGCCTCTAGCGAGCATTTGCACTAGGAGAGGAACAGATCAGAACAGAGGGAGCAGGCAAATCGAAACTGAGCATCCTTCTTAGGTAAAGTACTTGTAAATTTTTCATCTTGCAGGAATGATCATTTAGGTGAACGTTTGAGCATTGATGGTTTGAACACTTGGGAGAGGTGTGTGGCTCAGGGCTGTGCAGGAAGGTGGGGATGCCGTGTGCTTTTCCTTCCCCCAAAAATACCAGTCCAGAATTTCCTTGGGAGCCTGTGCAAATTATATATCCACAGAGAAATAAGTGACTGCTGTGTGGAGGGATGGGGATTTCAATAAAGCATTAGTAGCTTATTAAAAATCTCCTCTGCAGAGGGTAGAAATGTTATGTTTCAGTAAGGTTTTTAGGTTGTTGGCTGCTGCAGTACTTGTTCTTACCCTGAAAGTCCAAAGAAAATGATGCTGAGTTGTGACAGTGTAGCCCAGTTTTTTTTAAGGATGCCCTGCTTAAGGGAATATTCATAGGGCTTAATAATGTATTATTCAGCTTTAAGGTTTATTTGTGGAGATTTGAATTCAGGAAATGGCATTGTTATGCAAGAACTGGAGCAGCTAAAAGGAAAGGAGATTAATATGCTCAGATTTGGAAGGGGAAGCTGGGGTTGGAGGATTATGTTAGCTCAGGCACTGATTTTCATATTTAACTATGAAACTTTCTCCTAAACTTATTTTTCTTCAGAGCTGAATTGGGATTCAGGATGAAAAATATGTTACTGATGCATAGAAGCTGAAGATATTTCTAATCTTTGTGCAGAACTTTTCCCACTGATTCAGGAGACCTGGGCATGCTTCACTGTAGGCATTTCTTTCCAGGGACTCATTAAAATGAATGCACAAGTAGCATCAGATAATTTTTATTCAACTATGTTATTAACAAAATGGAAAGTTGAAGTGATTAAGGCATGAAACTGTAACTATCCCTTGGGAACAGCTCAACAATTGTGCTTCAGAATGTTTCCTATTTGAATTCAGTGCTTACTTCAACAGAGGAGAGAGGCAGCAGTAGGGAGATGAGCTTGTGTGTCTACAGATCGACAGACTGGCATTTGCAGAGGAGTTTACATTGTGTTATGTTGAAAATGGAGAATTTAACATTGGATTTTTTTATCAAGTTGGTGTATATTTTATATATTTCATTTTGTTGCTGTGTACAGTAACTGCAAGTCATAAAAAATAGAAAATTTCCAAGTTCTGTAAGGTTTCATGTCATAAATTCTGTCACAAGATACCGTTCAAAATTCCAGTATAAAAAATTTGGTATCTCACATATCGCTTTCTCTTACTTCTGAGAAAAGCACAGCGTTGCAGCTTTGATGTTATGTTAGTTTTTCATGGGGAGAGAAAATCTCTTTGAACAGAGGAATGAGTTATAAAGGAGTAAGATTAGAGAAAATTAATCTATAGCAATGAAGTAACTTAAGATCCTCAGGGAACGCATACCTTGTACTGTTAAGGAAAAATAAATTAAATCTCTGCAGTTTCGAAAAGGAAAATAAAGACTGTCAATAACGTAATGAAGTATCTAATAAAAAGTTAGTATTGAAAGCTGCTGACCTGAAGGGCAGTTGAAAGAGTAATTTGTTCATGTAATCTTTCTCTCCTGTCTGTAGGAAGACCTGGGGCTCTTCAGGCGTGACTTATGTCCTGTATTCTGTGTGCACCTTGTAAGCTGACGTGTCCATGCTGTAACTTTCAGGACAATCAATGTGCATTGGGAGCCTTATTTCCCACTGCAGCTGGACTGAGGGGATTCTGGGCAGGTCCTGGGGGGCTGGAATTCCCATGGCCTTTGTAATTTATCCAGCACCTCAGCCTCCAAACACCCGAGCTGTCACATTGGTGTGTGGTCTGCAGGCAGAATGTTCTGACCTGTTATGAATGAGAAAGTTGTTCTAAAACTTTTAGTGCCTGAGGAGAGGAGTGTGTGTGAAAAATGAAGTTCTCAAGTGCAGAAATCCCTGCTGGGCAGTGTGCAGGCTGGGCAGAGGCAAGGTGAGATGCTCTGGTGCATAATTACACCCATTCTCAATAAGTGTACGTGGTGTGTGCATTTCTTCACTGCTTACACCACAAAGTACCTGGTGTTTATGGCCCACCACTGTGTTCGGAAATGCCTCACATGACTGTGTTGCCTTACAATTTTAAATTAAAAACTTTGCAACGGGATGTGGAAATAAAGTTTACTGAGGACTAAGACTTTGAGGCAGAAAAGGCAGAAACCTCAAAACTTTGGGAGATACTGATTTAGAAAATTGTAGATAACATTCACCTGTACAAATACGAATATTTTAAGTGTTAACATAGATAATCTCTCTCCTTAAAGATCTGTACAAAAAATAAATGGAGAAAGGCAGCAAATCTTAGTAGCTTAATTTTTTTTAAAGGCATTTCTGGGCTAAACCTTTGGTAATTGTCATTCCAGGGAAAGCAACAATAACTTTCACTTGGTTCAAACTTCACTGCCATTAAAGAATAGTTCTTGGTTTTCTGCTGTTCCTCCTTTAGAAGTGTTTGTTGCTTTTGGCAGGTGAGGACACGAGAAAGCTCAGGATGGTTTGGTTATTTTGGAGGAGCTGGAGCTGTTGGAGAAGATAGGAATTTCTGTTTAGGATGGAAAACTGACCCTAATGGTCTTTTTGGAGACAGAATGGTCTTTCAAAAATTCTTCTACTTCTGGATATTAGAGAAGCACTTTTCTGTGCAAGAAAGGTATGTTGGGACTGAAATATGGCACCACTGAACCTGTGTCCAGATAAATTACAACAGTTAATGGTTTTAATTTTGATTAAAAGTAACCTTAGAGATGTTTTCCTGTTCACAACAGCAGTGTTATTCTGGCAGTACTTGCTTTTCTTGCAGTATTTGTACTTCATCCCCTGTTCACCCTCCTGTGTGCTCATCTCGTGGGGTGTGGCAGAGTGAGTGCTGCCCGTGAGCAGTCAGGAATTCTGTCGGGAGACTGGCCCCAGTCACCCTGCAGATCATCCAGAGCTGGAGCTTTTCCTTGGAAAACAGGGATAATGTTTATTTAGCCACAACCGTGTGGGGTCAGGGAGTGCTGTCTGTAGGCTGAGACATTGTTGTGTTGGGCTGACAAGTTGATACATACAGATTTTTATTTTGAAGTATTTAAGTTTTTATATATAATGAACTTGATGTAACCTCATGAAAGGCAGAAGGAAAAACTGTATTTGTTAACATGCCGTCTTTTTATTTTCCTTCCATGAACATACGGTGCTAATATTTAATCTTCAGCATGTCCCAGATCATGCACTGAAATAATAATTTTGCCCTATCACATCATCTTCTAAGATGGGTTTTTTTTACTAACCTGGAATTAATTGTTCTGGGTTTAATTAGGTTTAAGCAATTAAGGATACACTCTAATTGTGAAAGGAGGTTTGAAAAGATACCACCTTTTCTTTCTTCTTTGTGTCCTGTTCCAAAAGAATATGCAATATGAAACCTCAGTAAAAACTCTCTTTACAGGAAGATAACCATTATTCTTTTGATAATTTCTATCAGCACTCTTTATGGAATATATAGTTACCTTGTCATTCCTTGTTTCTATTAATTCATGGTTCTTCTGTTCTATTTTAAGTGCTGTTTTTTCTCCTTGTAGTCCCAAAATGTCATCAAGCAGTTGAACAGTCCCTGTGCCATGGCCCACCTTGAAAAAGCCTTGGGGTGGCTGTTGGTGTGCAAAGGCAGAGCTTTAGGGAAGAACAAGTGTCACACACAGTTGGCTTTGGCAAGGCAGCACTGGGCTGTGCTTCCCTGCTTGCCATAGAAGCTGCTGGGAGTAAAGGGGCTTTGGTGAAAAGGAAATTGTAATTAGGGAAATAGCATGTTCCTTAATTGCTGCCATTTCAGAATGATCGACAGTAAAATGGGGCTTTGTGTCCTGGCTTTGGAAGGAATGGGATAGGATGGGCTCTAAGAAGCACATCTGGGTTTTAAGTGCTTTTAGCCTATATCATGTAGCAGTTCTGCATGTTGATTTTGTAGCTGGAAGGGAGAGTTTACTGGGCACGTGGAGAGGGAAGGGAAGGTACAGCAGCTCATACACAATGTCTGGAAAAAAATCCCTGGAAAAAACCCACATGATCCCTGTAAATGGAGTGAGAAGCAAGGTGGAGCACCTAAAGCTTCCCAGCTCCTGTTCCTACACCTGCTTAGCAGAGCCAGGGAAGAACACAGGGCCTCCTCCTTTCCCACAGAGCATGACTGGGTGTTCCAGCCAGCTCCTCCAGCATTTAGATTATCTCCTCTAGGAAGACTTCAAAGCAGGCACAGGAATATGATAACTGAGTGTGGGATCTGATGGAAGGGGAGATGTAAGTGGAGAGCTTCCCTCTGGAGGCAAGCCCTCGTGGCTGCTGGGTGTTTGTGCAGAGAGAAAAGCAGTTTTGTAGCAGTAAGGTGTGTGTTTGTAGCAGGAGACACCACGAAAACCAAGCAATTTGTGTTAGGGTTGTTTCTGTTGGTTTTCATAAACTGCAGACAAAACTACACCATCATAATTCCTTCCCAGATACTCATACCAATCCCTGTGTAAGGGAATGTCTGTGGGAATAGGGATGCCCTGCTTGGCCTGGTACAGAACTGAGTGTTTAGTCCCAGGACAAGACCCTGGGCTGTCTTTTTCCCCCACTCCTGGTTCTGTGTTGTGCTGCCAAAGTGAGTATTTGATGTTGGATGTGAGTTCTGTCCCTGGGCACACTTGACATTTGTAGAGGGCTGGTATTTATTCTATGCAGAACCAGACTAGACTGGTTTTGTCTACTTAAAATAGCAAATTCAAAAGATTTTTTATCATTTGCCATATTGAATAATTTTCAAACCTGTTCAATCTCATTTTCACCAGTGCAAGTTTCTTAAGGTTCCTGATGTTGTGTCTCTAATAATACAGGCTTTTAGAGATGGATGGTTCTTTGGCTGCCAGGGTATTCCGCAGAAGAACATTTGGAGAGTATTTATTGACTGATGCATCCTAATGGCCTCTGAAACGCTGTATCTTGGTTTGGTCTGGAAATCTGAGTAGATGCCACATTCTTTTTGTTTGTCTTATGGGATAAGGTTAATGAGCCTTGTAAATTATTAAGGGCTATGCTCTCATCTTCCAGGCCTGATTTCTCTGGATAGGTGCTGTGTGCTAGAACTGCTCATTAGCAGGTGGACTGATGGCTGCCTGGATGTATTATTGATGATTTAGTGGGAATTTCCCTGTCTGGAGGAGGGTGGTAGGCCAATAGAAATGCTTTGCATAGAAAGGTGATATTTTAATATCTGACACTTAGTGCATTTGTTTCTGGAGGTGTGTTTGGCCTCATGCCATGGGTGCCCAGCATGAGAAGTGTCCTGGGAGGCAGATGGAATCCTGTCTTGCAGTTCTCTCACTGTTCTTACAGACACACTGGGTTTTTGTTGTAACTTTCCTATAATCTATTGCTTTTCCTTATAAAAGCAATACAATTTTATTTAGCGTGTCTTCATAAATATATTGCCATTTCTACTACTGTTTTACCACTCAAAAATGGGCTGTTAAACAAAGCTAAAGCAATGAAGCAGAAAAGACTCCTAGAGTTGAGTGTGGCTACTGTGGTATCCTACCTATTATCAAAAGCAGCTTCCAAGTGTTACTGGCAGCCATCAGGGCATTATCCTGCCTGAACTCACAATCCTTGAAGTTTGAATCTGCTCTTAAAGATCTAGTGAGACAAAATTTCATTGCTATGTATCCCATTAACAGAATATATTACCAGTATATGTAGGATAACTTTTCTGCTAATGTACAGGTTTAAAATGTTTTAGGGACATAAATCAATACCTTAAAATGAAACCCAAAGCTCAGGATGCCCATTTCCTTTAAGACATGGCTCGTTCGGGATGATTAATAATTTAGTGGTAGACCTCCACTTAGATTTGTCTAAATCTGGATTGCCACAACTTTATCTTGTGACATGTCCTCCATCACTCCCACTCCCTGTGGCTCCTCGTGGTGGCACTGCCCTGGTTTCCAGCTGAGTCACATCTGGATCTGCTCTCTGTGGGGTCATGCAAACATGGGAGGGAGCAGAGGCCAGTGACAAGGGCAGGGCAGTGCCAGTCCAGATTGAGATTGATTTCAAGGGTTGTAGATCCACACCCTGCTGAAGCATCACTTGTTTGGAATATATTATCTTCAAGTTTCCACCGAGCCTGGAAGTTTCTAGTTGAAATGGATTTTAGATTAAGCATAGAATTTGCAAAACAATAGGAGAGAGAAAAATGGTAGCATGAGTCATAAGCATGGGACCTTCCCCCACTGTCTGCTTAGAGCTGCTGAGATCCCAAGGATTAGCTCACACAAGAGCTGTAGTTTCCAGCACCCAATCAGCCCCTATGGCCATTGTACTTTCAGTTTGCTGGAATGAAAGAACCAGATTAGTCATCAGAACTTAGCATAAAACTCGGTAGTTTATGGCCACTTTTTTGGACAACACAGTTTAGACGGTGTGCTAAATGGTGATATTTATTCAATGTTTATTGGTTTGATGTGTTGGCAAAGTGGCTGAAAGTGCCTAATGGATGTGGGGCATTGGGGTTGGTCTGTCTCTGTATTTATCATTGCACAGCTCAGCAGTCAAATGTGTTCTGCAAAGCTGCCAGATTGCCATGATGTCCAAATGTCTCATTGGAGTCCCTTTAATGCTGAACTTTAGATGAGACCATGAAGGATTTCTGCCTAGATTTATTGCTAGATCATTTCCTAAGCCTAAGTAACTCCTACCTGTGGGCTGTGGGCCACAGCCTTTTTGAGAAGCAGGGAATTATGGAAATGTTTGGCTGCTGAGCTAATGGGCATTTGGGGACTCAGAAGGGCTTCCAGGCAGCTGGCTGTCCCCATCCCCTTCCTGGGGGACTGCAGCAGTCCCTGGAAATTGGGAAACCCTTCCCTTTATGGGCTGCTGGTGTGTAACAGCCTCGATGGGCATCCCCTGCTCCTGGTGCATCTGCCAGGATGGTGCTCAGCTCTGCTGGCACTCAGCCAGCACTTTGGCATCCCTCAGAGTGTTCTTGCAAACACCAAAGTGTATTGTCTCCAAAAATACAATATACTCAATTCCACACCCATCCCTGTCTTCCTCTGAGGCTGTTTTTATTGTAAATTAAGGCATTTTCTTGAACTCTGGTGTATAACCAAGTTGATATTTCTTTGCATGGATTTCTGGAATGATACTGTTCAGTGATGGTATTATTGACAAAAGAGATATTTCTTTCTGTACATTTGGGAGGATAATGTAGCCAAACTTGGAATTACAAAGCCTAGAAATGTTTTTGGGCATTGAGTAGTAAATCATTCATTTGGGCAACTTTGTATGGTCCTGTTCGGGAGACTGATATCAGATAGCATATTTGCATTGGCAGAGTGAAGTGTGTTTAAATTTTCTATGGAACTTAGAATTTGTGTGACTTGTGGGATGATTAAAAGATGTCAATCTCAAGATTTAACCATTTAAATGCTGCTACTCTGAATCTGTTCCCCACTGGTCACTGCCAAATCCCTCCCTCATCTTTAGTTTAATATCACTCTTCCCCTCTCTTAATGTTTCTGTAGCTCATCTCAGGTGTAGCACAGGAAGCCAGTTAAAGCTGGAAATGTGTCTGTGGTGGCACTGCAGCCCAGTAAAGCTTGACTTCTGGTTTTTCCTGGTCATTCCTTTCCTCTCTGTGCTGTCTCCTCTGCTGTGCCAGCACATGTTGGTGAACCCAGCCAGGGAAGTGATTCAGCTGGGGAAGGAGAATCCTGCCAAAAAGACCAACTGCCAGCATAAACCCATGTGGTCTTGGGTGGTTGGGCTGGCATGGGAACAAACAGCTGGGGGAGAAAAGGTAGGAGTTGTCTAAGTTTGTTCTTCTGCTGATAAAGTTATAATGGAGCCACAGCCTAAAAATGAAGGTTTTACCTAAAAATAAGTGATATGTAAATGGGACACGCACAACAAAAGAGACAACAACCACCACCAGGATCTCTTTTTTCAGATCTCTTGCTGATTTAGCCCAGGTCAGGTCCTTGCTAAGATAAATAAAATCAAAGCATACTCGTCTGAGTGGTGCTGATGAGGCTCAGGCACAGTATTTGATTGCTGGAGTTCCGTGCAATGAGGTTTGTCTGGTGCAGCTTTTGTGGGTCAGGTTTGCAGGTTGCAGCCTCTTTGAGGAGCACTGCAGAAGGCGGTGTTGGCACTGCGGGTGTTGGTCACTGGTGCCCTTCGTGCAGCCCCTGTGGAGCAGGACCAGCCCCCTGACCCACGCCAGCAGCTTGTGTGTCCACATGCACTTTGCTCCACTGACTCAGCTTTGGGTCTGTCATGGCAGATGAGGAAGACGAGGATTCCTCGTGGATCAGGCATTCCACTTGGTTTTCCCTTTGTTTTTCTCTGGGCTAGAGCCAGGCTGGCAGCCCTGCAGTTGTTGGTGCTTGTACAGTGATCAGTCAGAGCAGAGCAGTGGGGACAGCACCCTCAGAGTCTCCAAGGACACGATCCAGTGCAGCTCTTGCTGCTGCTGGGGCAGTTCTGAGCGCTCTGCCCTTGCCCTTCCTCCCCAGCCGCGGTGGCGCTGCCCCCTCAGGTCTCTGCAGGAGCTCAGTTCAGAGCCTGGCAAGGGCACAGAGCTCCCTGCTGGGTGAGGAGTGGGTGGGCATGGAAGAGGAAGCAGAGTGGCTTGGCTGACAGCAGAGGCAGGGAAAAGGCTGAGTCCTGCCTTTCATGTGTCAGGACAGCCTGTGTGACTTCTCTCAGTGCCACAGGTGGTGCAGATAAGGAGCATTGCCTGTGGCACCAGCGCTGTGTGTCACACCTTCCTGCTCTGTGTGTGTCAGCTCTCAGCTCAGTGAAACCCGAGCCAAGCCAAGCTGCAGCCCTGCCACGAGCTTGTGCATAGCTCAGAATTCAAAAAGGAAAAATTTACTTTCCCTTTAGCAAACCCACAGCTAAGAGCATTTTGCTAAAAGGAGGAGAACCCTGATGCATGTATTGGGTGGTTTTGGTGATTGCTTTTTGTGGTTAATTGTGAACCTGTAGTTTAAGTGTAACTTCTGAAACTCACAAATAAGCATTTGCAATGAGCACTGAAGCACAGACACCTGATGCTTTGGTTTAGTGGCTTTGTCCCAAGTGCTCCAAAGGTGGTTTTTTAGGGTAACATGTTGTGATAGCATTGGCCATCATGCTGCTCTCATCTCTCATGCCTCTCTTCTATCACACATACAAGAAAAAATAAGCTATGTTAAACTTCATTATTTTCAAGCCCCATCACAGCCAACAGTTTTCCATTGTCTTCTATTCTGTTGGCTTCCTACAAAAGGTTCTCAAGCTGCAGTCTGCAAAAATACATTTCTCTATGGCTTCTTGCTGAACAGCTGCTTTTTGGCTGCAGAGTTGGTTTGTGGCAGCCTGTGAGAAGCAGCCAGTCTGTGCAGGACCCTGTTAGATCACTTCAAATACAGGCTTTAGGAAGCAATCCCATCCAGGTCGTGCTCCCTCTCAGCCCTCTGGCATGGAGGTAAGTGCTGGCAAGTGTGAGGCTTTCGTTCACAGTGGTATCTGGTAGAGGAAAAAGCTTCAGCTCAAAATGCATATGCAGAATTTTAATTCTTAAGTATCTCCTTCCTCAAAGATCAAGGAATAATCAGTTTGCTTTCCTTATATAAGGAAAATAATCTCAAAATTTCTTAAATTATAAAGGGAAAGAGGATTTACCTTAGTATACATTTCTAAATATTTTTACTTGTTATATAGCTATTTTCACACTAGTACATGCTTTTCTGGCCATAGAAAATTTGTGTAATGCTCCAAATTCTGTGTGGAAAGAGGCCTGAGCCTAAAAAGGAATAAAGGCAATGACTCTCTGAGCCATACTTGGGCTCCCAGGATGCTAATGCCTGTGTCAGAGGAGATAAAGTGAAGGGAGACTGCACGAAACCCATCAGAGCTGTTAAACTGTAGCAGTGCAAAGCTGCTGGTGTTTTAAATAATGGTTAAAATAAATTCCTGTCGGTTAGTGCTGGACTATTTGAAATTCCCCTAGGTTTAAATAAAAAGGGAGAAGGAATTTTAACCAGCTCATTTGATAGAAAAATGACCTGCAGATGGGGTTTGAGAGAATAATAGGCAGCAGATTACAGTGGGGAAATCATGGCAGAGCGTCAGACTTTGATGGGTTTATGCAGAGTGGGCAGTGGGGAGCTGGGAAGAATTCCCACTGCAAACCAGCACAGCACTCATTCTATTTCCATTGCCTGTAGCTCTTCATAGCAGCATCAAGTTTATGAAGTCATATATGCTGAAAAGTTTTAAAATATCAGAAGTGTTACGTGATATGCAGATATCAGTGGGTTTTCTCCTGTTTCTATGCCTATTTTCAAGAACAGTCATATGTGGAAAACCTCGTGTTTCTTCCAGTCTTGACCTACTATGATCAAGGGCAAATACCCCTTCCCTAGTTCCCAATGTCCTGAAATGTATTTAGTAAATACTGAAATTTATCAGCATTTAAGATTATGTGCAGAAAATATAAACCTAGTTCTTTTTTTTTCTTCAAACCATCATAACTCTGCCAAATTAGAAGGATTTTACAAAGAAGGCAAAAATCTTATACCTGCCAAAATTCGGTTCTAAAGTGAATTTCTAAGTGGGAAAGCTCTCAAGTACATACACAGAGTAGCACTTGAATGTCTTTTTATGTTTTCCTCTGTCTTACTCTTGGGAAAATCTAAAATATACTTGGTGTAACCTAACAACAAAAAAATTGAGATTGCTCTCAATTTTTTTTTTGTAGTGGCAGACTGCAAAAACTTAAATATTCTCATGAATGACACCTGCTGGGATTTTTTGTTAAATAATGGGAGCCATCATTTTTAAGGCAATTCACAGCATTTACAGGAACAGTTGTGATCTGAAAAAATATATTGTAAAATTCCTGTGTGGGGTTCTGCAGCCCAGGGATGCAACAGCATGGAATGTTTTGTGTGTGCTTCCTGTAGGATTTTTCCTTTTGCTTTTTTTGGGTTTTTTTTTTTTTTGTTTTAATAATACAGTTTGGGGTATTTGATATGCTTACCAGAGATTAGAAGTGGGATGTTCCTCAAAAATGTTAATAGGGCACTTTTTGTGGCAGCAAATAAACGATGTCCATGTCTGGGCTGACCAAACCTCGGGAGCAGATCCAGAGAGGAGCAGGGCCTGCCATGGGTGTGGTTTGCTGCAGTTTTTCATCCAAGATGTTTTCCCCAAGGGGGACTCTACTTGCAGTGACCTTACCTGCCCTCAGCTGGGTTTCACTGAGGATTCCTTTAATAAAGAAATGCTGCCAGGAGCTGTGTCCTGCTGTGCCCACCTACAGCCAGGTAGGGGTGATAAGGTGAGAAAAGCAACTTGACCTGGAACAGCAGCTCCAAAGTGCTTCAGTGGGACCTGAGGGGAGCCTGACCTGGGTGCTAGATCACAGGGCTGCTCCAGAGTTTCAGGAATATTTTGTTACTTTTGGAAGTGAGTGATAAAGATCCCAGTTGGCTTTTAATACTGGAAAAGTTGAGTTCCAGGTATTACTCCTACAACATTAAAAGTGTACAATGACCATGAATTCTTTTTCAGCCTCCTTTACCAGCACCCACTGTCCAGTTCTTTGCAATCTAACTACCTTTATTTCTATTCTTTCAGCATATTTGTGCAATTAAAATACAGAGGCTCATTAGTGTCTGCCTCTAGCACTGCTGCCCCTTTTGAGATGAGCTGGGAAGTTACAAACTGTGGTGAAATGCTCATTTGAAGGGGAAACAGAGCACACTGAAATTATTTCAGCTCTGTAAAGCATGAAGGCACAGAAAAATAAGCTGATTTCTACTACAAATCTTAGAGTTTGTTCCCTATTTCATGTCTTTTAATAATGCTTGAACGGTTCTGCTTGCAAACACGTAGAACCACAGTGAAACTTCTTTTATTTCCTGTGTTTTTTCCCTAAATAAGTTTCCTCTCCCTTCAAACATGCCTCTTTGTTCTCACTGCTCTAGAATCCTTTCATCCTCTTCTCAAAAGCTTCTGAATATGACACACAGCCTCACTTGAAAAGAATGCAGAAGAGGAATGCAGGGTGGGGAGCTGGAGGTATGGAGCGGCATCCACTCAGCACAAATACACACAACAGGACACTTCCACTGCAAGGCAGGCTGAGGGGACCTGAGAAAGAAATCACAAATCATTATGGCATGGGAAAAATAAATAGAGGTAATAAAGGAACCAAGTTTCTTATCTGTTTTCTTTTTTGTTTTCTGACAAGAACCTGGCAGCTCAAAACAAATGCACAAAACTGAGAAGCTGTGGAATGTCCTTCCACAGGATGTTGTGGATATGGGACTGTAAATGGGTTCAAAAGGTAATTGGATGGATTTCTGAAGGAAAATTCCATGCAAGAATATGAAGTACAGAGACCCCAGTTCTGTCACAGAAGTCTCTAAGCTGCTGATGGAGGTGGCAGTGAGTTTGGGGAAGGTGGTGCTGTTGGCTGCTGGCATCCTGTTACCACTTTTGTCTTCTCTGGGGCTCTCCTTGGGGTCTTTATGATCCTTCTGATCATCTTCTCAGCATTTTTGATATTTGGCAGCTTTGCTAAATCTGCAGTTTGTTACCTCTGTTGTTTCAAATGTCAGCAGCTGAATTGTGTCCTCCCTTCTAGTCCATAATTTATCCTGCACAGATGGAGCATTGCTGCTTTTCCATGGCAGTCGATTCCTCTGTCCTTAAATTTGTGTTTAGGAGTACAATGCTTGAAAAAGTAACTTGCTGCTTCAACCTTTCCAATTTGGAATTTTTTCTGAGCTAACATATAAAATAATTTTCTAGAGGAGCATTTAAAAGATTCCTCTGTAGCTTTGGTAACTGTTTTATTGCAGTGTAACACTCACTGAGGTGACCTCACCCTGGGCAGTTGCTTTAGCACACTGAACCATGCTCCTTTAGCCCTGTGGTCTGCACCAACCTGGCAAATGGTTCCTGTTCACCAGCAGCTCTTCCTTGTGATCGAGTTCCCCCCCTTACTACTGATACCTGTTTCTCCTTTCTGTGCATTCCCAGTGAACTCTTGTCAGATGTGGATGTTCTCAAGTGTCACCATTTGCATTACTCTTCTGATAGTCCTTTACTACCCTCTTTTTGATTTTTGCCTCATTTTTCTTTAACTGCAGGATTCAAACAACCATTTTTCTGTGGCAAGTGAGTTTAGAATTAAAGCTTCTCAGAGTCTCCCTTTCCATAACAATACTTATCAATGCAAGTGCGTAACTCTTCTATTGATCTTGATACTAAATTTCAGTATCTTTTCATTCTTTTTTAAGCAAATGCTGTTGGAGAAGTGAGGCTGCAGCAAGCTCTCCTGTGTCTAATGACAAGCCAGAACGGGAGCAATACTTGCAGTGTATTGTCCTCTGTCCTTGCCTGTTTCCGATTGCTCAGCACCAATTGTTTCCAGCTGCAGCTGTTTTATACAGCTGCCAAAACCACTAATGCCCAACCTGTCTCTAGCAAGAGAGAGTTTAAAGAAGTAATCTTGCTTTTTTTTCAGTGTTTGAAAGATGGCAGTGCTTTGGGTGATGATGTGGTTTGCCTGGTGCATTCTGTCTTAGGCCGTGGTGCAGTGGGTGAATGGTTGGTGGTGAGCAGGGCACTGTGGGTGCAGCTATGTATGCAGCTCAGGCAAGAGCATTTCACATAACTGGGGAAAAAATCTGGAGCCACTGAACACTTGCTGCATTTTGTGCTATTTAAATGCATACTCTGTATCTTAATACTTCAGAAATATTAAGTGCTACTTGAAGTTCCCTATTACAACTGTAGTTGTTTTCCATCAGTATTTTTAAACTGCAGTCAGAACAAGGGAAAATGCCTTAAGTACTTGAGGGAGAGAAATAGCCCAGGAAGGAATCACAGAGCCCCTTTCCCATGCCCTCAGGCCTTTGCAGGGAGCACTGCTGTCACCCCAGTGCTGTTTGCCTTAAGGAGGCTTTGCAGCAAGTAGAGCTGGTTCTGTTCAATTTGTCAGTGTTCGCTCAGGTTTTATATTCAGTGCACTGTACCTTCTGACCTGTCCTCAAACTCTGCTTATTCTGCTGGCTGACCCTATGGTTCTGGCCCTTTCCCTGAGCTGCTGTTCGATTTCTGATGTTCTCTCTCACCTTCACCACTTGTTGCCTTTTTCTGCCTTCTGGCTCTTTCAACCAATTCAGTTCACTTTTTGATGTATTTTCTTCCTTTAGATTTACATAGTATATGAGTGCCTTTCTCATTGCAAGGTCAAATGGTACTTCACTGAGAAGTCAAAATGTGTGGATTGGCTCTTGTCACAAGCTTAATTTAACCATCATTTATGTTCCTGGAAGTATTCCATTTTTGATCCATTTCATTTATCTTAATACCTGCTTTTAAGCAAAACTTTGACAAATGATAGCAATATGGGGAAGATATTTTAGCATAGTCTTTTGAAAATCATTTTCCTAATATTTGAATTCTAGTCCAGACCAGCCTTAAAATAATAGCGTTACAAAATGTCAAACCTGGTAAAGCTATTAAAAGAAGAACAGGAACTTTGACTAATGGCCCATGTATATGGCTTAACATTTAAGTAAAGATTGCATTTCTGACTTGAGCGATGAGGAGAATTCAGCTAAAGCATTTCTCTTCAGCTTCCTGCTGCAGTGAGCGTTCTTAGTCTGGCTGTAGCTGTGGGAAGAGCTCAGTGCCACACATCTCTGGAATGTTCCAGCTCTCTGTGAGCTGCTGCTCCTGCTCTGCCTGGGGCCACAAGCCCTCTGTGCTGGGCACGCTGGGCTCCAGAGAGGGTTTGTGCTCAAGCTGAGCTGCCTCCCTGGCCTGCACACTTGTGTTTTGGGAGGGCTGGTGTTGGGCAGGGCAGGGACAGGGCAGGATTGTTCTGACAGAGCCATGGAGAGCACTGCTCCTAACTGAGGACAGAACTGGGCATCAAGAGATGGATCCTCTGCCTTAGCCCAGGAAAGGAGCTGTGGCTGCATTCCCAGGACAGAGGTGCAGCCCATGGCAGAGGGTCCCCCCAGGTTCCAGGGGCTGCAGAGGCTGCACTAACCAACCCCCCTGCCCATTGGCAGCTGCTGTGCCAGGAAGGGAAGGTGCCATTTGTGTTGAGTTTGTCCTGGGGCTCCTGTGGCAGCTGTGCAGAGTTCTGCAGTCCCTCTGGTGCTGGGCACTCTGGATTTGCCCTTGTCCATGGCAGGAAGCTTTCAGCTGGATTTGCCCTTGTCCATGGCAGGAAGCTTTCAGCTGGATTTGCCCAGATTTGCCCTTGTCCATGGCAGGAAGCTTTCAGCAGGATTTGCCCAGATTTGCCCTTGTCCATGGCAGGAAGCTTTCAGCAGGATTTGCCCAGATTTGCCCTTGTCCATGGCAGGAAGCTTTCAGCTGGATTTGCCCAGATTTGCCCTTGTCCATGGCATGAAGCTGTTCAGCAGGATTTGCCCTTGTCCATGGCATGAAGCTTTCAGCTGGATTTGCCCAGATTTGCCCTTGTCCATGGCATGAAGCTGTTCAGCAGGATTTGCCCTTGTCCATGGCATGAAGCTTTCAGCTGGATTTGCCCAGATTTGCCCTTGTCCATGGCAGGAAGCTTTCAGCAGGATTTGCCCTTGTCCATGGCAGGAAGCTTTCAGCAGGATTTGCCCAGATTTGTCCTTGTCCATGGCAGGAAGCTTTCAGCAGGATTTGCCCAGATTTGTCCTTGTCCATGGCAGGAAGCTTTCAGCAGGATTTGCCCTTGTCCATGGCATGAAGCTTTCAGCTGGATTTGCCCTTGTCCATGGCATGAAGCTTTCAGCTGGATTTGCCCAGATTTGCCCTTGTCCATGGCATGAAGCTTTCAGCTGGATTTGCCCTTGTCCATGGCATGAAGCTTTCAGCTGGATTTGCCCAGATTTGCCCTTGTCCATGGCAGGAAGCTTTCAGCAAGCTCACAGCAGCCCCTGTTCTCAGGGACTTCATTCTGTAGGAGCAGATTCCACGAGGAGTGCCATGCACACGTTCAATCTGCCACCTTCTCCTCTAACCCAATTCAATAAGATTTTCTGATAGCCACAGTTTTAATGTTAGAATTGTTTGGATGTGGGCTGCACTTGGAGCAGAAAATCCACTGCCATTTCACAGCTTTATTTGCTGAATGGAAACCAGGGAATCGACATCACCTATTCAAGAGCAAGGAAAATGGCATTAACAGCAGGGTGTAATATTTTTTTATAGTCCCAAGCCTTCCTTTGTTTGCAATTTTAGCTTAATATATTCATGATACCTTGAAACAGGGGTATGCATTGAGATGGGGGTCTGAAATTGCTTTTGTGGTTGTTTCTGGCTTATATAAATGTATATATTCTCTAAAGATCAAAAGTGACTGGAAAAGAGGATTTGGAAGAGATTATTCATCAAAATGGTATTTTTTAAAAATACATTGGGGGCGGGGGGGGAAGAAATTTCAAGCTTGGTGTCTCAGACTTTGGTTTTGTTCAGCTTTCTTGGACAAAGAATGTCTTGTTTTAACCAAAACTTCTAATAAGCCACTGGAGTGAATATATGCTAACAAAAGTAATGTTAAGTGTTTCAATAAAATCTCTCCTGTTAGTTCATCACAGAAGCACAAACTCTGTGGTTATTCCATTAATTACCCTGAGAGATTCCAGGGTGCTTTTTCAAGAGCAGATCTACTTTTTTTTATACTATTCATTGAAATATATGGATTTCGTTAAACATTTTCAGGTCTGTGTTTTTAATTTTTTATTTGCATATAAAATTTATAAAGTTAGATTATGATAATGCTGTTTCCAGTGTTTCTGAACATACTTTTAAAGTCTGCCTTGCATGATCTGTCAACTCAAATTATTACATTTGCATCTTTTTTTCTAGAGCCTGTGCAATTAAAAGCACTTAAATTGGGTTTTATGATAAAGTTCAAGGGAGAAGATAAGCCAATTTGTTCATGGCAATTTTGAAATCCTGCTCAATACCTTAATTTAAACCCAAAAATGTTCTTTTGGGATTGAAAGGAAAGTGTGGGAAGAAAATGGCAAATCCCAGTGTAGAAGCTGTAGAAGTCTTGTCAGAGTGCTTGAGAAACTTTAAATGGTCTTGTTTAGTTAAACAAGGAATTAGGAATTTGCTGAATGGAAGACGTGGGCTGGAGGTTGTATAAAACAGAATCAGAGGGTCAGGGAGATGACAGCAGGGCTGGGGTGTGATTAAGAGTTAAAGGATTGAGGTTCTTGTGCAAACGTGGAGAAATATATTTCCAGCATTGCTGGGACTCTGGGAGACTTGAAATAGTTCAGATCATGTGATTGCTCAAATTTACACATGTACAAGCAGTATTTGGTGGCAGGTAAATTTTGTCTGTAGTTTTGTTACTTTGGACTGAAAACAGGATTTGGTAAGAAAAAAGAAAATTATTAATCAAAATGGTATTTTTAAAAATACATTGGGGCGGGGGGGAAGAAATTTCAAGCTTGGTGTCTCAGATTTTGGTTTTGTTCAGCTTTCTTGGACAAAGAATGTCTCGTTTTAACCAAAACTTCTAATAAGCCACTGGAGTGAATATATGCTAACAAAAGTAATGTTAAGTGTTTCAATAAAATCTCTCCTGCTAGTTGATCACAGAAGCACAGGATCTGTGGTTATTCCATTAATTACCCTGAGAGATTCCAGGGTGCTTTTTCAAGAGCAGATCTACTTTTTTTTATACTATTCATTGAAATATATGGATTTCGTTAAACATTTTCAGGTCTGTGTTTTTAATTTTTTATTTGCATATAAAATTTATAAAGTTAGATTATGATAATGCTGTTTCCAGTGTTTCTGAACATACTTTTAAAGTCTGCCTTGCATGATCTGTCAACTCAAATTATTACATTTGCATCTTTTTTTTCTAGAGCCTGTGCAATTAAAAGCACTTAAATTGTGTTTTATGATAAAGTTCAAGGGAGAAGATAAGCCAATTTGTTCATGGCAATTTTGAAATCCTGCTCAATACCTTAATTTAAACCCAAAAATGTTCTTTTGGGATTGAAAGGAAAGTGTGGGAAGAAAATGGCAAATCCCAGTGTAGAAGCTGTAGAAGTCTTGTCAGAGTGCTTGAGAAACTTTAAATGGTCTTGTTTAGTTAAACAAGGAATTAGGAATTTGCTTCAGGAAGACGTGGGCTGGAGGTTGTATAAAACAGAATCAGAGGGGTCAGGGGAGATGACAGCAGGGCTGGGGTGTGATTAAGAGTTAAAGGATTGAGGTTCTTGTGCAAACGTGGAGAAAGTTATTTCCAGCATTGCTGGGACTCTGGGAGACTTGAAATAGTTCAGTTCATGTCACAGGTTGCTCAAATTTACACATGTACAAGCAGTATTTGGTGGCAGGTAAATTTTGTCTGTAGTTTTGTTACCTTTTAAACAGCAGCAGCGTAAGAAAAAAGAAAATGGTTGTATTAATCTAAATGGGAAAGTAGGAGTGGTGTTCCTCGAGTATTTTGTGTTCGTACTTGAAGTGAATTTGCTTTATTAAGAATGTTTATGAGAAGATTTGGAGAAATCTGGGAGATAATTCTCTGTTAATCCCCAAAAGTGAAGGTTGTGCCATTCTTCTGCAGAAAGAATTTGGAGCAGAAAAATACCCAAAGCAATGAAAGGCCCAAGATTTGTGCCATTTCTCAGCTGTGCCCTGCCCTGTGCTGCAGCAGGAGCTGTCCCATCAGGATGGACGGCTTGGTGACAGCAGGGATATCTGTCCACAGAAGGGAACAAGATCTTTAGGAGGATTACAATGAAAAATAGAAGCTTAAGCAGCACCATGCACCAGCTAATGAAAGGGATTGCAAAGCATGTTGTATTCAAAAACTTGTAATATTTGTATCATGTTTAAAGAAAGTGATTCAATCCCTACAACTACACTTCACCAACATTCCTCCTTCCCTTTGCACTCCCCTCACTTATCTTTTGCCAAGAGCTGCTGTAAGGAAATACTTCTCTGCATTTCTCTTGTTCTGTCAGTAATAATGGTGAGCCTGAAACCCTCTCTGCAGTGGCAACTTGCAGTACTTCAGTAAATTGTGGCTTTTGGCAGATAAATAAGAGTTGGTAAAATTTTTTTTTGATCCCCAAAACCCTCATTTATCTTCCTTTAAAAAAAAAAAAATATATATATATTCCATCTTCCATTCTTCCCCTTCAGTCTGTAAAGAACAGCATGTGATGTGGTTTGTGTTGATTTTCATGATGATTTTTAGCCTGTCAAAGACCTTCTGTCTCAACAACTTTGAAACAAAGATTTTTTGAATAGATGAGAAAGTGCAGCTGCCAGATGAACCGACACAAGAAACTGGAAGGGGAGGATCTTGCAGATGGTTCTAATAAAACTGGGCAAACAGCAAACGGGGGTGGGGGGAGAGTGGGTTGAAATGCAAATTGCAATCCCAGTGCAAGTTTTGGGGTTAGTTTGTGAAAGAAAGTTGCACGAACAGCCGTTTGAGGCTTTGGCACAGGGGGCAGTTTATTGTTGCTCTCAGTTTTTCCTGTTGGCACGGTGCTGCCAGCTTTTCCTCCTCCCTGTGTCCGTGCTGCTACCTGAGCTGGGGTGGCTGTGCCAAGAGCCCTCCTCTGGAAAGCCCCATTCAGCTATTCACAGGGCTTTTAGGAACATGAAATACCAATAACAGTCTAGGTTTTCAGGAGCTGCTGAGAGGGGAAATTGTGCTTGTTGGAGCGCAGAGCAGTAAAAATGGAGCAGAGCCTTGTGTTGCTTCATTGTTCTGCCTGCTATCCCAGAGCCAAAATTGCATTTTGGCCAAGCCTGGATAAACCCTGTGTTTGAAGTTTGTACTACATGATTCATTCATAAGGATGGAGGGTGACTAGTTGTAATTTCTGTCTTTTCTGATAATTTTCTTCTCTTCTTCAATGGTACTGGGTCTGTAATATTAGGCCAACAATTAATTAATAAAATTACAGTAGGAGAGATGCAGATGAGGGCCTGGATAGCCTCTGGTGGTCTCAAATTCAATCACTACTTCTTGACATGATAATTTGGGGTTCTTTAGTTGTTCTTCGGGCCAGAAAATCTTACTGGCACCTCATTTCCAAAGCCAAAACAACTAAGTCTTTATTTTTTTTCTTCCTCTTGCTAATCTTTCCCTTCTTCAATGAAAGGAGGAGTGTTTGAGAGCACACAGGCTTTCAGCTCACACAGCAGCCCTTGGGGATGTGTCTTCATCTTGCTGTGTCAAAAGCTTTTCAAATCAGTAGTTCA
The DNA here is from genome assembly GCA_024865655.1 of Emberiza elegans. Lineage (NCBI taxonomy): Eukaryota > Metazoa > Chordata > Aves > Passeriformes > Fringillidae > Emberiza > Emberiza elegans. Next base: position 4,231,170 of record JALJVW010002397.1, read on the forward strand.
GGAGCAGCAAATCCTTCCAACGCATGAGTAACAGATACTTGTTTTATTTAAGAGTCCTTAAGCATGAGCAAGTCATTAAGTACTTCCTTTCTCCCCATGAATCAGTTCTATTTTAAACAGTCATCATGTATTTAATATTTTTTTAAAGTATCAGAAGTTCTGACTTTTAAACTTTTCTGGAGTCTCTCATGTACCTCTGTGAATTTGTATTAAAAACAAATTTGTCAAAGGCTGCACATTGCCTGTACTGATGCATTCCCTTTCCCTTCCAAGAGTGGAAATGTTGTGTGTGCAGCATTTCTTTGCCCAAGGAGACAATTTGGAAGTGAAGAAATTATTGCTCTGAAAGCAGAGCACATCTCTCCTGGTCAATGGCTGTGTAATGCCACCTCAAAATGCCACCACCTGAGTGGCCTCAGGAGCTCAGCAGCAACCCCCAGCAATGTCCCCCTGGGGGCAGAGTTTGCTGTGCCAGGGGGTCCCTGCAGCCTCCTGGGCAAAGCTGCCCTGCTCAGGGTGTGTGTGGGATTCCACGGAGGGGATCCCATGGTTTGATGGAATGCTTTGCTCCTGGATATTGACCCTGTGATGTTGTCATGCTTCTCTGATTCAGTCCATTTGGAAAGAATCTGTTTCCCCTCTCTTTACTGTATCATGCAAAAAGGATACCAAACATAAATATTTATAGTTGGGTATTTTTGCAGGGGTTTGTGTCCAAGATACAACATGCTGAGACATTAAACAGCACAAGTGTTGCCAGAATCCTACCAGCCTGGCAAATCTGACAGCCAGCTGAAGGCCAAGGTAAGCTTTTATGATAAAATCAGGCCATGTACTGAATGCTGAAGCATCACAGCTCAGGAAGAATCCGTTTTTGCCTCCTTACACAGTCAGCAATCATACATCAAGTGGAGGGATTTGAAACAGCCTTCCTGTTCCTAATCTTGTGAGGAGGTGCCCCTTCACCCCTGGCTCACTCAGCCTGACAGGCCAGGAGCTGCTCCAGCCCAGGCAGCCACTTGGGATGTGTGCAGGAATGCTCTGTGAGATGTGTGCAGGAATGGTGTGTGCAGGGATGGTCTGTGCAGGAGGGTGTGTGCAGGGATGCTCTGTGAGATGTGTGCAGAAATGGTGTGTGCAGGGATACTCTGTGAGGTGTGTGCAGGGATGGTGTGTGCAGGAATGCTCTGTGAGATGTGTGTGCAGGGATGGTTTGTGATTCCTTTGTTGAGCATTCCTGCTCTTTGTGCTGCAAGGACAGCCGAGGGGACAGAGTCCCATGGCAGCTCTTCACACGGGGCTTCTCCTGCCCCAGCCTCCAGGGAAACCAAGGGCAGTGGAGAGGGACTCATCTGCAGCATCATGCACTCCACCCATGTGAATTGCCTCTTCGGAGCGGCTGCTAAAAAGAATTGCACATCATCTTTATTAATTAACTTCAAATGTTTTAAATGAATCTGTAGTACTGGGCACTGGAACAGGAGTGAATATGGAGTGGCTGGAGTAGTTTCTTTTTGAGTGGTAGATTGTGTTTTTCAAGTCCCTGTGCTGCTTGTAGTACAATGACAGCTGTGTCTATGATCTCTGTGCCACCTGTTGCCTTAGCTACCATTTAACGTGCACTATGCTGGTGTTGGCGATAAAATGTTGTCTGTGGCACCTATAAAACACCTCAGTGATCCCCACAAGCCACAGGAACACCAGATTTATGTCCAGCTGTGGCAGTGAGTCTCTGCTATCTCCAGCTGTGCAGCTCCACAAGTGAAGGCAAAGGGCAAAGACAGCCCTTTGTACTGCTGGGCAAAGCCTGCAGAATTTTAGGACAGAAGTACAAACACCTGCATGCAACTAAAATTTAAAAATGCATGTAACAGTTGATATTTTATTATATAGCTACAGCTCTGACAATGTTTCCTGGCTTGGAGCTCCCTGTAGTGGCCCAGAGGTGCCCACAAGTTGGGAACAGGTTCTGCAGGTTGGTGGGCACTAAAGGAGGAGAAATCCATCCCCCCTCCTTCCCTAGCCAGCTCCTTGAACTGCAGCATCCTGCCTGAATCCACAAAGTTCCCAGGCTCTTGTTCTTCTTGCCAACAAAAAAACATTTTGGAAGGGGTTAAAATTTTACAGACAGCATCTCCTTACACTGAGACTTTAAACAATCTTTCATTGTGGCCATTCCATGCCACAAAGTGTTGGCTGATTTCTCTTTTCTTCAGGGCTCTTTTCTCTATTTCAAATAACTTTATAATATACAAAGAAAAAGTTTGCTGCTGTGTGAGGATCTCAGAACTATGAAAGATTGTGGTGTTCCCTTAACATTCCTTCTGGAGCCTTTGCAGGGCTCAGTTCTCATTCCTGTTCTTCTCCTGCATCCTATTTCTGGCTAATCCCATCTGCAAAAGCAAATTGGTTGGTAACACTGGGGTTAGGAGAAGATTCAGTCTTCTCCATCCAGAGGAAGCTTTTTCCTCATCTCTAATATCTCTATTTAGACAACGAGCCACAAATTGAAGTCTGATTTAGTGGTGATTCCCTTACCTGCCTTCAATGCCAGGATGTTCGTTCACCCTTCTCATTAAGTCCATTGTCAAGCACATAATGTGTGTTTTCTCTTTGGATAATTCTTATTCATCTCACTTGTTGCTGCTCATCTGCAGAGCTATTTCAGAATCTTCCTTTCAAATGTCCTAAAAAGTCCTTTTGTGGTGATAATCGTTGTCAAGGAGTTCTGGTTGTGCTGCTCAGTCTGTGCCCTCACCAGGCTGGGTTTGCTTTGCACAGAAGTTTAAGCACTTTGCTCCTTGTTATTTGTGGCTTCCCTTACACAAATTATTTGTGTTTGCTTTCTTTCTGCCAACTTTGTCACCCACAAACGTGTTCACACTTGAAGTCACAAGAAGCAGAATACCAGAGGAGGGGAAAAAACCAACCCCACAAACAAAACCCCAGGAGAACTGGACAGAGCTGTTTCCTTGAGTAACTCCAAAGAGCTCTGCTCCTCTTCCCAGGAAGAGTCCTTCATTCTTCCAGTGGCTTCTGGAGGCTGTTCCTCAGCCTGTGCCTCCAATCTGCCTTCCTTGCAGAGCTTGGGCAGATGAAGTTAAAGGAAGGCTGCAGCAGTGTGCTCCTGGGAGTGGGAAAGAAATGGGAACGTTAAGGACAAAAGTCTGGGGTGCCAGCTATGCAGCCAGAATTCTGAAACTAATTCAAATGTTTTTTTGTAAAAAAATGCTCTCACAGCATTTAAGAGATCAGGAGGTCACTCAAGGAAAATTTACAATAAATCAGATTTGAAATTTGTTTGAAATAATCTTCTTGTCTGTCTTTCACAGAAAATGTTGCTGCCCTGACCAGCAGTAATGAAGAGAAGGGGGTGAAGCGAATTTGTCTGGACAAGTGGGAAGTTTGAAATTTTCAGCAGGATTTATTAGCAGTTTCTGCAGGAGGTTTTGCAAAGCCAGCCATTGACATGAGAATGGATTCAGTGCCTCAGACTTAAGTGGTAACTCATTTTTCTGCCATCTTCTGATTTCCAGTACAGTACAGCAGGATAATTTATATTATAGATGATATTGTTTTACTACTACCAGAGTTTAAATAGAGAATCTTACAAGAGCCAAACGTGATTTTGTCAGCTTCATTCATTAGCAAAAAGTTGAAATTTTAGTATCTGATGCTTTATTCAGTAGTTGAAATTTCTTCCTGTGGTTTCATCCCATGTCTTCATCTTTGAAAAGCAAAAAGAGTCTTATCCATTACTGACTGTCTTCCTACCCAATGCCCAGCAAAATGCAGTTTGGAACAGGGTGTAGAAGTAGCTCTGTCCCTATTTTTTGTTATATTTTAAGTACTTTGTGTGACTCCTGAAACCTGTGGAAAGATACACTAATTTGGCACACTAGGAAGTTTGCTTTTTTCTGCTGACATTCAATATTTCCTCAAAAATATTTTTCCATTTTCTTCTTTTCTTTGCTCTTCATATTTACTTTTCTTTTTCTCTGCCATTCATAGCTGGGTATTAAACATCTGAATACTTCTATGCCTGTTCTCCTGAGGTCAGTTTACTAGTCAGGAATACAAAATTGTGCTACTTTTTAAAGTTAAATTGGGAGCAGAAAGACCCCCCCAGCTCTGTCTTGCTGTCCCATTTTGGGCTCTGTGCCTTTGTAACAATGGAGAACTGGCCACTAAAAACAGAAACTTTTAAAAGGGTAGAGGGGAATTACCATATCTTTAATGCCACACCAAGATGATGTTTCCATGTCTTTTGAGGCAAGAGAGTGAAAGGTGTTTGTGCTCTCCTCAAAGCCTCACAAAACCCCAGCTCAGTAGAATCTGCCTTAGTTTGAAAACTACAATGTAACTGTATATATCAAAAATGACATCTCACCACATTCCTTTCATTTGTCATGAACAAAACAAAGGAAATCTGTTATGTGCTGTGGTTTTGTTTGAAATGCTTATCTCTTATTCTACCCTCTTTTATTTAGAGGGAGAGTGAACAGATCTGACAGTAGTTCTATGTGACTGATGGTAGAAAAATTAGACCAGCATTTCTGAACCTCATAAATACAACTGTTCTTATTTACCAGTCCAGGTGAGGTATTCACTCCACCCCTGTGTCATAGCCTGTGTTAGAACTTCAATGGGAGAACAGTCAGTGCCCCACAAGGATCCTGTGAGGTTAAGGGTGGGATTTCAGAAAATGGTCAGCTTTAGTGTAGCAATTCTGTCTGAAATCCACACTGCTCCTGTGTCTGTTGTGAAAGCAGTCAGAGCAGCACTTAGGAGCCTCCCAGCCATGAGCTTATAGCTCAGCCAGTGCACCAGGTGCTCAGGAGGCTGCCAGGTTCCTCCCTCACTGAGTTCCCCTCTTTAGGAGTTGTCTGGTTTGTTGCCAGAGTTGTTTCTATACTGTGTCAGTGTCTTCTGCTGCATTGGCAGGAAGGGAGGGATTGCAGATTCCATCTGTCTGCAGTGGTGACAAATGAAGCTCAAAAAGAACTTAAAAGAAAAATGTTTTTCTTCTTTCAAGTTTTCAGATTTACTGTGCTCTCCTTAGTGCCTTTTCTCTGTTGTTCCCTGTAGCCCTGCAGTCCTTTCTCTTTGAAGGTGTGCACAGATCCTCAGATCTGATTCACTTACGTGTCTAATGAGAACAAGAAAAAGACAATTCCAGCTCTCATGTCTGTTTTGGAAAAGTTTTGGAGCTGGAGCACCTCACTGGGATGTTTGGTTTCTGTAGGGCACTTCAGAGCCACAAATATGAGCAGCACAAGTTACAAAGCAATCCTAGTCACAAACTTTTGCCCATTCTTACAAAGGAAAATGCACCACCTTGGCTTGTCTGTATGCAGGCAGTCAGGAGGGGATACAAACAGGTTCTAACCACCATCATTAGAGGAAACATTCCTAGGAAACTGGAAGGTGATGTTTTTTCTGCTCCCTTGTACATCCCTGCCTGGCAGAGCAACTTCTTTGTGCATTCAGCCTTTGACAAAACAGCACTAACTGTAAATCTGCTGGGGACAAGGACTTCAGCTGAGCAAATAGGTTCCCATAATTGTTTCTGCATTCCAATTACTATTATTTAGCTGATAAAAGTGACAATCAGAGGCCCAGAAACAGGGAGAACAATGCTATGGATAGATTCCTCTGCTGGCACAGGAAGATGTTCATCAGCTGAACACCAAGGGGTTTTTGCAGTTGAGGGAAGAGCTGGGTGGGATGAGGCCTGGGAAGAACCAGGGATTGCTGCTCTGGGCAGATAGATCTCCTTCCTGCATGTCCTTCCTGCTGGAGATGCTCTGGAGTGGCCTAGGTGGGAACTGATGGAGTGCACAAATTCTTTCTGTCTCTGAGAGCAGCTGGAGGATGTTGCCTGGGAGGTGCTCTTGGCTCAGGGATTTTAAATGGGAGGGTTTTCTCTCAGCTTGAGAACACATTTTTTCCGCTTGACTCACTGACTGAAATCTGAATGAGCGATAAAATTTCTAAAAGTAATGTTGAATTGGTTGGAAAAATAAAAACTGCATTTATCATCAGGAAGGAAGGACAAAGTAAGGGGAAAGATTCAATGAAGAGGAAGTCACCACCTTCCCAGGAACAATGGGAGGCTGTGGGCAGCCACACAGAGGATTCTTCTGAGGCCCTGTCAGGCTCCTGTCCCACACACAGGACCCACACACATTCTGTGGGATGCTTTCATTGAGAAGGCTGCACCAGGAACGTGTTTGCAGAGGTTCTCTCACTGTACAGAGCTCGAGCCCGTGTGTGCGTGAAAGGAGACTGCCCACTGACTCCTGCAGGAGCCATTCCTTCCCAGGAACAACACCAGCCTTTGTTGCTTCTCTTTGGCTTGGCACAAAGAACAAGGAAGGAGCAGAAAATGCTGGCACTGAAGAGGAGCCATATGAGCTGCAGATAAAGTGAGGTATCTGCAGGGACAGGCAGGGGCTACAGGCTTAGATGGATTTTTTGGATAATAACCATAATAACATTCTTTTAATGATCTTACATTTCTATAGTGCATTTCCTGTGTGCTTTCCTGAACAGTTTTCCAGACTCCAAGTGCTGTATCATTTCTGTGTGCTTGCAGTTTGGAGAAGCTCTGGGCACAGAGCTGGCTGTGCTCCCCTGCAGAACAGGCCAGCTGCTTCCCTCTCAGGGTAAAACAGGGAACACACAGGGGAACATTTGAACTGCAATTGCACGTGCACAAAAGAAAGATGTAAAATTAAGGATATTGATCTCAAAAGAAGCTGAAGATACTGAAGGCAATATCTGTTTGAGTTGGGGGTTAAGGAAAAATTACTATTTTTCTTCCTGAGACCTGGCTTGTTCATTTGTCAGGTTCAACCAGGCTTTTCCAGCTGAGGTTTTAATGGCTAAAGGCTGATTCCAAATGGAAACACTGACAGACTAAGCAACAATAACTTAATAATATTTTTTCCATGTCCCTATATGCACTTCTTTCCAGAGGGCAGCTCAGATTTTTCACGCTTGCAGGAATCTCTGTTTTCACTTGGACTTATCTCTGAAATGTGCCCATTAGAGGTGTGTTAAAAATTCTGTCCTTGTCAGTTTAGTTGATAGAAGGCAGCTGAGGCTGTGTTTGCTTGAATTCATGCTGGTGTGATGGCTGGAAATTTCAAATAAACAGGACAAAATGGAAAAATTATCTTGTAATTATGTGGGATTCCTGGTCTTCATTTTGGCCATGCCCCTGTAAGTTCCATCCAAGCAGATCTGCTGCTGGGGATCTTGTAGCTCCTTTTGAGATGGGATGGCAGATTGCTTATTGCAGGAGGAGGGAATTTTCAGTGGCTGGGAGGTGAGAGGCCTTGCTTATGGTGGGGTCTCCTCTTTTCATTTGCTCACTATTTGTAACAAATTCACTTTCCCTGAATTTCCATCATGTGGAACTTGTGTCTTTTACTCTGTCATTTCTTTTATCAGCTGCTCAGTTGGTGATAATTGCATTGTGTTTTTCATATTGGTTCCTTTCATTTTTCTCTAGTCTGTTATTATGTGATGTGGCCTTGGCAAGAAACACATTCCCATTCTTCCAACCAAAAAAAAATAATTCCCAAACCAAAAAAAGAAACCTGCATAACAGTTCAGACCCTGCTAATTAAGAAAACTATGAACTTCTAGGTTAAAAGGATAATTATCACATTTGAACCTGCTGCAGGCAATAATAATTTCCATGGAATGCAGGTAGTGCCACTGTGCCAAGGTTCTGGGCAGTGCTGGATGCCCTTGGGTACTACAGCACCCACCTCATCCAGGGAGCTGCTGCAGCAGCGCTTCTTATGCCCCTTTAACACAAAATCATTGGAGTTTTGGAGGCTTCTCAGATTCCAAAGGTTTCTTCCCTTTATCCAGAATGCAGCTTTTCCTCTCAAACATCCATTTCCCTGGAGCTGGACTAGATGACCTCCAGCCACCCCTTCACCCCTAATGATCCTGTGATTCCTTAACCCTCCCCAGGATAAATCTGAAAATGCACTCAAAACCAGCTGCTGATGGTGCACAGTCTTTTTCCTTTGCTCTTCAAAGAGGAGTTCTTTCAGCCCAATCATCTCTATCTTAAATATGAACATTAGCATATCTATATTTTAAGCAGAAATACTTCACAGGCAAATAGGCAGGGCTTTAAAGAGACTTCAAAATATTTCCAAAAATACCTGCCTTGCTTTCTTTTTCAGCCTTGTCTTATGTATCATTCTCTATATGAGTTAACCTACTTTTTTTGCTAAGCTTTTATTTTTGTTCTGTTGCTTTCCATTTCTGGTGATATAAATTCTGTGTATTCTCTTGGGGAGAACTGCAGGTTACACTTTAACTTGCACTGTGGTGGCAGTGCTTTGTGATTTACATTACAGTGGCATTCCAAAGATATTTCACAAAATTCAGACTTTTCCTGCTGGAGGAATATGGTAGGCCATGTGCAAACATAACTGGGATTGTTTATTTTCCCATTACTAGATAAGAAGGTGCGAGGACAAATAAAATAGAAAATGAAAAGAATCCCTATTCCGGATTCTTTGGATTCCTGCCTCTCCACCCAGATGTTTGGAGAGCACTGCAGGCTGCTGAGGTGCATGTTGGTTATCTGCTGCACAGCCCTACCCAAGCTCTAACAATTCCTGATTAGTTCTGTTCCTCTTTACTGTGGCTTTGCTGTGCTGCATTGCTGTTCTTATGAACATCTTTGCCAGGTTAAAATACTTCAGATTTCTCACAGTGATTTCTTGAATTAGTAATTAGGAATAAAAGTACCACCTGATAAGCAGTAGTGGCACCTTGTTTTCTCCTATCAGTGCAGCTGTAAACCAGTCAGAGGGACTGAATCTGTCCAAAAATCTCTGTGTTCCAGGGAAAGCACTGCTGAAAGTGGAACTGAGACAGACAACTTTCTCTTGTTGGGACTGACTTCCTCTTTCATTTGTTTTGCTGACAGCACAATTCAGGTACCTCACAATCTAAACATGTATTGTTCCATGCAGGAGGAGAAGTGCATCAGCAGTTCTGCCTTACAGACATTTCAGACTTCTTGAGCACTATCTCTGCTGTCCCCTCCTGTAATTGTTTCAGATATATGCACAGTCAAATCAGGATATTTGGTTTTCAGCATGGAACTGTTTGCTTTCAACATCCATATAAAGCTTACTGAGGAGGATGCACACACCCATCAATTTAAAGATGCCATACTATGAGAAATAAACAGGTATTACTCTAGTAATGCCCACTGGAGCAGTCTGGGGTGTATTTTATTACATCACTGTTGTGATTTCAGTGTATTTAGGTTTAGGGCTTTAAGTGAGTGAATTTACAGGTATTAAATGGATCAAAATTTATGAGTTTGCCTTGTTAATGTAAAAGACATTTCTTCTGCAGCTAAAGAAAGATGGCACCAAGTTCTTTAAGGAAAAATAGTCCTTGCCTGACTATGACTCTGTGTTACTGATTTTCAAGAGTTTAGCTGATAATATCCATTAAGCTTGATGCTGGTGATGGATACAAAAATTAACCTTGAATATCTGGTAGTGACATACTTGAGTCTTGCATCAGTCAGTATTCAGTTAATTATCTAAGTATCAGTGCAAAGAGAGCAGGCTCCAGCTGGCTGTAATTAGGGCTGGATTGTTCCATGCCTTCAAGACAATTTTTACATTCATGGGATCTGCAGCTTTCTGTTGTCCTCATTTCCTGCAACATAAAAGCACTTGTGTGTCAAAGAATGAAAGGGGGCAGAGAGTGAGAGAGGCTGTGTGGATAAATCTCATTAACATCCCTGACAGTTTGGCTGAGAAATAGGCATGGCAAGATCTAAATAATTTTTTTGTAAATAAAGATGGAAAACAATCCCCAGGAGCCATAGACAGAAAGTGTTATTTCACGTGCCTGGAAGAGAAGGTGGATCTTCAGAAAGCACAGGGGGTTTTATAAAAGCTGAAATCTGCTCTGTAAATTTTGGTCTTAATGAGAGACCACCAGGCTGTGCAGGAAGAAGGTTGGATGGCAGATCAGGAGCCCCTTGGTGCAATGCAGGCTCTGGGCTTTGCCCTTGTGCTGCTGAGTTCCCAGCTCTGCAGTGCTGCACTGGCTCCCAGGGATGTCCTGGCTTGGGAGACACTCCTCAGCTCCCTTCAGCTCTCAGGTCATCATGACCTGTGCAGCCTCTATTTCAGCTCATGAGCAACACTGGCAAGTTTCCAAATTATTCCTCTGTTCGGGGAAGAAACAGCCTTTTGTGTAGTTTGCATGTAAAATTGCATGTTGGTATTTCAGTGGGATCCAGTGGGGAAGGTTTGTGCCAGCAGTTGGGGTGGGTGGGAAAGGGGCAGTCAGTGTGAGCCCAAGGACTTCAGGACAGGATCTGTTCAGGCCGTGATGCTGCACAAAACCTGCTGAAACCTCCCCTGGCACTTGTGGGGAGCACAGGGAGGCAGAGGCCCAACAGCCTCCCATGCTGGTGCTCACTGCTGGTGTCCTTCGCTCCCTGATCTGACAGAAATCCACCCTCCCTCCTCACCCTCAGTGGAGCTGCTGCAGTGTGAAAGCTGGGGCTGTTCACAGGTGTCATGGAGGAGAGCATGGCCATCTCATTTTAGCTTAGAAGTCTTATAAGCATAAAGGCCTAAAGGGAGTTAACAAAACCAGTAGTTGATAGGGAAAGGTGTACAAGTGAAACTCCTCCTTTATTTGATGCAGATTAAATACTGTCACGAACAGTAATAGTTGCATGTGTGTTTCTGTTCAGGCTGGCTCTAGGCAGGCATCCCCAGCAGTGCTGTGCAGGTCCCTGAGCTGCATTTAGCAAATGCTTTTGCCACGTGGTCATAGAACTGCAATACTGAGCTGTGTCTGAGCCATCATCCTGCAGTGCCCTGGCACTGGCTGAACACGGACAATCTGTGTGTCACAGCACTTCAGTGGGGCAAGGCTGAAGTGTGGAATATACACCCAAGAAAATAATTTTATTTTGTGTACTGAAAAAAACTTTGTAAATTTTCTTTTGTGCACTTGATTATTAATAGAGAATTAACATTTTGCTGCTTGGACAAGAATGCTTTACTTGCTGACCTTCTGTGAAAGTTTCTATTCTCTGAGTATAGAATTTAGAATCACAGGTTCTATTGATTGACTGAAACAAAGTCTCTCAATCCTCAGTATCTCGCTAATTTCCTTGAAACATTCCTATGACAGCTGTGCAAAAGCAGCTGGAGATAAGAAAGTGATCCCAGTGTGTAAGTGCAGCCCTGCCTCAGCTCAGCCATACAGCAGAGCCATGGATTGATGTTATTCAGCCTAGGGATGAGATGTGAGCAAGGATGCTTGGTGAGCTGTTCTCCCCCATTACAGAATCAGACAATTGTTAAGGTTGAGAAATACCCTTATGATCATTGTGTCCAACCACTGACCTGTGTCCCCAAATCCACATCCACACGGCCTTTTAATCCCCCAGCCATGGTGACTCCACACTGCCCTAGGCAGCCTCTGCCAGGCTGGACAGCCCTTTCAGGGAAGACATTTTCCCCTAATTTCCAGTCTAAAGCTCCCCTGCACTCTGTCTTCCCTGTTGTGAGGGGCCCCATGTGAGCCCAGGGTGTGAGGTGTGGCCTCAGCTGTGCCCCGCACAGGGGGATGATGGTCACTGCCCTGCTCCTGCTGCCACAGCACTGCTGCTACTGCCCAGGGCCAGCAGCCTTGTGGCACACCTGGGCACACCTGGGCTCATGTTCGGCTGTGCCCAGTCCTTCCTGCTGGGGAGCTTTCCAGTCCCTCTGGCCAGCCTGTAGCACTGCAGGGACTTGTGAGCCACGGACAAGACCCAGCTCTTCACCCTGCTGAACCTCACAGAGTTGGCCTTGGCCCATGGATCTGGCCTGTCCTGGTCCCTCTGCAGAGCCCTCCAGCAGGTGACACTCCCACCCCACTCAGTGCTGTCTGCCGCCTGGCTGAGGGTGCCCTCAATCCCCTCAGGCCAACCCTCCTCCTTCCCTTTAGCCTGGGTTAGCGCTTGGTAGCCAAAGGACAGGGGAGGCACAGGGGAAGTGCCTGAAGTCTCTTCCTCCCCACAGAAACTCCCTTTCCTCAGTCTGATTTCCAGCAGGGGACTTTGCTGCAGGGCCCCAAGGGCAGCAGTGTTGGCAGCACAGCTGGGCAGGGCTCCAAGGTTAAACAAACGAGCAGTGGGACTGTGACAGGTTGCACTGTGTTTGCAGGACACACAGCCACAGGCTCCATTTTGCATGTCTGTATTTCAGTGGTTTCCAGAAAATCTAAAGGTATATTTTCCAGGAAATTAAGAGAATTCGGTTATGATGGCAAAATGTTAAAGGTACAGCTTGCAGCAAAATCCAGGAGCTCTTGCGAAGCTCCTCCACTCTGTTTTGTGGTTCATGAGGTGATTCATCCCAGAGACCCTGCCTTCCCAACTGCCTCAGCTCATACAGAAGTTTAAGCCTGTCTATGTTGCAACTTCAGCATAAGGGATAATGGTTCCTAATTGTTGAGTAGCACATTGAGTGCAGTAAGTGCTGACCTCTCTCTGCAGCACTGTGCCACAGAAGGAATGGCTTTCGTGTTGCAACCCAATTGGAGTAGCTGTAATGCTTCGTGCATCATTTTAATGGCACTCTCAAAAAGCCTGGTATCTCGGTATGTCATTATCTCAGACTCTGCAGTTGTTGTTTCTTATTTAAATGTCCTATCTCACTTGAGATTTAATGTAATTAGAACCAGCCTGTGGAAAAATCTTTTTCTATTATGTCTTAGCTATTGTTCCAGTCAAGATGGTAAAGCAAATCAAACAGGATATAATGAAAATGATAAAACCATTTGCAAGAGGCAGTTTTCCTGAGGGAAGCAAAAGGCAGCACCACTTTTCATTTTGCTTTGTAATTCTAAACATGGCATGGGCCTGGAGTGACTCTACAGAGACTTGTCCAATACACCTGAGAGCACAGACAGGTACAGCTGGCAGGAATCTGCCTTGGCTGATCCAACAGGGAACCAGAGCACCACAGCAATAAGCTTCTTCCACTGTTACTGCTGCTGTCCCAGCCTGTTCAGCCAGCACTGGCTCTGCTTGCCAGCCAAGGTGTGTGTGAAGGAGCTGGGCCTGCAGTAATAAACATCTGAGATTGTTATTTTTTCCTCAAGCTGCAGCATCCTGGCTGGGGAGGGTCATCCAGACTGTGGGGTCTGCAAAGGCACTGGTACCCACAGCCTTGGTGTAACACATGTCTGCAGCAGGAACTGCTGGGTCTCCTGTGGAAGGAGAGGAAAAATTGGCCAAGGCTTTCTAGGTCTGGCTTTGAGGCCACATCACAGCAAGGAGGGAGCCCTAACTGCTGTCTCTGCTGGGTGATTTCTGAGCAGTTCAGGTGTTACTGTTCCACATCTTTTGGCTTTTCTATTAGGTTTATCATTTGACATCAAAGCTGTTTTACAATGTGTTTTCTCTTTTGTACACAAGCCACTTGTGAGCAGGCTTTTGTATTGCCAGCACGTGTTACAGAAATCCATATTCATTCCCAGCAGTATTGATAAATTCAGCTCTGATAGGCTTTGATGCAGGGCTGTGTGCCAAGGCCAGAGCTGGACAGGCAGTGCCTGCACGGAGGCTGGCAGGGCTCTCAGCCCTGCTGGGTCAGAGGGGATGTGTGGGATTCACATTCTCTGAACCTGAGAGAAGCAGAGAACAGAATGATCAAAACAATTCTTACCTCATTGGCTGCTCCTGTGTTGTGCCAGAGTAGAATGCACCATGGAGATTGTTTACCCACAGTGATGGTGGTTTGGTTCCTTGGCCTGTCAGTCAGCAGACAGTCACAAGATTCTGTGCAGTTGAGTTGAGTTGGGTGCTTGTGCAGATTCAGTTTAGATGTAGTGTAATATAGTATAGAATAATATAGCATAATAAAGTAATTAATTGGCTTTCTGCTATCCATGGAGTCCTCCTGGTCTTTCTCCCCCTTCGTCGGGGTTGCCTTGTTTCCCATAGGGATGGATCCAGTGCCCGTGGCACAAAGCCTCTGCACCAGGCAGCGCTGCTGCTCTGGTGCTGGCCTTACCTGGGACCATGGGCTTTGGAGTGCAGAGTGCAGGCAGCTCAATCTGTCTTCACACAAATGTCAGAATCAACAGATCAGGCTTGTTTTTCAAAAGCCAATGCTGTAAAAATTCAAAGGATCAAAATGCAAGTAATTCAAATGATCAAAGAAATCATTTGGTTAATACCTGCAAACTATTGTGTAACTTCAGATGTAATGAAAAAAGAAAATCTACCTGGAAAAATTCAAATTTTTTGTAGGTTTCTGGGTTTGGTGCTGACTAATTTATAGATCACCTGTGCACAAGTTTGCCTCTTCTGTTACCTCGATCTCTTTGGAATTCAAGAAACAGTAGTTTCTTCCTCTCCCCTTCTCTCTGCTCCTTTCTTGTAAAGAAATGATTAAATACTCAGAGTACAAATGCTGCACATGAATATTTATAAGAACTTTTATAACATTTAGCAAGGCAATGCTTCATGGCTGTCTCTTTCTGAATGCACATAAGAAAGTGCCATAATTTCTTCGAAGCTGCACTGAGTCCTTATTTGCTACTGGGTTGGCAGGAGCTGGAGGCTCCTCAGGGCTGCAGTCACTGATGATGACAAAACACAGAGATCATTGGGGTGTTTCCTACTTTTCTGTTAAAGCACTTGGCTTGTGTTTAATATCTCATAAGAACACATTTTTCATGCATCATTTACATTTAAGTTGCAGAAAATTGCTAGGTAGAAATCTTGTAACTGGCATTGGATAAATACCTGATTCCTGTGTTGATCCATTGGTCTGGGAAGAAACAGAGTTAAATGTCTTCTGCTTGGAATACTGACACTGTGGGACAATTGAGTGGCCCTGGAGCACACTGTGCAAAGCACTTGGAGGGTCCTCCTGTTAATGCAGAAGTGCTTTAGCCTCCACTTCTCTGCATATTGTCTCTCTGGAGTAGGGCATCCTGTGCATACCTAATTGCCTGTGTAATGCCTCAGTGTTGTCACACACCCACTTGTAAAAAGCAAATGGAAACTAGTAGCTCTTAATAGCAGATTTATCCCCTTGACATCCTGAAAGAATTTAGATCAGATTAAGCACAAGAGGAGAAAGAAGAAAGGCTTTAGGAATAAGCAAAAAGGAGAGGGGGTTAGAGTTGTGATTTGTTAAAGCTGAAGATAATTTTAGAACTGGGTTTGGAAGTTCCTTGCTCATAATCCTATTGTAACCTCTCCCCTTCTCCCTTATAAAATAATTGTCATAAATTGCATGTTCTCATTTACACAAGGTTACTGTAGGAATTGAAGACTTGCAGTGTTTTTTAAAGCTGGAGTGCATGATGTGGATTGGAAGTTACCTGTTGGAGCTTGGCACAGCACGTGTGGGTCTGTGTGAGGGGCTGCTGAAATGCCCCCCGTGCTGGCACACCCACTGGGGGCAGAGTGGGAATCAGCCCCAAGGCAGGGCTGTGGCAGAGCTGTGACCTCCAGAGCTGTGCCCTCCTGTGCATCTGCTCCAGCAGGGCCTGCCTGGGTGTCACTCACCCTCCCCACTGGCTTCTCACAGGCTGCTTTCTGTGGGCTGGCCTTTAAACCATCCCCACTTTAACATCTTTCACTGGATCAGCTGGCTAAGTTAATTCTTCCTGGAATTCATTAATAATATAATATTTCTGGTTTGTAATCATATTTTCTCAGATTTAAGTCCCCTTTTATCTGGTCACACTTACTTTAGCTTTCTGCCTTACTGTATCTTCTGTAGATCTCAATCTGAAGATGTCAGAGTATCCCAATGGATCTGATACTTGTGATTTCTTCCCTTTTGTGTGTGTGTTTATAAATATGTCTAATTTATACTTCTCTGCTACAGCACTGTGCAAACTATAGAGATGTATTTTTAAAGAAGGCACCGTTTATGTGACTTTAAGCCCTGAACTACTACTGTACTTAATTTTCAGATAGTGATTTTGATCTCCTTCCCAGATGTTTTGGGCACAGTAATTATTAGAATTATTTTCATCATTAGCCAAGGACAATTGAAGGAGACTATCAACAAACAGTTTTGTTTATATTTCAATTAAAGCTGTACACTTGTGGCCTTACATCTATCACCAGATATTACAATAATAATATTAAAAGACAATAATGCTCTCAGTTGGGCTTTACTTGTGCAAAACTTTTGTACCTGATGCATGACCTCTGAGCTTGTCAGAGTCAGAACTTGGTTACCTCTGTAAGAAAAGGATGTACTCACCTGAGAACTCCTGGAGTGTGTTTTGCAGCAGGCATAATTCAGGATCTTGGGAAGATGCTCCCATGTTTGCATCTACAAGGAAACAAAGGTATCGTCCACATTGGTGTGGAGCAGCTCATCAAATCCAACCAACCAGATTAAAAAACCTGAAGTCCTTGGATACTAATATCTACAAGAGTTTTCAAATCACATTTTTCATAGGGAAGATTGAAATTGCACTTCCAAAAAAAAAATTAGTATGACAGCTCTTCCTAATTTATTTCTTTGCAGTGAATTTTCAGTAAAAATGAAGCGTGCACCAGCGAATAGGCATAGCAAGTGGTAAAATTCCAGGGACCTTTAGAGACTTTCATCTGTCTCTGGTCCCTGGCATATTACAGGTTTGTGGAGATTTGAGGCAGAATTTATTTTATTACTTCTACAGAGCCTCAGACTGAAATCTTCCATCATAGCCTGTGAGACAAAGGCCTTGACTCAAGCAGGGAACTTGCTGCTGGAGCCTGGTGCGTGCCTGCAGAGCAGGGGCTGCAGGAATTGCTGCCACGAGGGGAGGGGAGGGGAGGGTCTGCCTGCCCCTCCTTCAGCCCAGGCATTAATGATGCCTCACTTCAGCAGGCAGCCATCTCATTATCTCTGTCAAGTCTCCTCTGCCCTTTTCCTTTCCCGTTCTTCTTTCTCCAAGTTTAGCAAGTAATTAAAAGAGTACAGTGGCTGAGGAGTGAAAAAGGGAATTTTTCCAAATGCTGTTCCTTGTAAAGTGTAATACATCGCCCACACCTCCCAGGGCAGTGATTGAAGATCTCCTCACATTTGTCTTACTTGAGATTTAAGCAAAATCATCTGCTGAGCATTTCAGTCTATCCATGTGCATTACAATCCATCCAGGCTCCTTGAAAAGAAAAATGGGAAAATAAGACATGGTTAATGTCCCAAGCTTTATGTGGAGAGAAGAGATTTCACATCGGGCATTAGAGGCAGAGGCTCCAGTCTATCTCCTGACTACACAGAGCTAATTAGCATCGAGAGCCCATCCTTTTGTTGGCTTATCTCAGCCTTGGGAGAGCTGTGGGCTGGAGCAGCAGTGCAGGGAGCTGGGGCTGCCTGGCTGTGGCACTGCCTGGGGCTGCACTGCGTCCTGGCAGGCCAGGGCAGGGCGGGGGCTCCTCTTGGAAGCCCCCCAAAACCCAAGCCTTGCTTTGGCACAGCCACAGGTGAACAGAAGTTGTGCAGAGCTGCTCCTCACAACCACTGTCTCTCCACTTTTCTCTTTACTCTTCCTGTTCCTGCAGTACCATATGGAAGTAAGGAAATTATTTGCTCTCTAAAGAAAGGAAGAAGAAACAAGTATTTTTACGTAGCAAAATTTTTTGTATTAACATGTAGTTTGAAGACCTGCACAGCACAGAGCAGATCTGCTTCAGTTTCTCAGCTCTGCTGTATGAAGCAATCAAGAGGCCAATCCTACACCTGTATCCAGGCAGCTGATAAATCTCCTATTATTAACTTCACCTTTTTGATTTTTTTTTTTTTTTACATACATAATTCTGGCATCTAAACAATTCTTCTGCCTTTATTGAGTTTGACATACTGCAATTTCTCTCAAAATTAAGGCTTTGGGATCCCTGTTCACATACCAGGTTTCAACAAAAGGCTTTTAACAGCTGGCTTTAAAAGCTGAGTGATTGTCAGATGAGAAATGATTTGTACTTGAAACAGTCATAGAAGGTGAAGTTAATAGTGACTCATTTTCTGGTTATGCTAAAAAATATTTCTGCAAATCACTGAAATCAAAAAAATTTAGCATTTAATCTTTATTCACATTACTGAGACTGGTGTTTCTGTTGAATAGCTGCTGGATACTATTGCAAACAAAAGACTTGCTTTTTAAAACAGCTTTAAAATAAAACACAAATTCCTTGTGTTTGAAAACTCATGTTTCCTGTCTTCCTTGTGCCTCTGTATATTGTCTTTGCAGATGCTGGATTTTAGTGAGGGATAAATAGATAACCTGATTAACAAGTATACAAAAGGCTAAATTAACTTTTAAATCTAGTATATTTTAATTTCCTTTTTCTCTGTTGTTACTGAGAAACCAAAATGATGAAAATGCAGTGGATGTTCTGTGGGTTAGGCCTGGCTATAGGTGACAGGTCTGAAACTGGGTGTAGGTAGGAGGTGCTACTGAGCAGGATGCTCTGTATTAATTATTCTTTGTCCTAAAATTATGGGGGTTTATGAGCAGTCTGAAAGAAAATGTAAATAGGGAGAGGGGGAGATTTGAAAGCAGAGATGTGTGCTGGAAAAAAAGATGGAGAAAATACAATTTATTCATTATGTACAGCTGTAAACTGGGAATAAAAGATTTTAGGCCAGGCTTGCCTGATTGCACTTAGAGAGGTGAAGCTGCTGAAAAGCTTGTGGAAGGCATGAGCACATCATCATCATCATCATCATGAGTTCTGGCTAACAGTCTGGGCTGCAGAGGACAGTGCCCAGCCTCCAGGTGTGCAGGGATGTGCTGCAGCAGTGGAAGGGCTGTTCTGGTGGTTGTCCCCGGGGTGGAACAGTGCACTGTGCCCAAGGGTGCTGCTCACAGTTCACAGATGGCACTGGGGGTTACAGCTTTGGGCAGCTTCATTCCCAGAGAAGGCCAGAGAGCTCCATTTATTCATGTTTGTGTTTGAAAATAGCAAAGTAGAACCAGAAGTGCTGCTGGAGTCGGGGGAAAGCAATGAGTAAGGCAGCGTTGATGGCTGTCACAGTTACCATGGCAACCCCTTGGCCACCGGTCGGGATGCCATCCCTGTTTATGTAACCATCACAGAACATATGCCACCACCACTAATTAAGCCAAGGTTGAGCCCAGAACCTCGAGATCTGCCATACCTCTTTTTTTTCTGTATAAATTGCGGGGTTAAGCACTACAGGGAGCGTGGGGTCTCCTGTGTCACCATCCTGGGGACACCTGGCATCACCTTCCCCTCCTGGGCAGGAGGTGACAGCAAGGCCAGGCTGTGCTCCTGAGCAATTCCCTCAGGCACTGGAATGTGCTGGTGTGTCCTGGCCAGGCCCTGGAGACTGAGCCCAGGAGCTCAGAGGGAGCAGGGGCAGAGCTTCGCTGCTGCTCTGCAGCTTGATGCTGCTGCTGTGGCTGTTGTCTCACACTGGTTCTTGTTATAAACAATTTACTTCCAAATGCCACAATGTTGCACATGGCAGGAATAAACCTCCCTCAAGACCCTGCAAGAGAGCAGGTAATAGCAGCCTGTCCCATTTCACTGGAATGGCAGTGACAAAAGGTAATTGCCCTGGGCTTGGTGTGGTTCCTGGTTGGGCTTGCAGCAGCCCAGTTTGCTAATAAAGTATTCTGTCATAAAAATCTCGTTTGAAAGGCAAGGAATTCAGATGAGTGTGGTTCTGCTTTTACCTTCAGACCCCTGTGGACTGGTATTGAGTCATCTCAGCAGTACAAGAGTAGAAAATTCACATTGTTTTTTTCTGGCTACAAAAGGCTTTGCATTCTCAGGATTCTGTCAAGCACAAGTAGCAAAATTTGTGTCTGGCAATCAGCTCCTTTAGGAAAACATTTCTATCTGTAAAGAAGAACTAAAGAATGAGAATTGAATGTTGGTGGTGATTTTCTTTCTCTTTCCTTTGCTAGAGCTCATTTGCTGTGCTTCAGCTTTGTTGTTTCCTGCTGTGTCCTGCTCCAGGAGCGAGCGCTGGCCGGGCTGCGAGCTCGGCATTGCCAGGTACGATCAGCAGCGGCTGCGGGCCGGCCCGGCCGGGCAGGGGCTGCGGGGCCGGGCTCAGCCCTGCGGCCCCGAGGAGCCGCCTCCGGTGCTGAGCTGGGCCGGGCTCAGTTCTGCGGCCCCGAGGAGCCGCCTCCGGTGCTGAGCTGGGCCGGGCTCAGTTCTGCGGCCCCGAGGAGCCGCCTCCGGTGCTGAGCTGGGCCGGGCTCAGCCCTGCGGCCCCGAGGAGCCGCCTCTGGTGCTGAGCTGGGCCGGGCTCACCTCTACGGCTCCGAGGAGCCGCCTCTGGTGCTGGGCTGGGCTCAGCCCTGCGGCCCTGAGGAGGCGCCTCTGGTGCCGGGATGGGCTGAACCCTGCAGCCCTGAGAAGACACTTCTGGTGTCGGGTTGGGCCGGGCTCAGCCCTGCGGCTCCGAGGAGCCACCTCCGGTGCGAGCTGGGCTCAGCTCTGAGGTTCCCTGCCTCTGGTGCCGGGCTGGGCTGGGCTGGGCTCAGCCCTGCGGCTCCGAGGAGCCACCTCTGGTGCTGGGGGGCTGTGCTCAGCTCTGCGGCTCTGCTGGGCCGCCTCTGGTGCTGTGCTGGGATGGGCTGGGCTCAGCCCTGCGGCTCTGAAGAACCACCTCTGGTGTTAGGCTGGGCTCAGCCCTGCGGCTCTGAAGAACCACCTCTGGTGTTAGGCTGGGCTCAGCCCTGGAGCCCTGAGCTGTGGTGCTGGGCTGGCCGCATGCAGCTGCCGGCTCTGCCTGCTCTCCTGCCGGCTCTGCTGCCCCAGAGCACACCGACAGCGAGGGCAGCGATTTCCTGCCTGGAGCAGCCCTCTCAGGTTCGTGCTTCCCCTTGCTCCTCCTTCAGCACTGGCTAAAAATTATAGTGGTTTATACACTTGATAGGTATAAACATCTGTCTCTGAAAATGCAGGCTATTTCTTTTCTCATGGAGTAAATTGAGCAAATTCCCCAGCTGCAAAAACCAGTCATTGACTGTAAAGTTAAAAACTAACACAGGATTTCTGTTGCATTTCCTTTCTGATTCTGTCCTTGATTGTATTTAATGATGCCTTCACTGCATAGTTTTCCATGCGTGGATTATTTTAAAGTATGGAATCAGAGTTGGGAAACTAAAATAAGTTACTGGGGTTTTGCTGGGGTTTTTTTCCTGCCCTACATCTTGTCTCTTTTGGTAGGCTAAAAAGCTGATTACTGACTGTGGGATACCCTGGGTTTGGGTGTCAGTCCTTTTCTGTCCCCACGGAGGGAAAGGGCTCCCACAATGAGCCTGGAACACTTGGGTGTTGTGGGCTAGCAGGCACAACACTTAATCATCAGAATAAGGAAAAAGTCAATTCTTATTATGTATGCTAAAAGCATCCAATGCCAGTACCTCCTAATTCCTTTTCTGAATTTCATCTATGCTGGTGCTTTTTATCCCTAATAACATTCTTATCAGTGGTGGCTTGCCATTTTATGGGAATGGATTTTAGGCACAGCATAAGTAGAATAAGCAAAGAAATTATCTGTTGTAAACTTCAACACTAGTAAACATTAATATCTTTAACCTTTTGACTTGGAGCTCATCATTCATTTCATTGCCCTGGCTTACGACTGCAGATTAAAATTTCTTGCATTCATCTTGCTTGGTGAAGTAGCTTGTTGGGATGAATAAATGACACCCTAATTAGAAGAGTAGCCTGAGTGAGAGTAAGCTGCTGGAACCAGCTTTGATGGTCAAAAAATTACCTGTAGCTAGTTTCTCAAGATTATCAAAGAGGCCCTCAAATTAGAATGTCTGTCTTTGATCATAGATGTGAGGAATGAGGCAAAATGAGTGCACCAAGCAGATGGCAGGGGGAGGAGATGGTTGCTGTGGAATGGAAAACTGGAGGAGTTTTTACAAAGATTCAGGCCCTTTCCAGGCATTGCTCTACCACATATCGAATGAGACAGCAGTATACAGCTTATTTTTATTTATATTTTCCACCATAAAATAGTAATGTATGTGTCTTTAAAAGTGAAATTGATTAGGTTATTTTTAAAGAAAAATCCCTCTTCTGTCATTGCTCTGTAACTTCACCCTGATTTTTCTAGACTGTAGTGTGCCAAGCTTCAAACAGTACTAATCTTTAGTAATCTCTTTCCACCTGGCCTCCTCACCTGGCTGATTCCCTCTGCCTGGCCTGGCTGTGGCTGTGGGTTTGTCCTGCAGGACCTGGGGGTGTGGCACAGCCCCTTGGCCCAGGCACTGACAGGGTCAAACTGAAGTCACAAAAGGTACAAATGGGATGGCCCAGGACTGAGTGACAAGTCTGGGACAGAGTGACAAAGTGTGGGAGGAGGAGAGGAAGGCCTGACCTTAGCTGGGAGATGGTGGCATCTCAGTGTTCCTGAACCCTGGGGTGATTTTGCTGGCTCAGGCTGACAGCACAGGAAAGCAGGATCTGGTAAGAGCAGGAGCAGTCAGCCCGAGCCCCCAGCAGTGCCTGCCCTCACCTCACCCTGCCCAGGCTGCTCCAGTGGCCAGTACGGGAACAATCTGCTAATGAGCAAATCCTCTTCTCCACTGAAAGGGTTAATGCTGCTGTCAAACTCTGAAATTGGGAGCTTTGGGTTCACCCCACCTTGTACAACTGTCATGGCTCATCCCATCTATAAATGTCTGCTTGTTCCTCTGAATCCACTGACCCCTTGATCTCAGTGCCAGCTTCTTTCAGGAAGTGTTTTATGTGGAATAATTTTCTTTTTGGAGATGTAAATATGCTGCATTGGGTTTATTGCCTTTTTTTTTTTTTGAGATAGACACTAAATGGGAACACCCAGTCTGTCTTCTTTATGTGACAGATCATTTAATATACCATTACATTATTTTATTTGTCTCAATTCTGAACTAAACTATCCTAATCTTTTTGTTTCACTGAAGGGATGAAAAGCTTTCCATATTAAAATATTTTTGTGGCTGTTTTATGCAGCATTTCTTCCTGAGAAGTCATAAATAGAACTGAGTGCAATACTCAGTAAATCATGTCATTGATTTTCTCACACAGAAAGCATGTAATCTGCTGGTTGCCTGGCCTTTGCTGTGACACCATTTGCATGCTCTGCCATTAGGAATTGGAGAGAACTTCTTAAAAGCTTAAAATAAAATTGTACCATTTCTCTTTTGCCCATTGGTTCGTGGTTTGGTAGGAAGAGCAGGTTTCTTTCCCAGAAATGATGGTGAAGAGCAGGTCCCTTCACCATGTGCTCATGTGCTGTACTGATGCCTGGTCCTGATAAGGGGCTGTAATCTTGCACAGCTCAGCCACCTGGTTCCTGAATTTCTCCATGGTTCTTGGCTCTGCACAGTCCAGCCCTGCTGTGCTGTTGCTGTAATTTATGGGTTATTTTTAATACCTCATTTTTTTATAACGGCTCGTGGCAATTTATTTTTAAACTTAATCCTGCCAAGTCTTTATTTAATGATCCTGAGGGTCCCAGGGGGGACTGGGACCACTGGAGGGTGCCCCCTGTGCTGCAGCCTCGGTGCTGTAGCTGATCCTGCCAAGGCTCTGAGCCAGCCCCTCCCTGCTGAGTTACCTGCCCTGACACTTCCCTGTGCCTTTGGTTCCTGTTTAGTCACTTCTTGCCCATCCTTTCCAATGCTGTTTTGTATTTTGCTATCCACAAGTTATTTGCTAAACTGAAATGGAGGTTTGGGGGCATTTTGGGGGTTGGCACTTGTGGGTTTTGCTGCCTCAGATGTTCAGCACTCAGATCTTTGGAGCCAGGGTGCTGGAGTGCAAGGGAGAGAGGCTGAAGCAAACAGAAGTTGCAGAATTGCTGAACTCCACAATCCAGGGGTGATCCACCCTGGTTTCCTTCTCCAGCTGTGCTCAGCAGAAGGATAACAGCAGCTGTCCCCAGGTCTCTGACTATAAGAGCACTATAATGTTTCTCAGGTATTGCTTTTTTGTTTATTGTGAGCAGCCTCTGGAGAGATTTGGTAAAGTTCATTCATCTTCAAGAGTGTTTGCATGTGCTTAAACAAAAGGAAAAAGATCAAAGGGCAGAATTTCAAGTGAGCCCGGGAAGGGTAAATCAAAGATAATTAGATTGGTCAAGATACACTCATACAGGTGCACTTCTAAAATGCTGTGAAGGGCTTAATTCTCATAGTTTTCCTTAAATAAAGTAGGGAAAACTGAAATGCACTGGAATTGAGGTTGCTTTTTCAAAATTATAATTATTGTGCTTTTTTCCTGTCAGCTGATATGTACACCCATAATTTGCTGCTAAACCTTAGAATGTTCTACAGCCATTTTCAGAAAGCAAACAATTTATAGGTTGGTTTACCTCATTTTTTAAAGGTAGAAAATAAAATCAATTTTCCATGTAAATAAAAAAATATTCCTAAAGAATATACTGTGCTGCTGTGTCTGAGTGATCATCATTATAAGAACTTATATATATCTAAATGGACCAAATAAATTTAAAATTTTATTAACGCTAAATTGTGATTTCTTTTTCCAAAAGGAAAAAATCTCCAGTTTAGGATGTCAAGAATTTTTATTATTGGAACACAAAAGAGTCCCTTTTCAAATACCTGCCTTGGCTGGCCCCTCAGCACCAAAGGGCAGAGCTTGGCCTTATTACAGCTCTGTGTGTTCCAGTGTGGTGATGCAGAATCCATTCAGAGTACCTGGGCACATCCCGAGGATATTCCTTGCCTTTTCCTTGCTCTGTGGCATTATCTCTTTGGGTTAGGTAAATTGCAAAGAAATGCCTGTTTTCTTCCAAAGCATCACAGATTGTCTAGCCCTGGGCAGGTTTTTTCTCCACTTCGTTGGTTATTTCCATCAGGTTTTATCCTTGCAAGTTTTAGGCAGGAAAAAAAAATCCCATATTTAAGATTTTCCTTCGCTTACTTAGTATTTTGAAATACTTATGTCATGTGAGCTCTTTTTAAAGGAGAGAAAATACAGTGGGAAACATTAAAACAGGAAAAAAAAAACTATCTGCAGCAAGATAAAACTTCTTTCTTAACAAAAGTAGTAATGCCCAGCGTTTACGGAAATGTCCATGTGTGCTCTCTGCCAGAGTCAGAGCTCTGGCTTGGTACTGCAGTGAGCTGATATTTAGCAAATATCCTTCACTTTGGGAAATAGTAGTGCCAGCCTGTAGTGCTTCTTGCATTCTTCAGTTCCATGACTTTTCCTGGCACGGGCTGAGTGAGAGGAGTGCTGGACACGCCCTGGGAACATTCCCACAGCCACTGCCCCCCAGGCAGGACCTGCACGAGGGTCAGGTTTTAAAACAGTCCCTTAAAATGTTTATGACTGCATAAAAAATTTAAAAGTAACAGAAATCAAATCCTGGCAGAGAATAGCCATCCCTTTTTCCCTGCTGTGTGAGACTTGCACTGTTGTTTATGATGATCAGTGACTGTCCAGATGCCTTTAAGTGGTTCAGACAAACCACAAAGCCGTGGTGGTTTTGTGGCCTTTGGGCACTCCCATATAGGAAGCCCAGGTTGAATTCCCACTGCTGATTTTTTCAGTCTGAGGACAGGCCTGGCAGTGGGGAGAGGTTTGTGGTTGTGCAGCAGCCCTGACTGGACTGGTGCCCAAGAAAGCTGATCAATGCAGTTTATTCTGCAGCATAAAAATTGCAGCCCCATTGTCAGGGCCAGCAGCACTGAAGGTAGATGGGTTTTCCCTGGAGGAGGACAAACCAAAGGAACCCTGTGCCAGGATGTGGTGATCCCAGAGGAGACCAGAGGGTGCTGGTCCCAGCTCAGGAGAGTCCCAGCCGTCCTGTGGGGGGAGATTCCTGCAGCACACAGCATTGCAAGCACATGTCTAATAGGTGCATTCATTTTCATATGCTCTTCATTGAGCAGGCCTGATTAATTAGTGCGTGTCACCATCTGGTACTTACAGAGACTATTCATTTTTAAAATGTTGAAATTGTAGGGAATGTTGCACACCAATTAAGTTCTTTTTAATTGGATTATTTTAGTATAAAGTATTAGTGGAGAAGGCCTTCATTGTGATTCAGGCAGCATGCATCCAAAGGAGACCTGCCAGCCTGAAATTACCTAGAACAAAGGCAAAATGCCTGAAATGCATGTTTGTTACTATCTTCATGCACTCAGCAAAGATGATGTCAACAAATAAAAGCTCCACAGAGACATTTCTGCATTGCTCTGCAAGCTTCCTGACACGAGGGTATCTCAGCTGATCCCTGCTTCATCTTTGCACTGCAACTCCAAATCTGTCATCTTCTCCCTCTGACCTGAAAACTGAAAAATGCTTTTGCCTTCCTGACTGGTGGATACCAACTCAGCAGGGCCAGGCTGAGCCCTCCTGTGCACAGCTGTGTACCTGCTGGAATGAGAGGCATTAGTCTCATGTACACAAAGAATGATTTGGCCTTTAAGGTTGATAAATAATCTGTGCTGACTCAACCATTTAGTGAATGAAGTGTCACGATCTGCTGTTGGGAGCAGAAGTTGTCTGTCTGTGCTTGCTCCTGACACTGACTCACTGGGTGAATTTTAGTTCCTTAACGTCACTGCACTGCAGTGGCTCCCTCTATAAATTGTGAATAGTTCTGTTTACCAACTTACATAAAAGGCTTGGAGATACAGGGATGAAATGCAGACTGTTGATGTCACATATTTGCTATTAATACTTTCTTTACAAGGCTGATGCTGTTTGTAAGTAACATCTTGTCATTGCCTTGATTTTGCGTGGATTGAGCATCTTCAAATAAGTTTTGTCATCTGAACTACAGATTTCAGAAGAGCCAGGAGCTCTGCAGGGTGCACATTCCTGTTCCTTAGCAGGCACATGGAGTGTCAGTGGAAGCAGGGAAGGTAGGGAAGAAAAGACAGCAGGTCACCTGCAGCTGGAGAGATCTGAGGTGTGACTGCCTGGATCTCTGGTTGCCCTGCTTTGTTTTGGAGGTAGTGCAGGAATGCAGCAATGTCAGGGTGATTTTTTCCTTGTCTTTGTGTGCATTTTCAGTCCCTTTGATGGCCTCTGCTGCCCCCTGCCAAGCTGCAGCTGGTGACAGCCATGGAAGCAGCAGCCTACTGAAAGATTTCATTTCTCTTATCACTCCTAATTACTCTCACCATAATTACCACACATGATACAGAATCTGTCGTTGAAAAAGGAATTCTTTTTAAAGGAGAGGAAAGCAGAAGAATGATTGCTTTTAGTTGTCCAGCAAGGAAGAAACTGACTTTTTTTTAGAATGCAAATGCTTGCTTCAGCATATAAAGGTCACTGTGGATTTAATTTGAAATAGCGTAGGAGTGCTTCTGATTTCAAAGTACAAAAGTAGCACAGTGTTGGAATTGTTTTGGTTGTTTTCTTAAGATCCATTTCCTCTGGTTGGAAGGTGGCTGTTTCCTCTGTGGTGCAGCTGCAGGCAGTGTCAGGGCTGTGACAGGAACTGCTCGTCCTGCTGTGCCCGAGCCAGTTGCAAACCCAGCTGGGGTTCACAGACCAGGGAGTCAGTGGCTCTTCTGTTCCGGACTGTCACTAATCATCCTGGGGTCAGGGCTGTGTTCAAACCACTTCTGTTGGCTCTTGGAGACCAAAAGAACTGGGATATCTACACATGGCTTGTATATACTGTGCCCAGGTTCCACAGCTGCATTTCCACAATCCCCAGGTGTGTGATTGCTGAGCTGAACTGCTGCAGGCAGCACTGCTGGCACACAGGGGGGGTTCTGGGATGAGGCACAGAGCTGTAGTTGTTACTCTCTCTGGAGAACTGTGGTTCTGCTGAGTTTCCTGTAGTTCCCATTCTCAGGTTGAGTGTAACCCTTCTCTGCCTTAGAGGAAGTGCCAGCATCAGTGTCAGGGCAAAGGAGAGTGACAGGTGTGACGCAGGCAGTGGTGTCATCACATCAGGATGTAGCCCCCGGCAGGTGGGCACTGCAGAGCTTCCTCAGTGCCCCCCTGTTCCTGGCAGGAAATGCCTGGAGCACCCTAAAGCTGCCTGCCTTGTGATGGCATTCTAGAGCAAGTGCAGCTTATGCAATTTCAGAATCACACGGGTCCATTTTAAAACACACACACAAGCACTAACCTTTTGTTTAAATGGGTTGTTCAAAGCTTTTATGTGATGGAGAAATATATTTTTCAAGAAAGCATTTCATTTAGATTCCCATTAGTGTAACTTTACTCCTTCTGCTTGTTAAACACATGAAAAGAGGGAGCTAGCCAGAGTATGAAATTCTTGTACGTGCTCTCTCTCCGGTTCTAGGAGAACTATTTCCTAATGTAATTTTTCTGCTTACAATATATGGCCTTGCAAAGTGTTGAAGCAACAAAACTTGAGAGAGATCAAGAAACATACAAAGGCATTTTACTCTGTATATGTAAGATAAAGTCTGATAGTTTGGGCAGATCTCAGTCTGGCAGAGTTTCTATCTCTTAGGTCATACAGAGAAAGCTTTTGGCAGTGGCTTTTTGGCAAAAAGCTTTGTCTGGAAACATATTTAGTCAGCATATGAAATGTGATAGCCCTGGTAGCACGGCTGTGTCTGCAGGCACTAATAGAGTTAGGCTTCAGCCCCATCTGCTGTTGGATCAGGATTGCTCTGTTGCTTTGCCAGCACAGGACAGCCCTTGCCAAAACACAGAGCGGGACGTGAGGAGACTGACAAACCCCTCCTGGTGTCAGCTCTCCTCATGATCCTGTGTTTGCCGCGCTGATGAAAGGCAGTGGTGCCCTGAGAGCTCCAGCACAGCCTCCCTGGTGCTGCTCCCAGCACAGCTCTGTGGGGGCTGCAGCTGGACCTGCAGGGGCTCAGCCCTGCCCTCTCGGTGTTCCTGGGTGAGCAGCAGGGGGATATCTGCACCACAAGGCCTGTAAGGACAGAGCATTACTGATTCCCAGTGCCTGTGCTTACAGAAGTAGCAGTGGACATAGAGATCCTTTCCCCTCGGTGAAATGTCTCCGATAATTTGAGTTATGCAACAGTGACGAAGAGAACAGACTTGCGGATTTGGCTCAGAAGGCTTAAAATCTTCAGGCATTAATTCATGAAACTCTCAAATCCTGGATACTCTGGTGGCTATAAAGCACAGCAGATTCGTGTTTGATTTTTACTTAAGGCTGATTGTTTCAGGAAATAAAAAGATTCACTTTGAAAGAGATTTTCAGTTCTTCTTCAGTTGTTATTTCTGGAGGGGTTAGGTAGGAAAGCTACATGTGAAACAAATCAGGGACTAAAAATCCTTAGCTTTGTTTTGAGGATATCAGAATGGTTTATTGCCATTGTGGTAAGCAAAAGGAGAAAAAACAGTGACTTTCTAGAAAGATTTCCAGTGTATTGTTATCTGACTTTTCCAGGACATCAGAACAGCCTATCTGTTCAGCCAAAATACCTCTCCAGTTATCATTTGACTCTGATTTAAAAAGTGCTAAAATGGCAGAGTTTGGGATTGCTTGAACACATTTTCTCACTTAAGCTGAGCTTGTTCACATTCAAAGCTAGAACAAATTATCTCAATTGCATTTAGGAGAGTAAACATACTCTTGCTCTTCTCTCTTATGTTTGAGTAGTTATGGTGAAAGCATAATGTGTGGTAATCTTTGGTTTTATATCCTCTTCCTGCATTTGTTTTATTGGACAAAATTAAAGGTCAATGGTCCTGAACTAGTCAAGAGAATTACTCTAAATTCTCAGTCATTGCCATTTTTCCCTCCTTCTGCTTTAAGTAACATAGGACTTAGCTGCCAAAGTTTTAATTCTTTATGTATGAGAACAAATGATAGTTGCAATTTAATTTTGCATTTCAGTTATATAGTTTTGTAAATGCAGACATCAGCAAAAGGCTACTTGCCCCTTCCACATTATCCCTAGTGTGAAAAATATAATGATCAAGCAGATTTTCCCCCATTCTCATGCTCTCTGTGTTTGGTGTTCTTGCAGCATGATCAGTGCTCCGGGAAGTGTCGGTGCTGGGTGAGCGGAGCCCATGGAGGAGACTCCTGCCATGCACTGAGCAGCAGGGCTTCAGGCACAGGGCTCTGGGAAAATGTCTGCTTGCAACACTTTCACTGAGCACGTCTGGAAACCCGGTGAATGTAAGAACTGCTTCAAGCCCAAGAGCTTGCACCAGCTACCCCCGGTGTCGGAGAAGAAGCCGCTCTCCCATGCCAACCTGAAAGCCAATGCGAGCCAGAGCAGCGGCCAGCGCCCGGGGAGGGGCAGCGGCAGCTTCCGCCCGCCCGTGGCCAAGAAGCCGACGATAGCAGTGAAACCCACCATGATGGTGGCAGAGGGGCTCTGCGGGGAGCTGGCCGTGCTGGAGCAGTGCGAGAACAAACCCCTGCCCGCGGGGTGGAACCGCAACAAGGCGGTGCTGAGCAAAAAACCACTGAACAATAACAATGAGGAGGAGATCGAAGGTTACAGCCATGTTCCCAGGCCGTATGGCAGCAGCGAGGGCGTGGGGAAGGTACCCAGTAACAATAATAATGGGCTGACAGAAGTTCTGAAGGAGATTGCGGGTTTGGATACCACACCTCAGCTCGCTGGAAATGAAACAAATGCGAGAGAAACCTTCTTGGGAAGGATAAATAATTGTTACAAAAGATCCTTAGAAAGGAAGATCCCTCCGAGCTGCATGGTGGGTGGAATGAAGGACTCACAGAGTAAGCATGTTATTCTGAGTGGAAGCACTGAAGTCATAAGTAATGAAGGTGGACGTTTCTGTTATCCAGAGTTGTCTAGTGGAGATGAGAGTGAGGATGACACGTTTTTTGGCAGCATGCAGGAAGAGCACGAGAGCTGGGATGAAAGTGATGAAGAGTTGTTAGCAATGGAAATCCGCATGAGGGGCCAGCCTCGCTTTGCTAATTTCAGAGCTAACACCCTGTCTCCTGTTCCGTTCTGTGTTGACAAAAAATGGAATACTGTGCCCCTTCGGAACAAGTCTCTGCAGCGGATCTGTGCCGTGGATTATGACGACAGTTACGATGAAATTTTAAATGGTTATGGGGAAGAGACTGTGATTCTTTATGGGCAAGAGAGCATGCAGAGCATGGTATCTTCTGATTCTACATCTCCTGATTCTTCTTTGACAGAAGAGTCTCGTTCTGGGACAACCAGCAGTTCTTCCCAGAAGCTCTGTAATGGAGGCTTATCTCCTAGCACTCCTCAGGACCTCAAAGTGATTGAACCAGAATATGAAAGTCTTTGTGACAATCAACAAGTGAAGGACGTGCCAAAAGCACCCAGAACTGCTCTGAAAAGTCAGGAAACTCACAAGGCAGTCCTTGCGCTTCGCCTGGAGGAGAAGGATGGCAAAATCGCTGTGCAGACTGATACTCAGGAGAATAAAAGTTCTTCAGATGTTGCTGGCCAAGCCGTGACTATTAATTTGGTGCCTGTGGAGGACCAAGCTAAACCTTACAGGGTGGTGAACATGGAACAGCCAGTGTGCAAGCCATACACCGTAGTGGATGTATCAGCTGCCATGACCAGTGAATGTAAAGAGAACCAGACTGAAACCTCAGAAACCAAAAAGGCATCATCTAACCCAAGCTCACCAGTAACCCCAGGCACACCTATTGCATCCTCTGCAGCATCACCTGTACGTGTACACGCCAATCTGAAAAAATCCAGCGCAATCAGATACCAGGAAGTGTGGACTTCCAGCACCAGTCCAAGACAGAAGATACCTAAGGTGGAACTGATTGGAAACAGCTCAGGACCTTCCGTTCCTCTCAGGAAGACAAGCCACAAGTCAGCTCCTACTTCACCTACCGCTACAAACATTTCTTCGAAAACCATCCCAGTTAAGTCTCCCAATTTGTCTGAGATAAAATTCAACAGTTACAACAATGCTGGCATGCCACCTTTCCCTATTATCATTCATGATGAGCCCACTTACGCTAGGAGTTCCAAAAATGCTATTAAAGTTCCCATTGTAATCAATCCAAATGCATATGATAACTTGGCAATCTATAAAAGTTTTCTAGGGACCACTGGGGAGCTGTCTGTCAAAGATAAAACTACAAGTGTGATAAGCCATACCTATGAAGAAATAGAAACTGAAAGTAAAGCCACCGAAGCCATAGGCAGCAAATCCACTGAGCTGCCTCAAGCAAAGGGGGCGGCCAGTAGCTCTGAGTGCAGGCTGGGCTCCGTGGCTCAGAAGGTACAAGAGTTCAACAGCTGCCTCAGTAAAAGCCAGATATCCCCACAGAGAAGTCACAGTGCTGACCACAGCTCCCCCTCCAGAGTTCAAAAGGCAATGCAAGAGCCTACAGCAAAGGCCGACGTAACCCCGGAGGGTTCTGTTGGCAGCAGCAGTGGCAGAGAGAATGCGAGCACGGTGCTCTCGCAGATTGTGGCTTCTATCCAGCCTCCACAGTCTCCTCCAGAGACACCTCAGTCTGCTCCCAAGTCGTGCAGCGTAGAAGAACTGTATTCCTTACCCCCTGAGGGAGATGCTAGTAAAAACACCCTGGTACGACCCAAATCTCTGTTTACATCGCAGCCTGAAGCGGAGTCCTCCAAGATGGAAAGCACTGCCGTTAAAGTGCAGAAGGATCCGCTGTCACAGCCAGCTGCCACTCCCTCTCCAAAGGCAGCGCGAGCCACCCCGAGCATCACGAGTCCCCAGGCAGAGCAGGCCCCGCCATTCCCCCCTCCACGCTCCACCTCCTCTCCCTACCATGCCAGTAACTTGCTGCAGAGGCATTTCAGCAACTGGGCCAAACCCAACAGCCCCACCAGGTCCACAGAAGCCGAGTCCATCCTGCACTCAGAGGGGCGGCGCCCCGATGCCAAGCCCAAGCGCTGGATATCGTTCAAGAGCTTCTTCCGCCGCAGGAAAGCCGACGATGAGGAGGACAGGGAGAAGGACAGGGAGAAGG
This sequence comes from Emberiza elegans, assembly GCA_024865655.1. Taxonomy (NCBI): domain Eukaryota; kingdom Metazoa; phylum Chordata; class Aves; order Passeriformes; family Fringillidae; genus Emberiza; species Emberiza elegans. The sequence continues at coordinate 4,264,106 of JALJVW010002397.1, forward strand.
GGAAGCTGGTGGGTCTGGATGGAACTGTGATCCACATGCTGCCCCCGCCCCCAGTGCAGCGGCACCACTGGTTCAGCGAGGCCAAGTCGGAGTCGAGCGAGAAGCCCTCGATCGTGTTCATGTACAGGTGTGACCCCGCACAGACCGAGCCCCGGGCTGAGCTCCCAGCCCAGCCTGGGCTGGACTCTGCCATCGCAGAGGCACTGGCCAAGGACAAGGGGGAAACACAAGAAAAGCCTCCAGAGAGCTCGGAACAAAACACAGCCAGCCATTCCTCACCACCTCAGGCTCCCAAGAAAATCCCCAGGTACCACTCAGCTGTTTTAGTCGCTTACTCTGTTGTGAGCTGTCCTGTATATGCTGCTGAAAAGGGAGACACTAAGGAGTTTTATTACATTAACGTCATTTTTCCAAAGTATATTTATTTTAGGTAACTTAGAGAGTATTTTAAAATCTTTCTGCTATGTTAGATACCAGAAAAGATGTCAAACATTTACTAGAAGCAGTACCTGATATTTAGAGTTTGTCTTGCAGGCTCACTCATGTGTCACAATAGTCATGTTCCTTTGGATCAGATCCATTCTCTTGAATTTCTGCTTTAAGAAAGTGTTTCTGTGTTATGGGAAACTTCAGAATTTCTCAACAGAAATAGGAGGCAACTATTGAGAAGTACAATAGAAATGAAAAGATCTGTGACTTATGGAAGATGTTGTACTAACTTTACCTCACATGCCCAAGAAATCAACAGATGCTAATTAACCACACTGCAGCATCACTGCAGCACTCTCAAAATAAACCTTGTGAAAAGGTAGTAACAGAATTAGGGTATCTACAAAATAGTGTTATGTCTGTCTTGCAAGGCCTTTAGCAGTGACTGTGCTTTGTCCCCTGGCTCAGTGTTAGATCCAGCAGGAGCTGGTCACATCAGTTGCAGTCAGTCATGTGGGCAGAGTAGAATTCCCTGAGTGCTGGACCACAGCTGTGGATGTGTTAGAATTTCCCTCCCAGTGTTATTGCACAAACCAATTCCAAAGTAGCCTCAAACTTGAATTATTTATTTCATTATAACAACAACCTAATGGGAGGAAATGAAAAATTTTGTGAAGTGTGAGCCCCAGAAAATGTATCATGACAGTGTTTTTTGCTTTTCTTTCTCCATATTCTGTACAAGAAAACGGCAGTGTTTTTTAGCTAAAAACAGGTTTAACCTAATAAAAATCTCTGTGTGAGCATAGTTGAGCTTACCATAAACTGAATGCCACTTGTCCTAAAGCAAAATCACTTGGGTTTCTTCCTCCATACAAGTGCCAGAGTAGTGCAGTCTCTAGATTTGCCCTAAATGAATTGGTGAGAAGTAGCTGCCTTTAGAGAGCAAGTTAAAGGACTGCAGGAGTTTGTTCCTTTACAGGAACCTGGTTTCTTTCTCCTGTCTCTGGGGCAAGCCAGGGAAAGTGAGGTTGCTTTTGGTTCGGGTGCCATCAGGAGCTTGCCTCGCTCCCAGCTCTCAGTGCCCTGCGCCTGTGCTCTGGTGAGCCAGGGCAGAGATCCAAGAGAGAAGGAGCTCGGCAGTCGCTGCTCAGGCACAGCAGCTGGCTGCTGGGCAGGGGATGGGCAGGGGGCAGCAGCTGCCCCTGTGGGAGGTGAGAGGAGCAGCCTGCTGGGATCCTTGCGCTGCCCTGGAGATGGAGCTGTTGGGATGTGTCCTGTTCTCCTTCTGCCCTTCCTTTTGGAGGCAGTGGGCCACTGATCTCTCATTCACTCATTCCAAAAAGCATGTTTACTCCTCAGTTTTCTTCAAGTCACAAGGATGTTGGTTAAAACCATATCTCTGAATTTTCCCCAGTGAAAACTGGAATTTTTCACATGTTAGAATTGGAATTTCTTTTTTCTGACAATGTTGTTCCCTGGTGTCTACAAATTTCAAAGAAAGTACACTGAGGTGCTGAGTTGTGGGAGCACTGGGCAGTGGGAAGCTTTATTCTTCAGTTCTTGTATTCTTGGTGCCTTGAGTTATTTAGGGTTTTTTAATACTTTTTAATATTGTTAATGACACCAAGTGAAACCTTATAATGCCACATAATGAAGGGTTTTATTGTTGTTTAAGGAGTTTGGCTTTCATTTTTAAGATCCTGGTGGGTGAGAATCAGGATTTCTAAATGCCATTTTTGCTCAAGCAGGAGGCATAACCCACGAGAAGCTTTGCTTGTTTTGTGTTAACCCTCCAGGTATTAGTACAAGGTTAGCTGTAATTCAGGCTAAAATATGTGCATGAAAAAGATGTTTAGAATGTTCAGTTAAGCCTGCAGAGGCTTAGAGGAGAATGGATGACCTGAAGATAGCAATCAGTGAACAGGACACTTCCCTAACTCAAAACGCCAAGAACAGCAAGCTCTCTGTAAAAACAAACTGATGCCCTGGAAAATAAGATAAGCTTTAAAAATGTCAGATTACTGGGGGGTCTCGAAAGCAAATTTAATGAAGATCCAGTATTTCCTTACTTTGCAATGGATTACAGAGCTGCTAAAGATTGATAACACAACTACAAAACAGCTGAAGGTATTTCAAGTTATCACTAGAAAGGTCAGGTTTCCCTTTGAACAGCACTTGCAATACTATCAGTTTTTCAGTAAGCTGAAAATGATCTCTCATACAAAGGAACTTGGTTTGGATTTGTCAGTGTGGTTGTTTCTGTTTGATGGCAGGATGCACATATGCTGGTTCAAAAGGAACTGGCAAATAATGATATATTAAATTTACTGAAATTTGTAGATAGATAATTTTTGCTAAAAATCAGCAGTCATGTCATTTTTCTCATTAATTAGAATGAGAACACCTTTAGTTCATGAAGCAGCAGTTGTTCTCAGGTGCAAAACCTAAAACTGACCAAAAGAGACCATGATATTTCTGGCCTGAGTCACTGTAATTGATGAAGGTGGGACAGCTCAGCTGCAATCCACTCATCACAGGCTAAATAAAAAGATCCTTCAAAGGCTTTGTTATCTTATGGATCAGAGAGTGTTCCTATTGGAGTTTCACAAGGTAAAGGCTTCTCTCCTTCATTGAGACATCACTGCTCATACCCAGCAGCAACTTGTTAGATTGAGACATTTCCTCAAAGCAAAGTGCAGCCCAGTCCTGCTGCTGCCTTGGCTGTTCTCATAAAGCACATCAGAGCTGAACTAATCTGAGCTGGGCACAGCCATCTCCATTTCAGTTACAGGCTAAACTCAGGAGCTTCCTCTCACAGCTGCAAGTCAGCCATAACTTTCCTTTATGGGATCCTTGGGCCAGTCTTGGATGAAGTGAAGATAAAACCCTGTTTTTCCTGAAATATTTCCTTCAGGTAGTGAGGTCTGTATATTGATTTTGTTCTGGTTCAGATAAGGAAGCATTTCTTCATAGCTAAATTTGTGATCACCAATCTAATTCCTAAGATTATGTTATTTTTTGCAAAGGGATTTGATCTCATAACTGATAGATCTGAGCTCTGTGTAGAGGAATATGAGTGTTGTGACAGATCACTCAGTGGAAACAATGGGAATCACTGTTCTACAACAATGTAGCCATAGATTGAGACAGGATTTCATCCAGAGACAGGCAGGAATAACCACCACTGCCACATTCCACTTTCACACTGTGTCTGATCCAGTCCTGCAGATTCCACAGCTGCTTCAGAAACTGCTTGGGAAGATAAGAAAATCTGTGAAATCACAGTAGGGCTCTGTTTAAAACAAAGTCCTTCCCTGTTTGGAGGGCTTCTGGTATAACTCTTAGGGTGAGGTTCTCACATGAACCCAGAACCTTTTAGGTACAGCCCAAGTAAATTGATGAGCATTTTCAAGGATGTTATAGATGAAAAGAAATTCCTTGCTTGAGCAAGTCTACTGAAATGGGAGAAATTCTCCCTGAAAATTTAAGGTGGATCATCTCTTCCTTCTTGTCAAATCCTTGTTAGGGCTTTTCTTATCTTGGTGTCAGCAAGCTTTATCTACCTTACTCAGCAATGCTTAGCTGTACTTTTAAAAAGTATTAACTAGCTTTCTTCTACCATTTCATCAATTAAAAACTTGTGAGGTTTTTCTCTAGAACATTTTCCAATTCTAACAGAATTGGAAATTCTGCAGTGCATTAAGCAATCAGTTTGGTAACGTTTTATGTGAGGACTTGTAAACACCAAGGACTGTTAAAGATCCAAGTAGAAGGGACTTTACCACTTATTATTTTATAAATTTAGATTAGGAAATGGTAAATCATGTATTATTGTTCTTAACTCCTCTAATACAGTCTGTAAAATGGAAAGACTGAGAACCTAAAATGGATAAAGAAAAATATCTTCTTTATAATGCACAGTTAATCTGTGAAAGTCATTACCATTAAGTTTCAGTGACACTAAAGAGCTTAGCAGGATGTCTTTACTGGATTATCAAGTGTACTCCCTTTATCCATGCAAACATCGCATTATACAAGATCTAAAAAAAAAAACATTCTCAAGCTTCAGGACTAAGCCAGCTTCTCAAGAATCAGAATTAAGAATGAACTTCATGGCTTAGTAGTTTCAGGTTGTCATTTGAGAAGTTTGTTTCACTTTCCTCTTCAGTGCCAATTGGTGCTGGTGAGGAGGGACTGGGCTGCAGGAGCCACTGGAATGTTTTGTGTGTCCGCAGTGCCCTGTGACTGGGACCTGGGCACTGCCTGTCTCTGCAGGAATAGAGTGGGCAGTGTTCTGAGGAGAAGTTCCTGGGCAAGGTGGCCTCTGACCTCCCTCCAGCCATTCACCTCTGCATCTTTCCTCAAGCATTATTCAGTCAGTTTAGCCTTTATGTTTGCTTTATTAACTTAGAAGTGCAGGGCCTGAGGGCATCTCAGAGCGCTCTCTTTGAAACTAATAAAGCTAAAAATTGCACAGTTGGGTTTTTGTGTGTGCAAAGCAAAGTCCTCTTCCTTGTCATCTCCAGCTGTACAGCTGCCATTGATGGCTGCTGTGCTGATGTCCACTCCGGGAGGAGACCAGAGTCTGTGCTGGCCCCAAGGCCTCATCTGCTTTTCTCTGTGTCTGTCACTAATTCCTGCCACTGGGGTTTATGTGCTGTCTTGTACAGAGCTGTGTTCCCTCACCTTTACCTCTGGATAGGACCCTATTTCAGGATACACTCTCACAGTCACTTTTTACGAGCGTTCCACTTTATCTCCCTCATATACATTGCTGTTTATTAATCTCCCTAATTGAGCAGGCGTGCTCTGAATAGAGGAGAACACAGGTCACACAAGAGCTGTGATTCCAGTGTCCTCACCAAAATTAACACCCTACACAGGCAGCTTTCTGCATCCTGCTGTTCCCAAAAGACTGAGGCGAGTGAGACCACATCATCTTCTGGCTATCCTCCAAAATCCATGCAGGAGGAGAGCCTGCAGGAAAGAGAGGCATTTGTCCCTGCAGAAAAATAACACTTTTAAAACAGTTTTGAGCCTGTGCACACGTGAATGACAAGTATATTAATTCAGTGGGGTGTTGTCTGAAGGACAGTCATTTTTATGGCAAGTTTTTTTGCTTCACATAATCTCAGCTTCTTAGGAAAACAGACACATTCTCTGCATGCAGAGGGCTGCTTCCTCCACTAACTGAGTAGTTGTTTAGCTTCAGCCACTTGTGCCTGAGGAGCAGAGTTCTCTGAGATAATTAATTTCTATGAAGTTTCTTGTTGAAATAAAAAAGGGGAGAGAAAAAAACTTGGACAGAGGAGGCTGCGCCCACTGTGCTAGATGCTAAATATGTGCTCTTATGCAAGGCATCAAAGAACCCATCCTGGCAAAATATCTATAAATATCCCAAATAAGGAGATAGCTGTAAGTATGACTTGTTACCAGTAAGCAGATAGAAAGTTACACAAAATCAGGTTTTAATGGTTCTAATCTGAGAGAACTGCCTGTTTATTAGCTGCTCCTCTTCCCTCAAAAAGCAGTCATTTTAACTGTTTAGTTCATGAAGCAGCTGGGGATGTGGTTCTTGGAGCTCCTGAGTGAGGATGGTTCCCCTTTTACTCCTCCTGTGTCCTGCCAGCACCACTGAAGGGCTGACATTTGCACTGTGTACACAAGCTTGATCTCTCTGTTCTCAGTGTTAAGATACTGGGAACCATTTCCCCATGGATTTCATGACCTGACCTCTAATTGCTGTGGTTTAAAATGTATTCTTTTGAGGCCCTGAATACAGATTTGAGATACTCTCTAACTCTTAACAATAGGTTAGTGTCACTTCCTGAAGCTCCCGATGAGAGCTGAGCTGTGCTTTTCCCGGAGCAGTGGGCACGAGTGAGGCCAGAGCCCATTCCAGAGCAGTGATGCAGCCGAGCCCTGGCCCTGCAGGGAGGCAGGGCAGGAGTTAAGGAGGCAGGGCTGCTGTGCTGGCTGCTGGCAGGGCCCAGCCCCCGAAGGTAAACACTAAGGTGCAGTAGGTGTATCACTCTGTGCAGAGTTCAGCCCTCTCGCTCACAGCTTGCACAACTTGTAGCACACCAGAACACTGTGGAATCAATGGCTCGCCAGAGTTTCAAGACATGATTAAAAGACTCAAGAAGGCCCTGAAAGAATTTCCTTTAATGGGGAATTGTGTGAGTGAGTACAGTGGGTGAGTTGGTATTTTTTTTTCTTTCTTCCTTTCTAGCTGTTGGTTTACTTTGGCAAAATGCTTCTGAGCTTAGGTTTAGTGTATGTGCATGCATGTGTCTGGTTTGGAGAATGAGTATGTTCTTACCTCACCAAGTGATACTAAAAAGTTACTTTGAGATGTGATAATTCCTGGTTTGTGGCAATGACAGAACTGTGAAGCTATTAGAACCTATTTCTTCTTAAAGAAAACATTCCTGTTGAGGAATGCAGGTATGTACCTTATTTACAACAACTACAAACCTTCAGTTCAATTATCCTGAGAGCCTTGTTACTGCTTTAATTTTATGTCTGCTTTACTCTGAAATTACTGAGGTTAACTCTTTAATGTGGATATATTTATGGCACATGGAATGTTCTTCACGCCATTCCTATGCATGGTACTAAAATGGAACAAAAACTGGTACGCTGATTAAAGATTACATCTTTTTGAACTGACGCCATTTTTTCTCTTTTACTAACAAGTTCTAATGAGTTTGGTTTGTGTCAGCCTGCAGTTAAAATTCATGAGTCTGAGCAGAAACAGCATGTGCTCACTGCACTGTCCTGGGTCTTGTCATGCAGAGCATTGGCATGTTGGAACCTTTTACTGGGGATTGCTACGAGATTGTGTCCCAGGATTTTCAGGGGTTTGGCTTTGCCATAGACAAATGCCTGTCATTTATTATGTTAACTCTTTGTGGAAGTTTGAAGTCCTTATCACAAAAAATAAGTATCTCTACAGATACATGATATGCTGATTGGTTTTTGATGGAAGTGTGTTACTCCTGTCCCTAATGGGAGTCACAAGTAGTTCAAATTCTTCCTGTTGTATTTGATCAGGCTGTAGTAATGAGAGCTAGCAAACAGCACATATGCTCTTGAGATTTGGCCTGTAATGAGTATTTGTTCCTGCAAGTGAGAGAACATAAAGGCATGGAGATATTTTTGCTCTGACATGTTTTTGTGCCAGATTATTGATAATTGCTGTTATATTTTCAGTATGATTGTGGGGTTTTATTAAATCTCGACTTTTTTTCATGCATATAATGCATCATTTTTAAATTATACTGCAATAAATATATCCATGGAAACCAAGTAAATGCACAATTTTCAGAGTTCTGTGCTGTAAGTCATCACAATGTGATTAAAACTTCATGGCCAAGAGCAGGCACAGAGGAATGTCTTCAGTGCCTTCTGCAGTTGGCCTAATGCAGATGGATTTTAATGGTGGAGAATTTTATATGGGAAAGAGATTATTGGCCTAAATGAGGTCTGTTTCCCAGAGTGTCAGTTCCCAAAATCCTACCAGGATATGAAAATGTATCATTGAAGTTTTATGCATTTATTGGGACTTAATCCTACTTCCTATACGCTGTTATATTTGTTTGAGGCACAATTGCTTGCACTGGCAAAAAGCACCCTAAACTCTGCTGCTGTCCTGAGTCCCACTCACTTTACCCAGAATCATGCCTGCATATTTATGAGTATGGATGTTGATGGTAGTCAAGCTGTAAAACATTTTATTGTAGCTTTTATATCAAAGGCATGACCTCTTATATGCTATATATTATTATAATCATGATAATAGTAACTACCATGTTACTATTTCAATCACGAGTTGTTCCTTCTCACTAAGGAGAATAAAAACTGTAGGTCATTGTTCTTAGAAAAGGAGGCTGCAAGAACTTCCTTGTTTCCCAGCTCAGCCCCGCTCCCGCAGGTGTGCCAGGCCGGCCGTGCAGGTGACGCTGCTGTGTCTGTTTCAGTCAGGTGCCCGAGGAGCCGGCCCTGGAGGAGCTGTCCCCGCGGGTCCCCAGGGCGGTGTTTGTGAAGCAGGACAATGGGGGCAGCGCCTCCGTCATCCCGGCCTCAGCCTCCCGCGGGGCCCCGGAGCAGGAGGAGAAAGAAGAAGCTCCCAATTCTCCTGATCTGAGTACCTGCAGTGCTACCTACAGCAACTTAGGTGAGTGGACAAGAACTGGATCACATTTTGGATACCTTTCCAGGGTGAGAACAGCCTTTTTTTCTGAACAGCTCCATACATCTTCATAAGGGTAGCTTTTAACTGCTTAATATTGATTTACAGAAAATAAAGATATATAGTCTCATTCAGAGGTCATAACCAAGAAAGTGAAGATTCAACAAACTCAAAGGTTTGTTTTCCTGTAATTTAAAATACTCTTTTAATTGCCCTTAGTGATGAACATCTCAGATGATTTTTAAAATCAACATTGTTTCATCTCTTTGGAGGAATTTTTGTCAAAGAGATATAAAATACAGAGCAAGTTACCTAATTTCTTTAGAAGGGATAAATAAAATTCAATATTTTTCTAAACTTCATCAAAAGATAGGGCTTTTTATTTTAGAGCATCAATAACTGCTAAAATATTTGTACCCATCTCTTGTTGGCTGAAACTGTTCTTATCCTGGTCAGAGAGTTCCCCTTTGGTCCTTCCCAATGAGATACAAATGTCCTGAATGTGCTACTCAAAGATCACTGAATTCCTGACTCGTTTAAGAAATCCATGGATGCAGGGCTTCTCTGGAAGATAAGGGAGCAAGATAAAGCAGCATCTCCCAGTGCACAGTATCAATATTATCAGCCTGATTTTCTAAAGCATTTTCATTTGCAGTACTGTGAATTCAGGGATACCTACAGCCAGGTTTTCTAGAACAAAATCTCTCCTTTATTTACATTCCAGGATATCCCAATACATGTTTTTTGAACATCTCAATCCTGTACACAGCAACTTATTAAGCATTTGGCCAAGAGTAGTGTGATTGTGTTGAGATGGCTCATGAGTACAGAGAGTTTAGCATGTCCACACAGGTTTCAGGGATCAAGGACTAAACTTTAAACCCTCAGGTGCACACATTCCTTAGACATTCAGTGAAAGTGTTGCATTTTTTTGCTTAAATGCCAATTAGTGCCAAGCTTATTAGTGCATTCTGCTATTAAAACATTAATTTGGTGATGTTTATAAAGCATAAGGAGGAAAAATATCCTGTCCAAGTGTGATGCTAACATCTACCAAGAAATTCCTCCTCTAAGGAGGAAAACTAAAATCTGTATCTTTATGGTGAATTACTCACAGACCCAATGAATTATTTTCAATTTAGTGGGCTATGTATCTGTATCTATATTTGCTGTATTTGGAAGACAGGGACATTGCAGACAAAATCCAGGCAGTTGAGGTCTGGCTGCATCAGAACTGCCTGTACCATGTTTATCCTGTGCAGCAGAATACCATCAACACTGGAACAGCTTGCTCAGAGGAGTTTTGGAATCTTTGTCTGTGAAGATATTCACAAGTTCAGCCCAGCTGGAGAGGATCTGCACAACCTGCTCCAGCTGACCCTGCCTGCCTGTCCCAAGAGATCCCTTCCATCAGTCCTGGCCTGTATTAGTGCTGTTCCTAAGTTTGAATGTTTCTTTTTAAAACCATAAAAAATTCAACCCCTTAGCAACTTATGCAAAATCTTCTCCTCACCGTGGGTTCACTTGGAGCTGTGCTGCCTCCAAAGTACCTTTGGTGTGAAAGGGTTAAGTTAGCCCTGGGGCTTGCCTGGCTCTGGCTGGGAGAGCTGCCTGCTGCTAGCAGCAATGCTTCCCTAAATGGCACTGAGCTCCCTGGCTGCCCTTCAAAGGCTCCCTGCTCTATTCAGCCAACCTCACTTTCTAGTTCAGATGGCAGCAGAGAGATTTCTAGGTAGGGACAGAGAATAATCCCTACTTGTTTTCACATCTTGCACCACCTGGGCAGCAAAACCTTATCTTTTATAGAATTAACAAATACTGGTATGTGAAACTGGAAGAAAGGATAATATGAGAAGTTACATCACATTTGACTCTTGCCTCAGCTGCACTTAGAGCTGCATGCTACAGTTTGTAAAATACAGCACTTGCACATCTCAATTTGCAGCATAATGGACAAGGTTCACCTTTTAATCTGATACATATTCTATGGTTTTTATTAAAAAGCAGATAATATGTCTCTACTTTGATAAATGGCTAATCTTCAGTTCTGACACATCATGATGACTTAGCACTCATGAAGTGTCATGAACAGAAATAATTGCAAGCCTTGGTGAATTTTCATCTGCAGTCAGGTAATAGTTTGTATCAGGTACTGCCCTCAAATATATTTGGTTTGGCCTTCCAAGAGACAAACCTTACAAAACAGAGGATTCTCCTCCAGGAGTTGGGTACAGCAGAAAAGAGTTGGGGCTTTTATGAGATCCCACGATGATGATAGGATAAGGTGTGTTCCTGGCTGTGGAAATAGGAGGAAACTTGAGATGGGGAGAGAGGTTCTTGACTGCCATGGTCACAGTCAGGCTCTGGTGCCCACAGTTTAAGAAGAATGTTTTAAAAATTGCACAGGCTCTAAAGAAAAGCTTTGCAAATGCCTGGTATTGTGGCAAGCACTTCATAGGGACTAATTCAGAATGTGAATCCACTCAGGTTATCAAAGAGTTTGGCTTGATTGTGGTGAGGGTGCTCATGTGTTGAGCAGAACTGCAATAGGGGGACCTGTGGTATCAACAATTTAACAAAATCCAGAGGCTGCCACTAGAATCACGATGAAGAAACAAATGTTCAGATGTGTAAGGGAGGGCCTGGATATTTCTTTTGTAAGGGGTTCTTTTATTGTTACAGAAGTTAATTCAGGTAAGCCCTGTAACTGATGATAAGGAAGACAAAGCCTTTCCTTTACAAATCTTTAAATTGTTCTGTCTTTGTCTGAATTTGTTGGGGAAATTGACTTGATTGAATTTGCATGGCTGTAAGTAGATTAAGGTATTCTCAGTATACTCAGGATAGTTTTTCTGCCATTGAAAAAAATAATAGGTTATTTCTGCCATTGAAAAAAAATAGGTTATTTCATTATCAGCTGTTTTTCTCTTTACACCTAAAGAAATGGGGAAAAAAGGAGGCTGAGTTTCTAGGCTTTGTGACTGCTGACACTGGAAAAAAATCCCAATCACAGTGTCTGCCATGGGACATTGCCTCAGTCAGTCAGTTGGACCAGGGCAGAAAACAGTGCTTTAGCCAGGCTGTAAATAAAGTAATGAGATCATTGTTGATGAAAACTGACAGTTCAGTGACAGACAGTGATTATAGCATCAGTCTGGTGCATTTTGTGTAGTACATAATTAGCACAGGTAATGTCTAAGGTGGTGCAATGGAGGGTGGGCAGCAAGACCTGACAAGTCACCAAGCAAACAAAGCGAGACTCCTCTTACTGCATCTCCCAGGAGACCTGTGCCAGTCTCAGGTTACTGCTGAGACACTGCACATGCACCACCAATGTTTCTTACCAAATGTTAGCTTCCCTTTCTCTACCATCTGTAATCATTCTGGTAAGATTTTAAACTATTCAATGAACACTACCTGTGTAAACAGTGGAGGATTTAGTGCAGATCTGTACAGGACAGTTTCATAGCATGGTGGTGTACATGCACAGCATTTATTGGAGCTGGGGCTGTGAAGCATGCTGTTAGCTTTTGCTGTGGTTGGAAGGTACTTGATGCATTTGTGGGTTTGTTTCATGGTTTGGTTATTTTTATCAGTCAGGATAAGTGTTTATTAAGGAGTGATGTCAGATTTGATAGTTGCAGCAGCTAACATAAATAGGCTGCAATGCAAAGTCTGATGATAAATCAGTTACCCAGAAAAATTAAACTTAAATGCCTTTCTCAGATGTCTTTCAGAGTTTCAGAACTCTGTGTGGTGTCTGGAGACTTAAGCATTAATATTTAAATAGTGTAGTGAGATTCTGTAATGGAAGATCTTATTGAACTGTAGAATTATTTAAAGCTCTATAGAAATCTGCTGTCTGTAAAGAGTTAAATTTTTTTCTGTCATTGAACATTCTGGAATCCACTTCAAAGATCTCTCAAAGTGGTGGCCTAATATTATCCCTGTTCTTCCTTTTCATTTTGCCTCCCAAGAGTGTGGCTCAGGCTGAACTTGCAGTGTTGGAGAGTCTGTGCAGTAGGTAAGGAAATGATGAGTTTAAGCATGCAAGAGGAGAAGGAAAGGATAGGAAAGAAAAATTAATGGTCTGCTGGTATTTCTGTGCAAAAGGACGTTCTTGTGCCTTTGACAGGGACAACATTTAAAACCATCTTTTTCTTGCTGGGCAATGATTTTATAAAAATTTGCCCTGCAGTTTCCTGCCATGCTTGGGGAAAGCTGAGCTGGAGACTGGCCCAGTAGCTATGGAAGAAATGTACAGTGCTGGAACTCAGCATAGAAACAGTGCAGACATGAAACCTTTCAACTGGATAATACAGATGGTTAGATTTCAATATGGAAAACTTGTTCTTGTGGGAAGAAACCACACTGTAACATAGCATGTTATACAAACTCATTTTTTCTCAGCTGAGAGTACTTGAAACAGTAACTACAGAATGACTTGTACATTCAGTTCTCTGGAACCTGCCACCCCCTCCAGACATCTGAAAAAACAACTTCTGGTTATGAAAACCTTCTCCAATTCTGTTTGGATGTCAGAGTGCCAGCAGCTGTGCAAAAGCAGCCCTGGTTGCAGTCCCAACACTCTCCTCTGTGTGAGTGACTTTTGGAGGACAGAGTCTTTAGAGCAGACCGAAAACAAGATAATGAAGCAGTAAAACTGTTATAAATCTTACCTTTCCTGGAAGGAGCTGCTGCTGCTGCTGCTGAGGATGTGCATCTGGCTCTAATTTGTTTCCCTGTTGCCCTCTAGCAGCTGTGCATCCTTGGGTTAGCAAGTCCCAAAGCAAGGCCCGTTAGCAAAGGGCCTCCTGAGCAGTGTCTGTAAAACCCAGCAGCCAGGCTGTCCCAGCAGGGCGAGGAGGAGAAAACAGGCAAGTGCTCTTTAGCACAGAGTGTTGCTGGGGGGAAGTACATAGGTCACAGATTTTGTAAGACTGAGCAGTTGTGGAAGAGGACACATGTTTGCATGAGTAAGAGAATTGGGTATCAAGTAGAAATGAACTTGTCTCAGGATTAAGCAAAAGGCATCTGGATGTGTGTCTGGCACACAGACATTAATTCTGCTTTTGACTTGGACTCACCCCACACTTCACCTCTGCAGAAGGAGCTTCAGGACAGAGCTCCTGTAGTGCCCAGCTGGCAGCAGCATTCGATGCTGCAGCACAGCAAACACTCACTGCGATACCAAGGAGCTGTAGGGTCCCTCCAGCCCTCCGAGAGTTACATTTTTTTCAGCAACCTTTACAATGATTTGCAGTCTTCCCTGAATATCAGATATGTACAAAACTGATAGAATTTCCTGCTCAAAACTTGTTTTTTTAACATTGGAATAGCCAGACTTATATTAAATCCATAAGGCTCTTCTGAGGGTTTCTGGAGCTTAAACAAAAGATGGGGATAGAATTTTAATTTGGGATGCTGCCTCCTTGGAGTGACTGACAAGAGAACAATTGCTAAGCAAGCAGGGTGTAAGGCTGTTTTGTTCGTGGATACATATAGAAATATGATCCCCTCTGATCTTCTGAAATTAGGGGGTGTATTTCAGCTTTCTATCCCAGCATTGCAGGGTTTGGTACATCCTGGCCATGTGGATTTCACGTTCTGTAGTGTTTATCAAAACTGTAACAACCTCTCCTAGCATGCAGAGGAAGCTAATATTTCTTTTTGCAAACTGTAAAGTTATAAATTATTAATTATTGATTGAAGTGTTGTAATTCAGATTTGAATCTTAGATCCCCCTAGTCTTCCAGTTTAGTCCTCTCTTTGCAAGGATTTTGTGGGCTTGGCAGTGTTAGGTTAACAGCTGGACTCTGATCTTAAAGGACTTTTCAGCCAAAATGATTTTATGATTCAGCACATTATAAATAGTCAAATAGTTATATAGTGTCTGTTCCCTTACTAGAAAAGATACTCAGCTGCAGCTATTGAGAGCATCCATTTCAGGTCTGCTGTTTTCAGCTGTCAGAGTTGGCTTCCTACCTTACCATGGCAGTCAGTGAACCTCCCAGGAGAAGTAGAAAGCTTATAAAATAATTTCTCTGAAAATAGCAGTTGATTGGAAGGATCTCATCTTGATATGAGTAACAACAGTTTAATTGTCCCAGAGCAGTGAGCTGGTCATTTGTATTTTGTGTTTATTAGTTTTTATTCTCCATTATATTATTGTCATTTATTTATTCTGCATTTCCAAGGACTCTGGCACTTATGAAACATAAATGTCCTTGATAAAAGCCATCCACAACACATGACAGGAAGTTTATCTTCCCTGGATTCACACAAATGTCTGAAACTAGAAAATCCCAGCCTGTGTGTATGTAACTTGGCATTTGGGATCTCTTGAGTAAAGCCAGGTCTGGTTATCTCTGAATGTAACATTGCCAGCAAAGGTACCTGTGGCAAGTTAGGAAGGGAAATGCATTAGAGGAGTTACAGTCAGGGGGAGGGCACAACAGTTTTAATTGCAGGGTAGAAACTATTTCTGTCAAATTATGATCCTGCTCTTGATGGTAACACACTTGTCAACTTGAGTGAAAGTTGGCTTGACTCCCTTGATTTCACTGTGTGAATCTGCTGGGGCAATCCTGACTGCCTGATGTGACCTCCCAGAGTATCTAAACTGTTATTTGTGTCTGGCAGTTTCTGGATGCCATTCTGAAATAGGATTTTCAGCCTGTCTAGTGGATTTCCGAATTGTTTTATGACTGTTATCCACCCTTAGTTTTAGCACATTTGAGTAGAAAATAAGAAATAATATTACAGTCAGTTGACTGCAGAAGAAATTATAGGACACTGGGTGTAATTGCTGAAACTGGACTTGGCCAAAGTGTCAAATGGAGGTTTGGTTTTGCTTGCAGTTCTTGTCATTGGTGTGCTGGATGTAACATGGCGGCTCTGCTTGCACTGAAGCTGATTTCAGTATAAATGCCAAGGTCAAATCAAGACTGGCTGGATATAATTAGATATCTATGATGCTGATTTGGTCATTTACTTTCTAATTAGTTCTTCTTTTCATGTATGTATCTAGGGGTTTTTGAAATGTTGGGGGGGGGGAGGTCCTAGTCAGGTTTTTGGGAGTTTTTTGCCTTAAACTTCTTTTCAGAGTGCAAACAGGAGCAGCACATATGAAGTACTTTAATCTTCTCTCACTATTACCTTATTCCACAGGGCAGTCCAGAGCAGCTATGATCCCTCCAAAACAGCCCAGGCAACCCAAGGGAGCTTTGGATGATGCCATCGCCTTTGGAGGGCTGGCAGACCAGGAGACAGTGAACAACTTGCAGCCAACACCACCTCCACTGCCAAAGAAAACAATTTTGAGAGCTAACACAGAGCCAACTCCCCGAGATCTCCAGAAGCAGGCTCTGGAGAACAACCTGTGCATCATGGCCAACCCCACCTATGACATTGACACCAACTGGGAAGCGAGCAGCGCCTGCTCCTCGGTCAGCCTGGAGCTCAAGGTTCTGGACAACGAGTCAGGAGATTCCTTGGACAGGCCCTCAGAGAAGCTGAGGGCAGCCGCCTCGGCCACGAGCAGCGTTTCCAGCCTGGCCACCGGCAGCATCAAGGAGCGCTGCTCCACCAGCATGGAGTCCCTGAGCGGGCGGCGCCTCCCGCAGGCCAGGCAGGGCCGGGGCGTGCAGAAGCCGCAGAGACAGGCGCTCTACCGGGGCATCGAGAACAGGGAGGAGGTGGTGGGCAAGATCCGCAGCCTGCATGCTGACTCGCTGAAGAAGCTGGCGCTGAAGTGCGAGGATCTGTTCATGGCGGGCCAGAAGGACCAGCTGCGCTTCGGCGTGGACAGCTGGTCGGATTTCCGCCTCACCAGCGACAAGCCCTGCTGTGAGGCGGGCGACGCCGTGTACTACCCTGCCTCCTACGCCAAGGACCCCCTCAACAACTACGCCGTCAAGGTAGGAAATGCAGAAATGCTCACCCATTGTCAGGGTAGGAGGAGCTGCAGAAATGCTAACCCGCTCTCAGGGTAGGGGCTGCAGAAATGCTAACCTGCTATCAAGGTAGGAGGGGCTGGAGCAATGCTAACCTGCTGGCAGGGTAGAGGGGCTGGGGCAGTGCTAACCCACTGTCAGGCTAGAGGGGCTGGAGTGTTGGGGAAGGTGAAACAGGAAAGCCTTATCAATATGATTGCCTGGCAAAAGATTTTGAGAACATGGAAACTATAAGTGAGATTGAAATGAAAGCAAGCTTTGAGATACC
This sequence comes from Emberiza elegans, assembly GCA_024865655.1. Taxonomy (NCBI): domain Eukaryota; kingdom Metazoa; phylum Chordata; class Aves; order Passeriformes; family Fringillidae; genus Emberiza; species Emberiza elegans. Next base: position 4,280,952 of record JALJVW010002397.1, read on the forward strand.
TCAGTTACTGAACAACGGGAAAACAATGCTGTGGCTGGCTGAAGGTAATCCCCTTTTGATGAAACAATTCCCTCTGCTTGCAGACAGGTCCAAGGGTCCAAGCAGACCCTGCCAGTTTGGCAGAAGGGCCCCAAAGAGGAGTTTTTAGGGTTTAAAATGTAACACAGTATGGTAATGTTGTGATTCTTACAGGCTGTATGTAAATGCTATAGGATTTGTATATTGTACTAGATTGGTTAGTGAAAATCAGAATATTCAACACAGAAGAGGATTTATTGTATTGTAACAGGAACTTCACCCTCTTGCCTCTTACCCTTCTACTCTCTTACCCCTTTTACTCTCTTATGCTTTTGCTCTCTTGCCCTTTTACTCTCTTTCCCTCTCTTCTCTGGGGCCTGCTCTGAGCTGTGCCTGGCAGCTCCCAGCAGGGCCCTGCACCCAGGCCCTTTGCAATAAACCCCAAGTTCCATGACCTGGCTGCAGAGATCTCTCATCTCTGTCCGTTCCAGCTGTGCTACCCCCCAGCGCTCCTACACTGGAGCAATGCTGACCCCCTGTCAGGATAGAGGGGCTGGAGCAATGCTAACCTCCTGTCAGGGTAGGGGGGCTGGAGCAATGCTGACCCCTGTCAGGGTAGGGGGGGCTGGAGCAATGCTGACCCCTGTCAGGGTAGGGGGGGGCTGGAGCAATGCTAACCCCCTGTCAGGGTAGGGGGGCTGGAGCAATCCCCCTGTCAGGGTAGAGGGGCTGGAGCAATGCTAACCCCCTGTCAGGGTAGGGGGGGGCTGGAGCAATGCTAACCCTCTGTCAGGGTAGGGGTCTGGAGCAATGTCAGGGTAACCTGGAGCTGTCCCTGGGGGCTGGGCAATGCAACCCCCTGTCAGGATAGAGGGGCTGGAGCAATCCAATGTCTAACAATCCCCTGTCAGGGTAGGGGGGCTGGAGCAATCCCCCTGTCAGGGTAGGGGTCTGGAGCAATGCTAACCCCCTGTCAGGGTAGGGGGGCTGGAGCAATCCCTCTGTCAGGGTAGAGGGGCTGGAGCAATGCAGGGTAACAATTCCCCTGTCAGGGGTAGGGGCTGGAGCAATGCTAACCCTCTGTCAGGGTAGGGGTCTGGAGCAATGCTAACCCCCTGTCAGGGTAGGGGGGCTGGAGCAATCCCTCTGTCAGGGTAGAGGGGCTGGAGCAATCCCCCTGTCAGGGTAGGGGGGCTGGAGCAATCCCTCTGTCAGGGTAGGGGGGCTGGAGCAATCCCCCTGTCAGGGTAGGGGTCTGGAGCAATGCTAACCCCCTGTCAGGGTAGAGGGGCTGGAGCAATGCTAACCCCAGGCACTGGTGGCAAAATGTGACAGCAGCCACTCTGCACCACATCCCATAGTGACAGGGCTGCTGCTGGCAGAGGGTAAGAAGGAAGGTTCCCAAGATACAGGCTCTTCTGTCCACACCCATCTGTGCCATTGGTACCTGCTGCTTAATTGCATGTTTTTGTTGCAGCTCCAAAATGACTGAAAGAGAAATCAACACATCTTAGTCTTTACTGTGTCACTGCTTAATGACATTTTGAAAGAAAAACTGAGTTCTTTTAATGTGTGTTGGCAGTTTTTTGGAAACTCACAATCACAAAATCCTTTGATTCACCTGCATGCAGAGGAAATGAAATCATCACTCCTAGTTAGGAAAGGTTTCCTAAAAAATTGAAAAGTTCTGCATTTTCAGAGCCATGTAATTTTAAGTGTAAATTCTAGGGCAATAGACCTTTCTGTTCCCATACAAGGTCTTAGATTTTCACCAGTGCTCATTACCAGCCTTTCAGAAGCTCTGCCTAGCCATCATTGTTTGCCTTATAAATTCTTCAGCTAACACATTAAAGAAATAAGATTTACTAGATTTACTGCTAATATGTGAGTGGGGGCTGGCAGCTATCTCACCAGATATTGTTATTTCACAGGCTTTTATATAGGTAGATCTTTCTGAGTGCTGTAACTCTGCATTTCTCAATGCTTATCTGGCAGGAAGATAGTGAGAAGGACAGCTGAGACTCATAGCACTGTCAGGCTTCCTGTGTGACCTTGAGTAAATCACTGAACTTCTGACTCCTCCTTGTTGAAACTGAGATAAAACATTTATTGCCTGACCCACATGTGTGAGGCCTGAGCTGTTATTCCTTGTATTTCACATTCTCACAAGGGTGGTGCTTTACAGGAACAAAACGTTGTTACCACTTCTGCATGACTGTTTACAAGATATAAAAAACTGAAAGGTAAGATTGGTGCAGCTAATATTTTTCTGAGACCTGAAGAGGTATCTTATAATGCACATATCTGGGTCTAACCATTTCTATTGTGTTAATTATTAAGGACTTCTTATTGGAAAAGATGTGAAATGAAAAGTAGATGTCTTGGAGCTGCCATGTGCAGTGGTGCAGAGCAGACAAGGATAGCCAGCCCATGAGCCTGCCTGCAGTCAGCTGTGCTTCAGAATCAGCATTGGCATTGCTCATGGCTGGTTTGGAGGGTTTTGCTTTAATAAAATGATGCTAAATGATCGCTTCAAGGGCCCAAAGTGGTATTTTTCTGTATGGGTAGGTTTGAGTTATCACTAATGTGATATCTCTTTGCACATCACAGATGTGCCTGTACAATATTCCTGACAGGCAAGACCTGTGCCATTGGTCTGTTATCTCCTGTCCTCCAAAATACCCCTTGTAGAAAGCCAGAGAAAAAAGATAACATGGTCAAATAGGTGCTAATTTTTTTCATAATTCAGATTTCTTAAAAATAGTTCTCTGACTAACAAGGTTTATTGCCTGGTAATACATGTGGAGTGAAGTACCCAAAAATACCCTTGAGGCAGAGGTCACTAACCTCTGTGTGCTGTTGGATGAGAGGTGAAGTTCCTCTGAAAACATCCCCTGGCACTTACTGTGGTAGAGGAAGGTGCTGGCAGAGGGTAAGAAGGTTCCCAAGATACAGGCTCTTCTGTCCACACCCATCTGTGCCATTGGTACCTGCTGCTTAATTGCATGTTTTTGTTGCAGCTCCAAAATGACTGAAAGAGAAATCAACACATCTTAGTCTTTACTGTGTCACTGCTTAATGACATTTTGAAAGAAAAACTGAGTTCTTTTAATGTGTGTTGGCAGTTTTTTGGAAACTCACAATCACAAAATCCTTTGATTCACCTGCATGCAGAGGAAATGAAATCATCACTCCTAGTTAGGAAAGGTTTCCTAAAAAATTGAAAAGTTCTGCATTTTCAGAGCCATGTAATTTTAAGTGTAAATTCTAGGGCAATAGACCTTTCTGTTCCCATACAAGGTCTTAGATTTTCACCAGTGCTCATTACCAGCCTTTCAGAAGCTCTGCCTAGCCATCATTGTTTGCCTTATAAATTCTTCAGCTAACACATTAAAGAAATAAGATTTACTAGATTTACTGCTAATATGTGAGTGCCTAGCTGGCAGCTATCTCACCAGATATTGTTATTTCACAGGCTTTTATATAGGTAGATCTTTCTGAGTGCTGTAACTCTGCATTTCTCAATGCTTATCTGGCAGGAAGATAGTGAGAAGGACAGCTGAGACTCATAGCACTGTCAGGCTTCCTGTGTGACCTTGAGTAAATCACTGAACTTCTGACTCCTCCTTGTTGAAACTGAGATAAAACATTTATTGCCTGACCCACATGTGTGAGGCCTGAGCTGTTATTCCTTGTATTTCACATTCTCACAAGGGTGGTGCTTTACAGGAACAAAACGTTGTTACCACTTCTGCATGACTGTTTACAAGATATAAAAAACTGAAAGGTAAGATTGGTGCAGCTAATATTTTTCTGAGACCTGAAGAGGTATCTTATAATGCACATATCTGGGTCTAACCATTTCTATTGTGTTAATTATTAAGGACTTCTTATTGGAAAAGATGTGAAATGCAAAGTAGATGTCTTGGAGCTGCCATGTGCAGTGGTGCAGAGCAGACAAGGATAGCCAGCCCATGAGCCTGCCTGCAGTCAGCTGTGCTTCAGAATCAGCATTGGCATTGCTCATGGCTGGTTTGGAGGGTTTTGCTTTAATAAAATGATGCTAAATGATCGCTTCAAGGGCCCAAAGTGGTATTTTTCTGTATGGGTAGGTTTGAGTTATCACTAATGTGATATCTCTTTGCACATCACAGATGTGCCTGTACAATATTCCCTGACAGGCAAGACCTGTGCCATTGGTCTGTTATCTCCTGTCCTCCAAAATACATTTCCCTTGTAGAAAGCCAGAGAGAAGAAAGAAAGCAGGGTAACATGGTCAAATAGGTGCTAATTTTTTTTCATAATTCAGATTTCTTAAAAATAGTTCTCTGACTAACAAGGTTTATTGCCTGGTAATACATGTGAGTGAAGTACCCACAAAATACCCTTGAGGCAGAGGTCACCAGGAGCTGTGTGCTGTTAGGATGAGAGGAGAAGTTCCTCTGGAAAACACCCCCTGGCACTTACTGTGGTAGAGGAAGGTGTTGGCCCCAAGCTGATCTTTGACTTACAAGCCATCAGTCCAGGATCAGATCTGTCCAAAAGCTCATAACCACAGATTGCTGTTTCATTACACAGAGATTTGGGGAATTTAGCTTTAACAAATATGCTAGTTTTTACTACCATGGGTGTATTTTGTGTGAGCCAAATTACAATAATCTACCTTCAACAAATAACCTATGTCTTCCTGCCACTTTAAATCCCTTGTCCCCAAAATAGGGTGGAAAAAGCAGTGAGATGAAAATTGCTGGTGTGCCAATTGAATCCAAAACACTTTGAAAGTGTATATGGAGCCACATCTCTGGATGGTGTAAATTAATGTAGCTCTTCTGAATTTTACAGAACTACCCAAGCAACACTGGCTAACAATTCAGACAGTTCTTAAGTTTTATGATTTTAATATTAGATCTGAGAAACAATGTCATAATGAGATTTTTTAAATTATTATTCTCTTTGTAGGAAATCAGAGATTCACCCCCAAACAGTGCTAATACTCTTGATACCTAAAATTTGCATTTTAATATTCTATTTCCAAAAATATAATTACAAAAGCATTGTTAAAAATTCAGCTTTGACCATTTAACTACTGCTGAATTAAATTTAGAACAATGAATGATTTGTAGAGGTGAATGTACCAGTGCACTTTTCCATTCTGGTGGTTTCACCAGTAAAAGATGCTCTGATAAATTTGGTGGAAAACCAGCACAACTTGTTCTGTTGGGGTGGATATTAGAGGAAACATTCATAGGGGAGTGTTGTTTCACAGCACTTTATTATGCTTTTTGCTTCAACTCTCACCTAATCTGCTGGTAAACACCCAGTGCAAAAATAGCTGCAGGAAGCCATGTGGAAATTATTTTGACTGAAACATTAGAAATAAAACCAGTACATCAGTTGGGATCAGAAAAGTAGTTTTTCAAATGGAAAAATAAAAGTTCCCTTTCAAGAAAGGTTTCCATAAAATTCCAGCCCTTGAGGTGTTTTTCTTTTCCCTAAGTACAGTACTACCTTCTAAGTTGTTGGTAGATCTGGGGCAATATGGATGAACATTCCCCTGAAACCACAGTCTTATCAGTAATTCCAAATATGTGGTGAAAAGGTTACACCAAAGTAAAAGCAGCACAGAGCACCAGCTCTTTGAGCACAGCAGATTGGATGAGTTCTGTTCTCAGTGTCCTGACACAAACTGAATTAAGGCACTGATGTGGTAGGGACATCTTTTCTTAAAAAATAAATAAATAGATTCGATTACTCAGAAGGAATAACAGACACTATGACTACTGTGTCAGTGCCATAAACTGGTTCCACTTTCAGAATTAAACTCAAAGCAGACCTGTCCAGTGTCACAGGCTGACTCACAGAAGCCGTGATTCAGAGTGCAGACAGAACAACAGCCATAAAACCCAGCTGGCTCTGGCCACAGGCACGTGTGGCACTGCTGCTCAGGTGGGTAACAGCAACTGCAGAGGTGCAGACAGCTCACGAGGAGCAGTTCAAATTTATTGCTTTGATTGCTGCAGGGCAGCAGAAGCTCTCCTAGCAGTAAAACCTTTGGATTCCCAGGTGTAGAACACAGGAATGCAGAAGTAAGCGGCACTGGGCTGAATTGGCTGGCAGTTTTATACTGCAGCTGACAATTACTTCCTAGTCATGTTTAGTTTGTCACAGTGTGCTAAGGTGGTTTTATTGGTAATTCAGTTTCCTAGTGGAGCTTCCTGTCAGAAGGATTGTTAAAGGCTGTCCCAGAACTTTGTGCTTCAGATCAAAACAAAGCAATGTATGTTCAACTTCCACCCCATTCCCAGTTCAGTCACAGCAAAACAGAATTCTGTGTTTTGGCACATCATTAAAAAGTCAAAGCTCTATTCCAAGGCCAGATCAAGAAAATGAGGTCAATCAGAGATCAAACTGGCCTCCTTGGAAAACAAGGTTCTGCCAAGAACAAGCTATCAATTTGGGATTAGCAAGCTTTCATTCTACACAGAATTTCATTTGCAGTTGTCCCTCTGTGCAATACAACAAAGTGGCACAGATGGTGCAGTCTTTGTGATCTTCTGTGTTTCTCATTTTCAGTGCTTGTAAATTCATTTCCCACAATCCTGGTGGTGCTGTGAGTTCACTGCTGCTCTGTGAAATGCACGGGACAGAGTGGGAATGAGGTTCCCTGCTGGGGAAGGGAGAGGCGGCTGATGGCACTGTGAGCCACAGCACTCATAAGGGAAGAAGAAAAGCTAACACAGAACATTTTGTAGAAGCTCTGAAATGTTCAAATCCTGCTTCTTGGGCTGGGAGCACAGAGGAAAACTGAAATGGCAGGGGATAAAGAAACCTGTCCTGTCCTTCTAAATGTGACAGACATTCTGTTTGTGTGGATGCATTAAGGAAAGATACATGATGACAGTGCATTCCAGTGAAAAGGAAGTTGGATCATTTGCATTCCTTCCTACTTGTACTCTCCTTTTTTCTCATTGCTTTCTTGCGTCATATGGAAGGGTTTTTCACCAACATTGCTTCATCTTTTGAGCAACCAGCTCTTTATCAGCTCATGAAATAAGGCTGGCCAAGCCCTTATCGACACCTTCCTTTCAGCTGTTATCACATACCATATCTTCATAGCTCAGCTGGATGTATTTCATTAAAGCAAATAGTAAATGACTCATTGATCCTACTTTCTGTGTTAGTGTTTTAGTCAAAGTATTTTCACCTTTTCTTCCTGTGCCAAAAAACAGGTATTCAGCATGTTCTGTATGTAAAAGGCAACAGGATTTCCATCTTTTTGAGTAGATGACTGGAACAGAAAAAAGCTTTAAAAATGCAAAGGAAAATAGGCTATATATTTTTTCCTAGCTTTGACACAGAATTAACCATCACAAGCAGAAAAGCAGCTCTGTGTGCACTCCTTTAGCAGTTCATCACCAGCAGCTGAAAATACTTGCTAGGGAGGCCAATAAATTTTGCATTTTTTTCCCTAATTTTTTTCCAATGTAAATACTGACTCCAACTCAAACCATTTTGAAAGTTTAAAATCTTTGTCATTCAGATCGTAGTTTTAGGTGATAATGGAATTATTCCAGTACAAAAGGCTTGGGTGAGAATAATTACCCATTGATGGTATTAAACACCAGTATTTACTGCTCTATTGCAAAATCATAATATAGAGTAGCCTTCTGAGTAGAACCCACAATGTAAAAGAATCTGAATAGTGCAATGCAAAACCCCAAGAAGAGAAGCCAGACACTTACAGGAACATCAGATTACTGCAGGTCTGTCTTCTAGAAACTGCTTTATGAATTCAGACAGGTGTCTGATTTGTTATCACACTCTGGGTTTGGGTGCTGCCTGCAGAAAGCCCAGCTTTCCCTTCCTCCTGACAATTGCAGAGTGCCCAGTGTGCAGATTTTAGTGTTTGTGTAGTCAGCAGTTTAATCAGCCTGAAATAACCCAGCTGCCTCTTCCACTTCTCACTTCATGGTGTTTGTAAACAAAAAGCAAGAAGCAGAAAATACATCTCAAATCAGATCTCAGCTCTCCTGTCTTTGGAGATACTGAATGAAGGTTCATGTACCCATCTACTTCTCTGTACTAAACAAGAGGGCTGGAAGTGTCCAAAAGCCATCACTGTTGGCCATTTGTGGGACTAGAGATTTTTTTCCCTATATTGGTTGGATTCCTTAACAGCACAATAAGGAGGGAAAATCTCTTTTCATTAATGCAGTCATTTTAGTATCAGTTTTAGTCATTATTCTATTTAGTATTTAATGTCTGGTTTGTTGATAACTTAAAGTCTGTTTTATTGCTATAGAGAGGAGTCTGAAGCAAGACCCCATGAAGTTTAAGAACTGATTTTGGGGAAAGTTTAGCCCTGCTGTGGCTTCCTGCTTTAGAGTGGACAGTGCTTTGAATGTTTTCAAGAACACATGGAGTTAGTAATGTAACTTGAATGAATTACAATACTGCAAAGTATTCTGAGGATCATTGGACACAAAGCTTTGTTCTGCTGAATGCTGGAGAGGTCCCAGCTGCAATACTGAATTCATTATAGATACCACTCTTCAGAAAGATCTAATACATGGGGAGAACCCAGAAAGAGCAACAGAAATCAGAGGGACTAGGAATAAAGATAGGAGAAGTAAGGGCTGGGTATTTCCAAAAATAAAGAAAGAAGATGGGAAAAGTTACTTTTTCCCCAGTTCTAAAGGTATCATATTCAAGGACAGGAATCAGGAATCAATTTTTAGCCAATTAGCAAGAGAAGGGCTGTCACTTTAACATGAAGTTGATTTAGGATTAAATAGTGGAAAGAAAAATTAAGAAGATAGAGAAGCTTTGGGGTGGGTTTAGTAGGCTGGAGAGGTCATCTCAGGGATGACCAGAAAGAGGTGACTGGCCTTGAAGGCCACTGGCTCAGGAAAAACACCCTCTGCACCAACAGCTGGATGTCTTTGGATACAGATGTGCACAGCCAAACATTTCTAAAAGAGAAGAAAGCACCACCACATCCATAAAGCATGGGTGGAAGTGTGCTTCTGTACTCTCACAGCTCTGGGATTGGCCGTGCTTACTGAAATGAGGGAGCCAGAGCTGATTCTGAGAGGTGCAGATCCTATCTCCAACTCTACCTGAAGTAGTAGTAAATTTGAGAACCTTCTCTGAAGCAGGAAAAAGAGGCTGCCTAGAGCTAAAATTAGAAACTAGGAAAAGGTCTTGATTCCCTTGCTTTTCTTTTCTTGTTGGCAAGGAAAAGTCTTTTCCATAAACTTTCAGAAAAGCCTTATATTCACCAAACTGAGATGTGTATATTGTTTTCAGAGCACATACTTTGTGGATTATATATTCCTAGCAGAATATCAGTTTTAGCTGACTGGTGGCACTAGAAATCCTCTGTGGATTAAGAAATAGAGTGCAGTAGCTAAGGCCAAGTGTGGTTCTCAACATTTTTTATCAGCAAGTAAACTTGACTTTAAAAAAAACTTTTCAGAATGAGGTTTTTTGTTGGTTTTTTCTTATTAGGTCACTCAAGTATTTTTAAAAACTAAAGGCTGAATTACAACATGCTGAACCTTTTCTGCAGTTGGAATTGAGTATTCCCATGGCTGGCTGTGCAAGAAAAAGGCCATGGACTTGAAGGGCATAGAAGATGGAACAATTTTGTTTTCCTTAATAGCTCTTCTCCCAGTCAGATTTGATACACACCATGTGTGTACATTCAACACATATATATGAGTCTGTCTGTACAGCTTTTCCAGTTCTGTCTTCTGTGCAGTATTAAGTATTCAATCAATCTGGGGACTTCAGTCTCAAAGACAATCAGCTGGCATTTTCTTTTTCTATATAATTTAAAGTTTATTGCTATATTTTTGCCTCTATAACCCTTGAGAGGAGGGACTTGGGGCACACATGCCACTGAGAACTCACTTCACATCTAACAGGATAAAATACATTTGGAAATTTAAGTGAGCAAAAGCCACTGTATAAACAGGGTAAGAATCAACATTTCCTCTCATAAATAAAATTGACTAGAAAATGGATTTTTCAAATCAGTTTTGTGGGTTTGTGGCAGTTACAAACAGGCAGTTTTAGTGCACATAATGAGTAGGGAAATGTAAGTGCTTGTGCAGTATGGAAATCTGCAGAGTCTCAAAGATAAGAGGACAATCAGAATGTTGGTACAAATTTTGTCTGGGTTCCTGTGGTTATCTGACAATGCTGTTTTCTGATCAACTACCATAAAAGATTAAATCTCACATTTATATTTCTTAACCACATAAGCATGTAAAATATAAAAAAAATTTATGTGTGTGTTACTGAAAGACAGGTTTATAACATAGCTGCAGAAGTTCTGAGAAGGGGAAAAATGAGAAACAGGAAGAAAAGTCACCTAATGCTTACATTTGGGGCTGGGATGAGATCTGGGTTTCTTGGTGGTGGTGGCTGTGTGTAACAAGTGCTGAGCTCAGTTATCTGGCTTTCCTTGGTTCCAGAGATGAGCTAAGGGAAGCTGTAGCTTCATCTGGAGATAAATGACTCCTCTGAGCTTTGCACTTAAAACCTGTTGGTGCATTATAGCAAGTGAATATTTAGACTCTGATCATGTAAAAGATCAAAACATACACCTAACCTTACATGCTGTGAATGATCTCTCTGAATTTAGTAGAACTAAGGTTAATATGCAAAGGTCAAGGCAGCTGAGTCTTTGTAATTTTAATCAGTTAATGCCTTAGAAACAGAGGCCCTAATAGGGCTTGTCCAGTGACTTTTGTCAGAGGTTGGAGCTGCCAGTTGTTATGGGAGTGTAAACAATTCATAAGGATAATTTCTATGATGATAATGTATATCAACAAGATACTTCTGGACATAAATACAGTATATATGGCAAAAAAACAAACCATATTTTGGATCTTGACAATTGGTTGAAAGCAATTAAGGTACCATGTTCTACTGATTGTCCATTCATCACCTGAGCCAAGTCTGCCTGGCAGCAGCCTGTGCCATGCACACATGCACCCCTCACTGCAGACACGCTTCTGCAGCTCATGGATTTCAGTTCCACTTACCATGGGCAAGGAGCAAACATCAGTCACCCAGCTGACAGGGCTTGACTTGTTATGCCATGCTAAGTTAGCCATGAGCAAGTGTTTGGTCAAATACTTTATGCTTTATTTTGGTCAAATACTTTATATTTCTTTGTATCCCCTATTGCTATTGATTTTCTTGTTTAAGCTTCACACAAAGCTGAGAGAATAAAATTGGAATAAAATGATACAGCTAAACAAGTAACTGTAAAAAAACTTTGCTGTGCATTTACCACGTATCAGCTGCTGTTCTGATTAAAAACCAGAATTGTATTTTCCATTGCATCATCTGTGCAGATGCCTGCATGTATTGCTCTGCAGTTGCTTACTAGCCATGAGAACTGTTTGGGTGCCTTAAGACAGTCTGCCAAGGTCAGTTCATTAAAAAAATGTTCATTGCTCTTGTTTAGGCCTAGACTGGAGATCCCATAGCAAAGTACATATTAAACAAATATATAGAATTTAGGAATTAAAGAATGATGTCTGTTGTGTTTGTTTTCCCCCAGATTTGTAAGAGCAAGGCTAAGGAGTCCCAGCAGTATTACCACAGCCTGTCCATCCGGCAGAGCCTGGCTATCAACTTCAACATCCAGCAGGACTGTGGCCATTTCCTGGCCGAGGTGCCCATGCGCCTCCTTCCCTGGGAGGATGACGATGCTCCGGACGTGGAAGAAGAGCGGGAAGAAGAGGAGAAAGAGCCTGAGCAGAATAACAAGGACACAGCCTGCAGCCCAGAGGCCTCGTGCAGGGACAGCCCCAGCAGGCAGGGCACCCTGAGCAAGCCCCGCAGCCGCGTGGTGGTGATCACACGCGAGGTGCCACAGCTCACCGTGGCCGACTTTGTGCGCGACTCCGCGGCCCGGCACAGCAAGAGCCCTGACCTGTACGAGAGACAGGTGTGCCTGCTGCTCCTGCAGCTGTGCCTGGGCCTCGAGCACCTGAAGCCCTACCACATCACCCACTGTGACCTGCGCCTGGAGAACCTGCTGCTGGTTCACTCCAGGCCGGGAGGCAGCCCCCTGAGCCCCGAGGCCACAGAGCCCAATCCCAACACTGCCTGCCCGGCCAGATTAATTGTGAGCAACTTCTCGCAGGCCAAGCAGAAGAGTCACATGGTGGATCCTGAGGTCCTGCGGGATCAGTCCCGCCTGGCTCCAGAAATCATCACTGCAACGCAGTACAAGAAGTGTGATGAGTTCCAGACTGGCATCCTCATCTATGAAATGCTGCACTTACCCAACCCCTTTGATGAGAATCCAGAGCTGAAAGAGAAGGAGTACACTTGTGCCGATCTCCCCAAGATTCCTTGCCGTTCCCTCTACTCTCAAGGGCTTCAACAGCTTGCCAGCTGCCTGCTGAATCCCAACCCTTCAGAGAGGATCTTGATATCAGAAGCCAAAGGAATCCTTCAGTGTCTGCTTTGGGGCCCACGTGAGGACTTGTTCCATGCTCTCAGTACATCTTCCAACCCCTCACGGAGAGATGCCATACTTCAGAACTGGCTTGATATAAAAAGGACGCTGCTGATGATCAAGTTTGCAGAGAAGTCCTTGGAGAGGGACTGTGGAATTATTCTGGAAGACTGGCTTTGTTGTCAATATCTGGCTTTTGCCACTACAGACTCACTTCATCGCATTGTGAGGCTCATGAAGCAGCACTAGTTGTAGAGCCTGTTGCTTTTCGTGAAGCATCCCCACCTCTGCCCCAGCCCTCACTCCAGCCTGCACTAGGGCTCACACTTTGTACAATTGTTACAAAACAGCCTAGACAACAAAGCCAGCAACTCTGAGCAAATAGGTTCTAATTGGAGAAATTGCATCCTGTACCAAGTATGACAGAAACTTTACTTTTTTGCCAGGCCTGCTAGGGATTGATCACATACACGACTGCATTTGGATCAGACAGTATGTAACTTGATTCATATCTGGCTGAAAAGGAGAGCAAGCTTTGATACCACTATTTCTACCACTACAGTAAACAAATTGCCCTCCTCTTCTGGGTAGTTTCTGTCATTTCCTACATAGCATTGATTAGTGAATAGCAGTGATCATAAGCAGAGATGGATTAGTGGTGAATGTGAGATGAATTATCCACCATGCCACAAAACATTCATTTGCTCTCACTCCACGTACCACACATTTCCTCTCAGCTTAGTCAGTCCCCCACAGCAGGCTGTGCTCCTCTTTCCTTTGGTCTCAACCAAACAGGTTCTGATCTTTCTCTTACACTTTACACCACCTGCACTTTCCTCCCCAGATGTGGTTTTCCCACTGAGCATAGCAAGTGTCAGTGAGCAGTAAGCACCTGTGTTCAGTCCTCTTCCCTCCTCCTCTGCCTCACTGCCTACCCATAGCCTTTCTAACCATGGATCCACAATTTCATCAATGCTGCCTTAATCATACCATTGCCCTTAGCTTGAGACCTGTACATTAAAAAGCAGCATATGCACACTTTATCTATCCTATTTCCTAGGCAACTTTCACCAGTCTGAACTGTTGATGTACTGTAGCCCTAACCACATTTATACAAGAACAATACAACACATGGTGGACCCTTGAAATTCCCCTTCCATGGCAAAAAGCACTAAAGCCTGACTTGTTATGGATGGGACATACATAACCTTCTCTGACAATCACTGCTATGAATCAGGGACGAAAAATAAAAGCCACCTCTTCTGTTTTGGTTTGGTCTGCTCTTGTCACTTATGCCATACTGCAAAGTGAGACTGAAATTGGCTCTGCAGGTTTGTTGGCAGGAGATAGAAATGTTTAGAGCTTGTCTGTGTGTAGCTAACAGGCAACATGGAGATACTTGTACTGGAGACACAGTTCTCTGAAGGGTAAGAACAAGGGTGCAAAAACACTGTTGTTTAATTATTGAGGGAGCTCTTAAGTTTGGCAGCCACAACCAACAGCATCATGCTCCACATTTCCTGCAGCAGTGCTTGGCTGCCCATCTCTTGCCTGATGTAACCAGTGTTTTCTAATGTTGCTATAGACAACACCCTAAAAATGGAATGTTGTCAGAAGAGCTCAAAGAGCATCACAGACAGAGTTTTGGACTAGAGCAGGAATTAGTGAGGATTGAAGAGTCAGAATTTTTAAAACCTCAACTTGAAGGAGCTTTTTCACTTTTCAAGGCCACTGCTGACTTCCTTCTGTGCCCCAAGAGCCGTTTCCCATGGAACCTCTGTACAGACAATATCTTTGCTCAGTATTGGTAGGCTAGGAGTTGTTTGCCAAGTTGCTCTGAAGAATGGATCTGGATGCAGAGGGAAAAGCAATCCTGAATATTCTGACCCGGGTGATGGAAAGCAGACAGCCGTAGTTATGAGCCTGTGCTTCTCTCCTATGGATCTATGTGCAATTCTTGTATTATTTTTTAAAGCTGTACATTACAGTGTTCACTTTACACACCAGCCTTTACCTGATGCTAGATCTGCAGCCCCTTCCTTTACTTTGCTGGCACATAAATGCACAGATATCCATGTGTTCTTTTTATGGATTGATGTTCCATTGTAATTGTTAAAACTGTGAGGAATCAATTTCACTTCAGCCTTGAAACAAATAGCCACTTTATACAACATATGCATTCTTGGACCACATGCATGGAAACTGAACAAACAGTCTGCAGGCTTAAAGTCAGCGAGAGTAGCTCTGGATGCACGGCGTTCATCGAGGGCTGACATGTCTGTGATTCTTCTCTGGCACCTCTCAGAGCTCAGCTCAATGGCCTGTGGAAGTCTACATTGATTGTGCCCTAGTATAGACTGTCTTCGTTACCTTTCTAAAGATTTTTTTGAAACTTCTGATTGTTCTTTTGTTTGATTCACCTGTATCAGTGAAGGATCAGGCAAGGATGAGGATAATATATTTTAATGTGATATGTATGTTTTTCTTTCTCTTTTTGGCAAGAAGGTTAGGATGGTGGCATTGATGCAGAAAAACAGGACAGTGCATTAAAAGCCCAAGTGCAATGTGTGTAGTTGAAGTACTTCCTCTACATCAGGAAAGAAAGTTTCTGCACTACTGCTGAGCAGCTTGTAGAAGAACCTTTACAAAGAATCTCCTGTTCAGTGCAGCCCTGCTTTATCTGGACACAGGAGGGCAATGCTCCCATAGTTCACATCCACCGAGCATGGCAAGTCACTTGTGTACTACCTACTAGCTATTAGTGCCAGTGTGCTGAGCTGCCAGTGGGGCTTCTTGTTCTCTGTGGTCTGGTTTTGTGTCTGTTCTGTGGTGTGTGTGTGCACCTGACTTCCCAGCTAGCTCACATAGGCATAGGAGTAACTCTTGGACCACTTGGCATTGCAGTGGGGCAGTCCCTGGATCCTCTGGGTGTTGCCATGTTTAGGGACACGTGTTCCCACTGTCACTGTGATATCAACACGCTCATTCAGAGTTGGATTTTGAATGTTGTACAAGCGTCGGTATTAATGCAGCTGGTCCAAGGCCTTTGTATCTCTAGCTATCTAACTTCAGTTTGTATCTTTTGTGATGCACCAATACTCATTTTAGCTCTGCAGTATAACCAAGCATGGATAGATGTTCACTACCAACCTCTTTCTTGTGCAGCACTGGGTAAACTTTAGCAATTTGTAATGTTGTGTGGTTTTTTTCTTTAAAAAAAAAAGAATGGCCAATGTAATCGAACCTGATCTGGCCTGAGTTCTTCCCTGAGGAGCTTGAGGCTGACTTTGCAGATCTGCCCATAACTGATGATTGCAACTGTGTTTGTGGTGGTTCTCCATCCTGGCACCAGATTGTGCCACATAAATACACAAGAATGTATGCATTAAACTGATTGTAAACAAATCCTAAGAATGCTACAGCATAATTGCTAAGCAAAAGGAAAAAAACCCGCTCTGTTTGTAACAGGATCCTGTGTATGGCAGGAACAAAACCCCTGGCTGTGCATGTTACAACGTACTTGAATATGTGCACAGATCTTGAATTTTTTTTTTAGCAATGTCGCACTTTCAGTTGAGCTCAAGAAATAGGAAGAGCTGCAAATCTAAGATAACAGTATTGACTGTAAATATATATTTTTCTATTAATAAAAGCTGTCATTCAAATATTTTTAACATGAACTCTAAAGATTTTTCCAGTGAAAACTAATTTCTGGAAAAATCAAATGCTTGTTTGAAGAATTTTGATGAGTGGTTTCTGATCCTTTTAGAGCCATTAAAACCCTCTCTAATATTCCAGAGAGAGCACAGTGATTGGATTCACAATATTTAGTGCCTTGTCAAAAACCTGAAATGTAGCTGGTCAGTGGGTAGAAATCTTACTCTTTTCATAACAGCCCTAGAAATAATACTGCCCATGTAAAGATGCAAAAGACTTACAAAATTTTAAATGCTGTACTTTGTATGATACTGGGTTAATGTATTCCATAAGATTTGTGTGAACGGGTTCCTTTCAGTTGCTTGTAGTACAGCATAAACCTGAAGTAACAAAACTGTGGAGTTTCCCATTTGGGATCTGGAGCAGGGAGAATACCAGTGGATACCAAGGCAGTTGTTGCAGCCTGACCAGGAGAAGCCTCTTGCTCTGACAATCTCTGCAGACACTCGGTGCTGTGCTGGCCAGGGGGGCTGGCTGGGAGCAGCGGGGAAGGGGGAACGTGCTGCTCCTGCTGCACAGCACCCCTGGGCTCTGGTGGGAAATGCAAACCTCTGTTCCAACAGGAGTGCTACAGGAGCTGCTCCTGAGGTGATATGGAAAGTGGGTTCGTTTTGTATTTCTTAAATGAGAATTTCTTCTTACTAATTGTCTGTCATATCTCAGATCTGATCCAGTCAATATGCATAACCAGGTCACCATAAAGAGACTCTACTGGTAAAAGCTTGCCTATAAATTTGTAGGAATGAGGGAATCCAGAATTTTTTTCTGGAGCCCCTGGAACATCCAAATAGAGAAGCCTGGTCTCACTTCAGTGTTCAGACTGATGAAATCAGAAACTCCAGCCAGGATACCATGTTGCTGCCCCACAGAGAAGAGTGCAGGTAGCATTTACAAAAATGTTCCACCTTAAATCTTTTATGCTCCACACATCCTACCCACAAAGTATGAATGGATCATCTTGATGTGTTAATACAAGAGAATTCCTACATGTTATAGAGAAAAATATATTATTTAAATAAAATATGTGTGTTAGGGTCCAACTACCTGCAGAATTCATTTAGTAGCTTCATACTGTAGGTCCTTAATTTTAATGTGTATTTGCTGCTGAAATAAAATGTATCTGGTTCTGAATTCTTGTGCTGAGATTCCCATCTAAATTAATTTCTCTTTTTTGTAATAACAAATCCTTATGTAAATATAAAATAAATGATTCTGTTTTTATTTAAATCAATTTTAAGTTTTCTGAGGGATACAGTTGAAACTGAGTCAGACCTTTTAATGCACTTTCTTTTCCCCCTTTCTCTAAATTGATTGTTTCTCAGTACAAACAGGAATTTACTGCATGACTAGACCATCAGTTTTACTCTGATTTTGCAGAGGTGGTGCTGGGGTTCTGCTAAAACTCCTGTTAGACCTGGAGCCCAATCAGAGCCAGCACAAAGATGTGATTGTGATTCAGTTATGCAGTAAGATAACATCAAAGAAGTACAGAACAGAATTTTAAATACCTCTATAAAAATACACCTGTGGAAATATTCTCTAAACAGTCATGTGGATTACAAAGACTCCAAGCAAAGAATTCACAAAAAAATACTTTTCAAAACACTGGGGAGAAATTTCATAAGGGCACCCTCAACTCCAAAAGAAGGAGCAAGTCTTTTTCCCTGCTGTGTTGCAGAGAATTTCTGGTAGACATTTGTATGGATTTTCTTACTCACCTGGATGCAGTGTTAGAAGGATGGTGATTTTGAGTAGGTGTAGAATGTAATTTAAATAATTTCCTGTAAGTCTCCTTGCATTGGTGCTCCACTCAGAATTTACCTGGAAACCACAGAATGCTTTCAGATCAAGCAGAGTTGCCAGTGAGAAATTAAATACTCAGCTTACCTGTACATAAGCATTTTACCACTCTACAGAATTTGAGAATTTGGTTTTTACTTCACACTATACAGATTTTTTTTTCCATAAATTTAAGGGGAAGATTTCAGGGATTTAGAAGAGGTTGGACCTTTTTTTAATATGGAAGAAATATTTGTTCATACATATATATACATACATATATATATATATGAGTGCATGTGGGCATGTTTTAATATATATGTATGTATATGATTTTTTTATCCCAAAAGTATTCTTTGCCCCTTTTTGCTTGAAAAAAAATATATATATTATATATTGTATATATAATATATATTTTAAGAGTGTGTAAATTTTAATATAGTAATTTCATAAATAACACCTCTTCAAAAACTACTCAAAACTTCTGTTTCCTTGTCCCTTGGATTGTTGGTATTAGAAAGTTTTGCAGTTGAAATCCTTGGGTTTTTTTCTTTTAAAACTTAATTATGCTGAGCATTGAAGAATATGTTCTTGTTTTTAGTAAAAGGGGGAAATTTATTTTTAAATTGGGGATTCCAAAATCAGCAAACTTTTATAAATGGGATTTCTTTAAATGCCTTGAATAAGGGAATTTCTTTTAATTTCTTTTTTCAGTTCCATTCTTGTGGGTAATTTGTATTTGGAATTCCTGGTTGCATTGCTTTATCTGGTGCTTCATATTGATATTTACACATTTTTATATAAATAAGTATATAAACTTCAAGCCTTCCTTTGTGATCAGGGGCAGTTACACTCTGGTTTGCTGTGGTACTTTGCTGTGTACTCCGTGGCATTCATGTTACTGTGTAAATAAACTAGTTTTATTACACTCCAAATCAAACTTGCAGTTGCCTGATTTTCCCCTTTCCTAGGTGATGAGACAAAACTGTGTATTTCTGAGGCAAATGCACGTGGCCAGTGCAGCTGAGGGTTTTACCCACGAGCAGCTGGGGCAGCAGCAGTGCAGGTGTGGCAGGTGCCCACCTGGGCGAGGCCACAATCCCAGCTGCAGGCGCTGCCAGTGCTCGGACACTGCCCCAGCTCCCACCTCTGGCATTGCCCCAGAAGCCTCACCATGGCTGGCACCATTTCAGCTCCATCTGGCAAAGTGGCAGCAACAGCCCAAAAATAAACTGGCCACCAGTGGCTGCTGTTGATTGAGCCAGTGTCTTGTAAGGCCTGCTTGGAGAGAAGTGACTTGGCACGTTAATGATAACGGCCACGCTGGGGACAACCCTTGGCATGTGAGGAGCTGAGACAAAGTTAGAGATTTCCCTAGAGTGGACAGGGTTTAAATGACCTGCTGTGAAGGAATAAAATTGCTCTTAAGTCAGATTTTTACATGCAGGGACAAAGCAGGAGGATGCCTCCAAGGCTGTCTGCGGTAGAATTCATTGTGTCTGATCCGTTACCTTGAAGCATCCGACCTGATGGAGGGTCTGTGGGAAACAGATGGGATAATGTGCATCTTCTGCAGTGTGCAGACACACTTCAGTGGCACTGAGATCAAACAGCTCAATTTTGTACCCACATTTGACAGGCAGCAATGGTAGCTGCAGATGCTGATTTATTAGCATAGAACAGATGACACCATAGACGTCAGAGCAGCGCCGTGCCTCTGCATGACAATCACACTGCTCACAAATACTCTTGAAAGAAAAATAAAAACAACCTAAAAAACCAGCCTGCAGGCTCCATTCTTCCCACAGTCACAGTGGCTTTGCACAGGTATGTCATCATTTCAATGATCAGAATTAGTTGAAGTGTAACTACCTGCCCTTCACATTTATTCCTTAGACACTGTATGAAAGCCTTTCAAAAACAGTTTAAGCCATTGTCCTCATCCTTTTGAAAGTACAAAGCTAGCTGACTCCAAAGGTGTCACACATAAATACACAGCACATTTCACAGCCTGACAGATACTTTGGCTTTGCCAGAGTAATCCCTGCTCACTTCAACAAAGTGCCATGGACTTCAGCTAAACAATTCGATTATGCCACTTATGTCAGTGGCAATCATCACTCTGCAGGGAAAAGATATACAAAAATAGACTGAACCCTTGTCAAGACATGATAATTACACTGGTTTAACTAAAATCTGTTTGAAATTAATTTAGTTCTGTTAGTGCAAACTCTCTTGTGGGTGTCCTTAAGCAGTCGCAGTCTGGTGTTCTCGTTTCAGCTTGTGCCAGACACGAACACAAGAGGAACAGATGCCTGGTTTCAGCTGATGCAAAAATGTCTGTATCAGGTTCTTCACCAACTCAGAAACTCGCCCAATAGTAGAGCTATGTTCTACATGATAAACCTTCCTTTTGTAGAAAGCCTCCCTGCATCACTGGAGCTCTGCAGGCTGCTGCTTTTGCCCCAGTTAATGAGCTTCTGTGGTGCCGCACAGGAATCACAGCATCCTCCTCGCCCAGAGGTGCTTTTAACCAGGCCTGGTGGAGGCAGTTCCCAAGGCAAACTGCTCTGCAGAGAGAGGCTGGAGTTTCAGCCTTCAAATCTGCTGCACTTGGTGCTGCTGCTGTCTCAGGAGGCACCACTAGAGTCTGGTGGTTAGCACACCCCCAAGGAAGATGGGGGCAGGCTCCTTGCCATCAGTTCAGGGCTTCCAGATGAGCAGAAAGTCATTGTCTGGAAAACAGACACCAGGGGAGTCACTGGGAGAGAAGCTCAGAGGCTCTGAAGCAGATTTGCTTGTAAAATCAGAGAAGTCAGAGTAATAGCTACTAAAGGTGTATTTTCTATTACATCTCCTGTTCTCATCCTTTGTTTTGTTGTCATTAGAGTGTTCATTTTGTTCCATTGCAGCTGGCAGACTCAGAACATGCACAGAAGGAAGCACTGGAAGTGACAGTAATTTAAGGTAAAATCACAAAACTCTATTTCTTATCCTCTGAAAAGAGAAGGATCAGGAATGGGGAGGTTTCTTGCTCAGGTAATTATCTGTGTGCTCTACCAAGAGATCCAAGGAAAGCTCATTCTCCAGCTGTTTCCTGGTGTTTTACAGGAGCTGGGAGGAGCCCATGCTCCCCTGCACAGCCCAGTGAGACAGGACAGCCCCAGGGACAGAACTGGGGTGCAGTGGGGTTGGGGGGCACTCACAGATCTCATGTCAGATGCCAGGTTTTGCCTGACTTCACTGGAGTCTTAATGGTCCAGATAAACTGCAGAGAATAGCAGATTACCCTTAAAAACCATGAAATCCCTGCAGTGTATCTACAAGAAGCAAGCTATTAGCTTTGCACCTCTCCAAAGTGCAGAAGGACATAAATGTTCTTGTAAAGAAAATGAAGAATTAAATCAAGGTAATAAAATTCTCCTGGTTCCTACATGGGCACTAAATTTGAATCAAGTTAGTGTTGGAAATGGGCCAGAGGTCTGCCCATGTACAGCCACCACTGCAACCATCAAAAGAAAAGGAACTTCCCATAACCTGTGATCCAGTCATGCAGCTTCTCTTGGCCAGGGAATAGTCTCCTTTGAAACTTCTTTCCATTTTCATTACTGGAAAAAAAAGTTTAATATGCTCTGCTACATTAGTCCTTCATCTTATGTATTTGTGTTTGTACAGGAGTAATTGCTAAAGCTGCAATCACAGGACACCAGGGTGTGCTTCAGCTTCAAACAAGACACAACAGGAAGTCACGAGAGGTTGTCAGATACTACATGACAAATGTTTAATGGCATTGGTTACAAATGTTAAAATACCATCCGAACTCAGAGCTTCACCATCCCTGGCCCTTTAGCAGCAGCAAACTGTTCAAATCATGTCCCTGTGGCACGAAGCATTTCTCCCTGTACCTTGGAGCCTCAACATCTCCTTCCACAGGAACTGCAGCACACAGTCCTGATCTCTTCCTTGCTGTGAGACCTTTTTTGTTGTAGGTTTTAGAGGTGTTTTGGCTCAGACTGAGGGCTAGGAGTAAGGGTGTCAGTATTCTGTAGAAATGGCAGAATGCATTTCATCCATCAGTACCCTATTTGCTTGTGCTGGGCAGACATGTCCATGCCTAGAGTCTTGAAAATTCTGGATGTTCACATAAAAATATTTTGGTTTTTTTTTACTAGGAATTAGTCTGTGTTCATCCAACTCAACATTCCCTTTGGTGGTTTTGTCTGGTTTTTTTCAAATAATTCAAATCCATCTGGAGTCTTTTACAATTTTCTGCAAATTATGCTAATCTTGAACAGATTTCACTTTGTGATTAATTACTTCTTCCTGCAAATCAGCAACTGGAAACACTGAGCTAAGACTAGTTCTTAGGCACAGTTGTCTGTCTTCCCTAAAGAATTTGTACTTGTTGCATTGGTTTTGTTCTGCCACAATTAAGAGGGGTTCCTTTTTCTTCGCTCACCAAAAGTATAATAAAAATACAGTGTGAGTTTTGTGTTGATCCTAAATCACTTTACAAGAACAGATTAATTGCTATGCTACAGATCCAGGAACTGATGGACAGCATGGCAAAGGTGGGTATAAAAAAGACTCAGCAAGCCATTGGGGGCAATTGAATGCAGGAATCCAGGGCCTGTTCAACTAAACCATCTCCTACAGTATTTCTGTTTGCATTCTATTCACCACTGACTCACAACTATCCATCATGACTTGACAGCCTCCTTCAATTAAATCTATTGCAGAATGATTTTTATACACTTGGCAATTTGTTTTGTTGATTTTAATAACGGTTGCCCAAACACAAAAGTAACAAGATTACAGTCCCAAAAGAAAGGGATTCAAAGCTACAATTCTGGAGTACCAGGTGAAACTGCTCTACCATTTCAGCTCCAGTATACATCTAGACTGAGACTAGTGTCCTCTGTCACTTCAGCATCCTCTTCTGCCTCCCAGGGAGGTGTCAATGCCTCTGGTTTGCAGACACAACTCTGCTTTGGAGCAGCTTTCCCACTTGAACCAGCCTAATTCCCAGGTACTGCTGAGCAGCCTTCCTTACAAAGAGGACATTGGGAATGAGCCTCATTAACACAAATTGGAGTCCGGTGGTCAACTGCCTTGCACCTCTCAGAAATGGAGTACCAGGCACTGCATTTCTTAACTCCCAAACCTGCTGTGGCACTATGCTGATGACTTCACGCAGTCTCTACTGGAAGCTTCAAAGGCCCTTGTGTGATGAGCACATCCAGTTGTTATCACCCCCAGAGGTCCCTTCTGAGATGGCATGGCACCTTCCATCACCACAGCAGTGTAAAATACACTGAACAGAGCCCCAGTGAAGTTGGGAACTTGGGCAGAGAGTTACAGCACATTGAAAATGTCAGTTCACCATGTAAACCTCCCTTTTGCTATTGGGTAACTTGCAAACAGCAAACTGTCAAGGCTCTTTTTTCTGCTGTAGCCAAAATGTGTCTCTGTAACAGCTTGGGATCCCCAGTGCTGTGCTGGGTGCCCTTCCAACACTGCTGCACTGGAAAAATGCCATCTGCTGAGCAGCACACCACGGGCCCCATCCAGGCATCAGGAGCTGGGAGAGGGGGAGGCAGGTGGGAAATAACAGTGCAAGGCTCCTTTAGAACTAGAATAGGCTTGCTAGAAGGGCTGTCATTACAGCACTACTGCCAATTTAACAGGCAAAGATAGTGGACAACAAACTACCTGCTTCAGATGCAGACCCAAGGTGGGGTTTGTTAGAAAATGAGAGCGGCAGCACTGTCCCCTCAAAGGGAGTCCCTGTCTGTGGTGGTGTTCACAGGAGTCCCAGGATGAGGGAAGGGACGAGGATCTGACTCCATGTTTAGAAGGCTGATTTATTATTTGATGATATATATTATATTAAAACTATACTAAAAGGAGAGAAGAAAGGATTTCATCAGAAGGCTAGCAAGCAAAAGAGAAAGAAAGAATGATAATAAATGATAATAAAATCCTGTGACTGACCAGAGTCTGAGACAGCCAGACTGTGATTGGCCATTAATTAGAAACAGCCATATGGACCAATCACCAATGCACCTGTTGCATTCCACAGCAGCAGATAATCAATATTTACATTTTGTTCCTGAGGCCTCTCAGCTTCTCAGGAGAAAAAATCCTAAGGAAAGGATTTTTCATAAAATGTGTCTGTGACACCTGTCAGCATCTGCCAAGCACTGCCAGCCCTGGCAGTCTCAGTCTCCAGAGAACTGGGGACCTTGTGACAATCACAGAACTGGCCAGGGGGCCTGACTTCCCCACCAGCTGCTATGAAGCAACTGCAGAGCTGCTCCACTCTGCTCTGTGTACAACCTGCACTGAGCTGTGTATCACAAGTTTTCTTGGCAGACAACATCAGCTTTCCCAACATCTTTCCCATAAAAAGGCTACTGGGCAGGTAAATGGTGTCTGCCTACACTGAGAGAGGGTTGCAAATGGTGTAGCCAGAGCTCAGTGGAGCTGTGCCTGCCTAATAACTCTAAGCATCTAACCTCCAAATCCCATTAGTAAGTTTAAATAAGTCTCAGGGGAAAAGATGTCAGATTTACCATAGACCTGACTCTGGAGCAGTCTCCCTGCAGGGCTGAGCCTGTCACCAATGGCTGACACCATTGGCTGTGCATCTTACAGGCTTGTACCAATAACAATCACCAGCAAAAATAACTTTCCCATAATAGTTTCTTTAATGTTGCATGCCTTTGTAAGGCTCTCTTCTCTTATCCCTCTTCCTATTTTTATTTTTTTCTCCTTTGATTGTTTTCCAAATTTTCCCTGTTAGTTATTAAGTAAATGCCAACTCACTGTGTAGTTAGTAATCAGATTATCTGCTAATACCTGCCTAAAGCAGTCACCATTGATTAAAATAAAGAGTGGTCATTTTGTTATTTTTAATACAAATTATTTAGGTCCTGAGGCCAAGATTGAATTAAAGGAGAGATCAAATTAATGAGGGATTGAACTAAATTAGAAACATCTGATTGCAATATTTCCTATATCTCCAAACTGCCAGAAGAAGACAGTAGTATGGCTGTGAATTTATGTTATTCCATGAAAAAGCATCAACAGCTTGTTTTAACTGCATCTAAGTGTGCCTTATCTGGGTAAGCTAGGTAAGTGCTCAAAATCCACAGCAATTTTCAAAGAGGATATGATGCAAAAGATTTAATCAGAACATGAGCCACAAAATCTCTGCTAATTTCTTGTTTCACACAATGTAGGCCATATTTCCAGGCACTCTGTTCACCCACTGCCTCCCACACAGACATGGGTGCACGCAGCCTCTGAAAGCAAAGCTCTGGGCCACCCTTTGGATGCAGACAAATTTAATACTTTCTTTCAGTTATTAAGATTGCTTTTGAATAATTTTCTCTTTTCCACCCTCCCCAAAGTGTCTTAATGAGGGATATGATGTGAAAACACTTCTCTAGCTTCTAATTTGGACATATTTATTAGTTCTAAATAGCACAGGAATGAAGATTTCAAGCTTGCTCTCTACAGGGAGCAATCAGTGGGCTCAGGACATTGTCTGAACTGAACTGAGCTCCTCAGTTTTAAAAGTGGTCTTTCTAATCCTGCTTCTTATCCTACTAATCATCAACAATCCCATTGCTATTCCTGCCCTGAGTCTGACTTCATCACAGCAGTTCTTGTGTTGCCCTGCATGTCAGTCACTTCAGTGAGACTCTGAACTGCTTGTGAGAAATGCTTTAAGTGGCTTGATTGATTGTTTATCTCCCAATCATAAATGCTAATTACAGAGCTGAGAAGATTGCTTTGTCTTTATTGCCATACTTCCACATAGAAATATAGAAAATTAAATTTTTTATGATTTCAGTGAGTTCCCTTTATACTTTGATCCAGTGAGTGCAGAGCACAGATTATTCCTTCCAAAGTGAGAGACTGCTTTATAGAAGCAGTAAGCCAATCAAGAGAAAAATCTTGGCAGATTTTGGAAGTTGTGACCTAATTCTATCCTTCACTGCATTTCCTCTTCTCTCCAAAACATCCAAAGTTCAAAACAGCTATCCTTATAGGAACAATTCTTCTCTCTACTGAAATTGGTCACTTACAGAATAAAGGCCATAACTGCACATAACCCTGTCAAACACAGTCCAGAGTGCTCCCCCGATGCATGGCTGGGCTCTGGGATGCTCCACATCTCTGGAAAAGGCCTTCCTTGTGGGAAATGCAGCTGGGTTTTACATCCAAGGCAGAATGACTTTTCCCTGCTGATTTTAAGAATCAATTGCAATTACAGTCAGAACAAATGCCCAAGTTATTGTGCAACTCCCCAGATCCCAGAGTCAGAGAACACCCCTGCCTATGGCAGATCCCTGCACAGGGAGGTTCCATTTGGGATGGAGATGTGCATTTTGCAAAGGTGCATCTTTTGCTCTGTGGAGCTCTGAGTGTAATTTAAGAAAGCTCCACTGCAGGCCCCAGAGCTGGGCTGGCTCAGGACAGCTGAGCCCTGCTGGTAGCATGGAAAGGAGCAGCTGTAACATGTTCTTCCACGGGTGCTGTTTATCAAATGGTGAAACAGCATGACCATGAGCCTCAGGATATCTAAACTGTTTGGTGACAGCTATAAAGATTCAGAAGTTAGAAGCTCTTCATAAAAAGGCAGCAGATCCCTGGCAAAGGTCCCATGTGGTGGGACCCACAGTTGGAGGCAGCAAGGGTCAGTGGCTGGACACTCTGCAGCCATTTGCCTCATAAATCCACACAAATCCAGCATGGTCAGGACTGGCTTTATTAGTGTGCTTCAGAGGGACTGTTTTACAGTTGGAAATTTCCAAATCCAATCTTTTGCTTCTCTTTTCACTCTGTTTTATTGTTGGGGCATTTTTAACCTAACTGAATCAATAACAGTAGTGTAGCATGTTCTCCCTATTGCTTATACATAAATATAATTTAAAGGCCTAAACTAATAGATGCCTTTCACTATAGAGAAATTCCCAAGGGATTAAACCAACAAAAAATTAAGATTAAAATATGAGCTTTCAAATGATGAAATATGTATATCTTCAGTGGTTTACAGAGCTACTGGCTTCTTTATTTACAATAGGGTTTACCCTTATCATATTAAATCTCAGTATAAGGCTATATTTTAACATTCAGCAAGTCCAGTACCCTTCCAAAATATCCTCACAGCCTCCTTGCAGGTTACACAGTCATGCAAGTTCATCAGAAAGCAAAGGTGTTTGGAAGGAGATTTGAAGCAATGCAGGATCAAATGTGTGATCTCTGACCCTCAACCCTCCCTTCCTGCTCAAACACAGACATCTGTCTGCTCCAGAAGAACAGGGCATCACCTAAACTGCTGGCACTTCTCTCTTTCTCACATACAACACTGACTGATTTTGTAACCAGTCCACTGTGCTAAATTATAAGAAATTGTTCTCTAAGGAATTAAGAAAGTTGCCACATGAAAAAAAAAAAAAGAGCCTTAGTAGCACATTTCATTCCTGCAGTATTTGTGTGGTTACTGCTGGAGGAAGCCTTCATATGCTGTAGCCAGTCTCAGACACATGATCCCTTTGCTGAGTTCATGGGCTATTCCACTGAAAAAAGGAGATATGTTTTTTCAGTGGTGATTCAGAGATCCACAGATGCTGAGGTGATTGCCTGAGATATGTGGGATACAGAGGATTATGTGTTGGAAAACATGATATTCAAGACAATTACCTTGAGTTTAAGATTAAACTGTACTGAAACTTATAGTACTATGGTATAATGCAGTGGAGAATTAAGCTTCAAATCTTTTAACTTGCTCTATGTTTACAGGAAAACTAAAACCTCTTGAAGTCCAACTGTTTTTGTAACAAGACTGCTCAAAATCCGTGTATCCACAAATAGTTAAGGCACCCAAGAATGATGCTTTAAACTGGGTCATCCATGTTAAAAATAGGTTAGAAACTGTTGTAAAATAGTTGATAATTGTTAAACATGTACTGTTAGTTTGGTTGTTATATTGTAAAAGGGGTTAAAAGGGTAGTTATAAGAAATACGGTACTCAGTAAAGTGCACCACCCCCCAGCGAAACAAGCCAGCCTGGACAGAACTGCAAGGGGCCAATCAAGTGCCTTAAACCTTCATGCAAATGAAGAATCCAAAAAGAAACCAATCCAAAGGGACAAAAAACAAGATAAAAAGGGGCTTTTGACCCACTGAACCCCTACTGCTCCACCTGGAACATCGGGGCCATCGCTGCTGAGCAGCCCCAGCGCTGCAGCATCCTCGAGGGAGCACTCCTGCTCAGGCCCCCCTGCTTTAGGCCTTTCTTTTATTATAATAAATGCTGAAATCACTTTAGTACCGGGAGCCTGCTCTCGTTTTTAACAATTCAGTTCATTGGTTTTGTGGAAATAAACAGCAACAACCACCACCCTCCACCACCCCCAGCCATCCAGCCAGGCAGGCAGGTTCTGCTGGGTTTGTTCTGTGTCAGTGACTGTGGTGCTCCCAGGACAGCTGTGACAGACAGGACAGACCTGGACAGTGGCTGCAGCAGTGAGAGGCACAGAGTGAGTGAGTGGATGTCTCAGGCAGGCAGGAAGAGGGGCACCAAGAGAGGCTGGCTGCCAGGCAGTCACCTCTGTGCTGGCTGCCTGCTGCCAAGCCTGGCGCTGGAACAGTGAGCCCTGTCCCCAGAGCAGAAGGAAAGCCCGAGCACCAGCACCCCAACCCTCCTGCTCCCTGCACAAACAGCAGCAATGTCCTAGGGTGATGTTATGATGCTTGTATCCCCAGTTGTGTGTTCTGTTTATGCTGGGTATTATGTTCTGTGCCTTCAAGACTGGCTCTGAAGAGCAAAGTTTTGGTTTGGTTTGGTTTGTTATCAGCCTGCTCCCCCATGGCTGGTGGGACACAGAGACGG
Organism: Emberiza elegans; assembly: GCA_024865655.1. Taxonomy (NCBI): domain Eukaryota; kingdom Metazoa; phylum Chordata; class Aves; order Passeriformes; family Fringillidae; genus Emberiza; species Emberiza elegans. The sequence goes on from JALJVW010002397.1 coordinate 4,309,856, forward strand.
GGCAGTGCAGCTTTTGCTTTTTGCTTTGTTCTTGCTCTTGCTTCTGATTTGCTCCTGCTTTGCTCTTGCTTTTTGCTTCTGCTCATTAGTTAGTTTAGCTAGGCAGTCTGAATTTTCCCTGGACTGTTTTTCTTTCCCTTTTCTTGGAATTATTTGAACCTGCTCTGGACTGGGACCTGGGAACACCGAGAGTTTGCACCTTGTGGCTGCAGTAGCCATCCCCACTGCCAGAGGGACTGATAACAGAGTGACCACCCCCAGGAGAAACTTTCTGAATTTGTCATCTTTTTCAGAGCAGTGAAAGAGTTTTGTCATTTTGTGTTCTGGGGGTGCTGTGCTGTTAAATAAACAGGTTCCTTCCACTTCTCTCCAAGGAATCCTTCCCAAACCTGTTAGGGGGAAGGGGCTGTGTGGGTTCGCTTTCTGGAGGGGCCCCCTTTGGAGGTTTTCTCCCAAATTTGCCCTAAATCAGGACAGGCAACAGCAGCCCAAGCCCGGGCACAGGCATGAAAGCACATTTGTGAGGGAGTTGTATCTGGCAGGGAGGACATCAGGAGCAGCTCTGCTGGGGGATGTCGGCTGCCCCCCTGTCGGCGATGTGGCACGGTGTGTAAATCCCTGCCTTGGGATCCTGCTGTGCACGAGTCACCAGATGGTGCTCTACATACAGACTTGAAAGTTCTTTATCTTAATGTGGGAACTTCTACAGCCTGTGAGGAAATAACGATGATATTTCTGTGAAGCCTTTCCTTTAAAGTTTAATTTGCATCTTAGTCTTTTCATCTCAAATAGGTGTTTTGTTAAGCTGTTTGTTCAGAACAGCTTTGGTGCTGGGATTTTTGAGACAGAATTTACAGGCATGGGACTTCCATCCAGGCCTGCTGAAAATATGGGAGTAAAGTATAAACTGGAATAAGAAAATATTTAGTCATATAATTTTTACGTCACTTATTTTGCCCACAATGGGAAATAAATGTAAAGAATCTTCTGCACCACAGTGGATATGACATCACAGAAGTGGTACCATGTAAGAAAAGAAATCTGAGGACATGGTGAGGATTAAATAGTAGGTAGAAAACTTTTCAGACTAAAATAGCTACAGCATAGGAAAGCATTCTTATCTTCTAGATGTATAATGCCAAGTGTATCCAAATCCTACTCATCTGCCCTCTGAAATCCCATACTCATTCTGCTTCAACTAATAGTTTTAAGACAATTAACAGAAATACTGAGACTATGGATGCCTCTTTTCGTTTTTCATCACCTTTTAAAAGAGGATTCATCTCATTAAAGTATCTATTAGAAGTCACGTTCCCTACGACTCTGACGATCAGGACATCAGCAATTTATCAGAGCACGCTTTTGATTTTCTCCTTGAAATGTTGGGAACCGCCCAGGAGATGGCAGCAAATGAAACTCCGGGGGCAGGAGCTCCGGGTGAGCCTGCGAGATGCTCAAACCAGCGCCCCATTCCCAATTACACCGGGTTTATCTTCTACCCAGCACGAACTCAACTCATTAATTTTGTTCTTTGCCGAGCAGCAGAGAGAACAAAGCCGCATGAGACTTTCACAATGTTGCACTCAATCGGTGTGTAACGTTGTAAAAATATAGTAGCACTTTAAAGCAACTTGTCATTTTCATAAAATTTATAATTACTCGAATCATTTATTTCCCTGCATGAATGCTATTAAAAATAGTTTCACGGGGAGCACAATTTGTTATGAAGTGAAGGTCAATCTCATTAGATCACTGTAGCAGGGATCCTAATAACATCCTGGCAGAAATGAGGTATCTCATTACAGAAGTTGTATTTTGTTTGAAATATTAGGTCGCCATTAACTGAGCACTAAAATACACATAATATTGGATGACATAAATTATTCCCCTGCAAAACTGTCACACACAGAGGTGGTAAAACAATGATGAGGATACAACACAAAGCTTAACATTTTTTTACCTTTTCTGGCTGGATTCACCTACTTAATATCAGTTTGGTTTGCTGCTGCTTCTGGGTACTGAGCCACAGTTGCTGGAATTATACAGAGAGCTGGTTTCAGACTGTGACACTGCAAACTACAAACAGTAAGAAAGACGTTTAATTTTCCTTGTAACAGCTGAGTAAGCTGCCATTCAGGAAATACCAAAATTTAAAAGGAAAAAAAAAAGATTAAAACAGATAGTACAGAAGTAAACATTGCTTTTAGAAATACAAGAGAAGGATTTACTTTCCCTTTAATTATCTTTACCTATTTGGAAAGTACCAATTGGTTTTTCTAGACCTTTCATTCTACTGGAATCACAGCTGAAGGTGAAGCTGGATGTGTTTGAATGCTTCTCTGGAGCTGTATCACAGCACTTAACACCTGGCAGGATCGTTCTGGGCATCTGCTCCAAGCCAGTCAACCTTTCCCAGAAAGGCATCACAGATGATCCATGGGAGGGAACTCAACATTTACCGGAGCCCTGCTCCTCTTACAGGAGCCCTCCGGAGGCTTCAGACCTCCATGGGATTAACTAAAGACCACAACACACCTGTGAGGCACAGCAGCAGCCTCAGGAAACCATGGGAAAAGCAGAAAAAGAGGTTATGCAGAATTCCCAGCACCATGAAGTGCATCCAGGAAAGGTTCTGCATCCATGGAGTGCGTGCTGTAACAGCAACACCTCCTTTCCTTTCAGCAGAACAGGTTTAACCATGGGTGCTCTGCAGAGGTTGTGGGCAGAAGGTGTGTGCAAACACACACACACAACCTGGAGCAGCTCACAGCAGCTACAGATGGCACTGAGACAACACTTTGGTGTTTCTGTTTTGCAGAAGCAAAAGCAGCCCTGCTGGTTTGTGATTATAGCTTGGGGGTTTTTAAATTGCCAACTGGAAGTTGGGATTTTTTTTAAAAATATTGATCAAATTTCCAGAGAGAAAAATGCTAGTTACAAGAATGAAATATTTTAATTATATTTTCAGCTGCAGATTATGTAATGGACTCAGACAGTAGTGCCTAGCATTTGAGGCAGGGAGGCCCCACAACATCTGTGCCCACCCCACATCCCTATGCCCCCCAAGCCACGTCCCCAGGGTTTGCCACCACATCACCAAGATGAAGTCCTACCCATCATGTGACAGGGACACAGGGACAGGCATGTTGGATGATGAGCCCATTGTGCAGTTCTTACAAAGGAAGTCTATTTTTTTAATTTTACTTTCTGCCTGACACTGACTTACTATATTTACATCAGCTTTAAATTTTTATTTTTTCATCAGTTTTCTTTGTGAAACACTTTCTTAGTAGGTAAAACACAAACATAAATAGCTACAGTGAGAGAATTGTGAATTGGCTTGAAGAGGGTGCTGCAAAAGGGAATAGGCAATGCAGGAATACAGATCATGTGCAAGAACAGGCACAATGCTGTCCAAAGAGCACAAAAGCTTATAGAAAATGACCTTAACAGCTGAATTTAGAACAAAAAACAGCAAACAAACAGCAAATGATCATCAGGTAAGATGAAACACTTTAAGGCTCTTGGAGGGTGAAGTTTCAGGAACACTTCTGCTGAAAGCAAGTAAAAGTCCACACCTGCCCACTGTTCATTGCTGCCTGTGCATGGCCCTGAGAGGTAGGCTGGTGCATTTTCTCCTGAGGACCATCCAGTGAACAGAGTGGAAAAAAATACAACCTTCTTTTGCCTGAGTTATTTTTTCCCCCAAATCTGCTGCCTCCACTTGGTCTCCATGGTTACACAAATACTTCTAGAGGTACCTTTGCTCCTGTCATGCAAAGAAGGGTTAGGGAGGATGGAGAAGCCAGCAGAGGGCTGCTGAAGCTGCCACTGCTGCAGAAAGGGAAATCTCATCACAGGATGCTCTGAGATTTCACAAGCCTTGCCTTTCCAGCAGGTGCGATTAAAGAAGTGCCCAGCCCAGTGCCCTGTGCAGCAGTGGCAGCTGTTTGTGAATGGAGCAGTGCCACCCTCTCCTCCAGCAGTGCCTCAGTGCAGTGCAGGGGGCAGTGCAGACAGGAGGGATTTGGCTCTGCTGCCAGGGAAAAGCCATGGAATGCCGAGGCCATTTTCCAGGAGACAGATCCTGAAAACTGAGCTGGCTGGAGCTGGCAGAGAACTCATGCAGAAAATGTAATGATGGGGCAGCCAGGAGGGAGAAGGTGCTATTTGTAATTTGGTGCAAAAGACTCCAAAGAACAGAATGGACATTGCCATGATTTTTCACATTTTCTTAGAGCAAAAAATGGATGAACTACACAGATTCAGCTCCCTCCAGCACCAGAGTGGACCTGGAGGCCAATCTACACCTATTTCTTAACAAAAACAATGCTAATGTACCTCTGGGGAAACTGCCAATGCCAGTGATGTATTTTTAAACAGACCTTCTCATCTCTTGTTTTTTGAACTATTTTAGCAGTCCTTTGGATCTATATGCAGAATTGCTTCAGAGTTTGTCTAATATCAGACTTTTAGCTCCAAACTGGTTTCCTGTGATGCTTCTCAAATCTGAAAGGTCTCCCTGCAGCATGCCAACCCTTAGCATGACACAGTGACTGCTATCAAATATAAATTAGTAGAGATTAGAGCACACAAACATTCTTTATGTATTTGAACAAGGATACATTATTATATCAGTTCATGAAAATTGCATTTAAATGCAGTGTATATAGGTATTTATTATTAAAAATTGTATTTCATGTAGGTTAATAGATGAAAAAGGTATAAAGAAAAGATAATGAACTAATGTCAACCTATTTTTTTCCCCTTCCTCAGTCATGAAAAGTGCTCCTCATTCCTTTAGCATCCCTTCAGTGCAATAAAATGGACCTTGCTTCCAACATTTGATCATTACCGAGAAGTCCCCAGTGCTCAAGCCCATCAAAAAGTGAAGAAATGCACAGAGTCACTCCTATGAGATCACTTACTCCCAGTGAAGAGCAATTAATGGATTGCAAGTCATGACTGGCATTCTGGGGAACCACAAAATCAGGTGGGTGGGATCAAAGTGGTAAGAGATCTCTCCTGCTCCAGAGCACATGAAAGACTGGATTTCACCACTGCTGCCCTCCCTACCTTACACTGACAGTCCCACTTCTCCCCCTATTCACTGGTTTACAATACCGTGATATGGGTACTCTCATTTTCTAACTGTACTTCCAAATACTGAAAAGATTGACTGGGAAAATGTTTGTCAGGTAATCAGTCATTTTTACTATGCATCCTTCAGTGTTCATGGACCTTTCCAGGCTATTACACACTTCAAAGAAGCTTATGATTACCTCCCCAGGAGCTGGAGAAAAAGCATGAGATCATTCTCTACTACCTAATTCATTCAAATGGAGTTAACTCATTTTTATAACATTTGCTAAATTGTTTGTCCCAAAAGCAAGAATGCACTTTTACTTTTGCAATGCATGCCTGCAAATGAAAATTACTTCTGCTATGGAATTTTCTACAGGCCTTGCTAGATGAATGATTTATGACAGTCCAGACCCAACTGCACCAATGCCATAGGCACTGTGTCCACAGATTTAACTCCTGGTGTTTAAAAATTCTGAGAGTTGAATCAGGCATCATTAAACTGGAGGTCAAACTACATCATTATTGTATTTTCTTGCACATTTTTCTGCAAAACAGCTTCTGCAGCCACTTACCTTAGCCAGGCACCCAGGCAAGCTGCCCAGTGTGTGCCACTGGGAGCCCTGTGGGTGACACACCAGGTGACACATGGGCACCTCACCTGCACCCATGCTGCACCTGAGACCTTTGGGCCACTCTTGCCCTGCACCCATCCAGCCTGTGATCCTCTCCCTCTCTCGAGGCTGTGGAAGTGCAGGATATCCTGGTACTCATTTCTGGTGCATCTTTCTGAAAATACTGCTATGATGACAGTCACAAGTGGTGGAATACTGAATAAACATTCTCTGAGGAATTTTAAAGAGGTTTAAACTATATTAAAAGCAAAAGCATATCTTGGCAGTCAAGCTACCTGTCCACATCAAGAAAGGTGGAGATCTAAGGAGCAAAGCTGTGCTGGAGATAGTTCAATCCAACCCAGTTAAGCCAGATACTGAAACTGCAGCCAGTGTTCTCAGTGCTTGTTCCAACCTGCTTTCCAGCAAGCCTTGCTGCCTGCTCTCCTAGGAATTGCCTTGCCCCACTTCACTTCAGCAAGCCATCCACCCTTCCTCCTCTCTGCAGAGAGCTAGAATTCCCTGCCTACATTCCCATGTATGGAGGAGGGGCAATTTCTGGTGGCGTCTTACTATTCACCCCATTTTCCCCCAAATGTCACTGGGCTGGAGTGCCACGCTTGGCACGAGATGCCAGCACAGGCCCACACCTTATCCCAGACAGAGCCCGTGGATTTGAAGTCTCAGACTGACAATACCCAAAAGTTTTGCATGTGTTCTCCAAAGAACCAAGAGTATCTCCCTGCACAGGAGCCTGCAAAGACCCCACCCTGGGACCCACCAGCAGCCAGGGTGGGGTGCATGAGAGCAGCAAGGCAGCACTGCAAAGAAGAGTGCCAGGCATTGTTGTATGTATGTGTTTTTTCAGGAGCCATGCTCAGAGGAACACTTGGCATTTATCTTTCAGGCAGTGTGAGTCCAGCCCACACAAACCCTGTGCCAGCTCAAGGCACTGCAGTCTCCCCACTCCTCCTCTCTCCCCACGAGTCCCTGGTGTTCCCTGAGTGCAGAACCTGCAGCCTCACCACAGCCCCTTGGATCCCCTCCAGGCACGAAATCCTGGCCCTTCCTTGCCAACTCTCAATGTCAAATGCAAAATAAGAACCCCAAGAGTCCCTATTGAACACCAGTTCCTACAAATCTATAAAAATGTATGTGAGATATATCTATCTATCTAATCTATCTTTCTCTACCTGTGAAGGTAGAGGGAATTAATACAGAAAATCAGATAAGACTGTTAATTCCAACATTGAAATTGCATAACAGCATTGTACTACAATCTTTCTGTGAGTTTTTAAATATCATTGATCCTCTCCCTATCAAGTTTCTCTTTAAAAGGCTTTCTTTCTATCAACTTTTAATGGCTTTTTTGATAGTATCGTCTATATAGGCTTTTAAAAATACCATATGTCACAGGATTGTAATATAAAGCATATATAAACAGCACATAAAAAGCAGAAATTAGAAGACAATCACACCCTAAAAGCCATAAATTCAGTGCAAAACCTCATTAATTGTGCAACCAACTTTAAGCATATCTTCTGGGTATATAAATTAATTTTTAGTGTCAGAAAATGGTCTGATAACACTTGCAAGATTGGGAAGTTTCATCCATGAACATATAAGGACTTGAAATGAAAGCTGAAAAAAGACTTAGTGTCTCCATGGTATCCAGAACTGGGTCTGGATATAACTTCCCAAACTGTAGGAGGAAAAAGAACTAACTTTGCTACCATGGAAACAGAACAGTGCCATATAACTGGTTGTTACTTGTCTGCCTTTACAAGACCAATTGCTAAAATGTTAAGGCCTTCAATAACATGGGTAGTTTTGTTTCCACCTGAGAAGTAAATCTGCAGGAAAGCACCAAGAACAAGCTCACCAAACAAGGGGGAGCAACCCAGGAATGACAGGCATGTCTAGGAAAAGCAGGGGATTAGAGAGGAGAAAGAGAGGAAGATGGAGAAGGAAGATATCCTGGTGCATGAAGGAAGAGGGGAGGAAGGGTTTGGTTTGATTAGTGAGACAGAAAAAAAAGGCCATTAAAATGAAGGGCTGGATCTTGGCCATGCTAAAATAAACTTAATGTATAAATTGGGCAGCAAATCCTGGATTGGTGTTACCACTTCTAGAAACCATGTGTGAAAAATGTGTATTTTATGATTGGATCTTCACAAATATTAAAATGAATATTATATGTGGTGTTAGAAAGTAATGCTGTATTAATTCTCTTAAACAGTGTGTTAAATATAGTTTTAGATTATAAAAAATGTTAAAATAGAAACTGTGCTATGTAGGATATTTTTCTTTAAAGAAAGGACTTGCAGCAAGATAGCAGCCACAGGACACCTGAATCTTTCACAGAAAAATAATTTGTTGCCCTCTTATCAGAAGAAACAAACTTCTTCCTGCCTCAAAGGCTCTGTTAGGATTGGAGGAAGAAGTTGATGATGACCAGACAGAATCCTGTATTTGAATGGAATTTATGCATCATGTATGAAGTGTATGAATATGCAACAGGCTCTTGTTTTAAGGGTTAATCCTTTGTGGACCAAACGTGGGTCCTTTTTCAGGCTTGTGCTGCCCAGAAAAATGTAACCGGACATCTGTAACTCTTTGTCTTCATTGTCTCATATTGTCCTAATTCAATTTGTCCAAATTATTATTACTCTAATTGTATTACTATTTTTATAACCATTTCATTACTATTAAACTTTTAAAATTTTAAAAATAAGCGATTGGCTTTTTTCACACATGCACTTCTTTAATTTCTTAACTTACTTTTCCTTTGCTCTTCGCTGGAAAATGCCGCCCTCTTTGGATGTGTCCAAAGCACGCAACAATTACCACCGCCTGCATTTTTCTGGCAGTTTGTGAAGTTCTGGCCACAGTTTTTACTTTACTGGGAGCATTCCTTCTCCACACTAGAGAAACGTCCAGGCTGTAAAATGCCGGGTGTTCCCCTCACGGAACACCTGCCCTCCCCGCCTGCCGCCCAGCTCTCCTGCCCTCACGGCCCCTGAGGGCACAGGCCCGGCCATCAAACCTCCCTCAGGCGGCCATCGGGCATTGTAAAATACAAAGCTGTGTTTCATATCAGGTACATACAGGCAATGTTTGCCATGCGTGTGGAGACCGACCATGGGATAGTTATAAAGACGAATTCTAATAATAACTGAAGAAAGTAAAGCATGGAAGAAGGCCTTTGAACCTGTCTTTTGTTTGCAATTAACCTTAGCTGATTTAGGAGCATTTGAATAAAAGTGTTAAGGATGTTGCACTTTGCTCATAGTTAAGCCTTAAAGAGTTTTGCAATGATAACCTTTTGAAGTATAATTTTAGAATATTGCTTGTATACTTGGAACTATAGCATGGAACACCTGCCCTCCCCGCCTGCCGCCCAGCTCTCCTGCCCTCACGGCCCCTGAGGGCACAGGCCCGGCCATCAAACCTCCCCTCAGGTGGCAATTGGGCATTGTGAAATACAAAGCTGTGTTCCTTGTCAGGTACATACAGGCAATGTGTGTATTTGTGATTGCCATATGTGTGGAGACCGACCATGGGACAGTTATAAAGACGAATTCTAATAATAACTGAAGAAAGTAAAGCATGGAAGAAGGCCTTTGAACCTGTCTTTTGTTTGCAATTAACCTTAGCTGATTTAGGAGCATTTGAATTAAAGCATTAAGGATGTTGCACTTTGCTTGTAGTTAAGCCTTAAAGAGTTTTGCAATGATAACCTTTTGAAGTATAATTTTAGAATATTGCTTGTATCCTTGAAACTATAGCTTTGGAATATATAAAAAGGAAACATGCTTATCTCATGCCTTAACAAAACAGAGAAAAGCAGCTTGAGAAAGGAAGATGAACATCAACTGAAAGATCTATAATTTCAACCAAGGGAAGCTGGACATCACTGTTATGAGATTTATAGTCCTTGCAATCAAAAGGTGGACCCACATCTGGGGAGCTGGACTTCACCAGATGGGATTCGTCTTTCTTCTTTTGGAAACCGGACCACCACCATCTGGGGGTACTCCTTTTTGGGATACATCCTGAGAAAAACTTAAATCACAATAGTGTATAGAATTGTGACATAAAAATTTGGACTAGGAACTGCTGATGAGTAAAAATTGGACTAGGAACTGCTGAGAAAGCTTATGGGTAGCCCTATAAATAAATACCTGTAAGCCTCAACTATTGGTGTGCAGTTGGAGGAAAAACTTCCCCCACTGTACCCAGCGCTGTATTGCTCATACGTTACTATATTAATTAATAAATTGATTGCTGCTTGAATATTGGCCTAGTCAAGCTTCTTATTTATAATAGCATCTTACTTCCCTCAGGAGCCGAAGGTCACCAGAGGATGTCACCTGTTTTATGGTGCAGCTTTGAGGGAGGATGTGAATGTTCAGAGTTCTCTGTCACCTGACTTAGGACCGTAAGGTAGTCGGAAAATTATCGCTTCAGGCGCTGAACGAGAAGCAGAGGGTGTGTTTGTTACACTCTGCTGCCTGGGTTCCGAGGCTGGAGGACAGCACCGACCTCCCCCTCACAACAAGGCGCTATCGGGGCTGCCCAGGCGGCGGCTCCGGAGGGCGGGACCGCTTTAAGGGGAGCGGTTCGCCATCTTAGGTGTCTCCGCCCCCTGGCGCCACGTGACGCGAGCGGCCGCCATCTTAGGCTGCCCGCGCGGCCGGGCGGTCACGTGCGGCGGCGCTGAGGGGAGCGGGGCCGGGCCGGGCCAGGCCGGGGCTCTGCGGCGCCATGGGGCAGTGCGGCATCACCTCCTCCAAGACCGTCCTCGTCTTCCTCAACCTCATCTTCTGGGTGAGTCCGGCCGCGCCTCGCCAGAGACGGCGGCTCCGGGGTTCCAGGTCGGAGCCTGGCCCCGAGAGCGCTGCGGGCCTCGCTCAGGAGCCGGGAGCCGTCTCTCCCCCTCACCGGCCCGCACGGGTTCAGTTCGTATTTAAACTCTCTATGTTTAACGGGCGTTCCGAGCCCCTTCGCGGGTTGTGCGGGTTCGGGGCTGGCGCAGTCCATTCCCTCGCAGTCCTCCTGCCGAGTTCCAGGCTGGAGGAGCTGAACCTGGCCCTGAAGGTTTAACGAGCATTAGGGATCTTAGGGTAGAGGCTGTTGTGTAAGCGCATGCAGCTTTTCTCTCTTGCATTATTGAGCTTCTCAGGTCTCTGGCATTTTAATTTGTGTAGCTAGTTTGATTTTTTTAGCGCTCTTTTGGCCATCTCGGGTTGGGCTGTCCGCGGCGGGACATCCCGAGCGCTTCGTGTGGGCACCGATCTCTTCAGAGGCCGTAACGCAAAATCAGGACGTAGCTCTTTATCTATTTATACTTCACGTATTCCGCTAGCCACGGTAGCATTGTAGTGTGTATGCATCGCTGAAACTTCCCACGGCTACAGTGACAGTAAGACAAAAGCTTACAAAAGAGGGACAGGAGGTTGCTGTAAATGACCTTTTTCAGGATATACAAACAGGCTCTAGCTTGGCATTGTATTCGCTGTAATAATTGGCTTGTCAGAACAGCGTAACTCTCAAATAAATCATAATTGAGAATAGTTTGTAGATTTTTAAGAATTTCTTTTGTGCATTTAGGTACTTTATTTTTCCTGCTCTAATCCCAGCTCCAGGAACAGAATATCTGTTGTCCCAACTGTTCAGAGATTACATCTTCGAAAACGTAATAGTGGATAACAAGCTGTTGGACCATAGAAGTGTAGCTATATATAGCTGCTTCATTTACTATTGAAAGCCATAAGAAATCTTACTAGCGTTACACGATGACTGTTCTTGTCTGAATTTTTACAAAGGAATGCTCCTTAAGGGTGCCTGGAAATGAATCATGGTCAGGGAAAATGCGTATCTGTTTATTCTTACCGGCATTTGCCTATACAGCTCTTCTGGGAGAGGAGCAGGGAAGGTGAGGCATATTTGGCCTTAAGTGGTGCAGATAAGAAGTTTGTAATTCTGGTTGAGGTGCACAGGCTCCATTCTTTAAAGTAGTGACATTAATCTCTTAGTGCAGCAGTAAGGTTGGAATCTGCTTTGTTGGGTGTGGCTTTTTGTTACATGCATACTTGCAAGTGACATTTTAAAAGCTCTTTAACGACTCCTACATCATACTTAAAAGTTTTTGACTGGACACAGTTTTTGTGGGTTGCCTTCTTGATGGCACCTTGAAGCAGATTTTTCTGTAGTTGCTGATACAAACGAGGCTCTGTTTGGAGTAAATGAGCACAAGTTCCATGTGCAGTTTCTCCTCTGCTCCAGAATCTTAGTGATAGGTATTGTTCGTTGTCTGCATTTAGTGATTTAGCTGCATGTTGGAGTTTGCAGTTATCCATCTCATACAGTGGTGGGGTCAAAGGTATTTTGTTGTAATGCTGAACTTCGTGCTTTACAATTTTTGGTTACTTTTGAGACAAACTTGACTTAATTTAAAATGGGCAGACTGTATTTAGATAAGATGTACTTCACGTCAAATTAAAATGTCATCAATCTTGTGTTCTGTAAACCACCTCCAGCCTACGAAGTCAGCAAGTGCTGATAGCTTTTTGGCACATCAGTCCCTGGGTTGCTTGTGTTGGAACAACCTTGCAGCTCATCAGCTGCATGTGGAATGAGGCAGGTCTTCTGAAAGTGAGTTACAGAAAGCAGTGGTGTTCCTTGCTTTCACAAGCTAGAGTCAATAGCTCATTTGTTGACTGAGCTGTGTATGTTAACATTTGGTGCTCTTCTGGTTGCAGTGTAAGTGCTTCTGTGCTGTTACAGAAACCTTGTGCTGTTGTTCCAATGTTGATAATTAGATCCTTGGGATTTCCCGAGACTTGGCAGTAGACAAGTGCCTAGAATTGGTCAAGTAACTATGAAATCTCCTTCAGTTGCTTTTGTAAATTTACTCTCTCTCTTTAAGGTTTCATGTACCAGTCTTGTGTGCTATCAGTATCTTCATGGTCACCTGTAGGAATAGCAAGTTTTGACTACACAGTGGGTTATATCTTCCTCCCTCACCCCGTAGGTCTCTTACTTGTGGGAGGATGTGAATGTTCTGAGCCATTTTATATCTGTCTTATGACTGAGATGTTTAGAAAATTATCAATGCTGTGAAGAAATAGAGATATGCTTGTTATACTTTGAAGTCCTGGTTCTAACTTTTACAAATTTCTTTCAAGTCTGAGAGTGGCAGATCAGACCTTGCTGACAGGTGACAGCCACTTGCCACCTACAGCTACTCATTGCAATTCTACAAGTTCATCTCACTTTGAAGAGGCTTGTGCTACTTGTTGAAATTTCGTTGACACTATAAAAAATCATTTATTGTCTTGTGAAAGCATCTTTCTACTGTGTAAAATTCTTACATTAACTGTACTTTCCTATGTGTTGGTAATACTGCAGGATTTTTACTTCTTAATGAAAATAGGCTGTGGAAGCTGTCTAAAAGCAGGGCAGGTACTGGTTTATCATGCAGAATGGACCTTACTCACCTTTCCACATTTTTGGTGTGGTATTTTGACAGTTCAGCTGAGTTGTATTTGCAGGGGTGTTGAGCATTGAGTGCATCTTCTGCAGGTGCCCATGTTGCCTTTTAAATACAGTTCTGTAAGAAAACAGCATCATGACTGTAGTCATAAAGAGTAGCAGAGTGTAAGTTTTGTGTGGCACATGTGCTTGAGTTTTGGGTGATTGTCAGAGAGTGTTGAAGGTCGAAAATACTTGACCAAGAAATGTATGGATGTGAAGGATCAGTTAAAACTTGCCCTCTTTAGACCAGGGACCACTGATCTGATTAATAGTTTCTTAGTGTCTCATTTCTGTGATTTAATTTTTGGGTACATATGATTAATGGCAAAAGAAAGCCAGTCCTTCAGCTGACCTTTACTTTAAGTTTGCCCAAGATTTATTTGCTCAACTGGTGACTTCATTTAGGGGATGCTGGTGACTTCATTTAGGGGATGCTGAGCCCTTTAAGGAGGGTATTGCATAGGAAGTCATTGTGATGTGAAAGACTATGCCAGCTTAGAAGTAATGTAATGTAACTTCTAGTATATATATCTTCCTAATCAGCAAGATTTTTCGTTGCCTTGATGAAATGTAGATAATAACTAATTGCAAAACAAAAAAAATTGTAGTAAGGTATTTGAGAAAAGCATGTTCTTCAGGACACCTCCTAATTTTAAGGTCTGCATAATTTTGAAAGAGGAAGAAATATAGTTACCTGGAACAAATACCTAAAGACTGCTGTGAAATGTGTTTATTTTTGTGCCCTTAATTTAAGGCTTCATGGTGTGACTTGCATAATTCAGTTGAAACCAGTGTGAAGTGGAGATGAAGACAAAAATACTAAGGAAATGTTTTCAGTCTTAGTTTAGTTCATAGGAAAGAATGATAAAATATTCAGAGTTCCATGTGGTCTTGCTTCAGAAAAGGGAATCTATTTTATATTCCCAAGGAATGTATGTGCTTTGACAGCCTGCTCTGCTAAAATAGTGCCAGATATCCTGTGCTTGCTGAGGTTTTTATCTTTCACCTCTGTGTCCTTCTTGGGAAAGGAATGAGCTCTGCTTCTACAATACTTGCAACTCAGTCGTTGCAAACTGCTTAAGTTCTTGTACTATTTAGCTGGCTTGAAATCATTACTTTGACAGTTCATTTGACTAAGCTGGTATAAAACATTCTTGGTATGATGTTTAGAGAGATTGTAGAGCACAAATACTTTCTAGATCTGTGCTCACCACAATGCAGTGGCCAGAGTATGGGGAAATGGAGGATTTTCTTAGAGGAGCTGCAACAGTCAATGTGTATGTAATATGTTTAGGGATTTCTGGGAGAAAAAAAACAAAACAAAATGAAGCAATGGGAAAATCCATTCAAATTTAGTAGTAGAAAGGAAGATCAGAATTCACTTTCTTACACATAGCAATAAGCCCAGTAATTTCTCCAGTTTGTTTTGAGCTTGAAAACAGTAACTGCTCTGGACTTCAAAACCAATTTCTTGAGAGTTCTTTGGTGACCAAAGACTGGAATTGATGGATAATCCAAAAGGTAACTTCACATGGATTACTTGTCCAAAGCCCTTTTGTCTTGACAGACAGTTGCTTCTGGATGTAAGAATGTAACTTTTTCTGCTTGTGCCACTATGGTAGTATGAAGAGAGTGTGTTCTTCAGGATTGTATAAGGGTTTGGAATCCTATGCATTAAAAAATCAGTTATTTTGATTAAAAAATAAACATTTAAAACTCTCAAGTGTTGTGCCCTCTGAGTAATTTTTCTTACAATATTTAATTATGGGTTTTCAGATAGCAAACATGGGCCAGGTCCTGAATTTTAGTAATAAACACTTTGATTTGCTTTTAAGCAACATGGTAGTGTCATTCATGTTTCTTTACAGGATGAGTTTCAGGTCTTTGCCTGGGATTTTTCAGGAGTTTTGGCATCTGGACTTGAGCTGAAAAGGTCTGATACCTAACAAAACCAAGTTGCAAAGCTAAATGTGATACCTTTGAATAGTACAAGGAAATTGTAATATCACTTTACCTGATGAACTTTGACGCACAGAGTGATCATCATTGTTCTCCTGCAGAGCAAGGAACCTGGGAACAGTAGAGCACCAGCTCAAGTTGCAGCCCTGGTGACCAAATAGGTGTAAAAGAATGGCTGTATTGTTACCTTGGCTTCTGAAGAGGTGGAATACTCAGATGCTCCACATCTTGCAGTTAGTGACACTTGGAATATGGAATGCTGAATGCAAAAGCAGCCTAGCCCAGCCTTTTGCTTTAGCCTGAAAATAAAGAAGCCTTGGAATGTGAGTTGTTCAGGCACTGCAAAATTGAATGTGGCTAGTACAGACAGAGCAGTCTGGCTTGCTTGAATTTTACAGGGCTTGCTTGAATTTTACAGGGCTTGCTTGTTTTCTAAGCCTTTAAGATCGCTTTAACTGTGTTACAGAGCTGAATGGAATTGCTGTCTTTCTTCTCCCAAAAGATTTAGTAAGACAGCTAGAGCTCAGTGTTCAAGTTAAATTACTGCTGTTGAGAACAAAGATAAGAGTGTCAGGAAACCATTGGGTTCTAAACTGGTTATGCATCAATTTCAGGAACCAGAGGAAATATCAAGTATGGGTGTGGGTTTGTTTGGGAGGGGAGTGGAAAGAGATACACAGCAGTCAAGTGCTGAAAAGACAATAAGAAAAATAAACCCTAGAGAGATCCTGTTGGGCCTCTGAGGTTAAGGAAATAAATTTTGAAGAACAGAAAAAAAAAAAAAGAACGACTTAAAAATTTTTGTCATCCCCTTCTTTTTATGACAGTAATGAGGCTATGAGTACTCTACTGTTGGAAAGAACCAAAAATGTCTGAAATACCCTAGAAGTCAAATAATGGAGAAATGTGGAAAAACCCCACTCATTTAGATACTGTTCTAAGAAGCCGAAAAATCTGGAGGCAGACCACAATACCAGTGTTCCTGCTTGTATGTTCAGGAGTTGGTATGCATAGAAAAAAGCAACATTAGAAAGGATGAAGCTAATATAACTGTAGACTCTCAAAAATCTGTCCTGGAGTACACATGTGCTTTGTTTTTTAAAAAACATGTTAGAAAGGCAGTGAGAACAAAGATACACTCACATTTAACATGAGGAAAGCAATAGACATGTTGGGGAAATTGTCCTAGGACAGGATCCAGGCAGAAAAGCTGAGGGTTTGTTAGTGTAGAAAGCTTTTTTTCTCACTTTATCCTTAGGTTCTTTTTATCAAAGATGATGCAGATGGTCTGTCAGAATATATCAATGGGTGCAGTTAACAATCCCATGCTTGAAAGATATTTCCATAGTGAAATGAATAATTGGTTTGCAGTGGTGTCTGTGTTGCTATCAACATTTACAAATCAGCAGTGGCAAAGCTGGCAGCAGTAGGAAGAACACCTTTATAAGAAGGTGTCCGTGTCAAAAATGTGAAATACTCTTCTTGCCTAAGAGGAGCGTTCACACCTTGAGTAGCAGGTGTGTTTTCTCCAAAGATACAGTACTTTGCTGCTGCCTTCATTTTCTTGTTCAGAGAGTATGTGTTTTTCTTAAAACATACAGCATAGACTCTGAAGGGACAAATACCATTCTTTGGCTGAGTTAATTGAAACAGTACCACAAAAGAAATGCAGAACTTCTGCTGTGTGTTCTGTTAGGGTCCCAGAGTGAAGAAATGGCCATAGTAAGGTGAAAAGTATGAACATGTAAGTAGTGTTGATCAGATCTCTTTGGCAGTAACATTATTAGGGTAGTGTAAGGAAGAATTTGCTTGTAAATGAAGCTGCAGTGTCCATGGTTGATAAATAAATGATCAGTGGAACAAGTTTAAATATCTTACACTCATTATCCTAGGTACCACAGTTTTGGCTTTCAAACTGCTGCAGTGTGTGAGCGTTACTGAAAACATGAAAACAGTTCTTGGTGTGTGTTCAAATAGGTGTAAAAGAATGGCTGTATTGTTACCTTGGCTTTGAAGAGGTGGAATACTCAGATGCTCCACATCTTGCAGTTAGTGACACTTGGAATATGGAATGCTGAATGCAAAAGCAGCCTAGCCCAGCCTTTGCTTTAGCCTGAAAATAAAGAAGCCTTGGAATGTGAGTTGTTCAGGCATTGGTGCTGCAAAATTGAATGTGGCTAGTACAGACAGAGCAGTCTGGCTTGCTTGAATTTTACAGGGCTTGCTTGTTTTACAGGGCTTGCTTGTTTTCTAAGCCTTTAAGATCGCTTTAACTGTGTTACAGAGCTGAATGGAATTGCTGTCTTTCTTCTCCCCAAAGATTTAGTAAGACAGCTAGAGCTCAGTGTTCAAGTTAAATTACTGCTGTTGAGAACAAAGATAAGAGTGTCAGGAAACCATTGGGTTCTAAACTGGTTATGCATCAATTTCAGGAACCAGAGGAAATATCAAGTATGGGTGTGGGTTTGTTTGGGAGGGGAGTGGAAAGAGAGATACACAGCAGTCAAGTGCTGAAAAGACTATAAGAAAAATAAACCCTAGAGAGATCCCGTTGGGCCTCTGAGGTTAAGGAAATAAATTTTGAAGAACAGAAAGCTAAAAGAACGACTTAAAAATTTTTGTCATCCCCTTCTTTTTATGACAGTAATGAGGCTATGAGTACTCTACTGTTGGAAAGAACCAAAAATGTCTGAAATACCCTAGAAGTCAAATAATGGAGAAACGTGGAAAAACCCCACTCATTTAGGTACTGTTCTAAGAAGCCCAAAAATCTGGAGGCAGACCACAATACCAGTGTTCCTGCTTGTGGGTAGGAAATGTTCAGGAGTTGGTATGCATAGAAAAAAGCAACGTTAGAAAGGATGAAGCTAATATAACTGTAGACTCTCAAAAATCTGTCCTGGAGTACACATGTGCTTTGTTTTTTAAAAAAAACATGTTAGAAAGGCAGCGAGAACAAAGATACACTCACATTTAACATGAGGAAAGCAATAGACATGTTGGGAAAATTGTCCTAGGACAGGATCCAGGCAGAAAAGCTGAGGGTTTGTTAGTGTAGAAAGCTTTTTTCTCACTTTATCCTTAGGTTCTTTTTATCAAAGATGATGCAGATGGTCTGTCAGAATATATCAATGGGTGCAGTTAACAATCCCATGCTTGAAAGATATTTCTATAGTGAAATGAATAATTGGTTTGCAGTGCTGTCTGTGTTGCTATCAACATTTACAAATCAGCAGTGGCAAAGCTGGCAGCAGTAGGAAGAACACCTTTATAAGAAGGTGTCCGTGTCAAAAATGTGAAATACTCTTCTTGCCTAAGAGGAGCATTCACACCTTGAGTAGCAGGTGTGTTTTCTCCTAAGATACAGTACTTTGCTGCTGCCTTCATTTTCTTGTTCAGAGAGTATGTGTTTTTCTTAAAACAGTGGATACAGCATAGACTCTGAAGGGATAAATACCATTCTTTGGCTGAGTTAATTGAAACAGTACCACAAAAGAAATGCAGAACTTCTGCTGTGTGTTCTGTTAGCGTCCCAAAGTGAAGAAATTGCCATAGTAAGGTGAAAAGTATGAACATGTAAGTAGTGTTGATCAGATCTCTTTGGCAGTAACATTATTAGGGTAGTGTAAGGAAGAATTTGCTTGTAAATGAAGCTGCAGTGTCCATGGTTGATAAATAAATGATCAGTGGAACAAGTTTAAATATCTTACACTCATTATCCTAGGTACCACAGTTTTGGCTTTCAAACTGCTGCAGTGTGTGAGCGTTACTGAAAACATGAAAACAGTTCTTGGTGTGTGTTTGCAGCCTGCTTGGAAAACAAACAAGCAAACTAAACCTCTGAAACAGTTTCAAGGTGTGCAGCTGGCCAGTGTACAGCCTTGTACGCCTCAGGGCTTGTGGGAGGTGAAAGTTGACTTTGAGAAATAGCTGTGAGCTTAAGAGGCTGTGTCCCAGCAGCCCAAAGACTGCTCAAAGAACCTCTATTTTTAACTGAGCTTTTCCAGAAAAAAGTGTTGAGTGATGCTTATCATTGTGGCATTGGATCTTCCAGGTTTCCCTCCAGTTCTGTGCATAATTGTTGAGCTTTTAATAACTCCATAGAGGTTCCAGCCAAAGCAGTGAAATCAATCGTTTTCTGAACTGTGAGAGGTCTGTGTGTCTGTGAAACTTGCTTCTGATGAAAAGGATGTTGAATTGCTCAAGCCTTTTGCAGTGAGCTGTGTTCATTGACTGTACTTTTATATCAATTTTTATAAAGGTTAATTCATCCTAAAATAAGAGTGTGCTGCTGCTTTAGGCTCAGAACCATGACTTAGATGCAGACAACTGTAAAAGGATGTGTGAATGCTGAATAACCAGTCATGTCCCTAGAGCGTGCATGTTACCTGGCACGGATTCAGGAACTGCTGCCATCTATTCAGAGCACTGAGCAGATTAAGTTGGAGAATTCTTCCTTCAAGCCCTGTTTATCAAAGACTTGTTTGAACTGTGTGCAGTTCATATATTTGGCTTCCATTTAATGATAGGAAGTACATGATTGTAAACACAGTAGCTTTATATTAATTTGTCTTTGACTTGAGCAAGGTTGGATTTTGCAGATTTTCTATTTACTCTGCAGGATGGTAAGCATTGAGATCTAGATTATTTGATGATTTTTTTTTAAAGTTATCCTTGTGTCTATATAGACTTTGAGTTCCTTAGATGATTCCTATTTTGAGATGGATGTTTTAAGCACATGGTACTATTTTGGGTGGTTTGGGGTGGCTTGTTTGGTTTTAGGTGGGGGAGAGTCAGTTGGTTTGGGGTTGTTTTTTTTTTACTTTAAAAAACACATGTATTCAACTTTGTACTTGGTTTGCAACAGGTAATAAATGTGCATTTAACTGGTGCAGCCCTGGTCAACATAAACCACACTTTGTGTGGTTAGAACTGTCTTCTCTGTCACAGTGTTGATGTTATTTTATGAGTGGATGACGCTGTACTGTGTGCTGAGACCTCCTGTTGGAGCTGCTGAGCTCTGAAGAGGGAGGGACCTCGGGCCTGTGCAGTCCCATTGACTGAACACCTGAGCAGTCAGCACAGGAACTGTACCTGTCCTGGCTTGGTTTCACTCCCAGGCACTCCTCTTACACACTCCTAGGATGCACACTCCAGTGATGCAAACCAGGAGGTAGTAGGAGAAATTTATGAAAAGATGAGCAAAAAGAATTGCTTCAAAAGCGACTTTTCTCATCCCAGCTAAAACACTTGAGATCTCCCCCTTGCTGGGGTAGAGCAGGCTGAAATAAACAGTCCCGTGGTTGTGATGTGAGAGGAAAAGGGAAGGGAGGTCATCTCCACCTTGTTTATGTGTAAACTAACTTGGTAGTGTTGCTGTTTTCATTGTTCTGTGACAGACTAAGTCCTGCACCTGTTCAAAAACAGTGTTCAACCGTGGTACATGGGGAAGGAGTTTTAATCTTTATGGCTTTTAAACCTTGTGCAAACTCCAGCAGGAACCTCTGCTCTCAGGACCTCCCCCTTCTGCAGATTACTTGTTGAAGAGATAGCAGCAGTAACTCTGAGGAGTATGGTCACTTTATCACAGAGGCAGTGTCTGTTTCAGAAACACCAGTTCCTTGACATTGTTCAGAAGTAAAACTAAGGCCCAGTGCTGTCATGGCTGATTAGTCATTCTTGTACCTTGTGTGGAAGGGATTTAATGAAGTATTCAAACCAGGCAGCTTTTAATCTGTCTAAAGGCTGCAAAAGCAATGTTTGTTAAAATGCATGTGCTTTTGAAGTAGGAAAGGAAAGATAACACCTGTAGACAGATTTTTTTTTTTTTAAGGCTAATCTCCTTTTACTTCAAATATGTGCATTCTTCAAATGCATGTGCTTATGCAGTTTATGATCCAGATTTTTCTTAAACAAAGAGGAAGCCAATTAAATTCCAACAAAAGAAGGACAAAGGAGTTCACAAATGGCTCTGATTTCATCTTTGTGGTATATATTCTTTGCCTGATGCCATCCACAGCTGTGGGTTTTCATCAGCTACCTTGTAACATGCCATATTTCTATCAAGCATTTTAGTTCTTAGAAATAGGGGATTACATCACTGGCCTGCCATTCACAGGCTTCATTGCTAGGCAACAGTTAATGTAATTCCATTGTTCAGTGACACTACTTTGAATCTTTGCTTTGTGTACAGAAAGTGTGTGTCTGCATTTTGCCATGTTGTACCTAATATGGCAGGGTTTGTACAGGTGGATTAGCATTTCAGCATCTTCTGTGCAAGGGGGTGATTCTGCAATAGCTTGTTCACTCTTGTCTGGAAAAGATGTCTTGCTCTTGGTCTTTGTTACTGAATGTTCAGTTTTCCCTCTCCTTATATGTACATAGCACCTTTTATTGGATGAATGTGAGCCTCCTGGATGCCTTTAAGATTCCTGCAGAGTACACAATTCTGCTGCAGAAAGAGAGGTGGAGAGGTCAAATGTATTGCTCAAATCCATGCAGATGATGATACTTTTGAGCTGGCTCTTAATATCTTTTTCTTTGACATAGTGTTTCTGTAGCAAAGTGCTGCAGGGAATATTCCATACATGAAGTAATGTTCTGGTAGTGGTTGTGTGCTGTTGCTTTATAGAAAGGAATTGCAGTAATGTTGCAATACATCTAGTATGTAGTGGCAAACAGGGCTGAAATCCTGGATACCTTTTGTCTTGGGGCTTGTCTTGTTCTGTGTCACACTGAACAGGCTTCCCAGGGAGGGCTTCCAAGACTTGGGACAAAATCTTGAGCAGCCTGGTCTGAATTCATTGTCGAGCCTGCTTTGTGCAGGCAGCTGGGCTAGATGATGTCCTCCCAGACTGAAATATGGGGTGAGTCTCTGACTGTACACCAGCACAATCCAACCTTGCAGTATTACAGCTGCTGGAAGCTGCTGTGTGTGTGCCTGCCCTCCTCTTCACTGGCAGGGAGGGGGGTAGGTGTGAGGCCAGTGAGTGGGAGCACTGGCTGCAGGCAGCCTGCAGTGTTCTCCCTCAGACTGGAGCTGCAGTGTGTCACCTGCCAGCTGAGAGAGCTCTTGTGTCCAGGGAATGGATTGGTTTGTAACAGGGACACCACCCTTCACAGCAAAACGAAATTTCCCAGCTCATAGCGGAGCCATTGCATTTTCTGGGTGCATTGTTCTAGCTCAGCCTTCTACTGGGGCATTGGAAAAGCCTGTCCTGAAACATTCAGATAATATTGTCCATCACTGCAAATTGGAGTTCTGCAGCAAGTGTGAGGGTGGTTGGAAAGACATTGGTAAAGCACAAACTGATAAGGCTCTTGTATTTAAAAATAAATGTGTGTTAGTTGGCTCCTCGAGCAACAGTTGTCTCTCTTTCACTAGCTCTGTTCAGCTTAAAGATAGAGAAGGTATTGATGTATTGGGATCGTTGTAACTGTAAGGGAGACAAGGTCATGGCACATGGATGTGAGAGCTGTCTTACTGTTGAAATGTGTATAGTTAGAGATTCATCCTACAGGGCTTATTTTGCAGTAACTTTAAGTGGACTTTGGTTTTTTTGTTTTAAAAGGACCATTTTGTAGAACAGTCCTTCTGCGAACATTGATTTTGCATGTTTATGGTACGTTTCTGTAGGTAGTTGCTTCTGCCTTTTAGTAGTTGGTGGTTTGCATTTGTTTCTGCCTGCTTTCTGGTTGGAATCAGATTTTTCCAGTTCTGTGAACCCTTCAGAAATGCTGTTGTTTCTAGCAGTTCATCTTTCCCTAGCAGAGGTTGAAGTTCACTATGTGTGTCTATTTTATTGTAACTGTAAGTCATAGATAGTAACTGGCAAAATTTCTGAGGAACGCTACTTTATGGTGTTTGTTAGAATAATTGTTACCTTGCTGAAGGAAGGGCTTGGTGTTCCAAGGAATTTACCATGTTTTTGTGCCTGTTGTAGGCAGCAGCAGGCATCCTGTGCTACGTTGGAGCCTATGTGTTCATCACATATGATGACTACGATCACTTCTTTGAAGATGTCTACACACTAATCCCAGCTGTTATCATCATAGCTGTGGGAACGCTGCTGTTTATCATCGGACTGATTGGGTGCTGCGCCACCATCCGAGAGAGCCGCTGTGGCCTGGCTACGGTGAGTGCCCAGCTCCTACAGAGTCTTGGCCTGCTGTATACTTGCCTGCCTTCTCTCTTAATAAAATCCTAAAATATTACTTGAAATTTTTTCTTTATGGCCTTAAAAGTTGTCTGCTTCATTTTTTTAGGAATGTCTTATTTCAATTTTCTGTTCTGAATAAAGGTGTTAAATTAAACAGTTGTAGCAGCAGAAGGCGTCTCAGTTTTACCTTTTTTAAAACTGTGGTAATCTCATTAAAAAGTGTAAAACCATATGATTAAGTCATAACAAGTTTTTAAATCTCACTTTTATCTGTTGTGGTTGAAAAGCTGAATTGGAAGGAGAGAAGTGATTCAGGAGCCTTCTTGCTTTAAGTGTCTTGCATCAGGGTTAACTAAGGGTTGTCATAAGGCCTGATTATTTTCTTCATGGTTTACTTGGGACACTTGGCAGTATTTTATGCCCTGTGTTTCCAGGTATTGAAGTGTAATTTTGGCTTGAAAAGTAGGTAGGGAAGAAGAGAGGCTGTATTTGAATTGTCCCCACAGGGGGATTTGGGGCTTCTTTTGTTGAGTGCTGTGTAGACTTCTTCAAAAGTGCTCTTAAATATAGCAAGACAAATGCATAGCTTGCTGTCTTTTCCAGTTGTCACAGAGCTTAATCTGAAGAAACATTCCCTTAGTCCATCTACCACTCTAAGTAACTGCCTGGGTAGCCTCTCTGATGAGACATTTATCAAACAAAGAAAATTGAAAGAACCACTTGATTAAAGACCTGCAGTATGGTGTTTCCAGTACTAATGACAGCTGGACTTGCCTGACTGGGCAGCTTCTTATTACTTGGTGAAGCTGTGGACACTAAAGTTTCTTGAATGAATTCTGGGCTCATTTGGTCAATTTAAGTGCCTGCATTAAATTAGCTGTTAAATCACAACCTTGCAGCAAAAATAACTTTAAATAGAAAAATCTACATGGAGCCTTTCATTAGGCAAATGAATGAAACTATTTGCATACTTTTGATTGTATTTTGCAGTTTGTGATCATCTTGCTCTTGGTTTTTATCACTGAAGTTGTGGTCGTGGTTCTTGGATACATTTACAGAGCAAAGGTAAGAACTTTTGCAGTTTCAGTAATGTTTTGTTGTGAATTCTGACCATAATACAGAAGTGTAATCTTTACTGTTTGATTCTGTAGAACTGTTAATGGATGTTGAGGGATTAAAATCAGAAATCTGAGTGGGTTAATTTGTGATACCAGTACCTTAAAATTTAGAATGTGAATGCAGAGAGCTATCTTGTAGGCAAAAAATTACCTACATCATTAACAGTTAAACGGGAGAAGGGAGTCACAGTAATTGATACCTTTACATTTTCCAGATGGTTTTGTAATTTGTTTATGCTTTGTCTTTGTGAATGACTGAGGCTATGCAATGTTTGAACATGGGGCATATTTTTTTGATATGCAGCAACTTCAGTGTTGTCATGTGTTTTGGTGTGCAAACTAACACTGCATAATAATCAAATGAAATAGATGGAATGTGGTAATGTATACTTTCTAGCATTACTCAGGTTGTTGACAGTGATTATAGCTAAACAAATTACAACTTTCCCCACTGTTTGTTTATAGAATTAAGAAACAAGGCCAGAAAAAATGAAATTAGATGTGTTTCTTCTAGCATAATATGTGATAGAAAAAAAAAAGACCAGAGAAGGCATTTTAGTTGTGACATGCAGCATGTAGCATGTTTGCAGTGTAGCACACTCAGGAATATCTTGCCAGCAAGCTGAACTACAGTACCATTTCTCTTTCTTTGGCCTTTTGTGAACAACACAGGTTCAGCATTCTCTCCTCCTTGCTTTCTCCTGCTGTCCTGGAACAAATGAGGAGATAAATGGGGAGACAGCTTGGAAGTAAAAGTGGTGGTTTTGTTTGGGCCCCAGGGAAGGCTGCTTGGAGTAAGCAGTGACCACATGACCTTGAAGTGTTTGTGTTACAGACCTGGTGCATGACACTTAGAACAGGCTGCTTCAACAGAAGTGCTCTACTGGCCATGCTTGAACTCAGAATATGTTCTTCTTCTTTGCATTTGGTTTCTGGTATCTTGGCAGTGAACTGAGATGGTCATTAGGGATTCTTAAGTTTATACTGGAAATAGGCCTTAGAAGCCACTGAGGAAAGCAGTACAATTCCAGGGGGGTAGGAAGTGGGCTCTTGTATGTTGATCTGAATGGCTTCCTTCTGTTTCAGTACTTGCAGAGGAACACTTTAATATGTGCAGGAATTACCATGAATCTGACCTGGACTAAGCAGTAGTCATCTTAATGTCTTCCATGTCCCATCTTGAAGGGATTTGCTGTTTTTCAGTGAGCAGTATTCACAGCAGATGCATGGATCTGCCTTGCCCAGCTGTGTGTTTCTGTTGCTTCTCTTTTTTTGGTTTGCTCTCATGCAGTTTTCACTGCAGTAGGTAATGCAGGGCCAGAGCTTGGGAGAAGAGGGAAGGTTGTCTGGTTTTAGTGGCAGCCTGTTAAGCTGTTTATGGAAGTCAGTATTTGAAAACCTGAGCCTTAAATCTTTGGAAAGGAGGGACAGGTTTTGTTACTAAAGATGGCAATTTTCTAGTATCTAGCATCTTAAACTACTGTTTCAAGTGCAACAGAAATAAATTCATTACCAGTGAGCTGGGAGGGGAAGTCTGCTTAGCCTTCTGATTATTTTTGCCACCATAAATAAGTCAGCTTTATGCTTTGTTAATTTTGGTTGTTGTTTTTGACATGGTGTATACACATCTGTGGGAGCCTTGTTTTTCTAAAGGCACCTGAATCATGTTCAAGTACTTTGTGTTCACCTTACAAACTTGCAAACAAAAGGAAAGGTTAAATTCATAGCAGTTGTTACATTGGGCATAATGCCTCAAGGAAGTGGCACTGTGCTCTCTTAAGATACCATTATTGATCTTAAAATTGCTTAATTTTCCAGCATGCCTCTGTAAGCCTGTGTGTTGATCCTATTCAGACTCTTTCAGAACTGTGTGAAACGTGCCCAGGCCCTGCTGAGATGGGCTGAGCTGCTGCAGAGCCTTCCAGCATTGGTCCTTAGCTGGAAAAGTCAGACTTCTTGGAAGTGCCAGTAGGGATTAAATAGGCTTGGTTGTTTGAGGACCTGCAGGTTTTTTCCTCTGGGTGGAAGGGTTCACTCTTTTCATTTTTCATTAAACCTGCCAGTTAACTAGAGCTTGTGATTTCTCTTTGGATTGTATGGAATTTGCATGGTTTTCAGGCATAATGTTGCCCTGATTGAACTGCAAGCCAAATGATGCACAAACAAGCACTGAAATAAATTATTTTAAAATTTATATGACAAATTGAACAGCTGTTTTGTTATGAGTTGGAGTTGTAAATCAAATTAGTTAAATCATCAAACAATTGATTTTAAACTGGTCTGAAATGAGTTGCCTGTGCAGGCTAAATTGACTTTTATGCATACCTATCTTGAAATAGGCAGCATTCTTGAGGAGGGGGTGGTGGTGGAATTCAGCTTGTGCTATTGCTGCATAAAAATCTTCCATTGAAGTATTTAAAGGAATGAAGTGTTGACAAGACCTTCCTACTGTAGCTTGCAAATCTGAAGAATATGCATGCTTAGTGCTCAATCCTAAAATTGCATTCCTTGCACATAATTCCTGTTGAATGTGATAGAAAAAAATGAAATTAGAGCTAATCTTAAAATTGTAGAAATGTTTATCAACACTAAACTGTGTATTATTTAAGTAATAGTTTACAATAATATATAATATTTAAAAGGTTCTAGTCAGATTTCCTCCAAACCAGGCATCATAGAATGCCTTTAGAAGGGGACAAGTGATGGTTCTTGAATGGCATCCATTTCTAACACATGTTCTTGACTCAGTTACAGTAGTTCTAAACCCTATGGCAGTAAATGTTGCTATACACAATGTACTGCTCCTTGGGAAGCCCTGGAGACTGGGGCTGAACAGAGAGCCTGGTCACTGTAGGGTCAGGCAGAAGGCATCTTTGAGAATTTATTTACCTGTGCTTCAGCCAGAAGAGTGGGTGGTATGACTTAGTACCTTTTGATCCCAATATCCTCGTAGTCCCAAGGGGAATGAGTTATCTCAGATGGTTATAATGGTTTTGGTTTAGGACCTCGAAGTAGGGAGGTGAGTGCATGTTCTTATGGGCAGCCCTTAACTTCATGAAATCTCTTCCACAGTGTCACAGGAAAAGCTGTTCCTTTTCTGAGAGACAGTGCAAAGCTACTTTGCCTAAGATCTGGAGGGTAGCTGTGCCTGGATTTTCCTTCTCTGTAGCTGCAAGCTGGCAACATCTGAGCAGAAA
This sequence comes from Emberiza elegans, assembly GCA_024865655.1. Taxonomy (NCBI): domain Eukaryota; kingdom Metazoa; phylum Chordata; class Aves; order Passeriformes; family Fringillidae; genus Emberiza; species Emberiza elegans. The sequence goes on from JALJVW010002397.1 coordinate 4,337,524, forward strand.
TCAGGGTGGAACTTTAGGAAGCTGTGCCACTGAATTACACTGATGTCAGATGATGGGGAGTTACCTTGGTTTCCTGAAATGCTGTAGCTGGAAGCAAAATGATGTTATCTTACATGTGCTGGTGAGCTAATGCAGCTGCTTTCCTGGCCCTCCTAGGTGGAGGATGAAGTTGATCACAGCATTCGGAAGGTGTACAACCGATACAACGGCACCAACCCCGACGCAGCCAGTCGTGCTATTGACTATGTACAGAGGCAGGTGAGACAGCGATGCACGGGCCAGTTTTCCACTCCTTTCTGCCCTTAAAACACAGATGCTGTTGCTCTGCTGCTTGTGCAGATGTCCTTCCTCCACCCTGACAAGCCTAGGAAATTGCTGAATGGACAACAAATAGTTCAACTTTGTTAAAATTAATATTACTGCTGTGAGGGAGATATATTTTTACATCATTAGCTATCTCTCAATCTGGGCTTGTGTTCAAATATGTAGTACTTACCTATCTTTCTGCAGTGGAACTTAATATACTTCTTCTGGTATTGCAGTTAGAATTGAATTCTTTACCTGTCTGATTTTCCAGCTGCGCTGCTGTGGGATCCATAACTATTCAGACTGGGAGAATACTATTTGGTTCAAACAAACTAAAAACAACAGTGTGCCCCTCAGCTGTTGCAAAGCAGCCCTCAGCAATTGCACTGGCAGTTTGACCCGCCCCATGGACCTTTATTCAGAGGTAAGGCAGCCACAGCATGAACTGACACAGCTACAATTCATTTTCTTTTGGAGAAATCAAATCTTGGGTGTGTTTGCTTTAACAGAAAGTAGATGTAGTTAATCCTCTCTCTCCTCTTTGAATCTGTGGGTAATTTTCATCTGATTACTTTTTTTAGTTTTAGCATTATCTTTCTGCCCTATGTGATGCTTTTGGGGTTTTTTGGTGTGTCTAAATATGGTTGCCAGATTGATACATAAGAAGCCTACTTGTTTCAGGGGTGTGAGGCTCTGGTTGTAAAGAAGCTTCAGGAGATCATGATGTATGTCATCTGGGCAGCACTAGCATTTGCTGCTATTCAGGTAAGAGAATGTTCTTTGTTGACTTCTTTCAAATTAGATCCGAACTGCAGTACAGATAACTACAGGTATGCACATACAGATATTGCCCTTTAATACAGAACTTCCCACTGCTATGGGATACATTCTCTTAGAGCTGAACAGTCAGTATGATATGCAGTAATCCGCTCTGATGGAAATGGTAAATTATTTTGTGAAAAAAACTTAATTATCTAGGTATTAAGTATCATAAAGGTCCTCTGATGGCATTTAACACTTGAAGCTTTTGCATAGTGTTTAATTTCCAACTTTTAAACAGCTCATTTTTCATGCTGTTTTAGATGTATATTATCTTAACTGTACTTCATGGTGTATAAATGATGTCAGGACCACCCAGGAGATAGGCCAAGGTTTTTGGTAGTGTGCTCTGCTCATGTGCACCTGAGCTTTGTTGTGTGTCTTGAAGATTTCTTGGGTTTTGGACTTGAACAGAGAGGCTCTAAACTGCACACTCTTCCATGAACCTTGTTACAGTTACCCTGCTCATAAAAAAAGGTAACTGAGGAAATAAACTAACATGTATATTAGTATTTATTAAATTTTAAGGAAAAAAAAGACTAGAACTGTCTCCCAAACATATGTAAAATTGAAATTTTGAATGATCATCAACTGGGAGACTTAGTACATTAATAACATTCTTTTCAGACTGTGCCTATGTTATGGTCTCTGAGCAATGTAGTACATATGCTGGATCCCAGGAGACTTAAAAACTAATTTCAAAGTTACTTTAGTGCTCTTAATAGCATTTGAATTCAGAAAACATACCTGTCAAGTCTGACCATGTAAGCACTTTTGTGTTCAAAAGCAGCTTTTGAGCTGGATTGTATGTTTGAAGGTAAATAATCTTTTGCAAACAGTCTTGTGAAGAGAGGGTTCCCTCTGTGCTTTAGTGTTATAAGGATGTACTCATAGTACTGTGTACAGTCATGTTGAACTGTTCAGACCCAGACTGCTTCAGCTGTGGAACTTCAAATTTGATAAGATCTGTGCTCAGCCCTCCTGAAGGGAAAGTATAGTTTTAATTGTCTTCCTTAAAACTTTAGTTGTTAAAGCAATACTTGGTCTGCTTGATCAATGAAATGTATTTCTGTACTGAAAATTGTCTTACCACAACCATAGTTACTCTGACAAAACTTTTTTGTCAGGAAAAAAGTGTAGGTCATGAAACTGGCTGAGGAGAATCCCAAGAGGAGGCATTATATTCTTAGTTTTGGAGTTTGCAGGTTGATGAACCCACCCCAAAATGCAGCACAGTTAGAATCCTTTCTGGCCCTGACCCAGAGTTTGACACATGCTTGCAGTGGCAGTGTGGCTGCTTGCACCCTTTCTGTTTAAAATGTTCTGTTATTTATCTCTTGGAATTTGAGACATAAGTTCTGACATCTTTGTCTTTGCCATACAGAATTCAAGTACATACTTGGCTCAGTTCTCAGCAGAATGGTCTGTGGGCTTAGTGAAAGGGAGATAGAATGTAAACTTCAGCACATGGCTGCAAATTGTGTCATACCCTGTAAACTTAGAGGAATGATTGTTTTCCTTACCATTTGTAAATTTTACTACCTTCCCTTTGCTGGCTGCATGGACCCCTCTGAACAGATTATGTTGTTATGCAATGAGGCTGTTCAAAGTTGATTACCTCTGGTAGCCTATAGTCAACAAATTTAACCTTCAGTAATTGCTTTAAAATTAAAAGACTGAGAAGAGTATTTTTGCAAGGCTTGAAATTTATTAACAACTTAGTCTTTTCTGCATAGAAGCAATTTTTGGTATGTTCATGTTTCAGTTACCATGGGGATCTTCCAGTGTGCAATAATTCCCTGGTCCCAGCCACAGTGACAGCACAGAACTATTAATAGCTAGGAGGGAAACTGGAGGGAGCAGAGACACAGCTTTTGTGGCTGGTGATCATTTACAAAGGGCACCTGTATATACAGCCAGTGAGTTTTTGTACAGAATTAGTTGGGGAAAGATTGAATGTAGTTATTGCTAGCAGGCAAATTAAAACCAAAGTTAGTAAAAAACTAAGCAAACCTCCTGAATGCAGGAGGTGTCTAAACTTCCCTGAATGCTGTTGAGAGGAGGATGGATGGATGGATCCTTCCTCAACACAGATGTCTAAAATAGCAGTTCACAATATTAGATAGCAACCATAGAAACAGACTCAAATGCCTTGAAATGTTTAGAGGTGCTAGCATTTTTTAATGACATAAAAATAATGTCTGTAGAGAACATTGAGGTATGTGAGTCACTTGTTTATAGTGAATTCTAGGAATATGCTCAGAGACCTCCTAAAGGATATAAATAGGAACTCAGAAGTTAATTGCATGGGGTTTTACTGTAGTACCTGAATGTTTGAGATTTCACACAACTGTATTAAATTAAATATCTCAAGGGAGTCATTGAACAGACAGGGTTGTCTTTGTGCAAATAGCTGTAAATGTGCTGGATCTACTTTTATTCACTTGATGTACATGGCTAGAATGAATTCTAGCAAAGGACTGAAGGAGGTGTTGCTCTGCATCACACTTCTCATTTTATCCTGGCTTTGAGCAGCAGAGAAGTTCTTGTACTTGCAGGCTGTGAGCCTTCCTGAGAGTTCTGTAGCTGCTGGCAGCTCCCAAATCCTCCATTTTACAAGTGTAACTGAAGTGGGTTTAATTGTAGATACTCCCTCCTCACTGAGACGGGCTGTGTCTGTGACCAGTCATTCTCCCATGTGATTTGTTTCCTCTTGCTCTGACACAAATTTATGAACCTAAGCACCCTGATGATGTCCCTGCTTGTTGCAGAAGGTCTGTCCCAGCCCAAACCATTTCATGATTCTGTGATAATATATTTAGGAGTCAGTCTGTTGAGCTGGAAGCACCTGAGTGAAGAAAGGTACTGTTTTTAACAACAGCTCAAGTACTGTATTCTGTTACTCTCTATATGTTTTTAAACCTGAGCTGGTTTCTGCTATAGATGCAAAGCAGATAATGCACTGCAGACAAAGAAGAGTATTGATCTTTACAGCTTGTTCCTTTCCAGGAAATTAAATGCTCATAATAGAATTTCATTGTGCCTCTTCCTAACCACTGCATATTTAGATTTAGGATTTTTCAACATTCTGTTTTCAGTCTTTCAGCAGACTGGAGTACTATATTGTGTGTACCATCATTTAGTTTTAAAACATGTTACACATCTGATGTTTGCATTGGCCTGTATTTTTAAAAAGTCAGTAATTCTCCTTTTGTCCCAGTACTACTTTCACTGGGACTGGGCTTTTGATGTATCAGAGAGGAAATTCTATACTTGTGTGCTCACCCATTTCATTCTAGTTTTCTTTCTGTCCGAGGGGATTTTTTGTGGTGTAGTTTTTGGAATGGGTTCTTTTTTAAGAAATCAAGTTGTGTTCACAGTGGTGCTTACAATCCAGAGATAGGACAGGAGCCTCCTGTCCTATTTGCATGTGTGAATAAACTTCCATGCATGCAACCAAATCAATACAATCTCACACTTTACTAGAAGTTATTGCCAGTTATTGTAAAACACAGAACACTACCAACACTATTGTAAACCACCAACACTATACCTGCTATTTTTTCATTGGTACAGTCTTATTCTACCTTCAGTAAGCATGCAACTTCTTTAAAATACCATGCCCTGTATCCCTGATTATTCACATGGTTTAAGTCTTGTAAGTGGACACAGGGTGATCATATCCTAAATTGTGGTAAGCATGCCAGCACAGTTGTGGTACTGTGAATTTTAACATGTCTAAAAGTGAATTATTTGCCTTAGATTTAAGCTTTCTAATATGACATGTTCACAGAGAGAGTTCTATGAAATCTCTTTCAAAAGCCCATTCTCATCATAGCAGTTATGCTGATGCATTTGAGTTGCACTTGAATTTTCCATACAGATATGGTATCTAAAAATCTGTACCTTTCAGATGGAAGAAACTCCTAATGTTTTTTAATGAATCTGAATTACTGAGGCAGAACACATGTGGCTGACCAAAAAACAAGTCTTGTTTTAGATGTCCAGGGTAATCTTGTAAGAAAATGAGACTGAAGCTTGTGGCCCTGGGAGTTCCCAGCAGGAGTGGAGGCTCTTTCAGGAAGGGTGGTTTGTTGCTGTTTGTTAGTTCCAGTCTTGAAGCATGCTGGCAGTCTGTGCTGAGGCTGAGTCTCTTGAAGCACCTCCCTTGTTCTCAAGCTTGTTCTCTGTTTTCTCTCCCCAGCTTCTGGGCATGTTGTGTGCCTGTATAGTTTTATGTAGGAGGAGTCGGGATCCTGCCTACGAGCTGCTCATTGCTGGTGGAACCTATGCCTAGAAGAGAATTCCAACATGCAGTTCAATCTCCCCCCAGTTCCCTGGAAGGTGAATGGGCCAGGTTTACTTCCATAGCTTTCTTTCCCCCAGCTTATTCCAAGTACACCTTTCAAACATGAGGGCAGCCGCACTGTGCACTGGTGACGGGCAACAACAGCTTTACACAACCCATAGAATTACCTGTGACTTTCACTGTTTTAGCCAGCTATTCATGTATCTAAATGTTTTAGTATGCTAGTAAACTTTCTAATTTCAGAACCATTTGCAAGTTAAGTGTAATTTGGTTGATATAAAAGTCAAAGGATGTGTGCCTACTTTGGTAGATTACCTCTAAGCATTAACTGGCTGATTCTTGCATATATAGAGAGAGGAAGTCTTAAACCTTCACTACATGGAATATTCTGGCCAAAGTTGTACAAAGGAAGCCAGCTGTATTTAATTTGAGAAGAAAAAAATGTTTTAATCTTGCCCCTCACCAGTGTCACTTTTAAAAAAGAGAAAAACACTTAAGTCCAGTATACTTTATATATAAAGAAATTATAGGGAAAAAAAAACTAACCAATTTTAGGATTATGTGACTGCAATTTTGACCTTCAGAGATCCAGTCTTTCAAACATTAGTGGTTTAAAATACAAGCTGGCTTTTCAGGAGTATAATGTATGCACTACTGTTCTATAATGAAATATTTCATTTTTCTATGAAGAGCGTTTTATGTGTTGAGTGAACTGTTAGACCGTAGACCTTCTATTGGTTTGGAAACAATGTAGCCATGTAGAGTAGCAAAGTAGTATGTGAAAGTGATCTCAACTGTAAATAATAAACCTGATTAAATAAATCTCTGTATATCCTCCCTATAAACATGTCTTGTTTTCTCTTTAAGATCCCAGTGTGTTTGATCCAATGGAGTCTGAGTGTGCTGGATACACAAACTGTGAAAACAACAGTTTTGGGTAGCTTCACTTCAATAGATCTGTATTCATGGTTTGCTGGAAACCTAATTGTATTGTGTTTGTTCTTTTTATTTGAAACAATAGCAGTGAAACACAGAACAACAAACTTGGCTGAACTTGATGGAAAGTTAACATCTTGTGCATACTATTAAGAAGAATCTGTTGCCTCCAAACAGTGGGTAATAAATAGCTTTACTGTAACTGCTATATGTTAATTATGTTTTAGTGTGTCTTGCATTATTCAGATAATTAGTCACTGCATTGCCCTACTTTCAGTGTCTTCAGGTTCTTCCTCCTTTGCAGAAGCCAGGAATACTCTGAATTTTTACCAGTTGCTTATGTACAAAGCAGACATGCTCAGCTAAACTAACCTCAAGATAATCTTAAGTAACTAAAGAAACATCACTCAGAAAAAGAAAATTCTAATGTGTACACACTTTGAGGCCATTGTGGTTTATTGGGGGATTTTTCTCAGTGCTGTTACACTGCTGTAGAAGTCTATCTATGGAATTCTGTTAACTTCTAAAGGTAGGTTTCAATGATACTTCCTTGGGACTTAGATTTTCTTTCTTAGTACAGCATTTGCCTCAGCCCAGAGACCTCCTGACTGTGGCATCAGATTTCCCAGATGTGGCAGCAGGCCTGCTCACTGCATTTGATTATCTTCATATTGTATTGCAGATTGTAAATATGGAACTAATAAGATTGAGATGACCCTGGCTTGTAAAAATCAGTGTGAAGAGGTTGTATGACAGACCTGTGCTGCACAAAATAAGGCTAAGGATGCTTAAAAAGGTGGTCAGCTCTTAGCAGCTGTAAGGCAGAAAGAAACTCCACAGTCATGAGCCTGCATATGCCCCTTGGAAATGAGGACAGCTTGGGGGAGATAACAGTGCTTGTTAATCTTGCTGGAAGACAGGGATTTGAAGTTCAGATGACTTGACAGTACTTGCATGTAAATGAAGGAAGGCTGTTTCCTCTTTAAAAAGCAGAATATTTGTCTGGAATGTGGAAACTACTCAATATTTTACAACTTTTTATAGTCTAAACAAAGCCCAACTGAACTTTTAACTGCTGTGAATTAGTTTTTTCTAGGAACCTTCAATTCAAGTGACCTTTTTGATTTGCACAGTTTGTAGTAGGTCTTGGATGTGTAAATGAAGTTTCAGTGGTGTTTGGGTTTTCTAAAATACAAAATCTAACTTCACACATCCCCACACTCCCCCCCAAAAAAGCCAACCAAACACAGATTTGCAAGAGTCTAATACACCACATTTTGTGTGATTCACTGAAGCTGGGAACAGGCGGTGTAGGTCTGTGCCTTCCTTTACTAAACAAAATGAATCAACTTCGGCTTGCATTAGGCAGGAGTGTTGGTGTGGCTGTTGTTTGGCCTTCCTAATTCATACATTCCTATCTGGCAGTGCATTTTAGGGCACAAGGGCTGATTTAGTTTCAGCTCTTTTTTTTCCTTCATTCCTCTGTCTGGTCTTTTAAGTTCCTGTAATAATTTCTTCTTGGCTCTCTTGTAGCTGAGGAGTCTGAGAGGGCTCAGTTCAGACTGCACAGGAAATCGTTCAGACTGAGTGAATCTGTGTGTGCTGCATGGAGCACACAGGCATGGAGCTCTCCTGCAGCCTGATCCACTGGGGTTTAACACAGGAAATTAGAATTGCCTTCAGGGGTGTTCTTAATTGGGTTTTGTTGTTGTCACTGCTGTTAAAGTGACTCAAGTACATTGCAGAGCAAGTCCTGTGCTTTACTGCCTTTCAGCACCTTAATAGGAGGCTCATGGGAATTGGAGGGTCTCATTCAGATTCTGGTTTAGTAAGGCATGATCATCTCTATTTGCCTTATTAAACAGAGGAGAGGTGGTCTAACAAGCTCAATTTAACAAAGTTAGCAAAAAAAGAAGTTCTGCCTTGATAGCCAGAAGACAGATCATGAGATCCTTCAGTGCTACAGTTTCAGATGAGATTTGAGATAAGCACTTGTGATAATAATAGTGATAGCCTTCAGAGGACAGTTTGTGAGTCTTGTAACTGACTTAATCTTGGGCCTGAGACAAATCCCTCTGGATTTCACGACAAGTCTGCAAGTGCAGTGGATCTTCGGTGTTCTGTGTGCTGTGTCCTTCAGCAGCAGCACCCTCTGGGGTGGCTGCAGTGATTGGAGATTGCCACCTGAGCCTCTACCCTGCCCCTTGCAGTCTTTGTTCCTGGGTGCCACCCCTGCTGACTGGGGCAGCTGTCCTTGGTACACATAATAAGCTTAGTTTTAGTTCTTTGGGCCTCTCATAGCTGATCTGTTCCCCTGGCTCTGCATTGAGCAGTTGGAAAGCTCCCTTGGGGCAGCCTCTTTTAAACCATGATGTGAGCTTGGGCTTTTGCTAAAAGGCACAGAGCAGACTTCCATCTGTGCCACATCTGAGCTGATGTGAGCACAAAGCTTCCTCTGCCAAACTGTTGATGTGATGCAGTGCGTATAAAGTGGTTGCTGTAGGCTGTGCCTGGCTGTGGGAGGGTAAGATGCTGGCAAGTCTTAGTGCACTGTCCTGCAGATCAATCTCCTATTCCTGGACTGCTTCAGCATGGACCTCTCATGTCTGTTATGATAACTGGGCTTGCTATTTGTCAGTCTCAGTTTTGGGACTGATTAGGAGAGAGCAAACTCACTGGCAGGAGCAGAATTATGTTGCTGCTGATCTGTTGAAAGTGTGGGTGTGATGTGATTTTGATGGGGCAGTCACAGTTTGCCTGTGCCCTACACACAGAATAGATGTAAACCTTGCCCTTCTACCGCCCCATGAAAAGATTATCTGCAAAAAACCTAGTCCTGAGGCAATCCTGTAGCAAGTTGTGTTTCCTTCTGTATGCCTTAACACAAGGTTTGGTGTCTGAAATGCCAAATTGCAGGACACTTGTTCCTAGGTGGAGGAGGAGGTGCTGGGGAAGCACAGCTGCTCCATGGCCATGTGCTGCACCCTGGACATGTTTAATGTCCTGGCAGCTGCCCAGGGTGGCAGAGGTAAATGTTAGATTTGTTCACTCCTTTATTTCTTCAGTTTGGCAACTGCCTTCACAATACAGGTTTTGTGCTCACAATACATATTTAGTCCAGGCATATGCCTTTGATTTGGTCCTTGCTGTGGCTGCAGTAATCCCTGCTGGATCTGTGCCTGGCAACAGATGTTGCTTCTTTCAGTGTCTGCACTCCAGGACAGGAGTTCAGTTTTCTGTGTGGGGTTATACTGTAGATGAACACAAAGTTTATTCAACATTTAAAAGCAGGGCAGAGTCTGTAGATTAAGTGTGGATGTGAATTTAAACCTGCACAAGTGAGAGACTATCAGAGCTCCTACCTGGGGACCTGAGACTTGGTGATCCTTCTGGAGCAAGCAAAGAAGCACTTCTTTCTGGTGATATGCACTGAACCACGTATTTTCTCTCACCTGCTTCTCTTGACCCTAGATACTAAGATATGTCAGAACTTTTGAGGTGAAACTTTCTTTGCCAGAGGGAAGCCTGCAAACTGGGGTGCCTGGGGTAACATGAGCCACAGCAGTGTGGGACCATGGAGTTGTTCCTGTTGGCACTCCAGAAAATAGCTTTGCCTGCAATTGGATGTGTGGTGCTTCAGCTACCAGCTCTTTTCACCAAATGGGCTCCTGCCCCATTTCAGAGAATAATTAGGCCTTTTCCAGGATAGCTGTCCTGTCAGACCTTGGCTAGGTCAGGCTGTGACTGAGGAATTGGAATTCACTTCCCTCATGCAAATAAAACACGTAGGCAAACCACTGGCAGTTGTGGGGTTTGACAGTATTTAGGATGCCTTGCATGCACAAGCAGTCTGCTCTAGAAAACCACTTCTGAAATGGAGTTCTGAAGTTTTTCTCCCAGCTGGACAAGGGAAGCAGCAAGCTCTGCTCTTGCCTGAATGAGTCTGCCATTGAATGGCATTGAACAAGTCTGCCACACATGAGCGTGTGCAGGGTTAGCGTTCATACATTCTCAGCTGAGGAGGGGAGGGATAAAGCCCCTGTGGCAAAGGTGGCATTGAGTCCTGTGCCAGCCTTTACCAAGCACCTCACAGGCAGCAGGGGGACTCAACTCCCAGTACACACTGCAGAACTAAGCACTCCTTGGACTTCAGCACTCCGAGAATGCCCCGTCCTTGGGAAGCGTGCTTGGTGCCTTGCACTCTGTTAAGTGTTTTTGCCCTTTGAGTGCAATGTCCATTTTGAAAGCTTAAATCCAGCATTTATCCTGATAGCTTTTTTCCCCCCTGTACTGTAACACCTTCAGCATTGAAAAGTGTTGCACTGAGGATACATTACAGACACTGAGGAAACATAAGTTAAATTTAGAACTTGTGCTGATAACTGCTGTGGTTATAAAAGCTGGCACAGACCCTGCAGAGCAGGGACAATGCATTTCTCCAGATGCTTTCTCTCCCTCTTTGGTTTTGCATCCTCCCATGGCTGCTGAATTGAGCAGTGACCTAGTGAAACCTTTAGCTGCCACTTAGCGGAACAAAGTCACTGTCGCTTAAGTCTCCCTTCCTCAGCCGGGGCTCACACACAAGAAGGGCTGTGCAGCCTTTCTCTAAAGACAAAGCACTTCTCACGTCTATCAGTGCATTGAAAGCTTTCCCATTCACACTTAGGTTAGCATTCTTATCCTGGCAAGGTTAAAGTTCACCACTTTCCCAAGAAGTTCCTCCATGGACTGTTCTCGGCTTAAAAATTCAGAACAATCCTTTGGATGCAGCTGTTGAGCATTTGTGTCCTTGCAGAGTGGAAGGGAATGCTCTGAACTCCCCCACAGGCTCCCGTCACTGAGTGTGGGCGTTATCTCATGTCTGCACCACCTTCCTCAGAGCCAGCCAGTCCTGTTACAAAACGAGCACTGTGTACACAATAAAATTTGTCCTTTTGTACGAGATTTTTCATTGCAAATATTGATCCGACCACCACCCAATGCTCGTTTGTTTAAGGCTGAGTCTGAGATTGAACAATCACCAAAATGCTGAGTGTGCCAGGAGGATTTTCAGCTCGGTGTCAGAGTGGATTACAAGCTCCCCACGATGACTGGGGAAGTTGAGGGGTGAGGTGCGGCTTCTCCAGTCATACCTTTGCTGCACGAAGCTACTGATTTATTCAAGGGTTTAGCCTGGGCTGCTTGAACAATCCAAGTGTGTAATCCGACACGCAGGAAATTTCATTCAAGTTCAGGCTGGAATCTTGGGCTGTGCTGTGTGTCCATTTACCCTGAGGCAGAGGCAAATGCCTGCATTTCAGTCTAAGAGAATTTCAAAGCACCACTTTTGCAGCTGTAGCTCATTCAGCATTGCGCCCATTAACACACTGGTTGCTTCTCTTTATGTCTGCCTTGATTTGGTGTTCGGTTGAATTCTGGTAAGGGCAGCAAAGCTGGGATACTGCTGGTTTAAGCTTCCAAATCTGGTTAACAATGGCTCTTTTAGATCTGGTAAGTAAAATTCCTCCTGCTTTCAAACATCCTCTTAGAGTATCTGTTCCCACTTCACCTCTGCCCTGAGCTGTTTTTGTACCCTCAGTCCTCAGGATGTTATGTAGAATCCCTGGTTATAAACTCGAAGCTCTGCTCCAAGCTGAGTTCTGTTTGCCTGGTGGTTTTGGATGATACTGTCTTTCTCCTTAGAAATTTCAGGCATGTCAGCTCTGATTTCTGCCGATTTTGCAGGGAGTACACGGTGATTTCTGTTAGAGTTTTCTATCTAAAAGCGAAATTTAGTCTGTGTTTTCAGTCAGAATAGAACAACTCAGTAAATTTGCCTTTTGGGCCAGTGTGTGGGACAGAATGGCTGCAGCCACATGTCACCCAGCAGTGATAGGCTGCAAATGTGCTCTTAATGGTGCCCCTGCAGCTTTGTCCCAGATCAGGTGTCAGCCGTCCTTTAGCAGCTGGTAGAAGGACAAGTTGAGCCCTGTACCACGTGGAACTGGCTAATTTGATGGAAATATGATTATCCAGCTATTCTAGAAACAGATCCGATTTGCACTGTGCGGGATCCAGGAGTGCACAGATCTGGAGATGACTGTGGCTCTGAGCAAAATGTGAGCTGGCTGCTGAATTTAGGTAACTGCTAACAAAGAATAGGTGATGGCTAACAGTTTGAGCAGTTCACTCTCAAGTGAATGCAGCATTAGCATTTTGTTAATAACCTAATCACAGGCAGAACACGAATTCCTCTTCCAGAATCTCATTCTCCACACAAGCATTCTTCCCCTACAAAATCCAGCCCATCAGCCCTTGTAGTCCCTTAGCAGCCAAAGTTGTGACACAGATAAGACTCAGCATCACAACTTTGTTTCCTGTCTTGCTCACTAGCTCTGAGTGTTGCTCCTGTGTAAGGACATGGGAAGTTCTGGTATTTGTGTGGTTGCTGACTGCTCTTGTGTCCAATGCCCCAGCCCTGCAAGCTGGAGAACAAGAAAGCCAGGGGAAAGAGATGGTGCTGGGCAGTCCAGGCTGCAGTTCAGGCCTCTGCAGTTTGTCCTGTCCCTTGCAGAGTTGTTGCCACTCCACACTGGAGGTGAGCAGTGACTTTTCATACCGTGTTTGGATAGCACTGATGCAGAGTCCCCTGTGATGCACAGTTGAGCCACAGCACAGTGAGACTGCCAGGAGGTTCTGTGGTACCCCAGAGTGTGTGAGTGACCCACCAGTGCCACAGCACAGAGGAGGTTCTGTGGTACCCCAGAGTGTGTGTGACCCACCAGTGCTGAGCTGAGCTTGGGTGTTCCTTAATGCCCACCCAGGCTCCTGTCAGACACCCACCTGGTGCTTGGCTGAAATGATCTCCTCTTGGATCCATGTGCTTCCACTTCAGCTGCATTCAGTAATCAGTGAGGGATGAGCTGCAACTGGGAGCAAATTACCCCTGGAGAGGAGACTCAGACCACGAGTTCAGCTCCTGAGACAGGAAGGAAGCCAAGGTAAGAGTTTCCACTGTTTATCCCCCTGATCTGTTACCATTCTGGCTGATGTGTGCTGGGCTTGTTCACACTACAGAGCTCAAGCCAGGGGTCCTGGGGGAGGTGGCAAACACTTCAAACCTTGATCAGGCACTGTGCTCCTGCTTCCTGCTGTTGCTACGTGCCCACCTGGGAAGAGGTTGATTTCTTCCTCTTGGCTGCCTGGTTGGTGGAAATGCTGGGAGCTGGTTGGCTCTATGGATCACTGAGATTGGCAGGAGGCCTGGCTGTGTTGGCTGTCCAGGGGCTGGGTCTCTTGGATCCCTGTTTCTGGTCTGATACTACTTTGTTGTTACTACTGGCTTGTGGGCTCTTAATATGCAGAAATCTGTTCTGTGCAGAGATGGACCTCGCCCTATACTTGCAGACATTTCCTAATTACGTGTGGTTGTCATTGGTTAAATGTTATTTCATACAGGTTTTCCTGTTCTTCTCCTTAACTGGTAGTAAATGATAAAAGAAAACAATACACATTTTGACTTTACTATAAGAATTCCACTGGAAAGGGGGCCCATTTCAGCTTCCCACCTTAGCTGAAAATTGAATAATAACTTGATTTTGTCAGTTGTATTGCCCAGTGTTACTAAACTGGAGAGGAAATGTTAATAAGGACAATGTTATTAAGGCATTAAGTAACCTACAACTGACCTTCCTGCTTTTCCTGCTGATGGGGGTGGGTAGATGGATGACACCTAAAATGTGGCTGTTCTCAGAGGGTGTGGGTATTCCTTGATATCTCTGTTCTATTTGTGACAAGTGCTGCCATGCAGATAGGGCAAACTGAAGCATTTGGCTGATAAGTAGTTCCAAGCCATATCTAGACAATGTGAAGCAGAGGATTCATGAGAAAACACTGCTGCTGCTTTTTCATTTCCTGAACAGTCTGGAGTTACCATGTGGGACCCAAATGCTGTGACACTGGGGAGATCTTGAAATACCTATAGCCTCTTGCCATTCAACAGTGTTTACTTGACAGAGGAAGAGATTGGTAGAAAGGAAATTGGTATCCTGACTTTAACAGCAAAAATATGGAATGATTTGATGGGAGACAAAGAGCAGCCACCATTCCACCAGCTGTCTGTTGGTGATGCTGACCATGAGGTCCATGGAAGCAAAGATGATCTGCAGTTGGATCTCACGGCAATCAAGAGCAGGCCCTGCAGTGCCTTGTGTGAAGTTGGGCCCCCAGGGAAATGAGCAGTCCTGCAAAATCTGTGTGTCCCACATCAGTAGAGAAGGTGCATCTCAGTGGGTTTGGGGTTATTTTTTCTGTTTAATTAAGATAATCTGCAAAATCTCTATCTAAATTTATTTATTTATTGGTTCATTACAGTCTTCTTTGTGGAAGATTGAGTGTTCAAGAAGTGAATACATTAAATCTCTTGTGCTTTTGGTTTCCTCTCCTGCTGTGGCTAAGAAGGGATGCTGTGGTTGCTGGGCAGCCTCTGCTGGTGCTGTCCTTTGTGTCACCTGAGGTGTGTCACAGAGGCTTCTGCTCCCCCTTCCAGCCTGGGCAGTGCTGCTCTCACTCTGCTGCCTTCAGTGCCATCCCAGCCCCCGAGGCTGTGCTGGTGCCAGGGCTCAGGGCCCTCCAGCCCTGCTGTGGATGTGCTGGGGGAGCTGGGGAGAAGGACGAGGGGCCTTGCAGGCAGCCAAAGGGAAAGGGCTGGAACTCCTGTTCCATCCTTGAAGGCAGAATTCAAATAAAGTACTGCAAGTGCCTCTGACCTTCACTGTGATTCATTTAAGGAAAGATTGCATTGACCATTACACCTTTTTCTTTTGCCCTGATTTCTCTTGCCTTTTTTGTGTGTCTGAGTTAACAGTCCCTCTCTCCTCCATGCCTTTCAGGTAGCAATAAGATTAATTTTTATTGTCTTGACTCAGTTTTAAGGCCTGAAACCTTGGCAAACAGTCATTCTGCCCCCAGAAATAGTTTGCTCTGTTTCAAATTAAATCACCAGGTGTAAAATTTTTTAAACTATCTTGAAATACTGAAAAGGGAAGAATGGCAGAAACTATCCATCAGTCCCTTGTACAGTACAGTAACAGCTGGAAACATTGTTAAGTATTAAACTAGAAAGACTGATAGAGCTGAAATCTGTGAATTACAGTGAACCTGCACAGTGCAACACCTCTGAAGAGGTTTTGTTGCAGAATGAGCACATTAGGGGTGGCTGGAAAGGGCCCAGGGTGTCCCTGTGGCAGCAATCACAGAGGTGCAGAGGCTGAGGAGCCAGAGCAGCCTGGGCAGGAGGGGCTGAGCAGTGGAAGAGAGGGGACACTGCCCTGCTGACATTGCAGGGGAGGTGATTGGCAATCCTCTGGGGCTCACAGGAGAGGAATCGGGCAGTGCAGCACTGCTGGAGGCTTGGCTTAGCTGCTGTTTGTGTTGTTGGATTTTTAAACTTCATAATCCCAGAGAGGAGTTAGGGAAACCTTCCAGCCAAGGCCAAAGCAAGCCTTGGGCCCATCATCTGTCCCAGAATGCAGAGCAAAGCAGAACCCATGGCTAGCATGGATTCCATTCTGTTAGGAGATGGCTGTGATGGGGAGTGCCTCAAGTTTTCCTACTGGGGATGTGTCCTGGTCCTTCAGGTGCTCCTCTCTGGGTGCATTCGCTGTTTTTTGTTTTTTCATCCATGACTGATAAACCATCCTCTGTCAAAAATGCCAACATGGCCTGTGCATGGGGAGAAAGAGATCCATGGCAGAGAACGTGGCTGTCATGACCATAAGGGTGGCTCCCAGGCTGCCTGGGGACAGTTCTCCAGCCTGCAGAAACTGCACTTCCTTCTGTGAGCTTTCCCTTTGCACAGCTGAGATCTGGGCAGGATTTTCCTCCCAAGCTTTGAAACATCACTGGCAGCACAGTATGCTGAGTGACTGTGCCAAAACATGCAAGTCCTAATCTTTCAGGAGGTTTTTCAGAGAGTGAAGGCCAGGAGAACAATGGGATGAAGCAGGAGCAAGGGAGAGAAAAGCATGGTCAGTTGGTTATTTTCTGACTGGTGGTTGTAGAAAACATTATTATTGGGATGCTCTTGGTCAGCTGAAGCAGACCTTGTGTGCTGATTGTTTTCAGTTATAGAATATTTGTAAAGTCTGAGGACTGGGGCTCCTTTTCATCAGAGCTTTTCAAGGTAGGAGCCTGGCACAAAGCCCCTCTGGCCGTTCCTCTCTGCTGTCCACCAGCCGTCGTCGTTCTCCGCAATGACAACCACGGTGTCCCCCTCACTGATGTCCAGCTCATCCACGTTCTGGAAGGAGACAGGGAGAGAAATGGGACAGCCTGACAGCACAGGGGGGGGCAAGAAGTATCTGGTGGGGTTTTTAAATCCTGCTCTTCATCAACAGTCCTGGTTCTGAAACACCACACAGTGAGGGATTAAGCATTTGAGCTATTTCTTTAAGATGCTCAGATTTCCCCAGCCCCAGGGTGCCTCCTCCTGCACAACCTGATGGTTTTATCACTGGGGAAGCCCAGAAAGGGTTAAACACCACTCTCCTAAAGCAGCTCACCATGACCTGCATAGTCTGCAGGTGTTGCTAAATAGAGCACAGCTTAATTCCTAAGGGGGATAACAGTGCCTCTGCTAATCCATGCCTGAGGTAGGTCTGTCAGTTCTTTTAGCAGGGGACAGCAGTGACCAGTGGGGGACAGTGGCTCTTGGACAGCAGTGACTTTCATCCCCAGACAAATGCAGTAGATGCAAATAAGCTCTGCCTGAGCTCCCAGGCAGCCATCAGTGTTCAGTGGTGCTGTCCTATTTTCCATAGGAAACCACTTTGCTGCCCACAGTGCAGTAAATAGAAAACAGCATAAGGGAGGCTTCCAGAGATGTTTGAGGTGTCAGCTAAAACTGAATTTAATGCACCTGAGTCGGTAAGAATGGACTCAAAAAATGAGAGGCCTCAATGTACAATATAGTAAAGGTAGTAACAGGCTCTTTTCTCTGCAGGGAGTATCCCTGTGTGGCACAGTTCTAAGGGACTCCTGGAGAAATGAGGTGATCCAGTAGTCTCCTTAGGGAACTGCCATTAACAGTGAGGTGCTTTCAACTATGCTTGCATGAAATTTCATGTAAATAATAAAAGAAAGTTTAAAATGAAGCAAAAAAAAAAAACCCAACATCGAATAAAAGGTGTTGGAATACTGCTGTACCTAAGGAAAGTGCTCCTTTTGAGCTTTTTCTCTGTTTTCATAATTTATCTGGTATTTATCTATTTTGTCACTGTCACATTTCTTCAAGGTTGGCTGTTGGTGGCAGGTCCCTTGGTGTGAGGCTCTCTGCACTGAGAGACAAAATATCCTGGATGCTGTTTCTTCTGCTGATCTGAAGCTAATAAAAGGAACCTTTAAACTGACATGTAAAGCAAGTGGGGTTGCAGTCCAGGTTCTGGAGTCCATCTGAATTAGCAAATATTTATAACCAGTCCATTCACAACCTTTTACTAATGGTATTCTGCCCAGATAGGACTGGAGTCAGGGAGAGTTCAATATCCCAGTTCAGGATGTAGGTTGTTCTCTTTAAGCTGGCAGATGAACCACATCCACTGTGATTTTGCAGTTTGCACCATGGAAGTACAGGAAGGAATGTCCTTGATGGGGTTCTATCCTCTCCAGCATGGAGAACCAGTGTGCTAAACTGAGCAGGACAGACCATGTCCCTGGCTGTGAGATGACAGTAACATCTCCTGCACAGAATTTACACTTTCAGGATGTTTCAATCAGCATCACTTATTTTAAATGTGACTCTCTGGAGTGTTTATTTTGAAGCCTTTCTTACCTGGGCTGTGTAGTCATACAGCACTCTGTAGTCCTGTGATGATGTGATCTCAGCTTTTTCATTTACTAAGATGGATGCATAGACTCCTTCTGTTCTCTCTGCAAGGGGGTGGGGGGGGAAATAAGGAAGAAATACCCAGCACAGAAACAAAGAGTTCAGTTGCTTATAAAAGCATGGGATCATATGCAAGAGTTCACAAATACAAGGCTTTCTGTTCTCTCTCTGCCTGGAGATGCACACATATAGAAAAGCTGCTGTGAGCTGTAGGTAAATCTTGCACAAAAACTGTCCCCCATTGATGGGATGACAATGCACCCATTGAACTTTGTGGGAGGTCAGAAACCAGCTTCAGCCTCAGGTTGGGAAAAAGGTTTCCCCTGGTAAAACCCAATCCAAGTCATCCAAGGAGGGAAACACTGATTAAAATGGTTTAACAAGTTGCTACTGGGGGTATAAAATTCTAGCAGTTCCCTGGCTCACATAAGACTTTCCTTTTCCCCTTGAGAAAAATGGAAAATACTGTGCCAATGGGTCACCAGACATTTTCCAGTTCTCACATAGCTGTTTGTCATGGACATCACTATTTTTGCAGGTGTTTTGTTTTAATTCAGCTTGTTGTAATTAGGGAAACTTCTCATTTCTTCCCAGCATTTGTCTGGGGGCTTCCCCTGCTGAGCTCCAAGTGCAGCAAGAGAGAGCCTGGGCTGTTTCTGGGTGCCCAAGCAGGCAGGGCTGGCAGGGGCAGTTGATTTTAAAGCAGTTTGAAAACAACTTTTCTTTTGGTAAGAACTACAGTTAAAATGCTTTTGTTTAATATCAAATCAATAAAAATACCATAAACTGTTACCTTTTACACAGTCAAAGTACTGTGTTTTAAATATCATCTGAGAAATTCCTAGTTAAAAGGATTACAAGACAGCAGTGGAACTGTGAGGTGAGATGGATATTTGTATTAACATACCACATGCCTGGTGTGTTAAAACTTGTATGTATTCTGTATTTTTTAGTAGTAATTATGGTACACAAGGAGGAAACTTAACAGCTATGTCAGACTGCTGCTCTGAATGTACAGCCCCCCCTGCCTAGATGGAGGTTTTGAAGACTCTGTGGATTATTTGGCACTTGAAACTGGGAAATCTGTTAATACACATCCAAGCAAAATTAATTTCCAGACTACTCTTGCCTGCCAACATGTGAATATCTGCTGTAGACTTCTGCTCCATGTCAAAGCCTGGTTTAGCAACACAATCTAAAACAAACACATCTGGCAAACTGATTTCCTGCAGAGCATACCCAGAGGAGGGGCTGAAGGAGTGGCAGTTTCTGTGTTGTTTTTGCTGCTCCCATGCAGTAGTCCAGAGAATCTGCAGAACCAAGAGAAGCCAAAACCAAAATGAGTGAACAGGCCTGGGTATGAGCATTCCTTCATCTCAGCTCTGACTCAGCCTTCCCTCCATCTGCTTCACAGAGTGGATGTCATCTCTTCCCATGGCCTTCTATTTTCTTTTATGCTATAGATATATTTATCTTCCTTTAAAAATGTCTTTTTAAAAATGCAGCAGACTATTGAACCATCAGCCTTCACTAAAATGTGCATGAAATGCAGCAGATAATATTTTTTTGTAGAGCCAAAGGCTCATGGTGTGAAACTCCAATTATTCCACAATGTTAAAATGATGAAAATTGTCAGTTGCTTATAAGAGATTAACATCTCTTTGTGTTTAAGGAAAACCCTGATACAATTTAAAATACAGAACTTGTGTAACAAGCCTTTCTAAAAGCTGTGAGTTTAAGTGAATTTTTATTTTAATCTATCCCTAGTTATTTCCTATATCACAGCTGGGTACTGAAGACTAAGCAAAGTGAGAAAATGGGTTAGGATTCTCAAGCAGAGATAGAAATAGCATTGCATGCTTAAGGCATATTTAAAGGGTCTGATTTTTCAGCTAGTGAACATTCAGTTTTTCTGGAAAATGGATTTCCTCTCTCAAGAGTTCCTGAAAGACTCAGGCTGAGTCTCTCCAGGCTCCTTGCCCATGCTGCTCACAGTTGTGCTCTGAATGGCAGGACAATTGTCTTATGTAACTGCACAGGATGCAGCACTGAATTCATTATTAGAGAAGATCCAGTTTCCAACTGAAAAACAAAGCCTTGTGTGTAACCCTGAGCAGCTCCCTGGCAAGCCTGGACCACATTCCAAATGGGAGATCACTGCCTGCTCCTTGTCCTAGCCATGTCACAGGGCTTGGTAAATTTTAAATCTCTTCTGCTTTAACTGTGATGCCCTCCCTGCTGTGAATTTGCCATTTTGGTATAAAATATTTAAACCAATAGAGACGCCATGCTCTTCTGCTGTTATGACTTCATCCATGTTCTAACATTTACCAGCAGAAAGGGATCAGAATGAGGAAAATTGCCTCCCTGATCATCACAGTTTTTCCACCCTTGGATCCAGACAGAGAGAGCAGCTCTTTGTTTTGCTCAGCTGGTTGGTGCTGTAAGCACGGAGGAATGGCACGGAGGAATGGCCCCAGAGGAAGGCTCCTCCAGCCTCTGCTCCCAGCCACATTCACCTTCACCCTCCCTGCAACAAACTGGTTTTGTTGCTACTGTGCCCTGACTCAGTAGGAAGGAGGAAACTCTGTTTTCTCCCCCGTGCTGGCCCAGTAATTGTGTGATGAACTCATCCCCTGTCCCTCCTCCCACTGGGGCACACCAAAATCACTCTCAGTGCGTTTCAATGCCTTCACTTCTTCTCTCAAGTCACACTCACTGCTCCCTGCTGCCTCTTGCTACCCTGGAGGAAGCAATGGCTTCCCAGGGTGTTCTGTGCCCAGGCAGGGCTGCTGCTGTGGGAAGGGACCTCTGGCCTCACCTCTTGATCATGCCACAGGCCGGGCTGGGGCTGGGGCTGCTGCTGCGCTCCCGGCTGTAGTAGCTCTCGTAGCCTATGGCATCTGCACAGGGCAAGGAAAACAGATGTTCAAGCAGGAACCACTGAGAAAACTCTGTTTGCTCCCTGCCACAGTGTGCCCTGGGGCTGCTGGAGCAAACTCAGGGCAGCACCTGCCTGCCCTCGCCTGTGTTATAGATGGATAATGAGATGATTGGCTCTCGCAATTAAGGGATAACTATTGTGTGAATATTAGGAGAAGCTTTAGTGATGTATAGTTATGTTATTGTAGTTTAGATGTCCTCTGCTCTCCCCACAGTTCCCTTTCCCCCCTGTGTTGTGACCAGGGCTGTCCAGGACAGGTAAAGGAAGGCTGCACAGGTGCCCCTTGCATGGGGCAGGTGAGAATGGAAAAGCTGGGTGCTTAGGGGGTGGGCATGGCAACACCTGAGCTCCAATCCAGTTACAAAGCAGTTTCCACTGATAAATGGCACAGAAGAGCGGACTGACAGACTCTGGGAGGGGCCAGGGCTGGCTGATGCCACCCCCAGGGGTATAAAAGACTGAAAACCAGCTTGAATACGAACTGGCCATGTGGTATCCACGAGGGGCTGTTCCCAGCGCTGCAGCTTTTTCCTAATGTAGTCCTTTGTTGTCTTTCTGTTAAGGTTTAGTAAACCTCTTTAAATTTTCCAAGTGAGCAGTTGTCTCTCACAGGTGGAATGAGGCTGGAGCAGCTCAGGGGAGCCTGGGGGTTTGAC
The DNA here is from genome assembly GCA_024865655.1 of Emberiza elegans. NCBI lineage: Eukaryota > Metazoa > Chordata > Aves > Passeriformes > Fringillidae > Emberiza > Emberiza elegans. The sequence goes on from JALJVW010002397.1 coordinate 4,359,357, forward strand.
AGAAGCCGTTCCAGTGGCTGTGAACAGCCATGGATGGCCCTGGTGGCCAGGCACCCTTGGCCTGAGGCCCATTCCAGGAGCTGGGACTGCCCTAATGGGGAAGGCAGTTTCCTCCATGGCTGTTTCTTCTATGGCCTCAAAGCTGAGGATTTAAGGGGGCAGAGTAGGGTCACTGAGTGCCTTAAACCATGCTCAGGACAGAATTTGCTGCAGCGCATTTTGTTTCTTCTTCCCTCAGTCAGGAATTTCTGCCAGAGCCGGGGAAATTTCTGTGTTATTGCCTGCAGCAATAACGAGCATTTCCTGGTGTTTGCTTGTGTGTTTCCCCACCTTTCATACTCCCCCATCCGCCTCCTGAGAGCTTATTTGCTGTTTACCCAGAGATATTTGGGTTTTGTTCTCTCAAACACATTTAGGTTGCAGTTCCTTCGCTCTCCCCTATGGTGTCGTTAAGGGTGAAATTCAGACCATTTCCAAGTGTAACTTTACAGATGAAATAGTTACAGATGGATTTATTCGTCAGCTCAGAGCTCCCAGCGCTGTTGTACAGCTGGTGGCCGCACAGCCTGCTCCAGTGAGAGCCAAGCAAACACGAGTGAAGCCTGTGAGAGTGGTTTATGTCAGCCCTGATAGCAGCACGGTAACAGAGCCACCAGACTGGGGCTAAAGGTTCTGTTGACATTCTCACACTGCGTCAGCCAGGAGACTGAGCAGAGCAGGCACCCAGAGCTACAGAGTGTGAAGAATCCCTACAGATGAGACTCACAGTAATCAGGGAGTTTTCTGACCAACTTAAGGGTCTCCTGCTGCCCTTCTGCACTGTCACCTTGGTGCAGTTTCCAGCCTAGAGGGCATCGTAAGGCTGGGGAGAAAAGGAAGTGAGCCGGACCATCAGGAAGGTTTGGTCAGGGTGAAGATCTGCTGCCACCCAGTGCAAAATGACACCTGGGCTTCCTCCTGCCTTTTGCAAATAACAGCACAGATCAACAGCTCACCATGTGCTACAGTGCACACTCATTAGCCAGAGCTGCGGAGAAACCAGGATATTGCTTCCAGAACATTTTCTGTCGTTTTCTAGAAGGTGCCAAAAATAAACAACAAAAAGCCAAGTCAGGTTTTTCTCTACCTTTCATAAAGCTCTCAAGGGTTTTTTCCACCTAGTTCTTATTAGAAATGACTCTGACATGGCCAAGAGCTTTTTGTAGAAATTTCCTAGGTGACTGGAGAAAGACAAATCTTAAATAGGAAAAAACCCCAAAAACCTAAACCAAGAAACACCAGCTGAGAATTACACATTTCTTAGACTACAGAAGTTGTTTCACACTGTTGCAAGGCACAGTTCTCCTTTCTGCCACTGCAAATGTAATTTTTCCTGGGTAAATTCTCCTTAGCAGTGAATTTAAATCCCCTATGTGGAGAAGAATAAACTGTAGCAGCAAAATGGCATCCAGTGCACCAGTATCAATATACTAGTTAAAAAAAATCCCAAAATCCCAATTTTTAGGCACTGTAAGAGTAATGGCAAAAAGGCTGAGTGAAAAGCAGGCCTCAGATAGCTCAGTGCTGAGTTAGTGGCAGCACCCAGCTCTGCTGAAGAAGGGCCTGGGGTGCAATTCCTGCCAGCTTTGAGCTCTGCAGTGAAATCAAAGGGGTGGAACTTGTTCTTGTAGGAGATAATTGTCCCCAGGGATCAGGCCCTGATTTTGTACCTGTACCACTCCTAGCATGAAGGGTTTTATGTAACTCTCTTGTGCTGCCTGTTGAAGCACAGGTGTGGTTTGTGCCTGGCCATGTGACACATCAGACCGCTCCTTTCCTGCAGGGTGTTTGGAGAACTCCTGCCCTGGAGCAGCAGGTTTTCATTCTCCACCTGCTCTTGCCCCATGCTGGGTCAATCTCCATTTCAGACCAGAGGTTTTGAGCACTTGAAGTCAAGGAAAAAGCAGCTTTGGCTTGAATGGGCAGAGCCTGTGAACCTGACAGCAGTTCTGTGTGCTGGGGCAAAGCCAATTTCATTCAGAATTTCTCCCAGCCAAAGTCTTGGCTTATGCAAACTTCCTGAGAGCAGAAGATTTGTTATCCCCATTGGGCATGTGGAACAGAATAGAAAACTTCTCTGTGCTGCAAATGAGGAGGCAGCACCTCTGCCAAAGGGACACTGGGTGCAGTTACTGGTGAGGTGGCTCTGTCTTGTCACACTGCAGGAAGCTGAAGTTGCCATTTCTGCAAGGCAATTTGCCACCTCCTTAACAGTGTCAGTTCAGCTGTACTGTGAAATGAGCCTGGCTGCAAAGCCAAAACAAGTTTTTTCTTCCTTGGAGGGTTATTTTTAAGCTGGATCATTCTGCTATCCCACTTAGAGCATCACTCAGGCAGCAATGGCAGCACAGTGTGGGGGAAGTGAGCCATGGCAGGTGGGAATGAAAAGCTGGAGCAGGAATTCCTCCAGCTGGTTTCACCTCCAAAGGACGTGTACTGCACAAGCCATCTGACAAGATCAGTAGGAATAATTACCTGGAGGTTGTGTTCCTGTCATTTTTGTCTTAATGAAGTAGTCTATGTCTGATTCTACAACACAGTTCTCCAAGCTGACCCGAACCTCTTCATACATCTACAAAACAGAATCCAAGAGTTTAATTTAACTTTTAACATTTCATGTTGAATTAACAAACAATGCTCTTGTAGTAATTGTCCCCTTAAGAAACACCTTATACTTGGTCGATGTCTGACCCGGCTGCTCTTCAGCCTGCCCCCTGTACCAATATTCTTGTAAACAGCCCTGTTTGTGCTCTGGATAGTCTTTAAAGAGAGCAGGACAAAGGCAATCCAGAACTTTTCAATAGACAAATTAATAGCAGGAAACAACCATTCAAAGTCAAATCTAGTGTATTCTTTACATCTTCCACTTTTGAGGCCATGACTGGAAGCCTTTTTTGAAATTGAGTCAGAGCCCAGGTACACTCAGCAGAGTTTTGGGAGCATTCCCCAGCACACCAAGGAGTGCCACCAGTGCCACCAAGTGACACAGCCTGCCTGCATGCAGACGTGCATGTGGATGGCATCGGGAGAGCAGGAGGGAGACATTTCCCGGCTGTACCTCGTCATCCTTCACACACTGCAGGGACAGCTGGTTGCAGTGCACCCACAGCGAGTTGCGCAGGATCGTGATGCGGTCGCACTCCTGCAGCTGGAAGACCTAAAACCAAACAGGAAATGTGCTGGAGCCTGGTGGCATTGAGTTCTTGGCTCTGCAGGGCTGGGGATGCAAACCTGGGCTGAGGGCACCATGGTGAAGGATGTTTTTTCAGTTGGTGGAGAAACTACATCTACTGTTTGTGCTCAAAAATTTGTTCTAATTGGTTGCCCCAAATTAAAGTTCTATTTTAGAGACAAAAACAAAGCAGGGGAGAGGAATCCAGATCTGGATTTGACTGCTACCTCTGCTGTTGAGGATTTCAGAGTCAGGGTCCTGTCTGTCCATCACAGTGAAATCTGGATTTAACAGACCTGTAGAGTCCTGGCATGAAAGAGTTGTATTTATGTTAGAGGTAGAGGCAAAACTATCCACCTCTGCCATCTAAAATGTCCCTGTAAACTTTTCTCTTTTGAAAGTACTTGAGGCTCTCTGGAGTTGCCTCTGCATATCAAAGGTTACTTTTGTGGTAAAGAGAAGGCAATTCTCAATCTTCAGAGTTATTCCCTTCCTTCATCTGTCTGGCTTCCTTAAGTTGCTGCACTGCTTAGGAAGAAGGAAGGGGGCAGAGAGAGAAGTGTGAACCGATTTGGGGGAAGAGCAGATAAGCTCTTTCTTTAAAAACTTGAAAAAAACCCAAATCACCCTGATCCCTACATTGTACTGTTAAAAGTAGAACAAAGTTTTGGTTTCCTATGAGGTGTGAAAATCTCAGATGCTTCCAGCCATCTGTCTCCATCTCTGTTTGCTAGTAATTATGTCCAGAACACCACAAATGTATACAGCATTCAGCAGAACGCTCAGTTGGGTATGCTTCCTGCCATCTAATGACTTACCAACTAAAGAAACCCAGAAAAAGGAATCTGTCAAGGGAGCAAGCTGCTGTGGGGACTGGTTTCTGAGAGTAAAGGTTTTAAAGAGAGCCTGCAAGGTAGAGAATGAGTATTTGGATGCTCGTTCTGAACAGAAATCCTGCGGCCCTCGAGGCTGCTGAAACAGCACCAGAGCCAACAGGGAATTTTCCAGCTAAATGGTGTCCTGTCAGGAAATGCAGTTAATCCAAGGGGGAAGTGTGGTGATTCTGGCCTTTCAAGCCCTTGTCAGCACCCAGAAAAGCCAGAAAAGACACAAAAGCACAGCTGGGTGCTGTGTTTGACACATCCCTGGTGCTGCTGGAGAACCAGGGCATTCCAGGACACCGTGGCACAGCCCCTGTGACAAAGGCCACCCCAGAGCTGCCACTTGCCAGCCAGCACTTTCAGTTACAGACCCAAGCAACCCCAGCACCTCCAGATTCCCCACTATGCAGCCACAAGTGTAGGATTTTAAGCTGCTTTTTGTACTAATTGCTAGTTTAAAAAACCCCCAAAGAGTGTCAGTTCTTCTCTCTACAAGCACTTTTAAAAGAAGGCACTAAAGATGCCCTTGTTATGAGTGGCTGTTTGGGGTCACAAGCTCTGTGGGCTGGCCAGGATTTAGCTATATGGGACAAAAAAGAGTGTGAGGTTGTGGAATGCTTCACTGCTTTGTTGGCTTTTTAAGAAGAGAGAAAATATGCATCTTTGGAAGACTAAGGCTTGGCATAATATCTGTGGAAATGTCTGTGCCAGTTGTGGGGCTTTTCAGTCCTCTCAGATAGGGAATAGTTAAGAGGAAGCAGAGAACTGGAAATGTATCCTCCTGGCATTTTATTTTATGTGGAAATAAAGCCTGCAACAAGTAAATATAGCAAAACCAGACTTTAGCAGATGGGTAAATGTACTTGAAGGATTACTGTGATCAAATGAGTGGCTGATTTGGATGCCAACCAGTTCCTAAAAATTGTTGTGCAAAACTTAATAGCCAAGTGCAAATCTCCTTGTCCATCCTCAGTAAAATGGAGACAGAGACTTCTCTACCACTGCCTTTCAACTGAAAGATTATTTCATTGCAGAGGGCAAATATTTTTGCAGGTGAATTCAAAGTGCTGTAAACATAAAGAGTGGCTGGGGTAAGTACCAGTTCATATATTGCTCCACCTCTCCCACCTCTGCACTTATTCCCCTCCTTTATTTTTACATTGCTGTGCTGACCAAGAAAGGAGAATGTCAGTGATACAGAAACAGCTATGTCTAAATAAACTCTAGTTTTTGCAGTAATTTTGCAAAGACATCTGTTGGAACTCCCCATAAAGCAAACAGCAAAACCCTTGGGATGGCATTTCAGGCCTTAGACTGAAATCTTCCAATGGGATAAATAAACAGTGTGTAAGCATCTCTGCAGAAGTCAATATTTACCTCACAGGTTTTGATGTGTTCCTGCTCCCACTCTGTCCTGACCTTATCCAGCTGCTCGATGTTCTGCTTGTAAACGTTCTCTGTAAACACAGACACAGAGCACAAACCCAACAGTCAGGGGAAAAGTGCTGCAGCCTTTCTCTCTTTCCTCCTATTGGGCCTTTCCTGTGATTTCCTGTACTTCAGGCCTGTGGTTTGCTTGAGTATCACAAGAATACGTGAACTTGGGATTGGTAGGGCACAATAATTATTGGGGTTTTTCTTTGTAGCTACATACTAGAGTAAGGATTCTCTCAGTGTGGTTTGCAGGTCAGTTGTAAACTTTATGGTAGGGATAACACAATTCAGAGATGAAGAGCCTGGACCTTGCTTGGGCACTGAGCATCCTGAGGCTCTCTCCATTCCCAGCCAGCCAGGTGAGCCATGTGAGTTGGTGGAAGCTGTTCCATGGGGAGAGGCACAAGCCTGAGCTCCTGAGCCAGCTCGGGTTGTGCTGGCCTGTCCTGCTGGCCATACACACTTTTGTGGCTGGAGATCACTGCTGTGCTCATGCCCATTGGGATGGGAGATGGGATTTGGGCTCTCTCAGAGCAATTTGAGCTCTACTGTGCTTTTAAATTTGCTTCAGGAAGAGCTTTTCTTCTCTGGGTGAAGTCCCTAAAGGAAGTCTGCTGTAAATTCTTTAATGCAAGCAGGACACTGGCATTTCCACAGAGGGGAGGGATTGCCAGTGACTGTCAGGTTGCTGCTCTTTAGAGGCTTCTTCATTAATATTTGGGTAGGTGACTCTGGGAACCCTGGCAGCCTGAGTGATTTGGATGTGCTCTATCAAAATCCTGTGCTGGTAGATCTTTGCTGAGGAGACTCATAGTTCAGCTGCAAACAGCATCACCTGCTTCATTTGCTGCATCTCTGCATTGCTTGGCTTTGTTCTGGCTCTGAAACAGGAAAAGAAACACCCCAAATTAACTTCTGACATATTTTTGCTTCTGCCCCAGCTTGTTGTGCTGCCTGTTCTCTTTTCCCCTCTAGGGGAAAGGCTCTACCTTACAAGAACTTCCTGGCTGTGCCCCGTTCATGCACAGTTCTGCTGAATGGAGAAGGGACCAGAATTTCCCAGGTGCAGCCACAGGTGCAATGACTTCAAGGGAAATCTTTCCATTGAGACATCCCTGCCAGAAGAGCTCAGAGCCAGGGTGATCCAGCCTGAAGCTGTGCCTGCTGGCTGAGCTGTTTTTTCTCAATTGTTTGATGTGCTTCTCTAATAGATATTTATAAGCAGAAATAAATGGCAGTGAAAACTCTTCATCTTTCAAGCTCCTCATGTAATACTCAGATGAAAAGCACACAGCTTTTAAAGTACTTTGCAAATGCCAGATTATTTCCCATAACAACTCAGAAGCCTAAAAGGGAAATTCACTCTAAGTAGAAGTCCTCTGTTTTAAAAACCTGCAGCTTTTAGCAAATGAGAAAGCAGCCATCAGTGACAGGTCTGTACTCTCAGGCCCTTCTGCACAGATGGGGGTGACAGCACAGAAATGCACTGCTCTGGACATCAGTGTCATGAATTCTTCCACCCTGCCCTTGAAGACAAGGCTCAGGTAGGGGCTCTTATGATCTTATTCCTCATCACAGCTGGCTGGGAAATGTGGAGTAAGCTGGGAATAGAAGTTTCATTCTTATTTGCTTCCTGGCCCAAACTGTTTGCAAATGTTGAGCAGAGTTAAACAGCTTGAGCTGCCTCTGTGCATTCCCAACGTGCTGGCACGTTCAGGGAAGAACTGGCAATGGAGCACCCTGGCATCCTTCTGCATGGAAGGAGCTGGGTCAGGTTTAGCTGCCATTGGAGCTGTGAAATGTTTGGTGTCATTTTGGCAGGGCCAGGATTCCATCCCCTCTTTGCAGCTAAGCTGCAGGGGTTTGCTTATCAAAGATTAGGGAATGCTGGAAATAAAATATAAAGTTCTGATGCTGTTTTTAGAGTCTCCACACCACCACCCCCCCTCTCCTTGAGATGATTTTTGATCCTTTTTGCTTACACTGCACTGATTTTTATCGAGCCAAAGGGAGTTCATTTATTTTGTTTTCTCCATCTGTTTCACTGTAAAATGTTCCCATTAAAAGTTAGTGAATTGTCAGCTGCAAGTATCAAGACGATGCAATGAAGGACTGCAGTGCCTTAATTTCCAACGATTTATTTTTGAGTCTGTAAATTTAGTTGAAATTAAACTCACCATGAGGAGGAAAATGTTGAGGAAAAAGAGGCATTTTAATGTAAGATGCTACACCTACTAAGTGTAAGAGACCAAAAGGCAAAACTATTTGCATGACATATTTTTGACTTGTTTCTTTTTTGTAATGAGTAATTTCAGAGAAAAATCCCATTCAGTTTCCTTTCAGGATTCATATAGCAATTGGATCACAGCCTGGCATAAATTAATTAGATAACCTCGTCCCTTCCCAGAGGATTCTTTGGGGTTAATTTCAAAACAAAGCCCCTGGCATCCTGTAGAATGGATTAATTGTATTCTCTTGTAGCTGGAGAGGGTAAACCCCCCTTTCCCCATGGACAGCTGTGTCCTGTCAGTACCTTCTCTGTCTGCTTGGGGTTGCCTGCGGCGCTGGTGCGTTCGAAGGACTGCTCGGCCTCATCCGCCTCCCTGCACTTCTGCTCGTAGCTCCTCTTGGACTGGTGCAAAGAGATCACACATCAGGCTCTGCCTGGGGCAGCAAGGCTGGATTCCCCCCAGAACTGTTCCAGCCACCTCCTCCTCTGCAGTCTGGGGCAGCAAATCGGTGCCCAGGGTGGGCAATAGGAAAAAATCCCAATGCACCGTAAGGAGGCAGAAAAATAGAACTGAAACATTGGAATGGGGCCGACAGCACAGATTGAATCATTTTCCTGCAGCCCTGAAATTGTTTGCTTTGTACAACTGCAACTCCCTGCCGGGGTCAGGAGTGCACAGGCTGCTCTACCAGCACTGGTGCCCCAGGTATCTGCCCAGGAGCCAAGGAGGGATGAATTTGGGAGCCCACATTCCCGGGGTGGCTGTGGGGTCACTGTCAGGTGTTGCCTTGGCCATTGCTCCAAGCTGTGAGGCAGAGCCAGCACCCCATAGGCAACAGTCTTGGGGTAGTTCTCAGAAGCAGGAGAAATCTTTTTTTGTACCAAACATCTCTTATCTTAGAGATGCACTTAGAACCACCACATTTCAAAAAAATCCCATTAGTACACCTCCAGCTGTAGCACTGACAGGTCTGCAGCTACTTTCCTTTAGAGGCAGTTGCCCAATGGAAACCAAACCCAGCTGCCTGTAGTTTCTGTACCTGCAAGCTTTCCAGATGGAGAGGATTCCTCCTGCCTACAAGATTCCCTCACTGTTCTTAAAATTGTACTTACACACACTGAAAAATTACATTTACCCCTCTAAGCACCCTTGCCTAGAGAGAATGAAATCCTGTTTGACCTGGGGCACCATTCATCCTGCATTAACCTTCTGGAGACTTTTCAGTGGGTGCAGCAGGGCAGATCAGCTTCCTCCTCACAGCAGGAATGACATCTTCCCTCCCTCACACACTCTTGCACACTCACACAGCTTTGTCCTTTCTTTAAATAGAGGTACATGTGATACAGATTTTACTGCAGCCAGTTTGCATCAGGAAAGCTGCCCAAGCCCTCCCTGCTTACCTCCATGGTTTTCTTATAATGGGACAGTTTGCTCTTCTGCATCCTCTCCATTGCAGACTCGTACTGTAAGAAACACACACAGGTCAGCATTTCCTGCTTTGGACTTTTCCTCCCCTTTCCAGCAGCAGGATTAGGAGAACCACAGTCAGGGCCCTATAAGCCAGCTCCCTGTGGGCAAAATTACTTTACTCTGCTTTTATAAATGACAGGTTTCTAAGTGATACAGAGAGCATCAAAGTGCCAGGTAAAAAAATAATCCCAGATAATTCTGCTTCAGTGGTTTCCATTAATAGCAGAGAAGACGTGGATCTTCATTTTCTTCCTTGCTTTTTGTTTTGTTTTGTTTTTTTGAGATGAAACGCTGCAGCACCCAGTCACAGGGGGCTCTGCCAGCAGGGCTCCTTTGCTGCTGCCAGAGCTTGATCCCACATCTCTGCAGACCAAACCCCTGTCTCACCCACAGGAGCACAGGTAGCTGTCCATTTTCAATCCAAACAATTCCTGTCTCTTGTATATTCCACTGCTTCTGGCACCTGCATGCTGAGTGTGATTTGATGTCCATGCTGGAGTCATCTGGGCAGGGTTGGAAGGACAGTGCTGGATTCCCTTCCGTGGTTTTAGCTGGGGGATGCCCAGCTTTATGTGACAATGAGATGTGCTCCTACTGGCAGGGGATGGCTTTCTTCATGGAGACTTTTGGTCCTTTAATCTTTAAATTCTGCTCAAGCAAAACTCCCTCCAGGGCCACCCAGCTGCTTGCTTCACACTGGGCACAGTCCTGAGAGAGCTGTAGTACAACACAAATCACAGCTTTTGGGAGGCTACCAAAACTGCTGACACCACCCAGCATGTCTAATGCTGGCTTCCTCACATGCTGGACAGAGAAAAAAAGCTTATCTAAGACTCCAAAGCAGTTTTTCCTTTTTTTTTTTTTTCCCCAGGCCCCTCTAACTGTTCCCAGTTACAGGCTTACAGTTGTCAGCAGGAGGGAGCCTCTCTGCACATCCCAGTGGCAAAGGGAATGGGGGACAAACACTGATGAACCTAGTGCCCACTGTCTGTCTTTTAATGCCTCATTTAGTTCATCAGATCAGTGTCAACCTCAGATCTCAGTAGCAGCACTGGCTTCACCCACTTTCATATTCAGAATTTTTTGCTATTCCAAGTTCCTGTGTGTTGTTGTAGACACACGATTTTTGTGGCTCTGGATATTGGTTATATGCATTTTCACCTGTTTAAAATTAGCAAAGAAAGGAATATTTATTTTACTGCTCCATCACTCAGTGCTGTCAGAGTGGAGGGATGGTCCTGTCTTTGTCTTCAACCCCACAGACCCAGAGAAGGTGTGAGAGGGCACTGCTCTCTCTATTGAGAGCTATTTTTCAATAGACTTAGGGCTTGATGAGGTCAAAGGGGATGAACTGGCCATAAATGCACTCAATTTTTTTATTATACAGCATCAACTAGATGCTATTTATTCCGTGCATTTGCAATTCAGCATATATTGCTGTTGCATCCAACATTACATGAATTTGCTTTCATGTTTTTAAATGTTTGTGTTACACCTTTAGTGCGTGTTGGAGATTGTGCAGGGTCATATCAAAGGAAAAACATTAGCAAGGGTATAAAAAGGAGAAAAGGAAGGATTAAGTTCTTACAGAAATAATAACAACAGCATCTGCAGTTACACCAGAGAGAGTAAAAGGGACTAGAGCCTCTGGCTCCTGAGTTCAGAGCATTACTTTATTTCCAGCTGGGATCAGAAGGAGATTTTTGTTCCACGGTTAGTCTGTAGAGGGAGCAGGGCATGCTGGTAATGCTTTGTGATCTTTTGCACAACTCCCAGCCTATGGCTGGAGACAGGTCATCAGCACAGCCCACTGACCCAATCTCTTTCAACATTCCTCTGGTTTCTCACCTTTTTTCTTTGCTCCTTCTGCCTTTCTCGGAACTCCTCTATTCCTTTCAGTTCTTCCTTCAGCATTACTGCCAGCTGGATATGAGAGTTTCCAACACTTTCAATTTCTAAAGCAAATCAGAATTCATATTCAGTCAGTGGGAAAGTCTTTAAAGTCACATTTTTTAGGAGATGTTTCTGTGATGTGACTGCCTTAGGAGTTGTCACAAGCAGGGCAGCCTTAGAAAAGGTTTTTGTGTTTCTGCATGCCCTGACATCACTGAGGGCTCAAGAGCAGAGTGAGTTTCTTCATGGCCCCATTTGCCCCAGCTGCCCCCCTTCTTTGGGACTGAGGGGCAGGAGTTGTGCAGAGGGAGGGAAGGAGCTCTGGCCTCCACCATCCCTGGCTGTGCTTTGCCCTGGCTGTGCTGCTGGGCTGTCACTGCTCTTGGGAGCTGCTGCCAGCAGTGGCCAGTCATTAAATGGTTGCATGCTGAGAATTTCCAAGGATTAGCCAAGATAGATTGAATTTCAGAGCACCTGGCTGGTGCTGTTTGAAATGGCTGGGAACTGCTCTGCATTTCTCAGCTTCAGTGCCTCTGAAATGGAACCCTGCATTTTCCAGAAATGTTGAACTCCCCCACTCAGGCCCTAAAAATATCCCAGTCCAGCAGCTGCTTTTCAAGAGGGAGTTTTGGTGTAAACAGCAGGTGCCAGTGGCCAGGTACAGTGTCCTGTTGGCTCTCATGGTGCTGCATTTTGTGTGTGTGAAAGGGTTTCATTGAGCCTTGGGCACATTTAGGAAGCTGGTTTGGTGTCAGTGGTTTGCAGAAGAGGGGACAGAGTTCATATCTTGTGACTGGATCCAGATAAAATTTACGTGAAGAACGAGCCATTTTCTTTGCCACCAGATTGAGTAGGCACCCTTTTCCTCCCCTCTTTGCACCACAGGCTGTGCAAGAAAAGCTGGGAATGGAGTGGGGAATGGGATGGACACACTGGGTGCCTGTGTTTCCCAGGTCAGAAGGGAGCAGGGAAATACTTACGTTGCTTGAGCATCTCAAATGCTTCCTTCAGTGTGCTGTGGGGCAGAAACAAGACACTTTATTAGTACTGGCTTCTAAGAGTGGATTGGGAATCCAGGGAAAAAACTTTCTCTCAGAACCTCAAAGATCCACATAGAGATAAAAGCCATAATGGCCTCGTAATAAAAGCTGACCATGCTAACAAGCACAATAGCATCAGTCCGCTACCATCAGGAAACGCAATAAAATGCTCCATGAAGCAGGGAATTGCACCTCTCCTTCTATGCACCCTTTTCCTCAGTCATACTCTGTTTGTGACCGTGAATGTTTACAGCCCTTTCTCTCTTTGCATCTCGCAGGTAGATACGAAGGAAGTGCCGGCGGCCGGGGGGAATGGGGGTTTTAGGAGCAGTAGCCTGAAGGTGAAGTAGCCTGAAAGGTGAAGTAGCCTGAAGGGCGGAGCGCTGCGTGCGGCCCCATTCCCATCCTCGGTGCCCGGTCCTGCGCCGCAGCAGCGCCCGCAGCGCGTCTGCCGAGCACCCCCGTGCGGCACCGCTCCTGCTTCCTATCCATCCCCTGTGCACCGCTCCTGCTTCCCATCCCTCCCCTGTGCACCGCTCCTGCTTCCCATCCATCCCGTGTGCACCGCTTCTGCTTCCCATCCCTCCCCTGTGCACCGCTCCTGCTTCCCATCCCTCCCCTGTGCACCGCTCCTGCTTCCCATCCCTCCCCTGTGCACCGCTCCTGCTTCCCATCCCTCCCCTGTGCACCGCTCCTGCTTCCCATCCATCCCTGTGCACCATCCATCCCATCCCTCCCTGTGCACCGCTCCTGCTTCCCATCCATCCCTGTGCACCGCTCCTGCTTCCCATCCCTCCCTGTGCCCCGCTCCTGCTTCCCATCCATCCCCTGCTCCTGCACCGCTCCTGTCCTTCCCATCTGTCTCCTGCCCCGCTCCTGTCCCGCTCCAGCCCCGCTCCTGTCCCGCTCCTGTCCCGCCCCAGCCCCGCTCCTGCCCCGCTCCTGCCCCGCTCCTGCCCCGCTCCTGTCCCGCTCCTGTCCCGCTCCTGCCCCGCTCCTGTCCCGCTCCTGTCCCGCTCCTGTCCCGCTCCTGCCCCGCTCCTGCCCCGCTCCTGTCCCGCTCCAGCCCCGCTCCTGCCCCGCTCCTGTCCCGCTCCTGTCCCTGCCTCAGCCCCCCCAGCCCCGCCCTGGCAGCTCCTGTCCACCCCAGCCCCGCTCCAGCCCCGCTCCTGCCCCGCTCCTGCCCCGCTCCAGCCCCGCTCCTGCCCCGCTCCAGCCCCGCTCCTGCCCCGCTCCTGTCCAGGACAGGGACCCTGCTGGGACCCCATGCCCGGCACGTCCCCAGGCCGGCAGTGGGACACTGCGGGATGCAGCCACACGGCCCCAGGACAGGGACACTGCGGGATGCAGCCACACGTCCCCAGGACAGGGACACGAGAGGCAGCCCCAGACCGATGTCCTGCCTGTGTCCGGCGCAGATCCAGCTCTAGAGGCACCAGAGACACCGGCACAGATGCCATGAGAGGGCACAAGGTGTGTGTGACAGGCGTTTCCTGCTGAACAGATTCCCTCCAGCTCTGAATGTGCAGGCTGGCAGGGCCTTTGCACACCCAGCAGCCAGGGCTGGGGTGTGACCTGGAAGCTTTTCAGATCTGGAAATGATCTCTTCAAGGCCCAGAGTTGTTCCTGGAAGGAATCAGTGCTGGGCTCTCCATGGAGCCCAGGCAGAGCCCAGGGAAGAGCTGGTGAATGAAGAGCCCCAAATCTCCCCAAATCTCTGTACTTGGAGAGCCCAGGAGATGCTGCTATCGCCTCCCAGCCACGTGCACCCACAGCTGGGCAGGGAAATCTGCATCTCCTGGGCCATTCTGGGAGCCCTACAGGCACAGGAAGGATCCTAATTGCCCTGTGTTAATTGTGGCTGGACATCTGTTTGCTGATCAAACATTCTCCCAGCAGGGAGGCTGCCTTGCCAGGAATAAGAAAAATGCACAAATGAGGGAAAGGTTGGGCCTGTCCTCAGCAAAAACCCATTCCAGATCAAAGTTTGTAGAAATATAAGGAAGACTTTCAGACAGAAAAGAAGAGCTGCTTGATTTTTTATCATATTTCAATTAGATTGTGGTGAATCTCCTGAGATAAGCAGGGAGAACATTCTAGATTGAGTATTCTTAAATGGTTTCCTTACAATACTTATACATTTGAAGTTTGTTTTGTAAAAAGTTAGGCTGGTGTGAAATTTTGATGGAAACTAAATTTTCACACCACAAAGGAAACAAGCAGTATTAGTTTCAGCTAATTAAAAGCTTGGCAGTAAAAGACAAGCTTGAATATCTGCAGCAGAGATAACTTTTTCTAATGGATTATTTTGAAAAAATAAATATATACAAGGACTAAAATTTTCTTTTCCAGTCAGTAATTCCCAATAGGAGGTGGGGAATGTACTAACAACTTCATGCCTGAAACAGTTAAATACTGGAATGAAAAAAAACAGAGGGCAGTTGCAAACTGGACATGCTGTTTGCATTCTGTGTTGATTTCTTTTTCTCAGAGACTTTTTTCCTTTGTTGTTGGTGATTCAAGCTATGCAAAAACTGACAAAATTGCTGTAGTAGATAATGAAAAATAGCACTTTCTCAGTTTATATCAAGGACACAAGCAATTTGCTGCTTGTTTGGTTTCCAGGCCCCTGAGCTCCCAGAGCAGTTCATGGCCACAAGGCACCCATGGAGCTTTCTCCTTTGGCTGGCTCTCTGTAGGGCCAGGGGTGTCTGGTGTGATAATGCCCCTGGCTGTGACCCAAAGAGGGATCCATTTCTCCCCTGCATGGTCTCTAGTGGCCTTTTCAGAAATCTCTGGCCTTTTCTTCCTTGTGTGAAGGATTTGTCCAGCCAATTCCATAGCTGCTGACTGGTACAAGTGGGTTGAAATAGACTTAAGCCATTTCCTTCCTTATTTTTATACTAATTTTCTAAAATCAGTTAATTGGATCCTTAGATCCTTACAGGGGCTTAAAGGGCCAGCAAATATGTCATCATGCCAAATTATACATGTGGGTGAGAATAAATCAATCAAATTTTGACCTGTGGATCCATCAGGACTCCCTTTATGACTCCTGGGCTGCAGCAGCAGTGCTATAGATTTGCTCCTGGATATTCTGATTATATCAGTGAAATATTTCAGTGCCTCACAGGGTTTAATGGAAGTGACTCCTGTAGCTGATCTATGAATGAGTTTTAATTCTGGCTGTGCTGGTGTGGATGTGAGGACGTCTCACTCTCCTGGACACTGAAAGTCTTTCACCCTCAGTAGATGCTGCTGCTTAGCATTCTGGTGCTAAGTGATTTTTTGGGGTTTGTCCTGTGGCTAAATTAGAGAACCTAGGGTTGAAAACAATTCAAGCACCACTGAAAATTTGATTTTTGATTTTTTTTTTTTAGCTTTTCACTTCTGAGATTTTCCCTGTTAAACCACTCTGGCTAAAGACAGAGCTCCAGCCTTCCCTTTGGGCACCCCCACGTGGAGAATCCCGCAGGTGTCTCCTTGAAAATAAGGCTGCACACAAATTTACTCTGTGTGTTTGTTAAACGACTCCCTATTGCACATTTAAAGATTGGATTTGTCAAAATTAATTCTGGAGGAAGCAGGAGCGCCTGACTGGAGAGGGAGGGAGCAGGCAGAGCCTGTGCAGCAGCCTGGGGGGTTTGCCATCTAGTGGCTGCAATGTTCTTACAATGTTCTTAGTCTTGCTTTGGCTTTTTGGCTTTTTTGTGCTTTCTCTCTCTTTGTTTGTGGACCTTGTTTAGGCTGAAACACTGAGCTGTGCTGGGCAGTCCTCTGTGCATCAGGAATTGCTCTGATCTGCTTCACAGCCATCACAAGCAGAGTTTTGTTTCACCTGAGTGTAATCAGCAGAGCCCTGTTACTGGCAGTGCTTGGCGACAGCTCTTCTCACCAAGTACACTCTTGCACCACACTATTTCATCTGTTTCAATTTTTTCAACCTTAAGCTTGATGATTTGGGCATATTTTTCCCCAGTACTTTGCCTTTAGACACTGGGTTAACTGAGTCATTTAGAGAGTCCCTTTCTATCTTGCACACAGGAAAGTAAAACAGGTTCTTCTAACCGGAAAACCACCGATGGTTTTTCATTTTCTGTCTTTGCTACCTTTGCTTGGTGAATAGAAGTGTGAAATAACCCCACCTTCCTTTCTGGGAGGTTTCTATTTTGACATTGGTACAATCTACAACGTTCAGTTGTTCTTGCAATTTTCAAAAATACCTTTAATGAAACTGAGAGGAATTTGTGCCAGATAAGCCCTGCAGAGAGCTCCCAGCAGAACCCAGCAGTGACAGTCCCCTCTGAGGCCACCCTCAACATCTGCCTTTCCTCCTGGCACACAGGGAACACCCAAAATGTGGTTTTACCGACAATTCCTTCTGTGAAGCCCAGTGGGGGTAGCAAAGTGTGGGGAGATGTGTCTGAAATAATCTGCTCTCAAATCATTCCCTGGGGCTGTGTCTGCACTGCGGAACAGAAATGAAGGGGGGAGTTGTGCTCTTTAGGAGGTACCTGAGCACAGCCCAGTCCCAGGCCAGGCTCACAGCACTGTCTGACCTTCTTTAGTGGGCACGGGGCAAAAACACTGAAGAATGAATTTGCCAGGATGTTTTCTTGTTCTCAGAGGAGCTATAAACAGAAAGGCAGCAGCCCTGGGTGCAGCTGGAAGGGTTTGTGTCAGCTCCCAGCTGGGCTGTGATGTGGAGCCTCAGGAGCTGTTCCCAGCTGCTCAGAGGCTGCCCGAGTGTAATCAGCAGAGCCCTGTTACTGGCAGTGCTTGGCGACAGCTCTTCTCACCAAGTACACTCTTGCACCACACTATTTCATCTGTTTCAATTTTTTCAACCTTAAGCTTGATGATTTGGGCATATTTTTCCCCAGTACTTTTGCCTTTAGACACTGGGTTAACTGAGTCATTTAGAGAGTCCCTTTCTATCTTGCACACAGGAAAGTAAAACAGGTTCTTCTAACCGAAAAAACCACCGATGGTTTTTCATTTTCTGTCTTTGCTACCTTTGCTTGGTGAATAGAAGTGTGAAATAACCCCACCTTCCTTTCTGGGAGGTTTCTATTTTGACATTGGTACAATCTACAACGTTCAGTTGTTCTTGCAATTTTCAAAAAAATACCTTTAATGAAACTGAGAGGAGTTTGTGCCAGATAAGCCCTGCAGAGAGCTCCCAGCAGAACCCAGCAGTGACAGTCCCTCTGAGGCCACCCTCAACATCTGCCTTTCCTCCTGGCACACAGGGAACACCCAAAATGTGGTTTTACCGACAATTCCTTCTGTGAAGCCCAGTGGGGGTAGCAAAGTGTGGGGAGATGTGTCTGAAATAATCTGCTCTCAAATCATTCCCTGGGGCTGTGTCTGCACTGCGGAACAGAAATGAAGGGGGAGTTGTGCTCTTTAGGAGGTACCTGAGCACAGCCCAGTCCCAGGCCAGGCTCACAGCACTGTCTGACCTTCTTTAGTGGGCACGGGGCAAAAACACTGAAGAATGAATTTGCCAGGACATTTTCTTGTTCTCAGAGGAGCTATAAACAGAAAGGCAGCAGCCCTGGGTGCAGCTGGAAGGGTTTGTGTCAGCTCCCAGCTGGGCTGTGATGTGGAGCCTCAGGAGCTGTTCCCAGCTGCTCAGAGGCTGCCCTGGGCACCAGGCGGGGCTCAGGGACAGCTCTGGCATTTTGTGGCTTTCATGGAGGTGGCAGCAGCCTCTGTGCAGGGCTCCTCTCCTGCTCTGGGGGTTCACATCCACCTTCTGCTGCTTGGACACTTCCAGGTGTGTGTCAGGAGTGCCCTGAGCCCAGGGAAAGGGGCTGTGTCCTCACTCACTCCAGGGCTGGGCACTGGGAGCACACACATCACCCCAGACCTCCCTGGGGCAAACACAAAACATCTCCATGTTCCTTCTCCTCCCTGTAAACCTGACATCAAATTAGATCCCTTGTGGCTCCAGAATGAGCTGTGCCATCCAAATCAAAGGTTAAAACAGTCAAAACAAATTTTGTGCCTTTAACATAAGACTAAATTTCCTCACATCTCTCAGAAAGAGAGCAGCACTGCTCAAAAATGCCTGTCCTCATCAGCAGAGAGCTTATCTAGATCAAATTGAACAGGGACTGAGCAGAGGCTTAGGTCCATTTTCAGAGTCCTGAAAGTTCAAAGTGCTAGTGTATCAGTTCTGGGTGGGTTCAGAACATCTGGGGGGAGAATAAGCAACCATGGAAGGATGTGACCTTCCACACTGACTTTTAGCTTCAGTTCAAAAATGCCTGCTTTGTGTGGAGTAATACAGAGGATTTTGTATATTAAGTGACAGATGCACTATTTTTATCCACAGGAAACAGCAATTGGCATTTCATTACAGATGCCCTCACCTCCCACTCACTGAAATGTTCTATTTCAGGCACCACAGAGAAGAGCAGAGCACACATGGGCTTGAAGGAACTACCCTTTCCTGAGCTCCTAAGGAGATGGTAGTGGAAAAAAGGGATGAAAAATGTAGGAAATCATATACATGAGAAGAGACAAGCAGAGCAAATGACAAAAATAGCTGCTGTCAGCCTAGGCAGAGTTTAACCAGCTCGTGTGCGTTTGCATCAGTTATTTTACAGAAGAACAGAGTTCCCAGAGGCCCTAGTTTGGCTGAAGTGAGCATGCAGCTCAGAACTGGGCTCTGGAGCATTTTTCTGCTTTCCTGCTGCTGTGCTGAGGAGCTGCCCAAAGCCACTGCATGGAAATTCCCTTGCAGCCAGAAGGGCGATTCCTCTTAAAGACACTTAAAGCTCTGCTGAAAATCATCTCCAGTGTGAGAGGCATCATTGCTGTGCACACCCCCAGCAAACAACTGCAGCTGTGATCTCACTCTGTGCCTTGGCTGAAAATCCCAGTTTCTGTTCATCCCCTCCCATGTGTGCACCACTGAGAGTACAAATACTGCCCTTTAAACTTCAAAACCTGTAGTTCTTTCTCCCCTGCTGGATATGGGTGTAAGCTGTCATTTGCCAAGAAAACGTGGCTCTAGGTTTGTCATCACCTTTTTATAATTTCTTTTATGAGTAGAGACTAGGAAATGGTGATGCAGATTTAATTTTTTTAGTTTTAAAAGTGGGATAACAGGCACACATTGCTTTACCTATTGATCCAGTGGATGCTAAAATGTTTCAGGCCTTCAAATAAAAACAAGAAAACAGTGGAGGCTATTCCTTAGAAAGCTGCTACTGGTGTGGCATCCTGTGAACTTACTGATTGCTTATGGCTAGGAGATTATTTAGAAGAAATATCTTTATATGCCTGCCCTGTTGTTCTACCCTTCCCTTGGGACCCAGTGCTGGGGACAGAATATGAAGCTGAAGGGGTTGGTCTGAGCTTGTGTGATCCTTCCTGCAGCCTTAGATTGAAATGTGTGCATCCTTCTGTGCCTTGGATTGGATCAAGGGCTGTGGAGGTGCTGAGTGAGAGCTGTGCCCTGGGCTGGGAAGAGGGAAGGAGTTTGTGCCACTGCAGGGCTTTGGGAAGGACCAGCAGCCTGTGCAGTGCTGCTGCCCTTTGGCTGTCAGCACTTGGAGGGAACTTTGACTTCCTGAGCTGGATTTGTTCACTCTGTCAGTGGTATCCAGCACCAGCTGCTTTTAGAAACCCCATCCTGGCTTTTTCTGAAATAAGAGAAGGTGCAGTGTGTCTGCCCTGCTGGTTTTGGTGCTGTCAGACACATTCTGAGCTGGGGGCTCCCAGGGCCAATCCTGACCCTGCACAGGAGCAGCAAGCCCTGGCTCAGTCACTGCTGGCTCAGTCACTGCTGCAGCAGCAGCATCAGACCCTGTCCCTGCAGGCCCTGAACTCAGAGTGCTCTCACATTCCTCCCTGGGGACTCCTCAGAGCACACAGCCCCTCTCTTTCCCAGGTCACTGCTGTCACTGCTGCTGCTGGCACTGTGTGCCTGGCCTGGGGCTGTCCCTGCCAGGCTTGGGACAGAGCTCTTCATCAGAGGGGCTGGAGCCATGGGAACACCCAAGGATACAGGAGGATACAGGGATATCCCAGGGATACAGGAGGGCATCCTGATGGCTGCTGTTGTTGCAGACATCTTTTCATGAAAATCCTTTCCTTAGGATTTTTTCCTCCTGAGAAACTGAGAGGCCTCAGGGACAAAATGTAAGCAATGATTGTCTGCTGCTGTGGAATACAACAGGGGGATCATGGATTGGCCCATCTTGGATGTTTGGAATTAATGGCCCATCTCAGCCCAGCTGGCTCAGAGTCTCTGTCCGAGCCACAAACCTTTGTTATTCATTCCTTTCTATTCTTAGCTTAGCCAGCCTTCTGAGATGAAACCTTTTCTTCTATTCTTTTAGTATAGTTTTAATGTAATATATATAATAAAATAATAAATCAAGCCTTCTGAAACATGGAGTCAGATCCTCATCTCTTCCCTCATCCCTGTGAACACCATCACATGCTGTCACCTGGAGTCTTCTCCAATCAAGAGAGAGTGGCCCCAGCACTGCTGTTACATTCCAGTGAGCCCTCCCTCCAATCTTTGGAGTCAGCAGCATATTCCTTCATCTGTGTCTCTGGTGGACAAAAAAGGGCAGTAGAATCTATTTATACATTTAGCTGAGTTCAGCATTTGCTCCGGCTGAAGCAGAATTTGGGGGGAGAAGGAGCAAGCCTGAAAAAATGTTGAAATTGTTTTTTTCTTTGATTCAAACATAAAAGCTTTTAAAATACAGGGGAGACTTGGGAGAGAAGTGTTTCCTGCAGCAATGGCCACTCCCTGGTGCAGTGTGCCATCACCTTCTCCAGGCTGCTCTGGGGCTCGCCCTGCACCTTGTTCTGTGCTATCCTGACTGTGCTGAAATGTCAACCTCAGCCTTGCAGTTGTTTCTATTAAGGTCTTCTGGGAATTTTCTCAAAATGGAAGCTTTTGGGTGTTTGTTGTGGATGCAATTTTTATGTTCTTTTTATAGATTTTTTTAAAGGGTATCAGGTATCCTGATATTAGGAACTACTGTGGTGTGAATTTCCCAGGAGAAGTGACAGAAAGCCTCAGTATCTGAGATATTTAAAAGGTGGCTAAATTTAAGACTAGAGGATAACAATTTTGCATTAGCAAGAAAATGACTGAGTGATTTAAAATTAGCAACTCCTGCTCCTCTTCCATACACAGCATGGCACAGGAAGGTCTGCAGAAACACCCTGGAAGCTTCTTTTTTTCTGGTGATTGTCAGATGGAAGTTTTAGGTACAAGCACGTTAGACTTTAAGAAATACTGCTACCCAAAGCTGCATTTGAAGATGTCAACAACCCTGCTCAGCCTATCAAGTACTCATAGCTCTATCAGGACCTAGTATGCTAGACGAAAATAGGGAGTCCTATAAAGAGGAAACACTTGGAAAAATGCACTGGCACAGTTGCAGCATAGTCCTTTCAAGCTTTTCTCATTATAAGGAGTACATAGATTCCCTCCCTCAAGCCTCCCTGGAGGACTGACCTTGAGGGCAGAACTGCTGCCAGCAATCAATGGCATAGAAACAGAAATTTCACACTGAGGAGAACACACAGACACAGGAAATTCAACAATTTTAAGTCATCAAAACCAACCACTGTCTTTTCTTGTGTTGTTCCAGCCCTGGACAGACTTTAGTTTTCTCTGATTTTTTGTTTGCCCTGGACAAATGCCCTTCACTATCTGTGTAATTCCTGAAACAATCAGAAGATGCTGGATGAGAGAAAGTGTCCTCTCTGCTTCAGCCCAGGCACAGTGAGACACTTGCTCTGATAAAAGCATCAGGGCAGAGCTGGTCCCTCCCTGGCCAGGTGTGGCTTATGGAAACAGTAAATCAGCTCCACAGCTCAGCTTTGTTTGTGTGCTCAGCCTTCCCTCCATGCCAAGCTATAAAATTGCTGGATCAAAGTGGAGCTGGGCCCAAGTCCAAACTTCCCCCAACTTGAGGAGAACTTGGATCCCCATCCCAACACTGGGACTTGGCTCTGCTTGTAAATCAAACTCTCATAATCTCTTGAGAAAAGGCAGACCCATGAATTGTCGCTGAGCTACTGAAGGGCAGCCAAAGCTGCTTGTTGCTGAACACATTTGCTCTGCCTGCCCTGTGTTGCCACTAAAGGAGTTGAGGTGAAGCCTTTCTTTGATCCAGGAATGCTGATCTTAGCCTTTGGGTTGAGAAAAACCCATCCATTCTTAACTTGATGTTTTAATTTCAGAATATTTCTTCTTTTCCTTCCTTTTCACCCATTGGGTCAGTGAACTGAGGCACCAGGAAGGCAGAAGGCATCTCCTGGCACTGAGGCATCCCTGGGTGCTGCTCAGGGACCAGGCAGAGCTGGGGCACGGGCAGGGGAAGCCTTGCACAGCCCCTGGCATTCCCCAGCAGCGTCTGTGCCAGCCTTGCTGGGGCACCTGCCTGCCATGGCAGGGCACAGCTCTGGGGTCAAGCCCCCCCATAAAACATGGACAGGAACCATTTGCACTGGGAGTGATAAATCCAGGTGGAAAGGAGACTGCCATTAAGAAATGAGCTATGGGATGGAGGAGGGGAGCAGGCCCCAGGGATCAATAGAGCAGGTTTGTGTTTAGATTGAGGTCCTCTCTTTCAGGATTGTCTTCTGTGACCCCTCATCTTCATCCTCTGCCACCTTATTACTGTATTATTACTTGTTACAATAATGACAAAATGTCTCATTATTGCTGCTGCCATCAATAATAGCAGCAGTTTATCAGCAGTGTTTATTAAGTTAAATTCCATACCAATATCTATCTTCCCTCCCAACACAATTTATACATAATTTAAGACAGTAATGGAGGAGACAGAGAAAAATATATATGTCATCTTAGTGTATTTCAGTAGTTCCATTGAATTATTTCAAATTAGGTCCCTTCAAAGAGATTTACATTTTGTATTCCTAAGGTAAGCCTTTTTTCCTGCTGCAGAATCTGATTTTGGGGTCTTTGTATTTGTTCTGTCACAGTCTCTCAGTGTTCACCAGCTTTCCAGAATTGTCAAGCCACCATCCTAAACATTTCACAACCTTTTCCCTTCTCTTTTTTCCCCTTCACTTGGTCTGCTTTTGGAAGCAAATATTAAACATTAAGAATCTTGAAAAAAATAAATCTCAAGAAAGGACCTACTGGCATTTCTAAATAGAGACTATTCACAAATAGTGAATCCCACTGTGAAGGACTGTGGTGTTTCCCCACTTCCCTATACATTGTGAAGAGCTGTGTAATGCACTGAAATGAGTGGTTGTGACCTCATCCACAGGCAAAACACAGGAGTCTGGTATTTCATCCAAAATCATTTTGTTTGCAGTAATAATAAAAGAATTCCTTACTTGATTTCTGTTTGTCCTCCTGCTTTTCGGGCGATTTGAACCAGCTCTTTCCCATATCTCTCTTCTGCTTGTGCTCTGTTAAAAGAAAAACTTACTCAATTTCTCTTAGTGGTACCAGGAAAACATTTTCACAAATCCTCTGATTGTATTTGAGGGTCAAAACATCAGAAATGCAACTTATTTGATTCCTCTATCTCCTTAATCCTAGTGCTGTTAGTTAACCTCTGAAATACTTTGGGTAAGTTATTTCTGGAAGAAATGAGATAAAAATGAAGCCCCTCCTCATGGCTTTGATTCCTGTGGAATGCCATGTTCAGCTCTGCCCCCAGAACAGGGGTTCAAGGGAAGAAGGAGGTGAACAGAGATGAGATGAAGGTGTTCAGAACAGAACAAAAGGAACCTAAAATGATGGCTGACTCAATCCATGGAAACACCAGGTGTGAGGGCAGTGAAGAGCAGGTTCCAAAGGATCCATTCAAGAGATGTTGGGAATAAATGGGAGCCAGGGGTAGCAGGAGTATTTCCATCCATTGGAAAGATGAGGCACTGCTGGAAGAGCTGCCATGGAGGCTGAGGACAAAGGAGCCCTGGTGGTTGTGTGGTGAGGCTGAGGCAGCTTTGTGGAAGGGACAACCTCACCTAATGGGGAACTGTAACTGGTGACTCAGGACAGTGGCTCTGTTTCTATGGTTAATAAAGAAATACAAATATTTCCTTTGCTTTCTCTTCCCCCAGCACTGGAGGAAACTTCTATTCTCTTTTTTAAAAAGTATTTGTACTAAATGTGTTACTTCCTTTCTCCTGAGTGCAAGACCAGGGTGGAACCAAGTTGTCAGTCTTTGAGTAGCTGCTAAAAGCTATGGAACCAGCAATAATCAATAATGAACAGATAGCCTGGTGCTAGCACCTGGGGGGAGGGATGATTTTGTTTAGGTGCCAGTTCTCAAAAGCAGTTTCAAAGCATTTCAAACAGTTTTGGCCTGAAACTTGGCACCTTAGAGAAACGCACTCTTTGTCCAAAAAACGAATTTGATGTGGGTGCAAGGCTCTACAACCCTGCTGGGTTTTAGTCCCATCAGTCTTCCCACCTGGCCAGGAGGTGCTTGGTGTGCCTTTGCTGAGTTCCAGCAGTTTGAATGCTGCTCTTGCAGTTCTGCCCCACAGCAGCTGCTGGGGTGGGTCCCACCTGCTGCCCCTGGGCTCTGGGAGAAAATCCACATCTCCTGGGAGCTGAGGCAGGCTTATCCGGGACTCTGCCCAGCCCAAGCAGATGTGGCAGGCACTGGAGCAGCAGTGCTGGCCCTGCAGCAGGAGCAGAGGGTTCCTGGCCCCTGCCCATGGCTCCCGCTGCATGTGCTGCCCCCTGCACTCAGAGCTGCTGAGTTTCACTGGGGTGTTCCTACACCACTGCTGGCATTCCTGTTAGAGGAACAGGGTGCAAAATGGTGACAGGCCATGCAGAGGCACCACTTCTTTTTCATGTTAGATGAATGAAATTTCATCAAAATGGAAATATGCACCAGACACAAAATGCTGCAGAAGAAGAATAGATTAATTTTCTTCTGATTTCAGTATCAAGAAACACTTCTGAGTCAGAGGCTTTGCTTAGTGCCAGTACCTGTGCAGCAAGAGAAAATTACTCCAGTAATTGCTCCCACTTTGCTTGCTCAGTACACAAGTATCTCATGGGAAAAAAGCATGGCCAGCTTTTATGCCAGTCCCAGCTCCTGAAACCCCAGCATGGATGGGACTGGACTAGCCCAGGGTCAGATGAATTTCACAGGAGGCTGACACCATCTCTTCACATCTGCGTGCTGCTTTTCCCACCTCACAGCACTCCTGCACTCAGCTTCTAGGTTTCCCTGCAGCCATTCAGAGATAGAACATACTTTGTGTTTTAACTCTGGGCTTTGTTCTGGAATACAATTGCTTTCTCACTCCCAAACCTCTTAGGCCTTTCTCTGGGCCAGTTAGGGGATTTGTGGTTGGAAAACTGATGGAGTGTTAGTGTGGCCAGGGCCAGGGGCAGCTGGCTTCAGGACTGCAGGAGTCCTTGTTGAAATTCCAAGGTGAACCACATGGTATGGGCAGCCTCTAGAAGAGAGATTCATCCCATCCTTTGGTCTTCTGCTGGGTCATTCCTATGAGTGACGTGAGGCCGAGCTGAAACAAACATCTGCCAGCAATAAACTGGAAATCACATCTTTGACTCAGTGCCCACTTCTCATCTCCTGTTCCTCCTGCCATCAGGCACGTACCCACACAGGCACACACATATACACACGATCTCTGCAGTGTCCTGGGGGTGTGAAAAACCTCATGGAAATACTTGCAAAATGACTGTACATGTATTTTTTCTTCTTTGCAGAAAGAACTTTGTGCCTCCACCATAAACCAGGAAAAACCTCATCCTGCAACTTTCAGAAGCCTCTGCAATATTTTGGCAGGAGCACAGGGTGTGTGGAGCATCCAATGCAGAATTGCACTGCCCAAGGCCTGCAGTGCAGTTCTCAGCTCTGTAAGGTTTGATATTGTGTTTGCAGGGACCCCCGTTGCAGTGAGGAATGATGCATCTGACTCCGTGTTCTCAGAAGGCTAATTTATTATTTTATCACCTATATTATATTAAAGAATAGTAAACTAAACTGTACTAAAGAATACAGAAAGGACACTTAAAGAAGGCTAAAAAGATACTAATGAAAACTCGTGACTTTTTCCAGAGTCCCAACACAGCTTGACCCTGATTGGCTAATGAGTGAAAACAACTCTCACCAGAATCCAATGAAACAATCTCCAAACACATTCCAAGGCAGCAAAACACAGGAGAAGCAAATGAGATAATTGTTGTTTTCCTTTTTCTCCAAGGCTTCTCAGTTTCCCAGGAGAAAAACCCTGGGTGAAGGGATTTTTCAGAGGATGTGAATGACACAGTATGAGGCCCAAAGGAGCTGCTTTAAACACTTGCAGCTAAGCTGCCATCAGGCAGATGTGACTTCAGGATGGCGTGATGTGCGCCAATACCACAGTCTTCCACTGATGGTTGAGAAAAGCAACTTAAATAGCTTCAGGTTTTGATGGGAGACTTCACAGGTGGTGAAATGGCCACTTTTGAGTCTGACAACTCACACCCCCTTGAAAGTACCAGGGCTTTAAAATCAGCCTTCAGAAAACCACCCTAACCCAAAAAACTAGATGGGGACAGCATGGGAAGAAAAAGCAGGAAGGCAGAGCAATATTCATAAGGTGGCAGTGCTGAGATGAGCTGCTCTGAGATTGCCTGCTGGATATATAATCCATATTTGTGTGGTCTTTCCTACATGTCACACCTGAGTACATGTGTGCTTCATGCTACATGCTGAAACTGCTGAAGCCACCTAAAAACAGAACCAAATTTCAGAGCTGTTTTTCTAAGTCACAGCTACAAAAATGAATGGCAGAGGAGCCAGTGTGATACATATTTTCTCACCCATAAAGTTGTCAGCTGTCCATAGTTGCTGTTGAGAAGCACCAAGAAGCACATAATCAGGAGTATGAACTACAACATCGTTACTCAAAGCCTGCTAAGGTTGGTGTACAACAGGGGCTGGTTTGGGTGTCTGGGTAAGGCTTTAGGTAGCATTTTATGTAGCTTTGTATTTGAAAAAAGGTCTAATTTTTGGCAGGAAACTGAAACAGTGCCTGTGGCAACAGCATGTTCAAAGAGAAACAAAAATGTGCAAGTCATTTTTGCCCTGCAAAAGGGGAAAATTAAAAATGTTACTTGTGAATGTAGGTGCAACTGTGTACTTCTGGACCCGTAATGAGGGGTCTTAGTGGAGCTCTGGGTTTATGACTCTTTCAACCTTCTCTTCCCTTCTCAAGTCTTTGAGATTTCTATTTATCTACCTTCACATCACAAGGCTGGGATTCAAATTACTCAGGCTTTTCTATGTAAGCTCATAACAATAGTAAACTGAGAAACAGCCTGCTATTCCCTTCTGGATGCCAAATGAGACAAAAAAGGAGGCTGTTTACACTTTTTCACTCTGATTTTCATACCTCTGCTTGAGCAAATCCTCCACATCTTTGCACATCTTCTTCCCCTCCAGTAGTCGCTGAACGAGCACCTCGTAGCCAGTGTGGAAAGTGAACTCCTTGCACTGAAGACAGAAAGAAAAAGTAATAGCTGTTCAGCACATCAGTTCCTCTTACCTTAATTCTAATTCTTATTTCTTAATTCCTCTTATCCTGTTTGTCAAAAAGAAAGGTCAGAGTCCGCTCAGTACCAATATCAGCCTGTGGGGCAGAGACTGTGCCACCTGGTCAGCAGTGTTTACATGGAAGGGCTCAGGATTTGTGTGTTGCTCCTGCTCCTCCCACTGCCTCACAACAGGATCAGGACAAGCCATTTTTCCACAGGGAGCCTGAGTTAACCAGTACATAGTGATAATGCTATTGGAAATGTAGTGGTGAATGTTTTCTGAGCTTTATGTTACAGCATTATGGTAAAATCACGGGCCGTGAAACCATAAAGGGAATGAGTGTGTTCCTTCCCTCAAGCAGTTTATCTACAATACAAGCCCTTACATATGAACTGAATGCAGTTTATACATCCATCCACTGTCCCCAGAGCAGTTACCATTTAATAAATGGGTTACTTTATTGCTTTCCACCACCACTGTGAAGAAGACAGCTGTTGAAGTTTTGGTACTTGGAAAAGATCCTCTGGCAAGCAAGTGCTGGGCACCTGAGCTTGTGCCTTTGCTTCCTTGTTGCTGGGACTGGAGAGGAGCAGGGGAGCTCTGGGGATGAGTGGAGGTGGTTGATGGCAGCTCCATCAGGTGAGGTGCTGCTCACACAGGCCTTGGGGCTTCCCAGGAGATTTGGAGATCTAGGAACGATTTTTTTTTCTGTTCTTCAAGAGCTAGGATAAATTTCTGCAGACAATCCCTGTAAACTTACAGGCTGTAGTAACATTTCCAGTGCTACTGTCCATTGTTAAAGCCATCACCCCTGAAGAAACAGGATCTCAAGCCCAAAACATTAGTTTTCCTAATGTTTCCAAGGGCAATTTACACACACATCACAGGAAGGGATCCTGCTGTGAAATAAATGAGAAACAGCAAGTTCTGCCATTCAGAAAGAAAAGTAGGAAAGGTTCTTGATAATACCCTGGCAATGGACTTAGCACTTCCCCCCTCTCTCTCTCTTTTTTTTTTTGAGGACATTCCAATGGCAGAAGGCATCACTGCCGTAAAAAAATTACTATAAATGGTTCCCTCTGCCTGGCAGAAACTCTGATCAGATGCTCCACAACCAGCTCGCACCCCCAGCATTTTAATTGTACATTTTCAGATGCAATCAGCTAAATCTCATAGCTGTGTACACAGCTTTCTTGTCCCAGAAATGCTGCCCATGAGGTAAGTGAAAATATCCTGTGGGTTGGTATCACCACAGCAGTCAGCCACTGCCATAGGCATCAAAGGCACTGTGAAGTTAGTCTGCCTTTCTGTTCAATATCTCTCTTTGTTCAGTAAATGCTAAAACTCAACTGATGCCTTTCCCCACCTCTTTTAAACTGGCACAGTTGTTACACTGAAAGGATGGCAAATTCTTTATGTCTGAGAGAATGCTTATTAAATTCCCTAAACAGAGAATGCAACCCTAACTTGTTATCAACCCCAAACCATGCACACAAGCACAGCAGTGTGCTGGGGGCAGCCTGATGGGCTGAGTCCACTGGGAATTTCCCCAGGCCCCTGCAAGCATCACTGCCTGCCAGGTTCCTCTGGGGGCTGTTCCCCTGGCTGGCCCTTGTAGAGAGATTTGGCTCCTAAGGAGAACTCCTACTACAGACACTCATTTAATCTCTCTTCATTTTGGGGGCCATTCATCTCAAAATTTGCTTTCCTGTCCTCCTCTGTGTTCCCAAAGAATGTGGAGGCCCTGTTTCAGAAGCAGCAGGGTCAGAACTGCAGAGCAGGGCTCAAAGGGAGCAGCTCTGGCTGTGCCCTGAGCAGCTCGTGCCACCTGCCCGGGCTGCAGAGGGACAGGAAACGCCACAGCCAGGGTGACACAAGTGTGAGCTGCTCTGGTCACTCACCCTAGAGCACTGCTTCTTAATTTCCAAACACCAGGGAGCCATGAATCACTCAGGTCTCAGCTTACTTGCACAAATGTTTCCCTCTCATTTCAACAGCTCTATTTCTTTTTTCACGTGTTGTACAACTGCAGCCTCTCTCAACCTCTCCTTGCATCCAAACAAGCCTCCTCTGCCCTTTCCTGACACTCTGCTTTGTCATCCCCTGATTCCCATGTGTTGTTATAGCACCTGTTCAAGGTTGAATAAATCCCTGTTGGACAAGGATGATGCTTTACCATTCCAGTAAAGACCAAGTGATGCTTTGTACCATGGCAATAATGTCTCAAAGAAACACTTTTGATCCATCAGAGGATTGTATTTGCCTTCTTTCACTATCAAATCATAGCAGTAGCACTTAAATGAGCTATGATCTACAGATATACCTGCAATTCTCTCCTCTCCTGCTATTTTATTCAACAAGGTCTCAGAGTATATTGGATTTTTTCACTACTGATCTCTTACTCCCATTTTGTACTTTGAAACTTTGATTTTTATCTGTATTCTGTTACCCCATGCTTGAAGGTTATCAGATACCTCCTGTACAATATTTCATTCTACCTCTTTGTTTCAAGCACAGCTATTTCCAGCCCATTCCTCAGGTCTTATGGCAGGATCCAGCACCTCCCCAGATCAGTGTCTTTGCCCATTTTAGAGTTCTTCCCCTGCTTTGTCTGTTCAGCCTCGTTTTGTTTTTATCTAGTGTCTTAAGGATTTCCTGTGTAGCACCATAACTGACCCCACATTTTCTTTGTCAAGACAATCAGACAGCAAGATTGGATCTCATTAAACAACTGTCTAGCCTTGCTAAGCTGTCTCGCCTCTATTCCATTTTCCATTTACCATTTTGTGTTATAATTAGCACTCTCATTGAGTGGTTTTGCAAAAGCTGTTAAGCTGCACTAGTCAGACAGTGCTTGGTACTTCTCAGAAAGGATTTTGTTATGATTCTAAGAACTAATGAATAGTCAAAGAACTATTTTGTATTTTTTAGAAATTAGAAAAATGCTTTAATTAGATAATAAATATAGGCATTAAATGTGTAAAACATCATTTGCTTATACTAAAATCTAGTTGCTTGGAAAAGAGTGATTTGACTCACCACCAGTAATTTCTCTCATGGCCCATAAAGGGATTCTGCTTAGATAAAGCGTGTGTGGCTGTGAAAGAGGATTTAATCCTTGTTGCTAAAAAAGATTAGTTATTCCTTGTTGTCGAACAGGCCTAAAACAAGAAAGTGCTTGACAGGGATTTCAGTGCTGTGAGCAGAGCTGTGTTGTCCTGAAATTCACGCCCTAACTCTGCACATGTGCTCTACTCTCTGCCCGGGGATTTTCTTCTTGTTTTCTTCTTGAAAATTCCCAGCAGCATTTCCTCCCCTCTGCCCAGTGACAAAAGTTGCTTCCCTCCAGTGCAATGAGCAGCACTGTTCCTTCAGAGACAAAAGAAATGTGGAGGGGATTATAGGACTGAAACCCTATAAACTACCCTATAAACCCCTATAAACTACAACTTCTGTGCTGTAGTTTAAGCAGAACAGCTTTTCCTAAAACACTTGAAAGGAGGCATGGAAGCCTGCAAGCAGAGCTGATGACAGTGAGCACACTGGGATACCCATTCTTCTTTCCACTTCTTTTTCCCTCTGAGGATGAACAATGCTGCTCCCTCCCATCAGCATTTTCCTGTGGGATCTGTGCCTTGGGACTGTGCCCTGTCCCTCCTGGTACAGTTTTTTCCATGGGTAACCACCCAGGCAAATGGTGGGAGCTAACTGTGGCAGAGACCATTCTCTGAGCTGGTTCCTGCAGCCATCAGGGAGAGGCTCTGAGGATTTTGCTTTGGTAATGAAGGCTGCAAGGGAAGACTGGCAGTGTCAGCTCCCTGCCCAGAGGGTAGGAAGCACCAGGATTGCTGGGGGGTGACATAATTTCTTCTTACCTTCTGGTGGCACCAAGCTGAGTAACCTTGTGTCTTTAACTCCCTAAGGATCAGCCTTATTCCAGAACGTTCCTCTGAGCCTCATGCTGCTGGGTGCTCAGAGGGAACTGCAAGGCTTTTTGAAGTACAAGAGTTTACATTTTGAAGTGAAAAGGCTCCTATTGTAATAATATCAAGGAGGAAAGACTGAAATGCTGTGCTCGTTACTGAAGCAGCTCTCAGTAAATAGCTTTTCAATGGACTGAACTGAAGCAAAATGATCCAAACCCATGCACAAAGCACTCATGGCACACCCTGCGTGTCCACCCGCTGATGGTCACAGTGACATGAGCTCATCAGGCCATTGTGGCTGTGGTGAGGCAACTCTGGGCTTTTCTGCTGTGGCTGCTCTCCTTGGAGCATTCCTAACCATGCTGGCACCTGGCTTGCCCACCCAGGGCTTTGTTTAGAGGCATTCTACACAGCCCAGCTCAGAGCTCTCCCTGCTCCTGCAGGATGAGCCAGCTTGGCAGCACCTCAGCATCTCCCCAGGGCAGCCTGTGCTGCTGAGGCTGTGTGTCCTGTTTGGGGGGTGCCAGAGCTCCACCTGGGCTTGCTGCAGGGCTCTGGGAGCTGCAGGGCTCTGGGAGCTGTGCCCTCAGCAGGAAAGGGCTGATCCCAGCATCTCCAGCTGCAGCACCTGCTCAGCTGCTTTCTGCAGGGAGCCGGGTCCAGGAGGCAAGAGGGATGGTAACCCCAGGGTGCAGCTGGGCAGTGGCACCACCCTGATGGGCAGGAAGGGCTGGAAAAGGAAAATCTCCACAGCAGACACTGGGTGCATTGCTCAGTACCCAGCAGGACAGTGCTGAGCTGTTGTGGTGCTAAATAGAGCAGAATCCACCCCCAGTACCTGCTCTGCCTCTCAGGGGGGCTGGCACGAGCAATGACAGCCACAGCAGAGCTCTCAGGACTTCCTTCAGCCTTAGTCTGTCCTCATTGAAATGTATTATCTGCTAATATTAAAAAAAATCTTTTAAACCCCCTCCACTTTCTCCTAGGTTTGAAAGTATTTAGTTATTAAAGTTCATTCCTCATCTTGGTTCCTAATGATATTTTTCCAAAACTTGTATCAGAAGTGTTCTCACATGGTCGTGGACTGAAAATGCTAAATGCTGCTACCTGATCCAAATAAACTATTAATACAGATTTTCAAAGAAAAAAAAAATGAATCTGTTATGGGTATCTTTGGAATTTTTCTCTAAATCAAACTGGTTTTGCATTCATATCTTGTTACGTTTAGGTAAACTTGTAACAGTTTTAGTAAAATAAAAACTTAAGATCCACTTTTCCAGAGTTAAAAAGGAAATAAGTACTGGTGTGAGGAGGAAGTTTAGAAAGAAAAGGGCACAGTGAAGTTTTGAACAAGCATCATTTTGACAATATCTTTTTCAACTGTCAGAAAGAAATCCTTTCTATCCACAGTGGTATCACACATATCTCAGTCCTGGACTGAAAGTAAGTTGTTCTGACTGAGTTAAATCAATTAATTGTATTCTTGCATCATACCACTGGGTATTGGCCCTGAGTGTTTCAA